>CM072880.1:10422500-12822500 GCA_036937835.1 Pampus argenteus | reverse complement strand
AAACTCTCCTTTCTAGATCTGACAAATGCAGCTGTTCACCCACATGACTTCTGAGAGGGTGCAGAGAGAAGAGATGAGGAGTCAAGGTCAGACTTCCGTTAAAAAGAGACTCAGCCCGCAGCTGCCCCCACGATGCTTAGTGACAAACAGAGCATTCAGGAAGTTACCCATGAATCTCCTCCCCACAACTCCCATGTGGCCACACTGAAGTTGCGAGGTCCACCTATTTTGCCGTGGAAAGTGTACAAGCGCTATAATGGCAAAAGATTAAAAAGGAAGAAGTCAAGGGAGAGATCATTTTGTCCAAAAATATGCAATTCTACGAATGCATCGTTACCTCAAAAAATTCTCACAGGCTTCCTTCCCCTCACTCAGCAACAAAGGGCTTTTGATAGTCTGTTACCATTACCCCAGGCCTGAATCTCAACAGCTCAAATATTTACACAGATGACACATCTTCTGAGCTCTACAGAACAGCCTAACATAGTTGGAGCCGTGTACCTTGCTGGTAGAGGCTTTGTAGGTCGTCTTCAGCTTCTGTGACAGCTGGCTGGTGCTGTGGCTGGCTGTGTGATAGAGAGACAAAGAACTATGAATAAAATTCACCACCAACTCATTGGTTGGCTTCATTGCTGCAGTAATGGCCTAATAAGGTGTCGTGACTTTAAGATGCGCACACTCCAACAATACAAAGCCTTATTGTGTGCTACTGGTAATTAACTTTTGACCTTTCAACACCTATGTAGTGGAACTGATGCCATGTGGCCAGCAGAGATGAAGTTGTGGTGCATTTGAAATACTTTCATACGTCCATCTCCGTCCTACCGCTTCTCCAGCACCTTGTTGTTGTTCTCACTCTCTGCGATGTGAGATTATGTTCAAACTTGATGGTGGATTAATGTTACATAACTTAATAATTGAAAGGTGAGACAATTCACTCATATTTCTGTACAGTAAATATGAAGCTACCACCAACAGCTGGTTTAGCTTAGCTTATCTTAGCACAGAGACTGAAAACAGCTTGGCTGTGTCTAAAGCTCACTAATTAACAGTTTAATCCATAGACAAATTGTTGTGGTTTAACAAGGATTTTTCTGCTGGACGATTTTTTGGCTCCACCGGTTGTCATGGGGACGGCAAGACAGGACATTACCGCACCTGGTGGCACCTCCCTAGGCTAGCTGTTTCCTCCTGCTTACAGTATTTATGCTATGCTAAGATAAGCTCACTGGCTTCTGGCTGTAGCATATTTTATTGTACAAATATGAAAGTGGTGTCGATCTTCTCATCTGACCCTTGGTAAGAAAGCAGATAAGTGCATTAAAAAAAGAAGCATCTGTTCAATGAACAGGAGACTAAAAGGTTATTAAAGAATAGCTCCAACAGATCATGAAGGAAATACTGGACCTTTTGTTTTCAGAGCGCCCTTGGTGGGGTCTCCTCCCTCAATAGTCTGTCCATCTCCAGTCAGACGCTCATTCAGGGAGTCAATTTCCCGGCGTACTGTAATGTTAGCACAGTGACAGGGTTTTAGTAGACAAACACCGCCTACGCTCTCGAAACCATCTGCTTAGTCAATCAACACCTTAAGATCAATAAAGCAAGGTATGTGCCCCAGAAATCTGACGTCTGAATGCGAGACAAGTTTCGTTTAATCCACAACATTTATCTTTTAAATATTTTTAATACATTTGTTTGACACTTTCTATCAGTCACTCACATTCAAGGTTTTCAATGTAGAGATTTTCAAACTCGCGTTCGATCTGGCCAAAAAGGTCAAGAAGATTGCTCCGTAACGAGATGGGCAGCTTGGAGTCCTGGACAAACACACAGAAAGAAGGATAAATATTTGATAAACCTCATAGTAAGCTTTAGACTGAAAAATGGATTCACTCAACATCCTCCTGAAGTGCGGTATTCTCTTTTAATCACAACGTAGTGTATGTGTTGTGCAAATGCAATTTTACAATGACAAATAAGTATCTAATATATTATCACTATTCAAAGAGAGGACTGAGTGACTCATAAAACACACACCACAGACATCTCTTGCCAAACACAGTCTCTTTTTTTTGTTTTTGGAAACACTCACTGCTACATTTTACAGAACAACCTATAAACAATGAACAACTTACACAACAGCCAGGGCCCAACCAGTCAAACACTACATTTCCACTGACTTACCTCCATGGTGAACTCCTAGAAGTACCCAGTTATCAGCTGGGTAAAGGCTGCCATGAAAACAAAGGACTCAAAAGGCTGCATTTGACAGCTAGCCCTGAGGTCTGCCGCTTATTTCTCTAGCAAAATGAAAGACAAGGAAACCAAATACTTGACTCTCTTTCTTCTGGGGCACGTTCAAAACCAACAGTCACAGCGTACGTTAACCACCTTACCATTTTGCAAAAAAAAAAAAAAAAAAAAAAAGTCAATTAGCAAACAACAGGCAGCCTTTATGTATCCAAAGCTGCTTAGTTGTGGCCCTAAAAGCAGCAGTGTGCTCTGGCTAATAAGGAATATGTTGAAGAAAATACATTCTGTGTGTTATATACGGGCTTAGCATGTCTGTGTATGTGGAACTTGTGCAATGGGGGGGTAGACTAGTGGGTACATAAAGAGCCAACATGTCTGACGCAAAATACAATACACAATACACAAAAAGGCCTGGTGAAAAGACTAATCAGACCTGGACAAGCGGCCCATATTAAAATTTGATGAGAACAGGCCCATGCAAGCTGAGCTCTAGTTTTAGTGGCTGATAAGTCAAGGACATTGTCAAGCAGAGAAAGTAATGGACTTCAGTGGTTTAAGACAAGCGTTGGGAAATAAGGGTCCTATATGTACAGAACCTGGATAAACAGTAACCCATATATAAAATATATGATGACACAATCTAAATCATTTAACTGCCACTCAAACTCCATTTGTTCATCTTATCTGACTCTGAATACGTCCTCTCTAGAGCCAACTCCCAAATGTTAACAATCAGCGTGTTCTTGATCAAACAGAAAGCAGCTTTCATCGTCTTTGTATCGGAGAAGCTTGACAGTTCACTACAACTGCTCTGCATCAGGAAACACCTGCTCACTAAAAAGCCCGCGCTCCTCCCTTTCTAGAAGAAATAAACCGACTGTGGCTCCAATTTAATTTTGAGATGGTTAATCGCTAACTTGATGGCACTATTGGGGTTAAAAAGTTACAGAAGATTTTTTTTTGTTTTAACTAAAAGACATCTGAAAAATAACTGCACCAAATGCACATCCACACCAGGCAGGAATCATGCAAAGTTCATGTAGCTGCCTAAAAAAACACCAGCATTTTCCCTAGAGGGAAAATTTCACAATCTCATGAACATAAAGTAGGATAGAAGTTGTAAATGTTGCAAAACCGGGTAGAAAATAAAAGCAATGCCGCAAAACCGGCTGGTTCTGTACTCTAGTAACAGCCTCATATCACAACTGACAATCAAAACACTACCTGACAAAAAAACAACAACCTGGTACATACACAGGAAACTATATGCCTACTACATATATGTCAATATTATACTACACGTGTGTATGTGAGTGTGTGTGAGAGAGTGACAGAGCATCTGTGCATCTCCCTTACCTGTCCCTCCAGCATGTCTCCTCTTTGGATGCCTGGTGGCCTCTCCTCTGTGCTGTTGGTGCGTCTGATAGACAAACTGTGAGCTTTGCGCTTCTGCTTGGGGTGACGGGCAGCCGAAGCAGAGCCGCTGGTGCTTCCGCCCTCCACAGGCATCCCTCCGAGCCCCTGGGTGGCCCTGCCCCCTGCTCAACGCCTACCTGAGAAGCAGGTAAACAAAAGGCCAGGCTCTCCTTGGTTGGCTGGCTAGTAGGTGGGTGGGTTAGGTTGTGCGGTTAACTCCACCTGCCTGCAGGTTAAAAAGAAAGAAAAAAAGAAGTGAAGTTCATGTTCACAGCCACTGCAGGACCTGTTCAAGGTAAAGGGTAGTCTATCCCACAGAGATCTGAACTAATACAAACAGATATTTGAGACCTGACCTATTACCTTATAATGAACTCCATTTAGAAACCTTGCAATTTAATGCTGCTTATCAAATCACATAGTAGTGTACTGTACTGAATAAAACCTGACTTAAGACATTTTATAAATCGGGAAATAGTAAATTACTAATACAATGTAAGTACTTTATCACTGTACTTGAATAGCATAGCTATAATGTTTGACAACTAAACATGAACAACATTAATTGACAGTTTGTAATGGAAATCAGCGGCCCGTTCTTCATATGTTGAGGAAAGAAAAACACACATTTGGGGCATGAGAGTCGCGCAGTGGTAACATTAACGCGGTAGATAACCATACACGCACAATGGACGATAACTAATAACTGCTCACAGCAAATTAACAGCGTCAATTAAGCCAATTAATTTAATATTTGACGTCCTTTCGTGATTTGTAACCAAACTATTCTTCCATATACGGAACAAGACAGACACTCACCGCTGTCACAGTCCGCTTAACTTCATTATTTGCAACCATGGAGGTGTAGAAACGTAATTATGTGCACGCTAGCTGCCACATTTCACCTTCACTGCGGCGTCAAACGTCCAGCAGCTCACCGACAGCGTCCTGACTCGATATGAAATAACGTTAAGCTATGTTTCAGTGAATTTCAACATGTCGTCCACGTATGATATAAAATATTGGAGGGTAAATGTCACGTTGCAGTTTGACAAGTATCACAAATCGAATCGTTTTTCTTTTTTTTCTTTTTTTTGACGTATCACGTAATTTTATTGGTGCGCCAGAAGTCGTGTCACGTGGGTTGTGTTTGCACTTTGCGTACACCAATGAGCAGCCGCGCCGCTGATACGGCATCCAATGAAAACTCGTGACGTCAATAGAGGGGGGAAGTGAAAGCTACGGCTGTTCAAGCACAGTATTCAAGGTTTAAAATGTCATCGTAAACAAACGCAAAATACGATAAAAGAAGCGGGTTTATCTACCTGAGACAGGTAAGTAACTGAAGGTGTTTTCGGTTTCTCTGTAGGCTGTGTGTGTGGCAGACAATGCATGCTTATATCCAGTTGTCAAGAGGCCTGGGTGGTGCGGGCCGTGCGGGGAAGTGGTCCGATGGCGTGGTGACGTCAAGGGTTCAGAGTAAAATACCAAGTGGAGTTTACTGGAAGGGACTAATAACTGCATCTGATATACATCCAGTATTACTTGTGCTCCTGTGCTGAAAGCTAAGTACTTTTACTGAGGTACTTGGACTTTACTTGAGTATGTCCATTTCATACTGTAGTAGTAGTATAGTTTGTTTACATACAAAACACATGAGAAACTACAAAATGAAAAACATGTAGACATGCAAGGATTAGTTGATTAATCAATACGTTGTCAACTGTTAAATTAATCTATTTTGATAATCGTTCAATCAGTTCGAGTCATTTTTGTGAGAATAAAATATCCGAATTCTCTGATTCTGAATATTTTCTAGTTTCTTCTCTGACCGTAAACTAAAATAATTATTGTCATAGAATAAATGACCTAGCAGCAATATAAAGCAGTTAAAATATGTGCCTCCTCCATCAGTCACAGTAAAATGATTGTTTCATTAAGCTCAGCTCACAATCTAACAATATATTAGACAATACAACAATACTCACATTGCGGTATTGAGTATTTATATTTTTGTACTTAAGTAACATTTTTAGTAAAGTTAAATAGTTATGATTTAATAGACAAACTGGTGGCAAACAAAGGCAATAAAATGCATACAAGAAACAAACAAAACAAAACAAGATGATTTCCTCTGTTAGTTAACTTGATTAGTCCAATAATCAATTAGTTAATTGACAAGAAACTGTGTTGAAGATGATTCATTAGACTTTGGGAAGTTAATATTTGACATATTATAATATACAACAAACAATCATCCAGTCAGTGCTCTGGTATTATCAGCAGCGTACATACAGATCCTGACTGACTTGACTCCTCTCCGGTTTATACCAACACCCGCACCTTCAGTCCTTGTGATTGGTTTTCTGTTTTGGTCAGGCGATGGTGCGGGCTGTGTGGGCGGTGCTTCGGATGGTGTCCTGCCAGGGAGCCGCTGTAGTCAAATCAAACGTACCAGGTACGAGCAGAGCTGCGGCACCGTGGACCCGACCTCCCCCCGCCTCCAGAGCCTTATCCAGGTGAGTTAGTGCTCGGTGAGGTTAGAGATAAGCTGCCGGCTCTAAGCTGAGAGCAACCGCGTGTCTATTGATAGCTGAGCTCTGATGCAGCCGAGCTGTGTGTTTAAACAAACCCAGCACTTATCAATAAAGTACATGTTCTTTTACATACGTGCTGACATGCGTTGATGTAGAAGACTGACACGGCAGGATAGGACATTAAGGCCGGTGATGAATGCTGTAGCCAATCAGTTTGATTAGCAACAGGCAAGTCGTTTTGATAAGTGATCATTTGTTTGTTTTAAAGCAAAAAATATCTCACATTCACAAAGTCCTGCTTCTCAAAAGTGACTGCGTGCACCTTTTCTTGCATCATACATCAAATACTTTTTGTATTTTTGAGCTGTTGACCAGATAAAACAAGCAATAAAAGTCACATTAATCCATGATTTAGAGCAGATTTCATTGGTTGTAGCCGTAATATACAAAATAACAGTAAGTAGGATGTTTGTGGTATTGTTTTGTAATGTGCACGGCTCTTGCTCAGGTTAGGAAAACACTAACAGCTGCTGTCTGCTCGCTCCTCCCTGTGCACTGCAGTGAGGCGAGACGCCTGCAGTCTGCAGTCAGAATGCCTGAGATCACCACAGATCACCTGGACGAGAAGCAGGTGCAGCTTCTGGCCGAGATGTGCATCCTCATCGACGAGAACGACCAGAAGGTTGGAGCGGACACCAAGAAAAACTGCCACCTCAACTCCAACATCGACAAAGGTGAATTACCTGTCCGCTACATTAACACACACACACACATACACACACACCTTTTTGTTAACTTTTTGTACTTTTCAGATTTGTACCTCAAAAACACTTGTGTTAAATAATTTGTTTGTTTTCACCAGGTTTGTTACACAGAGCTTTCAGCGTCTTCATCTTCAACAGCGAAGAGAAGCTGCTCTTACAACAGAGGTCTGACGCCAAAATCACCTTTCCAGGTCAGCGGGAAATCTCACGCACACACACACCCTATTGTGTTGTGTCTGTGTGTGGCATAACAAAGCGGCATTAGTAAGCAACATGTATAAGCATTTTGTGTGTCTGTGTGCGCAGGCTGTTTCACAAACACATGCTGCAGTCATCCTTTACACACAGACAGTGAGCTGGAGGAGAAGGATGCGATCGGAGTGAGGAGAGCTGCTCAGAGGAGACTCGAAGCTGAACTGGGTATCCCCGTGGAACAGGTAAAACTCTGTCTGTGTGTGTGTGTGTGTGTGTTTCACATGCGTGTACCTGCACACTGCTCCTAGCTTCTAAATTAAATAGGGAAAGGTTATCGAGGATCTTTTCTTGGATCTGATCTCCTCTGCTTGTTGCTTCACAGGTGACTCCAGACGAGATGACATATCTCACAAGAATCCACTACAAGGCCCAGTCAGACGGTGTTTGGGGAGAACATGAGATAGACTACATCCTCTTCATGCAGAAGGTACAGCTGAAATGTCTCTTAGAGGTTGAGCTGGTTTACTTTAGGATATGTGATGGGTAGCTCAACCTAGTTTGTGCTTTTTGTGTATTTTTTTTTTAGGATGTTTAAAGACTTTTTAACCATCTGGACAGAATAATAAGATAATTGAAGAGTCTTTTAAGGAGTGATACTTCTTGGGTTTTTCAAAGATGGAAGCATATTAAATTAAAAGAAAAAAATGATGCTTAAACCTGCATTAACTGTTGTTTTTAACATTGATTCAAAGTTCAGTTGATACGGTGAACAAGCAGTTGCTTATTTACTCACCCAACAGATATGGAGCAACATTAGCATTCATTTAGTGTCACGTTTCTGTCCAACAGGCTACTAATGTCTATTTATATCTGGCACTTTAGCACAGTTTTGAAATGTAACGGCTAAATGACAATTGATGCTGGGCAGGTTGTGTGTAGCTAATGCTTTCAGTCTGACATTATGGACAATAATAATGTCTTCTTTTTTTTTTATATCTCACTGAAGGATGTGGAGTTAAGTCCAGACCCCAATGAGATAAAGAGCCACTGTTATGTGAGCAAAGAGGAGCTGAAGGAGATGCTGGAGAAGGCCAAGCGTAAGGAGCTGGAGATCACTCCCTGGTTCAGCCTCATCGCAGAGACCTTCCTCTTCAAGTGGTGGGACAACCTGCACAACCTCAAACAGTTCATGGATCACGACAGCATCCACCGCATGTAACCACAACCACCAACAGGCTTCTTCCCCTACAGTCATTTCAAACCTGCGGTTGATCTAGTACCTGCCTGATATTCAAGCACAGCCAGCTGAGCTCGCTGGAGCTTCCTGACCCCTCTGATCCTCTAGCACACAAAATAATAATAATAATAATAAATCCACACAAAATTCTTTAAGGTTTCACTGGCTGCTTTTTTCAAGCTAGTAGTTAGGTGTAGGATGTCTGCACTAAAAGAGGAAGAGATTGAAAGAGAATGTTTTAGTCTCGGTAAATGTAAGAGGTGATTTGTTTTCGTGGTAGGTTTGACGATCTTCACAGTAGACGGCAGTAGAGCTGTTCATCAGAAAACAAATACATGCACGTATTTACACTGGATTTACAGACTGAACAGAAAACATTTTATTAGGTAAAATGTTATTATTGACAACACCTTGAAGAGGATAGCCTATTTTTATATTAAAAAAAGTGAAGTGCCTGATTACAGGCCATTAGGTTGAGGTGAAAACTGAACAATCACTCTACTTTGTTGGCATTGCTGTCAGTGAATAAGATGTATCTTTGTACTCTTTTACACAATAAAGTGATTCTGGTCATTGGCAGTAAATGGCTTCATTGTACTTTGTGAGTCATGAAGGAAAATTTCAAGTCTTTATATCAGTGTGACAGTATTTTTAGGTGCTGGTGCTTATAAATAAAACATTGAGATGATTAATATTTTGAATAAAATGGTAAATGTCAGAACAGACTATAAAAAGATATAACTATATTGGTAAATATTACCATAAGTATTCTTCACTGTCCAGTAGGTGGCAGCAGATGCTTTCATCAAATGACGTACACTTGTTTTGAATAAGATGTTTTATTTGCAGCACCTGTACTGTTGAGCAGTAAGCAGTTAAGAGCACAAACAATGCATGTTATTTTATGATAATATAAAATCAATCACCAAAGCACAATAGCAATAGCCACTTGTAGTAAACATGCATTTTTTAGGGTAAAAAAAAAGTAATGTTTCTATAGTGGCATCATGTTTAATACTGAATTACATATAAAGACAGTTTCCCAGACAAACAAACTCATGATTGGATCACTTTTAATGTGTAAAAGGCTGAATCATAAGTTTGATCTGATGCTTTATCTTCAAACAGGCATTTAAAAAAAATCATCAAAATCAAGATACATTCTAATAACAAAAACGCATTAATAATAGTGCAGTGTTTCTGTAGAAACACTAAAGAGCTTGCAGTATTCACTTCTGCTGTTCCTTAAAACATAAAACTTATTCTTTCAAAATAATGGAAAGATTTTGCACTGAATAACTACAAAAATGAGTATGTATGGATGTTAGTATCCAAGAACAGCAAGATCTATTTTGACACATACTTGATACACAGATAAAAAAAAAAAGAGAGAGATTGATCAAGAGTGCAGTGCTTGTGCAGGACGTATGGTGTGTAATAAGGCTGATATGGAATGCAAGTACTGTAGGGCTGATCTGTGCAAGAGAACACTCTTCTGTTTCTTCCCTTTCTGATTTTTGAACCTTTACAAAGTTCCTGCAGGGTTTGGTGCAGGACTGGAGTTGGGTGGACTCAGCTTCATGGTGTTGAAAAACTCCACCAGCTGACCTGGAACTTCTGCCAACACACTCTGTGCCAGAGCTTCTTTAGGAGCCTGAAGGGCAAAAGGAGGAGTTAACAATAAGAGAAAGGCATGTTTTTTTTTTTTTTTTCAAAAGAACCTTATTATCACTACCCTTCAAAATAGAGGAAGGAAGCATGGATAAGTAATAGAAAGTCATGTGGATGACAGTTTAAAGGAAGATTCCACCGATTTATATTTCCCAAATCAGTGCTTCTTAGTTGATTTCAGAAGCCATTTAGTCACAGTTGCTCGCAATTTTGTTGCTTTTATAGTGGAGTGAGCAACATTTCCTATTTTTATGTCTAGCTTCATATCGCTTAATCACAGAAATATGTTGAGGATGCAGCTCATCCAGGCAGATTGTTAACCACCAAGCTAAGTGAGGTCTGATGTATTAAGCTGCATCGACAATTTTCACCAGGTTGCCTGCTGAGCTTGTGTGTACAAACCCACAATACAAACAATATTTTGATACCATTTGTTTGATTTGTTTTCCACTTCAGTGGAATCGTCCTTTAATGTACATAAGAGTGCATCTCTGAGATGGATTAGCAGTGTTTTAAAGTCACAGGCAGAAAGTGCAACAGATTTTGTTGAACTCTTTCTCCCAGCACTGATGATGAAAGTCAAGGACAGCAGTCACTTTATGTGATGACTCATGCAATGATTAAGAGAAGCAGTTATTCATGTAGGGCAAGCAAAAGCTAGGATGGTTTATGACTGAAATATTTGGGGTACCCTATGAATGATCGGGTTCGTGGGGAGGTTTCAGTTTGAATAAACTGAAGAAGGAGGCCAGTTGTTGAGGTAATTCTGCCAATACGCTTTGGGCAAGAGCCTGGCTGGGCGCCTGCAAAGACATAAATACACAGATAAGCTAAGAGATGTAGGTTGAGCGGCTGGGATGTCTACGTGCGGGCTCGTACGCTGCTGCTAAAACGGGGACACTACTCTGTTATGTTTAGTTTGTAATTTGTTTCAGTTATTCTGACGATGGCGCAGTGAAATGCTTACAAAACATTTGCATGCAGTTTTTATAGCAGTGAATTTGGCTTATTGAGAAAAGATAAAAATGAGCGGAAATCAAAGCAAACACCACTCACGTAATTTTTATGAAGCAATGTCTGATGTTTGCACTGTCACTTACATTTTGGAACTGCCTGAATGGCACAAACTGGACGATGTCGCGCATGGCAACTTCGCCAGTCATAGAGCGCAGACGCCCGTCGTCTCCATCCAGGAACTCCATGGCACTGAAGTCTGCCGCCCCGACTCCCACAATGATGATGGACATGGGCAGACGGGAGGCGTTGACGATGGCGTTGCGTGTCTCATCCATGTCTGTGATCACTCCGTCAGTGATGATGAGCAGAACAAAGTATTGCTGCAAGAAGATGGTCACAGAACAATTACGGTTCTGTAAATGTCTTTGATCAACCTGCAACTACTTTTAAGAAGTTAATTACACATACAGTCAAATTCCTGATATATCTATCGTTCATGAATCAAAATACTGACAGGATGCCCGTCTCATGCAGGCAAATGGAAGTATTTTGTGCAACAGGCACAAAGGTAAAATAATGACTTTGTCCTAACTGGTTTTTCATTTCAAATGTACAGTATGTGCAATAAAATACTACATTAGATTTTGTGCAGGCCTATACCAGCCCTGTGAAACTCGAGCTTTGTTGTAGGAAATCATTTCAATAGTGGCGGAAATCTAAAGGAGTGAGGGCCATTGTGATTCACTAATGGCCGGAGAACTTCTTATATTATTGGTGATAGCTGAAACAGACAAATACTTACCGATGCAGTGGTCTGCTGGATGGCTTGCTTAGCGAAGCAGGCCACATGGTTGATGATGGGGGAGAAGTTGGTGGGACCGTAGAGTTTGACCTGGGGTAGGCAAACCCTGTAGGCCTCCACTACACCTTCAATACCTCCACACCCAAACACACAGATAAGGTATTAGTAACACTGCACCACTGAGTGCCATATTACACTGCATTTAGACAATAGAAGTTATGCTTCAAACTGTTTAAAAATGTGTCTAAATCATTTGCAAACATACCTGCACAGTACGGATTTGACTGGTTGAAATTGAGAGGAAACTCGTGGGAAACCTGTTAAGTGAAACACAGTGACGTCAGATATTATATTCACTGCCACGCTACCCTTTGACCTCTTAGTTTGAACCAAACAGCAGTCTTATTCTTTGCATGCATTTGTAGTCTCATATTTAAATGTAAGCTTTACCTGGTATGTGGGGGGGATTTGGGCTCCAAAGCCAAAGGCTGGAAACATCTTGTCACTATACAAGAAAAGACAAACAACAGTAGTACTTCAGTAACACAATATGCTGCCATTTAGATGCAAACTGTATAACACATGAGGACTGAAGCCTTGTCACCCGAGTCGAATCTGAGAAAACTGACGCACCAACAGCACAGCGTAACAAGTGTTGTGATAAAGTTTAAAATCTCAAACCTTTTACATTCTAACTCATCAATTAGTTATGTTGTGTACAACAAGTGTACAACAGGGTGAAATATGAGGTGCTGCATCACATATTGACTTTGAGAATGTCACTTCACGACCTACAGAGGAGGAGCCACACTTCTAATTATTATTTTCTCAATCAATTTATGCAATACTTTATCTACAAGACAACAGTGGCATTGGTCATGAGGTACTTAAGCAAAAATGTTATAATCCGCACTCACCATCATATACAATATATAAAGTTTTAAATATACTAGACTCAATTTTCTGTGACATACAGCACATACCTGTCATAGTCCTGGATGACATTGCCCACAGACCAGATAGCAGAGAGATACTCGTTTACACCCTGAGGACTAATGAAATGCAGAGACTGAGGAGACCTGGGATCGCCGTTGGAGCCTGTGAAGTCGACGGCCACCTGCCCAGACATTCAGGAAGCCGGCAGATATGTAGATGGGAAAAAAACAAACAAACAGATAACAGATATTGTTAGTCTTATTAATTACTGCTAGCAATTAAAAACAAGCATCAACAAAAAAAGCCAGAACTCACAGTGAAGTTGATTTGACAGCCACCCATAATATAATCCAGGAACGTATACTCCTTCACCACCTAGAAGGTTCAACACTGGTGTTACACAACTACAATATGGATCTTGTCATCTCAAATTTATACTGATGCAAAACATGACCATGAGGCATACACAGTACTACACCTGGCACAGCTTCACGCTCACAACACCAGAGTTCTTGTAGCCTTTCTTCTTCTGTTTCTTTTTGCTGTTGATGCATTCAAACTCTGCCTGAGGAGTAAAGAAAAACAGCATGTGCGTCTCAATATCAGAAAACCAAAAACAACAGGCTGAAAAAGTACATTTTAGGTTTAATGTCTAATTTATAGCACTTTCACAGACTGTATGTTCCACTTAAAATCCAAAAATGCGAAAAATTCAAGTAGAACAAGCACCTTCAAACTGGTTTAGACTGAAAAATATTTGAAATATTGGCTGTTACATCATTCTAACGCACACACTCATACCGGAGACGTCCGTTCTGCTGCTTTGAGGCGTGTCATCGTCGTCTCGAAGATTCCAATCAGATCATGTGAGCCATCGCTGTCATAGTCATAACACTCGACCTGCAAACAGGTGAACACATGTGGTGATGTTGTTGACCCGGGGAGCAACTGTTCAACATTCACAATATATAAAACATCAAAATTAAAAATCACCTTAAAGAATCAGTTCATCCAAACTACAAAAAAACAACCCTGTGAACAGTTTTCATGGAACAATACTTTCTCTCTAAGAAATAGACCGTATGAAAACTGTTGAGGTTTGCAGTGTATTAGGGACACATAATTTGCTTTCGTGATTTGGGTGAAATGATCCTTTAAGTGTATTTTCTTTAAAAAACACTAAAATAAACAGATGAAATACAAACAACATGCAAAAATGAGGTTCAAACCATGACACTTTGTAGTGTACTAGACAGAAGCTGAAGAGTATGTTCGGTTTCAGACAAATGAAAAAACCTTCTAAGAGCTGGATGAAGGACACATGGAGGGCAGGAGACCCTGCTGAGAGGTGTCTTTGTTTCTCCCATCTACTCCATTCACACACTTCACCCATTAAGTGATAAGATCAACAAAAGCAAACACTGACGCACTGGGTAACTCACTTGTCCTGTACGGTTGGAAACAGCTTCCTTCCTGACATGTTCACTTCAGAAGTTAAAAAAGATATATATCATCAAGCTAGCACTAAAACACTATAATCAGTTCATACTGTATGTCTTGGGATGTCTGAAAGCGATTTCATCCTTATGAAAAGGTTGTATTGTCATAAACATGAATATCAAAAGTGTATCTGAAATTAGACCAAAGAAAATCCTTACAACTGTAGGTCTGAGTGACAATTATAGTGTGCATGATGTTGATGCTTAAAAAAATGTGGGTACTTTTATAGGTTTGTCCATGTCTCCTCCACAGAGAGACTGCAGGGGGATTCGAAAGGGTTTCCATGTCGGATTCAAGTTATTCTTCACCACCTATGGACAGAAAAAAATGAAAATTATCTAAGTGCAGAAAACCCCAGAGAGCCAAAAATGGAGGTGTAAGGTAAAGTTGAAATAGGAAACAAAGCATTTGTTGTACACATCAAAAAATGTTGATGCTGTCATTTGCATGAGTGTGTTTACTTCTGTCCTGTGAGCCAGCTGCCATCCAGTTTCTGTCTGCTTGTAGAATTCCAGGTAAGGGTCTGACTTCCCAAAGAAATCCTGGAAACAAAGGGGGGGGGGGGGGGGGGGGGGGAGCAACGTAATTATCATGTTCTATAAAAACTGAATACCTGCAAATTAATCAGAGATTTCAAACTGAATCCTCCATACCTTGTTATCCAGTTTCCTTGCTTCCATCTCAAAAATCACCACCCTGTTGTCCTTTATTTCTTCAGCACTGATCTATAGAAAGATAAAGAAAAAAACAAGATAAAAATAATCACAGCCCACAACTATTACAACACTTCTCTGGAGCTTTCTCTGTCACTCACTGTGATGGTTCCTTTTCCTGCGGGAGACTTGTTCTTCAAAACAAGTGGACGGGTCAGTTTTTTACTGGATACAACCTGGAAGCGATTTAAAAAAAAAAGGAAGCAGTTAAATAAAGAAGCAGCATCCACAGCAGAAACACAGTGGATGACAGCATCCAAACCAAATGGCAATAACATCCACAACAAACACACAGAATGAGCATGTGGGGTCAGATAACAGTAGAATAGTCTACACAGCAACTGTTTATCAAGGATGTTGTTGTTATGCATTATGCCTAACATGGTACAAAAGTGGTATCGTATTACACCACAAGCATGTGTCTATAGAACTGCTGCACCTGTTCCACTGACTACATCGTGTTGATTACGTGTAACAAAAAATTGCAACATAAGACATAAAAAACAAAAAACTACTGAATTTTAAACAAACTAAAACATGTATTGTGAACACTGAGTTCAAAACCTCACCTGGCCCAAAGTACACTCCAGTTCGCCCAGGAAGTCATCATCACTCAGGTCTATAGTCTTGTTGTCGATGTCATAGATCCCAAACTTCAGTTTCTGCACAATCTCAAAGTAGTAGTCGATAACAAACTTTTTGGCAAACTTTGGGCTGAGGCAATTCTGGACTTTCTCTGTGCGTCCCAACTGTAGGGAAAGTTTGGATTTCTCAATTACTGCATACACACACACACACACACACATTAGTTTTTATAAACTTAAAAAAAATAAAAAAAAATAAAAAAGGTTAAACACGATCACTGACAAAACAGGAAATGTTTAACTTCCTGTAATGTCCCATTACTGCTTATTTACACAACTCAGAGTTTCCATCAGGGGATTAACAATTAACACTGCTCAGATCTGTAAAAGTTTGTTGCAGGAGAAACAGTGACATAACTGCCACACCTAGGAAAATATGACTTTAAGTAAAGGATACATTTATGCACTTAAAAATAAATGTTTTAACAGATAATGTGTATTTGGTGTCCGGACAAGATCCTGTTTAGAGCTTTTCAGTAATATTTAGCTGTAAATCTTTATGACGCTTTATGAATCCCAGGTTACGTCATCCTACTGACCTCATACCACTTAGATTCAGAGCTGTTCATTAACAGGACACACAGAGGGTCGGACTTGGAGCCAATGTCTTTATCCAGGAGATGATCACAGGACACAGTCAGCTCCACCTTGGTCACACACTGGGCAGCCATGTCTGACTGGTGCAACAATACAACCATATAAACAAGACATTTAAGTACACGACTTAGAACTGTTGAGATACAAACGTAGAATTAGTTAACACATTGTAACATGTAATGTATGCATTTGTTGATAAGTCAAGTTTAGACAGTGTGCATACTGCAAAACAAATCGGTGTTAACAAAAAAGAAAGAAACAACTGGGTGTGAAGTTGTAACTGTAGACCGGTTACTGTGAAACTGTGCCAGAGAACGGTAACGTTAACGTCACCTGTAAACAGTAAGAGCAGTAACAACATTACACCATCAATACATGCTACTATTACATTACTACTTATCAAATATAAGAGTTTAGCATTAAGTTAAATTAGCCGTGTTATAGCTAACGTTACGTCATGTCTCACTACGGCCTGTAAACACGTACTGGAGTCTCATGGAAAAAGTGACACAAACAGCATTAATGACTTCTAATGGAAGCCAATGTGTTCCAGTACGAGAACGCACGAGAACGTTTACGTGCTAAACTGTAGCTAAACAAGCTAACGTGCTAGTAAACTTTAGTGTCTGTAAACTTACCGTAGAACGTTACACAATACACAGGAAGGCAAACCGCTGTTGGGTGCACAGTGATGGTACACAGTAAACTACTGTTACTTCAGACTGCAGCACCTCCTGTCATTACCTTTAATCGCGGCTCTCTTTTCTAAACAGTTGACATCAAATGCCAGACGTACGTGCCCTCCCCGACTCTGTACATTACGTAACGTTACGTTGCGTCACGTCACGTCACGTCCCGTTTGGCAACGGCAATCCGCGGCTAGGCTCCTCTGTATTAGTGTGTGAAGTTACATCAGGTGTTACTATACTATAATGTGCGCAACACGATGTATTATATCCTTAGTGTATAATCATGACGGTTCTGCGTCCTTTATTGTATAGTTCCCAGTGTGTGTAATTGTTTCCCTGTCTATTAAAGTTATGTAAGGAAACAAGTGTTAATATAGTAATTCATTTTCCAGAATCTCATCCTGTCCTATCGTCTCAGGATCCCACAAGGAGACTCGAAAAACTAAGATGGGTTGAAAGGGCTTTTGAAAGGGCTAATCAATATTTATTACATTATTGTGTTTGCAATATACAGACAGGTGCTGATTTAAAAGGTATCTCATTCCTCCCCTGGGAAACAATATAAACATATACAATAAGACTAGTATTAAATGTAGAAAAGACGTCTCCTTCAATGTTTGTATTTAACTTTTATGATCCATATATAAATTTCAAAAATGCACATAATTGTGACACGAAGGCAGTCGCGCAAACATATAAAACACTTCTTTCTAATGATCTTATAATTCTACATAGAATACTGAAGTAGAAGGTGTATTATGTAGGTTACATTTGATTTCTTTTCTTGCATTATCATATCATATTTACTTAAGATATTGGTAAAAAAAAATAATTAATAAAACAGCATAGGTTCAGCAAATGAATGAATACAAAAATACAACATAAAACAATGAAACTAATGAATGCAAACAATTTGTCTCTGGTGAATATATATATACACTTTGTAAAATGTATTAGGAAACATTATTAGTAATGATAACAGTCAGTCAGATGAGAGGTATCTACTTGCTCTTAAGACACAGTGAATGCACATCGACTTAAACATGCATTTTCCCAATGACTGATGACAATTAATCACTTGTGGAGTTTCTCCTTGTTTAAACCTAAGCACCAAATAGTATGTCAAATCAAACAAGGAACTGAATTTTGAAAAAAAAAAAAAAAGTGTTATATTGTTGTAATGTTATAGTTTTTGTAGTGTGCAATCTACAAAAAAAAATCATTCGTTTTAACAAACAAACTGATCCCGTAACTTGTCATAGATACACAAACATTTTCTTAAGTTTACACTTATGTACGACCAAGTTCAGGCCAAGGAAAAACATGAAGGAATGAAAACCAACGAAAAGATCATTGTAATATGAAATCTGATTACCAACAGTACAAACATGTAGAACAAGTACTCAGCCCTTCATGCAGACATTTTGATTGACTAGTGATGAGACGGCTGTTATAGGCTGCATTCATTTTTTCCGTAAAACCCAAAGGCTTTGGAGTGAAGTCACAATGATTTCAGTTAATTCCTCAAACACATACATACTGTGTAGATTCCTAAAATAAGAAATTAATTAGTAATAAAAACACTTACATTCTAAACAATCGTGGCACATGAGTAGCACATACGTGTCAAATACATTAAATATCTGTGTTCATTTCAAATGCTAACAAATGTTAGGAGATGTTTGACAATATCCGTGCACTGCGGCTTTATATTATAATTGTTACATAGGATTTACAAATCATTACCTGACTGGCAGACTAAATGTTCCATGCTCATACGACCCTAGAGGAGTGTGGGTTGTAAACAATAATCTCTTTATAGATTATTTTGAAGTTTAAGAGTGAGATGCCCTAAGTAATCCAGACAAAAAAAAAATGGAGGAGGATGGCTAGTTCTCAGGATACACCAATGGGGGGTGCTGATGCTGAGAGGTCAGTGTGGGGCGGCGTCAACTTCATGGTATTGAAGAAGCTGACCACCTGACCTGGAACTTCTGCCAAGACACTCTGAGCAAGCATTTCTTGAGGACCCTGAGAGAGAGAGAAGAGGTGGAGAAAGTGGTGAGCGTGACAAACACGACAAAAATAACATGTTTTAGAGGTACAACAGGAGAGCTGCAGCAGATAAACCTGGCAGTGATGATTTCTATAGTCAGAATGTGATTTACTGAAAACAAGCCAAAGCTTACTACAGATGTGTCTACGGTTAGAGGAGTGATCAAAAATGTTTTTAACATCATAGGTAGCACTGTAATGTACAGCAGCACAGGCCCCGGCTAAAAGAGCACTACAGCGTAAAGGCGCCTGTTTCTTTGGCTCCTTTATGAAAGTTCAGCAGATTAGTTGTAGGTGTGTTGCCAGTACGAACATGTAGGACAATAAACACACATGCAAGTGGCACTCGAGCTCTTAAATATCTTGTAACAACATGTTATAGTAATGAGGCCGATGACTGTACTACACTACAAATGGATAATGTTAACATAACGTGTTTTACTACATCATTTGCATGGTATTAATATACAATACTCTGTAACCATCATCTCAGATCATCTAATCTACAGGGGGAAGTACAACGTTTCTACAGTATCAATGTGTCAGTAGGGGTTCTCCTACATTTCTAAGGAGAACTGGGTTCCCTGGGGGGCATCAGGTGAAATAAATTGAAGAAGGAGGCCACTTGGTCAGGCAACTCTGCCAGTACGCTTTGGGCAAGGGCTGCTGTGCCTGCCTGAAATAAAATGTGCAAAGATTTACAGGTACGCATTATTAAAAAGGAGTGAGAAGCGCAAAAAACAAACAAAGAAAAAACAAACCAAAAAAAAAACACAGAAGATTAAGCGTTCTGTTGCCAAAAGGACCTCGCTTTATAAACCGGCTTACATTTTGGAACTGCCTGAATGGCACGAACTGCACGATGTCTCGCATGGCGGCCTCGCCTGTAGCCGAGCGCAAAATTCCGTCGTCTCCATCCAGGAACTCCATGGCACTGAAGTCTGCCGCCCCGACTCCCACAATGATGATGGACATGGGCAGACGGGAGGCGTTGACGATGGCTCTGCGCGTCTCATCCATGTCTGTGATCACTCCGTCAGTGATGATGAGCAGAACAAAGTATTGCTGGAAAATATTGACAAATCAACACAAGAAACGGTGAGTAAAATATATATATATTTTTTTTTTTTATCTCCGCTGACTGCCAAACAAGAACTTCACTAACAAAAGGTACAGCTGGACTATTTTGATTGATTTTAGCCTTCCCAGCAACTCACAGAGGCGGTTTCCTGCTGCATGGCTTGCATGCCAAAATGGGCTACATGGTTGATGACGGGGGAAAAGTTTGTGGGACCGTAAAGCTTCACCTTAGGCAAGCACTGCTGGTAGGCTGTGACCACACCCTCTATACCTAAGAACACAAGAAACACAAGTCAGCAGAACAAAATCGTGTATATATATATATATATTGATATTCAAGTTATTATTTACACTGAACTATAAAACATACAACAACAACTAACACACACACACACTAGCTTTATTCTGTCATTACCTTCACAAAATGGATTTGATGGGTCAAAGTTGATGGGAAACTCGTGGCTGACCTGCAAACACACAAAAAAAAGTATTTAACCTGGATACTGAATACGAATGAGTTAAATCAGTCCAACCCCAGCTAAAACAAGCAATCACCTGCCATGTAGGAGGGATCTGGGCTCCAAAACCCAACACAGGGAACATCTTATCACTACACAAAAGAAGCAAAACAACAGTTGTTGGGTTGGTGACAGAATGACTGCAATAAATTAAGCAACTACATTAAATATTGTAACTGAATTTATTACAGCTACATTTATGTTTTTCGTTTCCGTCGTAATACCTGTCATAGTCCTGGATCACACTGCCCACGGCCCAGATAGCCGACAGGTATTCATTATAGCCATGAGGGTTGATGTAGTGGAGGGACTGGGGGTACCTGGGATCCCCGTTGGAGCCTGTGAAGTCAATGGCAATCTGGCCCAGGGGTGGTGGATGGGGGTGTGGACGGATAAATACATAGAACATATAATCAGACAATGCTCATAATTTAATAATCATTTAATGTCCAAAGACGGAAATATTCTGCATAAAGATTCATTTAGTAAAAAAAAAAAAAAAAAAAAAACGGAAATGTGCTTTTATGCAAACCCTATACTCACAGTGAAGTTAATCTGACAGCCTCCAATTATGTAATCCAGAAAAGTATACTCCTTCACTGTCTGCAAATAAATATTGGTGATAGGAAAAAAATAAATACAACACACACACTGTACGTAGTTACTGCACTACAGCAGCGTTTGTCCATTTACCTTTGTTTTCCTGAAAGTCATGCAGCAAGATACAACACAAGCACAGGTGTAGTATTTAAATCATCTTCTAATTGACTTCATCAGGGAAACACTTGCTACACTAAGAAGACGGATAGTTCATTAATATAAAAACCACAGTACCTTGCAGTGTTTTATGACAATAACACCGGAGTTTTTGTATCCTTTCTTCTTTTGTTTCTTCTTACTGTTGATGCAGTCAAACTCGGCCTGAGAGGATGATAAACACACCATAAAAAAGGTCCAGAACGAATATTTAAGCTTCACAAAGCGGCTGTTAAAAGAAAGGAAAACAACTCTTTTCTTGCATTTCATCCCATGTTCTATTTTTTTAATGCTTAATTGAAAAATTCCAAAACTGACACAAAGCGAGAGCTCACCGCGTATGTTAGCGATGACTGCTGTATTTGGCTGAGTGTGGTCTGAAAGCTTCCGATAAAGTCGTGAGATCCGCTGTTGTTGTAGTCATAGCAATCTATCTGGAAACACAGAGAGAGAGAGTTAGAGGAAACAAGTCAACGCCAATTAACTCAATTTTGAATGTGCAAAAAAAAAAAAAATCTAGTTATATTGAATTGTTTATCATCAATCAAACTAGATTAGACAAAAGCATGCTATGGATGTTCAGCTTCAGAAGTGAGGCAACACCCTGAAGGGCCGTCTTCAATGACAAACAGAAAGACAAGGTTCTACCTCATTTAACACAGAACCTGCACATCAACGCTTCACTGTGTGCAGATTCTGAGTATCTTCAGCGTTGAAAACAGGGAAAACAAAGACAAACAGGCTGATGCACACAGTATGAAGCAATCAGTACAGTTCAGACACACTTTGAAACTACAGTCTACAGGCTGAGGAGCTAACAAAGCTAATGGATAACTATGGTAATCCATCTGAATGGAAAACGGTTACATCTACATCTATGACAACATACTGTACGAGATAAAGTCATCAACGAGTTCCTGGTAGTTTGTTGGTTCTCTCACAATAGTCAAAGGACTTAAGTTGTAAGCAACTGGACTTTTTCTTGGAGTTTGAAGACGTTTCGCCTTTCATCCAAAAGAAGCCTTTTAATGGACTTTTCCAAGAAAAAGTCCAGTTGCATACAACTTAACTGCTTTGACTACGATGACCTGGATGAGTGAGAATCTACACAGACTTCTCTCACAATACATTTCGGTTGTATTGTGCAGGGTTCTGTGTATATTCATTCTGCCTTTTCTTCCATCTTAAATGAATGCTCGTGTCCGACAGGTAGACACGAAGAGCTAAAGCCAAACAATCTACCAGGGACACAGGACTGTTGTGGTGATGGATTGTGCTCTTGTCATTTAATAGAAAAGTTGCCCAATGGCCCAAATCTGAAGTATTGTTTAATGACAGATGTAGATGTGTGCAGGATTTTAGTCCGTCCTGTTACAGACACTGCATCCTTCGGGTGAAGAGCACACATGGTGGGGACAGTAAACTCACTTGCAGTGTTGACTGGAAAGCATCTCTTCCTGATAAGTGTGCTTTAACAGGGTTAGAGGATGGAAACAAAAAAAAAAACAAAAAAAAAAAAAACAACAACATACGTAAACTAATGCTAACACACATTTCCTCGTGAATTAAGCATACACAGATGATTGATTTTTACCTAATCTAATGAAAATGCTTCAATGAGTTGAACTGTGTATTTTTTGGTTTGCTAATTGTAAAAATGTATTTATTTATTTTATAAAATTAGGCTGAAAAACTCTTTGAAATGATCCCACGATTACTAATTTCCAAAAAGTCACAGGTTTATTCATAGAATGTCAGGTTTTCATAAAGGTTCATCACAACAGTAATTATTAGGTTATAAACTTAACATCCAAACGAATGGTGAAACTGAATAAAACTTCTATGATACCCAAAACTTAACAAATAGCAACTCTGCATATGAGGAAATACAGTAGATGTGGAAGGTTTGTTCTGACAATAGTGTCACATTATAATTTATAATAATTAATAGTGTGTGCGTGTGTGTGTGTGTGTGTGTGTAAAACATACCTTTATAGATTTCTCCACATCACCTCCACAGAGTGACTGCAGTGGGATTCGGAATGGTCTCCATACTGGGTTCAGGTTGTATTTCACCACCTACACAACAGCACATATTAACAACCACCTTCACAGCGGAGGTGCGGCAGTAAAAGTACAACCGTTTTTTTCCCCATGCATTTTCCAAGAGTCCTTGGACCAGAAAACATTACACAGAGGGTGTTGTCCACGTACCTCTGTCCTGTGAGCCAGCTGCCATCCGGTTTCTGTCTGTTTGTAGAATTCCAAGAAAGGGTCTGACTTGCCAAAAAAGTCCTAGAAATGAACAAGAAATAAGAATAATAAAAAAATACTACTATCTGAAACAAATAAAGTACTGTCAGATTAGTCTCTAACTTGCATATTGGCATGTGCAATATAGAAAAACTTGGGTACAACTTCCACATGGAAAGTTTTGACAGTGGGATAGGTGTTCTCTGTTTGTTTGAACATGCTGGTTGGTTGAGCCCTAGGATTGTTATGACTAACACTAACAGTCTTACGTGATCAGTCCATATAAAAGTGCAAAGTCGCCAATCATTGAAATTTCATTGTAGCCTGTATAATAATCATGACGAACGCACACCATGTGCACTTTTTCTTCTCTTCAACCAGCTGATGGGAGCTGGTGAGGAGAGAGTGAGGTGTTTGCTTCCCCGTTTCTTGGCTGTCTGTGCCTGTTTGCACAAGGGTGGTGCTGAGCTCCACACACACACACACAAAATTCGACGAGAGGAAGAGTGACATAATTTATATGTAGAGATCAATACCTTTTTATCCAGTTTTCTGCCTGCGACTTCAAACTCCACCACCCTGTTGTCCGTTCTCTCTTCGGCACATATCTGCAAAACATAAAACAGCATCTGTGTTAGCGAAAAAAAATGCGCAAAGGAACACCCGGACCAATCGGAATCACGCTCTAAATATATCAATGCCAGTCTAAATGAAAACAACTCACAGTAATGGTTCCTTTTCCCGCAGGTCTCTTGTCCTTCATGAGAAGTGGTTTTGTTAGTTTCCCTGAAGACACAACCTGGTCAGAAAAAAAGAAATGCACTAATAATAATGGTTGTTTTTTATGCTTCTCACGAATAAAGAGAAACAAACATTGTCAGTAAGCGTTTGTGAGGATGCATGACCACCTGTTGTGGTCAGCATAGAGGATAGATAGACTAACCTGTCCCAACGTACACTCCAGTTCTCCCAGGAAGTCAGCATTTTCCAGGTTGCAGTTGTCACTGTCAATGTCGTATACTACAAACTTCAGCTTCTGCACCATCTCAAAGTAGTAGTCAATGACAAAGGTCTTGGAAAATGTAGGATCGAGGCAGTTCATGATTTTCTCTGTCCGGCCAACCTAACACACGATACACGAATGAGTTATCTCACTTCAGAAAAGTCACAATAAGTAGAAATACTAAAATGATTATAAAAAACAAATGTTTGATTGAACAGCTCGCAGCGTTTTGACCAACTGACCTCCCACCATTGGGATCCTGAGCTGTTCATGAAAAGCACACACAGAGGGTCAGACTTTGACAAAACATCCATGTCCAGTAGATTCTTACAGGAGACGCTCAGCGCCACCTTGGTCACACACTCGGTGGGCCTTGACCCTGGAGGTCCACCTGCTGCCATCACAGCCTGGAGGTCACACACACACACTGACAAACATAAACACAGATACACACACACACACACAAAAACAACAACTGAGTTATGTGACAGAGGAGTTGAGCCATGTGCATTAAGCCATTATTTAGCTATCTCACTGTACTTCTCAGAAGATGTGTCAGTAGCTACTAAGTGATGTTTCTTGTTGACAGGCCGGGATACGAACACCACCAAACTGCACTGAAAAAACTAGACGGTTCATTTGATCACTGTTATAAATGCGTAGCGGGTGAAACACAACTTATATAATGCTAACTCATGATTCACTGGGGTCTTTTTGTAAATTCGGCCAACATTTGATGCACTTATAACCTATTAGTTTCAATGTTTAAGCCTCGGATATGTCAGTTGAGGCGCTGCCATCTAAGCGGCTGGTTAAAAATGATCAAACAGAACCGTAATGACATCTGAAGCCCGTGTTGGAAATGAAAGTTCATGAAAACATAGAAAACGCATTCAATTGTTCTTGTTTAAGCTTTCAACAATTAAGGTGAAACATTCAGCGTTAGTTTATGTAGTTTATATGTAGGGTGTGTAATATGTAGAGAAGTTAACGTTAGGTTAGGTTTACGTTAACGGTAATTACGTAACGTTAAAAGTAAAGTAAAGTAAAGGAGCGAACTGTCGCTAACAAGCCGAAAACACAAGACACACCATGTTTTTTGCTTTTTAAAAAGATGTTAGATAACGTGTGGTGTGTGTCAGAGTGACTGAGCAGCGTAAATTAATCGAGTTAACGTTTACGCTCCGCCACACAATCCAAGATTATAACGTTGACGTTAAATAAAAGCTACCACGGCAGCCCCGTAGGTTCGTATCAACTAAATCTCATCTAGCAGCTTCGTATTTCTTTTTTTTCTTTTTTACGTTATTTAACATGCCCCACCTTGTTCGCAGGCTAACTGTCGTCTGTCTGCTGGTCTGCAGCTGGAGTAATATTGTTGTAATAATACGACTGGCGCAGCGCTCTCTGTTGGTTGTGGGCGGTGCCTAGTGCGTTCGTTTCCATATACAGGGACACCCGCCTTCTGCCCAGGGAGCGATGACGGTGGCTGTTGGAATTTTTCGGTCCGCCTTAAAAGTGGCATAATACCTGTAGATGGCGCTGTCCAGGTATTTTTTTTATTTAAATCAACTGAAAAATGTAACAAACGGGGGCCATAAAATACGAATAAATCATAGAATTTATATTATTTTTAAACTCCTGGTGACTCACTGCTGTTGTTCCACCTTATTGCACAGTATTAAGAAAGCTCAAGATAATCCTACATTTCATTCATTTTTTCTCTAGCATTGTTTTCATATTGACCACAAACCCGTTTTTTTTTTCACCTCCAGACTATATTAAACCAGATCAAAAACCACTATACTTATACACTAGATTAGTTTCATATATGTGAAACCTTTGGGGTTTTGTTTCCTTCCTTCTTTCTACTTCCTCTTTTCCATATTCCTGTGTTTGGTTACTCATAATCATATGCATAACTGCCACACTGTTCTTCCCCTTATTGTTCTGTATCTGTTATTTTACTTCTAATTTCTTTTGTACAAATGTGTACATTTTAATAGAACAAAAACATACACATATCAACCAGGTTTAATGATATATATTTGATCCTATCAGAAGACACCATAGAGCGCAGAGTGGGTGTCACAGCTGGGTGTCATCATCAAAGATGACTGGAACCTGCTGTTTCTCGAAAGTAAACTACTATATTTTATCACATTATGATACATGAAAATAACTGAACAGCGCCATCTATAGACATTGTCACTTTTAAGGTGGATCATCGGTAAAACAAAATACATCATTGTGTTCGTAAATAATTTTAAAAAATGGCCCAATATATCTGACTGATTGATGATTGATTGATTTCATTTGACTAAATGAGTTGTTGAGAGATTTTGTGTATTTTCAGTCATTCAGTTATTTTCCATGTCCAGTAGAGTGGTAATAAATCACTGACATCATGTGAATGTACTTTTATTGGTCACAAGCATTCACCCAGACCAGCCCGGAAACAATGGTTTCTTGTTCTGATGTGTGTGTGCAGAGTCATTTTCCTCACCCAGCACATTACGTATGAATATAATCATTGATATACTCATGGCAGTTATCACACACAATTTATGCACACAGAGATTACTGGGCTAACAAAAAAAAACACTGCTAATAAGAAACAGCAACAGAATGCAAAATAAGCATACGGGAGGGTACAAAGTGGAAGGTTAGAGATCTAATAGTATAATAAATAAAGGCCTCTCATTTCAGTGTAACACTGACTTCAATATGCATGATTGTTGCTTTAATAGTACCATTACATCAAGTTTTCAGCACATGTGTGGGCAGTTGTCTCAGAGTAAGAATGTAAAAATTCTCCTCAAGATATAAAAGTTTACAACATAAGAAAGGTGAGAGAGAAACAGGCAAAATAAATATATGAAATAAGAAATAATGATTTTTTTAATCAACAAAGCCATACCAACTGACACATTTTCACAGACAATATTGTAATATCTTTTCTTGTGATTGCTTAGTGTCATCATGCACAACATGCTATCAAGTCTCTTTGGTCGCAGTTATTATGAAAATATTATTAAATATTATGAAATCTAGTCACAGATTTAGGTGACAGAATTGTGATTTTCTTTTATTCTGTTATTTTATTTTTCACTCATATTTCTATAATAGCACACTATAAAAAAAGACAGTGATTCATGCCTTTCCATACAGTAAAAACAGGCAGAGGTTGCAGAAGGTGCAGATGAACAGTAAATATGAGGTGTGTAAGTTAGTCTCTCCATGATGGCCCAGAAGCATTGAACACATTGGGGGGTTTAAGCTTGTAAGAATTAAAGAAGGAAGCCACCTGATCGGGCAGTTCGGCCAGGACACTTTGGGCAAGGGCCACACTGTTTCCCTGCAATGAGAAATGTACATGAATAACAGCCAGTCGTCTTACCATGTTTCAGACTATGCTCACTAACATTTCAGTAACATTTCACAAAACTGTGCTACTGACAACTCTGATCAATTAGACAAAAGCAAGGCTGTGTGCTTCGTGGCTTAAAATAATGTGTAAGAGTAATTAAGAGAAAGGAGCAGCTATGTTCAAGAACAAATAAACATAAAACAGAAATCTAAATACATTTAGTTAGTGAACGACTGAGGAATAATACCTGATTATGAAATATTCTATCATGAATTCTGAGAAAAGATCTCATGTACATATTCTAACTCTGTTACTGCAGTATAGTTATGAGCTGCTACTTACTTGGAAACTTCTGAAAGGCACAAATTGGACGATGTCCCGTGAGGCAACGTCACCGTTTGGTGCACGCAGCAATGTGTCATCGCTGTCAAGAAACTCCATTGCACTGAAGTCTGCCCCGCCCACACCCACTATGATGATGGACATAGGCAGACGAGAGGCCTCTACGATTGCAGTGCGGGTGTGGTCCATGTCTGTGATCACTCCATCTGTGATGATGAGCAGCACGAAATATTGCTGCAGATGTAGAAAGAAAACAAAACAGAGTTAGATACAAAATATACAAACACCATGTTTGTATAGAATATTTTATTCTTAGTATTTTTAAACATTATAGTATTGGTTTATTCTCTCTGTACTGTATCTTATCATGGGAGATTTACGCAAGCAACTCTACAACTATGTTTTTTAATAATTTCATTTGACATGTTAAAGGATCAGTCTGTAGGATTTAGTGGCATCTAGCGGTGAGGTTCCTGAATACCTCTGCTGGAGGAGAACCTACGGTGGCTGCGAAACTAGCCAAAAACTCCAAAAACCGTCTCTAGAGCCAGTGTTTGGTTTGTCCATTGTACAAATGCCAGCCTTTATTTATAGCCTTTTTTTATATCCTTAGATTGAATACCACTGAGTATTCAAACACTGGCTCTGTGGCTACTTACTGAGGCCATATTCTGACGCATAGCTTGTCTGGCGAAGCAGGCTACATGGTTGATAATCGGAGAAAAGTTGGTGGGACCCCAGAGCTTCAGCTGAGGAAGACACTGTTGGTAGGCCTGCACCACACCCTCTATGCCTGCAACACACACACACACACACACACACAAGTAGGCGCAGCACCAATACAAATTTGACTTTTAATAGCATAATATTGTAATCAGCATTAACTTACCCTCACAGAAAGGATTTTCTGGATTAAAGTTGACTGGAAACTCATGGGAAACCTGTGAGAATGAAATAAATAATTACATATAAGCTTAAGAATTTAGTCCAACAATTTTTACACCAAATTCTGAATTTCATAAGTAAAAGTCATCAGATCAGGAAACCACTGTCAAGTTTATATTCTGTACCAAATTTAATGTCAGACAGTCATGTCTGTCTCGCACGTCTCCAGTTAGTTCAGAATGCTGCTGCTCGCCTCCTAACTGAAACGCGTAAGAGGGAACACATTAGTCCGATTTTAGCCTCTCTCCACTGGCTGCCTGTGCACTTTAGAGTCCATTTTAAGATTCTTTTATTTGTTTTTAAATGCTTAAATGGTCTCGCCCCGCCTTACCTCTCTGAGCTGCTCCGCCCATACACTCCTGCCCGGTGCCTCAGGTCAGCTGATCAGTTGTTCCTGGAGTTACCAAGGGCTAAACGGAAGCTCAGAGGGGATAGGGCCTTTTCTGCTGCTGGTCCTAAATTGTGGAACGACCTCCCTTTACGCATCACACAAGCCCCTTCACTGTCCATTTTTAAAACACGTCTTAAGACCCATTTTTATTCCTTGGCTTTTAACCCAGCATGAGACTTTGTTTCTGTTTTTGTTTTAATATTATTTTAACATTGTTTTATCGTTTATTATTGTTTTTATATTGTTCTTTGTTTTATACGTCTTATTCCATGTTCTATTTTATGTACAGCACTTTGTGTCAGCTGCTGCTGCTTTTAAAGGGCTTTATAAATAAAGTTGAGTTGAGTTGAGTTGAGTCTGTCTGTTTGTATGTTTGTCCTTTGCATCTCGAGAACTGTTCATCTGATCTACTTCACACTTGGTGGGTGTATTACTGCGGACCCAAGGACATGCAATTTGGACACACAACACATTCAATATTAATAAACTTTGAGTAAACAAGTGTAGAGCATTCTGTGGAGCAGCGGGTGGGGCTTCAAGGCTCAAGTGCAGCACAAAGTGTCTCTTCTGCCAGCTACTGTCAGATGAAGACTCAAATCACAACACTGCATGGTAGAGACGCACGTACACGTCTGTTTAAACGGTTGAGCCAACTTTGCTGCATTTAACATACATGTGCGCGCGCGCACACACACACACACACACACACACACCACAAGGGCCTGATGCTAAGTCTGTTTAACAATGTTTAGGATCTGAAAGGTTTTCTTGATTTTTTTCATACATGCCAGGAGGGAGGGATCTGGGCTCCAAACCCGAAGACAGGAAACTTCTTGTTACTACACAGAAAAACAGACAAAATAAATATACACTGTAAGTATAAACACATATTAACCACAGTACACCAGTTAGCAGATTAAATTCACTTAAATATGAACATCAAGAACATTTTATTCATATAGCTTTTTTAGAGCCTTTGTATCTGACTGCCTTCATTCAAGGTTGTTACATATAAATGGACAAAGACACTTGGTTTAGGACAGTAATTGGTAGATGGAGAAGAGTTTACCTGTCATAGTCCTGGATGACATTACCCACTGCCCAGATAGCTGTCAGGTATTCATTGTAACCCTCTGGGTTGATGTAGTGGAGGGACTGGGGGTTTGTAGGATCCCCGTTGGAGCCTGTGAAGTCGATGGCAATCTGTCCCGTGTCAGAGAGCGAGAAAGGATAAGGATCAAAACATAGGACCTGCTCAGTGATTTAATGCAAATGAGAGTTTCATAACACAAAATTTCAAGGAATGTAGCAATTTCAGGGCCAAAACAAATTGAATCAAATAAACCAAACTTATTTTATTTATGTCATGTTGTATTTGTGATAGTCAGTATGACAAACAGGTCGTGTTTGACATTTCCAGACTCACAGTGAAGTTGATCTGACAACCCCCCATAATATAATCCAGGAAGGTGAACTCCTTTTCCACCTGAAAGTTAAATATTACATTAACAATGAAATTAATCAGAAGTAAAATACAGTACGTATGAATCAACAAGTTATTCCATGCTGTCTTTAATATATCTATCTAATATATCAATATATACCAATGCAGTGAGAGAAAAAAAATGTAATGATGAAGAGATCAAGGCAGAGTAAGACGTCTTCAACTTCCTCATTTATAAAACAGTACCTGGCAGCGCTTGATGCAAATGACCCCAGAGTTTTGATAGCCTTTCTTCTTTAACTTTTTTGGGTTAATGCACTCAAATTCAGCCTGTAAGTGATAACATGAGTCATATGTATGCCAGTTATATTATAAGCAATGCGACAGAATAAGAATTGTAATCAAACACACACAAAGCCTCACCGGGGTCAGGTGTGTTCCCGTTTGCAATTCTGCAAGTGTGGTTTTAAAGCTCCCAATGAGGTCATGGGAGCCACTGACATGATGGTCGTAACAGTCAACCTGAAGACCAACAGAGAGATTTCATATAGCCAGTGACAAAAATCAAAGCAGGAAATATCAAGACAGGATAAATTAATTATAGTTGATGCAATATAATTTTATAAAGCCATATTAACATTTCTGCGGGTTTTAATCTTTACATATATTACTATTTTGATTTTTTTTTTTTAAAACAGAATAAGTATGTGCTGCAGTAAGAATTTGGTTTTGTCAGGGTGTAAGAATCTTTGAAAGGACAAAGCACGTCTTTTTTGATTACTGTGGAAAATCTACCTGTATTACAATGGCAATGTCGGGGATGTGACAGAAACATAATTAAAACATATTCAGTTATTGTAAGTGATTCATTATATCATAAGTGTACAGCATGAGTCAAACCCTCAACAGTCACACACCTCACATACACATATCACTCTCAGTTAACGTTAATGCTGCTCTCTGGGCCTCGTCACTCTTGAAACATTGTTTTCAATCTCAATGGTTAAATAAAAGAAGAAAAAAAAGTAAACACAGTACATATAATGACAGCAACTCAAGTAAGTACAAAGAAGATAACAATGCACACCTTTGTGTGGGGGATGGCATGCACTGTGCACACAGTCACATATTACTTATCTGGCTGGGTCGCAAGCAGCCCCCCCTGCTTTAAGTGTGGAAGCATTGTAACATGAAAAGAAATGCAATTAGAAAATGAGTCATTAGTATGTTAAAGTAGCATGGACAACCAAGGCAAAAAAAACTAAAACAAACAAACAAACAAACCTACAGGGGCTAAATAAACAGGTTGTGTTAATAGGTTGTATTTTACAGGGAATATTAATATTATCTGAGATAACTACAATGGTATAAAAAGTACAAAAAGAATTTACCCTTATAGGTTTCTCCACATCTCCTCCACAGAGAGAGCGCATTGAGATGCGGAAGGGTCTCCATGTTGGATTTAGGTTGTTATTTATCACCTACATAAAACGGATTAGGATGAGCCACAGGTCTAATCATTCTGTTCTAGCAGAGGAGAATGCTGTTGGTAAATATGTGCACCTCTGTCCTGTGAGCAAGCTGCCATCCAGCTTCGGTCTGACTGAAGAATTCCAGGAAAGGGTCGGACCACCACAAAAACTGAACAAACATATATATATAATTAAAGATTTAATTATGAATCAAAAGGCAGCTCATATCATAAGAAGTGTCCTCATCCTGAATATTTGAAATGTCCTAGAGTACCTTTTTGTCCAGCCTGCGGCCTGATACCTCAAGGTTTGCCACTCTGGTGTCTGTTATTTCTTCGGCACAGATCTATAAAAAAGGAAATCAACATCAAATTACATATGAACATCAGTAAATAGCACAATGCATTTTTTTCTAACCCAACCATGACCCTTTAAAATGACATACTAAATAAACAGAAGCAAACACAATCAAAGGTCACTACAACCATCACTAAGTGCAGTTATAGAACGGCTAATTCTAGCAAGATGGTGGTATTTTATGGCGAGCTGACTAATATAATGTGTTTTCTTTTAACAAATAAGAAGCACCTTGCAATTTGATATAGTCACATTTCAAGATAAATTCCTGCCCACTCACTGTGATGGTCCCACGACCTGCAGGCCTCCCGTTCTTCAACAACAACGATCGAGTCATGTGCCTGTTAGAAACAATCTGAACACAAAACATTGGCGGCGTCAGTGAACAATGAAAAGATGGAGGAATTATCAATGTTTTTCCCTTAAAACTGCAGAAGGTGCAGCTCACCTGGCCCAGAGTACATTCAAGCTCTCCCAGAAAATCGTCATCACTCAGGTCGTAGGTGTTGTTGTCAATGTCATAAACGCAAAACTTCAGCCTCTGCACCATCTCGAAATAATAGTCGATGACAAACCTTTTAGTGAACTTTGGATTCAAGCAGTTGAGGATCATCTCTGTGCGCCCAAACTGGTTCACAAGGAAAACACATAAAGTGACACTTCACCAACTTTACAGTGGACCAAAACAAAAAAAAATCACCATAGTTTGAGCTGACTTTGTGTACTGATTTCAGTCTTTAATAATAACACTTTATACACAAATTGATGATAGTATACTTAACAATATTTTATCTTTTTTTTTCCTACATTTTTAAATTAGAAAAATGCACATTTTTGGCACCAATGTTTTATTTCATTTAGAATATAAAATGTGGGTGCATTTGGTAACAATATGAGCAAAGCATTACAATATAATGTATAAAAAATACAATATAATGAATATTGAGGATATACAAGAATACAACAATATATTTGACAGACAGCATGAAAGCTTCACATGGATTTGGAAATGAGATCATAGCCTACTCGGGCTGACTTGTAAAGGCTGGTAGAAATCCACATAGGAGTGAGGGATGCTGCCATTTGTGCACAGTGTAAGTAAGCCTCAGGTCTCAGGTTGGCATGTGTGTAACTTGTTAGGTTTCATTCCACGAGGACCTCTGGTCTCCTGTTTTGCAACTTCAAGTATTCTAAATGCTACGTTGGACAGTTCATATTTAAACTGAATTTGACCATGTGTTGTGAAAAGGAGTTGGCATCCAGAAAGTCATCGTGACTAAGCTCAATCTCTCTCTCAAGCTCTTCCTCACCATCATTACGAGAGTGTAGTACCCCTCTGGGCTGTACATAGATAGGTACATTCTTCCTGGAGTTATTCCTAGTGTCAGACATTTTGACTGATATGCTATCTACAGGCTTTACACAATAAATTCCTCAGTGCACAAGTGCGCTTAAACTAAAATTGATTAAGAGTTAATGTTTGTCCTTTTAGCTAATCAAGAGATTTCATTTGATATATATATATATACCATGCACACAGGTACAATACAGACCTCATACCAGTGGGAGCCTGTAGTGTTGATGTACAAGGCACACAGAGGGTCTGACTTCGAGAAGACGTCCATGTCCAAGAGGTTGTCACAGGAGATGGTCAGCTCCACCTTGGTGGCCCAATGGGTGGCTCCTGGCATTAGGGCCCCACCTAAGGCCATGGTAGCTTGTACAAAGATAATAATAATAATAATACATTTATTTACTCGGTGATACTTCACATAGGTTAAAAGGATCATAAAGAGCAACACACTAGGTAACACAGGTACTTTCCATAAATATATCCATGTTCTGCTACTTTATACTTCTACCCCACTACATGTCAGGGTTTGTTTTTAACTTCACTGACAGAGGCCACTCTGCATAATGCTTACTTTGAGTTTAAGTGGCTTTTGTTGCTTTTACTTCTGTACTTTTACTCAAATAACTAACACTTTGCATGTAGGAGTTCATTTTTACATTGTGCCATTGCTGCTTTTACCAAAGTAACGATAAATATTAGTGTATCTCTTATTTATTTATTTATTCATTACAAAGTTAGTGTATAGTTCCTGTTTAATGTTAGTAAAAACAAACAAACAAATAAAAATATCCTGACAGTAAATCCGCGAGTGGTTACATTTTTTGGTGATGAAGTGACCCTTAATTTACCGTTTGGCTTATTACTTATTACTTTACAGTATAACATCAATAATTCAGTTAACACAAAACTGAATATAAATATAATATGAATATAAAATATTATGTATAAAGAGACAACAATTTGATGAAATTGAATGCTTGACAAAAAATTCTTCATAGTTTAACACAGCAATAAACAATGTTAGAGACGACGGTGTAATATTTTACCATTAAACTAGCTAACGTCAGTGTTAGCTTACCGTTAGGTTAATTAGCTTGATGCGGTGACAGTTGGGTGGGTGTGGCGATGTCCGAACCTACACAGCCTAACCATAAACGCATTCCCTTATCTTTTCATAGTAGTTAAAAGGGTACTCAAGCTTATTTACCTGTTTAGTTGTTGAAACTATATATAAGCTGTGTCTGCCTCTGGTCGTATATGCAGCGTTGACGTTTATCTGACAAGAACAGCTGGCAGCTGAGCAGTCCAGGGCGGAGCCGACACTTGGCCCAACGACGTTAACTTCTTCTGGACGCTTTTTAACGCCACTTTACACATTCAACAGTTATATTCATTCAAGTTGGCGTATTGTTGTTTGTGTGTCTGGTACATTTATGCCCTAAATTAACTGAATAACACTTTGTAACATTAGTGACACTGTGCCTATCAATAACCAGGGTAATATTGCCGCGGAACTCTATACGACGTGTGTGTGTTTCTTGTCGACTGCATACAGAGGAGAGCCGTCAGCGGGGTGCATTCAAGAAAGAGATTTTGTTCAACAAACGTTAGTAATCTCATTTACTGCAGTAGTTAGCATGTAACATGTAGAACATCCCATTGAGGTTATTTATTTAGTGGGCATAGCTTCTGTTTTTTTGGTTAAACTTATTTTAGCCAACAAAATGCCACCCTGTGTTAGCTTTTGTTCAACTATTCATGCTCAAGTGTATTTTAATGTTGCATTTTTGGCTTAAAACGCCATTTAAGCCATCGTACTGTCTAGATAAAAACATAAAAGAATGTTTAAAGCCGTGAGAATTAGTATGTATGTATGTGAAATTTGTGATTGTCACAAGTGCGAGGCAAACTATATAATTTATGTGTTATTATTTTTTTGCAGCGTTTTTGTGTTTGTGATCTTGAACGCCCCCTGTTGTGTTTGTATTTGTGCATAGACCGGCTGTAAGTCAACCTTGGTGATTCCTGATCACTCTGCGTGTGATCGATGTCACCATGGCTGGCTCGCTGTTGACGCGCTGTGTGAGCAGGACTCTGCTGTCGGCGTCTGCTGCTAAAGGCATCAGAGTCAGAGGAGCTGATCGATATTACTGGACAACTTTAAGGAGGACTACTGCTCTCACAGTACATTTATATACTTTTTTTTTTTTTTCCTTCATCAGACTTTATTTTGTTATCGACACCATTCACATTCAGCTGCTGTATATAGGAGCGTTTAAAGCGCTTATTTAGGTTATAGGGCAGCGGGGCTTTGTTAACGACCATGGAGCTGCGACATATGTCCTGCAGCTTTACATCGAGATGTAACAGAGTTGTCATCAGTGTGTTAAAGTGTATCAGTGTTCGTGTCATTATGGTGTTAATGAGGATGCGTAGTCTTGATTTATTTTTTATTTATTTATTTATGTATTTATTTATTTATTTATGTATACAGATTAGGCAACATCTCAATTTAACAACCCAGTTCAGTGACCTGCTGCCTCCATGCTGCCACTCTAGTGGTCTCAGGTTACCTCAGGTCAACTGAAACTGATTATTGTAAATCATTTCCAGGAAACACTTTTTTTTCCCCACCAAAGCTTGCACAATAGATGCTTGTTTTAATTTCCTTATGTGTATCTATATATTTTAATTTTCACTTCCTCACTTGTGGTGCAGAGTGGAAGAGCTGCATTCCTCCTGGGGCTCCCCGCTCTCTCCTGCCTGGCTTATGAAGTTTATCATACGACCCAGAGTTCAGCCGTGGTCCACGCTTTAGAAAAAGGTAGTTGGCAAACTGCACAGACATTATGTCATCAACTGTGATGTGTGTGTATATTTATATATATATATAATTGTGTTGCTTCAATGAGAGTTGGACAGCATGGAAGAAAATGAAGAAGGAGAAAGAGTGTTGGATGTTTGTTGAGGTTTAGTGTCGTGAATTAGAGCTTAAGACATTTCTTTTAAAATAGATTTTGCTTGTGTGTGTGTGTGTGTGTGTGTGTGTGTGTAGAGGAGGTTTTGGAGCAGGCTGATTACCTGTATGGCTGTGCAGAGACAGAGAAACTCTACCAGCTGCTCCTGCAGTACAAGGACAGGTAAGGAGAGTATTCGCTCTGTTATAGTCAGATTAATGTTTTATGTGTAAAACATTTTATATATTTATAATTAATTTAGATCACTATGTAAAGATCTGTTTATATCTTGACATTAAAGCATCTGTTTTACTGTTGATCAGCGTAAAACAAAATCCACATACATTAGCATGATGAGTACTTTTATTTTTAGTACTGTAAGTAAATTTTGCATTATTTATTTTCGTGATTTAACCACTAAGGGGCACTAAAGTCAAATATTTTCTACACACAGAGGGTTTTTAAGCTGTCAATTAGTTTCACACACACACAACTTCAGGTCTATCATATCGTGTGTATGTGTGCATATATATCCAGTGACAATGCAGAGTTTCTGTGGAGGCTGGCCCGGGCGTCTCGTGATCTGGCCGTCCTGCCCGACACGGCGGCCGAAAAGAAGAAGCAGCTGATGTTTGAGGCCTTTGAATATGCAAAGAAGGCGCTGGAGAAAGATGAGAACTGTTTCGCAGCACATAAGGTAAGAGAAGCCATCACTGATTCATCTCCACAAATCACATCTGTGGTCAGTAACGTTGAACTTTGAATGCATTTGCAGTGGTACGCAGTGTGTCTAAGCGATGTTGGGGATTATGAGGGAGTCAAGGTGAAAGTTGGAAATTCATACATCATCAGGGAACATCTAGAGGTGAGATGACATTTGGGTCTATGTCATATTAATCCCTGTATCACATTTAACTGTATTCTGAAACATGTCGCTTTTTCCCCCCCCCAGAGAGCTGTTGAGCTCAACCCCAAAGATGCTACTTCTTTACACATTTTGGGTTACTGGTGAGTCTTTTGAATTACTTCAGCCTTTTTACTGTTTGCAAAACGAGCCCTAAGTGCAACATTTTTTTGGTGTATAGGCTTCGACAACATGTGAAAGTTCAGCACACATAGAAACAAACTAGGATCAGCAACATATATCAGATTTGACAGACAGCTCAGGGCGTTTCAGGCAGCAGGGAGGCGGTGAAGAGTCTTAACAACAAAGAATGTTGGCAAAAGTAATGCAGATGTCACTCTGAGGCTCAAAGAATCAAAGCAGAGGTGCATAAAAACCAGATGGAGAAACAGTAAGAAAATTGCATGAGACTTAAAGATTCATAGGTTCAAAGAGGAGGTCAGACTGTAACTGTTGTGGATTATGTTTGCTACTGAAGGTTAACAGAATAAAATAATTGCTGCATCTTTACAAAAATTATTTTAAAAAAAAACATTTTGTTACCGCTTTGCATTTGTTTCAGGGTTGGGTTAAACGTTGAACTGTACCGTCCACAGGTTCGAGTCCGGCCGAGGAACCTTTTGTTTTCTCTTCTGACTCTGTTGAATAAAGGCGAAATTGTCGAAACGAGGCTAAGAGTTTCTAGGCATGCTAGCGACGCAGCGCTAATAGGCACAGATGTGCTTTGTGCTACTAGTTTTTATCGATTAATTGGTTAGTCAAATGACAGGAAATTAATTGCACTATTTTGATAAACAATTTAATTGTTTTTACTTTTTTTTTCAAGTAAAAATACCAAAATATTAACTGGTTCCAGCTTCTTAAATGTGATGGGGGTTTTTTCTGTTTTTTTTTTCTGATAGCACGCTAAATATTGTTGTGCTTTAGACTGTTGGTTGAATAAAACAAGCTATTTTAAAATGTTACCTCGGGCGGTTTGACATTTTCTGACCTTTTTTTTTTTTTTTTTTTTAAAGGCAAAAGCTCACAAATAAAATTCTGACATGCTAACAGTTTAAAGGGTAATGTTCACCATGTTCAATTATCTAGCCAAAGCTAATATTTGCTAACTAGCAACAAAGTGCAGCAGCGGCTGACATGGATTATTAGTGTGGCAGGTATTTGGTGAACCGAATCGTTTAACTTCGTGAGGCATTTATAATCAAGTGTATCTTTCTCTCTCTCTAAGGTGCTTCGCTTTTGCTGAGCTGCCATGGTATCAACGCAAAGTGGCGGCTGTAATTTTCTCATCACCACCTGAGTCCACATACGACGAGGTGAGGACCGCTGTGTCAATATCACTCTTCCTTTTGTTTTGTTACTAACTACACACAAGGGCTGACTGTAAGAATACAGCTTCAGGCCGATACGACATGTTATTTGTCACTTTTTGGTTCGGGGTTTGGACAGAGTTAAACATTTGGATGAAGTCATATGTTTGTTTTTTTTCTGCCTCTTCTCAGGCTTTGGAATTCTTCCTGAAAGCTGAGGAAGGTAAAACACAGCATACTAATAACGCCTCGGAGGACAATTTGCATTCAGCAAGTCTGTTGGCTGCGGCTCAAACCCTTAGAAATAATCCTGTCGAGGATTTTCTGTTGGGTTTCAAAATGTTTTCAACTAGTACAAATTTCTTTTTTTTTTTTTTTTCCTTTTAGTTGATCCTAACTTCTACAGCAAAAACCTGCTGATGCTGGGGAAGACCTACATGGCCATGAAAGACAATTCGAAAGCTCTGCTGTGGCTGACCAAAGCAAAAGATTACCCTCCTCACACACTGGAAGACAAAGAGGTACATGCATTAAGCCTTCAGTTTTTAAAGACATTAAAACACGTGCGGGATGATGAACATACTCAAAGTTTTTTTTGTTGCTCCGCAGGTCCATAAAGAAGCCGTTGACTTGTTGAAGAAGCTAAAATGAGGATGTGGAATATGGTGCCTTTCAGGACCTTCGGACTGTTAATAATTGCTAACGAAAATGTTTTCTCTTCATGATTTTGTAATACTTGCAAGTGTCTTTGGACACATAGCAAATATGACTGTCCAATCATCCAGCTTTTACTGAATTTAAGACAAAATGCAACTTTTCATAATGCAACAATAAATATAATGAGTCTTTGTTTATCTATTCAGGTCTCCGTTCCCCTTAAACTGACTTTTCATTGATAAATGGCTTAGTAGGGAGCTTTTTGTCTGGGCTAAATGTTGTGGCGATTGCATCTGAGCATTGTTTTTGTTTTTCAATGGAGATCTGCTGCATTCTGAAAAGGAGGCAAAGAAATAAACACATTCCTTGTCTTAAGGGAAAACCTTTCATAGTGTCAGTTACAGTAATTTTAATGAACCGAGTCCCGTTTCACGTCAACATTGTCACTTGTAGTTCATTTATCAAATTCAAAGCAAACGTTATTCAGTCGTTCCTCTCGATTTAATTTTTTCTCCCAGTTAAAATAATGGCATATATAATCTTTCAATGAATCCATTCCTGATCAGAGAAGTTACTCTGGTATGTGTCCACTGTCCACTCGTCTCATGTGCTTCCAATAAGAAATACTGGAATCTGATTTGATAGTCATATTTACCCTGCAGCTATCGCAGCTCTTATTGATTGTACCAAAAATAAAGTCAAAGCAGCTGTAAAGATGCTTCAGATACATTTATTGAATATGGTTCTTTTCACAGGCAAGATCTAATAAAAAAAAAAGAAGAAAACACACAAAGTATTAATGAAGAGCACATGGTTTTATTTTTCTTTAAGAACAGAACAGACGTGTTGTGAATCCTGAGCAGAGGGCCTCTCATCCCCTGATAAACATACAACAAAGAAAAGAAAGCGTGGTCATGGAGGGGGGAGGGGGTTTATTCACTCATTTATTTGTATCTCATAAATCCATCTCTCTTCATTTAAAATGGGTGAAAGCAGATTAAAAATGAATCTTCTATACACATCGTCTCCGGTAAAGGGGCATTCTGTACAGTGTAGTTGGTGTTTACAGTGTGTATCTACATGCGATATGTTACAGTTTGGATGCGTTTCAGACGGCCTTAACCGTAGCCGGCTTAGTAAAAAGTTCTGCTGTGTTATCAGATACTGAACTGATATACAGTACCGTCAATCAGCATTTTTTCTTTGAGGGAATACACCTGTCCAGGTGATGCTTAATCTAGTTGCTGGTTACGATGAAGGCAACCTGAAACGTCCCGTCTATTTCTGATAAGAACAAAGGCATCACAGATTTCCATCAATGGAGCGGCGGCTCTGTGTAATTAATTATAATATTTAAGTACTTCATTTACTTTCATTTTCTTTATACAATGAATATTCACATACACAGTTGATTTTTCTTTGATTACATGTTTCTGTTCAAAAGGAAGCACAAATTTATGCAGTTTAGACTTTCTCTTAAAAGTCCGGCTCCTTTTGCTACAGTAAATGTTTTCTCTTCATACTGTCGTCCCTCCTTCCAGCTCTTCCACAGACAGCTGAGCTGAATACATGATATATACATGACTGATAACTTGACTAGTCACAAGCTCCTCCTAGGAAAAAGTCTAAAGCAGCTTGCTGCTGTTTACAGTGGTCTGAAAAACAAAATGCTAGAGAAAACAAGCAGAATAGCCTGCCACTGCCATGGCTTTTTGTTTTCCTCTTCCTGCGTTTTTTTTTTTTTTTTACCACCGACTGAAAGAATAAGCACCAGAGTTGTCATAAAGAAAACAATGGAGTTACTGTAGACATGACATTTTGAAAAACAAAGGGCATGTCCTCTGAAGCAATATGGAAAGAAAGGACAAGGGGAAAGTGGGGGGTGCAAAAACAAAAACACAGAACATACAACAATGCTTCACCAGGCTCGCTGCTGCTGCTTACGTCTCCAAACAGGCTTTTAGACAGCTGAGGAGTAACTGTGGACGGTTTCCACGTCATCTGGTCTGTGGCATTTTAGAGTCTCATTAGTGGAGTCTTGTAATTGTTATTTGTATGTGATTTTAGTCAACCTTGACTTTCCAAATTTATTGAAGTAAGGCTCAAAAACCCTTAAAATGAGCTTGAACATGGGCTGAATAAATTAAACATAATGATCTGAGGGAAAAGGAGGAGCAGCAGCTGTTCAGGAACTATGGCTTCAATCTTTCACACTCACACTGACGACTACGCAGCCAGATAGCAGATACACACTGTCTATAAACAGAGTTGTTATTTTCTAACAATCTGTACCCAGTTAATACTTTCAGAAGCCCCCCAAAAGTTGTGTTTAACACTTATCTCGTTTCTGACCAGTCACCACTCTGTGCTGCCTGCATGCTATATTAATATATGTCATATTGCTTTCAAGTCATTCAAGACATGAAATGTTTACAGTGCAGCACCTGTAATCTACTCTATGATCATTGACCAAATAAAAAACAACAAATTATGCATGGAACTTTAAAGGACATTTACTGACAAGATAAAGGCAATAAAGCAACAGTACTGGCTTTGGTTGTGATTAGTTAACGGTTACTAAATGAAGAATGAATAAGATGTCCTTTGGATCTTACTACAACATAAGTTATTATTTCAGTTATTATGTGTTGTCTATAATATTTATGGTATCATTTGGTATGCATCGTGTTATAATATTTGCAATGAATTGTAAGGGTATCTATAACTGAGAGCTGAAATCAATGTTATCAAATGAGCAGAATCATGTTTGTGCTCTTTAAACCACAGTGGGTGTCACAGGACTGGAGACAATTTATAGACGGAGATCATAAACTCAAAAAAGGCAAACAGAGAATCAGCCGAGTACAGAATTTTGTTTGGTTTTTTTGTTTGGTTTTTTTGTTTGGTTTTTTTTGAGTTGCGACTTACTGTGCGTCACCCTGGTGCTTCAGTCTGGCAGCGCTATGAACCACGATCCCCACAACACTCAATGTTCACTCTTTTTAAATCCATTAAGGATATTTCCACCACAGTCCCCATATTCCTTTTGATATAGTAGGCTTTCTCCAGGAACTTGGTCACAGAAAAGCTGTTCAAGTTTAACTTGATCCAAACAGCAGGACCTGATGATGCTTCTGTCTCCGTCCTGGTGTCGAGAATCTCATCGAGAGAAAAACTGTGTGTCGGTGTTATTCTCTTCTTCGGATTAGTCTCATTCTGAACACTGTGCCTTTTTGATGATGATGGTTTTATTAAAAAAAACAAACGCTAAAAATGTATTTGTGTATGTGTGTGTGTGGTGAAAGGTGGTCACAGCAGTCTTCTCATCTTCAGAGGCAGCCATGCAAGCACGCAAAAAATAATTGCAACAATTACTACGAGTCCAACAGAGGAGACACACAAAAAAAAAAACATAGATCAGGCACCAGACCCAGATACTACACTCGCCTTTTAAAAGCTCTATAGAACTAGAGCTTTAAAAGAAGATTGCGCTTCTACTATAAAATCCTCTCAACGACACTTTCTGTCTCTTAAAAAGCCAGCCAGCAGTGAGGAGGACATTTCAAAAATATCCATGATTTCTGTTCTTAAACAGAAGAGCAAAAATGCTGAAATGCTTGCATATTTCATGATGGGGTATCATATCATATCATATATAAGGGCTGCGGCGGGGTGTGGGGGCAGGTTTGCGGCAAAAATGATGCTGCAAATTAAGATTTGGTTTAAAATGATAAAATAGCTTATATACATTGGTGGTTATCTTGTGCAATGTTTTCTTTGTTTGTTTTACTTGGCTGAATAAACAGCGATGGGGAGAAGAGAGAAACACGAGACGACTCCTCCATCTATTCTTGGCCAAATCCTTCCGTTTCCTCGATGGCGAAGAGGAGCTTCTCTTTCAGCTGCTCGAAGCTTTTGTAAGGGGGCAGGTCCAGGCGGTTAAAACTGAGAAGACAACAGAGAGAGGACCAAAGATTAACAATTTGAGTCTTGCTAAAGACACTCCAAATTCTGTTTCACTGCGACTATAAGGTCAAACATTTATAATTAGCCGTATGCTGTAATTAATAAAACTATTGATAGAGAATATGGAAACACATAAACACATGATATGATGATACATCATTGAATTTTACAAAGTGTGAAGTCTATTCATTATGTATATGATTTGAATCATAATTAACTTTTAATCTGTGAGTACTAATATAATATTATAATATAATCCTGGAGAGAGAAATGACTCCCATGACTCATTAGGCCCGTTTCCACCACAGGAACTCACCATGTGTGGCTCCTTGGAAGCCACGTATCCTTCCCCACTTTCTCAATGCAGAACTTCTGGGGTCCGTTACTTCCTACAATGCAAAAGAAGAAGAAGGGTGAGAGGACTAAAAAAAAATCTATACATGTATAGTTTGTATCTGCAGCTCATTCTGTGTGTGTGTGTGTGTGTGTGTGTGTGCGTCGGTCCATCACTAACCCATGAGCTCAGCGAAGCCACCCAGGGGAAGCCTGCAGGTTCCAGTAACAAACTGCATGAGCCGCAGACGCACTTCGTTGTCAACTTCTTTCACCAGCTGCAGGGAATGTAACAAGACACAGACACATTCTCTCGTCAGTGACCACACACACACACACACTGTTCATCAACAGTATAGGTTATAAACATCAACTGACGCGCTATAATTTTTGTTGGCTCAATCATTTATGCAAATCCTGCACCGACTATGTGACCCAAGTTATATTACAGTACAGTTTTTACTTGTTTTATAAAGCCAGATGATATAATACATTTCAAATCGAGTCGAGTGTGTGTACATACCTGCCAGAACCAGATGATCTGTTTGCTGTTCCTGGTGTAGTGACGATACACTGTGTTCCTCTGCCAGTCCTGTAGGTCAACCTCCTGCATGCCACACAGCATCACCTACATCACACACACACACACACACAGTACAAGTGATTAATTGAGAATGAAGTCATGGTTAAAATGATGTAGAGTGGGGTGGTTTTAAAACACATGACAACGGAGAGCAATAACAGCACTCAAGAGTAGGATGGAAATTATCACTGTACAACCACCGACAGGCATGCTGCTCACCTCCAGCTCCTTTTCATCAAAGTACTGAAGCCACTGAAGTGGAACCACTTCATTGAAGCCGTCCAGGAAAGCTTTGGTCTGACCTTCTACACCGCGGGAGAACCTCCACTCTGCCATTAGACTGTAAACAAAAAATACATAAATAAAGATTTACTCCAAATGATATTCAAGAGGTCTGATAATGTTGCTGGTAGGATAAAACAGCGTTTGTACTCAACCTGATATACTCCTCCTTGTTCTCCTCGGTGACCAGGACGTTGGTGCCATCCGGTTTGAGGTCATGGGAAGTGATCTTCCCCAAGATCTCCATGTCCACTGAGAAGTACATTTCCAGGCCGCACTCTTCAATGTTGTTGTCCCTGAGGAGAGATGAGATTGCTAAACAGTTCATTGAAAGAAAGCAAAGGGCTGCAAACATCAAGTCACATAATCCGACAGGTAACTCTTCATTTGTAACTTGTCATTATGCATCACCAGGGGGAAAATATTCCTGTGATTGTCGTGCTGTACTTCACTGCCCCCTTATGGCTTTATTTCTCTTTTTTTAAGTGATTCACAAATAGCTCAGAAAGTGGACCAAGCCCAACCTTTTCAGATGATCTCTGTGCACTTGTTTGGCCTGCATCAATAACAACATCTACAATATAACCGCATAAACAGCCCAGAGCAAAAAAGGCACTAATAAACAGCAGCGACCTACTTACTAGATAATCTAATCAAGAATGCACATAGTTGCTCTCCAGCCAAAGGCTCCATTAAGTGTAAAGCACAGCAATATTTATAACAATAATTTTCACTCTAAATGCTTGACCGTAATGTGATCACTGAATTTGCACATGGACTTCAAAAGGAGTTGATTTTCCAGTCATGCCCTCTACTGGCATAGCAATACAGAAATATGACACACATTACCTGATCCATATCAGTGAGTTGTAGAACTCAGGGTCGATGGACTCCAGGTCTTTGAGGATTAGCTTCTTGTTCAGCATGCGTTTGTAGAAAGGCAGAGAGAAGCCTGTGTCAATGAACTTGCCGTGGAAAAGTGCCTGCAGCCAGAGAGAAATAAAATAAATTAAAAAACAAAACAAAACACTGTCCTGATCAATTTGAGAATATGAACACATCTAGATTGTGTACACCAATTGGAAAATACATACATGAAAACATTTATCTGTATGGTTATACAGGTATCTGAATATCAGAATACATTGCAACAATCCACACATGGTAACAGATTAAGTTTTCATAAATAAAAGAAAAAAGACGTTTGCAATATGGTGACTTCTGTATCTGTATTTTATTTCTAAAAATTTTGATTTTTGTTTGCATGTTTAATCTTTTACCTGCTGTGTTTGTGTAATATGAATGTTATGTGTGTGTGGGTTTGCATGTGAACTTGCCATTGCAATGAAGCGGCCTATGAAGCAGAAGTAGGAGAGGTGGTCTGGGTTGATGGCTGAGGCAGGGTTAATCTGCAGACAGTAGTTGCTCTTGCCCGCATACTCAAACAGGCAGTACATGGGGTTCAGCACCTCATGGGACAACAGGAAGAACCACTCCCTGTAAAGTGAGGTGGAAAGAGGAGACAGAAGTTACAAGTCATCAATTACTATGTAACAATTTTTGCACTCAAAGAAAGTTTAGACTTTCAACTATAACATTGGCATTTTTATTCATTCTTAAAGCAGAGGAGACATCATGTTTCAGATGTTTTTGTGCCAATGCTATACTCTAAACTTCTTTGAACATGGATTGGACATATTGCTCAGGTACGATTGGTTTATCTATATTACCGAGCTAAACCACCGTAGTCTAGACCCTCCTCCCCTCTGAAGATGACATAGAGTCTCCTCCTCAAGTCGTAAGGCTTCAGGGCCATAATCTAATAAACACAAACACACATGTTAGCAGATAAAACAGAACAGCTGGCATGAATGTTGCACATATATACATATATATAAAATAAGGAAACTATGCTTTGATGCATCACTACACTTAAAATTCATTGGGCCAGAGCAGTAGTAAAAGGATCCGCTTACTTGCTGGAAAGAGTCTTCAAACAATGTCTGTCTGGAGACGGTGATCTTCACGTGGCTAGGGAGAGCATTGGACTGGGAAAAGACCAAATAAAACGTGAATATATTGCGTGAGGAAGGGAGAAATAAGATTAAGAAGAGTGAATGAGTGCAGGAAAGATGATGACGGTGTAAGAGAGAAAAGGCCTACCTGGCACAGGTAGCGAAAATGGGCAAGCTTCCATCGGAAGCTGCGTTCATAAGCGATCTGAGGGCCTTTGGTGCTGAGAAGAAAAAAAGATTTAAAAGTCAAAATGTAGCAAGTAAAAGCTGCAAAATAAGCTATTTTCATAGGAAATTCCACCCCTGAATTTCAATGTGATGACCCCATCTGGTTCTTGTAAACATGTTCTCTAGAAAAGGTAAAATGTAATGCAGAACACACAAGCAAAATAATTATTTTGAAACATGTTCTTACACAGAGGACTTTCCAGTGCGGGGGTCGCTGAAAGTGGTGGTTCGGGTGTTATGATCCACGAAATAGCGAACACCTTCCCTTGTGTAGCGGATCTCCCAACCTTCTGGCAGCGGGTCCTCATTCTGTAGCCTGAAAACACACAATTTTATACAATTCCTTTTTAATATCAACTGTATATATTAGTCTAATATGACTAATATTATGCTTTAACAACATTGCCCTGATACTCTCATACCTACAACCTACATGTCAGTGTGACATAATGAATGCTAGGTTATGGAAATTTCTCTTCTATATTCTGCTCCCGTGAGTTTTATTCCCATATGCGTGTCCAAAACAAGCGGACACACATATGAGCCAATTACATGACAAATGTGGAAAATGGACAAGAACAACACCCAAATCTACAACACTTAATGGCATCAACCTGACATGCATTTCACTGCCTCTTGGGACTTTACTTACATGGACCTTTGAAACATTACAACAGATTCTACTGTCATACTTGGATTTGAACTTGTTTTTGTACAGCTGCTGTGAGACTACGGACTGGGCACGCTTATAAAAGAGCATCCAGCTGTGGCCTGTACAGCATCATAAAGCGTTACTGAGACATTTAACGTTAGCTTTACCCTCAAGGTGGATATAACATATATATATATATATATATATATATATATATATGCAGACCACGTTTTATAGGCTGTACAACACGCGAGGTATGAATTGCGAAATGGGTTATAATCAAGTTTATCTCATCACATTGTACAAACAGTGTGGAGGAACAACAGGTTTACTGTGTAAACATGACTGAAAAATAATGGAATGGAATGATGGGATGACGGGTTTTCTGGTACCGGTTGGTGAAAATTGCTTTGATGAAAATGTCGTGTTTATCTAATTCATAACTATCAGTATTTTATGAAGACGTAGAACGTGTTCTGTGACAACTGATTCAGTCTGTGTGACCAGTGTAGAAAATGTATGGTTTAGGCCTGTAACATTTATGTGCTTCTTATGACTAATTTCTCTTTTGACAAATTAAAAAGATCTTTGAAAGAGCCAAACAGACTCCAGACAATCTGGAGCCAAAAAGAGTTACTCTGTTGCAGTGATCGGCATTTCTGCTTTAAATTATGGTGCATGATAATCTACATTCTGTTCTGATATAAACGGCTCCACGTTATCATCTGGGCTTCAGTGATGCATTTGCTTATATTATCTTGAGAATTTTATATGCATTTCATTTTTCTTTTGTTGCGGCTTCTCTCGCACTGAGCTCACCCTTGGGTTCTGGGATCTTCCCACTGTGTTGTCTTGGTATTATGGTTGACAAAGTACACTCGGTCATTGGAGTCCACACGCCTCTCTGAAGTTGATAAAAACACAGAAAGAGAAATAAAGCTTAATGGGCAGAATGAACACCAGACCCCCAGTATGTGGCAACACATACACACTTATACACACTTATAAGCTGTCATATGTGATGTTTGTGAATAGCAAGTAGTGACTTGCAGAGGGAAGGTTTTTAAAGAAAAAAAAAAAAAAAAGGAGGAGGTTGAAGATTGTGGATGCAGCAAAACAATTTGGACACATTCAGAATAAATTTGGTATAACTAAATCAGCATCACAAACTTAACTATTTCCAGTTTACAGAACAGTAGAGTACATACTGACACCACATGAAAATGTGTAAAGTATTTAGAAGGAAGAATGTGAACTTACCCCATCCAGGAGGTAGCGGGCCAAGAGGATCATTCTCAGCAGACATCATGGATGCCTGAAAACGAGGGATACACACGTAGACATCCATTTAAAAAATAAAAATAAAAATCACAACAAATCTGGTCAAAAATATTCCAAATTTATAGGATGCTTTAAAAAAATTTAAAAAAATAAAAAATAATTCAAGCACAAAAGTAGTCCATGACAGTAAACATAGGGTTCCAGGGTTATATCCCAAATGAAAACAAGAAGTGATATGTTATGTTTGATATGTTACTGCCTCTGTGGCTGGTTACTGCTCAATACTTGCCAACTCTGTCTGGCTTTTAATTTGTGTAGTGAGCTAATCATCGTCAGTAAAGATGACATCACTGCTCAGATCAAAGATTTAGGAGAGGGACCCTCACAAAGATAACCAGATTAGGGCGGAAACTTGAGCGTGTATATTGTAAATCCTGGCAAGGTAAGGTTTTCACCATTGGGTTAAATGAGTTGAGCTTAATGCCGAACAGTATGTTAAGTGAGTGGCACTGCAAAACTAATACAATGAGAGAAAGAGATGAGATTCATTAGATTCATGTAGGTTTACATAATTCGTAACTGAGCCTATGATTTCTAAGCTCATCAGAGTGATATGTTCTCTAACAACTTTGATTTCCAATAAGAATAGTAATTCCAAATCACATTATAGTGTTTCAGATTTGTGCCCTGTCATTACAAATTTCAAAGAAAATACAAAGTGACATCACAGATCACAAGGAAGTAATCTTGTGACTAAATTATCTTCTAAACTATAAGAAGTGGTTGTAGTCAGAGCCACGTGTGGGTGCTCTGTTTTTGTAGTACTGGGTGTGTAATTGTCAAATTGATTGATCTTAAAGAACATTATAAAAAGGTGACAAGCTGAAGTTTAAAGCTGGATAGATCCAGCATGGTCAGGTGACTCATTAATGCATGGGTTTCACTGAGCATATATCACAAGATTTATTGATCTTTGGTCTGCGACTTATGTAGTGGGTTTTAAAAAAAAAACAACTATATACTAATATGTCATATTTAGAAAAACATTTTCTGTTTAAGGTACAAAATAACATTTACATCATCTAAATGTCACTCAGTTACAAAGGGAGGACACATTGGTCATACACCAGCGTGGCTTCCCTTTTCACATGGGGGATGTTTACGTCACTTGAATAAACGTATCTAGGATGTATGTACATTATCATGTAGGTAGTATTCCAAAGAAAAACTAAAAGTATAAATTCAGCAGGTTGACAAACTGAAGTATCAGATGGTTTTTCATTTCTCAGGCAGGTGTCGAAGGGGGTTGAGGAGACAGGATGGGGGAAGGATTATCTTACAGAGTAGAGGTATCTCTGGTTGAACTGGTGCATAGCTCCCTGCAGCTGGCTGCGTTGGCTCTGCCACTGCTCAAAATTGCGGACTGATTCCATAGTGGGACGCTGCCACGTGGTGGTGCGGGTGTTGTGGTCCACATAATAGATCCTGCCCCGGTCATCCACTCTGCGCTCCCATCTGGCAGAGTGAAGGAGGTGGACGGTACAATAAACAGAGAGACACACATAAAAGCAGGCTTGTAAGGAAAAGAAAGACGCAGCCAGGTAAGTCACAAATACGGATTCCCAGAATGAGAAAAGTTTCAGTTAGTTTCTTTTGTTATTGCTACCTGAAACTGACTTATTGGTAATCCAATTAAAAATAAATCAAATGGCCTGAAGAAACTACTTTCAAAGGAACACAATTAATTAAAGTCCTGTAACTAATCAATGATACAATTAATGTTTGATGATGGGGTGTTACCAGACAACAACACTGAAACTAACCTCACCACAATCAAAAGTGACCTTTTTTAACATGACACCCACCCCCCCAACTTCACAGGGCTCTATTATATTCATATATCAGGACACCTCATTATGTGTTATCACTGGTTTAATGAGGTCTTAATTTAATTTACACAGATAAAGATGTAATGCAAGAAATGTGACTAAAACTAATTAAAAATACACATTTCTGTTTAGCTACATAACTGTGAGCTAAAAAGCCTCAGGCAGGTGAACTTGTTGTTTGTAAAAAAGGCTGAAGACATAAAACAAACACAGACTCACCCTGGTGGGAGTGGCTGTGGTCTTTCCCAGGTTGTAGTTCTGGTGTTGTGGTCTACATAGTACGTTCTCCCATGCGGATCTTTCCTTTGCTCCCACCTGAAAGGCAATAAGAATCAACAACAACTCGGGGGGAGGGGGGGGGTGCATAAAACAAGCAGCTGGTGGTGATTCTTTACCCTGGTGGCAGAGGGTCTGAAGCTCCAGCATTGGGGACTTGCTGCCTGGGCTTGGCTCCATCTGCAGTTGCAGTTGTATTGCTACTACTGCTACCACCGCCTGCTTCTGAGGCATTTGTTTCTCCCATTGCCGGTGGGGAAGAGGACGATGATGAGGAGTTTGTGACGGTATTGCCCCCCTGGGCTGGGGAGGTGACTGTGGAGGAAGCGGCGGCGGCAGCAGCAGGAGGAGGAGAAGGAGGAGGAGGAGGAGGAGTGCCATCAGTAGGCTTAGCAGCAGTAGAGGACGCTGGAGCCTGTGTGGAGGTTGGCAGGGGTTGAGATGTGCTATTTGGTGGTGTGTCAGAGTCTGGCAGGGCAGCATCTTGATTGCAGACCCCGTGGTCATCTGCAGGGGGCATCACATCACCTGTTGTAGCAGGCGATGGCCCGAGTGCAGCATCACAGGACTCCCCGTTGACTGCAGACAAGTCAGAGAAAACAATGGTGCCGTTTATATGCGTGGTCTTACCACTTCATATTGATATCAGTGAAGTCTGCATTTGATCATGTCACCATCACCATGATGGTTTCATACAGACTGACCACACAACAAGTATTAGTCTAGTAATTTTAGACAGTGTTTGTTCTTTTATTAACCCACAATGGAAGAATCCAGCAGATAGTTGTGACGCCAAACCATCAGAGAAGTCACGAGTGGAAACATTTTGGAATCGACGTAGGAACAATGTGGATTAAGAAAAAGTAGTTTTCTGTCTATTAAAAATGCCTCAGTAACATTACCACAACAACAAACCTGAAGTTCCCTATTAGCTTTTCACAGGTAGTGATGCAACACAACTAAAGGGAACAACGTTGACAACTTGGTTTAAGATTAGGGTACATGGGTTGCATTCAAATAGTTAATAGTTCTCATTTTCGTCAACTGGATATTTTTGTGACATCATCAGTGATACTAGCATACTAGTGAAGAACTGATATTCTACGGTCAGCTGCAGCTCAGTGTAGTTGAAGTCTATTGGTTCAATGCATTGCCTCCACAGTACACTGCACCCTGCTTTTCTTTTCTTTCCGTCTCTCCGGGGAGATTTGGATGCAGGTGCTGACAACAGCAAAGAATAAATGCGCCCACTTAATGAAAATCTACTGTTCTACTCCACTGGACCGAGTCAACCTTGAAGAACTTGTACTTGGACATTCCGCTGAATCTGTGCATTTTCCGTCCACGGGTCATTACCTAGTATCTGTATAATACATTATATTATCAAGCAAAGTGTCCTGCACATTGTCTTAACAGCAACTTTAAAACATTAATAAAAACTACACAGAACACTGAAAGAATTTGGATTTTAGCTCGTCCCCACTATCTAACACTACACTGCACTAAATAAAAGTTGCAAATTCAGGAGGCTAATCTCCACCCAGTCCCCAGTTACAGTAAAATCAAGCACATCTGCAGAGCAGCTGTCCCACACTAAAATAATATAATATCCTATGCAAGTCGCACTTTTTACCTGCAAGACTTGTTTTAATGCTGTTTATCTGTGCAGCACAGCGTCTCTCCTGACGGCTGTTTACAGCACTGTTAGCGGATGAGTGGATTACGCTGGACGGAAGGAGGAGACGGTAGACGTTGCAACTGTTTAAACAGGAGTTTGGCCGACTTTGTTGCACCAGAGCATCATGCTGCTGTTATTCATTCCTATCACCTTTTGCCTATTCAGTTTTTAAAGAGCAACGGAAAATAGGGAAACACCAACACTGAGCCAGACCAACTGTGTAATTTCACCACTTAGTTAGTCAGTCAGTGACTCAGTAACTTTTTTCTGGTCACATGATCAATAGGAGTTTTCTGAAGGCCATGAAAAACTAAATTAAGTTCTCTCACTCCATTTTCTGTATTATTTTTTTTTAATTTTCAAAAGAAGCGTGTCAAGTGCCACTCACAGGCTTAGAATATACGAAAAACACAATAAAATAAGGCTGACTTTCGTAACTTGTGCAGGATTTTGTAGCAGTGAAGACGTCAGAAACATGCAATACAAACCTGGGATCCAAGGGACTCTACTTTAAAAGTGAATATAATTCACAAATGTAAAAGTTGCAAACTAAAGATTAAACTCACCTGTCCTACTCTCTGTGTCACTGTCTGAAGGTTGGTGGACCGGGGTGGAGTTGGGTGTGGCATCTCCATTGACGATGTGAGCAAGAGCAGGGCTACAGGAACTGGAAGGCACCTGACCATCCACGCCATTGGAGGCCGAAAAGGAACCTGACCTAGGGTCCGAGTCTGTACCATTCACTGTGCTGCAGGAGAAAACACCAATAGCAATCTGTTAAATTTGAATTTTTATTTGATCCTAACAAACTCTATACAAATATGATACATACAGTATATAAGAACTAAAACTAAATTATGTAAATTATAAGAACAAAACAAAAAAACACTTTGTTTTTGCTAAATGTGTGATACTTCTACTGTGTGTGTGTGTCCGATAAATGACTTGGCTTGTGACACTGACGCTATTGTCTTGTAGGGATAAGGACGGGGCATGATAGCATGGTGTTGTGACGTAATGGGCACAGCTAAAGAGGCCTTTTTGTAAGCCGACACAGTTCAGTTTGTGCTGTAGATAAGACCAATACAAAATCTACCATATGACTCAAGTCCAGGCTTTGTCTAAGCAAGAGGTGGGATGCCAGCCAACAATATAAAAAAACAAACAAACGCTGACAACAAACCAGCAACCAAAACAAAAAAGTCACACTTGCAATTGCATAACTCCTTTAAGAAACCACCAACAACAAAATGAATGCCGATTTTAAATACTCAGCATATCCGCAAGTCATAAAAGCTCTTGTTGACTGACCAAAACCACACCCACAGTTTCCTAGTATTAAACTCTTGATAAATAACCAGAAATGTTATTTATCTTGAGCTGAAACTTTGATTACTGCTTATTTCATCATGAAAATTTGACTTTATACAGCAGAAACTATTAACATTTGAAACCAAATTATATTTGTTGGGGAATTTAATTGGGCGATTGATGGTTTGAACACAGACTAACCCACATAAATGTGCATTAATTCTACCTATTAAACATATAGTATAATAAATATCTGAATTTAATGATAATTTTTGGAGAGGATATACTGTAGATGTTCTGAGAATGCACACAACAAGAAACACGTTTACAGTTTTATTATTTAGATAACAATGACACAGAAAAATTATCGTGCCATCACAAATATTCCCCAGCTGCCTTTCCTATCAGGCTTCACCATTTCGGGAACTCCCAATAAGGGGGAACACTAATACGTTTTAGATATCTCTCTGTATCATCTGTCTGTATTTTGCTGTCCTCTCAGAAACTGCAATAAGCCAGACTCAACCTCCCACCAACCTCCCGTCTGGTGAGTTGAGCAAACATGCTCCCTTTGTGGCTTTTCAATAAAAGCCCTGTTTGCCTCAGTGAAGGGCACTTTGAGAGCGAGACAGATGATAAAGATTGGCACCAGTGGGGTAGTTGTTAGAGCTAAAAGCAGTAGAGTGGGATAGAAAGGTTTGAGAAGAAGTAATACACAGAGAAATTAGCAACATAAGTGCAAACAGCTTGGAAAAAGCTACCTCTATGTAGTCAACAAAAGGTGGTAACAAGGGAAACATGACTGAGGTATTCTCTCTGAGGTAAAAGCTCCTACTGCAAAAAGTAGTATTAACAGTAATGTAAAGTAGACCTTGATGTGTTCCTACAGGATTGTGAGGAAACAGGGCTAACACACGCACACACAGTTTGCCGCTTGTTACCATTCCTTTACTTGAGGCTGAGCATGCCACTTGATTTCGAGGCGCTAACCAGGCCAACAACCATTTTAGGAAAACTTCAGTTGAAAGAAGCTTCTCCGTCGCGAAATATGTGGAACAACAAGAAAATGCCCAAAAATGGTTGGTTTGTTTGTTTGTTTGGTTTACCTGTTGGCAGCCCTTGAGGAAGAGGAAGATGAGTCTCCATTTTCATGGAGGGCTTCGCCATTCTGTTGGACTTCTAGAGATGATTGGGGGGAAAAAAATGTTAGCCTATATACGTCTTGCTGATTAAAGCGTGTGTCCATGTGTGAGTGTTCATTCGGTAAATTAATTCAAATGAGCAGAAAAAGTGTTGGGTGATAGCGTACCAATATTTTCCTGTTTCTATGTCATTTTTCTCTGCTTCAGCTTCCCTGGTGTATATTATTTACTAGTAGAACCAAGCCCACCCCCTAACATATAAATGTTGAGCTCACTGGTGCCATTTGCTGCATTGCCGTTGGTAAGTGGTGCCAGTTCCTCCTGGTCCGTGACAGTCAGTCCGTCTAGATAGATGGTCAGCTCCCCTGTGGTAACCACAGCTCCCTTCTGCTCCACACTCAGCTTCAGCACTTCCTTCACATTCTCCACTGTTGAGTCAAAGCAGAGATGAGATTTATGTAAAGGAGGCATTTCAACAGAGTTGCATAAAGAAAAACATAAAACAAATAGAAAAATAGAAACATGATACCAATATCGGCTAGTCTGCGTGAGTAATACCTTAATGAATCTATCGTTGTCTAGTACTGTAGTAACTAGCAGTTAACATGTCATCATATCATTTGTATTGTAATACGGATCTGTATGTTTGATGTAGTTTCATCGTACATTTTCGGTCATGCTGCTCCAAGGCTTGTATTAGGTTCAGCGTGGCTTTGCCCAGCAGAGCGTCTGCTTTCAGGGTGTGGTGACTCCATACTTTGAAATCCACCTGTGTGTGCGGTGTTACATTCCTAATGGGTCAGGAAGACACAAACAAAACACAATCAAACAAGACACGGTCATAAAAGCATTTTAGCCCCATTTCAAATCAAAGCTGGAGTCCCATTTGTTTTCTCTTACAGTGTATTCCTCAGTGTAAGTACAAGTGTGATGCCTCAACGTTGATTCATTTTCAGAACTGTAATTGTAGAAGTTGTCTGTCTCTTGTTGAAATATCGCTGAGGTCTGTTGTGTTTATTGTTACCACACCTTCATAGTTCTGTTTGTTAGTATATTTTTTTATTCTCCAATTATTTTGAACACATAAAAAGGAAACAGAGACCAAGAATGGGCTTTTTAAAAGGAAAGCTCTGTTGGTGCTGCTGAATGCAGAATAGATTTGAATGCAGAATTGGGGAGAAGTGGTATCCATAGCAATTTCACTGTTGCAATATCTTAATATTATTTTTACATTCACAATCAAAAAATAATAATACTTTCTGCACAACCTGCAATGATACAAGTCAAGATAATATTGCTAAAATGAGCAAAACCTTGTGTTTTCTGTCTTTACACCACATGAAAACTCCACAACTCAGTCACTGTATTCACAGCTGAACACATCAGCCTTAAGAGAAATATTTAGTATTATCTTGTGTCTTGTGTAGGACCCATAACAGCTTGTAAAAGATCCATAATTCAAACACAGGACCACATACACAACAGTATTCTGTCTTTTCAGGAAATAATTACCCAATCAAAGCAATTAGCATTTGCAATGACACGTCTGGCATTTGGCCGACTCTTCTTGAAGCCAGAGAGCTGTAAAGATCTGCCGTGTTCAAGACGTTGGCTCCAAGACACAAAGAGTGTGTCGTACAGTATTTTTCACTGTTCAAATAATTATTCATCGATTTTCTACTGAATATGTTTCTGTTTTTCAGAACATGTTTCAACAACCTCATGTTTGTGTATACATTGAAACCCTGTCTATTATACAATTCTCTCCCCCGCTCTGTCTCAACAGCTTTTTATATAAGCACGGGTCATTTGGAGATCAACACAGACTCATCCTAGGAACATTCGGTTTGGGGGAGTAAGAGGAGGTAGATGTTTGCAAGAAGTCTCAGAAATCATGTCTAGCATTTTATCTTGAAATCTCCAAATAAGAAAAGTGTCTTGGTATCCATGAATTCTCCTCAAACACTCATTTATGGATCTCACTGTGAACATTAACTTGTGTATACAGAACTTAGCTTAATACATATATCATGGACATACAGTGTCAGAAAAAGACAGACTATCGACAGTCAGTGACATAGAGTAGGTAAACTGTGTCTTACAGAGTGAGCCTCTCGTCCCATTTAGGACTTGAGGAGCTGTGGGACTTCGCTGTGCGTTGCGACTCCCCCTCCGCTGTCACCTCCGCATAAATGGTAGTCCCAAACAGGCTCTTCTTCCTCTTGATTTTGGCACAGGAAACTGGCCGGAGGGCAAATAAAGAAGTGATGAGACTCCTGAAAACTTTAACTTTAAATTAAAGTGAATTATTATTATTGATCCTTGAGGTGAAGACCTCTTCACACAGGGGCTTAATTGTGAGCTCTCAGAGTAAGTGACATCACACCCCCACATGACAGCCTACTGTGTTTGGACTCACCAATGGCATGGAGCTGTGATGTTCCTCTATGGTTATGGCTAGACTCTGCTGTCGATGAGGCCGTGGCCATGTCATACACCACAGTGGGAAACCTTCAAATCCATACACACAGAAAAACACGCAAGATATACACGGTGAATTCACAGATGAGAAACTGATGAATTCTACATTTATATACATGTATAACAGCAGTCTGACCAAAAGTCTTTGTTCCAAACATTTTACACTTTGCATGTAACTCTTGATCTTATGACACCTAATATTTACCACTATTAAGTGTAATATTAAAAGAATTTCTGCATATTGTAATTCTACACAGACATGACTATACTCACAATTGGTGTGTGCTGCTAGACCCTCTGGTTCAGCCCACTCCGTGTCCCATGGTTCCTCTGGAACAGAAAAGAGAAGACTTGAGACAAAGCTCAGCACAGCTGGTACAAACTGCCGTGCTTGAGACACCAAATTAGTTTGTAGTTTTCTCATAACATACCTAATAACTTTAGATCTACTGTTAAGGCCTGTAATTGCACAGATATCTACAACAACTGCTCACTAATCACACTTAAATGTGTTTGATTGTTGTTTTAATCAGCGGCCAACTTCAAAACTCTGTTGCTCAAAGATGACTTCTTTCAGTGAAATTAATTTTGTGCAGTGATTACATTTCACTCCTTCACTACTGTCCATCAGTTCAAGCACCGTCAGCTTTGTTTTCACTTTCCAGTTAGTGATTCAGATAATTGGGTTAAATTTGAACCCGTTTAAAACCCGATGATCACTCACAATGCCACGTCCTGTTTCAAAGTTGTGTCTCGCAGTTCACCCGTTTCTATACAATGCCGCTTCTGAGCAGAATGTAACACTAGAGTCTGGTTTATGTTCACCACCTTGGTGTCAGAGTGTTTTATGTCTTAACATTAATACAACAACTCTGGCAAATGGGCATGGTTAGCCCCTTTCAAACATGCACTTCATACACATTCATAAATGTGTCAAATTAATGTTTAGATGAGCTTAGACGTCTGTACTCGGATAAATAAATAGATTTAACTGGAGTACAGACATCAGCTGCAGAGAGACTTTTAACCAGACAACAGACAAGTTCGATTTTGGATGCCTTTGGTTCTACCTGTGCTTTTACTGCTATCACAAGTCAAAATGTCTGCTGTAAAAAAAATGTCTTATCAAACTTCATCTGCCACTAGCGTTCAGGCATTAGCTTCATCAACAACAGAAGAACTAAACAATGAGGTGAAAACAACATCACAGCACCACTTTGACACAGGCGCTGGGGTTGATCCATGTCTGACCAGGCTGCTTTTAAGCAGCTTAGAAGGAACCCAATTAAGAAGATACAGTCCGGGACAGCCCGTGCCAGGGCACACTGATCAGTTTGCATAATGCTTGACAAGTAAGGGGGTGCAAAGAGTGATCCATATCAGCAGCACAGTGCTATCTGACTACTCCCAAAGTTTCATAGGCCAGTTCACTGGTAATCTGCTGCGTTACCTTATATTTTAGATAGTATCAATTACATTTCATCTAAAAAAACATATTGCAGAATCTTGCAGCATACATTAGAAAACATTTAAAACAAAATGAACTATCATATACAATAAGATGAGCTAAGGGGCTTAGCTGTTGTAAAATCACTGTAAACCACAGCCTTGTGTGGCTTATTGCTTTAATATATTCCATTTTTTAAATGTAAACAAAATTAGATATAGATATTTAAAAAAAAACAAATGCTTCTATCCATTTTGAATCACTGAAACAGACTGACTGATACATGGGTCAAATCCCAAACAACATGAGCACAGTGTCAGGCCCACTTACTGAATCCCTGATCAGCATTTTATATATAAATTTAACATTGTGTTATTAAGCTCTGAAGTCTGAGGTTAAGGGGATGCCTCATGAAGAATTCAGCAGCTTTGAAAAATACAGTGGCTTAGTCATAAGCAGTGTTGCCTCCAACAAGAAGGACCCAATCAATCCCTAGCACTTTCTATATCAGGTTTTTTTATGTTTTTGTCCTTTATTCTGTCTGGATTTGCTCTCAGTGCTCCATTGTAGTCTGACAATCCATATACAAGTCGAATGTGCTGTGGACTCAGGACATCCAAATCAAGTTAATTTGAACACTGTAAGAGCAAAAGGCTCTACATTTCGATTACATTAAAGTTTGTAAAAACAACAACACAGACTGCATCAGAGCAATTTGTGTATTCAGTCCATTTTGTAAATATCGATCTTGTAGATCAGCTTAGGGAATCCCTTCTGTAGATATTTCATTTCTCGTCAACATGAACACAAACTCCAGACAAGCACCAGACTCCAATTTAATGAAGAGCCTTTTGATTACAAATATATATATATATATGTATATATATATATGTGTATGTATGTATGTATGCATGTATGTATGTATGTATGAAAACAAGAAAAACAAACACAGGAACATTTGCAAGAAGTAAACACATTAATCACAGTCTGATTATGTTGACAACTGACAGTCCACAGAGATGGGATGTGGCAAATTGATGTTTCAAAAAAAAGACTTCTTACCATTTAAAGACTGTCAGCACATTAGTCATACACAACAGTAATACTTTAATATACCGCCTCATAAAGCCTCAGTCAGCTGGGTAAAAACCTGTCACATCTGAACATTCATTAGAACTTCCACAACAGTTCAATCATCAATACGTCGACTCCTCACCAGCTCTTAGCTGCATTACATGCTGTATATAGTCTGAAACAGCAGAATGCAGTTTGACTTATTGGACAGGCCAGACCTTCCCATTTCCTACTTAGACCTAATTATGTCAGGTTTAAATTAGTCTAACTTGATCAATCTGGTTTCCTAAAAAGGTAAAAAAGAAATATCTATTAAATATTCTGGATCATCACATGCTCGGGGGAGTAAAGCTCATCAGTTTAAATGCAATTTGCACAATAGTATATAAACAACAGTGCTTTAACCTTGTATCTTGGGTTTGTTTCAGCGTCCCTTGTATCATTGTGATAGCGTATCCTGTTTAATGTGCTGGTCGGCCAGCAGAGTTAATGTAGGGGTAGATTTGCTTACAAAACAGCTACTGCTAGACAATACACTGTATATTTTGTGTGCATGTGCATTTTGGTTGCGTGTGCACAATGCCAATGCTTCTTTGGGAAAGGCCGACAGACTTGAACAGCGCATACAAAAAAAGCCATGATATATAACCTCAGTAACAGCAACAACAACAACAACAAACAACAACCTTAGCACATTTTAGTCTTGTTTTTCTGCCTCACTCTTCTGTTAACGAATACAAACCCTAAGACATGAAGTACATTTAGACTGGAACTTTATAATAACAGGAGGTGGGAGAAGCTTTATTTTTACATGGCAGAGGTTTTTATCAGTGCATTCACATCCCTTAGGGTTGCACTGCAGCAGTCTACTGATCATCAGACACACCAAACCAAATTTGTGACAACTGCAGTGTTTAGCCTAGGTAATGACACAGCGATCGTGCTTTCCAAGTCCACAGAAACCTTCAACCTACTTCAAAAACTATTGGGAGCTGCTTTCTCCTTACAAATGTTCTTAATGTTGGCATGACACACTAACGCCTGCTTTACCCCACAGCTTTTCAAAAGGTCAGTGTGCACGTGTGAGTGAGAGACAGAGAACGAGCAAACAAGTGTATTTCAAAATAAGCCATCAAACGTTTCTACTCAAGTGACAGCTTCCTGTTAGTAATTCCCTCCCAATGTGGCACTGATGTAAAAAAAACAAATGTGACAACAGCGCTGCCAAACCTGTTTATAGCTGAGAGACAGCGGGGCGTTTAATAATGGCCTTCAAATACAATAGCCAAGATCGTTTAGAAAACCTCTGACTAAAATCTGAGGCAAAGACTATCCTCAAAAGGGATGGAAGACTATTAGGCCTTTATTGATAGGGATTCCCATCAGTCATTAGCTGAGGTCAAGTTAACCATGTTAGCCCATTGTTCTCAATATTCTTTGCCAGTCTGGGTCTGTTATGCTGCAAGTTTTACATTGTTTACCTCATGTCAGGCCTGTGTGTACCTGTACCTTAACTCAGGTGTTGTGCACGACCAAACAAAACACCACACAGACACCAAATGACAACACCTTTAAAAGTTAACAGGTAACTGAGAGTTTCCCCCTTTTTTGGATAGCAAAGTTCAATTAACAAGACCATGACTTATTTGGTGATAAAAGTTCGTAACTGTTCGTAACGTGAGGCCAGAGGCTTACAGCACCCTGTTGACATTTAAAGAACTCTTCATATGGTGAAGGAACACTGGCTAACTGTGGATAATCTACTGACATGCTAACATTAGATCACAGTGTAACCTAATAGCTAGGTTATTTACTGGCCTTCAGATACTAATCTGATAAATCTGGGCCAATGTTTGTTAAACTTGCATTTGCACCAGCTCTATCACATAGGTACACTATCTATCAGGCAACATCTAGCCATGTACTGGTGCTAGTCTGCAACGAAAGCTAAAGTCAGCTATCAGTAGCTATCAATAAGCTAGCCAGCTAGCTACAGAAAAACAACCAGTTTTAGTGTTATTTGTTTATGTAACTAGCTTAGCTGACTATCCTTGTAACTATCGTTATGGTATCTAACTGGCTAGCCAGATGGTAATATCTGCACGCAAAGGAAACATTTTAAAGCGTTTGTTTAATATTCAGCTGGATAACTTGTGCTAGAGCAGACACGGCTAGTATTAGTTTAGCAAGCTAACGTTACAAACTTACCCAAGTTATCTTTCAATAAAATTAATCCAATTGCTGCCAGCTAGCCTGCTTGCTAACTAACTAAGTAATGTCCGCCATCACATAGCTTATTAAACAGTTTGGGTGAATGTAAAAGACAATAATTTATTTTGACGTTACGAGAAAGTCTCGTAATGGTTCAAAGTTGTTATAAGCTAAGCAGCTGTGTTTTAACGTTACCTTGTCCGTCGTTCGCTCCTCTCCTGCTTCCAGCGTCTCAGCGGTTGTCGGTGAAATGCCCACCGTAGAGACCCCACAGTCAGCTCCGGTTGTCGGTGAAATGTCAACCGTACAGGCCCCACAGTCAGCTCCGGTTGTCGGTGAAATGCCCACCGTACAGGCCCCACAGTCAGCTACGGCTGTCTTGCCATCTCTGTGAATATAAGCCTCCGACCAGCAAAACACAGGGGCGACAGGCGCGCCACCCCAAATATTGCTGTGTAATAACACGAAATAAGAGTCAAAGCACCATGTGTATATATATGAATATATGTATATACTGTATGTAATATATCTAATATAACATGAAGAAGACACAAGTAAAACTTCTATTTTATGAATGTCAGTGTAGGTACATCAGGATCCTGGACAAAATGACAAAATTCAATAAACTGGAAGCTAAATATGTAATAATATACTAAACAAAAACCAGGAAGTTCAACTAATCCATTTATTAATTTTTACTGGGTAAATAATCTTCCATAAATCCAAGTTCTCGAGGTCTCAGTCATCGTTTGAATTTTTCATGATTTAATATAGAAAGTATTTTGAGTCTTGTAGTATCCAACTTATAAACATTAACACACATACTGTTAGTGTGCTCCAAGATGGTTTTTTTTATTTTTTTAAAGAAAATCTGATTTTATTGACTATTGTCTTCTGTTAAGTTATTTTTCGGTCTATTTATTTTTTATAATGATTTTCATTTTTTTTTCCTGTTACCATGTTGACTGAATTGGTGGAATTTAACTAAGTACTTACACACACTTACATTTATCAAATATGACCTAAGATCTTACCATGAGATTCATAGTTAAACTAAGAATCAGTAGATGGTGACCTGATATAAAAAAAAAAAAAAATACTGTGAAATTAGTAATAAAGGCCTGAAGAAACATGCTACCACATTACCACTGCATGAACATGTGTAAAAGTTGACATACAAGAAGCCTTAAAATATAGTATATAGTATAATGCCTTAACAGGATAGGTACAGAATGACTTAAGCAGCATTCAGGAAAATCTGCAGAAAAAAATCTTTTATGGATTTGAAGGCGTTTTCCAAAGGACACTGCATTTTGCCTTTTTACAACCTCCCATGATCATAAATAAATATCACAATCTATCTATTTCACACACTGGGCCAGTGCCATCTGGGATAGACTCCAGCTTCATGATTAGCATAACTAGATCATTGATGGATGGATGAATGGATGGATTTTCATCCATCATGCACTTCAGACCCCAGCTGGTCTGAATTGTTTTACCAGAGGTACTGGCTGCTTTTGTGGCTGCATTACAGGCTGCAGTTAAGCTGGTGTACTGTACATGCAAGTCAGCGATATACAGAATGTTTTAAGTCATCTACATTCAGAAACTCTTGCTAAGGCAATCCATCCAGGGTTGATCAGTTTGGACCTCAACACCAGGTCAGGTTCCTATTACAGCTATAAAATATGTCTTGATTAATCTGCATTTTCGACTGTGGTTGAGAGCAGACTTCATGTAAAGTCTGAGTGTAAAGAGAGAAACCAGACTGGGAGAAATAGGACTGCATTGTCGAGGGTTTTGTCAGAGGTGGTAATTTTGAACTCACCCCAATACAATAATAGCTACAGTACCATTGGTTTCTGGTGACCAACATGTGCTGCTAATTAACTTTCATCACACAACAAAGAGTAGTTTAAGTGTTTCACTATATCGACCCCACCTCTCATTTCATCTTCATAAGCAAGCTCCTGATGTCTCCTCTCACCAGATACCTTCGGATATACTTTATTTATACACTGGCACAAATTCATTTGAATTTAATTATTCAATCTCAGTGTTTCAGAACAACATTGATAGAGGGTGTGTACTAAAATGTGTTTAGAAAGCCATCATTTCTGACTTTATTATATGCGTTAGTGATGAGATTAAAACTGAGTAGACACATTATTGTTTGTGCTGCGAGGCAGTGAAACTCATAATGAGTGTGAGTGCAGAACCAAGGTGATTAAAACCGGGAACGGAGCACTCATTAATGTTATTATCGTGTTTTCTGCAACTTAAAGCTGTGACACAATATAATGCTATGGACATATCATGTAACTATAAGTCAGTCATCGTCAATATTGATACAGGGAGATACATGTGTGAATATGTGAGTATACTTTCAATTTTAACATCTGAAATAATTCATAGCCGTCAATGTCGTGTCGATTATTTAGTCATCTTGTTTAATCTTCCACTCTAACCTACTCTTTACAACAGGATGGAGAGTGAAACATAGTTTATCACAAAAATACTTTATTTACCTTAAAGCAGATTCTCTATTGGTGATCTTTGTGGACCTTTACGGTACTCAAAGTCCATACATGCATCTGTTTTAAATCAGCTGTTCAATATTTTTCAGTCTTTGTTGAAAGGGACCACAAGGGGAAAGTGAAACGACTGGATGCTATCCAGACACTTCCCTCGTTCTGTCTGATGACCTGAGTTCAATGTCACAATTCAATGCTATAGACATATACATCCATGTAAATCATATGCAAAGCAAGATTGAATTTTTTTTATTCATTGTATTTTGTGCTATCATACTTTGTACATGTGATGTCTGATCTTCACAAGTCACGTGATTTGTGATCACCTTTCCTCTGGTGGCACTATATGGCCAAACCCTTAAGCTCTGAATCTGCCTACATTCAGGTTCTATATAAATTTATGAGCAAGCCCCATAAATGAATAGATTTAAACCCAACTCATTTAGTATAAAGGATCTTGCTAGACATTAATGTAATCCAGCAGTATAACGGTAACACTGTAGGCACATGCAGGTGAGGATAAAACAAAAGAACCAATAAATTGCACTTATAGATGTTTTACCAGACCATGCTTTTTTTTAGATAAAGTATTTTAAAGATTTTGGATTCTAGACATGAACATCAAAATCATCTGTAGTCAGCATATGGTGGGCCTAATGATATGTGTTGTGGTAACCTCATGCAATACAACACAATAGTCATGCAACAAATACTTTATAGAAATGACAAGTTTTCTGTTTTTGCTGAGCTTGTCTGAATTGTTGACTCTGTGGACGTTTATGTGGAATCAAATGCAGCCCAAAGTAGTCCAAATTCTTTATATTTCTTCAGAGAGCTGCGTGTGGATTTGAATTTTTATAGCGTGGATGGATGCCAAGCAACGTCATCATCAGATGATGTAAATTCACATTGCATGATGTCCAGAACCCACCTGCTGATGGAGCAGTTGTCTGTTACAGCTTCCTGCTGTTCTTGTGGTTTGGCTAATAGGTTTATGATATATAAGGTAGGTTTTTATAGTCTATGTTTGTCCCTCTGTTTCTCAGTTTTAGCTTGTTATTCACATATATTTATTACAATAATTGCAAGATAAACTATTATTATAAACTACTAAAAGGTATATTTAAAATACTTCTGCAGCACAGGACATCACAATGCTCTGATTTGATCTTCTGAAATGGGAATTGAATCTAACTTCAGAATACAGTGACTGCACACTGCACAAGAAACAAACAGTGATATTTAATATATCCTGATTTTTAATTTATCTGTGAGAATGACCAACAATGTCTCATTCAAGGAATTGTTTTATATGGCTTATGGAAATAAAATAAAATAAAAAATGTTACAAATTCTGTATAGCTGATGTCACAGAAGTCTGTTATCTGGATATGTGGCGTGGAACATTAGCAACTGCATGTTGCTGCAAGGGTTAATGTCTTCCACTAATTATGGAAATATTAATATCAATATACAGTACAAAACACGTATACGCAACACAGACATGCTTACACTAAAAGTTTTAAAAGTTGAAATGCACAAACAATGTCAACAAAATATCGAGAATGACAACAAGAATAATGATAATACTGATAATATAAGTATTGTTCACGGAATTCATATTGATCTATATGGTGGATAGTTTGTCCAATCAGCTGCCTTTCATGAAGAGGTATACAGGTTATTTTAGACTTCAAGTGTACACTTATTGTCTGAAGAGGTTGACTTTGTGAGATGACGCCTATTGTCCCGCCCATACAGTGCAATGCATCAGTCACAGACTGTGCATTAAGGTTGTTTGAATGATCTGCTATAACACAACTGTGACAGTGTGGATCCCTATGCATCTCTGTACATTTGAGTTTATTTTTGTGCTGGTGTTCTTTATGTTTTCGTCTCGGATTTAGAGTTTGTCCTTCGGCAGAAGCAGATTGCATTGAAGAAGCGGCAGTGGCATGTGGCACATGGGTCACAGCAGCCGGACTGGGGCAAACAGCTTTGTGTAAGCTGAGAGCACACGGTCATAGCAGGGTCTGGCGCTGCTTTAGGAGGCGGAGGAACAGAAACCACATTCGGAGGAACACGAATCACATTTGGCTTCTGGAAGAAGAAGAAGAAGAAGAAAAACAAGGCTACACAGGAGGCATCAAACTCTATTTGAAAAGCGTTACGGTTATATCACATCACATCTTTTTGTTATGGCTTTGTTTACTGAAAGCTACACAATTTCTGAATTTTATAGGTTTTATAGGTTTCAGAAAGGCTTAAACAAATATATTAGGTGATGACAAAAAGTCCCAATAGTCCAAAACCAAAGCTGTGATATATCACATACAGTATGTTTCTTTGTGAAAACTATAGCAAACTATATAAATTTAGATAATACAATAATAATAATAATAAATTCCATCTTACCGGCACATGAATCCTCTGCCGTTCATATTTTCTCCTCGCGAACAGTGCCCTCCGTCTGCCTTGGTTCAAAGACCCTGTTGAAACAACATTAAATCTATGTTGTTTAGATGAAAATGCTTTGAGAGATTGCTTTGTGTCTAAGCATCCGGATGAAAAAAATTCCTAATCTGTTTTCTAAAGGAAACCAGTGCAGTTTAGGACATTTTCTTTGCGCAACTATGGAAATACCCTCAGAGCAGAGGTGAATGATGTCAAGTGACATTCTGGATTTTTCTCTCACCTGCTGAGTTTTCAGAGAAACAGATGCTTAGTTCAAATGCAATGGTACTACATGAGGGGCAGAAACTGGGGCCGTAGAGCACCACATGCCATAATAATGCCTTAGCATTGTTCCAAGATATTCTAATTATATTCTTGTACCTATAAAATGTTGCCTGTTAGGATTATTATATACTTATTATGAGTGAAAACTAAGTATTTACATTATAAGGCTCTCCAGCTTCCTGTCACTTCCTTCTCTGTCCAGTAGAGGTCCTCACTGAAATCTCCAAAGGAGCCCCATGGGTTTACTTCCTGCTGTTGTTCCCCCAGCTGCATTTCATTTATATACATTATACAGTATACATTATTGCACATATGTGGTTGGATGTTCATAGTTCACAGCATCTGTAGTATGCGGTGCATATGGTACTGTTTTGTCTTGCTTTGAACTAAACAAGACCCAAATCACATATTTGATATTTTAACTGCACAATATAACTTCAGTTATAATATAAAAATCTTAGAGTGCACGATCCGACTGACTTTCTCTGACTTATAATTTTATGGTTGAAATGAATCACTATTGAGACTCAGCTGCTGCACCAGAACTTCTTTTGAAGCGGTTACACTGAGACTGACAGGATAATCAATGTGTCCAACGGCAGTAAATCTCTTTATAAAGACATTCAAACACACAATAGGAAAAGGTTAGATTCTCTACTATTTTTTTTACACATACAGTAGCAGTCCAACGTTTGGATGAACTTTCATATTCACTTAAATGAGAAAAGTGGCCCGAGGATATTTGAAAAACGTGTTTTGGTGATGATATACAATGTGCTGCGTGATGCCAGCTGTGCTGTGCTGCGGAAGATCATGTTATACAAAACACGGAAACTGTCTGACATTTGAGGTTCCTCCCTAAAATACTATTTAAAGAGTTGCTAAAAATTATGCTGTTCCGGACAGTAAAACTGTCTCATTAAACAAGATATAACCACTTGTAAAAATGCCACTCAGTGACTCAATGACATGTTATATCATGCTGTAACATGGGGACCCCATGTCCCAGTCATGGTTCTGCAGTTATTTGTCCAAACTCATATGAGATATGTCATATGGGTTGTTTGAATTAAGTTGAAGTTGTCTATATTGAAACAACCTTTGCATTAGTTGTGTAGAATATCGTATCCAGTGCCATTCTCTGTAAGGTTGCGGGCATCTGTGTTTAAATTTAGGAATTATGACTTGTCATAAGGTTAGCAACAGATCACATTACAGTCTGTAAGGTGCCACTTATTGTAAACATATTAAATATATTTATAAAAAATGAAAAAATAAAAAAAAACTACAGAGACATAAGACATTGTTCATGTTCAGCAGTGACATGCAACTGCCTTAGGACACACATGCAAACACAAATATAGGTGCCATTAGAAGCGGGTGAGAATCAATATCTCGTATCATAACTTCACATTGTGTCAAATATTTTTCTGTCATATTTTACCTATCATATATCTAATTTTTCTCATATCACATCTGTCCGCTTAAAAACAATCCCAACCACTGCCCTGCTACTCCAGCCCAAGTCAAACAAGTAGTCTACAATACAGAGACCTATTATTATTGTGGTTGTTTTTTTTTGTTTTTGTTTTTTTAAGCGAGACATTTGAAAATATCCAATGTTTCATATTTAAACTGGAAAGACTGCAGCCATGTTAATTTGAGAAGATGCATGGAACACACCCAGGCAGATTATACAGGTGCAAAACAGAAATGTAAATAGAAATGAAAGGCTACTAAAATAAATAAATAAATAAATAAATAAATAAATAAATAAATGATTTATTGGGAGCTTCACAATGTGCAAACCTCGCTCCCTTAAACCATGTTAATTTGCAAATGACTTACAGCTTACTTTAGCATCACATAAACAACAGTTTATAGCAGTTACACGAAGTCACTAAAGTTAGTAATTACACTAAACAGTAATTAGCATGGCCATAAATCAAAAGACGTATATTCTTATACTTACAATATACACTAACGTTCATGGTCATATAGTATTTCATCGTTTATGCTGTGTAGAAATGTTCATATTTTCTCTTATTTGCGGCTACTCCACAGTTGCATTAGAGGCTAATTGTGACCCGTGTTAGCATATATATTCCCGAACCATATCTAGCTTTTTATTATTGATGTACTGTAATGTATAATACAATATTGTTTTTTTTTTTACTGAGCTACAGCACACACTAGCAAAGCCTGTCCGTGGTCGGGAGACAGAGCAGCCGGCTCACCTGTCCTCTCAGGGGCCTGGGCCCTGCTGGCTGACGGATTATTGCGGCCGGTCTGCGGGTCTTTGCGGGTGTAGAGTCCATCACTGACAAAGGCCAAACACAGGATGCACAAACACAATAGTACCTGTTTCATCCTGACTGTGACCAGCTGCTTCTCCTACCTCCCCACTAAAACTTAAGAAAAAAAAAGAAAAAAAGAAGAAGAAGAAGAAGAAGAAGAAGCAGTATAGGCTGTCAGTCCAACTTGTTATTGTGATGTCTTGCTGTCTCTGCTTCTCAGTCCTCTGCGACTGTTAGGTCTTATCTGAGAGGCAGGTCTACACAGCACACGCCCCTCGTTTGTCTCTACGCCTCTCCGCAGAGTATTAAACCTGCAAGCTTTTTACTTATGGAGACTGTACCCTTATTAACACTGACACACAATGGTGTTGAACTGTACATGTAGTTCCACAGGTGTGTTTTATAGATGCTGGGTTTCTGCTCATGCTAAATGAATCTATAGAAAGTACAAATTGTACTTAATGTTTATATGTATAGGGACACAGCATGAGCATGATAAGATAAGTTTGAAATGCCTGTCCATAAATGAGGCTTTTAAAATGCATATGGACCTGCACTAGACTCAACAATACATTTATTAATAGTTTATATTCATCAAAACTATTTCCATATAAGCAGCTTAACAGTTTCTAAATTAATTATAAGGTTGGATAATGCAGGAAAAGCCACCAGAGCACCTGAGCTTTACCTCCTAAATTTAACTAGGGACAAAAAGAAGGAGGCTGAAAAGGCTTAAATGTGGAAATGTGTTCCTCAGGAAGAGCCACATACAGTGTGGACCACCTCTACTGTAGGTTGTAAAGGCTTTGCGTCCGACTAATGAGTTGAAAATGGGATTTAAAAGGAAACACATTGCGGCAGTTAGGATTATGTTGAAGGGTGTTTTCCAGTCTGCAGCGGAACTTTATTTGTAAAATCAAACAAGGACACTGGTCAGAATGATTTAGTACTACAGATAAGCAAGTGAGGGTTGTGGGTTTCATGACATTTAGCATTGTATCATATCTTAAAACAAGCACAGCACAGAATCTTGAACAGCACCAACCTTACTTTCATGTGACCGACACAATTACATGTCATATATCATAGCTTTCACCAACAGCTGAAAAAAAAAAAAAAGCAATCTTACTGACAGCCAAATTGGAGCCAGATGCTTATCTCCAGCTAAGTATCAGGAAGGAAGAAGTAGGAAACTCCCATATGCATTCACTATATCATATGTATCCACTATATCATATGTATCCATTATATCAGAGCTACCTGCAAAAAAGTAAAAAAAAAATCTTAGCACAAAAGGCCCTTTTTTTCTCTCACAGCAGACAAGTTGGTTTGTAATTGTAGGGAATGCACAGGTGTTGTTGATAACATTAACAAGGTCTACTCATTTCATTTATTTATTCATTTATGGCAATGTGACAATGCTCATTAATCAGTAGATAAAAGAAAAGAAGAAAAAAAATGAACGGTAAATGAGCCGGAGTTAACCTGGCCAAATGTTTAAAAAAAGGCAACATAAAAGGGACAATATGGAAAAATATGCACATATATATTCTGGGCATGTCCTGTCTTATTTTGGAGTGAAATATTTGACTTCCTAAATGAGTGCAGCATGTTGGTGCAACGAGGAGAAAAAGGTTGAGAGCGAGCGAACAACAACAAGGCATGCTGTTTGAAGGTAAAACAAACATGCAATTCCATGCATTCTATTCAAATAGGCCCTGTCAGATGATTTTCTGAGTAACCTGGAAAGTACTTTTTTTATTAAATACTAAAAAGGTAATTGTTTAACAGAAAGATATAACTTTGTACTTTTGATTTTTAATTAAATAAGCTAGAATCTGCACCAATGAGACAGGAGGCGCAATAGAAGGACCCTGAGACTGAAGCAGCTAAATGGAATTCAGCTGTCATTCATTTGATTGTTTTTGGGGTTTTTTTTAACAGTTTGCTGACATTTGCATGTATTTTCTTGCTTCTCACCCCGCGCAGAGTGCATTAGAGACTGAAAGAATAACAAAACATAGAGAAGACTTACCTGCAAATAAGGATGACACGCCTCTCTCGTCTTGATTACGTACATTGTAGAAATATTAAAGTGGGAGCAAGAAATACTCAGTCGAGGTCAGTTGAATTTGCTGTTTTAAGAAATGTCCTTGCTTTCTTTCTTAGCTGGACAGTGATGCCTAACACTTTTACGACCAAGCAGCACCTGAACCCGGCTGGAAGTTCTTTCAGTGAGTTCCAAAGACAAATTTGGCCTGCATGTATAATTAATCACGGTCCCCTGGAATGACCTGGAAACACCTTCAGGGCACTGAGAGGGCACACAAATTATTCACATACGTTGTTGCAGGTCAAGACTGGCCACTAAGCTGTCCTGCTAGACAGCAAAGATTTTAATGGATCCTTTCCAGAGAGTTGTGAGCATTTCAATAGTTGTTAGGATATCAGGAGAACTCTTTAGTGTAACGCATTCCAGTACAGCAACACCACTATGCCCTCAATAATAACTCAACTATTACAATAACTGCACATCTATGTAAACACATTCCTGCTGATAGATGTTCCCCCGCCAGTCTCACCAATGGTACTCAGATCACTAATGAGGATCCTGCTGTGGAAAAAAAAAATATAACTACCATCTAACACAAGTTCTCTCTTTCGTGTTCAGACCGCCTATTGATGCTGTAAAACACTTTATGGAGGATGGTTAAAAAAGCAAAAAAAAAAACAAAAACATTGCATGCTTTTAAAAACAGCTGGAGGTGACCCGAAGTGATGCTTCAGATACCCTGTGCTCACTGCATGTCCGTGAACATCAAAGGACTAACTCAAAATGCTCTGTCACAGTTGTACTCCAACCTAAGTAATAACAATCCTGGCTACCCTAAGCATCTTTTTTGCCGCAATAAATCATCTCCTGCAGCCGCAATCTGCAGGCTCCAGAGGTGAGGCAAAACCAACAACATCCACTCTTCTCCTTTCATTGATCCTCTGTGCGGGAGTTCGCCGTCTCTACTCCATTTTATTGGCATTAGGCAGAACCACATTGAGGAAATCCCTAGTAAGATGAGACCCCGTACTTGTGCCCTGGACTGCTTTGCTCAAATAATATATACATCTCCTTGACATGAGCTCTGCACTTTGACACTGTGGTACACATTATCCTCGTTTCAGCTCTACGATGGATGCAAGCTTAGATCGCCCCATCTGTGGCGTACCACATGGAGCGGTTCTCTGATCCATCCTGTTTACCCTCTACATGCTCCCACTTGGATGTGTCAAGGGACCTGGTATGTCTTTTCATTGCTATGCTGATGATATTCAGCTATACATCAAAACTGCCCCAAGCCCTTCTGCAGCTATATCGTGCCTTAGCGTCTGACTTGAGAAGATAAAGGCCTGGATGAGCATGAATTTCCTCCAATTAAACAGTGGCGACTACAAAGTCCTGCTACCGATATACAAATCCATCAACAGACAAGCACCTAGCTATACTATTAATAACTAATTTTAGTAGTGTGACGGTCTCTCCGTCTCGTGGGTACTTTCAGCACAGATTAGACGGAACCACAGCTTGTTGACAGTTTATACGCTTTATTTAATACATACAAATAATTCACACGGCAGCCGATCGCAGGCTTCTTGCTGCCGTCTGCCGTGTGTCTTTCCGTGAGTCTTTTCCCGTGCGTCCGTGGCCGTGCTTCACTCGGTCATGCTCCCCTTACTCCCTCTGTCCAGCACGCCACTATAATGGGAGGTGAGAGTGATTAACCACCTGGGAACCGGTGTGGCAATCACTCTCACCTGGCGCTGCTCTCCCGCGCCCTCTCCACACCTCTCTCCCGCAGCTGATGCACCACGCCCCCTCCACATATCCCCACCGCCCGATTTAGGCCGGGGAGCCGTCCGGCCTAACCTACTCCCCCCCGCCTCCCCCAAGGGAGCGGGAGCGGAAGTCGTCCACAGGCATCTGCTCCCCCGGCCTGCGGTGGAGTCACCGGAGGGGAATGGGCGCCTCTGCCCGACGCATCAGTCTGCAAGATAAAAAGGGAGAGAAAAGTTAAGGGTGCGGAGAAAGGGGTTCCCCACAGAGAGCCTGCTTTACCCTCATCCCCCTCTCCTTTTCAGGTGGGGGTGAAGGGGACGAGGAGTCGTGTCTCCTCTCCCTTTCCTGGACAGGGTCTCTGCTCCTCGCCCTCCTGGCTTCCAGTCTAGGAGGCAAAGGAGACAGGTTAGAGGAAGAGTCACTTCTGGCCCTCGAGCGCATCCCTTCCTCCAGGTCTCTGCTCCTCGAGCGCCTCCCTTTCTCCACGTCTCTACTCCTCTCTTCCTCCCTGTCCACGTCTCTGCTGACAGCCGGGGAACGAGAGGCGGGGAACATGGAAGCTCGGGACAGGTGCGCGTCCCTCCCTCCGCAGTTTTCCTGCTGAGGCTGCGACGCCGGCCTCTTCTCCGTCTCCGTCCCCGTCCTTTACTCTTTACTGGACCGGGGAAGGGCGCCGAAGGGCCGGCAACCCGGATCACCTGCCCGACCTCCCTTACTGGACACTCGCGGCGGAAGTGTCCGGGCCGCCTGCACCTCCAGCACTCCTGTCCTGCCGCCCGAGGGACCTTCCGTGGGCTAGGCGCAGCGCCCCTAGCGGCAGGACCCTGTGGCGGAAGAGAAGGAGAAGAAGAAGGGATGTTAGTGCGGGGCGGGGGCGTCGGTCGAGCCGGTGTGTATCTCTGGGGAACGGGAGCAGGTCTTCTCCGGGGCGCCGGCACGGGACAGGCGGGAGCGGATGGCTGACCCTCCTGCGCCCGGGCTCTGGAGACGACGGCTAGGTGGTCCTCCGCCAGGGTGATGGCCGCGGCCAGGTCCGCCGGGCGGTGCCCGCGCACCCAGTCCGACGTCGCCGCCGGGAGCCCCTCCAAGAACTGCTCCGCCACGATCTGCCCCATCAGCCGTTCCTCGCCGGCGGAGTCGCCCGGTCGCAGCCATCGCGTCGCCGCGTCTTTCAGCTGCCGGGCGAAGATGAACGGCCGATCAGCGGGCCCCAGCCTGGCTCCCCGAAACCGGCGGCGGTGGTCCTCCGCCGAGGAGCCCATCCGATCCAGGATGGCTCCCTTGATGTCCCCGTACCGATCCCGGGAGGGCCCCGGCAGTCCGAGCGCCGCCGTCTGGGCATCCCCCGACAGCAGGGGGAGCAGCCGCACGGCCCACTCCGCCTCCGGCCAGCCGCACGCCGACGCCGTTGCCTCGTACATTTCCAGGTATGACTGGGCATCATCGCTCCCAGTCATCCTGTGCAGGGTCATGCCGGAGAGCGAGGGACCCGGCGACGTTGTCCCCTCCCGGACCAACATCGCCTCCAGCAGCTGCGTCTGCCTCTCCCTCTTCTGCTGTAGCGCCGCGAGCTGCTGCCTGGTGAGCACGGCCTGCTCTCGCCTCACCGCGGCGACCTCCGCCACCATCTGGGCCAGCGCCGTCGCTTGCTGCGGCTCCGCCATTCCCTCCGTGCTGAGCCACATTGGGTGCCAAAATGTGACGGTTTCTCCGTCTCGTGGGTACTTTCAGCACAGATTAGACGGAACCACAGCTTGTTGACAGTTTATACGCTTTATTTAATACATACAAATAATTCACACGGCAGCCGATCGCAGGCTTCTTGCTGCCGTCTGCCGTGTGTCTTTCCGTGAGTCTTTTCCCGTGCGTCCGTGGCCGTGCTTCACTCGGTCATGCTCCCCTTACTCCCTCTGTCCAGCACGCCACTATAATGGGAGGTGAGAGTGATTAACCACCTGGGAACCGGTGTGGCAATCACTCTCACCTGGCGCTGCTCTCCCGCGCCCTCTCCACACCTCTCTCCCGCAGCTGATGCACCACGCCCCCTCCACAAGTAGCAACAATGCAGACAAGACTTGGTTCACCAGGTTCATGCTTGGTGTCAGTGTGTGTTTACATTGACCTTTCCTACCGGAATGAAGACAGACCGACAATTATTTACTGCAGAAATAATTACTGAGTGACTACCAGTCAATAAATTCCCACTTACCTGAGGCTCCTGTAAATTAGAGCAATTTCTCATCGCCACCACTTACGGTCTGTCTCTGGCAGCAGAACATACAGCTTCAATCTACTGAAAAGGTCAGCGAACATACTACTTTGTTTGTATCTTTCCATCATTTGGCCTTATTTAATCCTTTCTTTTACTGCAGTCAATCATGATGTGGGCTTATAGCCCCTGCATGCTTCTGTTACAGGACTCTGTCAAAACAGTGTCTTCCTCCGGGCTAAAAGAAGCACACTGAGAATGCAACTCAAAAATAAAAAAATCCCCCCAAAGATTCAGAAGATTATCTAATAGTATTCTATTGTTCTTTGCATGGGGGGACAATTATGGAGTATTTTAAGTTTTTGCACAAATTTGTGTGTAATTAGGCAAAGAGTGGACTGTGGAAAAAAACATTGTGACACATTGGGCACCTGAAGAAAGCTGAAATTTTCACTTTCATGTTCTACATCAAAACTTTTGTTATTTGTCACAAATCAACTATCAGTAGATATAAAATGTATTATTACATATGTAATCTGGTGGTGTAGCGTACAATAAGTATTTTTTTTTAATTTTTGCCAAATTTGTATTACCGTAGTTATTATTGTTACTAATGGGAAACATCTGCTGTTGGATACAGTCCTAAAAGAAACAGCTTCATCTATTTATCATATTCCTAAATGAAACCCAATAACATATCAAGGTTGTAACAACTTTACGCTACGGGGCCATATGTTTAATGTTTAATCAGCAAGATACTTTGCCTACATTTTATTTCACAAGCTTTATTTATATACAGCCCAAGATCGAAGGGCAGCCAGTTTCATGGCAACAGGATTGTTAAAAGCTTATTCTTAGCTAGGAATCTTTGCGGGGTTAAACAGCAGCCATATGGTCGTCACATTTTGAATTTTTTTTTTTTTACATTACCCAAGACATAAAGATATACCACTTCTTTTGATAGAAGTGGAAACAAAACCACACATCATGTGGACAGTGAGCCGGTCAGTCATTGGTTTACCTGTACTGTGAGTGATGAGGACCATCCTATCTGCACTTTCTTGATGCTATGTACACAAGCTCACTTGCACCACTGAAGTAGAATATCTATAGGATCAAATGGGTATTTTCTGTAACCTGTGAGAAGAGCCCTAGGTCTCAAACTTTTATTATTTGGGGTTTATACTGTGCTCAAATGGTGGTCAAACTGAGTAAAACTCTCCAAAGGTCAGGGGTAGTTTAAAGGAATAAGGTTATTTCAACACCTTTTTTATACATTTTAATACTGAAGAATCATAAAAACTGATTTCTACAGTTTCTTGATTAGTTCCAAGGTGGCTAACAACAAACAATAAGGTGATTATGACTTGTTAAACTTATTAACTCTCAGGAGACACATTAGTAAATGTTGGATTACAGAGCTGGAGTTCCAATTAAGAAATCAGACTCTTTTGACCTTGTTACAGCTTTATCTTGCTTGTGGGTGTAAGCAGGGGTAATCACTGCCTGCTGTGTGTTCCCAGGTCAATAAAGTCTGCAAGACCTTAGATATCATGACATCTGGCACCTTTACCCACATTTTTTTTTTTGAAGCGGGATAGGAAGAGCTGTGTCCAACAATTAAGAAACTAGACAGCGCTTGAACTTCTCTCTTATGCTCCATTTTTACATGAACATTTCAACATATTTAAATGAATTAACATTCCTCGGCAGACTTTTCACCAAGAGTGCACAGCTGCAAACACTTTGATGTTGTTGTACAAACTAATTTATTAATTAAAACTAACATACTCCAGACATCCATATATCTAACAGTCTGGATTAAGCTGTTTGTGCAGGGTATTTAGTCAGAAAAAGATTTTTTTTTCAGCAGCTAACTGTCCAGGGTCCAAATCCTAAAATCTTCCTTGCCTCTCTTTTAAGCAGCACCCTGCTGTCCTGACTCCAGAGCACCATATTATTACTCTAGTTTACACACACAAAAAAAGCACCACTTAGTATATACATATATATATATATAGGTATTTGTAATTTGCATCCTTGTTAGCAGTAAGGGATGTTTTGATACTGATCACAATGATAAAAGACACCTTTATCATGACTAGAAAACAGCCTGTTAGAATGTGAGGAATGAGTGTTGCAGTTTTCTCTGTAGCATGCAGCCCTTAACCCATCCTCATCCTCTGCTCCGTAGCTATGCAGGGAATGGGGTGTGAAATGGGTATGTTTGTTTCCCAAAATGTTACAGTGGTTGCGCTTAAAAACCAGAAACTAGATGTAATTTCATTTTGGTAAATGGATGCACGCCGTGACATCTCAATTAGAGCAGCTTATAGTTCACACATGAGGTCTTTGAGGAGATAAAGAACAAGCTGCTTTTAAGGCAGATATATGAACCATCCAGTATACATACATTGTTGCTGTGTGGTTGCACTGTAGCTCACAGCTATGCAAAGAATTTTGAAATTTAGGACATTACCTCGCAACACTTAGGGGAGATTTTTCAAAAAGAAATTCTGCAAAGAATTTAGAATCAAAAAATGATAAAATCTGGATGATGGAAAACCTCTCTTATTTTTAACCTTATCTCCAAGCATAGTCCATCTACAATGTTACAGTGCTTGTAAATGTTTTGTCAAGCATCTTGGTGCTGCAGTGACTTAGTTTACCTCTGCTGACGCTGTTTCCATCATAAACTGACGTCAAGTACGAGAAGCCTGGCTACTATAATTCAGCTTCTCGCACAAACACTCGGCCAGTTATCTGAGTTTATATACAATGCAGTTTTTAGTGTAGATGTGTGGCACATATAATGTTTAATTAGTAGCTGCTCAGCTGGCTGAGATGATTAGGAAAAACTTGTATAACAGGCTGTCTGGCCTAGAAGGCTTAGCAGGAAAGCTAATCATTCTGAAAAAACATGAAAAACCCCCCTCCCAAACCATTCAGTATGAAATATTTAAAATATTATTTCTAAAACTATCCAGGGGTGTCCGGATTGACAGGGTGATTGCAGGTTTGGGTGACAAACTCCAAATGTTTCACAGCAATCTTTTAAAGCCTATAAGGAGTATTACTGTAAAAGTAGAAGGAAATGTCACAGTAATAACTGCAGATCTAAATATGTTGTCTGTTGCTCTCCCTGCTCACGACTGCAGACTAAATCACTTCTAGCCGATGAGAGCCATCATAACTCTCCTGGCTTTTTGGTGCATGACTGTGCTGGTGAAAAAACGTCTGAGAAACAGCTTGTCGGCACTTGTCATGTCTCATCAGGGAAAAAATGCACAATGACAGAGGTAAAGAATCCACATGACCAAAGAGGTTAATGAAGCGAGGGCTATACACAGATGTCATAAGGCAATCATGTAGAGAAGATAGAGCGACAGTAGCAAAGGTTCTCCAGTCCACACATAAAAGGCACATCTACACTAATTAAAGCTACCAAATGAATCTTTTCTGTTGAAAAGGTTGAGAGTATTAATACACAACACAAGTGTGGGTGATGCAAAGGCTTTTTCTTTTTTTTTTAACCTTTCCTTGTCAGTGCACCTGTAAACTGTGAATGTGTCATCTGGTATGTTGAGTTGTGTAACTTAGAGATGGATGTGCCATCTGTGTCCAGTTTCTCAGAGGTGACTATGAATACACATACCTTCAAAGAACTACAAACAGCCTTACAGTCCACAAGGTAAACACGTGGGAGTGACTCTGGGTTACACTGTGATATACAATAAGGCTGCTTGTAATGCTAATGTAATGTCAGGTTACAATTTTGTGGTTTACAAGTTAGCAGCAGCACTGTGTGTGATGTAAATAAAAAAAAAAAAAAATATCTTAGGGGTCAAGATGTTGACCATGAATACCTAGTTCTCTTTCCACGATTGCAATCCAATACATTCAGACATAAAATGCTCCAAAAATAATTTATGAAGCAGTGAGCTACTATGCATTGGCATTTTGAAAATTTGCTGAGCGGTGAATGTTGATAAATAGTAAAAAAAAACAAACAAAAAAAACAACCCTGTGAGCAGCTAGAAACATTTAAGTTTGCCTGAAACAAATGGGTGCCATAAAGTACTGGTATTAATTCCCTATAAGTAAGGAAACTGCTGTGCTATTAAAGCTGTGATCGCCTCCTTGGGGTTCATAGCTGAAAAGACACTGGTGGTAAAGAAAGAGGATTTTTTTTTCTTTTCTCAGTTGTAAAAATTTATTACATACTGAATGTTAAAACGGGTCATACTGTTACTGTAAGCCTACACCTTCTCAGCAGATTTATCCGACCGCATGTTTTATTTCCCTCGGGGCACTAACTACTGATACCATCTTATTCCATGAGACTTTAAATGTGCTCTGATAGGAAACATATGCATGTATTCAATACATCATTAATGAATTAAACATTTCTTTCTGATAAATATCTCTGCTATAGCATGTGTAACAGCATCTAAGGTACTCAGATCAGACGTGTTCAGCGAGCTATCCATTTGAACCCATGATATTAACAGCGATACCAAATGCAATTTTATAGAAATCTTTTATAGTGCAACTATAAGTGTAAATGTGAGCTAAGACAAAGCTATTACAAAAACATTTCAGTTCAGTCTATATTCCAAGCAACAACATATACATACAGTATGCGTGTCATTTAAAACATTATTTCCATTATGGTTTCATGTCCTACACAAATCTATAAAGCCACTGACACACATCAACAGAACAGTTACGTGAAGGATGTTTAAGGCACTTAGAATTATGCATGAAGAGGGGATTTACAGAACAAAAAGACAAAACAATAGAAACAAAAACTCCATTTACATTAATCACATTTTAAACACATCAGTTCCATGTGGGAATCGAGACAGATTCAGTGATTGAAAAGGCACATTTCTCTGTCTTGAACATGTGAAATAATAAAAACTATATCCAAGCAAACATTATGTGTTGCCATTCATCCATAAAGTGCTTTGCGTGACCTTTTCTAAGCCTGGTTTGAAACGATGCAATATAAACTGCAGGTACACACTTTTACGCTTCATCCTGCTCATCATCAGAGAGTGAAAATAACAGCTCGTCAGGACACATGTGAAAACCTCTGACTCTGGAAGATTATTTGGGTCTAAAAATATGGCTTTTGGGGGATGATGTGTAGGCCCGGCAACAGTTGCCATGCTGATACGTGGCTGGGAACGCTGAAAAGTGTTTACCAGTTGCTTATGTCACAGTTTTAAGTGAAATACAAGTACTGTGGTTTTGCATCTTATTTCAGTGACCCTGATTTATTGTACCCAAGGCTGTGTCATTTAAAAAAAAAAAAAAAAAAAAAAAGATGCTAAAAATCTTAATTTCTCCCTGCTTAGATTTGCAGCTCATTCATAACTAGGGTCATAACAACTTGGATTGCTTCATTCTGCATTCCTTAACTGAAGCTGATATTCATCTTGAAAGAACCAAATAATTAGAAGTTGAGTTTCTTCAAATTAGTTCACCCAAATTACAAAAATTATTTTCTCACTTACCCCTTGAGGGTGTGTAGTCTTGCAGATTCCTAGTTCCTCAAAATAAGATATCACTATTACCATGGATTATTCCAGGCAGTTGCATTGAAAAAAAAAAGGTCTGTAGATTATCTGTAGTAACATTCAATATTCATAAAGAGACAAGTTTCATGTCATTTGTTTTTACCACATTAAGCATCAAAAACAAAATGCCATTCGCCTCAACACAGAAATCTTAGAAACTGATGTCTCAAAAACTAAGTACATAAAACCAAAACTATATACATGACTGCATGACTACAAGAGGTATAAGTAGAAAAAAACCCCAAATATATATATACATATATGTTTGTAAATTGGGTGAACTGACACTTTAATTATATCCACATCACACTTAGTGGACTTTGTACAAGTCCGGACCAGTCTACTATTAACAGGCAATGTACCTGAAGAGGACTTGTGTTGTAAATATTTACACACTTAAATAGACATAATCAAGGTCGACAAAAGCAAACCATCAGGTTTCTATACAAATGCATGTGTGTGTGTGTGTGTGTATATAAGATACTGTGGAATGTGACAGAGAAATTATTAGTGCGCAAATAGGACGGTACATTCCTTGAAAAGCAACAATAGATCACATTTCCACGGTTCTCTCTCTTGATCCAGTATGTTACAGAAGTGAACATCTCATTCACAAAACACACGCAGCACTAAAGACATGAGGGAATGTAGGCTTTTTAAAGTGAAAACACAATGAGTGAAGAGTGCTGGCTATACTCTCAATGGCAGTAGAAAGCAATGACATGGAAGTACCTGCGCACAGAAAGAGACCAATCTGTCACACCTACCTGGTTACCAATGCTTGTCCTGAGTCAGACTTTTGTCTTATTTCTATAGCCACATGGGGGTGTTGTTTCTCTGATGAGATGGTTCCAGTTTTCTGTAGATTGTCACAATTGTGTAAGTGATCTTAAGGTTATCTTTTTCCTTTTTTGGTTAGAAAGCCAAACTTTGGCTCTGTGATCTCTGAATCAAACTGATTCAATATGGCAGCCACAATAGGAACTTGGAAAGTGAACAAGGAGGACTCTGAAAGAAGGATCAACTCAGTCTGAGGTTTTAAGATATATATCCATGTAGTCCCAGATGTTTTTATAGGAAGCTGCACATGATCTTTATAATTTCCAGTAGGTGCCAGATATAATACCCCATGACCCATCTTATAGAGGGAAATAATAATAATGATGATAAGTGAAACAGACTGTTGCAGTATAAAACGGTTCCCTTTAAACCCTATTCGCAGATCTTGAACAAACATTGCTTCAGATCCAACTCCAAGTTCAAACAGCGGTTACTATCTGCAAGGCGGAAATTAAAGGGGAGCCGTGACAGGCGTGGGAAAGAGTTGGGAAAGAGAGGGCAGAAGAAAGGACATATGGGTGTAGGAAAACAGGTGGGGTTAGAAAAAAAAAAAAAAAAAAAAAGGAAACAGAGGGTGCAGAAAAATAAACTGTGAGATACGTGGTGTGGATGAGGACAAGGAGATGGAGGAGGAGCAGCTTTGGTTACTGGTGTTCCAGCGTCTGGTGGTAGAGCTGGGTGACCTGGATGACTGGAGGAGAGGCGCTGAGTGACGGTCCGCACCAACAGGCAGAGGATTGCACCGGCTGGACCTCACACCTGCCACTGGAGAGAGGGAGGAAATACATTCAGCAACTAACTTATTTAAGTTGAATTAAAAAAGTAAACTGTAGACAGGCAACAATAAAGCCAGACAGACTGAGAGGATCCAAGAGGAAAATGTAGAGGACAGATGCTGCTGACAGTAGCCTGCCGTTTGAGCCATCCGAGACGGATACGACATGTTAATGCCACAACAGCAGCACTGAAAACACAGCAGGAAGACAGATTTTCCCTCCGACTCTCTCTCCCACCTCTGACTGCAATGACAGATGCCAGAAATCACACAATTTCTAAGATGAGCTCTAAGTCTTTCTGTAGGTTGTAAGACAAGAAACTACGATCTCAATGACAATATAAGCCCCAAACACGCAGAAAGCGATAACTGACGCGCCAGATTTGAAACAAAATCAAGGCAAGGCTGGAATAGAGAGTTGAATTCAGACTTGTCATGACAACAGATGTTGAGAGGAAACTGGAAAACCTGAAATCCAACAATGTACGACATAGAGAAGAGAGGCACGCACAGTATGTGTGTTAGTCACATGTGATGCAGGGGAGCAGTGTGGTGCAGCCAAAAGAGTCACCGAGCACAGAACATTGCAGAACAATAAATACATGAGACAGCTGGGGACAGGTCATTTTCAGGTCAACCAAAATGTGGATTGTTACGCCACGCTATCAAAGCTGAATTAGTGGCCTGCTAATCGGTCCTTATATAGAACAACAGCCGCTTCAGTATGTATTTAAAAATGTTCACATTCAATAAAATTCATTGAAATTATGACGGTGTTATGTTCTCCTGTTATAGGTAACACAGGACCATAATATTGTGTGATTGTGAATGTTTTTCCTTCATGAAGAATACAGTCTGCTCTCTGAAAGTCATTAAGAGCTAATTACTGTTTTATTAATAATGGCTGAACTATTTATGAATGAAATATAGATTTATGGTTCAGTAGTTTGGTACAGAGACTAAGTATGAAGCGATACTGTGAGCCAGAATATGAACAGTATGAAAAGATCTTAACATTTTTCTCAGATCAGGTGAATTGAAAGTGAACTGACCCCAACCCTGATAAACATCCTGACTGCATGCACTTACAGGACAGGTTTGTTTTTCCTCACGTCTATCTTAACTCTTATGATAGACTTTGAAAAAAATCCAAATCTACCCTTTAACACCGTGGTACCACAAAATAAGACACTTCCATTACAGTAGAGCAGCAATGAACAGCAGGATGCATGAAGAGGATATGAAAAGACAGTATTCCACTGGGTTAGCCTGCAGAGCTGGTGTATAAAGTACCTCACATGGTATCGGGCTCTGTTTTCAGATTGGGGCAGCAGCGCTGTGGGATATGAGGGTCAAAAAAAACAAAAAAACAAAAAAATAGACACAGTGGTAGGGAAGGGAAAACACTTTTGAAAAAGCAAACTAACATGTGAACACAATGAAAATATTTTATATGAAAATATACAGTAACAATTTGAATGTCTGTTTACTGTCTGCAGTAAGTGCTGATGCACCATTACATCATTTTGAAGAAAAGCTGATTAAAATGGCAAGGACTAATCAATGGAGGCAGAGCCAGAAAGGAGAATGATATGTGGCGAGGGCTGATGAGTCAAAGGAGCTGAGATTAGTTTAGCTGTTTCAATTAAAAAAAAAAATATATATATATAGTCGTTGCTCTATTAAATTTGCTTGTGCAGTGTGCGGATCCTGTGTCTTATTTAGGCATAGACGAATTTGACGGTTGCCTTGGTTACCAAAGTGGAAGAACACATTTTATCATTAATTTCATTACTATTAAAGGTCTGTCTCAATAGCTTCCAACACGTCCCTTACATCATCATCATCATTTACCTGCAGGTTGAGGCTTATTTCGAGAACCGATTGTTCATTTGCACACGGCGCTGTGTCAGAATCCCAAATGGAAAGTATTCACAGCTTCACTTTTTACACATTTCGTTGTGTTATAGCTTTATTCCAAAATGGATTCAACTCATTTTTTTACTCAAAATTCTACAGATAATATCCCATAATGACAACATGAAAAACGTTTTTGTCGTATGTTGTTGTAACACCTTTGGAAAGCAATAACAGCCTCAAAAACTTTTGGAATATGAAGCCACAAGTTTGGCACATCTATCTTTGGCCAGTTTCATCCATTCCTCTTTACAGAACGTCCATCAGGTTGAATGGAGAGTGTTGGTGCCATTTTTAGATCCCTCCAGACATGTTTAATGGGACTGAAGTCTGGGCTCTGGCTGGGCCTCTAGGACATTCACAGAGTTGTCATGAAGTCACTCCTTCAATATCTTGGCTATGTGTTTAATGTGTCCTGTTTAAAGATGAACCAACTCTCCAGTCTGAGGTCAGGAGCTCTGGAGCAGGTTTTCATACAGGATGTGTTTTTCCTCCTCTCTCCACAGAGGAACCTGGAGCTCTGTCAGAGTGGTTATTGGTCACCTCCGATCACTCAGTTTAGAGGGACGGCAGCGCTAGGAAGAGTCCAGGTGGCTCCAAACTTCTTCCATTTACAGATGATGGAGCCACTGAGCTCATTGGAACCTTTACAGCAGCAGAAATTTTCTGTGCCATCGACACAATCCTGTCTAGAGGTCTACAGACAATTCCTTTAATTTCATGCTTGTTTTGTGGTCTGCACTGTTTACGTATATAGACAGGTGTGTGCTTCTGTCCAATCAACTGATTTACCTCAGGTGGAGCCCAAAAGCTGTAGAAATGTCTCAAGGATGATCAGTGGAAACAATAGCACCTGAGCTCAATTTTGAGCTTGATCACAAAGGCTTTGAATATTTATGTACAAGTGATTTCTTCGTTTTTGTACTTTATAATACATTTGCAAAAATCTGAACAAACTTTTTTAAGTGTCATTATGTTGTGTTATGTGTAGAATTTTGAATTTAATCCATTTTGGAATAAGGATTTAACATAAAATGTGGGAAAAGTGAAGCGCTGTGAATACCTTCCGTATGGGATTCTTAGACAGTGGCGTGTGCAAATGAACCATCGGGTGAATACTTTCCATATGCACTGTAATAGGTATGAGGTAACCCAGTTAATTCTGTTCCATGCAATAATAGGCTACTATATGTGCAGTGCATGCCTATGCGCACCAACTCGAGTCATGTGGTAATCAGTACACCGGTGGGTTTAACATTTAAAGATAGCCTAGATAATGGTAAACAAGGCCACATCCTGAAATTAAGTAAAATAATTGACACCCTGAGCCAAGAAAATCCTGGCATTATCCACAGCAAATCCAGATGTTTACTCCTACAACAAAACCCTGAAGGTGCAGAACTTAGTGTGTGTGTGTGGCCTCAAAATAAAATAAAAGTTTCAGTTAATAATATGAAGCGGCAGCAGTGATCAATTGAAAACTGCAGCATTTTGTTACTAATTTTAATGCAACACTTTAAATTAAAATAAATATTAGATGATAAAATGTGGTCCTGACAGTGATAAGTGAAAGTCAGATACTGCTACAGTACCTATACTTCAATACAGAAATGACTGACTGTCTGGGATGTTGATGACACTCCTGCACAGATGAACAGAAACCTGGATAATGTTTCACGAGTTGTAATAAAAAGACCGATTCCCTCGTGGCCAGTGGACATCTCTCCCTTTGCCTTGAGGTTTTTTTTTGTTTTTTTTTCCCAGCGCCTGTAAAAGGTTTTTGGATGTGTGTACCCTCCTACACTCTTTGTGTCTTTATTATGAGAGATGGAACCTTTAGTCTTGACTGGTGCAGTTATCTATGCGATTTTATATCTATACAATACATAATCCTTTGGTCAAACATGACCAGTGGTACTACACTTGTGTTGTTCATCAACAAAAGTCTGATACACACACATTTATAATAGAGCTATAATCAGCTTGGTTCAGACAACTACTTTCTTCATCTTCTTTCATGTAACCCAATTCAAAAATCTCTTTTACTGGAATTTAAATGTAATCTGGTTTGAATTTATCTTATTGTTTTTGACAGTCTTGGTTGCATGGCAATGATTTATGTAATCATAATTTAGTTCAGTGTGCCAAAGCAGAAATGTGTAAAATATTTGTGTTAGATATCATATATGTCTTAAATAAATATCAGGCAAAACAAAAAAAAATATGACTGAAAGAGGCCTTTCATGATATCCTCTTTCATATTTTGGTGTCACTATACTTGGCTTGTTGAATTGTATTTTCCATGCATATTGTCTAGAAACTGGTGTATTTATAGTTCTGCTTCCAATCTATGTTTGCACATTTCTCATCTTGCCCTTGTTGACTTTTAACCTCGGCCAATTCACAGGTGCGTCCACAGACATTGGATGAGTGGAAAGGTCCACCTTTCAGCGGTTTATGTGAGATGGGCGCAAAACTAAAGGTCTTGACTGACAGGAGAAAGCAAAGTTCTCAGGACATGACTGTTTTTAAGATGTGCAAATTGTGTTAACAGTGTCTGGGACGCTAACAGGAAAATAACATTTGGTCATTTTTGCGCTGTGTAAAATGAAACCCAATTGTAGAAAGAGAAGGAATGTTGTAGCAAGATTTACTAAAGACTATTCATTTAGTGGTTTAAAAACTTAATTATTACTTATTCAATTACACATATGGCTGCGTGACTGTGTTTTTAGGTGTGTTTACTCCCGTTTAGTTTCACCGTATGTGTGCGTTTCTGTGTGTGTTCTTTACCCTGCGTCGTCAGGCATGTCCTGATCAGCTTCTGCAGCAGATGACTCCACGTCTGCATCTGCACTGCTCTCACTGCCTTGAGCTGACAGAGCACATGGAGACTCCGGGCTCACACACTCACCACTGACCACACACACAAAGGTTGTATATCAAATACTGAATGTGTGCAATCCTTATCCCTTATATTTACAGAATGTATGTGTTTTTGCTTAGCTACTTACTTGATATGCTTCTCCAGTAGTAGGATAGCCTGCTCCCTCTCCTCCAGCCTCCTCTTCAGGGAGATGATCTCCTTCTGCTTCTCCAGCAGCTCCTTCTGGAGACGATAGTTGCTCTCCTCCAGAGTCTCACAGAACGCCTGGATGGAGGCAACAACAGGGAAAGAACAGTGTATTTGTCCATAATGGAAGCAAAGGCTGGAGGACAAATGGAGACTGAGACAACACAAGGACACTTAGTTTGGGGGATTTATGTTTTAGATGCTGGAGCCTTTATAAATTAAACTTTAAGGCACTCTTCAAGCCAAATTATGTTATATTTCAGACTGTTTTAAGCATACAGTTTGAAAGAAAATGCCCAGGTCCCTGACAGCAGATTATAATTTAGCAGCAAGTTCAAATATGTCTGAGATCACTTTACAGGGTCAGTTTCACGACAGAAGTCCAGCAGTGCCACAACTTTATTGTTACAAATCCACTATTCTATTCCCATAAAAGCGGTGAATACATATTTTTATTGGCTGGGTCGAGTTTCCAATCATAAAACAGCCCAGCATCTGATGAACCGTTTATTAACATTTGTAGTCCAGCTAGATCTGGTGAATTGTGTGTGAACTTTGATACTTGACAGTGTTTCTATACATTCTGTGATGGAAACAACTTGGTTGAATTAATACCAAAGGGATGATGTGTAAAAGCAGCTGAACATATTGATATTTTGGGGCCAGAATAATCCTCTTCAAAAAGCCTTGATGAAACACAGACATGGATACCTACAAAAACACACAGCAACACAAGCCCATATACTTATATCACACATGTATACATGCACATACTTACCCTGCTCTCCTCCAGACTGTCAAAGGGCCCGGGCGGGTCATCCAAACACAGAAACTCTCTGACTGCCAGACTGTCAAGAAGATAGAATGGTGTAATTTGTGCATGTTTTTACAGGCCAGTAACAAAAATAATAAAACAAATGTATGAAACAGCCTGACACAGGAATGCATTTCTTCTGCATAATGACATGATCAAGGAGTTAATAAACCAAGATAACTCGGCTTGTTTGCGCCGACGTCTCACTGCACAATACACAAACCGTTTGGTTGTCTTATTTTTGTTGTATCATATTTCCAAGGCACATGGGTTACGCAATGAACTTCATTTTAATATAAATTTAACCCAGATTAATAGTGTCTCATACCAGTTGGCAATGTCCTTGTGTGCAACCAGGTTTTGCAAGAAGGCCTGTAGTCCCAGCTGTCTATCTTCCAGGAAGTCACTGTCATAGTTGTCCTTGAACCACCGTTTAGGAGGCAGCGCAAGGCGGAAGCCCGGGAACATCTCTTTTAGCTACGAAAGACAGACAGACAGACAGACACAGACACACACCTTAATAACCACTGTGTTCGATACAAATTCTAAAAAAAAAATTCCTGCATAAAAATATTCATAACAATGAGCTCTTATTATAAACTACACATTAGCCAATGCCATACAGCTGTCAAGTGGAGTCCAGCTGATGCTGTTTGTGACCAAGATATACAGTATACAGTGAAGCACATTTAACAGTGGAAAAATAAACTTCAATGCTCTCTGGTGGACAAACTATATAATGGCAACTCTGCGTTTATTACCTCAAACGCACAGCATGTTTGGTCTTTCTATACTAAAATATCTTGCTATTTATAGGCAGACACATATATGCCAATACATAAAAGATATGTGATAAGTGAAAATCAGCTGAGGAGCATGCCCGTATTTTGTCAGTTCTTTCATTCTTTGGCACGTTCTGGTCACACATTCGCATGATGTGTCTTTGCCACTTCTGTGTCTTTCCGCTTGAATGCATGCATGTAGACAGAAGCCCATAAATAAAATGTACAGAAGACTGTTTCATTGTCCAACACAAGAAGGAGGATATAGTAATAATATAATAACAGCTACAAGCGACATTGCCTCTGTAAAACTGTGGTGTAAATTGCACTGGTATTGCACTCTCTTCACAAACTGTTCCCAGAGACATGGAAGCTAGGGAAAAATAATAAATAACACTGCTTCTATTGATACCCCTTGTACCAGCCCCATTCTGAGCTACAACTCTGGCACGAGAAACTGCACTTACATGTGAAACCAGACGACTTATAAAATTTTACTATGATTCTTCCCTGTGGCTTCTCAGGCATGTGGTGTGCTTGGTGCTTGACATGAAAACACACACACACACACACACACACACACACACACACGCACATATATATATATATATGTGTGTATATGTTTTCACAATCGGTAGTCTGAGACGCGCATTAAGTGTTCGATGACGTAATTGTGACATCAATGCTTCTTGTAACATTATCTTCATAACTAGAAATACAGAGAGAGCAAATGTTTGTTCCAAATTACAAATGCACTTGGTGTTGAAACATTTCCAAACATTTAAAGTTATGAACAACAAGGCCTCTATAATTACCATCTACAGCAAAACCATTCAGCTGCTTCTGCTCTGTCCACACCCCCTCTCTGTCCACTCCCTCCCCTGCTATTAAACTGTCCAAAGCGGTCTTATTTTGCAGGCCTCCAGAGATAATGTGCTTGTTTGTTGTAGCTTCATAGCAATCATCTTTTTTGTTGTAGGTTGTTCTTTTTTTTTCATTTGTCATCACATGGCTTGATATTTTTCTCTTCTGTAATCTGTGACCAAAATCACGAGAAACCTATTTCCCCCTAGTTGGCTCGGGGCTGTTGGCTGTTTGTGAACAGTGGACTTCATTGTACGGCTCTAATCACTTCACACAGCACACTTAAAAACAAAAGAAAGCATCCTGAAAGCAAAGGGCTGAAGAACAGAACAGTGTCGATCACAAAATGGAGCTTCAAATAGGCTTGAAATTTGAGGCTGCCTATAATTTCCTGGAAAACAAACGCAGTGTACAGGCGACACACCCAAACACACCTTGTCATTGAGTCTGGAGAAGTCTGTGTATCTTCTAAAAACAACCCAGCTCTCATCTGGAGTCTTCCTGACCAGGACTTTGTATACCTGCAGCAGGGATAAAACATCACACACACACACACAAAATCTTAAAGTTTTGTATGAGAAACAGCCCTATACTGACTTTACTTAATTCAAAATGAACAGTAAGTATGAGGTACACAGCTTCAAATGACACATTCATACTTAAAAGTAAATAAAACTGACATTAGGTCACACTGCAGTCTTCACTAAAGTAATATGATGGACTTTAATAACTGTTCTCTTGTAGATAATAATAATAGATTAAAAAAAAATTTTTAAATGTTTTTTGCCCTCTTCTTTCCCCAACACAATCCACAATAACAACCATGAAAAACTACTGGAAGTGCAGAACAATCTGCCTCTCCGTACAAAGCGCTGTACGCAGAGTAAATGTTTACATGAAGCTTTCCTCTAATATGCATCATGCTGTGTGTTTGCCCTCAGTGAGCATATCTATATCCTATCAGCAAGCATAACTACCCCAGCTGCTCAAGTGTTTTCCTGTCACTGCTGTGTGTGTGTGTGTTTTTGTTTTAATAATTTCTTTAACACTGGATGATTTGGATGACTGGATGAGTTTTGTGTCATGATGACACATTAACAGTTTTCTGGTTTCGTACCGTGAACTTGGCCCTCTCCTCCATGACCTCGTAACCCAGCACAGTTGGGGTGATAGGTCTCTCTTCGCCTTGCTGGTGCCCAGCAGGATCCGATACGGAGCGAGGGCAGCTGGAGTACTCCACAGAGTGCTCAAAGGTCCCGTTCACACTGGCCTGTGTCACAGGGCTCCGGAGGGGCGGCGGGGTCTGACTCCGTCCGCTTCTGCCTACGCAGCGGGACTGACACTGAGAACCTAATCCTCTTCCATGGTTCTCCCCGGCCGACCTGGTGATAGGGGAAGAAGACTCCGAGCTGCTGGAGACGCTGCCTAGTGATGAAGCTCGCTGAGGCCGCCTCAGCTTGTTGCTACCTGCTGATAAGACTCTGTCCAAGGGCACGGGGACAGGCACAAAGGGCGATGCCATCTTCCTGAGCTGTATGCTCCACCGCCACAGACGTCAGCGACACACTTCACAACAACACTGACAGTGACTACTTGCCTCAGTGATGCTATGTGATGATGGAGTCTAGCAGTGAAGCTCACCCTGAGTGGCTGACGAAGACTCCTGAAAAATTAAGAAGAATTATTTGGTATGTTCAGGATCAGAATTGACTACACGCTTTTTACTCCATACACAGACTGCATAGTGGGATCCTAAGAATTAAACTTACACAAGTGGAGCAAAATCTGTTAGTGAACATTATTCAAAAATGAGTGAACCAGACTCTGAGGGCAAAATGAATTATTGAAACGAGGCCCACGCCATTCATAATTAATGGCTTTGCGCATTATGTGTAAAATTCATGATGATAAAAGCCTGTAAAGATCTGTAGATAATATGTCTGTCAAGTCATCATGTCAATTGATTAGCTTTTATCCATAAAAAGTCTGACCCTTCCCAGTAAATGCTTTAACTAGTAATGAGACAGAGGAAGAGGAACCCTGCAGCCTGGTTTTATGGATGAGTGGATATGGGGTGCAGAGGTAGGCCTGCCACTGATTTCTGTTCACACTGGCAGCTTGTCAGCAACCTGACAAACTAATTAATTAAGCAGCAATAGAGCTTAGAGAAGCCAGCACTGCAGAAAAAAAAGCCTACTGACAGGCTGTTAATGCACATTTTATTCAGGGTATATATATAAACAAATAAAACCAATGTCATATCAAGGCCAGAGGGCAAATGAAAAATGAGATGATATGCGAGTTAAAGAAGATGACAAAATAAATATTGTTAGTTGCTCACTCACTCTTGAGTGACTCCAGCAGGTATTTTGGTGCATTCAAACATGACAAAAATAGCTACAGGACGTCAACATGTCAACAAAGCGCTGGCTGCCTCTTACTTTGACTCAAGTTAGGTGTCCTGAAGTCAAATGGCACCAGCATTTTGCAGGTTAAGTTAGCCGACGAGCTAACTACCAAAGCTAGCTGTGGCTACATGACTTGCTGAGAAGTGCTGCGTTGACTGAACGTGGCAGTCAAAGTGTTTCCTTGCTTATTGTATCGCCACAACTTTAGACGGATGATAATAATACAACGGTGACGACTGTAGTAAAGTCTGCGTTGGGAGTGCAAATGGGGTGAAACGGTTTATGAACAGATAATTTTAGGATGACCGTAACAGCTAACCTTACAGCTACAGAGTCCAAACAAGCCTATGTGGACAAAGCTAACATGACGTATGCTGACAGGACTGTGACTCACCGTTGGAGGACAATGTCTTTCCCCTTCAAAAAAAAAAGAAAAAAAAAAGAGCTTTTATAATACACACATAGTCCGACGTCCAATTGTCCTGTTGCTGTTTATTTCCTCCTCTGCTCTGTTCATGTTAGCCTGCTTCAATTCAGACCACGACAGCAGCAGTGCTTCAAAACAGCCAGGTGAGGGCGCTGCAGCACATATAATCTTTGATTTATTTATTTTTTGTTTAAATATTGGATCATTTGAACATTTATTGAAATGAAACCATGTGAGCGGTTTAGAGGGAAAAATCATTATTTGATGGAGCTGCTAACAACTCATAGTTTGAATGTTTTTATATTTTTGGACGCTTGATATGTTTGTCTTCATTCCTACATCCATATGAGGTTAGGAATGATATTTCAAGATATTAATACCCAAACATGGCTTTTCAGATAAGGTTATTTTTGAGAGTGTAAAAATAAAAAAATGTTCTCAGTATGACGGAACCATTAAAAGTTTGTATTGCATGACTTTTGAATTTACATATTGAACTGCAACATCCCTAAAAGATACTTATACACCGATACAAAAGTTCTGTATTTTCCACATAAATCAGTTTTTGCATGTCTAGACAGTGTTCAACTGTAGGAGCCTCAGTACCTCTTCAGGGTAGTTGCAACACAGTGTTCAGCCTAAAGCGATCATAAAATGACTCTTTTTATTTGCACTTGACAGTCTTAACTCAGGTAGAAATAGACCAAAGATAAATACTCAAGGGCAGAATGGCAACCCACATAGATATAAGACATAATGTTTGATCTCTTCCCAGATTTTAAAAAGTGGTATAACGTACCTTCATCTAGGCCACATTTAACACATATATCAGCATTATTATTATTATTAAAGCAATATAATAGGGGGGGGATATTAAATAATAGCAGGTGCAAGCTTGATACTTGATACGTCCCCATGCACAGTTGGAGAAAAGTCTCCTAAAGAAACTATGTAACCTGAAAAAGACCCACGGATCGTTCTCACTGATGGCATCAACTGTAGTCATCATCTCAAACTGACTTCACTGTTTCAGTCAGTTTGAATCACTTGGTGCATTTTTATGGATTTCTTCATCACATATTTGTATACTGATGTTTCTGAAGATTATTGATTATTGCTGTCAGACTCCTAATAAAGTACACCCCAGAGCACAAACCATTGGCACAATGGGTGCGCCAATGGTTTGTGTCCAAACAATAATGTGGGTGTGATATCCAGACACTTTCTTAAGCTGCAGGCAGACCTATTGAACTTGGGCGTGTCACACTGAAATAACACTGGGATGGCTCAAACACAACAGTTACACCTTGTAGTTAACCTGAAAAGCTCCGGAGCATTCACTGAATCGAAAGAAGAGTGTTTCTCAGTAAGTACAAGAAGCGCCTTATTCAGTCACTGTCAGTTGATTTTCATGATAAGAAAAGATAAATGAAGCATGATAGGACTGTAGCCAGGGTATGCGCAACTATCAGTGATTGATTTATTCCCTTTTCACCTAGTTATCAAAGGGAACAGTAGTAGTGATAAGCAAAATCTACACGATTTTATTGAGCTGTGTAATGTTTTGCTTTTGTCTAAGCGGCGAGTAAAAAAAGAAATGGTAGCGAGAAAATTGTGGGGATTTGTCTACACATGTCAGGGAGGTGTCATTTGCTGCTAAGTTACTAAGTTACTGCTAAGTTGTAAAATAAAATACCAATGAAGAAGAGTGTTCTGCTTACGTTTAACAGTTTCACCTGTATATTCTGGAGGCTGATTCCTGCCATTTTTGTAAGCTGGAACATCAGTTCATCAATTTATGTCAAGTTATCAGATAAAATGATATGTTTACAGTGCAGTTCGTAATGTAATAAATAATGCTCTCCCATCCTTTCTTTCTTTCAGACACAATGGCTCCATCAATCCCTCAATCCAAGGCCAACACCACCTTCTCTCTGGCTTTGCTCAAAAAGCTGAGTGAGGATGACAAAAGTGCAAATATCTTCTTCTCCCCGTTTAGCATCTCCTCAGCCCTGGCTATGGTGCTGCTGGGTGCCAGAGGCAACACGGCCACACAGATGTCAGAGGTACACACACATCTAATGCAAGAAATTAGATCATTCAAGGAAGACAAAGATAAAGTACATTTGACACAAGAAAAAAAAAAAAGGTGTATTGCGTAAATTGCAATCAGATATGACAAGAGGGGTTTGGTCAGAATTTCCACTGGAAACTTTAACATGTCTGGAAGAGTTGGGTGTGGCAGGCAGAAGAAAGTGCCTGGACAGGCAGTAGTTACTCATACAGTCTTTCAGCGTCAGCAAATGTGTCAGAGATCAGTTCTAATTCAGATTACAGGAATAGGGATAGTTAAATCCCTCTGTAAATGTAATAGGCCAAATGCAGGAAAAAAAAAAAAAAAAAAAAGGGATCAGCATAGTAAGGCTATATATTCATAGTTATTTTATTTTATTGGATACGCTGCAAACCTTGCTTTGTGTATAAACACTGTTTTTTTTTATTTCTGTAAGTCTACAAATGTTTTGTCAATACATAACTTTTCCAACTGCACCCTCAGGTCCTCAGCTTCATTGAGGCAGAGCAGCCGAAGCAGACAGAAGCAGAGGAGACACCAATGCAGTCGGCGATGCAGTCAAAGATGCAGTCGCAGATGCAGGCGAGGATGCAGATGCGCATGCAGATCCAGCGATCCAGCAGACTGCCACAGTATCTGCTGAAGGTGGTAGCGAAGCCAACAAGTTTTGGTTCTGTAGTATTTATTTTTAATCTTTAGTCTTGCTGCATCTTTTAAAATGTTTGGAAATTATAAAACATAATTGGAAATGTGTATCTTAAAACAGCTAAAAAGATTTAAAGATCGATGCAGCAGATTTACTGTTTTTGCCTTTCCAAATTCTTGTAGTCAACTTCAAATAGTGCAGGAGGTTTTTGCTGAAGGTTATTTTAATTACACTAAATGATGAGAACAATGACACAATGACATCATCTATTTAATGTCAGTATCACTGGGAAGCATTCCACGCTATCCAAAAATGAAACTTGCAACTCTGCAACGGAAATGTGATTTTTTATATAGAAGTGTCTAATTTCCTCCCTTGATAATGTTTGCCTTGATGTATAGCATAGAGCACCAGGGCCACTGGTTATTTAGGTGTGTGTTCTCATTATATCATTTAACAGATAAGATAACCACAAGGCCGATGATCCATATTAATAATACAATGTTGTGTCTTTTATCTGTCACTGGCACAGTGTGTCTTTGTAACATGCCGATCTTCTTTGGCTCTTCACAGTGCCTGAAACCCCAAAATGTTCAGGATGACGTTCACACCAGCTTTTCCCAACTGCTGAGTGAGCTCAACAAGCCAGATGCACCGTATGCCCTCAGCCTTGCCAACAGGCTGTACGGGGAGCAGTCCTACCAGTTTGTTGAGGTATGAGTGTGTGTGTGTGTGTGTATGTGTGTACCTGATGTACTGATCATGAATGAAGGAATGAATGTGTTGTTTATGGTTCCAGGAATTCTTAGCAGAAACCAGAAAGCACTACAACGCTGAGCTGGAGTCGGTGGATTTCAAAACCAGCGCAGAGGCAGCCAGGGTCAACATAAATAGCTGGGTGGAGAAGAACACACAAGGTAGGCGTTCATCAGTCTGAACATTACATCAGCTGCACTGTATTGCATTAATGGGGTCTGCCATAAAACTTAAGCTTCTTTATCACTGGTAGTAAGTTCATTAGCTAAAGTATAATGAAAAGTTTTACAAGTCTGTCTATCTGTCTGAATGATGATGATAACTTGGTCTTTTTCTGTTCACCAGGTAAAATCAAGGACTTGCTGGTGCAGGATGTGGTGGACGACATGACCCGGTTGGTGCTGGTCAACGCCATCTACTTCAAAGGCAACTGGAACATGCAGTTCACGGAGGATTTTACTGATGATGCTCAGTTTAGAATCAATAAGGTAACACTGCACAAAGACAGCACTGGACGGACAAACACTGAGGAGCAAAATGCAGCTGGCTTTGTGAAATGATGTCGCGTGATAGTACACAGTTAACCCGGCAGTCTGCAGGACTGCTGCTGGCAGTGCAGGACACTGTGATAGTAGAGCATGACAAAGCTATGATACAGCTTCCGTTACTCTTTTTTTATTCATAATTATACACATTTGTGACTTCCTGCTGTTTGGCATCCCCCAGCACAACCTGACCAACCCTTGGTAACCCCTTTTTCTAAATTTCTAGAAATGATGGAAAATAATTAAAAAAAAGTCTGAGAATTCTTAACTAGGGTCAGGAAGTGCAGTGCTAGTCCAGCTTTTGTGAACTAGAAGGTACTGCAAGGACCCTCCTTGTAGTACCTTGTGTCCTTGTGGTGTGGGAGAATGTTGTATCCATACAAAAGCTTTTCACACTTTGCTTAGAAGTACCTGAGGAAAGGAGGAGATCCCACACTGGTTCTTCAATTCCAATTTCCAGCACGTCAACACATGTAGCCCTCAGTGCCTTCTAGAGAGTAACGACTAGAGATGATTAGCTGGCTCTTGGTGAGCAGGTTGACCCTTTGGCTCAGTGATTAGTGCAATTGTCTGTATTCTGAGAGATTGTTGTTTGAGACCTAGTATGGGTACTGTCCTTTACTACAACCAGTGTAGATTTTTTCTCACAAGATCATCCTAACAATGTCTTTGAGTGAATGAGAGAATGTTTCCTGTTTCCTTCAGAGTGACACTAAACCGGTGAAGATGATGTGCCAGGAAAGTAAATTCCCTCTCGCCTCCATTCCTGAGGCCAACTGCCAGGTAATGCCAATGCCTTTTTGTCTGCCATGCAGATTTCAATGAAATATAGTGGATATGATTTGGGTTTTTTTTTAAGATCATTTCTCAACTATGAAACGGAGGACTAGAGGACTTTATTACAAATGCTTTATGACAAATGACATTTTCTTCAGGATGAAGAAATCAGATTATATTTGAATGAAATAAAAACCAGAATGTCTTTGCACAGATCCTAGAGATGCCTTACAAAGGGAAGGACCTCAGCATGCTCATCTTCCTGCCCAACGACATAGAGGATGACGCAACAGGCTTGGAGAAGGTAGGACACACATACACATACAATAAACACATGCACAGACGGACTACTAATTGATACTGTATCCACCACAGCTGGAGAAGCAGCTGAACTATGAGAAATTTACAGAGTGGACTCATCCAGACATGATGAGTGAAACTGAAGTGGAGGTGAAAGTACCTAGATTCAAGATGGAGGAGACGTATGACCTGAAAGATGTCCTGACCAGCATGGGCATGGTGGACGCGTTCGATGAAACCACGAGCGACTTCTCAGGTGAGTCTGAAACAGGGCGTCTTTTTATTCACGTCTGGGACGCCTAAACTGACACAAATTAGACTACAGATGCTTATTTAATATTCAATAAGACTTTGTCCCAGCGTTCCCCATCTGATAATATTTTTGCTGTTTGATGTTTTATTACACAAAGCGTATGAAACACATGACCAAAATACTCTTACAATCTGTCATTGTGTTACTTATGGATAGAATTATACCCTTTGAGGGTCCCCAGACCCCACTTTGAGAACCACATTTGACCAGTTGTGCAAAACACAAGTTCGCCTGCATTTCTGGTGTTATGTACAAAGTAAAGCCATTAACAAGCACATAAGTAAATAAGTAAAAAAATTTGTATTATCAGCCAAAATATTTTATTTGTTGCAACCTTTCTCTCTCCTCCGCTGCCAGGCATGTCTCCAGCCAACGACCTGGTGTTGTCAAAAGTCGTCCACAAGGCTTTCGTGGAGGTCAACGAGGAGGGAACCGAGGCTGCCGCCGCCACCGGTGCCGTTATGGCGAACGTCATGATGCCCCCCACTTTCACAGCAGACCACCCCTTCCTCTTCTTCATCCGACATAATTCCTCCATGAGCGTCCTCTTTGCCGGCAGATACTGCTCCCCTGAGTGAGCTCTACAACCACTGCTCTGCACTCTAGTTCTCATCTCATCTGTTTTCCAGACCAGGACTTGTTTTGATTCAAAGAAACCTTTTGAATTGAAATATTGAGTATTCTTATCATATGCAAACACTGAACGTGAGTATTTCAGCTGCCACTGAGTGCAAACAATTTCCTTTGCTTAAATGGAATAAAGAGTGTGCTTTTAATGCCTGCTCTGCACTCTAGTTCTCATCTCATCTGTTTTCCAGACCAGGACTTTGCAAGAAACTTTGAAACAATGTCACTGGATTAAAAAAATTTGATTGATAGAAACCTGGAAATGCACTATTTATGCACTGAATTATGTATAATAAAAAGTGCAATTAAATTATATGTACCGTATTTTTATTATATGCAAACACTGAACATGAAGTTAAGGGTATTTCAGACAGTTTTCTTTCCTTTAACAAATTGAATAAAGAGTATGCTTTGAACCCCTGTGTGACATTTTTGTTTCATTCCTTTCAATACGGTATCGACAGTAAATACACTAATATAAAGAAAAATAAGAAAAAGAAAGACATACAGCTCACGAAACTCAAATCAAATTGTCAAATTAGGCAGTGCTGATCAAATATTAATCAATATCAGACCTTTAAGTATCCGCCACATTCATCAAGGTCCAGAGTGGCACGATGGACAGATGTCCATGACACGTGGTGCACAGTTGGTTTAGAAGGACTGACTACACGATAGTGCTGCAGTGGCTTCATTCTGATTCTTGCCGCCATAAAGTCTTTGTTGGCACGTGCATCGCTGAAACTCAGGAAGTGACGAATGCAGAGGTCTGGAGATATGTAGAGGCATCTCTCAACCCTGCTGATGACCTTACCAGAGGCAAAACGCTCTCTGAACTGATGCAACCACACCAACAGGGTCTGGGGTCCTTCCTTCCTTCTCCTCCCTGGCTCACAGTGGCATCGTTTCCCTGCCAACCTCAGAGCGGAAGGAGATAATAACAAGGTTAAGAAGAACAATGCAGAACTAGAGTCTATGGGCATCCAAAACAGACACAAGCTGGAACACACACACACACCCCATGAGTTTACTGCATGTTCCCCATCCATCTCATGCAATCCTGATCTAGAGATGAGCTCCATCTGGTGGAACGTCACATTATTGCAATGCTGCCGAATCAGAGTCTTCTATCACTCTCGTGTGTAAAAGAGTCGTACTCACGATGCTCAGTTTAGACTCACAAGGTATTATTATTTATTTATTATATATTATTTATATAGAACCAAATCATAACAAGTTATCTCATGACACTTTTTTTCATATACTCTCTAATGTATAGAGACCAAAGATTCCCTTTAAGTCCTTAAGACATGCTTGAAGTTTAGTTATCTTGGGTTCAAGCATGATTTATAATAGTTCATCCAGCACTCAGTGTAGGTCCTGCTGCTCTTATTAAGACAAAGTGGCCACCGGTGGGAGAATCAGGAATCGCAGCTCTCTGGCGGGCCGGTTCTAGCCTGCAGCCTGTGGGACTCAAACATTTGTCTGTGTATATTCTCACTCATCCAGGTCATTGTAGTCAAAAGGAGTTGAGTTGAAGAAGCCTTTTGGATGAAAGGTGAAACGTCTTCAAACTCCAAGGAAAAAAAGTCCAGTTGCTTACAACTCAACTCCTTTGACTTAAACATTTATCAGTCTCTCTTTCCCTTCTCTCTGTTACAGCTTGTGCACCATCATCATCTCTTTGGATTGAGCATGCTCTTCCAAGGACCAGGCTAAGGCTTTCACTATTTTGTACTATTTGTATTCTTTTCTACTTCCAAATTATTTCTATACTTTTAAAAGTATTTTCCTGTGTATTTAATTCAGCTGGTGAGCAGGGGCCATTCATGTTCACTGTAGTTGTAACTGCTGCATGTGACTAGGAAGTTCCATTAATACCTTGATCCCTTGATTGATTGTGTGTCCAACCGTTAGTGGGTTGGTCTGCGTTAAATGCCAGAGTCAATTCATAGTCACAGTCCAGCCCTGATACTGACTTTTTTGTTTGGGGCGTTTCATCCGTGGACGTATCACTTTGTAAATAATAAAACTGATGCTTCAAACTGAAGCGTTCCAGTGTCAGAAACCCTCCTGATCAGTCGAGGACTGCAAGCAAAGCGTCTGTAAGTAGAACTTTCTGTTACAGCAGGTTTGATCCTTTTGGTTTGTAGATATTTGGTGTAACATCACTAACTTGATTCAAGTTTTACCAGTTTCAACAGACAGACATTATTACACCTGGTTGACTACAGTTTGATGTTAAGTGTGAAATACAATATAAATGTACTTTATACTGGGTATCAGAATAAATAGTTTCCCAGGAGGGATATCAACCCTTGCAGGTTTTTATTTTCCTACCATGGTCCACTGATAAATAAGGATGTTTCATAGCTTCGTGTAAAAACTGTGATGTGTTTTTGTGACGTTTTTTAATTAACCTGCTGCTAAATTTGCATACACTCCAACCACTAAGATCACAGATAATGTCTTTTCTTTCATTTCTCTCTAAATCAGACACAATGGCATCATCAACCCTTCTGTCCAAGGCCAACACCGACTTCTCTCTGGCTTTGCTCAAAAAGTTGAGCGATGACGACAACACCGCGAATATCTTCTTCTCCCCGTTCAGCATCTCCTCAGCCCTGGCTATGGTGCTGCTGGGGGCCAGAGGCAACACGGCCACACAGATGTCAGAGGTACCCATCATTCACTATCAGTCACTGGTTGTGTTTTCCAGTGTCAGCAAAAGATCTGTTTGTTCTGACTCTGACTGTGTTTTACAGGACGCAGCTCTGTGTTGTGTTGCTATAGGAGTGTGATTTATAATATGGAAGTGTTAAGTGTTACGTCTCTCTTTAGTGGTTTGTGAAGTGAAACTCTGGCTGTCTTCAGTTTAGGCAGCTTGTATATCAGCATAAAGAGCAGGTGGTCTCTGCCAATAATCAACCCATTCGGGGAAGGAGCAAAGACACACCCAGATAACTGTGGACTGGGGAGAGTGTGTGAGTATGTGGTAATACCATCATGTGTGCGGGCTTGACTTGGTGAGTAAGAGAGAGTGGGCGTGTGTGTGTTTGTGCATGAAAGAGAGCAGAGGTGACTGTAACATGCAGCTTCTGTGAGGATTTTGTAGCAGTCAGTTATTATTGCAAGAACTTGTTGTTGTCGATGATTCAGTTCAGTCTGGAGTTGTGCGTCAGTGAGTTGTGTGTCAGTGAGCTTCTACATATCACCAGAGCATAGGGGGAGGAAATAACCTCAGTTATTCCTGAAAAGGGAAAGGACAGAAAATAGTAGTGCATCCTGACTAATGTCTGTATTGAACAACTACAAGCTGTATGTGTCGGTATTAGCTCGAAGATACCAGAATCTAGGGATCCAGACCAAAACAGGCTTTGTAAGTGATAGGCAAGAATATATTATATGTCATTGCGTGTAAGTGACCATGTGACTAAGAGGAATAACATTCATTAATTTAGATGCCAAAAAATAAAGTTAAAAAAAATGTAATTTTGGACTCATTATGTTGGAGGAAGACTGGTTATATATGAGCTTGTTACAGAGCGTTGGAGAGAAATCTGTGTCGGCGGAATCTGATTAGATATTTTATAATCTCATGGAGTTAATGTTGGATGAAGTAGGGCGGGGTTAATGTTGGAGCAAATGTGGAGAACAGCTGGCAGGTCATTTTTATATACTTTGGAGCTGTGACAGACCTGACTGTTCTTTCTCTACAATCTATTTGGGTAACATCTCATCTTTTTCATGCAAGGCAAATATCTATTAAAGACGTTATTAGCAGCCAGCAGGAAAGCTGTAATACAGAAATGGTTACAGACCGAACCTCCAACAAAGACTGGCTGGATATATATTGTGACTGAGATGATTATTGAGCCATTACTGTATGAACTGACATGTATTCCCATCGGCATAACGTTTGTATGAGTGCATAGGTGGCCGACTGTTCGCTCCACTCTGTTTTGTTGTATTTCTATGCTTCTTTACAGAAAATAAAATGTAAAGAAAGTGTTTTACTGAACCAAAGATATGAATTTAAACATTCTTTCTGATCAGGCGCAGCATCATTTTACGATCCATCTTCCCAATCTAAGTGTAACAAACAAACCTGGAGGAATACGACTTAATGCATGCATCGCTAATTTATGGTTTCCTGTACACAGCCAGAGACTCATGTTTTCTAACCCAACAGTGAACACTACCACTTGCACCCTTAGGTCCTCTGCTTCACTGAGGCAGAGACGCCGCAGCAAGCAGGAGCGCAGCAGATGCAGATGCAGATGCAGATGCAGCAACAGGTCCAGTCCACACTGCCCCTGAATCTGCTGAAGGTGGTAACAAAACCAACAGTACATGCATGACCTGGATGGGGCCTTTTACTAACAGATGGTCTCGGGGTGTCATGTGGTGAAGGGATCTTTGGAAACAAGCGAGCGGCCCTACTTGTACGCTAAGATTAAAAGTTGGTTTCCGTGTTTTTGTCCAAAAGGAAGCTGACTGTAAATAACAACTTGTTGTTGGGATGGTGTGTGTGTGTGTGTGTGTCTTTATCTGAGTGTTTCAGCTGGTGCTTCCGTGGCTGTTAAAAGTTGCTCTCTACTTTTTTACTCTTGATATCATGTTTATTTTTAGGTGATCGACTGCATACTCATCATCCTCAACACATTGCTTATGTTCTCCATATTCTCATCACTTACCAGCCAACGTGACCACCCCTCTCAGTACATATTAAACCGTTCTAACGCCGCCTCACTGACTTTCTGTAACACGTCTCGTCTACTTTGTCCTCAGTGCCTGAAAACTCAGACGTTCCAGGATGACGTTCACACCAGCTTTTCCCAACTGCTGAGCGAGCTCAACAAGCCAGATGCTCCGTATGCCCTCAGTGTTGCTAACAGGCTGTACGGGGAGCAGTCCTACCAGTTTGTTGAGGTGTGTGTGTGTGTGTGGGCCTGTTGTGTTCATCATGCATGAAGGAATGAATGTGTATAATGCAGCCCTGTATTTAATGTAATGTGGATGAATGCTGTTATGCCTGAAAGGTAAATGCTAGTTATGTAGATACATTCCTTTCCTTGGAAGCTACAATAAAGCAACGTTGTTACTATTTTAGTTGAGAACACTTTTGAGCAAGTATGGAAATCTGTTGTTGTAAGTCATAAGTCAATTTTTTCAAATTTAAGTTGTCAATAATAATAATAAGAATAATAATAACACTTATTTGTGCTCATTTTTCAAGTCAGGATTGAAAAGTATGTCAGATAAATAATAAAAAAAACAATAAAAAAAAACAGTAAAAGGATATACTGTAGGATAGTGTATGAACAGCAGTAGCCTGAAACTGTCAGCGTGTATGAAAAAATGTATATAGAATCCTCCAAATAGTTTGGTGGCTGTAACATGTAGGTTTTTTTTTATCGCTTGTGAATTGGTTTAATTGTGGTGAGAGTATTTAAATATATGTTGTTTATGGTTCCAGGAATTCTTAGCAGAAACCAGAAAGCACTACAACGCTGAGCTGGAGTCGGTGGATTTCAAAACCAGCGCAGAGGCAGCCAGGGTCAACATAAATAGCTGGGTGGAGAAGAACACACAAGGTAGGCGTTCCTCAGTCTGAACATTACATCAGCTGCACTGCATTGCATTGATGGGGTCTGCCATAAAACTTAAGCTTCTTTATCACTGGTAGTAAGTTTATTAGCTGAACATGAAGTCAGCCTGTGTCTGTCTGTCTGTCTGAATGATGATGACTTGGTCTTTTTCTGTTCACCAGGTAAAATCAAGGACTTGCTGGTGCAGGATGTGGTGGACGACACGACCCGGTTGGTGCTGGTCAACGCCGTCTACTTCAAAGGCAACTGGAACATGCAGTTCATGGAGGATTTTACTGTTGATGCTCAGTTTAGAATCAATAAGGTAACACTGCACAAAGACAGCACTGGACGGACAAACACTGAGGAGCAAAATGCAGCTGGCTTTGTGAAACGATGTCGCGTGATAGTACACAGTTAACCCGGCAGTGTTATTTAGGATGGAAGTTTAGAGCTTGGAGTTTGAAAGTGATACTTATTGTTTTTCACGTTTGTAATTCGATCTGACCGCAGCTCACAGCTCAGCGAAGTTGGGTTAAAATGAAATCATTTTCTTTATGATTATACACACACACGCGTGATTTTTCCACAGAAAACAACCCAAGGAGTGTCTTGGACTGAACGAGAGAATGTGTGCTCATTGTGTTTCCTGTTTCCTTCAGAATGACACTAAACCGGTGAAGATGATGTGCCAACAAAGTAAATTCCCCCTCGCCTTCATTGCTGAGGCCAACTGCCAGGTAGCTTATTGTCCATGTTTTCCAACAGTATGCCTTTGTGTGTGCCATGCATATGGTGGATATGATCCGAAGAACAACTAGGTCTCTATTTTGGCAATGGTTAAAACCATCATTTCCCCAGCAACAACTATGAAACAGAAGGATAAAGCACTTTATTACAAACACTTTATTATAAATTACATTTTCTTCAGAATGAAGAAATCAGATTATATTTAAATGAAATAAAAACCAGAATGTCTTTGCACAGATCCTAGAGATGCCTTACAAAGGGAAGGACCTCAGCATGCTCATCTTCCTGCCCAACGACATAGAGGATGATGCAACAGGCTTGGAGAAGGTAGGACACATATACACATACAATAAACACATGCACAGACGGACTACTAATTGATACTGTATCCACCACAGCTGGAGAAGCAGCTGAACTATGAGAAATTTACAGAGTGGACTCATCCAGACATGATGAGTGAAACTGAAGTGGAGGTGAAAGTACCGAGATTCAAGATGGAGGAGACGTATGACCTGAAAGATGTCCTGACCAGCATGGGCATGGTGGACGCGTTCGATGAAACCACGAGCGACTTCTCTGGTGAGTCTGAAACAGGGCGTCTTTTTACTCACGTCTGGGACGCCTAAACTGACACAAATTAGACTACAGACGCTCATTCAATATTCAATAAGACTTTGTCCCAGCGTTCCTCATCTGATAATATTTTTTCAGGCAAAATATTTTACCTACCTATATTTTAACCTTTCTCTCTCCTCTGCTGCCAGCCATGTCTCCAGCCAACGACCTGGTGTTGTCAAAAGTCGTCCACAAGGCTTTCGTGGAGGTCAACGAGGAGGGAACCGAGGCTGCTGCCGCCACCGGTGCCAGCATGTCCAACTTCATGATGCCTCCCGCTTTCACAGCAGACCACCCCTTCCTCTTCTTCATCCGACATAATTCCTCCATGAGCGTCCTCTTTGCCGGCAGATACTGCTCCCCTGAGTGAGCTCTACAATCCTTCTCTACAATTGCTGCTCTGCACTCTAGTTCTCATCTCATCTGTTTTCCAGACCAGGACTTGTTTTGATTCAAAGAAACCTTTTGAATTGAAATATTGAATTGGTGTATTCTTATCATATGCAAACACTGAACATGAGTATTTCAGATGCCACTGAGTGCAAACAATGTCTTTTGCTTAAATGGAATAAAGAGTGTGCTTTTAATGCCTGTGTGATATTTTTCTTGTGTCTCTTTTACTTTATCATTCTGTCCTGCTATACTCAGCGGACATGGTTGAGCTGCTTTTTGTTGCATGAACAAACCGGTAAAGAGCTTGTTTGCAATAAAGAGTCTGAAGTGACATATGATATGAGAACGCAGAAGCTTTTTAAGCTTTATGTCAGCTGGCCAAGAAAAACACAAGCGTGAAACAGAAGTTGTGATGACATCTAGTCCTTTTCTTCTATTACTGTTTCACAGTTGAATCCATCATGACTCAACTGGGAGTGTCCCACAGTCTGGGGCTAATTCTTATAAGTTTATTTCCTAATGATTTTATGTATTTTTGAAATGTTTCGTTTTTCTTTTTTGAATGATAATGGTTCTATCAGCTGTCAATCTAGACTATTGCTAGTGTGAATCATCTTTCAGTGTCTTAGACTAACTAGAAGATATGGGTTGGGATTTGTTTTTATTTTTTTGACATTGTGATTCACACTCCACACCAGTTGGTGGCAGTATTGCACCAAGTTGAAGAAGAGGAAGCGGAAGAAGAAGAAGAAGAGGGACACTCTTTGTGCTTGTTGGCTCTCATGTTGACATATGAGAATGCGGAAAGTGTTGCTGTTTCGGGGAGTGTCAGCTTGTGAAATATAAAACTGATGCTCCAGTGTCAGAAACCCTCCTGATCAGTCGAGGACTGCGAGCAAAGCGTCTGTAAGTAGAACTTATTAGTTATTATTAATACATATTTGGTGTAACATCATATAACTTGATTAAAGTTTTAACATTTATTCATTAACCAGTTTCAGTCTGATGTTAAGTGTGAAGTACAATATAAATGTGATATATAATAACTATATACTGAGTATCAGAATATATATTTTAACCAAGAGGGATATCAACCTAGGTTTTTATTTTCCTTATGTTTCCATTGATAAATAAGGATGTTTCATATCTTCATGTAAAAAGCTATGAAACAGGTGGTGTTATGATTTATGCCGAGGACACTCTTAACTGTCATGAGATACATGTTTCAGAGTAGAATTTATTTAATAGTTATTTATGAAACTTTTTCATCAAATGTGGATTTTTTTATGAAAAGCTTTTATGAAATTGTATTGCCTTTTTGCAAAAGATGTGATAATAATGGGTGAATTAAACGTCAGTTGGGAAGTTCACAAAGTGAGAAAAAACAATTGAAAAAGGTTTATGGATGATATGGATATGATTCAATATGATAATTAATGGATCTATTACAAACTCCACCAGCATCCAGATTGATCTAGTTATTAATAATAGTCCAGAAAGGATCGTGAAGTCATACAATATGCTCATTCAGTCAATCAATGAAGTAAAACTGGGATGAAATCCTCACTGGCAAAAAATTAAGATGTGGATTGTTCTAATATGGCCAACAAAATACAGCAAATTATTATACTAATACTAATACTATATACTATACTAATAATTTACATGGATGATTTAACTAAAAGCTAGAACGAATGGCCTTCCCCGGTTAAAGCAATTTATTCTGAGAATCATTAAGGCACGAAATTAATTAGGACAAATTAGGACATAACAGATACCAATTTATTATATTAAGAAATATAGAGTAACATAAAACAAAAACAAAAGAAAACTAATACAAATTTAATGAAATGGAGGTTTTTGATAATGTCTTTTCTTTCTTTCTCTCTAAATCAGACACAATGGCATCATCAACCCTTCTGTCCAAGGCCAACACCGACTTCTCTCTGGCTTTGCTCAAAAAGTTGAGCGATGACGACAACACCGCGAATATCTTCTTCTCCCCGTTCAGCATCTCCTCAGCCCTGGCTATGGTGCTGCTGGGGGCCAGAGGCAACACGGCCACACAGATGTCAGAGGTACCCATCATTCACTATCAGTCACTGGTTGTGTTTTCCACTGTCAGCAAAAGATCTGTTTGTTCTGACTCCGACTGTGTTTTACAGGACGCAGCTCTGTGTTGTGTTGCTATAGGAGTGTGATTTATAATATGGAAGTGTTAAGTGTTACGTCTCTCTTTAGTGGTTTGTGAAGTGAAACTCTGGCTGTCTTCAGTTTAGGCAGCTTGTATATCAGCATAAAGAGCATAAAGAGCAGGTGTTCTCTGCCAATAATCAACCCACTCAGTTATTCAGAAGAGGAGCAAAGACACACCCAGATAACTGTGGACTGGGGAGAGTGTGTGAGTATGTGGTAATACCATCATGTGTGTCGGGCTTGACTTGGTGAGTAAGAGAGAGTGGGTTGATTATTGGCAGAGAACACCTGCTCTTTATCCTTATATACAGTGTGTTTGTGCATGAAGAGGTGACTGCAGTCAGTAACCAGAAAGTTCATCAACTGGTGTTTTATAAGCAGCTAAGTCATCATTGGTCCTACAAATATCACAGTCTGCTGATGGAAAATTTGGTGAGCCAGCAATAATATCACCAGATATTATTGCAAGAACTTGTTGTTGTCGATGATTCAGTTCAGTCTGGAGTTGTGCACCGGTCAGTGAGCTTCTACATATCACCAGAACATAGGGGAAGAAAATAACCTCATTTATATATATATATATATATATATATATATATGTGCATATATATATATAGACATATATACATATATGTATATATGTGTATATATACATATATATACATACAATAGTTCTTTAGCCATAATAGCTTTGTTCCACACTGAAACAACACAACAACTGTTGATTACAAAACCACCAATCAGTTGTAATCAACAACTGATTAGGACATATTTGTGGGAAAATTATGGATGTCGTTTCCATTTTAACGATGGTCTTTATACTTGGTCTCTGTCATTGATGTATTATAAAAAGCTGGATACCGTCGAGTCGAGTAAGAATTGCTTGTTCGCTGCATACGCTGAAAAATGTTCTCTAGTTTCACGTCCGGGTATGTGGACCCGCAGATGGGTTGCTACATTTTTGGGGTTGCAGGGAGATTTTTTTACTACTGGGGAAAAAAATAGTCTGCAAGGTTATCCAGCTCTTATAATACATCCATGGTCCGTGTACAAAAGCATGTATGCTCACTGTTAACCAACAAACATCACCTCCCAATGTGCTGCAGAGGGTTGCATCCCACTACTGCAGGAAAATGTTGTACCGAACCAAAAAAAAAAGGATTTTAACATTCATTCTAATTAGCTGACAGTGCATCATTTTGTGACTCATCTTCCCAATTTAAGTGTCACAAATGAACCCAGAAGAAAACGAATCAACACAGCCAGCAGAGACTCATGTTTTCTAACCCAACCGTGAACACTACCGCTTGCACCCTTAGGTCCTCTGCTTCACTGAGGCAGAGACGCCGCAGCAAGCAGGAGCGCAGCAGATGCAGATGCAGATGCAGATGCAGCAACAGGTCCAGTCCACACTGCCCCTGAATCTGCTGAAGGTGGTAACAAAACCAACAGTACATGCATGACCTGGATGGGGCCTTTTACTAACAGATGGTCTCGGGGTGTCATGTGGTGAAGGGATCTTTGGAAACAAGCGAGCAGCCCTACTTGCACGCTAAGATTAAAAGTTGGTTTCCGTGTTTTTGTCCAAAAGGAAGCTTACTGTAAATAACAACTTGTTGTTGGGATGGTGTGTGTGTGTGTGTGTGTGTGTGTCTTTATCTGAGTGTTTCAGCTGGTGCTTCCGTGGCTGTTAAAAGTTGCTCTCTACTTTTTTACTCTTGATATCATGTTTATTTTTAGGTGATCGACTGCATACTCATCATCCTCAACACATTGCTTATGTTCTCCATATTCTCATCACTTACCAGCCAACGTGACCACCCCTCTCAGTACATATTAAACCGTTCTAACGCCGCCTCACTGACTTTCTGTAACACGTCTCGTCTACTTTGTCCTCAGTGCCTGAAAACTCAGACGTTCCAGGATGACGTTCACACCAGCTTTTCCCAACTGCTGAGCGAGCTCAACAAGCCAGATGCTCCGTATGCCCTCAGTGTTGCTAACAGGCTGTACGGGGAGCAGTCCTACCAGTTTGTTGAGGTGTGTGTGTGTGTTTCTGCCTGTGTGTATCCACCTTCATGAGTAGGTCAGGGTTTTGTTTACATAACGCTCGGCTGAATGAAGTGAATGAGAGGCACAGATAGGAATCTTCAAGATGGGTAAGACAAAATGATGAATGAGGGCGCTGACAGCAGGCCAGCAGACTGTAGTGACTTTTAATTAAAAGAAAAGAAAATCAGAATCAATAAATGTGTCGTTTATGGTTCCAGGACTTCTTAACACAGACCAGGAAGCACTACAAAGCTGAGCTGGAGTCGGTGGACTTCAAAAGCAGCACAGAGGCAGCCAGGGTCAACATAAATAGCTGGGTGGAGAAGAACACACAAGGTGACACTAACATTACAGCACACAATAGACCTGCATGTTCAAATAAATATGACAACTACACACAAAATACAGCGATTGAACCCGTCGCTGTAAACGCTGTTACAGTGTGTGTGTAACACGTACGGTTATGTGCCAATTCTGTTCACCAGGTAAAATCAAGGACCTGCTGGTCAAGGGTGCGATGGACAACAACACCAGGCTGGTGCTGGTTAACGCCATCTACTTCAAAGGCAACTGGAACAAGAAGTTTCAGGAGAGTGCCACACACGATGCTCAGTTTAGGCTCAACAAGGTAACACCGCACAAAGACAGTAGACAAATGCTGTATGTGCACTGCGAGTATGATAGTGTTACTGCAGGAATATGGAAATCCATATGACCATAGGAAATCTGAAAAGGTCATGAAAGCAAAAGATACTGAAATATGATTACAAGAGGGAAGCGTTTCTCAATGGCTTTTTCTGTGGTCCAACAAAAAGGAACTCATGATGTTTCTATTCACTTTTCTTCAAACCGCAGGAGCACGTTTGGGTTTGTAGACACGCCTTCCACTGTCACCTGCTCTGATGCAGCCGATGATTCACCAGTGCAAAACATGTTAAGATGTTGGACTTTCTTCCGAGTAATTGTTTTGAACTCAATGACGAAAAAACCCAAAGCAATTTTTTTAAGAGGGTGGATAGAAAGACGGCAAAAGACGCTCAAGCAAGCGCTGATACTGATGATCAGTTTATCATGTTCAACAGAGACACGATTTTTAAGCTTCATGTGATTTAGAAATGATGATATAATGCTTCTTCTTCTGTTTGCTCCGTCATCTCCAGAATGAGACCAAGCCAGTGAAGATGATGATCCAGAAAACTAAATTCCCTTTCACCTTCATTCCCGAAGCCAACTGCCAGGTAATCAAACAATTGATCAGCTGTTCAGTTAACTGATATTTTGGTTAATGTTTTGGCTTTTTATCATAACTATGAAACAAACTACTTGTTGGTTGCATACAGTGTCATAAACTATATGGTTCATACATGAATGTATTCAAACTTTTTTATTTATAACTTTTTTTTTTTTTTTTTTTTTGCACAGATCCTAGAGATGCCTTACAAAGGGAAGGAGCTCAGCATGCTCATCTTTCTGCCCATCGATATAGAGGACAGTTCAACTGGTCTGGAGAATGTAGGAGACACACACACACACACACACACACACACACACACAAACTTGCGCACACATAAACAAAGACACTGACAACCGACAAACTAAAAATGGATTTTGTATCCACCGCAGCTGGAGAAGCAGCTGACCTATGATAACTTTGTGGAGTGGACTCGTCCCGACATGATGGATGAAGTGGAGGTCCAGGTGGGCCTGCCACGGTTCAAGATGGAGGAGAATTACGACCTGAAAAAGGTTCTGGTCAGCATGGGCATGGTGGACGCCTTCAACATGGCAACGAGTGACTTCTCTGGTAAGAAATGTGTGCCTGGAACACATCAGATATATTCATAATCATCCCTCAAATGTGTCAGCATCATGGTGAAACTTTGGTTTGCATTAAAATGTTTCTCTTTTCTCTCTCCTCCGCTGCCAGGCATGTCTCCAGCCAACGACCTGGTGTTGTCAAAAGTCGTCCACAAGGCTTTCGTGGAGGTCAACGAGGAGGGAACCGAGGCTGCCGCCGCCACCGCTGCCGTCATGATGCTGCGCTGCGCGTTGCGTCCACCCACCTTCATCGCAGACCACCCGTTCCTCTTCGTCATCCGACACAACCCCTCTATGAACGTCCTCTTTGTTGGCCGATACTGCTCCCCTGTGTGAGCACTACAATCCTTTCAGAGCAATGTTTATTAACACAAAAAAATCTGCTATTGCAAAAGAACCGCATTTTTACTCAGCCTTACTAGAAGTTGACCTTCAGTTAACCACACACTGTGCTCTTATTATAGTCCTATATTTTCAACACCCGTGGTGTTGGATTTTTTTAGCCTGTGGCTTAATCGTGTGTGTTACCTCTTGCACAAGTGGTTCTGTGTTAATACTGTGCCTTCCAGCACTTTACACAATATACTTTGCACCTAATTGCCTTGTTAGGATGTGGTTTACTTTATGTCTGTAATTCATGTATGGCCCTATTTGCTGCACCCTCACTCCCTACCATAGTGTTTATCTGTACCATTAAAGTCTAGTTTATCTTATCTTATACCATACACCCTCTAAAGGAATGTCTTTATCACATTGTTGTCACATAGACACGTTCTTAGTGAGAAATATGATTGTGTGAAGTACAATTATATGTAATTGTACCATAAACATATAATGAATATAGACTATAAAGTCCAAGCGTGCACATGAAGGTTTGAGCTGATTTTGTGTGAACATTATTTTTTTTGTAACTTAATGCTCTTACATTTGCAATAAAAGTGCGCATTGCAAATATTGTGTGTCACACATTTTTTAATGTTCCCTATGTTTGCAGAAACATTTCGCAGATAGAAACTGGAGGGAAGAAGTCAGACTCTCTGCATAGCAGTGTAATATATGATGAAATATATAACCAGTGGTGGAAGAAGTATTCCTGGACCTTAAGTAAAAGTAATAATACCAAAATATGGAAATACTCCACTACAAGTAAAGGTCCTGTAGTCAAAAACTGTAACCTGAAAAGTAACTAGTAAAGTACAATAGTTGCCTCTGAGATGTAGTGGAATAGAAGTAAAAGTTGCACAAAATGGAAATACTCAGTTAAGTAAGTAGATATACAGTACAAGTACCTTAAATTTCTAATTAAGTGCAGTACTTGTATTAAGTTACATAGGAATTCAATAACAGAGCATCTGACTCCAGCCCACACGGTGGCGCTAACGCTCCTCTGTGTTGGTTACAAGCCTCAAAAAGGCCCAAAAAGAAGACAACGTCAGGAAATAGGAAAATGTACTTCCAGGTAACTTCCCGGTTATCATGTTTAAAAATCTGGTTGTTCAAGTTTTTAACAAAACATGACATTAATATTGTCAGTTAGGCTAACACACCCTCAGCTGAGAGACAGATAATTAGCTCGTTTTTTTTTTTTTTTAGCTCTCGGTGCCGCCTGATAACCTGCTTTCCCCCCTGCTCGGTTGTTTTGATGGAGAAGCTAATATCTAAGCTCACAGAAAAACATGTCCTGTTCACGGCTTCCTTCGCTATACGGCTGGCTTTGGTCGCTTATGGAGACTACCAGGACAGGACTATGGCGGTGAAGTTCACTGATATTGACTATCATGTGTTCACAGATGCTGCTAGATTCATAACGAAGGTAACAACAGTGTCATAACTTCTCTGACTGCCGCCAGATAAAAGCTGAAGGTCCCTGAATATGTTCACTAATTATTATTTCCATTTTCTGCTGCTTCTTCTCCAGTGAGGAAATATTGTACTTTTTTCTCTTCCACATAACATATGTAACATATAGGTTGTTTTTCAAATGAGTGTGTGCTCCACGACGCCAATGGATGTACTGCTTACATGTTAATAAATGAATAATAACTATCCAATAATATAATAATACTGCAACGACATTTAAAATACTTTTTCTTTTTATATTATTTTAAATATCCCTCCAGATTAAATAAATGTGCACTGGACTTATTGCACAATTTTATACTGATCTTATATGCATCATTTATATGTGGCCAACCTTTGCACAGGGTGAGTCCCCGTACAATCGCTCAACCTACCGCTACACCCCTCTTCTAGCCTGGATGCTGACCCCCAACATCTATCTCAACATGGTGTTTGGCAAGATCCTCTTCATAGTCTGTGATGTGCTGTCAGGACTGCTCATCTACAGGATCCTCCGCCTGCGAGGTCTGAGCTCTGAGGTTTGTAACGCAGACATTTTTCATCAATACATCAGACAGACTTTTCAGCATTTATATGTTGTAAAGAAACACAAGTCGGAGGCTTTTTAGAAGTGCATACAGGCGCAGATTATTTAATTTTCATTCAATTTTCAATGTTCAGTCTGCACGTCGCGTTTGTTCTCTGTGGCTCCTCAACCCGCTGCCCATGGGAGTATCCAGCCGAGGGAACGCTGAGTCCATCCTGGCAGCCCTGGTGCTGGGGACTTTACTCTGTATGGAAGGTAAGAGTGTAAATGTGTGTGTGTGTGTGTGTACAAACTGGTGAATATATGCTTCATAATATCTGAGTATCTTTTTTTTTTTTCCTATAGGTCGACGTTTATTGTGGGCAGCTATGCTCTATGGCCTGTCGGTCCATATGAAGATATACCCCATTACATACGCCCTGCCCATTGTTCTAACCCTGCATACACCAGGGACCACAGAGGGGAAAGACAACCAGGGGTGGAGGTGGAGGAGATTCATCGGGTTTTGTGGAGGTTTCCTCAACCGAGAGCTCTTCCTCTTTGCCAGTGTGGCCGGAGGAGTTTTCTGTATCCTCACATCATTCTTCTATTACATGTGAGATTAACAAGGAAATGACATGCAAGCACAAAACCTGATTTTCATGTTAATCGAATTGTTAATAGAATTGCAGCTGTTAAATCTGATGTCTTTATAATGAAGCTAAGTACTCTATAAGTATGAATTTTTGAAATATAATAGAATGATGTTCCACCACAGCCATGGCAAAAAACATGGAGCTAGGTGATTGAAATATCAGATTTAAGTATTTGACATAATAACCACATCTCTTGCCAACAGGTATGGTTGGGAGTTCCTTCATGAGACCTATTTGTACCATCTAACCAGACGGGATATCAGACACAACTTCTCTCCATACTTCTATATGCTCTACCTCACTGCAGGTATTCAACCATCCAGCCATGCTTCTTCTACCTTGCTGCATATACCAGCTTCTACGTTTGCCTTAATTCTTGTCATCTTGCTTGTTTTTGCACAGACAGCAGGTGGAGCCAGTGGCTCGGCCTGGCAGCTTTCCTGCCGCAGCTCATCCTGCTGTTGGTAGCATCATGGGCTTTTCACCGCGACCTGGCCTTCTGCTGTTTCCTGCACACTGCCATCTTTGTGTCTTTCAACAAAGTCTGCACTTCCCAGGTATATAAACCATCATCACATTGTCTGGCAACAACTGTGCTCAAGAGAAGTCCAGGACAGTCTCTCTTTTATTACTTTCCTGTCTGATGAGCTGTAAAATCGGTATGATAATATTATATTATAGACATAGCTCACACTGCTTGTTTGTTCCTTTTGTAGTACTTCCTGTGGTACCTGTGTTTACTTCCTCTGGTCATCCCTCACCTGAGTCTGTCAATCAAACAGGGGGTGGGACTGCTGCTTCTCTGGTTTGCTGGACAGGTAACTCACACTTTGAGTTATATTTAAATATGACTTCAGATATGCACCTTGTTAACAAACTCTCATAACAAAATACCATTAATTATACTGGCTTGAGAAATGTGGTGCGTTATAAGTGGTAGATGCATTCTGTCAGTGGTCTTTAATTAAAGTTTTCCATGATCAGGGTATCTGGTTGTGTCCAGCCTACTTCCTGGAGTTTGAAGGCTACAACACCTTCCCGCTGATCTGGCTGGCTGGATTGCTCTTCTTGATCATCAACTGCTTCATCTTAATACAGGTCATATCCCATTACAAACCAACACACACTCCAAAGAGACCAAAGGTTGAATGATACTGACGTGACTTCAAATGCAGAAGGATTTCTCACTTTGATTAAAGTTTCAATATTAAGATTTAAAAGTTTTAAAATGTTCCATATTTCATAAACACTAATTTAAGTGAAACTTAACTGGTCTATGGATGTTGATGTAGAAAATAAAGTTTGTATTTTTGTTTAATTCCAGTCTTTCTGGTGCTTTACTGGTGATAACTTTCTCATATAACTTTTTGTTTTTTTCATAATTTTAGCACACAGCAGAGTCATTTACTGACTTTTTTTTTCTTTTTTTTTTTTCTTTTACATTTTTGCTGTGAAGCACCAAATATCTGCTATAGATCAGAGATTACACAAGTTCCCCCACATATTTTTATACAGTCTTCAGGGTTTTTGAGTTATAGGGTATTGTCAGTTCGTAAGGATGTGATTTTCACTCCAGAGGGAGAAATAGTTATATAGGGAAGTGTGGAGGTACATACTTACATACAGTACGTACCTCCACACTTCCCTCTCCACCTCTTATTGTCCTGGTAATTGCTTTCATGTTGACACACATCTAAAACATTTAAACATCTAACCTAACAAAGCTGGTTTGTACTTTAGGCTAATGAATTAGGGAAGTTAGCTTGGTTGCGGAAGAAATGCCGTGTTCATTCATTGTGCTGGCAGATGAAATGCACGTGTTGATGAATCACTGCGAGGAAATGCTGAAATGTTCAGCACTCGCTGATCCAAAGAGATTCTCTTTAAAGTAACTAGAGGCACTGATACTGTAGGGCAAAATATGGCGTCTGTAACTCAAAACGTTGCTTCGGTATGGTTTAATTAAACATAACATTATATCTAAGACGTATAAACCTACAGTAACTTCAAATAGATGGAGACATTTAAATAAGATTAATAGCTTGTGGATTTATTTATTTTTTTCTGTTGTTGCTCATCATAACAACAAATAAATCATCTGTGTTTATGCATGCTAATACGTCTGATGAATAACGTGGAGTCAGTGGTTGTGCTTTCGGGTACATTTAACTGACACATTTTTACAACTAGAGTTTGGCTGAAATTAATATTTTCAGTTTTTTTACATTTAAACTCTCACATGGTCCATTAATCAATACAGTGTCGTGACCACTAAAAGGATTCCCTTGCTGTGTAAGTGGAAAACTACTCTGTTGAAGCCTCCATGTTTCTATGTAAATTTTAGCTTGAATGTTAATGTCGTGGGGCTGTGATGCGGACGAGACCTGACTCTTCCTCAGCTACAGTGTGCGGTTGTGACCAGTAGGTAGAGACATTCACCAGCAGACGAAACATTTAGCATCTGCCCTCCTGTAACCCTCACAGATTAATCAGTCAACTGGAGCATGAACGCTACCAAAAACTGTGCTGGCAGTCGTTCCCTAATCTCACTGTATTTGCCCCCTAATCTCTCATAGAAATTATTAGAGCATTCACTTTAGTCCTGTAGGTTCTGGGCGTGTTTGCTTGACCTAACACCATGGGATTGATTGTGGGAGTGCATCATCATAATAATAACTCGCATGTATGCGAGTGTGGATGCCTGTGCATGAAAATTGAAGGTTGATGTAATAGCTCTCTTATGATATTTTTGCACTATCTGTGTCAGTGCAATGGCTGGCTTTCTTGTGTGTTGTGTATGTGTATGTGTGTGTGTGTGTGTGCGTGTGTGTATGACTCACGGTCAGCTGCAGCCTGCATATCTAGTTTGTGAATCACAAGGTTGCACTCAGTAACCTTTCAACTAGCTAGTCGCCCCAGGGCACATACATGAACCATTTAATTTCAACACTGCATCCAACTGAATACCATCACATTCAGCAGTTTATTGTAACTTTTTATGACTGAAAAATAAATATGCACGTCTTTCCTTTTTTTTTTTTTTTTTATCTCACTCCTTTCATTGTATTTCTTAGAGAAGTTTTCCCAACTAGGGGTACGGGTAGTGCAGGAGTTACTTCTGCAGTCCTTGGATTGGGAATTGGACCGAAGAGTAGTTCTGAACACTAAAGAGTAAAACCTCAAAGATGAAAGTGTCAATGTCCACTTTTATCGAATTACTAATAAATAGTATCCAGTTTAGAGATCATTTCAAGTGAAAACATTTGGAGGGTTACTGTAGTTCATCTCGCAGAGCTCATCAGACCAAAAAGGTTGGAAAGCGCTGGTGTAGAGCCAATGATTGTTCGGTGTTTATTAGCTAATTAGGAAGCAAAGAAGTAGAGTTGTGGTCTGGGATCGCGTGACCGTCTTCCTTATGCTTAGTAGGGTGTGTGTATATGTGCATGTTAATGTGCACGCATATGTGTATGTTGCATGTGTGTCTGTGCCATACCCTGAGGATTCCTCTCATCGTCGTCGGCGGGGGGGGGATACTGGGAGAGAAGATGTGGACATTGTTGTGTCTTGTATGTGCGTTGGTGCATCTGCCTATATGAGTGTGTATTAGCGTGTGGGGAGAAAGACACAGAGTGGGTGTGACCAATTAGGGCGAATGGTGTGTGGAGCAGCAAAGACTGGGGTATGAACGGTCACGCAACCTTGCATGATATAGGATTATAAGACTTGGTCTGTACACACGCACGCATACACACACACACACACTCTCCCCCTCACAGATACAGCTGTCAACAAGCATCAAACACTTTGCTTACACTACAGTTGCCCTAAGCGATCACTCCTCTCTCCTTATTGGATGTGCTCTTTTCATTGTTTTCACCCCTTTTTCCTGAGCTAACTTTTCTTTTCTCACCTCTTGTTTTTGTCTCCCTCCACCTCTCTTGTCTTTCTTTCTTTCTTTGTCATTCCCCACCCTTAACCCTCTCTGTACAGGACAAGTGTCATACAGATGGCGTGACGGAAAGGTTGCGTGCACGCTGACGAATATTAAACATTTAAAGTCGGCCTCATCCACCCCCAACCCTTCCTCTCATTGTCACATAATCAGTCATGAAACTACAGTGAGACAAAAGCAAAGTACTTTGGTAAAGAGAGAGATAGACTACTAACTGTTTCACAGGGGTTAGTTGTTACTCACTCATGAAGAGAACTGCGTGTGTGTGTGTGTGTGTGTATGAGAGTGAGACATGATCGTATATGTAATTCATATTATGGAGTAAACACTTAGTGAAGTGTGTTGTTAAGTGTAGTAAGTGAACCTTCAACCTGCCATAATAAATATCCTTTTTTTTGGCAACTAAAATTAACATCACTTCAGACTAACGTCTACTAGAAAATTACAAAATTCAGAATGTAATAAAAAAACAAAACAAAATTGGCACTGCATTCCTGTTGTTTCATATGTGAAAGACTATAATAATAATAACGTGAATCAATTACACTTTTCAAAGAGTGATACCACCAAATAAATAAATAAATGTGATATGAATGTTGGCTATAACTCATATATAATATTTGTAAAGATGTGGAGATCATAATAGGATTTCCCGTGAGTTCATTAGTAATCTTTTTGCAAACAAACATAAGATGTGGTTCTCCGGTACTTACTCAATTACACACACACACACACACAATCATCCCAATAAGTAAAATCCCCCCACTAACTGATCCTCATGTAGCCTATAATTCCCTATAAGCTATATTCCGACTACGGGGAAACAAACACAAGCTTCCGGTTGGGATTAGATGGAGGCATTATGATCGCTGTGTAATCAGTGGGATAGACTTGCTCTTTGAAACCAGAGCATACAAGTGAGTAATCATCAGGCAATGGTCATATATATATAATCAGGAGTTGATGTCTGCGCAGTTACAATTGTAGAGAATCTGAAGTCTTAAGGCTACTTATTATTCTCAAAAATATGTTTGATGCTTGACATCACCAACAGGTTTTTTTTTCTGATCACAAAAACATTTTAGCAGCAGAAAACTGGTGAAGTACTTAAGCAGGACCTTGAGTCACTACTGGCTACAGAGGTACTGAGCTCTGATGTCTCGGTGGAGGTCAGAGGTCCAGCTCAACTATACGTGTGCTGTTAAAAAACAGATGAGGAGGCCAAACTTGATGACACATTTACTTCAATGAATAATGCCATCACTTCCTAAGTGCCTACTATGGGTTCTATCATCTGCAACCTCCTGTCATTGAGGTTTCTATTGATGTAACTCACAGATAAGCGAATCAGATGGCTTACTGATGGAAACTTCGAAAATGGAAAATATTTCTGTTTCATGTTGAAGTCGTATGAGCTGATCTAATCACAATGAAGGTCTCCATACAGCACAGCTCAGATCAACAACAGTGACGGCGTTATCGCAATATATGCCTTATTAATCTATAATCCATATAATGAAATCAATGCCAGATTAATTCTTGTTGTTTGTTTGACCCCCTTCCCACCAGTGAATATAGATAAACAAATATAAAAAGCAGTATAACATCCTATTGTAAATGCAAAATACTACATAAGACTTAAACCTCTCTATCCTTAATGATACAGCTTCAGTTTATGTATTATTCATCATGACCAATGATGTTTTGTACAATCAGGCAGAAAACAGGATCTCTACTTAACAAAGACACCTTATTCAGATTCCACCACGGCGTTTCGGTGACATCTCTTTCTCCTCGTGTCCTCTGCCTCTGTCCTCTCCTCTACCTGTCTGCGGGACGCCCACGCTCCCCTGGCTCTAGCTCTCGTCCCAGACGGCGGTGAGAGACAGTGTTAAGTTTCATAGATCGTGTGAAGGAGCTGTCATGCCAGCTTTACAGCACATTAATCATACAGGCAATGTGGCTAGAGATACACTGTATCCTGTTCTGCTGAGTATTTATTATTAATAGAGACACAAATCTGTAAGGATGAGACCCTATTTGGTGTATGTGAAAAATTCAGAAGCTACTAAAGTGACAAGAGTGTTAAGTGAAATTGAATTTCAGCCACTTTTCATTCTGGAAACCATTGGGTTAGTAGAATGACTCTAATATATATATTAATGCTATAACAAAATCATTTGGACATTTGAGCGGCAATACTTTACATGTTTCTGTTTGGTTTCACCCATTTATTGTAGGTTTTAAATGATTAGTAGAAATTGCAGCTGTGTGATGTTCATATTCATCATCATCAGTCTTGAAGTACCTGTGATTTGGTTACTACAGGCGTAATTTAGTGATAGATTATAGTTGATGATGATGCTACTAACCCACAAAGCAGGCAGTAATTTGCTTTCTTGTTTCTTATCTAACAGCTAAAGACACAACACGGAACATCCAGATTTTCCATATAAAGAAAAGTCTTTAATAGTTAAGTCCCATTTGCAAAAACACGTAGAAACATTGGAAGACACAGCATATGTACAAGTGTTTGCTACCTTGCAGCTACCTCCTCCATGAGACAAGTATGACATGTCTTTTTGTTTTTTGTTTTTTTTACCAATTATCAAAAAGATAGCAAGAAAAAAAAAAGAAGTCATATTTATTTTACCTTAATGAAACAGAAAAGCCTTCAAAACTGTAGTTTTTAAATTATACACTTTTGCCTCTTACAATAAATACGAATCATCAAACATTTATTGAAATGAACACACACACACAAAGAGAAAAAAAGACAAATTGAAAACAGTGACACCATGTACAGTTGTGCGTGTCGACTCAAATAACCTGTCTGGGTAGGCTGAACTTCAACTGAACTATTCCCAGTAGTGCAATTTAGAAACTACTGTACTACAGTAGCTTCACAGAACTGAGACATTGAATCAATTTGAATGCTTTCAATTCATTTGTGCAAAAATACTGATTGTGAAGACGATGTCTAATGTTTTCTGAATGAAAAGACAACATGAAAAGTGTATATGCAAATGCAAATGTGTCATTTCTGCAGTGAGATATGCTGCGTGGATGAAATGCGGATCTTGCCCATAAACACGAATCCAAACTGTACAACGTTAGCATTGACATAAACTGACATAAATTAATATTATTTGCACATTCAACAGGAGTTTTATGACTTAAGATGATTACATTATTAAACGCATTAAAGGAAGAATCAAAATTGAACCGCATTAACAATAAGATGACTAACACTTGTCTTGCCCAACAAACCTTTAACTAATAATGAATCTACTCATTTTAGTTTAAAAAAACAAACAACCAAACGTAGTGAATATACTTTGGCCATACCAATAGTTTGACATGTTTTGGTCCATTATCTACAAATTGCATATATGTAACATTACTGTCAAGCTTCTTTGTTCTTGATTGTCTGCAAAATGCATTTACATGTGACAAGCTGTGCTGTTGGAAAATCAAATTCAGCACATTAACACAAAGCAAACATAAGTGTTGTGAAAATGATCATTTGAACTGTGGTTGTGTTACGCATTAAAAAAAAAAATTGCTTTTTCAGCAGCTTAATGTTTTATATCAGTGTCCTTGAATGCACTAAAAGATGAGTGTTTTCCAAACTTGTCTTCTGACAGTTATTAAATTTTTTTTTTACAGCAATGGATTAAACTAAGTTTCAAGATGATTTAACATAACTCTAAAATGTATATTAATGGAAAGCAGCAGTTTCCATTCACACATCACCAGAGGCAGTAATGAAAAAAGTAGTTAAAGCCCTAAAACATGCAAAACCACCGGTAGGTTCCTTTAAATCTTCAATGCAGATTATTATTATTATTATTATTATTATTAAATTGTTATTACTGACTCCTAAGCCTGTCTTTATAATCAGAATAAGACCAGATGGTAGGCGTAAAGTCATCTCCTGTGAGGAAAGTTCAAGAAAAAATCTAAATCAGCTAAATCTTTGTTCCTCCTACAAAAGCCAGGTGTGCACATAACTCATACAACAAAATAAAACTGTGTTTCTAGATGACATTTGTCTCATTGTCACTAAATCCAAAAGTGCTTGGAACCGACTACAAAATGTATTCCTTTAAAAACAAAATCATCAAAGTATTACTTTTGATTGTCACGACACTAATACTAGAACCTGAGCCTCGTTTTGTGACCTCTTCGTCAAATTGAAGTAGGTACGTTAAATGTTGACATCCTGGGAATCCTCGTCAAAGACTGTCCTATTGTAATGCTGGTGTATGTTTATGAAAATGCTAATAATACAAGGTACTATAAAGCACACAGATTGTTGTGAGTTTGTGTGTGTGTGTGTGTGTGTGTGTGTGTGGCGTGGGGGCAGGTGATTGATTATCTGCAGTGTATGGGTAATGCACCAATCACTCTTACGGCATATAAATGTAAGGACTGGATTTGTGGTGTCCTGTGCTCATCCCGCACGGCATAACGTTCCTTGGACCAACCATCATGGACTGGTTCATGTCGTGCCCGCTCTCAGACCATGGTGGGGAGTCCATGGGCTCCCGCTTGATCGAATGGATCAGGCCATGACCTTTGAACTCATAGGTGCCATGTTTGTTGTAGTCCTGATGCATATAGGCCTTGTGAGGCTCCTGTGGATAGACGTGCGAGTCCATGAGGTTGACGGATTGGTTGCTGCATAGAGAGTCTGAGTGAGAGAGTCTCTGAGGACTAAACTGGTTGTTGTTGTTGTTGTTGTTATTCCCCAAGTCTTTGTCACACTTTAACAGACGTCCGCTGATGTGTCCGCTGTTCACTGCATAGTTCTGATAGTTGCCGTTGTTGTATGGTGGGCTGATGCCTGCTTTCCCCCGCTGGCAGGGTGAGTACTGTGGATCGTAATAATCGGCCTCTGATTTGAGTTGGAGGCCTGAGCTCTGGTCATATACCCCGTTACCATAGCGACGGTCCATAGCATCCGGGTCACGGCAACCCCAGGGTCGCCCGTAGGCGTCACAGCCGTTCTCTGAGTCCGAGTCGTGCTCCACCTTGATGGGTGGCATCTCGGGCATCAGGTGGCCGTTATAGCACTCGCCATAGCCGTTCTCGCTCTTCACCACGTCCACACAGTAGGCATCTGGGTCCGCTGGAATCTGGAGGCTCCCGTAGAGCTTAGAGACAAATACCTCACCGTTTCTACCGCTGTGACAGCTGGGGGAAAGGCGGTATGGTTTCCCGTATTGCCCAGCCTTGTTCAGGCGGTTAGATGGGATGTAGTTGATGCCCTGGCCTCCTCTGAGAGGCCCTGAGCTCGCCCGCATCGGCCAGCTGCCACCCAGGCCTGGGCTGAGACCTTTATGAGGATCCATGGATGACTTGCAGTAGTTGAGAGGCTCCTCCTGGTTGTAGTAACTGTCAGGGCGGTACTTGAGGGCGGTACTGTCTTTGGAGAGTGGGGTCCAAGGAGTGTGGTGAGCTCGTTGGTTACTGCCAGGTGTGGGGCAGGAGAGGAGGAGAGGATCTGCAACATCACCCATTCCTCCACTGAAGGAGTGCCTCCGGAGGTGTTCCCCTCGCTCACTGTGAGGGAGAAGGAGGGCATGAAAGATGGGGTAGGGGGAAGAATGGGATTATAGAAGAAGGAGAATCCTTAGTCACTAAACAAGATGATACTCAAAGAAGAGGCTGTCTCCTAGAATATCACTGGTCCACCCACATATCCATATGGGAATATCCACAAACTGAATGTTTTTTCTACTGATTTTCAACTTGATGAATGACTCAAAGCACAAATATCTATGTTTGGTTTACTTTAGTTTCACAAGGGAATCATTCCAGAAGTGAATCATCTTTTCCGGGATTTGTCTCATTCGAAAATTGAGAACAGAGTCAACATCCAGAACGAAGATTAATGACGGCCAGCACTCCAAGTTTATGGGCTAATGCAGTACAATGCAGTAGGTTATTTATCCTGAGAACACTGCAGTAGCTAAAGGCAAATGAAATTTCAGCCTTTGGTTATTTTTAGTGAGTGACATGTTCAATTTTTTGATCTCCTAATTTGAAATGATTCATTTACTTTTGAACTCCTTGCACTGTGACCAATCGATGGAGACTGCTAACACATTGAATCATGTTTTGATTAAGGTCGAAGCCATTAATAAAGGGTTAGATGATTATGAATTAATCAGTTTTCACTAACTGGGTTAAATATGATCAATTGGCTTTTTGTATGCCAAAAATGCATGAAATTCCAGGTCTTTAATTAAATTAGTTAGAAATGAGAAAGCCGTCTTTGGAGTCTCCATTCCTTCACTGCAACAACAACCATGTTTCTTCATTTAGCTTCTCTTTGCTTTCTCATCTGGATCATTGCAATCTATAATGATTAGAAAATATAATAACAATAGCTGTGGAGGAGAATCAAAGCTCTGGAAGTGAGTATATTTAAACTACTGTATGTTTGGAACCTCAACTCTTAACAAACTTAAAGGCTCCCAGACCAACCAGCCAAACTGCAGCGCGTTTATAAGTAATCGGTATTTCACATCATCCATGTTGCTCTGGATGATGAAAAAGGATGAATATCAGAGAGGGAGGTGGTAGGGCTCTGCTTACGCTGACTAAAGCTCAACTCTTGGCCACAGTCTCACAAAGCTGTTAATGATGCATGAAGCTCAGAGGGCCTTATCCAAGCTGAAGCATGTATTCGCTCATAATTGGCCACAGGTAAGGCTGGACACCATACTGCTCATTTGGTTTAGTGTCAGAGCCTGCTGGGTGAGAAAAAGGGCTCGTGTTTGTGTTGGTAACTGGCTCTCAGAGTAAACGCTTGTGTGTGTGCATGAAGCTTGGTACTTGGTAATAAGCAGGTATCTCTAAAATAACCTTAAAAAATCACAATCATCTCTTGCCTTATGGATTTTTGTGTGTTTTTACACGTACTGTACATCCAATAGCAAAGTAAACCATCCATGATGAATTACGAGGGCTGACCAGTTACAGTGTGAATCATAACTCCAAGTTTCAACAGAAATTTTTTGACCTTTTCTTCCTCCATCAGGTACATTTGATGTAGTTTTCCAAAGGCCATAACAAGGTGCCAAAACGCATCAAGGCTCACGTTTCATCAAATTGACCAGTGGTGTCCCGAGACATCAAGTTTGTGTTAAAAGGCATGACCTTTAATTATAGCACCCCTATTAAGACAATCAGTGGATTTACACACGAGCACAGTGTGAAGATTCAGTACATCATCCCTCCAACTTTAGTTAAATTGGAAGGATGTATGAGGCATGTATGAGGTTTCACTCCCTCTTACCCATGCTCCAGTGCAGAGATAATCCCTCCTGCACTGCTCTTGTTCTTTCCCCGCATTAACATGTTCTTCATTTTCATCTCAGTAATGGAGGGCAGTAGGAGGGGTACACCAATGCAGAATAGAGCCAGCTGGGGAGGCAACAAAGCCCCGGAGGCTGACTTCTTTTTTTGCCCGTGGAGGAACTTCAACCGACCCTGGAACTGCATGGTCTGGGACAGAAGAGAAGACAAATTTACTGATTTTAAACATCAGAGTTTCCAAAGGTCTTTTTTTTTTTTTTTTAAAGTCAACATTTGCTTATTAGTACTAAACACAAAGTACAGCTGAGGTTAGTTGGTGAGATATTTCAGTCATGACCAAAGTGGTCCAAAAAGCCACCACAATACTGTGGCTACTAACAGCTATAAGCAATAAAGCAATTCGTCATATTCTTTTAATTGAAAATGAAGCTCCTCTGGTCTTCTGGAAGAGGATCATACATAATATACCGTTTTTTTTAATGTGTCGTTGCCGCAATTATGTTGACTGATGAGGAACGCATCTTTCTAATATTCACTCACTACTTGGCTAAAAGTGCTTCCTACATGTCAGGAAATTTGCCATCTAGAGTTTCTGTTGTGTGGTCAACGTCAGTGCAACCAGAGTGGACTTGGTAAGAGTGAACTCTACTGACCCTGATGAAACAGTCCAAACCCATATTCGTGTTGCTCTGTCATCAGTCCTCTAGCTTTTCCACTGCTGTTCTCCAAACCACTCTCACAGCAATGAGGGATGAACCAGGCTCCTATTCTGCTGCACTGTCCAGGCACTAAATTACCTTTTATAATGCCTTGCAATACAACTATAAATAACTGTACAAAACCACAATTAAAAATGTAGTTTTACTACAGCATGAGGGGTCATATTACTTTTATAGGCTTGTGAGTGGGCAACACTTTCTCCATGCTCATTTTTTTTTTATTGCACTTTTATGATGTTACTGTTCAGTTTCAGCTGGTTCAGACTACTCACCAAGAATCCAGAGGTGCTGTCCAAGAGGCATCGGACTCTGGCTATGAAACATCTGTTGAGAAAGCAGGAGAGGTCGGCGGTAACTCCCCCTGCTGCCTCCGGAGAATGGAACAGACTGCTCACTACAAAGTCCTCACCTGATATAGAAAGATGGAGGAGAAGAAGAATTCTGAAATTTTTATATCCAAATCAAATCAAAGAAGACAATGGCAATGGCACGACAAAGAGGGTAACCATATGTACAGTTTGCTCAAGAGTAAACTACCCACCAGCTTCTGTAGCCAGCTGGCTATCCTGGTGTGCCGACGTCCCCTGCTGCTGTGGAGGACACATGGCCCAGTGGAGCTGGCGTCTGAACTCCTGACGGTCGTCTATGTGGATGTAGTCAAAGACATTCTGGTGCATCACATCAGTCTGTAGGGAAAGTTTAGCACATGTAGGTTATTGCTTCAAGGAAATGTATTTCATTAAGAAGACATTTCTGGTTTTATCATCTCCTGAAAGTCTTAAAAGACACACGAGACTGCGTGTTCACAGCACCATCTTTGGACTGAATGTGCTGCTCAGTGTCATCAGTGCAACTTGTTGGGGGGTCATACTGTACACACAAAGTCAATGGAAGTCACAGAAACATACGTGCACACTCTTATGCCTGCTCATACACACATGTAGGAGCTTTTACCCGCTACAGGAAGAGTCTAAGGGCAGCTGCAGGGCCAGCGAGGGCAGCTGTGTTTGTCAAACATCGCGTGACACCAGCTCCCGAACAGCAGTCCAGCCCAACTTACCCTCCTCATCCATCCGCATACACACACACACACACACACAGTGAGTGAGTGAGTCGAGTTCCAGCCCACTCTCGTCATGCCTCTCTCTCTCGTTTCCAGCAATAGCTTTGCTTTCTGTCATTCCATGACAGATTCTTTACTAAAATGTTCAACCTTCTCCTCTTCCCTCTCTCTCCCTCCTCCCCGCGCTCTCTCCATAATTTCCACACTGGTGACACGCGATGGGCTTTTGATCGCCTGCCTCTGAAAACACAATCTGTTCCCACCGTTTTCAGCGAGTGCTTCGTCCTGTGGTTTGGTTGCCTACCGGCAGTCAGGCAGACAGACGGATCCAGTGACTATTGTTTATGTTTCTCGTAAAAAACAGAGAGAGGAAAAGAAGAGGGGAAAAATTGGAGAATAAGTGATATTTTCGCTGACCTTCAAAGGCTAACTGCCCTAGTAACAAATGGGATCAAAGGCCAGTGGAGGTTTTCTGCTCTTCTCCAGGGCTTTCTTGTAGTGCTACTTAGCGAAGCGTTCTCTATTCTTTTTTTTTCTCCCTGTGGTATATTAGGGATAAGTGTCCCTCTGACTACAATTGTGTTCTCCCGAATTACGTGACTTATTGTCAAGGTCTTAAAGGCAAACTATGTGTCTTAAAAACAACCAATAGCTCCTTTTGCCAGAGTTAAACATGTGGGAAAGTCTAAGGGAACGTTTTCGATCACAGTCTCTGAAATATAACGCTCTGTGATCTGTGAGAACTTAAAGAAGATTTTCATTGGTTTTTTTTTATGTACTCGCGATGTAAAGAATGTTCACTGTCAACTGCACTTACATTCATAGGCTGTGCATGAGGAATAACAGATATGCATTGATTGGTCTTAGGAACGGCTCGTTCTCACTGCAGAAGAATCTCAGAATTGGCACCCCGTTGTGCTCGAATTGGCTTAAGTTTGTGAATTTTATCAAGTGCATTTCTACGTTTGCATCCAACATTATACCAGACAGCATGAAATCCGACAGCGGCAGTTTTCATTCAAAAAGTTCATTTATTTCTAACTTTGATAGAAACATCATATCTGTCCGTTTTGTAATATACTGTAATAAGCCAAAATGCAAAGCGCTATCAAAACTGTCGACTGTGCTGAAAACACACACATGCATACACATATTTACACAGGTGCATTATGCACCTCGCAGTTTTAATTTCCTTTTGTCTGTCTCTTCTGGCTCACATGCCTTCATCTTTCAGGCTGCTTTGGTTTTCATGTCAATTTCACGGCGCTGGGTTATTACCCCCGTCTGCTTGTAAGCCAAGTGGGAGCACTGTTGCAGAAGAATTTATACCCCAAAGTATAAGTGTGTGTGTGTGTGTGTGCGTGTGTGTGTGTGTGTGTAAGCAGACATAAGGGCAAAGGAGAGATTTTAACAGTGAAAAGCACTTTATTCATGGTTTCTGAAGGAGAAAGATGATTTCAGCATCGCAGGACAGGCGAGGCCGTGTTGATATCATCCATTATTAATGACTGACTGGGTTTAGCTGCCGGAGAGGAAGGAAGCTAAACCGTTGGTGACTTATCAGTGCCCACACACACACATTCAGACACCTGCAGAGTGTATCTCGGGGTCAAACAGAAGTTTTCACCTTTCTCTGGCCTCTTAGCCGTGAGTTAGTGGGCTCTAGATAGACTCATCAGGCAGCAGAGAGACTTCATACTGTGGCTTATTAGCCAAGAGATGAAAAGAAAGGAATGAATGGAAGAGAACATAAAGGACTGACTGATGGTGAAAAAAGAGGGAATGATGAACGAGCTCTGAGATCAAATCCCTCTCTGACACCTGTTGAAGGAGCTACGTGAGAGACTTCATTCATTAACTTGTATGTAGAAAATAGAATAAAAAAACAAGTGTCTTTCACCAACAAAATATGGAAATACACTTTTCTGCTTTCTTGTTGAGTATTAGATGAGAATATTGATATTGATGCTACATTTATTATGTGTTGCATATAGTAATTGTATAGCTGAACCCACCTGATGAAATCCCAGATAGTCCACAATGGTTGAGGAGGCATAGAAGACCATCCCATCACTGCTCACCACCAAGGCGAATCCTGTCAGAGACTACACACACACACACACACACACACACACACATATACAGAAATAAGTGGTGACTCAGAGCAGCTCATACATATAAACTCAAGTGCAACAAATATAACAAACATGTTGTCTGTGCAATATTTGGTGTCTGAATAGAAGACACCATTTGTCATATTTTGGATGCACCCACCAGTGACACAGTGCAATAGTCAAGTGGTTTTATTTGCTACCCAAATGTGGTAACAGTCATTATTGTACAATTATTATTTTTATTTTTTTAAAGACAGACAAAATGTAGCCAGGATTTGACTCCAGCCAGACTTTTTCATAGCAAAAATGTTCAATTTATATAATTCTTTCCATAATTCCTAGAACAGCAAATAACAGTACAAATGGAACAAAATATATAATAATACAACGCTGGAGCAGAAATGAAAGACAGATGGTTATGGAAGTGAGTGTGCCAAATAAAACTTATTGATTTCTAATGCGAAATACTCCTAATGCTTTCGAAAGATTTCTCAGTATTTTTTAAAGCAATTCATTTGAATATCACACCCAAAGAGATGTAATGTAATGAGTATTAGTATGTATGTATGTATATATGTATTTCATAAGTCTGAAACGTTGATAACTAAGTCTGTTTGATTGATAACATGCTTTGATTTGTGATGCCAAACACATAGATTAAAAGCAGATAAACTCCAGACACAAACACAGGCTCGTTCCCACTTTCCCTCTTTACACACACACACCCATACACACGAGAGGGAAATAATGTGTTTGGCTAAGACGGCTTACAGAGACAAGTGTTGATTAAAATGATAAAAAAAAAAAAAAAAGACAGCAGTCGAATGATGAGGGACACACAGATGGAGAGGGAAATCAGAGTGTGAGAGAAAAAAAGCAGGAGGATGAAGAAAAGAACAGGAAGGAGATGTGGAAGAGGTCTCATAGTGTGTGTGTGTGTGTGTGTGTGTGTTTGCACACACAGCTGTGATAGCGTGACAACTGCAAGGCTGCTTGACTTGCGTGACTGTTGCTGCCAGAGTCTGTCACCTCTATTTTGCGCCGAGACTATGCAGGTCTTCCCTGGTATGTGGGTGTGTATATATATATGTGTGCGCGTGTGTGTGTTTTTACGTGGTATATATCCCTGTGGCCACTCACTTTTCTTCTGTGTCTCCCTTTTTTTTTTTTTTTTTTTTAAATTTCCCTTAACAATAATCCGATTGCATTAGCGAGCGGTTGAGTTCTCTGCTCGCTGCACATGTTTCATGCATAAACTACATGATGATACCTGTCTGTGAAACCCAAAAAAAAACCCCCAACAAAACACGCCGAGAGCCATTTGAGTCACACGATGGCAGAAAAAAAATATCTAGAAGATGACATAACAATATATGCAAAACATATGAAAGCATGACGAGTCGGTGGAGGAGGAGGTGGGTTCTCGCTGGTGTAGAGGCAGATGCTGTTTGACAGGTTTAACTGGCACATGTTCAAGACTGACACACACACACTCAGACACACAGCTTTCTCCAGCATACACTCAAAACTAAATCATGTAGAAGTAATAATATACGACCAATTTATTATTTATTTTTATTTTTTTATTTCATACCTGACTCAGCGCTTACTAATCTAGAATTGGACGGTGGGTCACGCGGTGAAACAAACAGCACCTTTCGGACCACTTCTGTAATTGAGATAAAGTGATGTGCGATCAGTATAGCCGATGCTCTCATCAGCCGTGCACAGACATCTGGTAACAACATGTCAGAGCTAAATCTTATATGTATTATAAAACGGTGGAGTTTGTCCAAAACGTCTGGTTTTCAGACCAAGAATTTAACTATCTGCGATCTGTATCTGTATCGAAAGAATGTGAGGCGTCGCAGCGTGTTCAATTGCATTAAAACATCTTAGCATATAATTCATAATTCACACGTACTAAACATTTACATCCAGTTACAGAACATGTTATGACCAAGCATTTGAAAGCTTTGCCCAAATCTCTTATAAATGACTCAGTGATGTGGGATTTTCAACAAAAAAAAAATGGAAATGGCCTGAATATAGTGGAATGTGATGTTGCCTATGAGGCTGTAAAAAAAAAAGGCCAAAATTTACATGTTGAGTTCATTTAGTCAGTTCATTTAACCGGTTCACCTTTCTCTATCCCTCTTCCAAGTCATTGAAATGCCAGAATATATTTCTGCAACCCAATTTTCTTTTCTTTAAAAGGACCTTTGACATTTTTTATTCTCCTGGAACAAATAGGCCTCAGACTGGTAACTTGAAAGTGTGCGTGCAGGCAAAACCAGAATTGTTTTGTGGCCTGATTTCTTTACAGTAATTGGCTTTCCAAATTGCAATGCCTGGCAAGTATGTTACAGAGGAATACAGTGAATTTACAAAGAAAGAAAGAAAGAAAGACTGTATTGATAGTGCTGCACTGAGCTGCATGCTGTTTTTGCATGTTTTCCCCATTCACATTTCCCTCAGTTCCTCGCATACTGAAGCCTTTAGGTAATGGAAACAGACACCTGCTGCTGGCCCGCTCCACCACATATCTGCAACTACGACGCCCCCGGCTCCCATAACCGCCCCTGGCAGACTAAAAGCATTGACTTACAAATCTTCAGAGGCGCTTTGCACGCAGAGCCCAAAATAAAATATATGTTCACTGGATTTGGAGGCCAGGGAGGGGAAAGAGGAGGCGGTGGGATGGCGGTGGTGGGGCAGCCTTGTCTCATTGTTTCGACAAGGTTGTCTTTGGTTTTCCTGCTGTGTAGCTGTCAGAAGCGAGATGAAAGCAGTGATGATGAGGTCATGACAAACACGGAGACCTTTGGCCACCGGGGACACACCCACATCCCTTACACGTACGGGGTGAGATGTTTTGTTACGCGTAAGAAACACACTGAGGTTCTTTTATTTTTTTTTAAATTTTAGTTTGTAGCCATTGTGTAGGGCTCACAGTAAGCCATGCAACATGGAGGCAGCACATCACTATGGTCAGTCTAGACCATTTTGTTGACCATCCCAATATGATTTTGAGGTTATTACGGTGATCTGATGCCCTGGCAATATAGCTGTCTGCTCTGATAACGTCAAAGGAAACATTTGCCTTCCTAGGAATTCAAAATAGAAAATAGCCTCACAAAGTTTTATGTAAAATATTTTCAAAATATGCAAATATGTGCGTGTGTGTGTGTTATAGGTCACAGCCAAGTATAACTGAATGTCTGATATTATGTGCTTGTTCTACATGGTAAATGAATCTATGCACTTATAATTAATCTGTAGTTACAACGTGAGGAAGGAACCGCTCAAAGGTCTAAGGTCAACTGACAAAAAAGCAAATCTCCTATTTGGTCTGATTACTGTTGACAGGTTTGGTGTGTTCCTCTCACTCTCTTCTGCTCACTTTCACACACGACCACGTGCATTCAGGCAGAGACAAACTCACACACAGACACACACACACACACACACACTTTTTTACTGGCTGTTCAAGCTGTCAGCGTGTGTGAGTCTCCACCTCCTTCATCAACTCTGACACTCCCGTCTCACCCTTATGTCACGCAACACCACATCTTTGCAAAAGAGGTTGGGGCAAAGGGCACACACAGACACACACACTCTCAATTTACACTCACTCACACACAAATTGTCTGTGTCCGGTGTGGCCTGCATGAAAGCTCGTGAGCATTTCATTAACAGTGTCGTGCAGGAGGCAGGAAAGTACAACTTAAAAGGATACGACTTAACAGAACTTGTTGAAATATGTTGAAATATTTCTCTGATCAGAGAGACACAGTCACACACACCGACCACAAACGGACAACGGCCATGTGTGTGTTCTTACCTCCAGGAGGAGGCTGCTTTCATTAACGGTGGTGCCCAGTGGAAGGCTCTCTTTCCTGGGTTCAGGGTTAGAGGATGCAGGGCTGATGATGTGCTTCCTGGAGGTCTTGGTCTCTTGGTTCCCTATAAAAAAAAAAAAGAAAAAGAAAAATATAAACAGGCTGGCACAAGAAGATTAATTCATGTTAACACAATATACTTGTAGCAGACAGTTCGTTTGTGCTCAGTCAGTGTACGAGTGAGAATGAGTTCAGGGTCTGGAAATCAAAATCACCTCGTATCAGTCAAGTTCTAGACTTAAATATATTGAGCTGTGGCTCAGTGAGAGCAATGTCAACACAGGGAATGATAACAATAATGATTCTGTTTTCCAAAGTATGTTTAGCGGTTCTCAGAGAACTTCTGTGATATGGCAGTGAGAGAGCTGGACCAGCGCTCACACATGTGGCCAACACATTAACTATATCAGCCAAATAGTCTCCTTCTGCACTGCACTAACTGCACTAATGCCGGGTATTAGTGCGCAGTGGGCCTGTCGTACAAGACAAAACAGTGGAGGATTTCATGACTTTACAGGATTCCTCTCACACGATACGGCCACATGCACATGCAAAGCTGACTGATGTGGGGTGAGATAGTAGGCAGCATCCGGGTTTTATGCTTTTAGGACGTCTGATTATTAAGTGGCATGGAGGCAAATATGTATGTTTAAAGAAATTATCATTATCAGCCCAGTTCCTTCTTCATACGTACTGCTCTCCTATTCTATCTGATATTTATAAAGCAGAAATACCATCCAAAGTCATAAAAATATCACAAATAAGTCACACGCCGTTGACCGCTGCACATATGTCGTACTCGCTCCCTCGTAGATAGAGTCAGAGGTACTTACTACCCGACCAGAGTGTGTGTACACTCAATTAACCTATACAAACGTGGCGTGCGGAATTGTCACATGCGCATTTGTGACGTGTGCGTTGCGTGTCGGAGGCATGTTTGCGTGTTTCTCTTATGGGTGTGCTGTCAGGGGGCATGTGGCTCACTCCAAGAGATCAGCTCTTCGCTCCTCGTCACTCATTGTAGCACAGACACAGATTAGTCACGCAACGCACACACGCAACGCACACACGCACGCCACAGCCTCATTATGAAAAACTATCTAAGTATATGTATGTATCTTCCAATGCTTCATATCACCACCCACCCGAATAACCCCATTACAGCTTCCGTTCCTCCCCCTTTGACCTTCTACCATCTCCTTCTCCTCCTCCTCCTGTCTGCCGTCCCCCTCCCTCCCCATCCACCCGTCTTCTACCCTCCTCCTCCTCCTCTTCATTTCTCCACCCTTTCTTTGTTCAACCTCGGCATCGCAGGCGATCGACAACCCGATTTCGTGACGCTGGAAGAGTTTCCATTCTCTAAATTCCTGCCTGTAGCACGCAAGAAGCGAATGTGTTTGTCTTTTTCTTTTATCCGTACATTTTGTCTGGATTAATTTTTTAAACCATTCGCTCCTCCAGTTGCAACAGCGGGTTTTATTCAAGCTACGAGTGAAAAAATATACAGGCCGCAATGTGTGACCCAGCTGCTGGATGAATCAAATGAACGGTGGCTTCATAAACTCATAAGCGCCAATAATGATGTTAAGTATTTTGTCATCACCTCCGCTAGGTGCAAACACATACAAATAAACAGACTCAGACTCAGCCGCACACACATACACACACACACACACAAAACCATTCTCTTCAATCACCGCAATATCATCCAAGCAGTGGAAACCATTGCAGGGGGAAATGAATCTAATAAACTTTATTTTCCTCCTTCAACGCCTCATGTATTTTTGTTTTTTCTCTTACGGCAGCTTTTGGAGAGGATGCGGCGTCAGGAAAGACAAACACACGGGATGATTAATTATCGGCACTGGCACTTCCTCTGCCAACAGTATAGGCTTTATTCGTTGCCGCTCATGTCATGAGGTTTGCTTTTCTTTGCCTCTATTTTCTCCCTCTCTGGTCTAAAAAGGAAAACAGAGTAGGTAATGGCGAGGCGTTTATGTGCTCTGTGTGAGGACTGGGTGTTAAGTAAAAAGTGACAAGTAGTGGGATGTAGATGCTGCCAAAGGGTGAGGCTGAAAGTGTCTAGCTCCGTCAGTTGGCCCGGTCTGTCTTTCCATCTTCACTGAGTACACAAACTCGTAAGACCACCCACCAGATATGAGGCTCAATTTAAGTCACAGTTGTCTCAGGAGTGGAGAGCTCATTTGAATGAGTCAGAAATGTAACAGGTGCTTGATTACCCCACTGCTACTCAAAGACTGGTGGAGTTTGATTCGTTGATGGGAAGAGATTAGGAGAAGTCAGAGAAGATCTCAAGAGATCAGTTTTGACAAAACATAAACACATCAGAAAAGAGAAGTGAAGGTGTGTGTGTGTGAAGTGTTACTTTCTATGCTGCAGCCTCAAGGCAGTGATTGAGTTTGGCCATGTAGCATACAGATGTGTGCAGCACAGTCTGACTCACAAACCATTTCCTCTACACACACCCAGTAACAGTGAAAAAAGAAAAATATGACAAAAAAAAAAGAAAGAAAAAGAAGAAAATGTCAAAAAGTTGGGAAGAGAGTGGTGAAAGAGCGGGAGACAAGGCTCTGTGGGCCCATAACGTCACTACTAAAATGATTATTCTGGAGATAATGGAGATAAAACACAAAGAAATGTCTTCCAAAATGATGAAAAATGCAGGGATGAAGTATTCCAGTACAAATGGCATGGCGTGACATTGAAGAGTGTTGCATGACTCTTAAAGTTGTGGCGCCAGCGTTCTGTTCATTGCGAGTACAAAGAGTATCATGCATTTTGAACCGAATGGTAGATATTACTCTTCAACTCATGCTCCTATCCAGAACGATGTGCAGCGAGGAGCAGAAAAGTGTTCATACATGGCTGCTCAGAGACACAACACCAGCTGATGCACAGTTTTAACCTAGGACCTTCCAGTCTGCATGCTACACTGACCCCAAATCAAGTCAAACAGGTGGCTGCGATTCCTTCAGTGTTTTAGATGTTTCACTGCTTAAAAAGTCAAAATTAAACATCTGAAGTCCTATTGACAGCGACATTAAACTGACGCTCACACACACTCTGCGTTATGTGTCAGCGTTCATGCTCTCTGATTTCAACAGCGTGGGTGCCACCTTTTGGCAGTCAATATTCAGCCGTGTTTGTTTTGTAAAGAAGAGCTCCGGACCTGTACATGCGAGCGCTATGCAGCGCAGCACATCCCTCCCCTCCCACAAGGCTTGCGTGAGTAGAGAAAACTGTGTGTGTGTGTGTGTATGTTTGTGTGCATATGTGTGTGTTGAGGTTGGAGTTGGCTTACAGCCACCTCCTTTGCCTATTCCCTCCCCTTCCCTCAGCACTCTTCTTCTTCTCTGTCTCTCTGTCTTTCTCTCTCTCTCTCTCTCTCCGCAGGCACAGGAAATCCACAGCGGAGAGAGCAACACAGAGAGAGAGAGAGAGAGAGAGAGAAGCTGGCTGATCAAGGGCTGGTTGTCACGCGAGCGAGCCGTCTGTCAATCTCCCCCCCCCTTCTTCCTGACAGAGTGCTGGCAGCCGGCCAAGGCCTTGCGTGCAAGCCGGCGAGCCACATTAGCCCATAAAGAATTTCATAATAGCAACAGCTGTTAAATATTGATGACTGCTGGCAAGCGCTCAATGGTGCTCCGTAAAAAGGTTAAGCCTGTACTGTAATGGAAGCTATAATACTTCATTATACCACAGATCAAATGTCCGGATCTCGCCCTGTCCAAATCCAACTATTACTATTTCAACTTTTTTTTTCTTGTTTTTGCAATGTGACTTCAAATGGAAGGATGGCAAGCAAAGTTTTTTGGCATTTTCATAATTTTCTGAAGACAAACAGGAGCAAAGTTTTCCACTTAATTCTGTTCCAGTTGTTGGAACTGGTTGAATATATATATATATATATATATATATATATATATATATATATATATATATATATATGCCTGTGTATAATGATTTGATCTTCAATCAGCCTGCACACCAAAATATAAACACACGGGATTGAGGTTGATAATCTTTGTGATAATGTTTCGTTTCCACTGCGACATATAAGATTACATCAGAACGGGTAGACTGTCAGGATTAAGAGCAATTCCCTTTGTCTGTTAACAAAACAACGGCCGCAAAAAGTACTTTTCTCAGAGGCATGGCAGGAATCACAAATATTCATCTTTCAGGGGAGATTATAATGTCAGCCTATCGCTGAAGAGAGGAGAAAGAAAGAAACTGATTCCTGAACAGAAGCTAAACAAAGGCCTCGGTTGAGCGTCTAGATACCGAAGTAAAGGGGAAGTGATATTATGACAAAGCGAATAGGATCACTCAGAATGAAGGTCAGGATGTAAACTAGATTGTTTCCACTTCTCTGTTTTGGTTGGCAAGCAGACACACCAATCACCATGTGGTATAGGAATAATAAGTCTCCACATGACAGTCATTGGGCAAAACAGTACGTATCTCGTATCTACAGCGTGTATGCTGCTACTGTATGTGGCTTCACTACACATAAAAAAAAACTGGCACCAATGCGCTCTCCACATACAGCACGGCGAAGGACAATTATAGCAATCAAAATATAAAAGTCATCTAATTGCCTCTACAAATACAACATGACTTACTGTGGTGGTGTGCATGGTGTTCGTCTGCTGGGAGCATTGGTTGTCTGCTGAAACCATTGAAAGAGTGACACACACGCAGAGCCAGCTAAAGGGCTGTCTAAACACGTCAAGCCTTGGTGAAATTAACCACAACATCAGGCCAACGCGGTGTAATATTTATACAGACAATTAGAAAAACTAACAGACTGCAAACGGACAGAGGGCCGAGGAGAATGTCCTTCAACATGAAATGATGATGATGTGGTCTCCACTCCACACTGACTGCATTCAGGGATGTGAGGTGAGCCACTTATGCATGAAAAGCTTTTTTTTTTTTTTTTTATGTATATTTATTTTTCGACTGTACCTAAATAAATGCTACAGTTTATTTTTATTTTTTTTTATTAAAGACACTCCTGCAGTTTTCCTGCAGTTGCCGGCGTTCCACCAGCCAAACGTTGACCCTGGCCCCCCTCAGTCTGCTCTGTGGGGGTCAACTCAGGATACCACGTCCCTCATGACTCACACATATCAGAGTGATATATCCCTCCCTGAGGCTCAATGGCAACACACATATATATACACACTCTGAAGCATGTGTGAATGAAACAAACACACACACACACACACACACAGTGGAAATGCTTTTTGAAAGAGTCGAAGGGGAAACTCTATTGTTAGGCAGAGGCCTATTCTCCACTCTCTTCTGCTTTGCCTCTATATTTATCTCAAACTTCCTCTGATATGGTCTTTTTTAAATAGTGACATGATATAATCCATTTCCCTGTGGGGCACCTCAGTGTCCAGATGCAAAAAACACTGGACATACTGCTGAGAGCTCACTTTCTACCCCATTTTTTCTCATAAATTATGAGCAGAAACTGAAGCATTTGTGGTTTATAAAGGAGAGAATCTCATATTATGTGTGTGTGTCGTTAATGCCGGTTAAAAATACATTTTAAAAGATGGTTGCTTTTAACATTCACATCTGAGATACACTGCATCGCTTTACACGGGAGACATCAGCTCCTGCATGCTTGTATGTGTTTACGTGGTCGCTCTATAAATAGCTTTTCCTTGGATTCCTGTTTTGATGAGGACGGTTGTGGGTTGTTGCTCTCTCAATGAGTCAACGGTGGTTAATAAAAAGTTGCATTCAGGAACCCCACCTGGCCACAATAAAGCGCAGGCCTTCTATTTTCAAACTCACACAATCTCCATTTTCACGAGGTTCAAGGACTGTTTTGTTGTGGCGGGGGCTTGAAATTAATATACGGTATGTCCCTTTAAACTGTTAAAGTGCACGTTAGCTATAGTTGCTGTAAGTTGCTGTGAGTCTAGTAGTGAGTAGAGATCATTTTGGAACGAATTTGCTTCATAATGCTTTACAGACAAACTAGAAACTTAGAAACAGATGTGACATGAATTTAATGGTTTTATATTAATTAAACATGACTAAAAAATGCAGACTGGTCTTGTATATGTATATGTTGAGTTATTTAGGTCCAGGTACAGTACTGTAAATTCAGGCAATGTATACGATAAACAGCCATGAAGTGTTTTTTCATAGGAAAAGCAACAACACTTCTGGCTCTCCTGCTTATTCATTCATTGAAAAAAGGAAATACTTGAGACAAGTCAAACAACTCAGGGAATAATTATTAGTTTTCGACCCCCTGTGTTTCAGTCTCGCTGCATTCCTCCATGAGAGAGAGGTGGAGGAGGGCAGAGGTCACCGTACCTCATGCGCCTCCACTTTAGCAAAATGCTGGTTCTTTGTGTTTACGTGCCAGCAAGTGTCACTCATGTTATTCAAAGTAACAGGGAGGGAAGAGACTCATGGGACTCGAAAGCAATTGTCGCCTGTTTTGTGGTCACTGTAAACAGAATGCTTCACAGGTTTTCTGGAAAAGAACCGCACCTTTTCACGAAGCATTTTTTTTCTTCTTCTCCCTATTCATACAGCCTCTCCATAACAAGAGGGTAATCTGTTAAAAAGATTATGGTGCCGTTTCGGCCCATTGAGGCAAATAATAATGGGCAGATGGTCCCTCGGGCTGAATCCATACGGGAGGGGAAACTACACTAATGCTCCTGTAGCACGCAATGCTAATCAAATGCTAACCACTGCTTTACGGCGTCTACAAGTAGTGTTGATTCGCTGCAGAACTACAAAGTGGCTCACTAAATGTAATAATGAGTACAATTGTATTAAGTTCAAAACGAAGTCATAGCGCGCAATGCTAGCCACGACAGTACGTACATAAAAATGTATTAACGTAAAGTTCAGTGTGTCTGTTACACAACATCCGCATGCATACAAGTAGGTCCACCAATGTGTAATTAAATGGGTGTGAGGTGGTTAATGTGTCCGGGGGTTGAGGAGGATCAAGTGATAGAAATGATGCTGATCATGATTTATGCATGAAAGCCATTAACTTGTCAGTCAGTAGACACTATCAGAGGTGTAATGTATCCACTGAGCCTGTTTGTGTGTGTGCGTGTGTGTGTGTGTGTGTGTGTCCAGGACCAATCTTCAAGGCAGGTCATCTAGAGTAATAGCATGACACAGTATTTAAGGTCACATACAGCATTAAAAGTCATCCTATTTGAGTTCAAATTTCAATATTCTCACAACCAAGTAACTGCATCGCTAGATAGAGCTATTTATAGTTATTTAATGTCATATTTTCCCCTAGTTTCGAGGAATACACTGAGACTGACTGGCTTTTAAAGACAGACCTTGTTTGTAGTTCTAACAGTTTCACACCGATTTGATTTTTACATAGCAACACCTGTCAGCTTCACTTTAGCGTGAGTGACCGCCGTCGCCTGCAGTTCTCACCAACAATATCACACAACAATTTGGCCTCTGACAGAGCTAATTCATTAAGCGACACGCTAACCCAACAGTAATCTGATTATCTTTCTCTTAACACCTCATCCCTGTGTTGCAGGGTATTTAGGCCCAAACGCTGGATGCTCGCAAGGAACATCCTAGAAGCATCTCAGCTGCTTTTACATCCAAGCCTCAAATATGATGTTGCCTGCGAATGTGTCCATGTTTGTGATAAAACTCCTCAAGAGTTTAGACACTGGCCAGATTGTTGCGAAAAGTGAGGACAGATTTACAACCATGCACAGCAAAATACATTTTGATTTAATGCATCCCTAAAATAACGGAAAAATATGTGTTTTATCTTAAAATGAATCCTGATGAGTAGCTGATATTTTGAATAGAACAGCTTTAGCGTTGGAAACTGACAAAACCTTCAATGAAATCCATGTTACCATATCATAATCTTCTCAGTGGAGAGTTTTAAGTGTCCATCCTGAAGCTTTCCCGCCTTGATAAGAGCAAAAACTCTCGACACCGATATATTGGAATACTGTGGCACAGTGGTCAAATGTGAAAAAATATTGAAAGCCCGTAACAGTCGGATCATGGTTGATGTGAGCTTTAAGAGGTCAGGTGAAAATAAGCGAGGTGATGAGAGGTGCAGCAGAGATATCCTTTGTCAAGTCTGGACATATCGTGACTGCCCACTTCACATTCTCCCATCTGTGCCTCTCGCATGTCATCACAACACTTTAATCCAAGCCTGTTTATACTAACAGTGTTTGCTCCGATCACTTCATTTGGCACAGGCAGGGAGAACATATACCCCCTGTGCTATTGCCCAGTTGGCGATATCTGTGTGTGTGTTGGGGGTACTTGATCGGGAGTAATCATGGGATCACGCAAGCTTGCTAAAAGAGGTAAAGTCAGGGGAGAGTCACGCATGATAAGGCTTTCGTAGATGCCACTTAGTCAACTACTCCACTTCCTGGCATCTGGTGTTAGCGTGATGCTACCAGTGTGTGTATATATGAAAGTGTGTGTGTGTTATGTTTAATTCCCAACAAACTTAAGAAACTCTGACTTGTCTGTCTTCTCCAAACAGGCTGTCGCTCTGAATAGGAAGACTATTTTTCTCACTGTACATGCAAAGCTGCAAACTATGGCGCACTTTTACGATATTCCTAAAACGAGAAAAATCCTTTAAAGTGAATTGGAGTTGGACGTTTGGGATTTGGGGGCCCTTCACACCAATCATCAGTGTCTCTGTAGGTGTCTGTTTCTGGTGCAAATAGTAACAAGTTCCTAGTACTAGTTGCATGTTCTATGCAGCCTGTGAAAACAATTATATCACATCATATGATATCACCAGGTTTGAAGATTACACATTCATAACAGAAAGCATTTGACAAGGTTCTAACAAAAGGGTGCATTATGGGAAATGTAGGATTCAGTGTCTGACTCATATTAGACACTTAAAATTAGCATATCTTGGCTGGTGCATTGGCTTTTTTTTAAATTTATCTTTTGTGAGTTTCCTAACTTTGCGGAAGTGAAACATTAAATCGCTTGACTTTTAATCCAAGGCAGTATTTCTCACAACAAAGAACTGTAGATTTGTAAATGACCATAAAAAAAAGTCTGAACCTGACACCAGCATTCTTGCCAATTTTATGCAAATCCTATGCATACAGACCTTCTGTCATCACATAACCATTATTTACTGTAGTGAGGCCCTCAACAAGTTCGGCAGGTTCAAAGACAGCATTTAACTACTTCTCTGGCCTTTGATCTGCTAAGTATATGTTGTAATTTTCTTACTAGATTACCTAACGCAATGACTACTTACTGTATGTGGAAGTGTTACAGTAATAAGAACTGTAGAAGTTACTATTAAAGTTAAGGGAAGGGTTTTAGTAGATGGATGTCTTCACAAATATATAGTAAAACAAAAGATGTTTCTGTGCATGCACTGTGTGCATTTGTGCCTATGGATAGGTCAGCCTTCGTTTTTGCTCTTTGCTTGTGAGTGTGCGTATGACAGTAAACTGTTTGTGTTTCAACATGGTAATGATTTCATCATCATGTGTTCAAAGCTCTTTGTGTCCTAAAATAAGACTCTGCTTCTCACAGAAGCAAAGTTGGACACAGTGGTGTGTGTGTGTGTGTGTGTGTGTGTGTGTGTGTATTTGGATCAGTTAAAAAGAAAGAAAGATTGTTTTGGACAGCTAGGCAGAGTACTGTAGGGCACAGCAGGGTCAGCAGACAGAATCAAGTCTCTCCATTCACTGACCCAAACACACACACACAGACACAAACTCTGAACTCTTTGTTTAGCTGCCTTCAAGGCTTCAAGATTAAAATGCATTTTGACAATAGTTTGTCTTGAAGATTATTGTCAATATATTGTGCAAATATTAGTGGTTGGCCTGTTAACGGCGTTAACGTGCTGCGATAATGTGAGACTCTTATCGAGCGATATGAAAAATACCGCCGTTAATCTATTATCAATTAAGTTTGGAGCTGGGTCCTATAATAAGCAAACTAATGACTTTCAATGTGATATTTTAGCGTGGATGTATAAATAAATACATTTTCGAACCTCTACGCTCCTGTGAATTACCAAACTACCACACCAACCGTGATAGTCTATCATGGATGCAGCCACGAAGCCGCAAGGCTTGCTTCAGGGAAAATTCATGTTTAAGAAGCTTCCCGATGGTGGCATCAACAAGACTAAGGTTGTGTGCACCTTATTGCAATGCAGAACTGGTTTACTGTAGGAGTTCTTCCAGTCTCAAATACCACCTGAACGCAAAGCATCCCTTTGCTATAAGCAGTCAGTGATGCATTTTGGCTCCTGTTCTAATGCATCCCCTGGCTTAAGAAACCCATTCTCAAAGACTTACTTTTGGCCAGTACTTAGGTATTGACGAGCCAATTTTAAATCTAGATTAATTTCAAGATTTCAGTGAGATTAATCTAGATTAAAAAAAATGTATCTATGCCCACCACTAGCAAGTATATATACATAATAGTGGTAAAATAAAATGTTTGCCATGCTGGAAAAGCCTCTGAGACAGCATTTAGACCACTATAGGAAAATAAAACTCTCCACTGAAACCAAGTATGTTTTTATTAATGTTGCTATTCTTTAAATGGTTGATTGCTGCACAATGATGGCATGTAGAAATCTGCAGATGGTGAAGCGCAATGCTGCGATGCTAAGGCGATGCATAAATGTGGAAAACATTTTAAGGGGATATATTGCAGGCTAATTTAATTTATGTAAATAGTAGGTAACATCCAGTCATTACATAATTTGATTTGTTGGGATTTACGTTACTCGAAAAGACATCTAAACCCTGGCTTAAATGCAAGATGAGATCATGTGCGTCTGATATTTGTTTTCATGCTGGAGATAGAACTGTAATCAAACAGAGATGCCTGCATGTAACTGTCAAAGTCTTCAAAATCAACAGAGGTTAGAGCACAGTCCTGACATGACTCTAGAGGATTTGTATTTCAAAGATATTCAGTTCAACTGCCAAGCGGGATACTCAACATCAGCGTTCATAAACTCTATCAAAGAGCTGAACACGAGAGTCTAATGCACAGCACACTTTGGAAACATCAAATTATCACCTCCATACTAATGAACCTCACATGACACCGTCTGTCAGTAAACAACTATTTGGGCTCAGCAGCATATAAACATACACTTCGGCTCTTTGGTGGACCTGCAGGCAACACTGCTTGGACCACATCTCCCTATCTGTAACTCCCCCCTTTTGATAGACACACTTCTCTGTGGGTGTAAGAGTCAAATAAATTATAATGTAAAACTTTGGAAACATTAAGTTTATGTTTCTGTACCTATGCCATCCATAAACATAATAAATTCCTCCTTAAGTTGCGGAGAATAAAAGCCGCAAGAGGCCGTGGTTTACAGGGGCATTGTTAAAACCCTCTTAGCTGTTGTAAAAATCACCGTAAACCGCGGCCTCTTGTGGCTTATTGCTTTTATAAAACATTTACTTCATACCTGGCGAGATTTCATCAAAATAAATACACAGCAAAAAAAAAAAAAAAAATGCAGTCATTTATTGATCACAAATAATCATTTTTCCGCCAAACAATATAGCTCTTCAGCGCCATTTAGCTGAATGCACGGACGCAGGGGAAAGCGTGAGGCTTAGCAAGCGTGCACGATAATTAACGTTTATCTGGATATTGGCCGTTAATCGTGCAGTTGTTGAAGTGATGTTCAGTTATGTCAGCACGCCTCTTTGCTGGTACAAGGAAGGTTTGACTCTAGATATTGGATATATTGCTCCATAGGGTTCACCTTTCCTGTTTTCCGCAGTGCAATCAAACTGACACAGAGCCTGGTTTAGCTCCATGTTGGTGACTGTTTTAAAGTCAATAGACAGAGCTTTCTTGGCACACTAGCTCTGAAAACAGCTAAGGGACCACAGTCTGTTTAGTCTCATTTAATTTCATCTTATCTATCTTCCTATCTATCTATTGTCTGATGCTGCAACGGCCCAATTTCCCCACCGAAATCATCAAAGTCTCATCTACTCGACTCTAACGCCGGTGTCGAAGTGCGATGGCAGCATTCGTAACAGAAAATGCCCTTTTAGATACTGAAGTCTTGTGGTTTGAATCTCAGAATCTCAATAATAGCGAGGATCAATAATATTTGTTTTCCGATTTCCAGGTCGGGAAAACCACAACTGAGACACTTTATACCAAACAAGTCCGAGGTAGAAGTGAAAAACATGTGTTTCTGAAGCTGTTTATCTAGAGCTGCACTGTGTTGTGCTGTACTGTACGTCACCATACAGGCGAGTTCTCCAGTATTTTCTGCTTGCAGTTGATTTATGAGTTAGACCACATGAATTCCTAAGCAATAGTTTCAGGATGTCTCCGGGGTAAGAGCAATATCTCTGATTTTGGAAAGTATTAGCAGCCGTAAACACTGTGGTGTCACTGTGATCAACTCACGCGAGGCCATGTATGTCTCCCTCTCACTCTAGGACATTGTAAATTGTGGCTTGTTTTCTGTTTGACTCATCATCTCTGTTAGAAAATCTGTTGACTTTCCACGATTGTCCGGTAAATATACCCGGACAGTAACCAGGACTGGATTGATATATTGATTTATTGGCACGATTTGAGAGAGATACTCATATGTAATTTGTCAAATGTAGTAGATGAACAGTTGAATGTGCCTAAAAGTAATGGATAACTGGTTAAAATAAATTAGCTACACATGGTTAAAAAAATATTTAGTTAAAAAGTAATGGGAAAATGGTGATAACAGCTATAAGTATTTGTAATTGCTAAATGTAATGGATGACTTAGCTACACATAGATAATGCTAAACATGTTAGCTGAAAGTAATGGTTAAAATAGTAATGTTAAGTAATGGCTAAATAGGTAAATAGTTAGCGAGAAGTAATGGATAAATATTTAAAATAGCTAAACGTAAATGCTAAATGGTTAGCTAAAAGCAGTGGATACATAGTTAGCTAAAATTGATAGTTAAAGTAAAGGCTAAATAGTTGGCTTAATAGTTAAAGGTAATGGCTACATAGTTAAAATAGTTAGCTAAACGTAAAGGCTACATAGTGAAAATAGTTAGCTAAAGTTAATGGCTACATAGTGAAAATAGTTAGCTAAAGGTAATGGCTACATAGTGAAAATAGTTAGCTAAAGGTAATGGCTACATAGTGAAATAGTTAGCTAAAGGTAATGGCTACATAGTGAAAATAGTTAGCTAAAGGTAATGGCTACATAGTTAAAATAGTTAGCTAAAGGTAAAGGCTACATAGTGAAAATAGTTAGCTAAAGGTAAAGGCTACATAGTTAAAATAGTTAGCTAAAGGTAATGGCTACATAGTGAAATAGTTAGCTAAAGGTAAAGGCTACATAGTTAAAATGGTTAGCTGGATAAGTCGTGGAAATATGCAGCTAAAAGTAAACTAAACAAAAAAGTAGTAAATATTTGATGTTATTAAAAGTAATGGATAAATTAAGTCCAGGTGGCAATAGTATGGATGCATTGAGAAATACATTGAGACTGGGTGAGCACAGAAAAGAGGGAAAGAAAGAGAGTTTCATTCATTTCAGATCCTGATCATCTTACAGTTAAAAAATGCACACTCACACATCAGCACAATGCAAGCATGGGCACATTTACTGTACATTTTTACGTTTCAGTCTTTAAGACACAGACAGTGATGTGGCGTGTTGCTCTTAAGGATACTTCAACAGGAGACATGGTTTCAATGGTCCATTTGGGGGCAAGTCTCCTGCTACACACACTCTGCACACACAGACACAAACACACACACACACACACAAAATAAACACACTGAATACCCACATCCTCCTCACCCAACAACAGTACTGCAACTGTTTCTCATGTGACAGGGGTGGGGGGTGGGGGGGGTGAGCTGTTCAGCTGAGGGAGTGGCGGAGAATAGCGTGCGAAGCCCTAATGCAATGTCTCAACCCCAGATGGGTCACATCAGTAGCCCGCAATCAACAAATTTGGCCCTGCCAAGTTTACACGCTTTACATGTCAGAAGAGACTGCACAAGAAAAAGAGAGAAACCTGTTCCTTCTTCTTTTTTTTTTTTTTCCCTAAGCTCATTTTTATTGCCTGTCACAGCTTATAATTATTAATCACTGTGACTGTTTTTTCCATTGTAGAAGACGAGAAAAGAGAAGAGCGAGAGAGTGAAGAGTGTTTTAAGCTACTACCAATTTGCCGTTCTTTCATCTGTTATTGGTGTTTCCCGGGAAACATTCTCTTACACATGGGAAATGAAGTTTATACAGAACGCCCACCAACAGAAACTCAAACTTCATCATCAGAGAAAAATGCAGCATGTTGCAAAAACATCACAGTAATGAACACTTTGCATGGAAGACAATTTGTCTTGAGAATTCATAAAAAACAACACAACAGCTAGAAAATTAGTAGGAATAGGATGAACTCAGTAGACGCGTAGCAGGGTACCCCCCAAGCTCTATCTAAACCCCCGCACAGCCCACATTATAGTGTGGCAGGAAATGATTAGCAAAACACTCTGCGGTCAGTCGATCCATTTCCTCACTGACACCAGTGATTATTACCAGCACCACAAAGCCATTTATGGCTGGCAAAACACCTTTGTATCTGTCCAGAGCGGTTAGGATGAGCCAAGAGGACACCTGGTGTGAAACTTTAGACTGAGGGCTTCCTAATGTGCTTCGGCAGTGGGGACGTTTAAATAAAGCTGATGATATCACTGTCTCTGGAGAAATGCAGCTCAAGATAACCAGAGTTTCACTGAGCTACACATCCTGCTGCGAATTATCAGTGACAAATCACACACATGCATGCCTGCATTTGCACACATGCATGCTGGGAATCTCACACACACACATACACACACACACACACACGTGCGCGCACAGAAAGAGCTCCGTCATTCTCTCTCCATAACAGTGTGTGGTCTTGTCATTCAGGCTTTGTTTCCACTGTGGCCTCTCATCTTTAAATAGCTGGCTATAATCTGTCCATTCAAGCACAGACACATTGAGTTTCAGACCAAATTTTATAGTGCACTGTGCAGTTTTAAAATCTACTGTTCATGGCAGCCTGGAAGATCTGAGCCCAGATCTGCTTTCAGGGTTGCGCACATGGCCGTGGAGGTTTATCATTAGTGGAAAAGAAGAACCTTTTTATACGCAACACCGGCGCTAACTTCACTTTTTCCTACTGTTAACAAAGCACACTTGTTCCCTAAAAGTGAAATCTAGTGAATCACATAAAGAGTGTCAGGATGATAAGAGGAAATGGAAACAAAATGGTTTTAATCAATGCCACTCTGGGATAATGATTTGATAAACTGTTTGGGTTGTGGGTTAATAATGATCATGGATTGTTTATGGAAGAACACTTGAATTTGAACTCAAGCATGGCTCGGTATGGTGTCGCAATTCCAGCATCAATTCCCGTTCTACCGACCAAAACTCCGACTGACAAAGAAGAGGTGGGAGGAAAAATAAAAGAATGGAATTCCTTTTAAAAGATTAAAAAAAAAGAAAGAAAAGAAAAGAAAGGTGGACATAGAGGAAAAGATAAAGAAAAGCCAGGGAGGGAACTGTCATAAAGTGAACAGTTTTTTTTTTTCCCATCGGACAATAAAACATGAAAAAGTATGTGTTAGAAGGAAAGGAGAAATCCGCTGTGGCTCCACTGTACTGTGAAGGAGAGTCAGAGGGAGCTCCAGATGTGTCTCCAACATGCTTCAAATTTCATTGTGATACTAAGAGGGTCTCAGTGAAGCAGACCCGAGGTTTGCATTAAACTCAATCCAGTCAGTCTGCTTCACGCAAAACCATATGTTTAGCACATGTGAGATAGATAGCAACTGTTATAACCTTAATTGTAAAGTTGTTATCCTCCTTAAAGACAACGTTAAAACCCACCTCCCTCAATTAATTTACTTTTGACAAGATTATTTTGACAACATTTCTGTGTGTAGACTAAATGTAGGTCCCTTTGTGTTTTTGAGGAAAAAAAAAAAAAAAAGAGCGTTCGAGCAGATGCGGAGGATATTGTAACACGTAACCTCATTTCAACACTTCCCCCGATGTGAAAGTCAGCGCCTGACATCACCTCTGCTTTCCTGTCTCTCTCCTCTTCGCCTCGCTCCACGTTCGTAGCATCTCCCTGTCCAAACATTTAGTCTCATTACGCTACAATAGAGAAATCCACTTGTGATTGCCAGCGGTGAATCACTGAGGCAGGAGAGAGGCTCAACAAAACAAAAAAAAAAAGGGGGGGGGGGGGTTGAATCTACATTTTCTGGCGAGTTCTGGTGAAAGTATGTCCCGCACAAAGACATAAACTCCATAATAAAGATAATTCAGCAATAATACGATATATGAAACTTAAAATATCTGTCAGAAATGCATATAATGTATCATTCCTATTCCGATGTTATACGTTTGTATGCAATGTCTATTTAATTCCTGACAAGCAGTGTACATTACAGCATGCCCTACAATCCCCAGACTTGAAACAATAACAACTTGCCCGTTACCAATCAAGACTTTTTGTTTTTTTTTTGGGATTTCGTTGCTTGTTAAATCACTTAATCTATTCACAGATTTATATCGAGCTTTCTTCTCTGATGTGTCAAACATTTGCTTAAAAGAGTTTGCCAGTTGGATGCAAACAGAGAATAGTTGACTTTCTGTGTTTTTTTGTTTCGGCTTCTTGACTCCAAGCCAAACAAGCTGATTGATATGCTGCCAACTGCAACACAAACTGTTATGATTCTGTCTTCATTTGTATAGTACTTTAAAAAAAAAAAAAAAGAAAGAAAAAAATTAATTACACCTGAGCTGAGTATAAATTTTTTTTTTTTTTTTTTTTAAATCTGGCACATAATCAAGCAGTATCAGTAAGAACAACAAAAAAATTCGGCAGTGCGAATCTTTACATGTGTGACTGCACTACATCAGTGTGTTGTGTCTAAATGGTGTGTGTGTGTGTGTATATATGAGTGTATTTTGTGAGTGATTCTACCTGATCAGCATTAACTATGCCAACTATATATATTGTAGAGGTGTGTGTGCTTATGTGGGAGGGAGAGACCTGGGATTCCCTAAAGCGTGTTTAGTAAATCCTTCACTAGCACGGATTCCCAGGCATCGCGTGCAGCAGGGTGGGACTCCCGAGAGAAACCACACCCCCCTACACACACACACACACACACACATACACATACAGTACACAACAACTTGTAACAGAGGCCAGTGCAACGGTTAGGTGGAAGGCTTATCCTTGTGTCGTGGGAGGGTTAATGGATTTCAACCATTTATTCACCTGTCAACCCCATTAAATCCATAGCTGGTCCTTCCGTGACCAAATGAGACCTCTTATCTCTATAACAGCCCTCGTCTGGTTAACCTCAACCCTGCTTTCTCTCCGCGGTGTATGTCAGTGGAAAGACATATCCCCTGTACGCTCACGGAAACACAGAACGATACTTAAATATGAGAGCGATGATCCAATACACCCGACAACTGCAAAGAATGCCTTTGAATCAAATCCTCTATTATTTACTCTTTAAATATGTTTGGTGATTTCGTTCGCCGGGGCGAGAAGACACGGAGACAAATGTTGTTTTGCAGTTAAAGAGCCGGGTTCGGCTGATGAGTCTCATATGGTGAGGAGATTTCAGTTGCAGTGTGGGTGGTCAGTCCACAATACATCAGAGCACTGACAAGAAAAAAACAGTTGAGTCTGTGTGTGCGCGGGAGGGTGCTACGGTGGTAGATGTTTGAGGGAGCGCGCAGGGTGAGAGTGCAGCCTATTATGGCTGACTATACCAAAACATGTCATCGCTGAGAAATGGTTGGTTCTTCACCTCCAAACTCTTTTTTTTAGTGAAACTTGAAGCTTGTCTTTCTGAACGGCATACTCTAGTGTAAAAACGCGGATAAACAAAGGCTGTTTCGTTTGAATACTCGATTTAGATAAAATTGTTGGTAGAAACGTTCCTGTGCGGCTAAATGGCACAGGTTCATGGCAGTGATTTCCACATTGGCATCGAGGTGACATACTGTACTAGAGGAACCATCTCTCAACAGGAGAACACTGAAACCACAGCAGCACCAGGTTTACAGCGGGAGAACACTCATCAGCAACTTCTCCTGCGTCCAACAGTGTGTAGAGGTGCTATGCTCATTGTGGTCCAGCAATACACACAGTACATTGCACAATACTTAGATTGACAGTACTCTCTGTCACTCACCCATCAGCAAGAACCACTTGCTGGATCATTATTTGCTTTTGCTTCGGGTTGTAAATCTCGACAAACATTGCAGCCTCTCTGCGAAGAAGTCTTTAAATGTCAATATATTACTTATGTCATGTCTGAAACGCTGTGGTTAAGCATTTTATTTATACATATATATATATATATATATATATATATATATTAGCCAACTTTATGTAACACATCCGTAACACCCGAACAGGAGCTTCGTAATGTCTAATTGGAATTTCTATGAATGCTGATTGACATCATCTGTCATTAGGTGTTCATGTATGCGTTAGAATAAAAGCCCCTCTGTTGTAGGTTAGGTTTGGTAGAAACCAGAGAACAGCACAGTTGTAAGCTGACATTCTGCCCTCTCACTAAATAATACCGAAACAAACAAGTCTGTAACCTGGAGAAAAGCCATGTTGGACGTACCCCTTATCTGCTAAACTACACACTAACAGGTAGTGGCGATAAGGAGGTCCAGGAATGGCATCTCTAGACAGATTTACTGCCACGTGTAGATGGTTGTTTTGCTCTGCAGTTCACAGCCAAAACTGGAACATCTCAGAACTGTTTAGTTTATCAGTTTGATTGATTTATTAAACAGTGTCTGAGGGCCCTTGCATGGAAATGAACAGGATTTAGGAAAAAGAAACAATGCTATAGAAAGCATGCAACCTGCGTCAAGTGTACAGTGCATACGGGTTAATGGGTGTCCATGTGTGCAGCCTTGATGTGTGAATTTGACACCATTACAACATGTGATGCACGCCACCTGTGCAAACAGCACTACAAAGGCTTCCCTGTTTTCATGTACTGGTCCTTTAATTAGCCTTTAATTGGACCACAGCTCCCACAGTTAAGACAGCGAGACACAACCAGACAGCTGTGGAATGAACAGGAGCAGGAGGGGTAGATTAACTGTGTGAACGGCTGGAAAATTACTTTTCCGTACATCAAGCAGTCAGTAATCAGTCATTTTCAATGGTCTGATCAGCATTTATGAGAACTGCATGCATTAAGAAGTGGCGTTCTTCTATGAAAGAAAAAAAAAAAAAAAAAAAGAGATTGTGCATGCTCAATTAATCTTGTCTGGGGAAATAAAAGTACAAAGAGGGATGATGATTCTATTATTTATGGTATGTGTAAAATATGCTGTAGTATGCAAAAGAAGATATATTAAATGTTTTACATGAAGATAAATAAGTTACAGCTGTCAGGTGAGGTGGCTGTCAACACACACACACATACACACACACACACACACACACACACTCACACACACACACACACACACACCTCTCTAACTCAAAATATTTCATGATTTACAAACCGCATCTGAGAAGTTATGTAATGTTCTAACATGTGGCCAATACTGAAAACAAACCGTGGCACGCAACGGCAGAGAAGTCATTTCATACACTTTGCTTTCGTTATCTCTCTCTCTCTCTCTCTCTACTCTCTTACTCCCAAAGGAGCACTAGTACAGGGAAAGCGTTCAGGTCATTATTAGCTCAGCAACATGCCGCTGAATCTTTCCTGACATAAGTCGAGGCCTTAAATAGACTTCACACTGCAGCAGCGACACACACACACACACACACACACACACACACAGACACACAAACGTGCTATATCCTCTTTTACTTTTGGAGCCATTGATGAAAATAGGAGCAATCTGCATGCTGGACTGAATGGGGGGAAAAAAAAGCAGAAAATGACAATGCATGGAACAAAATTAAATGGCACCAATCATGGTGATGATGTGATGATGAGAGACCATGCAAAGCAATTGTACTGAACTAAAGCATGTACTTAATGGTTGATGAGAAACATGTGACTGCTTCTTTGAGGTACTGTATGCTGTGTAATTTTCGTGTTATCGTTACCACACTGGAAAAAGCCAGGAGGAGTCATGCTGATTTTATAACTGTTCTAATATACCTCAAACTCACTAACCAATGGTATTTCATAAACAGACAACTTGTCTGTACAAAATCATAGTCACAAAATAGTCAAAGCAAAGACCCCAGAATGGGTCAACTGTGGCATAACTGACCGATGAAATAATCAGATGCCAAACTCCTGCCAATTTAGGCAGCGAGCGCTGTTAAAATGTCAGTTTGTATGAGAGTGATGTGAGCAGAGCCTGGTACAAAGAGCTGTTTATAGTGAAAACGTGTTCTTCGTGATTTGATTATTCTAATCTAATCTCAGGAACCAGGCTTAATAGGTATTACATCTTGAATTTGTCAGGAGTGATTATATTAAAAAAAAAATATATCCCAAAAGATGTTAACAGGAAATCAGATGTAAGGAGTGTGGTAGAGGTTGATAGATTCCTCCATTTGTTTTAAATATCCTGTCTTGTCCTTTTAGGCGAACGCTTTTGATTCGATTTGCTTCTGCGGATGATCTAAATCTACACACTGGTTTTTTATTTCTTTCTTTCTTTCTTTTTTTTTTTTTTTTTTTTTTTATGAAAGAAGCGTCAGCAGTAGTCGGTCCAATAGAAGCAACATGTGTAGATCCAGATTAGATTGTTCTGTCGTCATTTGTGTGTGTGCTACACGTGTGCATTTGTAGGCAGTATCCTGTTTAGACACTATGTGAAACCATACCATTGTGCTGTCCTACCGCCTGCCTCACCGTGTTTTCTACTTTCTACTTTTTTTTGTACTTTTGAAGGTCTATATATGTTCTGTAGTATCAAAAAATACAAGTAGCGCTTTGAGGATACAAAAAGTGATCAAGTGACAATATGATCCTTTGATTCCTTATTTAGCATAATTCATATTTATGACTAATTCTGTATCCCTGTATTCCCATCCCTTTTGCTTTTATCTGGTTACTTTGATGTCGCGTAAGACACAAGTTACACAAGAATCCTCTTTGGAAAAACACAAGTGAGATATGATGATAACCTCACTTATGCAGCAGGACTACAGAGAAAAACCTCCATATACATTACGAATGACACACCAGTGAATTCACATTCACCCACATTCTGACTGGATGCAACAGCTGTGTGGAGAATGAATTACTACATGTAGTACTAGGAGGAGGATACACATATGGAGCGAGAAGGACAGATTGGCACGAGTTGCCAGTAATGTATTGCTTCCACAGGATGCCCTGCACGCTCAAAACATGCCATAATTGGCCTTGATCACGCTCAGCCATTGAGACATACAGTAAAAGTGACAGGCAGGGGAGAGATAGGGAGGGAGGGGAGATAGGGAAAGAGAGGAAGGGGACGGAGGGAGAGATGCTAAGGCAGTGTGACAGAGTGGTTTTGCAGAAGAGGATGAACTGTAAATATTGACCCTGGCGAGGAGGGCAAAACAGTCATGCTGCACCAGCCGGGAAAGCATATCATACATACACACACACACACATACATACGTTAACACACAGATCAGTTTCTTCATTCGGCTGGAAAATGCAGCAGCTATGAACCTTATTACAGAGACAGAATAAACATTGCGCTGGTTTTAGAATCATTGCAGTGGTCACTTGTTTAGATTCAAAACTAATGCCAAGATTTTGAGGAGGTTGTCCTAAAAGGCTAAAGTACAAAGCTTCATTGTCTTTTTTTGTCACTTTGTTGGTTTTAAATAAGTGCTGTATAAATGGAGCTCTATCATAGTGACAAGGCTGATGCACTATTGCAATTTACTCTTAACTAGGGATCTCCAGAAGCTCCGATATTTTTACCAACAGCGCCGCTAATCTCCAAACAAGAGTGCAGAAACACACCAGCCGACTCCGTCAGGACAGTTTATAATTCTTCTCCCGACCCATCACTGTCACTCTGTCTGGAAATGCAGCAGCCCACCTATAAGACCTGCCTCAAATCAGATAACGTCTTGACCCTTTACACCCCGCGACTAATCCTAATATTATGGTGGATCGAACCTTTAGCTTAACTCGGCTTTGGAATGCACTTTCGCGCCATCTACAAGCACCACAAACCCGGATTTCTTTAAACAGGCTCCAAGGCTCTTTGAGTTTAGGAGGAGCATTCATTTCTGTTATAATACACATTTATGTGTTTTGAACCGCTGCTGTGTTTGATGAACTGCCTGTATTTCGAAAAAGACCTTTTTGGTTGAAACGTGCCTTTTGAAATAAAATTGCGGTTATTATAAACATCATTAATATGTTAGACGCAACAGCTATTTTTAAGCAGGGAGCTATTATCGGCGATTACTTCTTTATTTGCAGAGGTTCGAAACAGCTGCCCGGGATTTAACGAGCTAGTTTTCACCCACTCTTACCTCATTATAGAGCGCTTTTAACAGCAACAGTGTTTGCCGAAAAAAAAGGGTTCATAAACATGGTTTCCAATTTTCATGCACTGGTTGGAGAGATAGATTATATGTGTGTGTGTGTGTGTTTATGTATGTAAACATGTATGTTAATTAAGTCATTCATTTAGTTTGGGTGGTTTTATCCAGAACAGAAAAAGAAAAAAAAGCTCTAATTCCACATTAAAGCGAGTCTGTTTTTGTCTGTCATCATTTTAATTTAAACTGAAATGAACACATATAACATGCTGGTAACATAAGGTTGCAATTACAGATAGTTACATAGAACATCTGATACTGCTGCTGCTGCTGCTGCTGCTGCTTCTCTCTTTCATGCTGACTGAGGTCAATATAAAAATACATATTTCTACACAGTCCTTTGCTTTGTTTTAGAAACTACAATTTTGGCACGGGACCTGAGTGGGGTTAGCGTGAGAATGGACAGGACAGGGCTTTTAAAAGTGTGTATCTCACACTGAAAAGCGTGAGAATTGGCAAAGACCTGTCGGTAACAAAGATCACAATTGTCATGACACAGACTCGTTCACCCTTCTCCTCTCTTCCCTCGCTCTTCCTCCATCTTTCTCTCAGCCCTTGTCCTGGTATGCCCTCCCTCCCGCCGTCATGCTGCTGTCCCTGTTGAGCGACTCATGCATGGATACAATGTGTTCCTCTGTGCTCTTTGAAGGCTAGCATTACTGTTCACACGCAATCTACACTGAACACCGATATGTTTCCCTCCCCTCTCATTTTTTTTCTTTCTTTCTATCTTCTTTTTTTTCTTAAACTCCTTTTCTGGAAGACTTATATACACATATTAAAACATCACGTTGTCTACCAAATTCCTATTTTTTACTACGTATAAAGGAAGATCATCCGATAAAATTCATTTTTAATTGAAGAGACTATAATGTTGTTGTTGTTTTTTTTTGCGGTAATAAAGGAAGCCAGCTCTATCTTGCAGATGTGCACTTTTCTCGGGCACATTTGCACTCATTTGTCTTGAAAGCTCGGTTAGCAAAATATGCAGTATCTGCTGTGAACAAAGGAAATGAATAGCTTACATCCTTCTTTGATTACACAGTACAGGTTTACAACCTTGCCCTGCTCACCAAGCAGTGCACATTATGGAAACAAACCTGTTCATCTAATTATTTCAAACACACCGCAAACATAAAAACGCGGTATGTCGTAACCTTCAAAGAACTCGATATAGGTAGTATGTAAAATTCTTAAACGTCAATCTAACGTGTCTTAAACTAAAATACACACTCGGTACATCCTGTTTAGGCAAACATATAGCAGTATACAATCAACTGTATACTCTTAAATCCTTCCTATCTTCCGCCCGTCTCCGATTGTTTCCATGTGGTCAGCCTCCATCATGGCTCAGGCCGCAGGAATTTCTCCTGTGTATTCAGAGCATGCCACTACCACAGTAGGAATATGATACCTGAATTACACCAGTGACAAAAATATTCCTTTCCGCTCTCTCTTTTTTTTTTATTTTTTTTTTTTTAAATCATTGGCCTTTTGTATTGCTTCTGTCCGAGCACGCTATCTGGTCCCCTCTGTGAACTGGCCTTTGGTGTTGTTTCCTCGTGATCATTGCTCTGTTTAAATGCTCTGATCAGTACAAAGACAGAGAGGTTGCGTCCACACTGTGGGGTAGAGCAGAAGGTGTGTATATGTGTGTGTGAGAGTTGGTGTATGTGTGTATGCATTGAAAACCCTCGGGGATATGTGTGTGTGTGTGTTTGGCATCTCTCCAGTGTCATTCAGTGATAGTGTAGTGTAAGAGGCAAATGAACTCATTTCTGCAGGGCTGGTCTCTCTCTCTCTCTCTCTCTCTCTCTCTCTCTCTCTGTCTTTCTCTCTATGTCTCTCGCTCCGTACATTTCTCTTTCATTCACTCACTCTCTCTCCGCTCGGTTCGACAGATCGTTTTCATAACCACTTTTCTGAGGTCACAGCCTCGTCTGCAGTAGTCACGCAACCCCTCGCCTGCTCAGTCAGCTTTACACACACACACACACACACACACACACACAGCAATACTACACTATACACAAAGCCCTGTCTTAAAGAGACAGTGCACGGCTCTTAACCGGCAGCCACAACATGTTAGAGACTCTGCTTTTAAAGGGTCAGCACGTCTATTTTTGGCTCAGTGTTCAAAGCATTCCTCTGCTGCAGGCAGCACACAAGCAACCTATGGCTGCCGAGTGGAAATGCAACACTGGCTAAAGTAATTATTTTTCAACAGTTTTACTTTTTTTTTTTTTTTTTTTTTTTAGTATGAGGATGGAAGCATACCATGTTTTTATGCGTGCAAAAGACATTAACAGTGATTTAATTACAGTGGTGATATGCCTGTTCTGGTAACATTCAGCTTCAAGGGAGTCAAAAGAAAGCTCTCTTTATGTGGTAAGTGCATACTTAGGAAGCAATTGCCCTGCCTCTACCTCATAAACCACATATGAATTGATGGGGGCCAGTTGCTACTGCAGGTGATAGTCAGTTCTTTTGGCGGTCAGAGGACAAATGTCCTATACATCTCTCTCTCTCTTTCTACATTATGTCCTCTTGTTTCTGGCTTGTTGCTTCTCACCTCCACACCTCTCTATCCTTTCATCACCTTCCTACCACCAGGAGGAATATACAGGGCATAACAGGGCATGACAGAGAGCCAGAGGAAGAGTCAGGGGACACAGCGAAAGTGAGCGTCAGTGATTTAAGGGGGGGGGTTTGGAGATAGCCAGACAGGGACCTCAGACCATCTTGTTATTTTCAGTCAGCTTTACTCTTCTTTGGGAGTCATGTTGAGACGATTAGCAAGACACAAACATGCAGTGTTAGACTTTTGATCTATTGTTGTGCTGTTAATTGATCGCTTGTAAGTCCCGACTTCCCTTCATTACTGGTGCTGCGACTGTCAAACTTTCCGTTCTTGCTCAGCACATCGTGCAGTTTACACCAATAATGACCGATATGCTGCTCGGAATAAGTGATTAGATTATTACTGTGGGTAGTAATTATGACAGCTGAACACGCTAACATTTGCAGCTTACGTATGGCAAACAGGTTTTTTCTGAGAGGCTCCATGTCCAGGTGTTGCACACGAGCATATGCCCAAACTGTAAAAAGCATGACTGTACTGTACATATGCATGAACACACACACACAACCCTTGCTGTTTTCAAATATTATTACCTGTACTCTAGCTGTATAATCAAACTTGACATTTTGACACTTTCTCTACACAGAGTGAACAATAATCCTGTACAAGCTGGAATGAGATTTTCCAGCTCATCAAATCTCAGTTTGTGTTTTTTTTTTTGTCATGACATCACCGGCAGGGGAGTGGAGGCCGCAAAAACAGCCTCAATATGGCCTGGAAATTGACTGAGAATTTGGCGAGGGGAAGGTTGCATGAGAAGGAGAAGGACTTGAAGTAGCAGGGAGGAGAGGCCTGCCAAGAGTAAAGGCTCAGGCCTGAAGGCTTTTGGCAGGTGTTTTGTCTCTGCTATCCATCCAGCTGCTGACTGAAAACATGAGAAACGTTTCAAGAGAATCTATTAGCCGCAGAGACAGGCTGTGATCTCTGTAATCGTCTGTCCTAACGGTTTAACTAATTTCTACAGAATGACAGCTTTTACTCTTCAGCCTGTCTTTTTTTTTGTTTTTTGTTTTTTAAATATCCTTAATCATTTCTCACCTGCCCGATCTAAAGCCAGTTTGAAAGCATTTTGCTGTGCATACAGAGCAGCAACGTTACCATAAAGAGTTAAGAATTCTGCAAAGGCTGAAAAACACATGAAGATGAATAGATACGAGTCAATCGGATACGTCGTTTTCCTGGAGAAACGCAGATAATATTCTACCACAGCAGCCTCATCAGTGATCACATGGCTCTGCCAGTTAGGTCAACCTGAGAGTTTTCATGAATTATCACATCTGACATTTTAATAAAGATGCTGGTCAAAGGATGGATACATGAATGGCAAATTGAGATTGTGGTGACCCAATGCAATTATGCAATAGGGTCTCTCTCTCTCTCTCTGTCTCTATTATATCTATATATATTTATATATATATATATATATATCTATATATATTTATATATATATTTATATATATATATATATATCCTTCATTGTATGCCCTCCCCCGCCAACATGCCAGTTAAAATCATTCATATTCATGTTGACCTCATTGCAATGCTCATTTACAGACATTCATTGAAATGTCACTGCTCCTCTTTAGTGGTCATCTCTAAGTCTCGGTCAATGGAAAGTGAGGAGAAGGGGCTGGCAGGTCATGAAGTAGACAGGTGAGAGAGTTGCTAAGATTAAAAAAAAACGGTGAAAAGTGAGGGAACAAAGGAGTCTGACAGAGAGAGACAAAGAGAGGCAGAAAGGCAGGCTGAAGCCACACCAGTCAGCAGTCAGGCTGAGGTTGTCCAGGCCTTCAAGCCAAGGAGTGGTGGCACCACTAGAGAGGAAGGATTAGAGGGGAGATTAACAAACTCAGCCTGCAAAACATGGATTAAAAAAAAGAAAATAAAAGAAGAATACACAGTTGCCTTTAGATCTGAATACAAAGAATGTCAAAGGAAGCGATAGATGAAGAAAGACGTGAGTGTATTAAAAAGGTGAACCCTGCTAATGAAAAGGTGTTCTGAAATATTTTGGCGGACACAAAACTCATAAAGAGAAAATTAATTTGTTCTATGGTGTCATTCAGTAAGGAAACCGAACACCAAAAAATCATCACTGTCGGTTTAAACTCAAAGGAGTCGAGTCTGTAACTTTAGATTTCGTTGCAGTTCGTCTGTTTGTTTTCCATAAGAAGCCGCGGAAAGCCGTTTTGTTTAAGCCAACATGAAAGACAAGGAACTCATATATAAACAGATGGTATGCTATATGTTTGCTTTTAAAGACATCCAGCATCACATCAGCTCAAGTGGGAAACATTGACAGACACAAGGACGGTCAGTATTTGCTGCCTGTGTGTTATTTATAAAACTATCACCGCATTATCATGCCTGAGACATGTGAGCGGGTGCGGCATCTTCATCCTTAACTCGTTTAGGACACATTGAGGTCATTTTCCCTAGGTTTACACAACATTGCGTGAGAAGGGAACGGTATCCGGTGGATCCAATTGCCCTCTGTGAGGGCGGCAGCGCTTCCATGAATGTGGCCTTTGAGTGGCGAGAGGCCAGTAGACATGCAGACAGCCTGTACTTACTGTATCTGGGAAATAGGCCTGATGCGACTTCAAACTGCCACAATGATGTTATTATGCCTCCCCTCTCTCCTCCCCCATGCCTGTCTCCCGCTCTCTCTCTCCTTTCTGAGAACTTGTTGCTCATAAGTCACAAGGAAGGAGTCTCCAGCGATCTGTTGTTTACCCTCATATTACTCATGGTAGGGCTTGGACGGGTTTTATTATCCCAACGACCGATTGAAAAAAGATGTTTTTTTTTGTTATCACTGATGTTTAAAATTGCCCAAAAGCTATGTTTTCTCCATTTCCCCTGTTGAGAATGAAGTTTCTTTCCTTTTGGCTTTCCAGTAGCTTTTCACAGCATTTGTTTTATTGAGTACAAGAGTGACATGAACATTGGTGTTCTGGGGGAGAGGACATGAGAAATGATCCTTGTTTTTATATGTAAAATAAATTGTTGGATATACTGGAAAAGCACAAAAAAAAAAAAACACGTTCTGAAAATACTGCTCTAATGCTTTTAGTAAGCAATTGCTTTCCAAGTGATAACCCTACAATGCAAACATTTGACATGTGCAGGAAGGTGGCAAAGTTCAACATCATCTCAAGCAAAAAAGCTAAAGTTTTTTACAATATGATGGTATATATATAGCACACTAAAAATACGTGCGGAAACAGCTTTGAAAACAGTTTTGAACTTATATGTGATATTGAAGTCTCGGTTTGGATGGAGGTGGCAGGTATGGACGACGGGAGGATATGACTCAGCTTTGATTTTTTTTTTGTGCTATATTTACACACGCTTTCAACATCGGTGCAGGCTGTCATATCAACATCTTCCCCGTGTCAAAATGTTTGCCGGGCTGGGCTAACTCTTGACAGTAGGAAAACTGGGTTAGGAATCACACTGCAAAACTCTGTGTTTTATGAGTTTTGGTTTTCATTAAGCGCATAAATACATGTGCCAGGTTAGAGATAATGTTCCTTTTGTCTGTTCCATATCAACTTTTAACACTGGTTTGCCTCTAGTGATTTCTATGCAAGTACATTGTATACATCTATTTTAAAACGAGTGAGAGGGTGAATTGAAAGGAAGACAAATCGCAATCCCATTGGCTAAATGCTTAATTATTTTCAGACTTTTCAGAGTTGAACATTATGAAAGTTTGATACTCCAGTCAACATATAAATATGCAGACACTCTGTTCCCTCTTAATCTCCCTGTACTCAAGCTAATTGTTATCCCATGCTGTAAAAAAAAAAAAAGCCCTTGCATGTGTTAATCTGGAGACACGGCCAGGGAAAGCATTCAGATGTATTTTAGGTCAAGAAAATGTTGCATTAGAAATCAAATATGATTGAAAAATTATGGGAGTGGTGTATGAAAAATAAACATGGGTGGAAGCCACTTCCAGCTCTATATTTGACAGATGAGACTGTATAAAAACAAGGATTAGACTGTCAGTGTTCTGACTGGATAAATGTGTGTGTGTATATATACATATATGTGTGTGTGTGTGTGTGCGCGCGCGTAAGTGTGTGTGGGATGCATATTTAAAACATTTGCAATTTGATGATGAAAACAAACCCTGGCACATTAGCATGGAGAATTTCGCTGCTCCGCACGCAAACTTAGACCAGGGGAGGGCCCCGGCGTGTGTGTGTGTGTGTGTGTGTGTGTGTGTGTGTGTGTGCGTACGTGCGTGCGTTGCTGTGGGTGAAGCCAGCAGCTGTTTAAATTCTAATTCTAACACTGCTCTCTTTGCAACATGCCAATTTAAACACGATCCTCGGGGACAGCAAGAGAGTCTGACGCTTCTCTTCACCACCTCTTTCTGTCATTTTTCTCCTTTTCTCTGCTTCTCCTCGTTTTTTCTCAGTCTACTCCTCTTCCTCCGCCTTGTTCTTTCTCCTTTTTTTTTTCCACCGTTATGTTGCTCCTGAGCTGACTCGAAATCCGAATTCAACAATATCTGTCCCTTCACTGCACATATACAGTAGCTCTCTTATCTTGCTGCATTAGCCGCGATGAACTTCTGCACCTGATAGGATGATATGACTTGATCCTTTTGCTCTCTGTCATGTACCATCTTTAACCGGTCGTGCCACTGTGTCTGATGAATAAATCATTAGATCAGCATTGTGCTCATCCCTAAAATGTCCAGAGGTTCGGTGCCTGTGGCTCCATTTCTAATAAGGTCACAAACACAGAGGAACCTCGGCGACTGACTGACGTAACTTGCAGAATACTCTGACATTATTCTTGCAAAAAGAAGCTTGCTGCTTGATCATGTATGAACTGGTCTTGTACAGAAGAAATGTAAAAATCATGGCTTAATTGCACGTATCATACCTGTGTTTGCTTTTACTAAAATGAATAGTGACAATATCCACATCTCTAAGGTGTATGTAGGCAATGTCATGACAACCACAACTCTTCTCCAGAAAGGACTGCATAGCCTTTAAAAATAGCATTCTTCTACTCTATTATTCACTCACTACATCTTTTATTCTTTTCTCCCTTTCCTTTTCCTTTTTTTTTTCTTCCCTCTCTCTCTCAGATGAAACTACAGTTTAAGCCACTCAGAAAGCCTCAGAGAGCTTTTACCATTTTAGCATGAACTTCCCCCAGTGGGCCTTTAGTGCTGGTAAAAGTAAAAACCTGCAGAGGCCAGCGATCCAGTACACACATTTACACACACACCAAAACAAAAAAGAAAGAAAGAAAAAAGAAAGAAATGGCGACAGATTTTATGCAGTAAGTAAGCAGACTGCAGGGAAGTGAAAGGACTCTTTTTTTTATCAGAAAAACATTGCTGTGTTGGAGTGTAACTAGTGTCAACACATTCATAAATAAAGGAAACACTTTTATAATGAGTGTCTTGTATAAAGAGGGCCGTGCCAAGCTTTTTTGTAGTGTGTGTGTGTGTTGTTTTAAATGATCAGTCCCTGCTGGAGTATTTTTTTCTCAATGGCTTTAACAGTGTGATGAAATGTTAAGTGGATACTGTGTAAAATCCATTGCTCCAATACTTTTCTCTTTTTTTTCCCACATACACACACAATGCTCACATCCCAACTAAATGTCAGTGAGCATGAGGGCCTTATCGCAGTTTACTGTTTACTGTTGAACACTTTAGATATACCTTCCTTTCTCATGGCTAACAAATAACTCCTGCAGGGCTGAAGGGCTGAGTCAAGCCTCCTCTCCATCCTGACTGACTGGATACCTGGCTGGCTGGCTGGCTGGCTGGCTGGCTGGCTGGATGAGACATTTGCCCCTGCCGGACCTGGACGCCATCCGTCATATATATATATATATATATATGTGTGTGTGTGTGTATGTGTATGAGTGATAAGGAAGGGCTGTCTTTGCCCTCTCTTCCTCTTGCTATACCCTCTGCTTGTGTCTCTCTCCCATCCTAAAAATATTTTGTCAGGCTCACTCATTCGATCATAATTCGGCAGAGAGCAGGAGTTCAATCATAGTTCAGACTGCTCTGGGTGAGCAGAGCACAGCAAAGGCCTGCCAGCCAATAAAAAAAAAAAAAAAAACCCAACACACAAACCCTTTTAAACACCCTCTTGCATCACATTCTCTGCTCCACTTGAATTAGCCGTTTCTCACTGAAGTACATGCCTTTTACAACAAGATATTTTGGGGGTTTAGTATGAGTGTAATTTGTATGGTGAATTTATATTACACTCTGTCTGGCTATCCTTGTCTCAGACTGAAAAGAGACCCCGCCCCCTCCACACACACACACACACACCAAAGATTCTCCGAATTACTCTAACTTTATATGACATGATCTGAGGAACTATTTTTACTCGGGCGGGTTACGCGCTGCTGTTTTCCCATATCGAATGCTGATGAAAGGGGACCTCATCTGGCTGACGGTAGTTAGCGTATCGAGCTGTATCGGGTCAGATGCCACCTTTGGTTAGTGATCTTTCCAACCGCATGGAAACATATCGATTTACATTAGGGAACAACAGCGGGGACTGAGCCCGGCCACTGCTGCACACTGAAGCATGCGTCAATTAAGATAAATGGAGGTGACAGACAAAACAAACTGAAGTCTGATGTACAGTACGGCCGAGCAGCCAACATGAAGACACAACCTCATGACATGCAGCACACATGGTGCTCAAGCCACATGAGTAGCCTTCCTCTGAAATAACCCCTATCCTCAGTGACAGTGCATGTAAAAGACAACTTTCTTGTGATTGCCTCTTTTTCACGTCGTCATCCTGCTGTTTGAATGGTTTGTGTTGGTGAGACGTGTCGTGCCAGAGCACTCATCAGCCTCTCCGTTCACTCGGTTTAGCCATCAACAGATCACATTACTGACACCAGTGAGCTTTTTTTTATTGAGTTAAGTTAAACTGGTTGTGCCGTGGCTAATAGAACCTTGGGTGTTCGCTGGGAGCAAACTGGAGGCCATATGAGCCAGGATGACAGCCAAGTCATGTCGTCAATCAGTCCTTTGTCGCGTGACAAGTGTATATAGGTTTTTAAAAAATGCTCAATTCCAATTAAGACTCGATCTCGACTCGACTTTTTTTTTTTTTTTTTTCTCTTCGGTCATATGCGTTCCTGCATTGTTTCAAACAGATCCAGTTGTGTTAAACGAAGCGATCCCACACTAAACAGCTGCAGAGCTTTTCCTAAAATCAGGAAGCTGTTTCTGTGCAGAAATGCCTGCATGCCACAACAAATAATAATAACAAAAAAACAAAAACAAAAAAAGAAACTGTTCTGAGGCTTAACGAGTTATCAAATGGGCTTTCGACATGTGGCTTTGGGCAGTGCTGAATCTGTAAACCATATTGCATGTTTGTATGGAGATCAACAAATTCTATTTGTTTGTTGTGTAGGGGAGATGAATATAAATTAGCCATGTGAAATGAAGCCAAAAGGGGTGTAGTTGAGGTTAAGCATAACAAGAGTGGCGTGCTCGTAAAAATAGCTACAGTGCAAAACAATAGCATATAAAAAAAAAAAAAAAAAAAAAAGAGTAGCGTGTATTTCAAATCAAACGCTAATGATATTACAAACTGTAAAACAACAGCTGTAATTTGTCAGCGTGTTTGTAACACCACTGCATGTTTAAAGTGCTTCCATGATGGATTCATCAACCTAAACCCGGAGCTTCGGTGTGCTCGTCGCTTCCCTCCTCGTCCCCCTCTGTGCTTGTCCTGCTCAGGCAGAGCGGCGCGCTCGGCGGTAGCATGTGACGGTAATTACACGAGACAGCTTCCAACAATAGTGTTGGGCCAACAAAGGCTTCTGCTCCCTCTGCATGAGTCCTGGCTGTCTATTCACACTCACTCAAACTCAAACACACACTCTACCCGTCTGTTTCGCACACAAACACTCGCACACAAAAACACACCTCCCATCGCTGCGCGGCCGCCACTAGCTGTTACAGTTAGCGTCTAGCGGGGGGCCCCTCTCTCGGCACTGATTTGAGTAATTCACTTATGGCCTTTTGTGATCCCGCGGGGGCTCTTTTGGCCCCTCAGGCGAACAGAGTCCAACTCCACTCAAGCGAGTTCAGTGTCTGTGGCACGAGAGGCCAGGCGGGGACAAAGCCAGTGTCATGCCTTTGATTCAAGCAACTAATGAGTTAGCTGTGAGGATCCTAAATGCATACGGCGCCTTCTCCATTCACGGTTCTCGACACATACAAGGGATTAGCATGGCTGGCCTGTCGCGCTACTTAACAGCTATTGTGTTGCTGATTACCGCGGAGGGGGGCACATGCAAGAGGGTGGGGAGGGCGAGCCGACATGCAACTAATGCGCAATTTAGCATGGAATCAATTAGCGGGTAATAACTATATGTTAGCGTCGACAAAGTTACTATAATATCATTAAAAATTGCAAATATGCATGCAGCTAATACCAGCTTGATCCGTCTCAACGGCTTGAGGGCATCGTGCAATTAAAAACAGTCATCCCACATTAAGGAGCTGTTATATACCGCCTTAAACAATGTGTTTAGAGTAGCTTTAATGAAGTCTTTCACTTTTCTCATTTGAACATTTAAGGGCATTTATGGTCTTAAAACAACCATCAGGTGTTCATATGAACATTAAAAGAGGTTTTTCTTGCTGCACACTACATTAAAACATCCCATACTGTGCAAAAATATATTTAAAAGTGTGTCTGAAGCCAATATGAAGCCAGTATTAGCAGAAGGAATGATTACAGCAAGCGGAATGTCTTTCAACGTTCATATGCATACCTAACTAGAAGAATTGTGAACCTATCTTTGTGATAGATTTAATATTATATACTTCATTTTATATATTCATATAAGCGTAGTATGTAAAGCTATTTCTGTTTACGCCCGTTCACAACAAATGAACAGGATTTCTGCATGCCATAATAAAGGAAAGGAATGATAAGACCCCGAGCACTGGCATTAGGTTAGTCATAACACCGGGAACACATTAACATTTACACTGGAAATGTATTAAGCAGCCATACATCTACCTTTGTATATAGAACGTGTAGCACGGAATAAGCAGACATCGCATGTGGAGGAAAGAGGAAGGAGAAAAGCCTGAGCACTGGCATTTAGCCTGATCACGCACTCTTCACGAAGCACAAGGAGATGAGAGGTGATTTTCTTTCACAGAGGTCAGTGAAACAAACAGAAGGGCAGAACCCCATAGGGAGGAAGGAGGGGAAAAAAAGAGGAGAGAGAGACAGAAATGTTAGTTATGGTCAAAGAAAGAAAGAAACAAAAAACAAAACAAAATAGAATAGAAAGATCGGTACAACCATTTAAAGATGATGATCGTGCATAATAGCACATTTTCTCTGCATCAACAGCACACACGCACACAGAGATCGGGATGTAGCGATCCATTATCTCCCCGGATGCTCTTAATCAATACACATACAAGTGTTTAGTAATGTATGTCGATTCCCCGAAAACCAGATGTGACTCGGGATGAAGTTACATCAAACGATCTAACGAATTGTTAAAAGAGAAGGGTGAGAATGTGTCCCACTGCGTAAAGTTGTGGTCGCTCAGCGTCACGACAGCGCATATGCAACATTTTTCTTCTCTTTCAGAAGAATATGTCATTCATAGCATCACATCTTATTGTTTTTTTAAAAAGTTTAGCTCGGGGTGAACTGCGAGATTTCGTGCCACCAACACCGACAGCGCTGGGCAGCCCAGCTTACTTCTGTCTTCAGGCTTGTTGTGACATATGGCATTTAACTGATATGATGGGACTGGTGGGTTGAAGTCTTTCTGCCTCCTTTGGGCTTCGATGGATTGCGTGCTGCAGGATTCAAATGTGCAACTGTCCGGCGCAACTAAGAAATCAGCGTCTAAGCATTCACATGTCGTCGAGTTGATACTAATTAGCCGAGAAGTTTAAATGATCCCTGCCTTGTAGTCCTCCGACACTGGCGACTGGCTCAAACAACAGGGGCGAAACGCAAAGGGCAAAGGGTTTGACCTTCAGTAGGCTTGAGTGTTCACTTCAAATAACGTATAGACGAGATGTAACAAATGGGTTAATGAGCTGCGCAGCCAAATATAGTCAAAAACCCGGGAGCAAGTGATACTAATGCCACAGGTCAATGAGAAAAGGTTGAGAGGGTGAAATAGTCCAAATGATCCTGATTCTCAAGAAATGGTTGTGGTTTGGACCGATATGGATGTTTGAAGGCTGACGCTATTAAAACATTACAACAAAGCACATCTGAAGAACGAGATTAGGAGTCTGCAGCAGCTCTGTGAGGCAAACTGCTATAACTGCTACACCTGCCCTCTATGCAAATATGTAATGTTTACTGTGATGGGCCTGTTCAGGGTGTTTCCCTGCCCTCCACCCATGATGGTGTAGGCTCTAAGCCAAAACAATATACTTACACGGAACAGGTGTAAGCGGCAAGAAACTAAAGGAGCAAACAAAAGGTGAGTGACGAGGAGGTGATAATGATGAGTGCATAATGGCCTGCATTGGAATGAACGTTAACAGAGAAAAGAGAGAAAACAAGCTGCTAATAATAATGATCCTTGCGTGATTCAATAATCACAAGTGCTGTTTGCGGTCTACGAGTCGCTGTAGTTTTCCAGAGCAAAGACATCTTGCTTCAAAAAAAAAAACTAAAAAAAAAACAAAAAAAAAAAAGTGAACTGACCTTTCTATTGCTAAACCTTTTCAGTTCATCTACAGTCCATGTGGCTTGCTGATCTGTCTTGGCCTCTGCCACACTGTCTTGTCTGCTTTTGGGTTGCAGAGTATAGGGAAGGAAAAAAGTCTGGGGTCACTGAGAGTTTAGTAAACAGTCCAACTATAATGTGACCCGATACACGCGTCTGAGCAAAGACTCCATTCAGAAACTCCTATCACACACACACACACACACTTCAAGCACTTCCCTCTTTGGGAGAATCGAATGGTTTGGCACTCGATTTGATACAGATTTGATATGAAAAGGATTAACCCAAATAGTCCGGAAGAAGGTGCTTATATCCATTAAAATTCTCTTAAATGTATAGAATAAAGGAGAATAAGGATCTGGAGCGATCGTTTCGTCTTGTTCCCTCCTTCCTCTATTGTACGGTTCGTTACAAAACCATCTCCTGTCTGGTGGCTGACGTCACAAGCGGCGTATGCTTGGCGTGAGTCTGCGGCCTCTGTGGCCTTCCTCTTCCTCTTTTATTATAGCTCACAAAGCATTTAGAGTCAGGCACACACACACATACTGAAACTGGCTGGCACACGCAGCAGACGCACATTGCAAGATCTAAACATTGATGGCTGTGTATGTTGTGCATATGCTTGGTCTGTATAAAAGATACATTGCACTGAAGGCTCTCGTCACATTTGTGTGTGTGTGTGTGTGTGTGTTTTCATACCCTGTCAACACCCTGGCTGGACTGACAGCTATGAGGGAAGGTTGGGCTTTAATTGAGGGCTTCCAAACACACACACACACACACACACACACACACACACACATTTATAAATACACCTCACTGCTACGTGGATTCATTTACACCACAGGCATTTATATTTGGGCATGAGATTTGTTTTGGTGGTAACATAAGGGGGTTGTTATGATATATTGCAAGACATTGATGGTTTTCAGAGCAGATCATTTACTGAAAGTGAAACAGCACGGCACTGAATCCAGCTAGACGGTTTTCTGAGGTTGTTGATGTCTCATGGAGGGTCTTCCTTTTTTCTTTTTTACCTTGAGATGGAAAAAGGATTTTCTTTTTCAAATCTACGCAAACTATACAAGAAAGAGACAAACTAGACGATGGATGACGTGGCCGTGTACTGTGTTTTTCAAAAACTCCAGTATCTGAAATTTTGTGGGTTTTTTTTTTTTAGATATATAGATAAATACATACATGCACGCAATATTCTGCATGGTGCAAGGCATGAACAAGACAAGCCACTGTGAAATTAGAAAAACACAGTTATCAAAAGCCAAACAAGGAGTACACAAGTCGCGTTTACTGACAAATACAGTCCACATGTTTAAGGGGGGGTTTGTGAGGCAAGTAAGAACTTGAAGTTGGTATGGCTCCTAATTGGGGCAGTAACTAAAAAGGTTAGAAAAAAAAGTGGAAGAAGTGGAAAGAAATATGAAGGGAACAAAAATACATATAAAACGTGCAGAAAAGAAAAGAGAAATATGGTTTGAAGGTCCAGTTCAACCCGGTACAGTGTAAGAGATGAAGGATATATATTCCTTGCATGTGATACCAAGTGATGATGAGCCTAAAGAGAGAGACATGGATACGGGCAATGACAAATACATATGGATTAATGCCTGTCCCTGTTTATCTTCTCCAAGGGTTTGATGGGGAATCAGATTGCAGCGCCGTCAGGGTCGAGATCCGAGATAGTGACAGATGATGTCAAAATAAGCCCTCACCAAAGAGCCACAGCCCACACGGTCAAAATAGCCAGCACAGCAAGTACACAGTTATACAGTACACACACACACACGAAGCCAAAGTACTGTACGTATACATTATGTAGAGCCACATTACACACAAACAAAGCCCACACAAAAAGAAACGTCAACTTTTCTGTAGATTTGATCAGGTGAACAACTATCAAGCCTATAGCGCTGCAAAACACCAGACTTATTTTATATGTGCATTAAAGAAGAGCGTCTGTCCTTTATTATGTGCTTTAAAGCTCCCATCTGATTCTCATCACAAGCCCTGTTGCCTTCGAGTCTTGTTAGAGCCAGTTTGAATTCATAGTATCCCATTAGGAATCAACAACAGAGGATAAGAGAGGGAAAAAAAAGAGGGTGATCAGAGGGTGTAAAGATGCAGACTCCTCCTCGCTTGTTTTATTTTACAAGAGATCATAATTGCTTTATTAACACCGATCAATTTAAAATGCATCAGTCCCACCGAAGATGTATCTTTATTTCGTAAAGTAAAGTCGTAAACCTGATTAAATGTTTTAAACAAAGCAAATTCCAGCTTCTAATAATGAGATACGAAAAAGCGGCGAAACACAATCGGGCAAAAACGACTCTAAAAACCACACACACACACACACACACTGGAGGAGAAATAAAGGCAATCGAGGCAGAAAGACAAAGGAGGAGGGATAGCTAATCCTTAGGGTAAATATTTAACAAGCTCAGCAATTACAGTGAGGACAGAGACCGAACATGGACGAGATGGGAATTACAGCCTGCTGACTGTCAACACACACACACACACACACACACACACACACACACGGACCTATCTCACATGGGCAACTGCCTAAAAAATGCTGAAAATATGGATACCCTGACCTAAAATGAAAATTAAACAAAAAAACATAGGACAAAAAGAACAGCCTGTAGGCTACAAAATGCTGATTTAGATGTTTTTTTTTTTCTCTTCATATTATTTTTTTTAATGGGGTTTGGAGGGGCCGTGAGGGTGTTGCCCCTCTGGACCTGCGCTCCAGTTTCTCTGGCTCGGCATGCTTTACCTGTGCCATGTCATACAGAAACGTTATTATGTGCATTTTTCACTACGTCCACTGAACTGGAGATAACTGACCGTGGAGGCAGAGCCACTTCCACCTTTCGAAAAATACAACATAACTAAGATACAATTACAACAAATTTAGTCTACAATAAAGGACTGGGGCCATCTAATTAAACATAAAATCAGTATGTTTATTTAAACCGCAAGAACATGTAAGTTTAACTTCATAATAGTTTGAATCAAGCCACTGAGGGAAATAGTTCTCAGCCTGGGGGACTGTGATTACTGAAATATAAGTTATATTTGTCCATGTCAGGCTTCTTCCTGAAACATGTGGGAAACTAGATATCTTAAACAAAAAGCCCTGTTTCTAACTTTTTTCTTCTTCTGAGGAATGTAAAATTGCACGTGAAGTCTTCACGGGTCGTATATTTTCCTGTGCCTGTAAACGCACCACAGTTAAAGCTCATGAAAAATGATGATTATGGGCAACTAGGGGAAGTGAATCCTTGTTTCATGTCATTTTTATTTACGCATAGACACGCACACATGCACGGCACACACACACTCATACAGCCTTGAGGTGTATTAATAATAGTGCATCTATAGGTACATACTGTGCACTGTGCTCCACCCTGCAGCAGTCACGCAACTGACAAAGCCAGCAGAATCTCAGGGAGCTTCCATAACCACCTGCTGCCCGTCTCCTCCCCTCTGCTTCTAAACCTCTTTACAAACTGTACATGACATAAACACAACTATCGTTTAATCGGAGTAAACAAAGTCAATAAATTCATGATTGTTCATGTTCAGAAAAAAATTAATAAAAATATTGGTAGTATGTCCTGTTTCCAACTCCTGTACCCACCTAATCACAACTGTCATGACATTATCGCTCATGTAACTGCACACAGTCCCCCTAGTGGACAAAAGGAAGTACTGCATCAGTATAAGTATAAACTTCATTTCTTCCTTTATGAAATCTGTTTATAAAAGCAAATGAAACTTTGCAGGTTTCATGGTTTCATGTCGTGTTTTCAGTGAATGACTCACAATCCAAACAAGAAAAAAAACAAAAAACAAAACACTGTTTACGTTGATTATGACTGTTGTTCCAAACCACAGGAAGGATGTGGACACGCATTTGTTCTCATCTTGATTGTAGAGACTGAAGAGGTCCAGCAATGACACATGTTTAAATGTCAGTGGAAAAAAACTCCAACTGTAAGAGACAACTCGGATGACCAGAGAAAGGGGGCGGGCGGAGATTGCAGCATACAGACCCAAATCCCTCATGTTCCACTCTAATTAATCTCATTAGTGTAGCATCAAATGACAGCTAAGACGGCCACTACTGCCACTGCGGAAACAAATAGCTGCCTTAATATTAAAGCGTGTTCAGAAGAGTTCAGAGGGGAAGATGCTTATATTATTCCAGATAAATGCATACCGCTCGCTTTCAACAGCTCCAACACACCTTTCAACACTTTTAGCAGTTTCACACACATCACTGAAGCCTTGTCTTTTACAGCGCGACACCGACGACCCCCAGCATCGCTCTTCTATCTGGTCCGATTAGCACCTGTACTGCAACTTTGTGTGATGGTTAAACTAAATGAGCATTCGGGGTAAAACGAATGAGTGCGTGTGTGTGTGTGTGTGTGTGTGTGTGTGTGTGTGTGCGCGCGTGTCCAACAGGATGCCAGTTGTTGGATGCCATGCCAAACCGAGGCGGTGGATGATGGAGATTAAGGTTGCTGTAAGGATCAGAGAAGCAGAAGGTGACAGAGGAGAAGGCACATGTGTTGAAGAAGAAAACCTGATGTTGCCTGGAACTACAAGTGCCCAGTTACCATTAGCTTGACCTTTAATTCAGCTGCTTTTTCGACTGCAGTGACTTACAATCCCTCGCCAGCTACTCCAAGAAAACAGCTTTCGATGAGTACTTTCTTTCAGCCCCCAGGACTAGGAAGCCAGTGAGCCTCACAGGACCTCTCTGCTTCCTCTCCACTGCCTTCCTTTTCTCCCTCATCCTCCTCCAACTTTATCACATGCATTTTCCCTGGCAAGACAAAGGGAAATTCTTTTTCTGCCTAAAATAAAAAAAAAAAGTACAACTAGTCTTTTAGAATCGTTGCATCCAGCTGCGCCAGTAGCCTCTATGTTGATACGGCAGCTGCCGAGGCCACCACCGGCAACAAAATACGATCTGAGGCGGGCCATAAATATTTGAAGCAGATTGCAGAGCAACATGAGGAGAGGTAGCGAGGCGCTCAATGTATGGTGAGAGGGTGGGAAAACAAATGTATGAACATTTTAATTACACGTGAGTGAATAACTCAATGGGATGGTAGGGGTTTGGGGCGGGGGCGGTCATATCTCCAGTCCATCACAGACGCCTGCTTCAAATGTAAATCACCAACTTCATAAAACTTCAATTAAAAATAGAAGCAAGTATACATTTATGTCATGTAGTCTATAGAAAAACCTCTTCTTGTTATTATTTCAAGACTCAAACACACCACAATAACCTCACATGTATGTATTATCACCCCTTATTTTTCTCTTAGATTATGTATTAAATTCTGTATCTGCCACTTGAATGTCTTTCACCATCACACACACACACACACACACACACACACACAGTTTGACGAATACAGTTGTGGGAGTAAGCAAGATTCTAATAAACAATATATTTGATACTGTATATCTTTAGTAATCATATCCATCCCAAAAAAAAAAAAGAAAAATCATAAAATGGAGAGTTTTTCTGTTGCTAAAAACATGATAATACTACTTCTAGAGCTATTATAGTTATTACTACTACTTCTGATATTATTAACATATTTTTGGATATATGTGTAGCATCTTATCAACACTTTTCCTTAAAGTCAATAAATATATTAAGGGGGTTTCCATAGCCACAATACACTACAATACACTGCCATAAATATGCAAACCAGTAAGCTGTATCATACCCATATGCCAGAGGTGGATGTCGATATCCCATCATCACTCTGTTACATGGGCGTTAACTCAGCAACAAACACACACACACACACACACAAACAAACAAACAAACAAACAAACACTGCCAACAACCTCCTGTTACCTTGGAAGAAACTTTTGACGCGGAGGTAGGAAACTGCAAGGCGCAGCACTGACAGCTTGTCCAGCTTGGAGATGACATCAGGGGGGAACGGCAGCAAGCTGGCCAGCCGGTCCAGCTCAGCATTCAGCCTGTCCCGGTGGCGCTTCGACGGGTTGGTTTTCTCACTCGAAGAGGACGGCTTCCTGATGATGAGATGGACAGACGGCGGGGGGAGAGAGAGAGAGGTAGATGAGGTAGGCGTCAGGGTGTGTGTTCACGTAGACAATCATAAAGTCATGCATTCAACTGACCCCCCAACTTTATCATGTGTTGTTGTTGTTGTTGTTGTTGTTTCTCACTGCACACATACTGAAGAATCACCTCAACACACAGATTAAGTGAACTTGTTGGAGCCATGCTATTGTTAAAGGTAAAGTTAGTTTAAATCTGATGCACATTACATGACACAATAAAGCTTACACTGTCAGCTTGCCGACCCCTGATGGTCTTGGTCTAAAAGATAATGTTATCGATAATCATAATCAGTCATATACATTTTCTACATTCTAAAGTGTTCGCGGATATTAAAACCTCCAAAAAATATTCATATAAACAATGACTGTTTATTGTGTGACTATTTTATTTATTTATTTTTATCAATATTAAGAATAGGGCACCAAATTAGTAGAGAAAACAATGATTGATTTTTTTTTTTTTTTTTTTTTTTTTAAGGAATGGCTTCCAAATAGATCCCTGTCCGTTTTTTGCCCGTCATCATAATGATACGAACTACAGGATCATGTTTTGTCTGACTCTGGTTTAAGTATGGCATGCGCCGCACTTTGCCAACCCAAGTAGAGGCACATGACAAATAAAACCACAGTCTGCTACAAGTCCCTCTTTCTGTAAACTGTCTTTCCATTTCACTCAGCCTTCCCCAACACACCACACTTTGTGATGAGTGTTTCCTCCACAATGACAAATTTGTTTCTTCACAACCAAACAAAACAAATGATTTTTGTCATATCAAGTTTCAGCCCCAATAAAATCTCTCTCTCTCTCTCTCTCTCTCTCTCTCTCTCTCTCTCTCTCTATCTGTCTCTCTCTCTCCGTCTGGAATGAATCTAAATATCCGTATTTACTAAACTCCACTGTGGTGACTCCTGATATTAAAGGTACTGGACATGGAGTTATTTGTGTATTCTTGTATGTTGAACCGCAGCTTTACCAGCTGAACTTAACACAATCTGTATATCTAATGCTCAGCTCCGATTTCCACAGCTGAGAGTTTCTGTTCATTCCCAGAGAGACAGAATACTTTTACATGAATGTTCAGACTTTGTTTTATTCCCATGACCCAACTAATAATCAATACGTTCCACTATTTACTATTAAAAAAATATATACAAATGATGACATTGGAAGGTCAGAGATGAAATATACTTTTGATAAACTCTAAGACACTCTGGATTTATTGAGTGAATTAAGGTTTGCTTCATCAATAAGAATGAGGAACTACAGGTGCAAAAACAACATCAATATTCCGGTAAATAGACAAAGAATGATGAGTCCTGAAAAGTTATATTCCTGTCCAGCGTTTACACGGTATCGATTTCGAAGTGGCAAAGTTTTTTTTAATTTCAGATCAGCAGCAAAGGCATTTTGCAAAACATAAAAACTTCATAAATGCCACAGGCCTCGTTTAATTACCGCTTCCTCCTTCAAGATCTTATATAACTTACTGATTCACTATTCATGACATCAGCAGACAACAGTGTACAAAAGAATAGTGTCCTCAAAAAAAGTGTGGACACCTGAAAACACCATCAAACAAAAGCACACGCTGACTCCAAGCCTGCAGGTAAACACATGTACATCTGAAGTAAGTAGTATTTGCCTTGTCAGCATATTATTTCTAATATGTTTGCAACAATAAGCATGCAACGATCACTTTAGACTGATAGTTAGATAGAGTGGCATCTAATTGTACCATTATCACCACCCTCATTGGAGCTGCCACTATAATCACTACCTGTGGTTCATATTCACATTTAAGTAACATCTCACATTATCCAGGTTAAAGGTTTGTCCTGGCTACTAAAGAAAAAGCAACAAATGTAGAGTTTTAAAGAGCTTCTTAACTGTTTCTGGATGGGCTTCCTCCTCTTTCTGCCCGCATACATGCAGTCTCCGGGAGGGATCATGGCCTTGCACTCCGTGGAGGTAACAGGTGCGCTGCTGATGAGAACGACAACGTTAACTTTAACTTTACATGCTGAAGAGATAAAGTTAAACAACAGGCCTATATATGACAGAGAGATAGAGAGAGAGAGATAGATAGAGAGAGACATGGAGAGAGAGCATGTTCAGACTAGATGTTGCACATTATGTCATTAAAGGTCATTCCTTGAGGTGAAATATGAAGTAAATATGAGAGTCCCTAAAATTAAAGTGAAAAAAAAAAAATCCCAATTAGACTATGATTAGAATTAAAACAAAAACAACATTTGAATGATCAAAATATGACAGCATGTCGAAGTTCAATAGCATATATTAATAAATGCTCAGTGCCAAAGAATAAAACACACACCGGAGCAAACTTATCTAATAAATAGTTGCAAATAGTGCACAAAATGCATCCCTGAAAACAAAAATAAACAGCAAAATAACAATGTTATTTCACATTAATTAAAGCAAGAATTTAAAATCACAGCAAAAAGCAGAAGCACTGACCCAAACGCTCTGCGGCTGTCAGTTAATTCCAGTATTATGTTGGCTGTTGAGTCTCATTCAGTATAAGTGCAGAGAAATAGATGCGTCTCCCAGGGTGCACCGACTCGGTAATGCCAAATGATAAATCCAAAGGAAATCAAAATGAACCGGAGAGGTCGTATAAGAGCTCCGAGCTGATGTTTTCATCAACTTTTGCACTGCTGAAGGGGCAGATGTTGGCTGATGCTTTATACCCAATTGAGTCGCCTTCACTTCCTCGCGTTTCAGGTGGCGGATTCCTCTGAATGACATGTCGAGCTCTTCGCACGCAACTCTCTGCCTCACAAACAGAGCTCAGGCGCACACACACACACACACACACTAACACACACACACACACACACACACACTAACACACACACATACACGAGGCTTATGCTGCTTTCAGGTGCACAACAGCATGTGGGAAGATTGCATTTTTTTTATTGTTTTCATTTACATTTGTTTTGCGGCCGTGTTGCCTTCACGTCTCACATTCTCGGAAACTAGATGTTGACATTTTTCTCAGGCTGTTGCTCATATTTTCCACATTTGAGTAAACATTATCGCGTTGCCATGTCTACTTTAATCTGTTGCTACACCTTCTGTTGGACTTACACATTATTATTAATGTTATTATTATTAATAATAATACATTATTATTATTATTATTATTATCTACATTCTTCTACATTAGATATTAATGCGCTTTAAACTACATTTATTTTACCACTCAAATCATTACAAATGCGTAGGTAGTTTTCATATTTACGAGGTGTACGGAAAGATAGCAGCAGCCCAACCCGACCCGTACCAACACACACACACACACACGCGCGCACAGGGCGAGGGGAGGGATCACACGCGAAGGGCAGCAGACTCGCAGATCTCCGGCTTCACACAGAGTCTCTCCGCGGTCGGCTGCGCTCACGGACCGGAGGATTTTGCTGCAGCAGCCCGTTGAAGGAGAGAAGAGATACACGACCTATAAAGGAAAACCTGCAGTACCTGAACCTGTCATTCTACGCTGGACGGAATTGGGCTTTTTTATAACACATAATTAATTAACTGAGAGGATCCAGTTGGCTCTGCTGGGACAGATTTAAATAAGATTATACCATCAAAACTAAACTGGAATCAAATGTGACACCAGTGCGGGTATGAAAGGACTAATGAAAGCCACGGCCAGGTTACTTTAACGTTTAACGTTGTTTTTGTCCACGTTAACGGGCCCGTTAGACGGTGTACGTTGCATTTTGTCTTTCACTTTAACAGAAATGATCGAACAGCCTTTTCTCTAAGCTGCAATCTTATCTTGTTTTGGATGATATCACCGGAAGTGCTGCGATGATCTGGTTCACTCGATCGATTGTAAATAATAATAATAATAATAATAATAATAATAATAAAAAGGTACTGAATGTTATTTATTAATTGATTAATTGAGCGATGAAACACACAGAAGCCCATGTTACAATGTGATCATTGCATTGTGACTTCAAACTGTAAAGATTGTAGCACTCAGTACAGTACTGCAAAATGTGAAGCACAGTACTATGTGTGTGTGTGTGTGTGTGTGTGTGTGTGTGTGTACCTGCAGGATGTTCTCTGCACACATGCGTGCAAACAAACCACTGAAGGATACACACTGTTAAACGCTGCTTCGATGTCAGTAAAGAGCCTGTGTCACGCCAGTGCAGAGTCACTACTCTGAATGGGTATAAGTGCTGTAATTTGAAGTAATGTGTGGTATGAGCAGCATTAAAATATGATTTATATATATATATTTTTAAAACCTCCCCTGTCTGACCTAGGCCAATTAAAACCAAACCATCAAATACATGCTTCTCTGTGTGCTTCTGCTTTGTGACGCACATTGATTGTAACCTTCAAAAGTTCATCTGTGTTTTTTATTTTTATTTTTATATTTTTATGGTCGCTTGTAAACCTTTAACCCAATAAATGGTGCCATTGCAATCCGTCCTGTCATTGAAACAAGAGCAGTCAACTGAGAATAGAAACACAAAAGTGTGTTTGTGTGGCAGCCCCACTGCACCGCACCCCGGTGTACACACTCATGCACTACAAACACGGTGAACACACTGCATATTGTGGATTTATGTGAAATAAATCATGCAAGCCCTTGGCTGAGATACAGTAACCTTCATGAAATAAAGATGACATAGTAGAGCAGAATCCCCCTGCTGATGATGTGATAACACAAACACATATAGCAATATGAAAAACACCCCCGGAGCAATGTGCTTTTCTTTTTTTTTTTTTTTTTTTTTTTATCTTTATCTTATCATCATATATATATATATATTCTCATTTAGAATACGTGACTAAAAAAAGTCACTTGGCTGAGATGTGGTGCTTTGGCTCCACCTACTCAGATTTCTATCTCTGAAAGAGCTCAGAGAAATGTTTGTGTAGCTAAAAACGTTAATCTGCAAGATAATGAAACCTTCAGAGGCCACAGAGCCCTTTTGGCAGCACAGTGAGTGTCGAGTAAATCGCTGTTTAATCACCGCTGGTGCTCAATAATGTGAGATCTAATGCATTAACGAAACTGCAACAGCAAGCGGGACAACTGTCTCGTGCTTGAGGTTTGTGTGACAGAGGAACCCGATACATTTGTCTCTTAATCGTCATTTTGTTCCTTCTTGCCTGACCTTGTGTTAAGACCTTATTCTTAGCACGGTCTCGAAAGCCACGCGTTTGGTCGGGTTTCACCTTTGACAGAGCAGATGGTTGCCCATCATGCTTGTTGTAACACGGTGTCCATCGGGGGCGATGGTATTTGTTGTGACAGGTGGAGCAGGGGATCTGAAGAGGTCCTGAGGTCCTGTTAACACTGTCGGTGGCTGCCATTAAAGCTACAGGGATGCTCATGGTATCAATGCAAATCCACTGGCAACACTATCCAAACTGCCTTCCAGATTAGCCTTGGGCTTAAAGCCCTGCTAATGCTGCTGCGGCAGACCTTTGCACGCAACCGTGTATGTGTGTGTTGTGTGTGCACATCTGTGTCCGCTGTGCAAGTGTGTGTGTGTGTGTGTGTGTGGCTAAATACATATTTCAGGATAATGACAATGGAGTCAAATAGGATTTACTGAAAGCCATCTGCCAGGTGCAATAGTGTGGCTTTCATTGATTAAGATGTCTCTGTTAGCATCACTGTGGGATTTCAGGGGACATGCAGATGCTGTGACATGACATGTCTGATTCTAATGGACATTAATATTTAATGGGATGGTCAATATCGGAAACGAACCAAACATACACTTTTCAACTCCCAGTCGCTGTTATTTAGGGCAGGTGTGCGATTGCTAAGTGAGAATCTATTGCTATTTGCCAAAACATGACAATTTAAAACATAAATTTCACATATAGTAATATAGCTAACATCTTCAATAAGTATCTTGATCTTGCACACGGATAAGTGAATGTACACCAGTAACTTTGTGATTAAAACCTAAATTTCGTCCGATGCTAACAACAGGCCGGGGCGGGGGGGTGGTGGGGGTCAAGAGAGGTGACGAGCTCACTCGCAGATGACCCTGAACTCAGAGTGGAGGTGGAGGCTTCATATAATCGAACAAGTGCAAAGCAGGAATGGCGTTGTGAGGATTTGTGGAGGCAGAGTATAATCCATGACAGCAGATAGTTAATGCAGCAGATGAGCTCAAGAGGTCCTGTTAGGTCAGACAGGATGTGTGTTCTGCCCATGAGGACCTACAGGAAATCACGTGCAGACATACTGTACACACACACACACACACACTTACTTGATACAAAAGCAATAGTTCAAAATGAACACACAAGCACAAATGCTGATACAATCACACAGTGGCCCTGAAGTGACTAAGACCTTATTTCAGAAGGGTTTTTTTTTTTTTTTTTTAAAGGCACAGTAATGAAACAGCCTGGGATGCATAAACATGATGTTACAAAGTATAATCTCTGTCAACAAATATGTGGCTATGAAATCGTCGTCAGTTAACTGATGGGTTCCCGATATTAGACAAAGTATGAATACGACAAAACCAAGAAAAAGTATAGATATGATGAATATATTATACAACTGTCACATTCTGAGATTCACTAGAGGAGTGTTTATCTTCAAAAGTGTGCAAGTACCATAAAAAGTAATAATAATGGGCAGAATATAAACTTATTAAAATGACATGAGATGTTGGATTTAAGACAGTATTTTGAGTCACGTTTCTATCTTGTATCTCGAGTTGTGTCAATTGGCTTGAGAGGGAGAAATTGTGTGTTGGAAGGACTCTGTGCGGATAATCTTTTGTTGACATTTGGATTTGTATTTTTCAACAGGTCAACGTCTGGTCAGAACAAGGGTCAGATGAAGGTCGTGTTCCTCCTGTGCTTCTGTTGCTCTGTAATCTGCTCCGTCTGTGGTTCTATGTGTGTGTGTGTGGTGGTGGGTGGGGTATACACAGAAAGAGATAGAGGGGGACAAAGAGACAGAAAAAAAGGGCCACAGTGTTGTTTAACAGCCAGAATCCTGAGAAACACTGGGAGCTACATGAGTCACTCTTGCAAAGATAAATGTTGACAGTGGAATGTTACTGTGAAATCAGGAAGCGACTGTTTGTTTGGACATTGGTGCAAACAATATGCAAGGTTACACGAATTGTGGCCGTAATAAACAAGTGTTTAAAACCCCGCGAAGACTGATGGATGGATGCGTACGAGTGCCGACAGGTCGTCTGCGTAGAAGCGGGAGATAAAACGAGAGAGAAATAAATCAGTAAAAGTGTAAAATATGAGGTCACTATGATCAGAGTGAAAGCTCCAGAGGGCTCAATCCTGCAATCTCTGCTCCGCACAGGCTGAGAGAACACACACATACACATACACACACACACACACACACACACAGACTAGTAGTTGTACTGCACTTGTACAGCCAGAGGCCAATGTGGGCACAAATGGAATTTCATGGTAATGGACACAAGCTTCTAAATGCTGGAATATCCTCTGTATGTCATCTCAACATGAGTCATTATTACTTTGTAATCAGACCTTTTTTAAACACATGAGATAAATTGAGGCAATCACTTATTTCCAATGAAATTCCAATGAAGTGTCAATTTCCGGACTGCAGTGGAGTAATTTACCGTATTCTAACTCATTACTGGGACACTGTCACTCTTTCCCGGACGAGTGACTTTGGTTGTTTTACTTACACATCTACTTGTGATTATCAGGTTGACAGTAACGGCTCCTCAGTGTAATGTTCTATGAACCACCTGGATTTTCCGTTTAGTGTGTCTCTGTATATTTTTCTGCAGCAAAAGGGATTGAAGATAGGAAAACTGGCACTTACTGCAAATGAAAATGGATCTTTACTGAGGATCTCAACTGAGACTTTAACTCAGGTTCCTTCAGTCAGCCTCTTTTAACACAGACAGGACACCAGGTCCAAGACTATGAGGCAGATATCTTGGCTAAGGCTGTCAGGATCTCATCAGAAAGAAACACATTTAAGATCCTCGTGAAAAGAGAAGATGGTTTCTCTATTTTCTTATTTTGATAAAGCTTATTTGACTTTTCAACTTTTCTTAGAAAGTCTTGATTCTTCATCGCAATCTGCGCTATTGACTTTGTGAACCACTTTCACCCGTGATCTACGTCCGGACTACTGTATTGACAGCTACAAAAAAAAAAAAATCATTAAATGTTATTCAATCCAATCAAAACCGTATGTGAGTGAAAACAATCGGGGAGGAAATTGAATGAGTCACTCCATTTGCTGCCCACATGCCACAGCGATATTAATATATTCCAAATGTATTTCTCTCTTCTCTCTTTGCACAGCTCACACATGACGTGTACATCTTGAGCACTCATTCTGCCACAACCCTGAGGAGGAGAGCTTTCCTTCGCTGAGTGATGCTTTTCATTAAAACTGTACAGGATCCATGTCGCCTGCCTGTCGGGCCTGGTCTATATCCTGGTCATCAATAACAACTTCAGCAACGCCAGTGTTTTTTTGGTATTTGCTCGTGTTTCGGGGATGCTCTGAACTTTAGGGAAGACGGTTTGAAGAGCTCATCGTTTTTTTTAAACCAACACAGTCCCCAGCTGATCTTGTTCACATGCTTGACCGAAGCTTCAAAGAACACAAATAATGACTTCCTTTTGACGTTTTGAGCTTCACTGTATGAATGACGTATGTGCAAAGTTTGACACTTATAAGACTCATATTTATCACATTCATCTGCTGAAAGGGGAAGTTTCTGCATGCTTTTTTGAAAGTGATTCTGTGACATCACAACTCGTGTAGAAAGCAAACCATAGTTTAAAAATGCACAAATGTAACGTGGAAACATGAAGCCTACACCGCAGACGCAGAATGGACTTCTCTAGCAGGTAAACCTTTTGCATGCCCCTAAATATATGATAATATCTGAATTAAAACACGTCTTTAAACCGTTTCATTTATAGAAAGCTTCTTTTGAGCTCCTAGACGAAGCCTCTACAGCTCATTGGCTGATAATTATGAGATAAACAGCTAAACTATTTCCAGCGGGTGTTAATGTGACTACTGCAGCTGCAGATGAGATTTGCAGTCAGGAAGCGATTGAGGATATATACACACAAACAAACACATCACAGGACAGGATCTGTGGAGTACAACATTTCCGCAGGATAATGTCACTCTGGTAATTTATTGCATCAATAGAAGGTCGCTGCCATCTTGTGGAAGAGAGATGGTTTCACAGCACGGAACGATGGTTGTTTTGTTTATGACCAGCAAACCTGGACCTGAAACTCGGTTTTTCAGCCGTTTAAAATGGACGCTGGACACTGAATGCAGTTTGTGTTCCTCTTATGTTTCATTTTAGGCACATATTTAAAAATTATTATTATTATTTATTTTTTTCAAATTTCTCACACACAGTAGACAACATACAGATACAACCTAAACAGGACATGATCTCAGTGCTGATGATTTATTTTTATGGACTGACCCATTCCTGAACACTGCCCATGCTCTGAATTTAAGGCATAGATTACAAGGAACTGAGGTTTGGGAATGATATAGCGCTCCCTCTGTCTGCATGAGGCAGACAAGTCATTTAATGCTGGAGCCAGATGGGAAAAACACAGAACAGGCCCAGTGGAAACTATTGCTCAATGCACCTCTTTCAAAACTAAAATTTATACAGCTCATAAAACGCTCCTGAAAACGTCTTCTCATCTCAAATCCAGTAAGATATTAAACAACATTTACTTATTGCATCATCATAATGTTTATTTATTCATGTCAGCAGCACAGTCCTGGCTAGAAATCATCTGTTTACATAGTGGTCCGTAAATTCAAGACATAAACACACAAGGGAAAGGCAGTCCAATAGACTGGATGATGCTTGGCTAATGTTCCTTTCTCTCTCACTCAGTGCAGCCACCCTTTTAGTCTTTACAACTGCTTTAAAGTCTCATTCTCACAGTCTCTCTGGTTAATACCTACATTCATGTATTATATTCATAATCTCTCTCTCTCTTGCAACACATTTGCATTCTCAAATTCATTCTGTTCACATAAAAAAAAAATCTCGCTCTCCCCGTGCTGTGTATTTGATCGTATCGTCTTTTCAGTGCTTCTTGCTTTCTCGCCACTTCGTACCAGTAGATGCGCATCATCAAAAATATTATTTGCCACACATCACATGTCAAATAGTAGCAGGGGACTGGGCTCAGTCAGCTCTGTCACACCCTCCCATAAGCAGAACACTTTTACATGGTTATTCAGGGTCTGGTTGGTCGTGGTGCTGCAGTATCCTCTTGTACCTCTAGTGGTCTGAGACACTGGTGTTCAGAAGACATTGTATTTGTGCCTTGAATACAGGTCACTGGTATTTTACTCTTTTTTTTTTTTAAAGTACCTTTGGTGTAATTCCTTGGAAAGGTGGTGCTCATCAGCTCTCCTGGGTTACCTCTTGTTGGAGGAACGAACCTGATGTCTCATCCAATTAGTTGGAGCTGATGAAGGGTGGAGAAAAAAAGAAGTAGGAGACAGATTATGATGGTGTCTTTTCATGTACTTTTTTTTTTCAATTTCTCCATCAGAGTTTCAAACACAGTTTTAAAATACTTGAAAATTTTTTGGGAAATACACTTATTTGCTTTCTTCAGAGAGTATGATGATTAGCTTAGCTTAGCAAAATGACTAGAAACTGGGGAAAACAGCTAGCCTGGCTCAGTCCAAAGATACAAAATAAAGAATACGGTAAGTGTATTTCCCAAAATGATGGACTATTCCTTTAACATTCGACACTCACAGCAGGGTTGTCCTGGTTGTCTCGTGTTACTGGCGCTGCTGCCGAAGGAAGACTGGAAGTTGTGGATGGTCTCTTGAAGGATCTGCCTTTCTCGGCCCTGATGACAGCCAACAACGTTCGTGATACATCAGCAATACTCTCAGGCAAAGACAATGCTCTTGCTATACTGTCCTTCTGGTATGTATCCACTGTTAACAATTTCCATCCTCGTTCGAAGTAATTCTGCGTATTTCTGCTGGCTCACAATGTTAACAATCTATTATAATATAGTTTTGGGTCGTACTGTGGAAAACTGGAAATGGAAAAGACTATAAATTGAGGTCAGAGAGCACTGGAAACTTCACCACTATAAGATAAAATTTAAAACCATATATGTTAAACCAAATGCACCTTTCCAGCATTGAGCTCTGAGATGGCAGCCAAGATCTGTTGTCTGGGTCCGTCTGTTTTAATGCCCAGCTCCTTCAGATCTCCATCTGTTAGAGTCAGGAACGCCTCCATGTCCACCTAGAAGAAGTGAAAAACAAAACTAGATAAAATCTACGTTAAAACGTGCAATTATATAAACATTTGCAGTTTTCTGTGGTTAATATAACAGCAACCGTCCAGTCCTTTCAGGCACTGCAGGTCAGTGATGCAGTCAAATGTAAAATAAAAAATACCTCCTGTTCCTCAAATATGGGTTGATATTTCTCCAGCGACAGTTTCTTCAAGATACTCGACAGCTCATCTAAAAAACAAAAGAAACATACAGTACGATTTAAGGGAAAGTGCTAAAACTTGACAAACTTGCCCACAAATAGATTTAATTTGTGCAGATTTCATATTTTTGTTGATTATTTTCATTGGACCCAGAATTCAGTGTTGTATTACCTTCATCTGTGATGGTTCCACTGCTGGAGCCACCGCTGCTCTTGGAGCGAGGATGGGACGAGGCTGAAGACAGAGAGTCTCCCGCCCCAGCGGGAGGTTTAGGCGTTGGGGAAGGAGACGGGGTTAGAGTGGGCGATGTGCTCTTGGAGGTGGAGGAATTCCCTGACTGAGGTCTCTTCTTCAACTCTATCTTCTACAAGAAATGCGAATGGATATTAGCTGCCGTTCACTAACATGAAAAGTATATGGGGCCATTTACTTTTTTTTTGTCTAGTTCGCACATTTTGTGAGAAAGGAATCAGAACACAGACCCGTCTCGAGTGGATGTCAGAGGCCACCAGGCTGGGGTGCGAGTGGATGTCAGGGAGGCTGATGTCGGGCAGCGGCAGGCTGGGTGCTGAGGCTGGAAGTGGGGGTGGGCTTTGTGTCTGGGTGTGCGGTTTCTCTGGAGCTTGAGCCTTCACATCTATCAAACCTGCTGCTCTCTTCCTTTGGGCTGCTATCTGGGAGAGAACACTGTCTGCACTGCCCCCTGGTGGAAGCAAGAAGAAAGAGTATGCATCGTGTTGCAGGTACTTTATAATACAAATACGTTGTTTGTGTTTGTCAGTGTATGTGTGAACCTGAGCGATTGTGAGAGTCCCGATTGAGTCCTGCGACTCCATTGGAGCCTCCAGAGGAGTGGGGGGAGTGGTAGTGACCAGAGTTGGAGGGAGAGGAGGAGGAGGGCCCCTTGGGGATGCTGGGAAACTTAATGGACCTGCTAACCACACGACTGATAGACGTCTGATGAATAAAGGAGAGATAAGATATAAACGATCAAAGACATATAAACTCCTAGAGACAGCTTTCACGCACAAAAACTCACAATATCCGAGTTCCCACTGCTGTTTAGTTTCCTCTGGGGTGGCATAGGGAGACGAGGCGCTTCGCTCTTTCCCTCCCTGAGGAGGCGCGACCGGTCAGAGTTCCACGGTTCAAAGTTGGACGGAGGCAGGAAGGGAGGGATCACCGCTTTTAGCTTGTCATTGGGCAGCCGGGTCAGCGGGGCTCCGCTTCTAAGCTAGAGGTGATGGAAAACACAGCTCTGTTACTGATAATGGTGACAGTAATCCTTATTTCAACAGCTACAAAGTACAATCCTTTAGCTTAAAACATATGAATAAAATAAAAGATCGTTATACAAAAACTCAAGTTTGGTCACCATTGTGGATATTAGAAATTCCTCCTTTTCTGAAGATGTCCTGCAAAGACCTGCAAAAAGGGAACCAACATCATTTACATATTCTTCTGCATGTATCTTATGATATAGGTGGCCTTTTCCTTTTTTTGGGTTGAGATTTTATTCTCGTGCGTTTTTTTTTTGCCTTTTCTAAACTCTCAGCTACTCCATGGCTCACCAGTGTCTTTGCTCTTAACTGTCCAGGCTGTGCTGATGTCATTTCCTCCCAGGGCGGGGCTTGGTGCAAGCGCCCCGTTAGACGGTCCAGCAGGCTTCATATTCGCCTTCATTGTGGCGTCCAATGAAGTTTCTGCATCGTCTGGAAACGGAGCCAGGCGATTGGATGAAAGGCCGTGTCTCAGAGTGTGAGTCAACTTGAGCCGCCGGAACCGATTTGACATCCTGCTCCACCAGGACTGCAAGGGGGTGGAGTCAAACACAGGAAGAGTTAACAATACCGTATGATTTACTGCAAATGTTTATATCAACCAGTCATTGGACATGTATATTGTGGAATGGCAATTTTGAAAAACAATAGAAAAGGGTGTTTTAAATTGACTGCAATCATATTAAGCATTGTATCACTATTTAGAAAAATAAACTGACAGCTGTTGAACTTCTCATGTACCTTAAGGCCTCCCTTGTCGTCAGGTGGCACGGGGACGTTGTTGAGAGAGTGTCGGCTTTTGGAGCGGGTCAGTGAAGCTCTGCCGCGGCGCTTGGACTTATCCTTGTCTACTTGCATACACACTGATGCTAACAGACGCACCAACTCAGTGTCTGATCAAATCCACAGCAGACACGAGGGGGGAAAAAAATGAAAATTCAATGAGTGAAAGGACCTTAGTAAGAGTAAAAGGCTAATTAGTCATTTTGTCATTAGAATATGATTTGTTTGATGAACATAGAGAATAAATTTAACACAGAAGAATACGTAAAAACAACATAAAATTACTTACGATTGTGGAAAGTTGACAATTTTTGATCAAAATAATATTGAAGGAATTTTACTCCAAAATATTTCTTAATACATTTTTAAAAAAAATATATGCTCTTGAAATTTCATTGGACAATATTTCAAAATCACTAGCAGCTCTATATGTTGCATCACTTAGTATTTACAGACAGTGGATTTCTACTACATTAGTGATATCCTGTCACTTAATTAAGAAGGAACTGTTTCTTCGGCCTGTTTCGGAGCGATGGTTGTGGGGCTACCTGGGTCGTTTAGCAGCATGACTAAATCAAAGGCCGTGTATCCGTTCTTAGCTCGAAGGTTGACATCAGCCCCTTGACTCAACAGGTACTTGACAATGTCTTTATTACTGGAGGGAGGAGGGAAAGAAAGAAAAACAGTGAAGTAGGTAAATGATTTTAAGGTTTGAACTGAAAACCAAGGAAAGCAACTTTAGCTCACCCGTGATAGGTGGCCTGCATTAAAGCCGTCCACCCGTGGACACCGTCTTGTTTGTCTATCTCAGCATTCTTCTCCACCATCAACTGCACCACCTCCAACTGACCGCTCACTGCTGCCATCATGAGAGGTGACGCTCCCTCCTGATTGGATGAATTCACCTGAGTGGGATCCTCCTCCAAGATCTCTTTGACTAGCTGGGAATTTCCTGAATCAACATAAAACACACATTTATAGATACACAAAAGTGCAACGTTGCTGTAGTTTTGCTTTTTCTGGAAGTATTTAACATAACCCACCCAACTTGAGGGCACTGAACACATCTGGTCTTCTTCTCTCATCGTCTGTAAAGAAACAAGCACGGCTCTGAAACAACAGCTCTACTTGTCCAGAATCCACATAGCTCGTCACGATCAGTCACTATCGGTGTTTGTGGGGCTTATGTATATAAATATTAATCACTGTGGAGTTTGCGCTCACAAAAAATAATAATTGGGTTGAACACAGAGAAAGAAAGAAGAAACTGAGAAGTAAAAACATTCGGGTGAAGCTGCAAACATCCTGTATAGTGTGAGAAAAGTGATTTTCTTTTTGTACATAAAATTCTACTTTATCTACATATCAGACCAGCAGGCAAAAAGTGGATGGCAAATCACTGCCTGATCAGCCATATTATACATTATTGGCTAAAGCATCACACAAGTGAGCTCTGGTTACAGATCTATGTGGTATTAATGTCACAATCAGAGTTTTGAAATGAAGTGAATCCTGAACTACTGGTGAGAAAACCCACCATAGATCAAAGAGGCTGAGTGCGTCTGCCTATTCCTTCAGAGAGGGGACCACCATTGTTGGTTTCGCTCTCACATCAGTGTTAATTGCATTGAAAAACTAGATTCTAGTTGTGACAACACACACACAGACCAGCAAGCAGTGCTTCCCTTCAAAATCTGTTTCCTGTTTTTATTCAGTCTCCTTTCGTCATTGGTCATTATTACCATTACATCTTATTGTTAACTGATCATACCGTGTACAACATGCTTTGTTAATACTGACCAGTGTATCAAGATCATGCCAATAAAGCAAATTTTGAATTTGAGGCAGATAGAAGACGCCCTAACCTGTCTGTGGTCGGACAGTGGTGATGGAGTCAAGATAAGCCTTGATGTCTCTCTGTTTCAGCTGCATGGCTAGCTCAAAAGCCGTCTTGGACAGTACATTGACTCGGTCAGGGTCAGCTCCACGCTCCACTAGCTGCTGAGCCACAGCCACCTTCGAAAACACACACAATTATATTTGTCAGCTCCTCCAGAAACTCACAACGAAGATTGTTTGATTGATTGACAATCATGTCACTACACCTTCCCACTGAGGGTGGCCAACATCAGTGGTCCCCAGCCAGTGATCTTCTGGGAAAAGTTGACATCAGAGCCCCATTCTAACAGCAGGCGCACCGTGGCCTCGTGGCCGTGCTGAGACGCCACCATCAGGGCTGTGATGTCCATGAATTCTCTGCCGCCACCTCCCCCTGCACATCCTTCACCGCCTCCAAAACCAGCCGCACTGTGGAGAGAAGGGACGGTGCCACAAATATTGAAGCCAGTCCTTGACTAAAGATGTTACTAAACGGGTTTCTCAATTAAATTTTGTTTTTATTCTAAGAGCCCAAACCTGCAGCTGTTGTTGTTGTTGCCATTGGAGATGGCCTCTGCAGCAACAGCCAGATGATCATAGTCATCGACGTATGCCCCGCTCTCCAGGAGTAGTTTCACTACATGGGTGTGTCCCCCACGAGCAGCCATAGTTAGGACACTTGCACCCAGCCTGTTTCGTCCATTAATCTCTGCCCCGTTCTCTAAGAGGATGTGGGCGACAGTCAGGTGACCGAACCTAGATGGAGAGTTAAGAGACACAGGAAATGTAAGACGTAGCAGGACTACAATTTTATCAATTTCAAGATAGTTCATCACACTTTTGTTACAAATGCATTAGGGTACTCTTCTCTAAGATGACTCAATTGTCTAATTTAGATAATGTGTGCATTTAAATCAATGTAAAGTCAACTTTTTATGAGGATTATTTTAAATCTAGCTGAAAACAAACTGCAACCCATTGATATTCCTGATGATGTGACAGGAGAGGTTAAGAAGCCACAGCTCCTACTGTAATTATAACATTACAGTCATGGCTCGTTGTTTTAACAGACAAACTAAATGCAGTAAACTTTGTAAAGTTTGTGTTTCTTTTCACCTAATTGAAGAGAGTCTTCTAACAAATCCTAAACTGTGTTGTAAAGGAGTTTCATTCACGACGTGGCGATAACAAGTGAAATGTCCAGATTTTTGAATGGAGTTTGGTGTGATTTAGTCGGACAGGGTGCATTGAGCTCCAGCCCCACCTGGCAGCCTGCATCAGCGGGGTCCAGCCGTAGTTGTTGCGGCTGTCCACCGAGGCCCCCTTTCGTAGCAAACACCGGACCAGGTTTTCATGCCCGCTGGCCGAGGCAAACTGCAGGGCGGTGTTTCCCTCCTCGTCCGTACAGTCCACCGGCACCAGAGACAACATGTCCGCGGCGGCGTTGCACTCCGACCCCGCTTCTGACCGCAGCCTGCTCTGCCGCCCGGACTCCTTCGGGGCTCCGGGTTCCAGGATGCTCCGGGCCGTTTCATAATCCCCCTCATCGCAGGCACGGAGCAGCAGCAGCGAACTAGCAGGGACACCGAAATTCATGTCCTCCGTGTTGTTAACGTGTTATTCCGTCTCCATTCAGCTGCAGTTTGTTTCATGGACGGTAACGGTCCAAAACTTTCCTCTGTCAGTCGGCGGCCTGAGTCTGGAAGTCATGACGCACAGTAAAATAAAGTTTGGTGTCCAGGTAAAGTAACGCTAAGTCTTCCTCTCAAACACTACAACCAATGAATCGTTTCCAATCATAACACTTTAGCCATATTTTACCGGGTTTAGAGAAAACAACTTTCTACCCCGGTTCCGTTACTTGTTTAGGAATCTCACCACCTAGTCAATTTTGTTTTCCTAGGATGGCGAAGTCGATAACCCGCCCTACTCTGTGTCTGATTGGATAGTACTTATTTCCTTCATTTGTTGAGCAGGTTAGGTTTACGTATAAGGAGTGAGATTGGTCAGGTTTAAGGTAACAATATCAGGGTAAGTCAATCAGAGGCAGGGTAGGGCGGGTCATGACTTCGCCATCCTAGTTTTTAAAAAAATTAGCCTCCCAGAAAACATCTTGAATCTTGATAGACAGGTAACAACAAACAACACCCCCCACTCTGTCTGTCTACCTGCCTAACCACCATACAAACTAATAAAAAAAAAAATAAGTTAAAGATAATAATGGTTTAAAAATAGTAAGAAGACATAAATAAAATACTAATAATCAAATAAAAGTATTGACTTTGACTTTACTCTGATGTTAATTGTCGTTTAAGTTCTAATGTTAATGCGTTTGTTTTAATAAAAAAAAAAATACTTGCAACGTAATCATCAATAATAATAATGAAGTATTTATTTGGTGCTGCATTTTTAATTTGCAGAAAATGTCAGTCATACCGAGTTAAAACACATAGCATATAAGATATAACAAAAGGTAAGATGAAAAAGTTATTATTATTTCATTTATGTTATATTAGTATTTTCAGTCTATCTAAATTAGATCTGATTTTATTGCCTTCATTTTCTCTATCTTCCCTGTATTATTTATACCCTGTTACCTTGTTGAATGCATCAACAAACTGAAAGCAAAGTCATGTCTGTTATGTTATATTTATTTCGTTATGATGTCTTGTGTTTTAATAAAGAGAGATGGGGGAAAGCAAAAACTTGATACTAGAGGTAATGACAGCACCTATTGCCAAATACCCCTCCAGTGAGCCCAGTGAGAAACTACACAATAAAAAAATAATAGCCCATCGTCGCCACTAGATGTCGCTGTCGATGATGTATACATCTAAAACACTAAAGAAGAAGAAGCGCTATATAAACCGGAAACTGGTCGTTTTCCGGCCTTTCCGTGAAGAGCTAACCACGCTGTTCCTGACTCACCGCTGTTCGCTTGAATTTCTCCCGAATAAGTCGGTCAGGAATAATCACAATGGTATGTGCTGTTTTAATAAAGTTGTGTCTGCCTTTAACCAAGCTCGTCTGTCAATGTTTTGATGGTTTTATGACATAATTTGACATAAAATGTTACGGAGTTTGGTAGCTAGCGCTGTATCTAGCTGTTAGCATTAAGTAGACGTCCCGCCACAAAACATTAACATAACTACTCATATTTTTATTGATACTCAACATCTTTACGACTCTGTGATACTCTTACTTGGCACCAGGAGCTGTTTAAACTTACAGTAGTTAGATACCAGTACCATGATGATGTTTTCGCATAAAGTTGCATAAATGGCTAAATGTATTGGTGAGTTAAGATTAACCGCTTTGTCGTAGACAATAAAGGCAAACTGTTTATACATGTTATGTGGATAAATTGACGGGGAAATATGATACTTAAATTGTAACGCTAATAATTGTCACTATACTAAAATATACATTTAACACATCAATATCTTTCTCACGCGCTCCACGTGGTGTTGCGTTTAGGGTCCTCTGAACTGCCAGGATAAACCATTTAGAGGAATAATGAAAGTAGCCTGAACACTTGCATGTAAATACGGCAGTAGTTAATTGTGTAGGTTAGTCAGTATTTATCATTAGACATTGTCTTGAATGGTCGTTCCTAATAGTAAACAATGTATTAATGCAGGAGAGTGATAACAGTGTGACCACTGTGTAGAAAAATACTACCTCCTACAATCCTGTTATGTCACTGTTTAACAAACACATGTTGCCAACCTGCAACAAAGTGATTGGCATGTCACTTTTAATATATATACATATATATAATATACACCATTTTGATGAACAAAATGACAACAATGAATAAATAACAATTCACAAATGGTTTCATTTGTTTATAGAAATTCCTTGAATATCTTACTGTAGGTGGTGGTTGTGTCTGTGAATACAGTCACTAAACCAGTCAAATTTATTGTATGTGGCCAATTAACAATTTTGATTTTCCACAAACGCAGGCTTTGAAGGACTCTGGCAAGGCACCTGTTGAGACCGAGGTCGCCATTCACCGCATCCGCATCACCCTCACCAGCCGCAATGTCAAATCTCTGGAGAAGGGTAATTAAAATCAAGATATTTATGTTTAAAATAAAATGAACCCTAAGACCTGGGCGATGAGGATAAAAAATTCCAAAGTGATGAACCCTGACGACTTTATACGCTATTCTGAGCCATGGCCTTAAAAAGTACCACAAAATGACTGTTAGTTGCTTATATCTTACAAAGCTTTGGCTTTTATGGTCCTCAGTCTGCGCAGACCTGATCCGTGGGGCTAAGGAGAAGAACCTGAAGGTGAAGGGACCAGTCCGCATGCCAACTAAGGTACAGGAGCTTATTTGTTAGACAAGCATTTTTATATGGATAAGACATAATGGTTTGAAAATAGTACTGCAGTGTGAAGATGGGGACTACTGATATTCAGGATTCATGGTTTTATTTGACTGGAGTTAAAATGTGTTCCCTCCAGACTCTGCGCATCACCACCAGAAAGACTCCCTGTGGTGAAGGCTCCAAGACCTGGGATCGCTTCCAGATGAGGATCCACAAGCGCCTGATTGATCTGCACAGCCCATCTGAAATCGTCAAGCAGATCACCTCCATCAGCATCGAACCAGGTGTTGAGGTTGAGGTTACCATCGCAGACGCATAAATGAAATGCAGATGAAACAATAAAGGAATGAATAAGGAAACTGATGTGGTGTTGGGTGATGTACGTTTTGACTGCGTAATGTCTCCCTAAAAGGGAGTGTGTGTGTGTGGGACAATATAGAAATTTACCATAAACTGGTGGAACTGAACTGGTAGGCAAAGGAAGGAATCAGCATTAGATGTACTTTACCTGGATTCTGATAGTGACCAGTTGACTACTGATTTAAGTTGAGGAATCACTCCAATACAGTAACATACCTTTTTAAACAGTTCATATCATAATTACACCAGATATAGCAGTGTAATCCAAAGGTATCCATACAGAGGCAAACTAAATCAGAGGTCAAGTTAACCCATAATTTTAAAATCTAGCCTGATATAAAAATCTAGATTTGACATTCATGATGAACTATAACATCTATTACAAACTGTCAAAATATTGCTGATTTGAGGATACTAAAATAAAATGCCACTGTGCTTTTAGCTTTAACAGCCTCATACTGGGGAAATGTAGAGCTCCATTCAGAAGAACACCCTCATTTCTTTGGAGCCTTTTACACAATAAACTCACCTCAGTAAAAAGTTGAATTTATTAGTTATTGACCAGACAAGAAGTCAAATTTGAAGGAGAGGTTTACATTTTTCCAAGTGTGTCAAACAATAGTTAAATGTTCATATCAATATTAAAGAGTTATTGGTTACCATTATAGTTCCTCTACTGTTGACCATAAAGAGATCTGCTTCTATGGCCATTTCAGTTTGAGATTGAGGACAAAACCTACAGTCACATGTTCCAAAGTTCAACTGAAGCTTATAATTGAGGCATCAGCAGTGTCAAGTTTTTAGTGAAACTCCCCTTTTCTTTTTCCTCAAACTGTTTCATTTACTGAGAGACGATTAACCCAGAAGAAGGAATTTTGTTATAAAAATATTAAATTTAGTAGATAAACAGTTTATTTGTCTAACAGAGTGCTGAAGTGTCATTCAGCTGAACATTACGATGCATTTTTGCACTCATATGGGCGCGTCAGTAATGTTATTTTTGCAGTTTTTCTAAAACCCTGTTTTGGAGCTGTTAGTTATCACACATGAAAAATTACAAATACAACAAAATAGACAAAAATATCTTCTAGTATCTATCTAGCTTATTGTAGCTTTAAGTGACTGATGACAAACAGGTCTCAGTGCTGTTTGAGCAGTCATAAAAAGTAAACTTATTGTTCTTTTTAGAAAATAATATATGTCCTTGGTTGATAAAGTGGAATATATGATCATTTATTACTCTGAGATATTTAGAGATGACCTTTAGTTAGTGATTTGATCCTCTGAACTGAACCTGGTATAAACTGCTTGATCATTCCTGAGGCTTTGGTTGACTTCACACCTGCTTTCAGTTAAAACTGATTACAAGCGCCACATTGACTTTCAGTGGGACATCAGCAGACTTGTGTGTGGAGCTGTTGTAACGCTCAAATTAGTCATTTTAAGAGACAACACCTCTCTAGAATTGTCAGTTAAAAAAATCTGGAGCTGATAAATCCTCAGAATTGATAACAAATAATAGTTTTAGAAACTGTCTGGTTTTAAGATGAGTACCGTTGTTGATTTAACAAAAGAAGAAAATGTTCATTTGCAATCTGAAGACATGGATTTGACTTGTATTGGTCCTGTCAGCACTTCACCCAAGCAGGTAATGTTTTGTCTCTTATTTTCTTTTCTTCAAAAAGTAATACATTTCAAATTCTTTTTTTAAATTTTGTACTTTCAGCTAACTCTTGGCCTTTCAATTAACTGATCTAAACTGAAATAAACCCTAAAAACATCAGCATTGTGGATTAGTGTTTTCCTGATCTCTTTGTTTCTAGAGTGAAACGCCAGGTAGTGCTGAGCAGCAGACTATGAGAGTTTACCTCAGAGTCAGACCCTTCTCCAAAGAGGAACTATCTGACAATGAGGATCAGGTACCGTGTATATATATATATATATCATCTGGATGATCATCTAATCTAGACTATTCTACTCTTCTCTATTGATGTGTAGATTAAACAACATGCTCTACAACCCGCAATGACACACTTTTTAAACTTTTTTTTTTTCAGGATTGTGTGGTGATTGAAAACAGCCAGACGGTGACCCTGCATGCGCCAAAAGGTTCTGCTACCATGAAGAGCAGCGAGAAGGGCATTGGCATGTCGCTCCACAAATTCTCCTTCTCACAGGTCAGCAACACCTAAAATCACTGTTGACTTAACACCCGAATCCCTAAAACATTATGGATCCCTTCTTTTCATGCCATTTTTACTCAGGTACACAGATTTATTTCTGACCAAATGTTCCACAGTATAATGAGGATGGTTTCAGCCCTTAAATGTATTTTGCATGTTGAGTTGAAGTCACAGCCTACAAGCTTAGCTGTCAGTATCTACTTGTACAGCTCCATGTAATTTTGATGTTGAAAACTTTCTTTTCTGGCTCGTAGATCTTTGGACCAGAGACGACACAGGCGGAGCTATTTGAGGACACCGTCAAAAGCCAAATGTCAGATTTCTTAGAGGGGAAGAATGCACTGATATTCAGCTATGGTGTAACCAATGCTGGGAAAACCTTCACCATCCAAGGTAAAGATGGAACCCAGCTGCATTTGAATGTTATTTAGTCAGAAAATAATTTTTCTGTTGTTGTTTTAGGAACACAAAAAGAGCCGGGGATATTACCCCGAGTGCTGGACGCCACCTTTCAGTTCAGTGGAGGCCGTCAGTATGAGGCGATGGACCTGAAACCCTACCTCAGGAATGACGCGCAGTATCTGGATCCTGACCAAGTCAAGCAGGAGAGAGGCGCCAAGGCTGCCATTTTTGCTTCGTTCAAAGAGGTGAGATGACTTCATATCCAACACGAGTTTCCTCAGGGGCTGCGAGAAGATGCTGCTGAATGATTGAAAGATGTCAACCACGGTGCTCTCTGTTAAATCTTCTCCTTTCTTAGGAGTATGATCCCAACAGAGCCAGTGGCGGATCAGAGTCCTCGTCCCGCTCTTCCAGTCGTTCCTCGTCCTCCTCTGTGTCCTGCGATCAGTCAGGTAGCCCTCGCTAATTCAGCACACTGAATGTATATACTGTATATATATCTTTTAATAAAGCAACCTGAAGTCGTTCCAGTTGGCACGTAATGAAAACGTATCAAGGTGCCGCTGCAGTGTTTGTCTTCTCTCTTCAGTGTTGGGAAGCGACCCAACAGACGCAGGCAGCAGCCGCTTTGCCTTATGGGTGGCGTTCTTTGAAATCTACAACGAGTGTGTATACGATCTGCTTCAACCGTCCCTGTGCTCCAAGTCCAAGAAACGTGCTGCTCTTCGCGTATGTGACGACGGTGCTGGAAATGCTTATGTTAAAGGTATGAGATTTTAACTTGTGTGTTAACGGCTCTTTTATGTTGCTCAAGGCTTCAAAACTGCAACAAAAAAAATGAATGAATTTCAGATCTCAGGTGGATCAACATCCAGAACATGGGCGACGCCTGCAAACTACTGCAATTCGGAAACAAAAACAGAAGTGCTGCAGCCACTAAGATGAACCAGTCCTCCAGCAGAAGGCAAACGTTTCTCCTCATCATTTCTTCACTTGGTGTCATTTACCATGTTCAAAAACTCTTTGCTTTCCTCACAGTCACAGCATATTTACCATGAAGCTGCTGAAGATCAATGGCAGCGCCGTTCAAAGGATCTCAGAGTAAGCATTTCTACATCAAAATTTTAAGGGATTATGTATCAGTCTTTATTTAAATGTGTACATTGTTTTTTTTTTTTTTTTTTTTTTTTTTTAATAACGGTTATGAACCGCTTTGTGCTCCTCAGGTTTTCTCTGTGTGACCTGGCTGGCTCAGAAAGATGCAACAAAACGAAGACCTTCGGGGAGAGGCTAAAGGAAGCAGGAAACATAAACAACTCCCTGCTTATTCTGGGGAAGTGCATCACTGCCCTTCGAAACAATCAGACTGACAGGTACAGTTGGCTAGAGATGTGTCAGACGTTTGTGTCCAGCTGCTTAGAGTCGGGGTCTCACCCAAAACCTGGTTGAATTGGTTTGACTTTATGCTGATTGTGCTACTATCAAAATTTATAATAGCTGCAATAGAAACAATAACCCCATAATGATTTTTTATTTTTTTTGCATTGCTAAAAACCTTCATATTGTGCCTTTTGCGTTCTTAATTTTTATTTTGTCCTTCACCATCCTTTCACCAGAATGAAGAGCAGCTACATTCCATTCAGAGAGAGCAAGCTCACCAAGCTCTTCCAGGCCGTTTTCTGCGGCAAAGGCAAAGCTTCAATGATTGTCAACATTAACCAATGTGCCTCCACCTATGATGAGACTCTACATGTCATGAAATTCTCCGCTGTAGCCAAACAGGTAAGCCTGAAGACATTAAATCGTGCGAGGGTGAAGCGGCGCCGCTAATCTCACACCTGTGTCGTCTGCAGGTGGTGCAGGTGATCCCAGACAAGCACCTGGAGTCTCTGGCTCCTTGTCTGGTCGGCCGCGACGGCAAGCCTCTGGTGAGGAACGGGACGATTGACGGCCAGGCCCTGGAAAGCCATCTGTCTGAAGAGGAGCTGCTCGAGGAGGAAGACGAGGCTGACATGTCTTTACTGCCACAGAACGTACTACTCCAACACATGTCGCAGTTTAACCGTTTCATATCTGTGTCAGAGATGCAGCCGTTAAATAAATAAATGTGTTGTTTTTTTTAGGAGATTGTGAATATGATTGAGAGCCTCCGAACAAAACTACTGGCTGAGCGAAGGAGAAACCTTGTGCAGGAGATGGAGATTCGTAAGGAAATGGGAGATGCCATGTTGCAACAGCTCATGGAGAGTGAAGAACTCCGCAGGTGTCTTACTCGTGTTTACTGACTGCATAAATGGTTCATATACGTGTTAATTTTCAGCAACAATCTCCCCGTGTAAACCAGACTTTAGCAAATTCATTCTTTTTTTTTTTTTTTATATTAAGCCGAGAGATTGAAGAGCTGAAGGAGGGCTACCAAGAAAAGCTCGAGAACACGTTTGAGATGTACAAGGACGCCATTAAAGAGCACGCCTACCAGAGCGCCATGAACAACCTGGAAGACGACTACGTGCCTCTCGACGAGTTCATTGCCGAACAGGAGAAAGTCGAGGTACGTTATTTCACTGGCAAAGATCAGACAACTTTAAATGAGGAAATTGTAAATCCGTGCCACATCCAGGAATCGATTGATTTATAAATGCATGTGATGAGAAAAAAAACGCATGCTGTTGAAAACTAGGCCCTCAGACGTAAGCTGTCACAGTTGGAGACATTATCCTCTGATAGCAGAGGAGTGTCTGCCGTTGCAACAGTGGACCAGTCGTGCCAAACTCAACCATCTGAAGCTTCAGGCGTAGCAGGTTTGTATACTGTCTTCTCATACAAAAAAAAAGATGATCTAAGGCTCCTTTTCCCATTTGGGTTTAGCCCATACTAGATATGTGTTGTAGGAATCGGCAGTAACAGAAGAGTGCATCAAAACTACGTTTACTGGGGCTGTCTATCTATTGAACAGTAAATCTTGGGTGCCTTTTTAATGTACATGCTGTTTTTATATTTTGTGGGTTTTTTTTCAATATATCTCTGATTTTTATTAGTGTGCTGATGTTTTGTGTTTCGATATTGAGCCGTTTTATCCCATCAGGTGACGATCGATTCAAACGTCTCTACAGGGAAAAATGTGCCATAGAGAGGATGTGTGAGGACAAGCAACAGGTAACGAGGACAAAATTCAAGTCATGTAACCCCATTTAAATCTTAAGCTCCGTCTGGTTACGCAATCGGTTGTTCAGGTCTGCATCAAATGTTTTTTTTTTTTTTTTTTGTCTTTAGTTGATTTTGTCCCTAGAAAAAAGGCTGGTGGGTCTTAGTGAAACACTTCAGCAGGTCAGAGATGGCTTCCTGGAGAAATCTGCTGATCTGGACGCTCTGCAGAGGAAGACAGATGATCAGGTGATTCTTACAGTGCAAGCTTATTTTATACATGCAATGATCGGGTAGGGTCATGGTACTAAAGGGTTTGATTGTTGTTTGACTAGATGCAGGTACATCAGGTAAACATGAGGCTTTCATCTGTATGGAATCTAAAATTGTGTATCTTGTATTGTGGTTTAAATGTTTAGTTTTTTTTTTGTTGTTTTTTTCCTTCACAAAGACAAAATCTATGGAGGAAATTCTACAAGACAATATCGACAAGGACAGGGAGATCACCTCACTGAAAGCAGAACTCCTCAAGATCTCCCAGCAGTCCCCTGTGCTGCCTAAGACCAAGCGAGGCCTGCTCGCCAACATCAGGGAGGCGGTCACCTCTCCGCGGAAGGGTACGTCTGGCCGAACACTCAGGAAAACAGTCAGGACTCAGCACCACTGAAAAGACCAGCGTCTTAACAGCAGCTGTACTTCCTTCCTTCTTATTTTTTTTTAAAAACAACTCCATAAAAACTGTTTGTCATATTTTTAATTGTATTTTGTGCGTTTTTAATAAAATTCAATTGTAAAAACATATTGAAGTTTTATTTTGGAATAAGATTATAGATAGTTATGTAGGAGATCAGATACATGGGTTTTGACCAGTTGTGCACACACGGAGAAATCTATGAATTTAATACCAATACTGTCTGTCTGTTTGGCTTGATGCCCTTGTAAGCCTATGCATCAGTTAGTCTAAAGCCTACATTGTCATCACTGATTATATCCAGACTTGTAGTCACAATTCTATACATGTAGACCTTTTTTATATATATATATTGTACATTTTGAATCATTGACAATACCAGTTCGTCCAATTTTAATTGAATACTTTACATTTCATGGCCTTACTGTAATTTTTGTTTTTTTGTCTGTGTGCGTGTGTGTGTCGTGCTTTATTCACATGAAAAAAAAAACCTTGTTATACATGCATATATACACTGCAATAGAAATGTCGCGCTAGGGCAATTTATTCCTGGTACGTGCTGAACCATCATCAACCTGGTCATACCGAGCCATCCATTATCTGGAGCCTGAGGGGACGTGAACCATAAAAGGCCTGGATAGGACAAAAAAAAAAAAAAAGTACTACTTTCAATTCCCTTAAGTGCATCACTATTGACTAATTTGCTTATTAGTCTAATCACAAAAGATCTAATATCTAAAACCACTTAATTCTTAACTGGAGTGATGATATGAAAACTATGAGAATATTTCCACCGTGCTAAAGAAATATTAGTTATATAGTATATTGACCTTTACAGTTCAGAGAATGAGGTGTAGCCAGTGTGCTGCGCGTGAGGTAACCGCGCAGCCTCCTCTCAGTTAGTGAAAGGGCCATTGTAGTAGGGACAGACAGCCAGCTGCTCTTATATCTCTCTGGTCTCAGTGATAGTTAATGAGATTAACTGTTCGTCTTAGTGTGCGTCAGTGCAAAGGGGTCAATCACAGGATTAACACCTTGCCTAAGAGTTACATCAATTTATTGCTCTTTTTTTTTCTCCCCACATTACTTTGATTTTTTTCACACTTCTGGATCTTTGTTGGACATTTTTCAGCCTCCAAAGCATGTTCAGCACCTGTAATAGCAGCTCAGTTACTGAAGTGGAATATTGCAATGCATCATGCGGCCTTGGGACTGAGTCTGTCTCGACCCTCAGCTACTGAATGAGGCATCTTCCAAGGCAAGAAGAGGAGCAGGGGCAGCCAGAGAAGTGAAGGAGCAGGTGGGCCAAAATCTTGCCTGCTGTGGCAGAGTCTGAGACTCTGGACAAATCATCCTCATGCCACTTGTAAATAACAAGGTGGGCGATGATTGCACAGTCGGCACAGACAAGGCTTCGGCTGATGGAAAAGTTCTGGTGGATTCTTTGATAAAGGTAAGCCGTTATATTAATTATCTTATGTTCTGGATACTGTAAGGTACTTCTGCTGTATTGTTTTAATTATCAGTAAGAGTAGTTCACAGTGGGATAAGCTGCAAGATGTCATCTAATACATTTCTGAAAAATTCATAGTATTATTACAAGTATTTTTACACACCATTATTATTTTTAGCAAAAATGAATGACCTTGAAGTTGTTGTGTTAAAAATAAAAAAAAAATAAAAAGATTAAATGTTGCACTGGCAATCATATGTTACTGTGATGTTTTTTAAACTCCTGTGACAGACTAAACATACTCAAGACATCCAAGCATCTTTTCCCCCTGTGGCTATAAAAGCACTTAAACTGAAAAGAATTTCCTGGTCCACTGCATCTATGTGACCATTGTAGTGTCTGAGATGGATAACACGCCATGCCCCCCCCCCACCCCCACCCCCCACCCGCGCCCACACATACACACACACACACACACACTTCATTGGTGTGTGAAAAAAGACAAAAACATGTAAACCTACAATCATGTTTTGCTTAATAGTTTGATATGAACTTCATATATTAACTTTATTGCTTCCCCAGAGGAATTTGAGCCTCATCGGATCATATAAATAATTTCTATTTAATATGTGTACTGTATAGATATGATAGAGATAGGCATATATAGTGTGAAAGCAGGGAATTGACAAAATATACAGAGTGACATAGGTGATTATAACATTTATCATAGAAGACATGAACATATATAGTATGGAAAAAAACAAATGTAAATTAATACATCCCATACAACAACAATAATAATAATAATAATAATAATAATATTATTATTCAGGCAGTATCTCTGCCTGCTTTGGAGATGGGCCACTCACACTCTGAGCATGCAAGGTTCTTTTGGCTTATCTAGAAATAGATAATGAGATGTTAAGCTGATTATTTATAATATTTTTCATTGAAACCACACCTACTAATCCTCCAAGGTTAAACTCTGAATAGCTATTAATAAAACACGTAAACGTACGTTTGTCATATGATTTGCTATAGATTGTAGAATCTGAAGTTCCCTATTTTATCCCAGTTATTGTTTTAAGCAGCTTTAGGAGACAGGTGACATGGATACTGATCGTAGTTTCCATTCATAGTTATTTATTTCTGTTACAGAGGACTGGTTACATGCAAAAAAAAAGTTTCCATTGAAGACTGTCTTAAATCCATATTTTTACATTTACATAACCTACAGTATTGATGTGTTCACTGGTAGATATCTCTTCAGAGGGCTGATAGGTGCACAGATTTCCCTCTTTTGAGAAGTGATACGTCTTCTGGTCTAGTGTACACTTTAACTTGATCGGGTGAATTTTCATTGGCAAATCAAACATTTATGTTATAATCTTTTAAATTATAGATGAAAAGTAATTTTTTTTGCACCCAAAGCCTGTGGATTAGGCAGTATTAAGATCTGAGTTGTTGAAGTACAGCAACGTCAAGCTACCTGCAGCCTTCATTAAGCTTATATTCAGTCCAAACAACTACAAGGTATCAGGATTTGAATCATCATGTTATAATCCTTGCGCTGCATATTAATAAGGAAATTGAAATCTCTGTTATTTATTTGCCCTCATACAGGTGGTGGCATGTTACCGGCATTTGGCTTCATGCGTTGGTGGATGCACAGACAGCCTGCAGCTGCGGGATGAGTTGCGACAAACACGAGAAAAGGCCCAAAAGTTGGCCGTGACCATCTGTCATCATCTGACCTCACATCTCCGGGACAAGAGCCTCCCCGAGGAGCAGCGTAAGGAGATGGAGCTCCTCTGGGTGGCGTTCTCCTCCAGCCTAGAGCTCCTCCATGTTGACATGTGCAAAGTTTTCAACATTGGTGACATCTTCTCTCTGGCTGACACGGCATGTTTGGTGCAAACTGGTCTACAAGGTAAACAGTGGCCCTATATATGTTATTGTATATATATATATTTTTTTTTTGGATGTTATAGCCAAGGGAATCATATCCAGTGTATTGCATAAAACAAGATCAAATAATCATGATCATTTCTGAAATTCCCTTTGTTTTCAATTTAAATACTATATACAACGATTGAACTTGAGAGTAACTAGATAGAGGTGCATCATTTCAGGAGAAACATTTATAGTAATTTAATTGTTCCTCTGTCAACATGATTAAATTAGTACATAAGATGAAGGCACCACATGCAGTGTCTGTGTAGTGTTGCCATGGTTACAATATTGAATTACTGAGTGACATATCTGGCAATGGAAAATATATATATATACAAATGTATATAAATGTATGTCGCGGATGACCAGTGTTTGTCAGTGTAGTCAGTACATTTTGCAGCTCCAGATAGTAACAATCTCTACAGAAAATCTCTAGCCTAAAAAAATGTTGTTTATCTGGGTTCAAGCTTTTGCCCATAATAAGAAGCAACTTTGTTATCATAGTTAAGACATTGTTTAGTATTTTGCAGACATAAATTCCCTCATTTTTGATTTTGGCAATGCAGGAGGCGGCACTGAAGTTGCAGCTCGGGCCCTCAGTCTGCCAGACCTGAACCAGGCTCCGACTCCAACCCTCCCTGATGGCCTAGAGAGCCAGGAACGCAGCACCATGGAGCAGGAGATCAGCCAAATTGACCAGATGATCGATGATATGGAGAAGAAAGTCAACGTATTGCGCTGGATGGTGGAGCCCCATGGGCCGCAGTATGCTGACCCGGTCAGTACCACCGACAGCGCCTCCCTGGCTCTGTTCTCTGTTGACGAGGAGCAGCCAGGACAACAGCCTCTATGCCAGCGCAGTCACATGTTTGTGCTCTTATTGCTTTGTATTGTCGTCTTAGTGGCAGCCACTTTATCTGTCTGTATTGTCTTTTTCTCATGAGCAAAACCTTAACGCACACATTATTTATTTTTTTCAGTAAAACCTCAGTAAGATACTCAGTAATAGAAAATGTAAAGAAAATAGCTGCTTGATTATCTACTAGTGCATAAGATCTATTTTTTTTTTTTTTGCCATTTATTGCAGTGAATCCAAAGCTGCCATATATATTCTAAAATACCTTTGTTTAAAAAAGTGACAACAAAAATACATGGTTGCCAGTTACAACTGATTAATTAAAATACAGTGATTACAATATAGGGGAAAGTGACTGATTTTACCTACACAACAATTGTAAATTGATAGTTTCTATGTTCCCTTTGCTCCTATATAGTACATTCTCCTAAATAGTTTGTGATACATGAAAGAAACAATGTCTGATTTAAAAAAGAAAAAGAAACGATCAGAAAGACACTTGTATTCCTTGTTACCATGGAGAAGATATGGTCACTGATGCTTTGTAGCTGATGTACTGTAATAAGCAGAAACTGAAACTGTTTGTTTATATGACTGTGCTGTAGAGTACTGACAGTGTATAGTTATGCATTATAAAAGTATCAACTTTGATATGACACTGTTGTTTTCCCGCTTTTTTTTATTAGCACCTTGATATAGAAACAAAACAGTTTATCCAAAGCAGTGAAAATGTAAAGAATTCAAATGGAAGTAATCTTCTCATTCTACCATTTTCATTTTAATTTGAAAAAAAAAAAAAAGGGCAGATACAGCAAATCGGTAAAAGTCTGCAAGGCTTGTATGTGAGATGCTGTGCAACTGTTGGTCAAACCTTATAATGCCTTTAAGTAACGTCTAAAAAGTTAAAGAGATGCATTATATAATAATATGATGTGGTCATGATGAAAATCAACTTTAGATTTGGTGATTAAGAATGGATAAGAAATGATAACTTTGAGGCCAAGGCAGATACCTTATTTTACCACTCCTGTGGTGTAGATATATAGTACACTATGACGTTGAGAGATTCAATTTGATTCAAATGTATTTGCACCATTTCATACAAAAGCAGTTCAAAGTTTTGAATTGAAAATTGACTCAGGAGTAAGGAGGGTCATCCTACCTGCCAGCTAGCTAGTTTGAACTGTGAAGACGAGGCGAGACATGCAACTCTTATATTAACTGTATTTGTTAACCTGTCAGAAAAGCAATCACTCTGGCGCTTGTTTCAACCATTGACAGTATATAAATATGAACGGCATGACAGCTCCCCAAAACTGAAGCTAAACAATCTTGATTGCCCCCTGGTGGTTGGCTGGAGTATAGGTCATCAAACCTCCGTCAGACGAGGGGGTGTGTCTCTACTGCACAGACTCTGGCTCCAAATGATGTCACACGAGCAAGATGGCAGCTCCCAGAAAGGAAATATTTTGGCTTCTCTAAGTAGTGGAGACGTGTCGTCCATATTTATATACAGTCTATGGTTTCATCTGAGTACTTGAGCTACAGGTTTAACTCATGCCACAGTCAGTAGCCATCCATGAATTTTAATTCATCGTTTTTTAGGTCGTTTAGTACTCAATTCTAACTGATCATGAAATCCAACAGTCTAAAATATTGACTATCACCTTTAGTCAAATCACCAACATTTTTCAAAATATATATTCCATAAGATTGGTGACTGACTGAGTGACTGAAGTGATTTGAAAACTCGACTTTCTTTGTTGACTGATTCATAAAACTCGAATCAGTAAACAGAGTCAAACTTCCCATCTCCAGTAAGCTTTATTTTGAAAGGTGTGTTTTCCCCGCCTGTGATTCGTCGGGAGGTCAAACCAAAACCAGGTAAAAAGCACTGTAGCGTAGATAGATAGATTTAATTAAAATGAATTGTCAATAAATATAAACTTTGTGGTAACAATAGAAGTGTCTGTTTCATGGGATGGGTGTGTGTGTGCGTGTGTGTGTGTGTGTGTGTGTGTGTGTGAAGGGGGGGGGGGGTCATGGTCACACATATATATAATTATATTTAATTATAAAATAAAAAACAAAGCTAGCTTTTATTTTGGAAGATGTTTGAGCCGGAAGTGTTCACCAAAGAGGAAGAATTAAAACCGGAAGTGTTTGCCCTAGTGGACTCGTTGTGTTGTAACTACTGTCCACACGTGTGTAGCTGTCAAAGAAACATTTACCAGTCAACAACGAGCCGCATGACGTTAAATTGTAAGTTAACATAAATGTGGGACTGCATGTACAAAACGTCATTAGCTGGGAATCATAGTTTGTAATGATACACGTTAAACTAAAGCGGCTAACCTAAACTGTTGCCACCGTAAACATAACGGTATATATGCATACTCTTTATGTCTGTGGTTATCACAGTATGTAACGTTATAAAATAAAATAACATAATTTCTATTTGACAACATAGTCAAGTGTTACATTACGCTGTTACACTTCATTCATCTAATCTTGAATGTAAGATTGTTGCTGAGACTCAGAGTAGGTTCAGTAAATATACTAGACTTCAGTGCTTTGGGGAATATCTGTTAAGTACGCTACACGCTGATATGTCGTCTATTTTATGCTTTGCAGGAACAGTTCAGCGTTAACTACGCAGCTATGGCTGATGCGTTCAGTAGCAGCTCGGAGAATGTAATTCAGCGCGTGGTAGAAGTCGCAGTGAAGACAAACGCTCCTCTGGGAAAACTTGATGAGTTGTATAACATTAAGAAGACCTGCGACTTCATCAATCAGCATCAATTCAAAAAGGTAAGGACTTCATGTCTACGTCTTACTCATATACATATTTCAGACAATTTGTTTACAAGTGCGAGAGAGTACAGATCTGTTAGAAAAAGGCTGTTCTGTGTAAAGTGGTTCAACTTCATCTTCAGTTTATTTAAAGTGCACATCACACAAGGAGTCTCTGTACAGTCTCTGTTAATTAAATAAACAACAACAAAAACTCTCCGCATGATTTCATACGTCAAGGTATATACAAACACATACACAGGTAGAAATATTAATATAACAAGATGGTTGAGGTTATGAATTAAAAAAAATAGAGATCATATGTATATAAAGTTGGGGTAACTACTTGTCAAAGGGGGAAACGGTCAGTGATTTGAGTTTCAAGACAGTGTATTTAGGAGAGGCCATAGTAGAAAAGATGTGTTTTCAGCCTAAACAGAGCTTGTTCATGTTCACAGGTTGCTCTTCAGTTTTCTGATGACCTGCTGGTGGATTCAATTCCCATAGCAGCCGAGATCGAGAGAAACAGTAATGCCAAGCTGTTCATTTTGGGAGATACATCATATGGCAGGTAACACACCAGAGAAAAATGATCTGATAAAAAAGGCTTACCTGTATTATTAGTATGCACATGCTACACACGTCCATTTGTTTAATGAAGGTGTTGTTATATTTGTACATTCATCCTCTCTCGAGCAGCTGCTGTGTGGATGAGGTAGCTGCAGAACACGTTGGAGCCGACTGCATTGTGCACTACGGCAGTGCTTGCCTCAGCGCGTCTAAAAGGTTGCCATTGATGTACGTCTTTGAGAAAAGACCAGTGGACCTGGAGAAGTGCGCCTCCGCCTTCAGAGGACTCTACCCCGACACACAGACTCACATCATCATCCTCTATGATGTCAACTATGTTCATGCTATTGGTAAGCTATCCCATGAAAACCTCTGAAACAGGATTGTGTTGTTATATATAGATGGATGTCAATGTATTATTATTATTATAAAAAGTCATTACTTGCTTGATAAAGGTTTGTTGTCATCTCACTAACTGAATTTTTTTTTCCTCAGATGATCTTCTGACACTCCTATTGCCAGAGTATCCAAACCTTGTTGCGTCAGAACTTGTTGTGGAAGGGGAGCAGTGTTTCAGTCACAACCAGATTAAAAGACAACATAAGGATGCTTGTCCGTCAGAGCAAGACGGCAGCCAGGTTTTGTGTCAGTTCGGAAGGCAGTTTTTCCTGAAAAGCGGTTTGAGCATAACGGATTACAGTATGTTCTATGTAGGCCAAGAGGGAGCAAGCTTGCGAAACTTCATGATGACTTGGAATCGCTGCTCATTTTGTTCCTTCGACCCCATAACGATGGCAAGTAGGACCGAGTCCATAAGTGTCAACCGTACACTGATGAAGCGATATTATGCCATAGAAAGGGCCAAAGATGCCAGTGTAGTCGGCATCCTCGTCGGCACCCTGGGGGTGGCTGACTACCTCTCCATAATCCAGCAGTTGAAGGAGACCATCCGCAGAGCTGGAAAGAAGAGCTATATGTTTGCAATGGGGAAAATCAACGTGGCCAAACTCGCAAACTTTCTTGAAATTGACATTTTTGTGTTAATCGCATGTCCTGAAAACTCACTGCTGGACTCGAGTGAGTTCTATAAACCTGTAGTGACTCCCTTTGAGATGGAGGTGGCCTGCAACAAGAGCAGGGAGTGGTCAGAGGAGTACGTCACAGACTTTCGACATCTCCTGCCAGGTTTGAGTTGGTTTTATTTACATGAGAAATCCCTAAATCTACTCTTTTGAATTTATTTATGATAAGGGACTATTATTGGGGAAGGAGAGAGGGAAGTCAAAAATGTTATATTTGCTGGAGGGGGTGAAGGGTATTATTTTTTAGTGATTTGTGCTTTGTCATAAGCAGAGTACAACGGTCCTGTCTGTTTCAGGCCTTTATTTTTCTCATCACAGTTAACTGGCTCAATGACAAATTCGTCAGTTTTAAGAAAGAAAAAAAAAAGTTGATTTTTAGATCAAAATATTACAGAAAAGAAAATGTCATATAAAGGCCAATTCGTGAAATAATTTAGTTTGTCATAATTTGGGGAAGTTGTATTCCATTTATATCTGAAATGTATGCATGTTATATCTTTTAAATTAGATTACACCACCTTAAATTCTTTGTTATTCCTCTCTCGATTTATTAATAGTGAAATGAGTTAGACAAACTCTGATTCAACCCCTTGTTCACCCCTCAGTCATTTTCGTACAGTCCCTAATATGCATCCAGTTTTATATTTTATTCAGTAGCCTAATTAAGGTTATTAAAGTCTTTTTTTTTTACTGCATATCATTTTTAAGTTTCATCTCAAACTTTCTCTAGGCGGACAGAGTTATGTGCCTTTGCCTGATCAGCAGGAGGAATGTGACGAGACGGACGTGTCTTTAATCACAGGAGCTCTGCGAAGCCAGCATCTTTTGAACAGTGAGCCTGCAGAGTCCTCATCTAGCTCTTCTCTGGTCCTCAGGAACCAGATGCTGACCGTAGCCAACAACAACTCAGCTGGTACGGCACAGTCAAAACACTTCCGCTGCATTTAAGACATCGTTTGCTTTATTTTTTTTTGTGAATGTTAATATGAAGTTTGCATATTAAACATGCTCAAAGACACAGAAAGTGCACCTTCACAAATGTCTTGTATTACACTAACACTACACATGGTTTACTTTCTCTATTCAGCATCTTTTCTGGCGAGTCGTAGCTGGCACGGCTTGGAGCGGAAGTTGGGAGAGACGCCCGTGGCGAAGGCAGTAGAGGGCAGGAGAGGCATAGCTATCGCCTATGAAGAGGAGGGAACATCATCACGAGAACTGACCAGTAATCCACAAGATCTCCAACAGACTATTTAATCATGACTGCCTGAAATTAACAGGTATTAAATATATATTGCTTGTAATTACTGGAAATTGTGAGAAATTATTAAATGTTTAAAAAAAAAAAAATCAGTACCAGATATCCTTTGTATTTGTTTACATTTTCATCAATCATTGGCCATTCACAGGGACTTCTTCCACAAAGGGTGCAGGAAATATACCAGTATTCCCGTTACACTGTCCTTCCAACCAGTCCTCGTTAACTAGAAAGAAAGAAGTCCAAGAATCAAAATTGTATTTCTTAGACAAATTGCAATATTTGTAAAACATTTGAGATGACAATTATTTGTCAATATATGGTATAAAGAATGGTGTCTCACCTCTAGATAGGAGTGTGATAGTGTCCCCTTGCTGAAAATTGAGATCCTCAGGGTTTGATGACTCGTAGGAATGAAGCGCCACCAACTGAATCTCGTTGTGTGGCTTTCCATCGGTTTGCTAAAACCATGAAACACGCGTGAATTATTATTATTCTATGCTCAATTTCACTCAATCACTCAAGCTTACACAAGTGATCTCAGTTTGCACTGGCATTATAGTATAAACTCAACTTTATTAGATCAGCATGGAGCAAATGAAAATCCTCCTTCTGACCACTACCTTCAGAAAGCAGCCAGCATGCATTTTTCTGCATTTTGTGGCTGAATTGGGATTTTATGGGTGTCACCATGAGGTCTAATACATTTATTTTTCATTATTTTCTGAGATTTTACAAAAAAAAAGAAGAAATTAATCAATCACAGACTAATCGATCACAAATGTAACAGTTGCATCCACATTAGTGCAGGTTTCATAAAGTTTTTTATAAAGTTTCCTTATGGTTGCTTTCCCACCTGGATGAAAATGCAATTCACAGGAAACACTTGGGACAAACAATCAGGAAGTAATAAGCAGGTTCCTTCCATAAATATCAAAGAACCGTATCAGAAAATTGCAGCATAAATCAGTGTAAGTGTATAACGTGCACAGCAACAGATCATCATATACTGTACCTACCTCCTTGGTGCTGCACCACAAGGTGATGTGCCCGGCGCTGACATGACTCCACACACTTTCCATTTCTGTGTTGGCATTGATTGTACTTTGCTCAGTTACCTCGGAGGTTAAACTAGATCGAAGAAAAGGATTGAATGTTGTACTCCTTCCAGTAATACAATATACCAATTAAACTGGAAGATTATTATTTTTAAACTTGCACCGTACCTCAAGGTGATTGAAGCAGAGGAGAGATTCAGTTTCCTACTGATTTTCTCAATCAGTTTCTCATAGGGAGACCCAGGTGCTACAGAGACTGCAAAGTTGAATGTGTAACGGACTTTGACGATATATGAATTGTCAGCCTGCAGTATTAGTAAAAGGACAAATCAGTGGAATTAGATCATCACAGAAATCAAGGGAACATCTACCCTAGATGCTTTTGTCAACACTTGTTGGCACATGTTGTGGTTTTGAGTAATATTCGTATTCATACCTTACGTTGTACATCTCCACTTGGAGTAACACCTTAAATATAGAGAATGTAAAAAAAAAAGAAGTTATGTTTACACACTGTATGTGTCAAATACTAAAGCATGTGTTATGACAGAGGGGTGTAGTTGGATGCAGTGCAATGACATCTAACACCAAGCAGAGAATCATGTATGTAGTTCATTGAATGAGTGTGTCAGATAAACAAGTATACCTTTCCTTTCAGGTCTGGATGGTGCTTCTCGTCTCGGTGGTTCTTGCTTTGGAGGTCCAGATATTCCCTGCCCATGTTTTACCCGGTCCAAATAATGTCATTCAAAATACAGAAAAAGTAAATAAAGATGCTGTTTGTCGGGGGGAAAACAGTAAGTTTATATCTGTGTATTTAAGCAACAATCAACATTACTACAACAGCCTACTATACCACCAACACATAAATATAGGAAAATAAGAAACAAATTTCTTACCTCATTCTGTTTAGAAGCCAAGGAAATTTCCAAACGTTCCAGGTAATTGTAAGGAACAAGTCCCCTCTGTAATTGACATGAATACTGTTAAATGGGCAAATAGAGGTGGAAGAAAAATGCAGGAGTAAACCGGAGTTCTTTAGAGAAATGATTATAAGACGCACGGTAGCAGATATGTTGCATATGTACTGATTGTGTACGTGGTGGTCTTACTCTTTCGTTGAAGATCACAGACGCCCAGTTGTCAGCACCTTTCTGCAGTACAAACACAATGTTGCCCGGCACCACAGCCAACTCGTCACTGGTCTCGGGAACAAACTCAAACAGGACAGTGTGAGGTTCACCTTCCAAAGCTCTGTGAGGACAGGACACATCCACATGGTGTGGGGGACACTGACTCAGTCTTTATTATTGCTCTATTCATTATTGCTGCTGCTATAAATATACAGTACGTCCGGACATTTTCTATTTCTTTTCTGCATTAAGAGTTTTGCTGTCAATTTGTTGTCAATTTTCCCTTGCGACAAGGCTGAATTAGATCAACTGTAAATAAATCATATTCCACAAACTACATATGATGGTTTGTATAACATTAAAGTGATTCCAATCAGTACGTTTGATCAGAGAACCTGTTCTACCTCAGAACCTCACGTTCTTTTGGAGCAGTGGGACCATCTTTAACCTATCAGATGTAAAACAAAAACATAAAGCATCCGATCAGTAGTGCTGTAGACAAGTTAGATTGCACCATTCTTAATTTAAAGAAGAACCAATATGTCACCTGTGGCTGTAATGGGGCAAATCCAGAGAAGGCATCCTGAGGAACAACTGAGGCAACAACCTAAAGATGATTTTTTTTAAAAATGAGGTTATGTATGTTAGAAGCACTGCAAAAACTGAAAAAAACATTAAATCACTGACATTTTACAGAAGTGGATGAGCTGCACTCATTGAGTACACAGGGAATAATGTTGTAGCATTTGTTACTAATGCAAAGCCAAGTCATGACATAAAGTATTACCTTTGCCTTGCCCAGGTAGTCCTTCTTCTCCAACTCAGCCACATAGTGCTTATTCGGTTTAAATAGAACAGTTGATGGAAACTCAACTAGTTTGAAAAGCTTCTGTTTCTGTTGGTGAAATGTCATTTAAAGGGATATTTAACATATTTGTCAAACATCCAAATTCAATTGCTAATATCACACTAATGAATACAAATAATCACTTTCCATGCTATGTCATGAGTATAGCCAAAGGTACTGAATAACAGTACAAAATATGTTATTGGCAGCTGAAATCCTATGATTTTTGCCATGAGTCCGTAAAGTGCATGTTGATGATGGCGACAGCATTATAACTAACCAGGGTGGAGCCCAGAGCTCTGTCGATCATATTGAGCTTAGTCTCTGTCTTGAAGTTGAGAGCCTTCACAAGGTTTTCATGGGCTTTTTCCCAGTGACCCAGCTGAGCCTCAGCCAGGGCCATATTGTGGAGAACCTGTGGCAGGAGACATTGATAATGTGTGAGAAATTTGTCATTATTTTAATCTTTCATGCCCTGAAAATAACGCCCAAGCCTCTTTTGTTAGTAGAGTTTTCTCCCTTTAGCCAAATGGAAACATATTTGTGTTGTTGTTGAAAATGACTTATTTTAACATTAAATCAGTCATTAGGATATATTAGAAAATAGTATTTAGGATTAATGTTGTGTAAGGCTTTAAACTATAGACTGTCTAATCATTTGTAAATGGCATAATAAGGAGGCTTATAAAGCTTTTATATACTTACCTCACATGCATATAATTTGTATCGGAGACCAAGTGCTTTGTAATCTATCAGCTGGTTGCCTCTTAGTGTCTTGAAGGCCTTCTGGAAATCACCTAAGCACTCCTCATACCTTCAAACAGGAGTGATTAAGTTAATTATGTTGCATTTCATAGTGAAAACCACAAAGAGGGTAAATAGGAATAGTGATGTGAGAGGAATCAGACTGTATGATAATAAAAGCATGCAGCGTTCATAAAATGTGAAATATGAAAAACTAATATGGCCATTTTTATATTGAGATGACAGGTGTGCCTTGCCTCTCCTTCTTGTAAAAAGTGATTCCTCTTTGAAAGAAGGCAACAGCCAGATGTTCGTCCTTGCGTATGCTGCAATCAAATGCCTAAGAAAATGAGAAAATATAGTAACTTCCTCTAATAGAAAAGAGAAACGGTTACCTCTACTTCTTCTTTCTCCGTGACTTGCAGCATCTCATCTCAGCCTTATCAGCTACATCACAATTTGAATTGAATATCTGATGTGTAGTATTCCAAAAATAAATATCAGATATTTGAAATGTTTTTTGACATTTTACCAGCAAAGGTCACACATACCTTTTCAGCAGCATCCAAGTCTTGGTTAATAAGATGGAGACAGCCAATGTCAAAGTAAATCTTGGAGTTTGGTTCTTTGATAGACAAGAAAATCTCGAGTGCTCCTGACAAATCTTTTCTGTCAACAGAAGTTGTAGCCTCGTCCCACTGGCGGAGGGTGTCCAAAAAAGACATGGTCGCCTGGTGAGGAGCACACTGAGCCACAGGCCAAATAAAGGAAGCGCTTCTGATTTGTACCAACGAGTACAGGAAGTACAGTGACAGCGTCACTGTTGGTACATATATATCTACACCTCCCTGCCATGTGATTCTGAAAGATGGGATATGTAGAAACTCATAGCTTGTGTGTGTGTGTTTAAAGAAAACTAATCTCGTTTTGGTATTGACTGGTTTCCCCATATCACTTTCTCATCTTTAAAATAACAGGTTGTAAACCACAGAGTGTTATACATCAATCATGCATCAATACATAATTACATTATACATCAATCATGTCCTTATTAGATCGTCTATCAGTAATTAGTGGTAAAATAATATAGTAGATCATATTAGACTCCTGCCCCCCCCAATTGAGATTTTTTGAAAGCCATCTTAAGACCTATCTCTTTCCTTCAGCCTTTTCTATCTTTATTATTTGTTCTCTGTGCAATGCTGTTGTGTTTTTAGAATTTAAATAACATTTTAATTCCCCGGTTAATCCTCATTACTTTGTCTGTGTTCTCATTTTATTGCAGTTTTCAGCCTCTGTAAAGCAATTTGTTAAACTTTTTTACATGTGCTCTATAAATAAACTGACTTTGAGGGAAATGATCTGTCTGCAGACTTGTGATTATGTTGATATGCTAACTAAAAAGTGTCATATATGTGTGTCAGTAGTACACAGGAATAAGAAAGTGGTGAAATGTTTTCATCATGATTTACATCCTTCCAACTAAAGCATCAGGGGTCTTGTTTAATAGTTAAATTACAACTTCCGGTAGATACTGTAAAAATAAATTTTTTTCCTAGGATGGCGACGTCACAACGTGCCCTCCTCTGACTCTGATTGGTTAGTATTTGTTGCCTTCGTTAGTTGGGCCGGTTAGGTTTAGGCGTGAGGAAAGAGATTGGTTAAGATATGGGTAATAATATCAGGGTCAGCCAATCAGAGGCAGAGGAGGGCGGGTTGTTACTCGCTAACTGTAAACTAGCTCCTAGCTAAACAAACATGGCTCTGCTAAATTATCAGACAACGGAGCCAAATAATACGTAGGCAAATGAAAAGGCAAAAATATGCAATAATTAGTTAGAAAGGTGCCAAATACAAAGCTGTAGATGGATAGTTGGTATATTATCCGGCTGGTTAGCTTGGTGTAGCCTTTTGTGACCGTGTTTACACAGAGCTAGCCCTCCAGTTGGCTAATGCAAGATAACAAAATGGACCTTGGAACAATGTTGTACAACAATTTAAAAGATGTTACATGGAGCACGACGTCCTTACCCTTAGATCAATTTGTCAGTGCTTATAGGTTGCCTCAAATCGTCAAGCTGGATAACGGTGAGTTAACTTGTTTTTCGAGCTACATCCTAGCATTTGCTCGCTGCCAAGGTAAACTTAACGTTAAGCCTTTTGTAATATATAATTATGCGATTGGTTTTGTCAGTATATCTTATTATTTATCCACAGACATGATCCCCAAAAAGCATATGAAAGATTGCATTTTTCTAATTAAAGTTAAAATATGTGCGTCTTTTTTTTCTTGCAACTGTTCTTTTACAAATGTATACATTTCCAACACAGCACATTGGAGATCATAAAGCAAAGATAAGACATTACAAGACTGTTAAAGTTATGCAACAAGACGATTGCTTGAACATGTGTGTGTATATATATAGTAAAGACACATGTGCAAGAGGATGGAAAAAAAAATACAAGTGACAACCTAATCAGATTTCTACATAGTCAACTTTTTTGGTCAGTCAGAGAGCATTATCCATTAGTGCATAGACGATGAGTGCTGAGTAATCCAATGCCTTTGCTTGTTTGCAGCATCCTGTTAATCTTTCATGCTACATTAAAGAGGAAAACATTAAACACGGTACTCCTTATACAGTAGATACAGATCAATCGTTTGGGTTATTCAGAATGAGTCTTGTCCATTAATTTCAGTGCTGTCATGACCCACATCCCGGTCTACAATGACTATTGCACTCTGCTGTATGTCCTGGACTGTGAGGTGTAATCGGTGTTCTGCTTTGTAAATGATTCTGTTGTTTTCACTCCCGCAGGTCAGTTGGTTGAAGGACTCAGAGACAATGACTACCTCTTGATTCATTCCTGCCGTCAGTGGACGACTATTACAGCTCACAGTTTAGAAGAGGGACACTACGTCATCGGGCCCAAAATAGAGATACCGGTTCACTATGAAGGTACATTTTATGCATAGATAGATGCTCCCTGAATTTGCCTGATATCATCTTTTGATAATATACTATACGTTTGTGTCTGTTTGATCATTATATTCTACAGTACGAAATGGCAGTTTCTATTTGGAAAACATTTGTCTATAGTTTAAAACACAGAGCAAATTCTTGTCAATTTCAGGGCATCTGTTTTATGGAGCTAATGATCTTCTGTCAAAATAAAGAATAAATAATGGCACAGCAAACTACCCCAAAATAAGAATATTTCAAATATATTGAGCAGCCCTCAATTTAATCCAATCCAGAGGAGGATGTGAATTGCTGAAATTTGGGACTATGGTCCAGTTAATGGGGCTTCGATGCTTTCTTGACCTTTTTTAGTTGCACTGTTGCGTTTTTTCCCCCGCTTTAGGTCAGTTTAAGCTGCTGGAACAGGACAGAGATGTCAAGGAGTCTGTGCGATACTTCAACAGCGTGGAGGAGGTGGCTAAAGCGTTCCCTGAACGGGTATACGTCATGGAAGAAATCACCTTCAATGTCAAGGTATATCTAATCTGATGAAGGGATTATTATGATTTGTTGTGGTTTTTGGGGTGTTTTTAAAAAACTATAATTTTTTTTCTGACTATATCATTTAAATTTCTAGATCTCACAGACTCTGATACGAGCAGTACTGTAAGATTTTCTGTTAAGATATGTCTAGGACTTTTTCAGTAAATTTGGTTTAGTTCCAGCAAAGTCTGTTTTACAAAGCCTGTTTAAAATGGCATTAAAACTTATCCTTCCACACTATCTTTCTTGTGGCCACTTTTTGGTTTTAGCTTCCTCTCAGGCTTAACTGGTATAACAGTCTTCCAACCACAATGATAAGTTGTGTTTTGGGCTGTGAAACCCCACACAACAGGATGAGATGAAACAAGAAAGCAAATGTTACAGCACCAACTGAAGTATACTGCTAGGGGTTTTACAAAAAAAAAATCCAAATCATCAAGTTGAAATGCACTCCTTAATTTCGTTAGTACCTACACCATATGTTATCTTTTCACAGATGGCTTCAGGGGAATGCAATGAAGATACAGAGGTATACAATATTACACTAAGCACCGGTGATGAACTGACATTAATGGGCCAGGCTGAGATCCTTTATGCCAAGACCTGCAAAGAAAAATCAAGATTCAACACAATTTTTAAGAAGATCGGGAAGCTGAATTCCATCAGTAAGATCGGTCGAGGCAAGATGCCTTGCTTGATCTGCATGAACCACCGCACCAATGAGAGCATCAGCCTGCCTTTCCAGTGCAAAGGCAGGTTCAGCACCTGTAGTCCTCTGGAGCTTCAGATGCAGGACGGCGAGCACACTATCAGGAACATTGTGGAGAAAACGCGCCTCCCGGTCAATGTGACGGTACCCAGCAGTCCACCCCGCAACCAGCATGACCTCCATCTCATCCGGGAAGGTCATCGTTACAAACTGGTCAACATTCAGACGAAGACGGTGGTTGTATGCTGCATTCTGAGAATCAACAAAATTATCCCCATCCACTTTCCCTTTCATATGGCCATGCCTAGATTTATTATTCCAGAGGAACTGCTGCAAGGAGAGTTATGGTTAGACACTATGGTGCATCGCTGGTTCTCCTTCTGCCAGGACCAGTTCGACATAGACGACTATTCTCGTGCCGTCCGGGATGTGCGGACTGACTGGAACGACGATGGTAAGAGCCCTAAGAAAAGCAGCGGGAACGGCAGTTGCAGTGGAAGCAGTGCAGGCAGCAGCACCTGCAACGGGTGCGCCAACCACATGCAGATTCCCAGCTCTTTAACGTACGCCCGCGATGAACTCACCCAGTCCTTCCACCGACTCTCCGTGTGTGTTTATGGCAGCAACCTGCACGGTAACAGTGAGGTCAACTTGCAAGGATGTATGACACTATGTGGAGATTGGGCTCTTCTCCCTTCGGACAGCATTCCTTCAGACTCAGGAGAGAGCGAACACTTTTTCCCCGAGCTGTTGGATTGCTCAAATCAACAGCCTTCCCTCAACAAGTCGGACGTTCCTTATGAGGAGCTGTGGCTGGATCACTTGAGAGGCCAGATCCCAAAATCGCCTTTATGTGAGGGAATCCGAGGCATCAACAACGGCTGCGGTACACCAGCAGCCCTGTCTTACCCAGTCACTTGTCCTCTTGGTGCTGCTACTAGCTCAGATGTATCTCTTACTCCACCACCAGTCCCACCCAAGTCTGAAGCTGTAAGTATCATCCATTATATCTAAGCATATTAAAAAAAAAAAAATTAGTTTGGCTGTCAGTTTCAAAGTCAGGTCGTACCTCTCTAGGTGAAAGAAGAATGTCGTCTTTTGAACGCCCCACCAATTCCTCCACGAAGTTTGAAACAGATGCCATCGGTGCCTATCCCGTCTAAACCGCGGCAACAGGAGACGAGGTCTCCAAGTCCAACCCTCTCCTATTATTCATCTGGGCTTCACAACATGTAAGAATTGAAACCATTTCATAGCATGTTTAAACCTCACTAGAATAACAAAGTATCCATATATTGCAGTTTCTCTTTATCCCACAACCTGCATTCTTTAACAGCTGCAAAATATGCGTTTAAAATGTTAAATATCGTCGTCATATGATAAGGTCTACATGTTTTGCTCCTCTATTGCTAAATAATGTGATATTTTTCCATCAGTATTGGAGCAAGTGAGCAAGAGGCGGCAGAGCCACAAGAGCAAAGCCAAGTGTGCTATCCCTGTAACTGGGGTAAATCCAACACCAGTGAGCCAAATACCGCTTTGCCCAGTGGTAGCCTGCCCTCAGATGGGAGGTCCTCCAGGTTGTCTTGGCCAAACAACTTCAGTGGAGGAGAATCACGCAGTATGGAGGAATTTCTACCAGCCAGCTGTCGAAGTTACTACAGTTACCCCAGAAAGAGATCCCCAAACACCACAAAAACCTGCACGTCCAGCCTCGTTGACTTTGACGGCAGAGAGCTGGCACACAGCAGTAAAGACTTCACATCGCAGAAAGCTTCTCTGAATCAGTTCTGCACCAAATCCTCAAGTTTCAACTCGGAAATGTACAGAGACAAGCCAATAGAAGAATCAAACACTAAGCAGAGCCTCTCTTGCCCCATCTTACCACCGAGAACACAGAAATCAAATGCCATTAAGAAGGGCACAGATTTACTGCCTGGATCAGTCTGTGACAGTACGCAGGACACTTCAGATTGCTCACTTAGTCAACATGAAGAAGGCACAAAAGAGATGCATCCCACCTCTAACCCATTAACTCCTAACTGTCCATCCTCTTCTCCCACTGCGCAGTGGCAGCCTCCATCCAGCCTGGCTGGTCTCTCTATTGAAGAGGTGTCCAAATCGCTCCGATTTATCGGCCTGCCAGATGATATTGTTTCTCTTTTTGTTTCCGAGAAGATTGACGGGAATTTACTCCTGCAGCTCACTGAGGAGATTTTGTCTGAGGACTTCAAGCTAAGCAAGCTGCAAGTGAAGAAACTCATGCAGTTCATTAATGGATGGAGACCAAAGATATAACTATAACAGTATATGACACTAAATCCTGTTATAAAGCAGGGAGCGTCTTGCCTTCAGTATATATGCTATGCACACCAAGCCACAAAGAGTTTCTTTTTTTTTAATAATATGAATCTGTTTCCTTGTTACTACATTGTGGGGAAGACGGTTGGGTAATACTTCTCAACCCACTTAAAGTCTGTGACTGCTATTTGCAAGCCATTTGGCACTTTCATGAAGACATTTTCATGTCAGCTACTTAGTACTTTTTCATACACAGCCTACTAGTGTTCACTCGTGTTTAATTGTCCCTATACAAAAAGCCAACAACCTGAAAGGAAAACGAGCACATGGAAAAATATTACTTAACGGATCAGCTTGATTAAGACATCGTATGATTCTGTTTTTAAAAGAACACAAACCAGAGGGTGGACTATAATATATGTTGCTTATAAGAAAATATATATTTGGTTTTTAGAAGTGGATACACGGTTGCTGTTGTTTTGATGTATATCACAGCCTGATGGTAAGAGCTGTGGTGGTTACATAATAACATGTTCGAATCCCAAATAAGCAATTGATTAGCAAAATGTCTCATGATGTATATACTGCATATACCGTTTTCATGAGATGTGATTATGTGTTGATTCAATTGCATTTCTCAACACAGAAGGTTCGACTGACTGTTTGGTAAATCAGGAGTCCATCTACATACTGACAACAGACGTACTTGTGTTCTTTTAAAAGTGGAGCCCTTTTAGGACTTTTATTGAGCTACTAAGCCTTATTACCTTTGAGCCTGTGGTACCACACTGATGTACACATCTTTAAAAAAAGCAGTGGTAAAAAAAAAGAGAGACAAGAGACAAAGAAGCTGTGACATACCCGAACATGGGTAATATATTAAACTGTACTTTAATTGGATCACATCAGCTGTCTGTACATCAGTGTGATATCAGGTGAAAGTTTCGGTTAACTAGTTTTAGAAGATAAACAGTCGCATGCATTTAAACCAACTGGGCCAACATGAATTGCATTTTTGCTGTCATATTCTACTTTACAGACCTATGCTACTAACAGTTATCATGATTTCTGACACAGTGTTTGTCAAGTCTCCGCATGCAAGGCCTTTTTAATCTAAAGTTGAATTCAACTATATTTACTATTTGTTTTAACCTACAATGTCTCCACTAAAGGAAACTTAAGGTCATTTATAACTGCAAATGACTGATTGAGGCCTAACAAACTACGTCCTTACTCTAAAACTAACATGGAAATAACCAACAGAGGTAACGGACCATGATAGTCTACATAAAATGCAAATTATGCATCATGCACTTTGGTAGAGTTCAGTCTAATTAATAGCAGTAACAGTCATTAGATATAAACCTATAAAAGAAGAAAGTCTATCTAGAGATTGAATGCACTACAAGTTTTTTTTCAAAACTAAAATGGTACGTAATCTTTGTTCTCATTTTATGTGTTGTAAGTTTCCTGTAAACAAAGTAAAATATAGCTTTTTCTGTGCCTTAACCCAGAGACCTTTTAAAAAAAAAAAAAAAAAAAAAAAAGGCTTTGCCAGTCTCTCGTCATGAAAATATGTTTCTAACATTAACGTCTCAACGTGAGCTGAGGGAATGATGTTAACTGTGTGTTTTGCTGGTATTCTTTTCACCACTGGAAGCTGAAATTTAAATTGATGTGTAAAAATGAAATATTGGTACCAAATTTCTTTTTTCTTCCTTAAGCTTTGATTCACACTTGATGTATTTATGCAGTTATTTAACTCATTTAACAGAACGCTAAATATGCAGAATAGTTATATTCAGACCCTTCGTATGGCTGATATGTGAAGATGCCTTCTTACAACCCAGGTCTGCTCTGTAGGACAACAGCTGTTGTTCCTCCCACTCTTTTTGCTGTGGGTTGTTACATACGTGACTTGATATTTTTTATTTTATGTAAGTTTATTTTATGTTTTTTTTTTTTTTTTAAACTGTTGAATTTATTTTTATTGAGAAAAAAAGCTTATGTTCAAATTTCTGTTTCTGTTTTTACTCTACACAACTTGGGATCTACTTGTGTTTTTTTTTTTTTTTTTTTTTTTTTAAATAAGCTCATGCATTAACACTTAGTCACGAGGAAACAAACCTGCTAGCCTCAGTCACACTTCATGGACAGTGACCAAAAAATAATGTTAATAAGCCATGTTTCCAGGTAATTGTCCTGATTTCCTTGTAACATTGTCACAGTTTTTTTGGGGGCGGGGTATGACGTGTGTTCCTTAAAGCTATGATGAAGTGATGGTTAGTGTACTATGCAATAGCCATGGCAGTCCAAAGAGACCACAGGAAGGAACAACAACAATGCATTGATTGACAATAAGAAAACAATGGAGTATTATGTGTATTGAAATAGCCACAGTGTTAATTTCAGGGACGTTAAGACCGTGCATGCCAAAGGATATCTTCCAAGTAAATCATATAACTTGAATAATTCCCTGATACATAAACTGTGAACACATTATGACAACCGGCCCAGTCTCATGAACATACACTAGCATCAAGCAGTCAGTACTGAAGCCTGCCAGCTCTGGACTGAAGCCTACGTGAATTATTGTCATTTTTTTGTGCAAAGAGGAGAGAAATGACTGTGTCACAGCAGGGTTCGATAGCATTTGGAATCGTGTTGGTGAGTATTACTGAAATCTTCAGTTACCTTTCAACTTAACTCTTGTTTTCTTTATTTTTGATTGTATAATCTATTAAAAATGGATTAACTGTTTGTGTGCGTGTTGTTTTTTTTTTAAAAGTCGGGTAACTGTTTAAGGTTTAGTTATAAGGTGTAATTTATCTGTATTTCCTCTTTATATGTTGGTTGCATTAATAGTGGACCTAAAGATATTACAAAATCAATTAACAAATTGCAGAGTCTCCTCAGCAGAGCTTTGAGTAACAAATTGCAGCTCAGGTCTGTGGCGTTTCAACAACCAGTACGTGCTTCATTAGTTCTGCTTTTCTCTCTTTTTTTCTCTTTTGCAGCCAGTTTCCTGCCTTACAACAAGCAGGTTCAAACATCTCAGAAGATAACACCAGTTCTGCATTTTAAACCCAACTTTGTACAAGCAGTTTAAGGGAAAAAGCAGATGGAGATGTATTATGAATACTACAGGGACACATGTTACGTATTAACTTGAACTTGAATACTTTTCTTCTTATTATTGTTTAAAGTTTGATTTGTTGAAATATGAGGAGAAAAAGATACATGTGCATGAGGCTCTATTGATTTCTATTATTTCAACACATACTTGCACAACAGGAACACTTTCTCCCTTGTATGTGCACAAATACAAATGTAGTAGTACTTGATGGTACATTATTTGGAGGTAACCCTGCCTATTCCCAGTTTAGTAAATAATATAGTTTTGTAGATCCAAAGGCCCACAGTGGTCGAGGTATCATGCACGACGGCTCACTGTTAAAACCGAAATAGGACACAGTCATCATTAACGTCATGTGTGCTGCGTGTTTTTCCTTCATTGAGGAGTCAGTGAGGACATTCTGTAAAATGTGTATGAAACAGAAATTATTTTCCATTTAAACTTTTAATTTGAACATGAGCATTTCAGCTTTTTCCATTCTCACTTTTATTTTTTAGCGTTTCCTTTTTTTAATTTTTAAATTTGTCCTTTAATTTTTCTTTTAGTGTGAATTTGTCCCCAAATGTTACATGATGACTGACTGGTACAAGAAAGCTTTCCTGTTCACAAGTTCAACACATCAAGTACATCAGAAAAAGCAACATGCAATGTGACACAATATGTGGAAATATAATTAGGAAACACCTTTTTTATTTTAACCAGTTTTTAGACATTTTAATTGGCAGTTTTTATAGAAACTGAATACCACTATGAGCATAGTTAGAATAATAAGAAAAAGAAAACCCGTCAACTTTATAACTTCATGACATCAATTTTGAGAGTTTTCTTCATCTGGACCAAAGTACTGTACTGACACCATATGACACAGCTTCTAGTTTACTGTCATCAAAATATTAAGCAGCTAAACTGAACCATAACAGGTGAGAAAATTCTGTTGACCTGCTGCTATTGACACATAAATCCTTTCAAAGTTCAGTTTCAGCTTTGGTCCGATCGAACCACAGATGCTGACAGTGCTACTTACATAGAGAGATACATTTTTCCGCACATTGATGACTTCAAAAAACACCAAGAAACAGCAGACAGTATCCGGGGTTCTGCAGATCCTGCTGCAGGAATCGAAGGGAGGGAATAATGATGCGAAGGCTCTTCAGACCCATGGTTCCCAGCCGGCCCAAACTCTGCCGAGCACGTTTGGGTCCATGGCCTGGTCGAGCAGACAGTCCACCTGCTTCTCCACAGTCAAGTCTGCAGCTTTAAGCCTTGCTCGGATGTTGTGCTCCGCGGTGCCCAAAGCCACAGACTGCATCCCTGTAAACGCAGCGTCCTTCTCAAAGCCCAGCTGCAGCTCCTCGCTGAGAAAATAAAGCAACGTCTAATCACACACAAGTAGGATTCATGGTTTCGAATTCTGTCTTTTTGAAGAGCAGTTACAGTAAACTTAAAAAAATACAGTTCAGTTAAAGCTTTTAAACCATTTACGGCATCATAAAGACCTCTGAACACCATGTCTAAGGTGGTATTTCCACGTGTCATACAGTGAGTGTTATCAAGTTCAGTATAAGGGCTTTTCCTTTAGACAACCACTGTAGCATTCTGCGATTGTATAATACTGTAAACTATCACAGAAGACATCAACAGTATGAGATTATATCTAATCTTAAAACAACAACAATTGTACCTGGTTATAGCTGCTGGATTTGCTCCTTCGAGTTTTCGTCTTGCAAAGTTCACCTTCTGTAAAGGATACCAGTTGATTTCTTTGGTGTTTACGTTCTCAGTCCAGGTGCCTCCCTTCTTCAGTTGTTTCAGCTCAAAGTTCTGTGTAAAAGCAATAATAAACTCCATTTGTACTGAGTGAAAAACAGCAATCACAACAAAGACTGAGCATAAAATCCTTCACAAATGTGCTATTCATAGCAGTATTATTTATTTCTATAGCATGATGCTGTCCAGGTGCTCATGTTGATATGTTTATACGCCTGTAGCTGGTGATCAATTGATTTTTAAGTAATCTTAAAAGCAAACATTTGCTTAAATGTGAGGATCTACTGCTTTGCTGTACAGACCATATATTCTATATTTAGTGGGGAACCTTGGAGCAGTAGTGATGTTACCTTCCAGTCCAGCAAGGGCTCCTTGACAAACACATCCATGGTGTTCAGTAAAAGGTCCGGCTCAGCCCTGTAGGCTCGGAGCGAGTGCACCATGATGCTCTGGATCAAACCCGACTCTTTCAAAGGTTGCATTAAATTCACAAACTGTCTGGTCAGCCGGAAAGGCATGAGCTCGGGCACCGGGAGGAACTGGGAAGAAGTGCAAGATTGCAGGGAGAGGGGATTAATTGTATAGGGCCGTGGTTCCTTGCTTCACATTTATACAGACACTTTCACACTAGAGCCAATTTCATCTTACTGCACATATAAACAACACACGGCTGTGTTTTTTTTGAGGGAATGATCTAAAGTTCCTAGTAAGGTATAAATTACATGAGCACAATTTACCTGTGTGGCTGAACCAAATGCATGACCGAAGTCGATGCCAATCATGCCCCCTGTTTCTATGTTGATCATGAAGTTGGAGAGATGGCGGTCTCCGATACCTAAAATCCAATGGCTCACACACAGCAAAGCATGAGAGCTGATGAAGTGGGAGCGCAAGGAAAGAAAGGCCTCGGGACTGTTGCACATCTTCAGAAAAGCTCTCCTACAAAAAAAACAAAAACATTTAACTGCAAGAGTTAACGTTCATGAGCAGTTTAGTAATAAGCAGATGAAAACTTACTTCAGGAGATCACCGGGAACCTGCTGCAACACCCTCAAAAAGTTGCTGACGGTATCGGCGCGTTTCGCTTTCCTGGCAGAGAACAAAGCGCTGTAAACTCATGTCTGATATTTCACATTTAATTAAACTGAAACGGCAAATGTTGATACTATAATTTCAGATTATATGAACAGTGAATGATAGATTACTCAATCTGTGAATGAATATGAACAATCAGGAGACCTACTTATAAGCCAGAGCGTATCGCGAGATGCCATGCACATTTGGGGAAAAGCTGGAGAGCCATTTGTTGTAATCTTCAACAGGCCTTAAAAAAGAAGAAACCACCTAGTTTATATAAGAAAAACAAAACTGCATTTTCACTGTCGCAAAACAAATTAATTCCCCGATTGTGAAGATTTTGCACCTGCAAAAAACCTTTTAACTAGTACTATAAAAACAAAAAACATTAAAATTTTAAATATTAATTGATAAAGACTGTAAAAACACACTGGACAGAAGGTGTATATCAAAGTTATTAAAGTGAATTGTATATAGTATACTGTACCTCCCTGCCTTTTGCTGCTCCTCTTTAGTCATCGTGCTTGTCAGGAACTCCTTCAGAGTGCAGGTGTTCTCCATCCATTCAATCAGACCAATTCTGAAAAGGCAGTGAGACGTGACTAACGAGGCAAACTGACGTCAGTTATCATATCATAGTAGAATAGGTGTAAGGACAGACCTAGTGGTTATGGGAATGACTTGATATGTGCGGAGCTGCAAGCCTCTGTGCGTGCAGGCGGCGTCGTGGCTCAGCAAAATGTTCATGACGACAAAAAGCTGCTCAATGCGTTGGTCCTGGCGCAGGTCCTCCCCCCCCTTCACCAGGAAGGGGTGGTCCCGCTCATCGTCCCCACGGATGATCAGACGTTTGGGACGGCGCATAGAGGACATGACCTTTACCTGCAGGGCATAAATTCAATTTACTGGTCAGCCAACTTACGCAGGCAGCTATTGGAATATTTTAACTTTATGTATTAAAAGCATACCCTTTCATCAAAGCCAGTTATTTTTGCATGATACTCTGGTAAAGGTTTACATCTGCCGTCATATTGTCCTACAGCGAAGAGGGATGAAAATAGCTTCATGTGTGAACACAGTACGCAGAAGTCAAAATAAAGAAGTTTCATTTTACCCAGAGTTCAACACTGACCTGGGATCTCCAGCTCATTGCTGAATGGGTCTGGTTTAAATTCACTCAGCCAGGGCGAGTATTCCTTCAGGTTCCCGGGTTCCTTCTGAAATTGAAATTCACGCATGGATCCCGCCAGCTCATCCACCTTACGCACAAAGGTTTTGTCTTTCCTCTTCTCCAACAGCTGGCTGCCTTTAGGTCCCAGCAATTTCTCCACATCTTTAGCAAATTTCTGTTAAATGAATACAATAATAGAGCATGTTACACAAAAACACAAAACACAAAAATCTTTTACGTTTGTCCATTTATTCTTTTTCAGTTGTTGTTGTTTTTGTATGTGGCAAAAATAAAAAGATGAAAAGCACAAACTTGGATAAATCTCTTGCGAAACATTCCATGTCCGCCTGCGTTGCGATTCCCGAGTGAAGAGTACATCTCATCATACAAGACGCTCATCTTCTTCTTGTCAAAGCTTGGTTTCTCCATTTCATTTTTCACATAATCCCACCAATCCTGCGTGGACCGAATGGCAATAATGAACGACGGGCCCATAAAACCAGGAGGTAACATCTTAAATCACAGTTAAACTTTCATTCGTTACCCTGAAAATCATGTCAGGATTTGTAAGCTGCTGCAGTGCATCCACAAACTTCTTCACAGCTTCTCCTTTATCCAGCATGCTCCTGAGCCTGTTGACACACAAACAAACAACATTAATAAACATCTTCAGAATTATTATAAGGGTGTCTGTTCAAAGGTTGCACATTTTGAATTATGATAACTAAGTGATGGGAAAAAATCCAGCTGGAATTGTTTTTAGAGGCAGGTTTACCTGTTGACAAACTCCTGGTGCCGGTGTCCAGTAGCCGAGTCCTCAAACTGGTAACTCTCGCTGCTGATCATTAGAGCGTAAACCAGTGCTTGCGGGTAGCATTCTGCTATCTGCCAAATGCAGTGCTGCACCGCCACTGCTTCTGGCTTGTCCAAAAGGGCGACCATTTGACTGATCCAGCCAATCAGCATCCAGCAGGGAACTGATGTCATCTATACACAGAGAGATACAGTCATGTGTGTTACAGTTAAAAATAAGGTACTGTGATGCTCTCCGCTACATCCTTGATTTTTAACACCGACCTCTTTTGTCATGAGGTCCAGCGTCTCGGAGGGGTACAACTCAATGATCTGCAGCAGACGTGGGAACTTGAGGCGAGCTTCCTCTGAGTTCATCTTCAGTGCTTTCAGCATGCTCTCCACGACATGAACAGGCAGTGCCAACACGTCGGGAAATTGGCTTTCTGTAAAAAAAACAGAAACAGCGGTCTGTTACGCGACATTCCCTTGAATAGCTTCACTGGTAAATTAAACATGTGCACTATTATTACTCACCGTCATCATTCTGCTCCTCCTCTCGTAAACGTTTGTCACAGAAGTTAGCTAACGCCATGTATGTGTCTATGATGCTGCTGGTTTCCACACATTCCTGAGAGTAAGACTGAAGCTCCTCATCAGCCTTTCTGGTAGCGTCACACAGTAACTTCAAGGCTTGTAGCTGCAGCCCCACTTCCACTTCCTGCGGGGTAAACCGTTTTTTAATGGCTTAATCATTAAACGCCTTTGAGCTTTGTTATTTTCAGCGCGCATAATCAATTCAAAACATTCTTTTTCACTGAATTGGGAAATAATGTGAGTGGGCTACCTTTGGATTGGCAGTGGGCCAAGCACCACCAGACAGCGTTACAACTCTCTCCGCTTTCTCATCTTCAATAGTTCCCAGGACTGACAGGCTTCTGCTTAAAGCTGTGGCCAGGATGTGGAAAGACGTACCCTGGAGTATCTTTTGGTATCTGAACACTTTAGCTGTGGCACTCTGACAGTCGGCCTGAAGTTCCTCTGCAGAGTGAAAAGAGCTGACATGAGACATCTCAACAGGCCTAAAGTAAGTATCAAAGATATCAAACAAATAGATTTTAACAATACAACTAGTACATTCTTAGTTGTGTAATACACAAGATAATGTACAGGAGTCCTTTTCTGCTCTTACCCAGAAGCGGGATAGTCTTCAGCACAACAGTGATTTGGTCCACAGGACCCAGGGCCTGGCTGCGTTTATGGCTGTAGCGGCTAAAGCAGTGGACCCACCGCAGCAGCCAGTCTCTGTTTGTTTTGGCGTCTTTTTGAAGTTCCTTCAGCAGCTTGGCGGCAACAGAAAAGTTATTCTGAAAACAACATTGGTGGTCCGATGGTTAGTTTGTGGCTATCGTGTGACAGCATAATAAAATAAATAAATAAAAAGTTAGTTGAAAAGTTGTGTCTTCACCTGCTTCCATGCACTATCAGCCATCTGTAGCTTCATGCTGAACTTGCAGTCATTTATTAATATGTCGATGTCACCTGCTGGGTCTTCCGCACCGTCTACCTCCATACTGTCACTGGGAGCGTGGCTTCTAAGTGTTTCCCTGATCTTGTCCAGGAAGAAACATCTGAACCGAATAAATCACATTTACAGTGTCACGTTCTATTATCCGATCATTTAATAGATTTGTCTAAAATCTTACCGAGATGTGATGATATCATCCCACACGTTTACTGGATCCACTTTAGCGTCAGGATACCGCTCAGTCCACAATCTGATGAGCCGCTTGAGGGACGTCATGGACACTAATGAAGAAAACACAATTACTGAAAAGACTTTCAAAGTATTGATTAAAGTCAATTGCAGGGAAATCATTTTACAATTCTTGAGTAAAAAGTACAAATTAATACACATTAAAATTCAAATTACCACTTCGACTTATATTACTATTACTACTAAATGACTGCCTCCAGATGCTTATTAAATACAATATCTTCACTCACCCTCTCCTTTAATGAACAGCAGGAAGTCCTGGATCTCAGTCAAGGCCTGCACTGACTGCAGGATTGTCAGGCGACTTTGAGTCAGCAGCGTATCCACACTGGAGTAATTCTGTACGAGACAAAGAGATTTTAGTTCACTCTCCGTTTCTGACCACAAATCAGTATATATATTCTCTGCCAAGTCATCATATATGTCTGGAGACATTAATTCATTCTGCAAACGGTACATGTACGGCATAGAGTGATGTGATAACTTTGTCGATCTTAAATGCTGCGGGTGATTGGCGGACATGATTTGACCGTAGACCTGCATAAACAGCTGCATGGCGTAATTGGTGTAGTATTTGGCGCGGTCGTAGTCCTCCTGCAGGATGTACAGTAAGCTCAGCTCCTGGCTGTAATGACTTTCCAGCAGCTTTTTGCGCTCCTCCACCTTCATGGCTTTGTCGATGAAGCTGAGAAGAGTTTGGTCTCTCTGGCCCAGCTGCAGCTGCTTCAACATGCTGCGAATCATGTGCTCCAGGTACATCTCCTGGAGCATGCGTAAAAAAAAAAAAAGACTTGTGTTGTGTATTGCATTACCATAGGACTTAAAAGACACATATATATATATTTATGCCTGGTACATAATTAAGAACACCTATATCAGTTTAAATTACCCGGTTAAGAGGTTCTAACCACATATTTTCGAGGTTGGGCGGGGAGTTTTCATCGATGCGCACAGTAGAACAGAACTGAAGAGAATTCCACGCAGTCAGATGACTGTAGGCCTCCATAGCAGCTATTTCCCAGAAATCCTTCTCAGAGTCAGTGGGCTCGCCATCACTCCAGTCCTCAGTGTTCACAGCCTGCCAGTTTGAAAGACCGTATGCACTTTTACACTACAGTGCCACATACACGAATAGTGATGTGTAAAACTGCACCAAACCCTTTGTACTGACATGCTATTTAAGCGTTCTGCTAGACTACTTTATTGTAATATTGTAATATGATTTACCCATCAGCTTCTACTGTCACTGGTAAAAAAAGAACTTACATACCTCATTGTAAAGCTTCACAGCTTCTGCAAAGTCATTATTGGCTTCAGCTTGAAGTGCAGCACAGGTGATGGACTTGGTCCCAACTTTACCACCGAAGATGCCGCGCACGACATCGTAATCCTCTAAAGATCTGTAAAGCCTGGAGAGCAGAGGCAATACAAAGAGCACACTCTGTACCACACGTTGCCGACTTGTTTTACACTAAAGATACATCTTTGTTGTTGCTGACATTCATCTACACAGAATAGAAGAACGAGTATGAAGGGAAACAACCTTGCTATACCTTGCGAGTTGGATCCATTTTTTGGTGTCCGGGGGGATTTCTTTGTGTCCTCGTGACCGTTTGGCAGGAGGTTCATCCTGGCCACCAGCATGCAGCAAGCCCTCCTCCAGCAGCAGGATGCCCGACGGCTGCTGGAGACTCATGAGGCAAGTGTAGCTGATGGCTACTGGATCGATCTGCAGCAGCTCCTTATGCTGGTAACACATGTCCTTTACAAAGCAAAGGCAGAACAGGAACTAAACCCACCAGCATTCAGCACGATAGTGTATAAAGAGTTTGTCTTTAAAAGTCATGCCGTTAATAACAAGAATCAATGAACGTTACTGTAATTAGACGGATTCAAGACTTACATACCTGCACACATGCTATAAATGGTGGGAAGCAGAGGGTACTCTTGCTCAGGAATGTATTCATGTTGCACCGCAGCTCCTCTTTAACATTCGCGCTGTCTCCTTTTTGTTTGTGTGTCATTTCTTGGAGGATACCAGTAAACAGGGAGCTGAACAGCTCTTTGGCTAAAATTGGGTCTCTCTAGGGGGAACATGCATATATTTTAAAAAAAAATCCATTAACTATGATCAAAGCTTTCTGGTTTTTGATTATGTATTCTTTGCATTGATTTATGTTATAGTACATTTCCAACATGAAGTGGCAGTCTCACCTGTGCCAGTGCTTGAAGCGGGGCGATGAGGTTACTGTATGGGATTTGGATGTCTGGAAAGTCTCCCACTCTGTAGTTGCGATACAGAGTCACCTGAGCCTCCTTTCGCAGCCTTTGATCAGCTTTTTGTTCCTGTGGGACACAAAACAGAATCGCTGATCTGTCTGATCAGAGTCACTGTCAGGTTGAGGGACTTAGTGTCAGTAAACCCCGGACTGCACTGGAGTTAATGTCTGAACCATTTGTGGATCCCTGCATGTTTAATACCTTTTTCTGCCTTTGTTGTTGGATCTCTTTTTGTGCGAAACCCAAGCTGACTTTCTCCTGATCCTTCAGAAATCGGCGTCTCAGTCTCAGGATGTTTTTGCGTTGCTCATTTTCTGCTGTTGACATAAAGACACAACAGATACTCATATTAACACATTTGTAACAACATTTGTAACGTCGTAATAGAACAAAGATGCGATAACCTTATTTTTGTAGTTCAGAGTTAGTCTTTTTTTTAATGCAGAGTAGGTGGGTGTTTTTTTTTTATCAGAGACTAACCTCTAGTGCGACTGTCCACCTCATCTGTTGATGCGGTGAGACGCCTCAGGCCAAAACCTTCTCCTACTGGTCTTCTTGTTGTTGCTTGCCGTTCCGCTTTCTTATCAAACACCATCAATGAAGACAGAGATTCAGAGCCAAGCGTGTACTCTGCTAGTGTATCCACACTGCTGCCAGTCAGCCAGTTGTACGATGTGCGTCGACCTGAACCAAACAACATAGTGAATATACAAGTTAACCTGCAAACTCTTCTCACAATACTAAAATGACACAGTATAAATTATATACGGCATAATTTAGATGATTCTACTATATTATGTTGCTTCTATTTTTGGTACTGCACTACTGGGATCAGAGCCGTACCTGCTGCTTGGGTTTGTGTGAACTGTAATGATGTCTGAGTGGCTCGGAGCTTCCCTTTCATGGCTCCAGACTGGGATGCCACCACACTCTCGGGGCCCTGAGAGCTTTGTGTTTCAACAAACATGGGCGTCATCACTGTACTCCTGAAGCGCCAGTTGGAATCAATCACATAGTCCTATAGAGTGGAAAAATAATTATTAATAATTAACATGTTAATCTGTCCCGTATCAACGAAAACCTCCGACTGCAAATCTTTGAAACCATTTTTTTTTTGACTGACACAAATGTCCACTGACCTGGAAGGTACACTCAGACAGTGGATATTCAAACATGTTTCGTGTGAAGTCAGGACTTTGGCTGGTCATTTCCAGCAGCAGGTTGGTGGCCAAGCTTAAGAAACACCTTTCTATTTGACAGGAGTACAGTGAACGAAGCACCGTTAACATTCGCTCTAGGGTCGCAGTAGGAAGGCGGGTCTCCTGACTCCAGAAGTTACGAACATAAAGCCTGAAAACATAATAGACAGAGACGGCTTTGTCAGTCAAAAGGATTTTTATACATACTGAGTGTGAATTGAAAAAAGAAAAAAAGGATGTGAAATGAGAAAAACATGCTAAGAAGCTAAAATAAAGCATATAATAAAACATTATATGCAATAATTCACATTTAAATAAACTAAAAACAATTTCTTTTCTCATTTCTAAAAAAAGTGAGCAAGAACCACAAACTAGCAAGCTCTTGTAACTTGATGACAAAGAGAAGTTTAATGTCTAAAAACAGGGGAAAGGAGAAAGAGCTGGTGCTCACTGAAGGCCTTGGTTTTCTTCAGACAGTCCCTGAAGTAGTGTTTCTTTAGCTGCATTCAAAACCTCCAGGGAGATGTGGTCTTTCTTGCTCTCTCCATCGCTGGAGAAAATAACAATATAGCGGATAAGTTCACACCGGAGAAGTATCAATGATCAGCAAGCACAGCAAACCTGCCACAATGCATAAACGATGCAGTCTAGTGACCCTTAAAAGCAATATAAATGTGACTGCAATCCATTTTCAAGACCATTCACACCATTTGCTAGTCTTGCTACACGGATCAACACTGGTTGATTGCTTAAATTTGGGTCAATCGGAAAGTATCAAGGTGATGCTACTTATTTTGGCAGAAAAACAAGATCGATCAGGAAGATAACAACCTACTTGAGAAGAGAAGACAGAAAAACATACCTGTAGTTGTCCTGGATCCACATGAGGATGTCATACATCCTCTCTCTGCACACTGGGGAAGGATGGGAGACAAACGCTGTCACGGCTCCCAGGAGCTCCTGAAGCTCAGCTGGAGTCAGGAGGACAATAATCTTGTGGATGATATCCAGACACACTCTCTGTCTTGCTTCATCCCTGAGTGCACAAAAGAGAGCAATTTTTTTCATTTGTTTGAGATAATTATAGTAGATTAACGTCTCCAAATTTATATGGAAATGACTGATGGAGAGTTTGGTCAGGACCTACCTATGACTCATCATCTGAGTGAAGCCTGTAGTCTTAAGATGCAGAAAGATGTCGGGGATGACATCGGCTCGGCTCAGCACACACTCCAAACAATGAGTCTTTAAGACGCCGTGCAGCTTTGGCAGGAGGTTGAACACCTGATTGACAAACCTGTACAATTAAAAGTAAAGCTGTAGTAACTTGGGTAGACAATTAGGCTTGGACACTTAAGACAGGTTTAAAAATGTGTTGATTGTCAAGCCTCAGGTCAGGTCTAAGACGATTCACACAAAAAAAGTCATCCTACAATTATTTATATTACAGGAGGAAAATTAACTACATAATCAACTACAACTATAAACTCACCGGTCCATAAATGGAGGAAAGTGCTTTGACACTTTGTTCAAGCAAATAATGAACTTGTCATCCATGTCTTTTTTCTTAAGATTTGTTATCTTACTTGCAGCAAGACTGAGAAGTTCACGATGATGCTGAGATAAAAGATAAAAATGAAAAAAACATTATGAAGGACATTGTTGTGATAAATAGCAGATTACCACCAAACTGGGGAAAAGTCCCATACATTGCCTATTTCAGTCATGTTCTTCAGGATGAGGCCAATGATCTCAGCAGTGGCTGAGTAGACGTCTCTATACCTCACAAAGGAAAGGTTGTTGGCGAGAGACTGGATGTACCTGGAAATACACACCACACAGAACCCATTAAAATGATTAGAAGATGGCAGTATGTGAGCTACAACACACATGTACACACATTTGAAAACAAACCATCAAATGTCTGAATATATACTGCTTTTCTACTTCTCTTCCTGATGGTTTGTTTCACCTAAACTTGCAGCTTCCTACTTCAAGACATTTTTATTAGCAAATTAATTTATGGTGTAGAAAACAGTGTTTCTATGACTAACTTTACGTTTTACCTGTCATATTCAATACCGCATGAGGCATCATAAGCAGGGAAGTTGTTGGCCAGAATGATTCCCAGCAGCTGAAGTCCAACAGAGTTGTCTTTGCTGTTTGGGTCTGTGCTGCAAAACCGCTCATATATCAGGCTACAAGGGCAAAAAAAACAAAACAGCAGAGTGTTTAACCTTCGAGGAACATGCAGCATGGTATGAGGAACTGCCGAACAGCCCTGAAGACAACACAAATTGACCATTTCCACTGAACTGAAAGTGTCCAGGTACTACCTGTAAGGCACATGCAGACAGTCTTTCCAGCACTCTACCAGAGTGCGAATAATTTCCAGGTTGTGGCGGAAAACAGCCCTCTTGGAGTGAAAGCTGTGCCTCATCAGGAACTCTAACAGTCGGTTGGCAAGCACCTCATCTCTGGGGTTACCCTGAAAAAAATATTGTTATTAATGATAGTCAGCTAGTGTCCCCATAGACATAAATACGTAGGCACCACATTGGCTGCTGGATCACATGTCAATCTCATAATCATGTATAGGCCCTTATTTTTACATGAGAAAAATGTGATGAAACGATGATTTATATTTGCAGATCTGCCCTTTGAAATGTAAGTATTAGCAACCTTAGGGTTGGCCAGGCTTGTCCAAGAAAGCACTGTGACCACAACATCCACCACCATGAAATGGATCCCGTCTCCTCCGTTGTTTCCAGAGACGACGAGCTGCAGGAGTGGGCCCAGCCAGTGTTTGGCATAAGGCCGAAAAACCTGGAAAGATACGGCGACAAAGGTTAAATGCACAAACAGATTAAAGGAACAGAGTATGAGGTGTCACATGCAGGAGGAATACAGTATCAGAGACTGAATACATTTGTATGAACAGACATGTACCTCTTCTGTGTTGATGATGAGCTTTGAGATGAAGAGTCTGATATTCAGCGGCGTGGCTGGATTTGACAGTTTTCCATGCAGAAATTTCATCCATGGAGGAAGTTCACTAGGAATATTTCCCTGTTTCATCAAAAAAAAAAAATAAAGCACTTTGAATGACATACTGTACCTTCTAAAAAATAATATTTATTCATGATTATATTCATTAAAGAAAATCACTTTATTTTATGTGATTTTAAAAAACATTTTATGTGAAGCTATGCATTCATTTTTTTGAAGTTTCACATATATAAAACATACACAGAAATAGACATAAAAGATAGCCAAACCCTGCTTTACTGTTCCTCAGTAACACTGACCTGTTCAACTTTGGGGGTTATGTTGCTCATTTGCATGTGTCCAATAAGAGCAGCCATGGTTGCCATGCATTCGTGCTGATTTAGCTCATCCATTTCTAGATCCACCATTGCATCCTGGGAGGGGTTTGTCTCCTCTGTCTCCTACACGTCCAAACATGCAAACAAACTCGTTAAAAATAGATTATAATATATGATCGTGATGCGGGACGGTTATGATGTTTTAAAGATGTAAATTATTTGTCAGGATTTGTCTGTGAAACAACATTTAAAACCAATGCAAAACACTGAAACAATGTTAAACTCAGCGCAGCTTTATACGAGAGTGAGAGATCATGTGACTTAACCTTTTTTGCGGCGGTGCGTCTTTGTCCTACAGGGTTTTGGGAACTGAAGGAAAAGCTTTGGACTCCGGTGGAGAAATCAAACTGATTCATCTCCTCACTCAGACTGCTGTCGGCCATGTACGACTGGGAGGACAGATAAACCGGTGCATCTACGGGAAAAACAACGTCATAAATGTCATGAGCAGACATCAGCCTTAATATTGCACCATTTGCAGCAGTGCAGAGTAAAAGTTTCAGTTTTCAGTAAATACCTCCGTTCTCCTCGTTCACTTCTTTTCGAATCATGACATATTTCTTTTTTCTCTCGAGTGGAACCTACGTTGTTCGAAAACAAATGAGTTAATAAACCGTGACTGCAACTCAAAGTATACTAGAGAAAATAAAACAACAACATACCTCAATTTCAACTGGAAAGTGGTAGGTCCTTGTGACATCGATGATATTTTCCAGAATGAACTGATTCTAGACAAGAAAAGACAAATAATCACTGAAGTCCTTTTCGGGGACAACTATTCCCCTCTGCCTGCATTAGATTAAAATGACTGATGTGCAGGAGTAAGTGAGATACATTTACCTTCTCTGGTTTCTCACTGAAGAGGAAGCCGTGATAGAATTTGGGCTCACTGAAGCTGCAGCTGATGGCGGCGATGGCACAGTTGTACGCAGCGCAGTGATAAAGTCTCCTGAGTTCAAGGAGCTGAGTCTCACCAGCCATATTCTCAGTGAATGCTTCAAAACACGATCTGATCGAAATGATTAACAGAGTATGAATAAAGGTAATATAATATTTATCATTTATTCATAGGAGAATAGAGAATAAAGGAGTCTCACTTGATCAACTTCTTGGACAACTCGTTCCCCTCCGTTTTGTCTGAACCACAGTACGCCTGGTTGATGCGGGACTTCTCGGAATAAACCTCGTCTTTGGGAAGCCGAGAATACAGGAGCTCCATCAGCTTGTAGCAGCCATTCTTCTTCAGCAACTGGATCTCGAATGCTGTGTCGCTAGACTGAAATCGATACCGGTAAATACATTTCCAATGAACTTCTGTGATGTAAATAACACTAGTTTTTTGCAGACTAAAAAAAGTACGCGACCGCCGAATGTTTTGATCGTTGATATAGAAAATGAATGGATTTATGGACTAACAAAAAGTTTATAAATTACAACTACATGATGTTAATAAATGCAAAAATGTTAAGAAGCAAACCTTAGTGAAGCGACTCAGTAGCAAAGCCATTATGTCTGAGACATTTGCCACGAAGAAGTCAATGAGGGTCTTGGTGCTACAGTGAGAGGTAAGAGGCAGCAGGACCCTCTCCATCATGGCCTGCAGCATGGAGCTCATCGGCACATCACCCTGCTGGATCACTCCATATACAGCACACAGTAGCTGCAGCTGACGCTCATTGCTTGACCTAATCAGACATTGGGTGTAACGAACATATGTTTTTTTTTTCTGGTCATTTACTTTCCTGATGAAGTTTAACATGTTTAACCCCTCAATTCTAAACAGCTACACTTAATCTCAATGAAGAAACGTGAGGTATTTTACCCCCCATGCATGGTTTGTGAAGCCTTTACTGACCGCTTTGCGATTCTTTGGAAGCAGGTTTGGAATTGCTCCTCCATGATGTGTTTTCTGTCTCGACACAGAATCACTGCGAGCAGTTTGAGCAGAAGCGGGCTTTGAGAAAGCTCCAGGGCATCCAGTAACTATAAGACAGAAATGTTTGTGATTATTGTTCAAAATTACAACGTCTCAAGAAAAACTGGAACACTGACTTTACCTTGCGGATACAGTCCATGTAGTTGTTGCGGTGAAGGGAGCCTTTAGCAAACTCATCTGACTGCATGGGGAAGTGGGAAGCTACCAGGGTGTCGAGAGCTCTCTGCAGTTCTGCAAGTGGCTCATCTGGGAGGGTTGTGAAGAAGGGCAACACCAACAGGGCCTGACTCTACACAGGTGAGGAAAAAAACAAAACAATAACGATAATCGCATACAGCCTTTTTCACATTAAGAAGTAGCTCAAACAAAAAAAGTAAAGATTATGCAGTAACGTGAAATAATCCACTACACCGACTGTGACATTACCTTGAGATTCAGTGGCAGATTCATGTCAACCAGTAGCAAAGTGAAAGTGGAAAACACCCGTCTGAACGCTTCATGGCTGACACTGGAGCAGACCGAGGAGTCGATCTGGAGAGAGCAGGGAAAATGTGTCTATAAAAATGTGTTTACATTACAGGCAAGCTACAGTATAACATGGAATAAATGATAAACACGTCATCCTGCTAGGGAACGAGCAGTAGTTGCTTGAACGTGCTGTAATACCTGTAGGAGCTTGGAGAGCAACAGGAGAGTGGCGGTTTTGCTCTCTGGAGTGGAAGAGTGTTCTTCCCACCACGACTGTAGAGCTTCCCATCTTCTTAGCACCTCTTCAACCAGCTTTTGTCCCTGAGTCTTCCTCACAGAGCGCTCTCTGAAGCTGTGATCCATCATACCATTCAGCAACATGCTCACCTGATGAAAAAAACAACAACAACAACAAAAAAAACAAACAAACACCATTTTACATACAGTCGTGACGCAGCGTATACTCAATTGATATATGTGCCATTCAAGCTTGAAAATATTTACTTGTGTGAGAAATGACATCAGTGTTGACATTGATACTGGCGGCTGCTGCATACTCTGTCATTACAGCACCTCACATTGACTACAATGTAACAGTCATGTTAGTTTAGAAAACTATATATTTATATCTATACATCTCAGTTGCTGATCATGAATTTCTATATTCCACTTATGGTATATTATTTATAAGTCCCCTTTTAATTAATGCATTTTGGTTAGATTGTCCTATTAGTCAATTACTCAATACATCGAGACCTTGTCTCACGATTCAATGATTTATCATGTGTATCAAACATAATTTTACTTTATAATGTATTTTTCTTCATGGACAGGTTTTATATAAAAACATGTTCTAAAACCAATTTACAAATGTGAACATAAGAGGAGAGAAAGCAGATGACGGAAGCGGCTACCATGGTGGGGTTGAGAGAGGAGGCTTTCATGAGGCGTGGCACTGTGGTGTCCAGACTCCTCAGCAGCGCCGTGTTGATGGTCGTCTGGAAGAGGCTGTAGAAGTACTCGCCATGAGAAAAGCTGAGGAATTTATGGCTGTGACTTCCAGATATCGGCACAGAAAGCATGATGGTGTTCAACAACAAGTCGACGAGCTGCTCGCTCTGCGGAGGAACAACAATGTACAACAGGAGGCAGCAAGTGGTGAAAAACACTGAAAAAAAAATTGATTATATTCATCTGGTACTATAACATCCCCTATCCCATGAGTAGTTAATCTAAAGTTAATCTAAAGGCAGCGCTGACCTGTTGACTGAGAGAGAAAGCAAGCTGAAGCAGGTCATCTGCTAGCCTCTTGGTATTTATGTCCAAGGATGGAAGTGCCTTCCTGTCCTGACCAGGTGCTATGCCTTTATACACTGTCATCAGGAGTCGGGAGCCAAGAGATGTGGCATAAGCTGCATCCTTTGTCACAATGAGAAAGACAAAAACACAATAAAAACTGCAGGAAGATATGCAATAAATACTATTTAGCATATGACATACGCCCATATACCAATAAATGCCATCAATCCGTAACGCACAACGTATTACTCAAATGTATTTTTTTAATATTTATATAGTGTTTAACAAATGGTATATTAGGGCTTACTTTGGGTTAGTGTTCTATCACATTATAATCTACCCCAGTCCAAATACCTGGCTCTGCAGAATGGAGCTGAGAAAGCCAGCTTTGTGGATCTGCTTACAGGACGACAGAACCATTTCCATCCGGTCGTGGCAGCTCAGAGTGCTCGAATGGTAGAAGTCTACAGCACACAGATCCTCTACACTGGAGGGGGTCATTAAAGAAAAGAAGTAATAAAACAGGTAAATGGTCTTGAGAATGGAAACCATATCTGTAATCTCCCAAAGTAGAATCAGAAATAATGCCTCGGGTGATTTGTTACAACGGATATGCATTTGATTTTTTGACATTCATATTTTCATTTTTTTTTTCACTGGGGCTAAGACATTGTGACATTGTGGGTGGCTTCTTTGTTTTCTCTAATAGTGAAACCTCAAAATGAAATTACTTAAAAAATCATCAACAAACCTTTTACGTGAAATTCTTGTCCGCAAGCTGCTTTCGAGACGAGAGCGGTAGGGTGAGGCGAGCAGTGCCTTCAGCAGAGGAACGCACACCTCCGGTAGGTTCTTCATTACCTCCACATCTGCCATGTTGAAACCTACAGACGATGGCTCACACACCACCAGAGCAGTCAGCTCAAAAAAGACTGAGCAAAAGATATCTTGTTCCAGAAGCTGTGAATAAAGTAAAGAAATAGTGAGCAACGACAATTCAAAGAAAGAATAACAACTTTTTAATGAGTTTTTTGCTTGTAATAAAGTGATACCTTCCAAAACTCCTGGTCTCCTTTGACAAGAATCATAGTGGCAAACTCCAGCAGGCGAACAACGACGGTGCACTTGTTGTAATTGTACTGGTCCACCTCTCTTGGGCTGAAGTGAGAGGTCTTCTCGCCAAGAGGAAAACATCTCTCCGCTGCTGCCAGTTCGTGAGTTGCCAGTTCAGTCAAAAAGAAATGTGCTGCTTTCAGAAAGCTTGACTTCTCTTTGGAGGCTTGGAAATGAAGGAAAAAAAAAAACACATATCAGATGAGATATGAAAAATGGATGAGATCACTGCAGAGCCAACACAATGCTACAAGAGTTTTCATACTAGACATAAGAACAGAGCTAACTAATACACGTTTAAAAACTCCACGACCCCTTGTACTAACAGAACTTACTAAGCATGTGATGAGGCTTGATTATGTGTAATTTGATGAAGGTATTGTAGCAGTCCAGGGCAGCCATCAGTAGGTCCACCCACTGTAGCGTGGCTCTCACACTGAAAGGGCCTGTCAGGTCCCTGAGAGTGGGCTGCGTGAGGAGACCTCCACCCTCGAACCGTGAGATCAGGTAATCCATGCCATGATCCTTCAGCATGCCCTCCAACCACTGAGGCGGAGTCTTCTTTTCTAAGTTCATTCATACACACATCAAGGAATTTATTCACATGTATAACAACAGCAATTTCAGTCAGAGAAGCAGAATCCGAGTTTTTGGCAACATCTATTTCTTAAGAGATACATTATACATTATCATTGTAAAAATTTAACTCAATGTTTTTTTTCTTTTTCATCTAATCGGGGCTAACGTTGGAAGGTGAAGCACGTAGTACGAGTACTCACCCGGGAGGAGAGGAATAAACTCGTAGAAGAGTTCCATGCATTTGTGGCGACACTCAGTCTGAGGTCGGCCACATTGTTCCAAAAGCCATAAAACCATATCTGACAAACACAGCGTTTCATCAGCTGGAAATCCCCTGATAGAAGAGAAAGAGAGAGAAAGGTTGTAATGAAAATATATACATTTATTTATGTATACATTTATACCTTATCTTATTCTTATCACTGCATACACATTACTGCAGTATAGCAATATGCTTCTTGTATAAAAAAAAAGGCAGTGTATAAATACTTATATTATATGTATCTATGCAATGTAATGCAATCACATACACAACTATATGTTGCAATTTTGTGTAGATAAAAGATTTAAAAAAAAAAACAAGGTCACACTAAGACGGTATGGATGCAAAAAAAAAAGGTTTCAAGCAAACAGACATCTGGGTACACAGAGTGCCAACCTTGGGATGCGTCTCTTAGCGTTAGGCTTATTGAGACTGGGGGCCTTGTATTGGATGATTCTTTTTAGATGATCAATGGCAGTGCGACACTGCTGCAACGAACCTGAGGATGTAACACACAAAACATTTTCTTGAAAGTGTAGTGAGATCTTATTAATCTTAAGGACTTTCAGCCAGCAACGACGTAACCGATTCTATACACATGTGCAGGTGGCCTTTTCACGTACTTTAAATACCCTTGCTATAAATAAATATAATACATGTTACTCTAAATACAAATACCAACATGTAAACGTTGCAAACTTTGCTACATAGTTCATATATTTTATCAACTAACATAGACAAGAGAACACAGCGATGATGATATGGAAATCTGAGACTACTATCTATAGAGTTGAGGCCAATTACCCATAGATGGCTCGTCTGAGTGTGCAAGAGCCAGACTCTCCACAAATACGACAAGCACTTCAAAGACAAACTGCTCCACCAAGGCATTTTCCTCCCTGCAAAGTCAAATAGACAAATTGTTATAACTCAAACCCTAAATGTCAAAAGAAAAAATACAGCTTTTGTGAGTCTACAGAGAAGGAACAAAACTGGGATACCTGAATAGTCTGTAGATACTGTTGAATGCTAAAGCAGCACCAAGTCTTTTGAACCCACTGGGATGGAGAGCCAAGCTGTAGATACGCTTGAATAATGACTTCATGTTAGTAGGGCTCTTCTCTTGCTGCTTGGGGGTAGTTTGTTTGATTGACCATTTGACGAACTCTTCAATGCATCGGCCACAGAAGTCTCGGAGAGTACTATCCATGGGATCAACCACGCCGTCCTGAAGAGGAGGAAAAATACGTACATAGGACAACCAAACGTCTGAAAACTCAAAATGGTCAAATTTATTTAGTGATTATTGGGTCAATTTCTTCCCGTTTCCATTTCTGACAATGTTGCATACAGTCTTTGCGTGAGATTTGCACTAACCTATATGTGCATTGTTTCACTTGTGGCCTGTAAGTGTAGCCTATAAAGCACGTCATAGATAATGAATACTCACCAGAATGGCCTCCAGAACAGCTATTGTGTCTTGGCTCTCAAACTTCTTGTTGTTCGTGAACCAGTGAATCAGCTGCATGACCAGCGGTTCAAAGAGCTGTCTGGTTACCTGGCAACGAAATTCAAACTTCATCACACGTCTTCCACCAAAGCACCTCTATAAGATCACCCATGGGCAGTTTGTTAGTAGTTATTTTAAGAAATGATACTACAGGAAAGGAAAGTACATCATTAAACTTCCAAATATTCCCTGATTTCTTCCTTCTGAATCTCATGATATTTAAGAACATTTCATGATGGGTGCTAACTGTATCTGGTGGGACGATCTTGTTGGAGTGCACGTACCTGATCGACATCACAGGCCAGACGCAATAGTACAGGAAACAGCCTCTTGTGCAGCTTGTACATAGGCGGTAAACTACTCTCCCCCTCCACCATCTGAGAACTCTTCCCAACCATGTAGATCACCAAGCTGTGGAGCAGCTCACATGCTGCTACCTGCATCGGTCAAATTATTATAAGCATTTGTTTCTACGTATCGACAACAGAATTTTCTAACGAATTTTGTTAACTGATGAAGGATATTAGACGACATACTTTGGTTTGTCTGTCACTCGTGGACAGAGCCAGCTCACTGACGCGAGGCAGAAACGGGTCGAGGTAGATGACCGGCTTCATGTCGGCGAATGGCACGGCGAAGCTGAGCCTTTTCTCAGAATCCCAGGCAACAAATGTCTTCATCATGTCCTCCGATGAGACCACTAAATGACAAAACAGAGGCTCGTGAGCTAGCTTTCCTTATTAACAATCATGCGTCTTGTGTCAAACAACATGGCAAGGTTTGGTTGTGTGAATCCTTACCAGTTACAAGGCTTCTGTTGAGCTTTCCTCCCAGGTGACCGAGCAACTTCACCACCCTGAGCCTCACCGTGGCGAGAGGAGCATCTTCCTGCATTGAGATATTGAGATACAGTCCTTCAGTGTCTTAAAGAATTAAACTATCCCCGCTCCATGGAAACCAGTGTGCAGTGCATTCATCTTGATACACAGGAAAGTACTGAAAGTAATACTGAAAGGTATTGTCCCTAGTCTACCCATTCATTACCATCACAAGCTGTTTGGATTGCTTCAAGAGCCTCGTCATCACTCGGCTGTATCCTCTGTCACTTCTTGAAGATGAAGAAGACATCACCTCCCAGCTGCTCTCGTCTTTGTCTGAAGTTAACGAGATCTGAATTCATTTGGCTGATATCTCCTTTTTTTTTTTTTTTAAACAGTTTTAATAGTTTAAAACTGTCCAACAACTAACGCTATCAGAGGCTTACTGTTGTTGGAGGTGGTTTTCAGGTATCCATCCAGAAGAGGAAGGATGTTCTTGTAGCAGGGCTGCATGGTCTCCAAAGGGATGTGGAAAGACCAGTCCTCTAGAGCATCAAGGGCTGTGTTGGCCAAAGGAACGTGGCTCAGACCCAACTTCAGAGCCACCTAGATGCCCAATTTACACAGAAACAGTTTGAAATATTTAAAATCAGTGATTCTCAACATTTTCTGTCTGATGTCTGGTGTCCCCCCACAGCGCTGTCAGATCAACTCAAGCACCCCTTCATCGACAACACCTGTCATGTCCCAAATATTTTCACGTATAGATTTTAAACTGGATATTAAATAACTATTAATGATATAAAAGTGAATATAACAGTGTGGTTAATTTGTTACAGTCAGTGTTTAGGTTGGTTTGGATTGGTTGTTCGTATCTATCCGTTACTATAACCTTATTTCAATGTGTATCCATTACTTTTAGCTCACTTTTCAACAGTTTATTCATACGTTTGGCCTTTTTCATTCACTTGTTATTTTTACCACACACTCTTAGGTACAACATGGCATTCAGATGTTGCAGCTGACTGGATATGCTATAATATTTTATTATTTGATCAAATTACGTGAGATTTTCCACAATCCTTCGTCTGCATATGATTAGTCCACGAATACACAATGAAACAAACATCAGAAACCCACCTCAAGAGCAGGACAGTACGCCTTGATGTCCAGAGCTACTATGTTGTGGTGCAGCGAGAGGACAAATGTCAAGCAGGACGCCAGTAGCTCATCTTTGTACTGCTTCATCCTCACACACACCTAGCGGGGAAGCACATGTTATTGACTTCTCCCTCACAAGTTCCTCAGTAATGCTTTGTTTGAGTTTATTGCCCACAGATCCATGTTTATGACATTTTTTCAGGAGATACTGTAGAGAGAAGATACCTCTTTTCCAAACTTTGAGAACAGGGCAAAACAAGCACTTTTCACTGTGTCACTCTGAGGGAGAGCAGAGCTTCTCAGGCCAACTCCCTGTGAGAAAAAAAACTGATTTTTATCATTGCTATAATAAATTCAATGTGAGAAATACATTATGCACGACATTACTACTACTTTACTTTAGAATGCATGTATGTCCCGGAACAACAAATGGATGTGGAATTGCTTTGTTCCAGTGAAAATAATTACCTGGTAGTACTTGATTCTCTTGGCAATTTTCATGGTGACAAAAAGCAGCTTGTAAAAGCCACTGACGAGTGGATTTCGTATAGAGTGGAGGATAAGTTCATGGCTTAGGGGGTACATCCAAGACTGAAAATACTCCACATGTTTATTCAGCAACAACTCACTGCAGAGGTAGAACAAAAAAAAAGAAAAAAAAAAAAAGAAACAGTGTTCACCTATGACGCTGCTTCAAATAAGCTTTCAATGTTATAAAAGATGGTTGAATTAAATCCCAATAACAATTTGGAAGTCTGCAAGTTGAATTTAAACACTTTTAAAGGCCCATATAATGTTGTGATGTTGTCCTGTCAGACTTGTGAAGCATCCTACACAGATCTGTTCATATCACATTACCTGCAGAAGTCCACTAGATTGATGAAGGCGGTGAAGTCTTTGATTTTATTGGGCAAAAGATGAGCTGTGGGGTCAGAGGAGGGCAGCATGTGGGCCATGTCACCCAGAGCCTGACAGACAAGGAGGCAAGTGGCATGAATCAGGGTTCAACAGACTGAAGTATGTTTAGACTGATGATGTCATTAGCAGTATTAAAAAAACTTATGTATTTTCATGCCAATCCAAAAGAATTATCTTACTCTATAAAAAGTAGGGTTAGGTGTTCATGACATAATCATAATGACTGAAATAACATCAACATATAGTAGACGCCTCACCTCTTCTCCTGGTGTAACTTTCTGCACCGACAAGTCCAATTTCTCCACAATACGGAGAATTGATTTCACCAGCTCGTCATAAAGAAGACGACTCAAAGACACGAGTGCGGCGTTCTGGCTTTCAAAGGCTCCGTCCAAAAATCCCGAATCCTGTCGGAGGAGGACACAAATGTAACGAGACAAAGGCATAAGCTAACCAACTGATTTTAAATAAATAGATTCTCTGATGAAACTTTACCAAGAACATAAATGTACCTTCAACTGATCACAGTCTAGCAGGCCTTTGTACAGAGCGAGGTAGTTCTGACTAGACGGGACTTTCCACTTTCCAGTACGAACGTGGGATGAATCAGGAGCGTTTCCAGCGTCTTTGTCCTGAGAAAAGGACAAAAGTAAACACGAGGCCTCTTTATTATATCAGCACAATAAAATACAAGGCTTTACAATCCCATTATGAACACATCTATCTGACCTCCAACAGTATGAGGGGTTTGGAACAGACGCGAATCAATCCCTGGTGCACTGAAAAAAGAAGCAAAAATGAAGCTCTGTACTGAGACATCACCTTATTGACCACAGACACCTTTTCATTTGAATCATCATAACTCTTTTTTGATAAAAACAGTCTCTAATGAAGAGTGTGTTTTGTCGCAAAATATCTCGACCATTTGAAAACACAGAAAACATCCAACGTACCCACAGAGCTAATGAAACTCCACAGTACAGGTCCTTTAGAGGCTATGGCCACCAGCACCTTAAGGATGGACCTGCAACAGGTGGTCTGCATTTTCTCACTGTACTGAGGGAAGCTGTCGATCTGCACCACGAGCAGACGCTCCAGTAGTGGAGTATACACCTCCGGGATCTGAAATCATGGATGCAAAAGCAGGGGGTTAAGATTAGAAAGTCATGAGGGTGTAACAGAACTATAACAGAACTAGCTGTTACCTTGTCCAGGTGAATCAGGACACTGGCTATAGAGTCCAGGAAGCTGGGAAGCTGGTAGAAGCTGTCGTCCTCATCTGACTCAGTCAGGTACATCTGTTTACAGCGCTGAATCAGCTCTGTGTACATCAGGTCTACGTCTTGTGGGCAAACTCTCTTGCAAGGCTACAGAGAAAACCAAAGATCAGTGATATATTCTAGACTTTACATTTGTGTATGCGCATAAATGTTTTCTTAAATACTAAAAAAAGAAACACGTAAATGTCGCCTTTTACAACCGCCAAATTAAAGCAAACAACGCAATAAACATACAGCTGCAAAGAATCCATATCCACGTATGGCAATGGATAGTTCCTTATGTGTTGAGTCCATGGTCTTAATGATGCTGCAGAACTTGTGCATGAAGAACTTCAACTTGCTTTTGTGCTCCTCGATATTTTCCGCCACCAGCATTGCAACCTAAAAAATGATGATGAAAATACATCAGTGGCGTTCAGAATTTCAGAAATATTTGGATTCAGTCTGGTTGTCTAGAACAGCTTCTGTATTTGTGCCTGTGCAGAAACGCTTTCAAAGTGTTTACCTGTTTGAGGAAGGCTTCGAGCGCATAGTAACTTGTCTTCTTCATCTCGGCGTTGATGTGACCACAGAGCTTCGACATGACATCGAACAAAGCTCTGTAGTGGTCCATAAGGCAGCTGCTGAACTGAGACGCATGTGCGGTCAATAATCGAAGCCCAGCTGTTCAAGGAACAGAGTCGTGAAGAAGTGATATTACTTTTCAGAAAGCTTCAAATTAATTTCGCTGTGAACGTATGCTGTAACAGGAAGCCTCACCATATGTAACCGCATAGCGACTTATTTCCATCTACAACAAAAATGGAAAAAACAAGCAATTTGTTGGGTTTTTTTTTAATTATCAATTTCCACCTGGGTTTTATGTTAATTTCTAATCAATCATAACTCAGATTTTGCCATCTATATCCAGTAATGGTCATCATTACATCTACAATAAAGTACAATTATATACAGTGACAGTTTTTCATACTCAATGCTACTGATACATTTTGGTTACTGAAGTTACCTGGGGACTGACTGCCTTCAGGGCATACTGAAAGATTTCCTTGCATGTTGCAGGGTCTGCAGTTCAGACACACACGCACACACACACACACACACACACACACACACACTAGTTATGCACCCTTAGAAACAGAACATTGTTGGAAATGTGTGTATAAATGTTAAATAAACAGACATCACACACACACACACGAGCTCCCACCTTCTTCCATGGTTTTAGTGAAGTTGACCATCAGAGCAGTGATTCCTCTCAAACATCCTGCAACTACAAAAAGTTTCGGCTCCTTTGTTGAAGAAGTCATCTGAAACAAAAGCATTAAACATCCATGACCGCATCAGAATCAGGAAACTAAGCGGCCTTCAATTTTCAAAGAAATGAAGTTATACATTAGTTCGTGTTTAAAACATACCTGTTCTTTTAGCTCCCCCAGATAAGCTTTGTAGAGTTTGTCAGAGTTGTTGACCATCTCGCTGGGGTGGACCATCGCAAGGACTCCCAGCAACTCATAGATTTTGCCAAGGACTGTTGCAAACGTAACACAAAATAAAAAAAACACATTCTTCTTTTGTAGTTTTTCTTACAAATCCTGGTTCACGGCATCAAAAGGAACACATACCCGAATCTGGAAGTTTGCTTTTCTGACAAAGCTCGCTGTAAAATCTGTTAAATATGTCGCTGATTCTTAGGTCTGCAGCCACAGTGGAAGCCTTTGTTGTTTGAAGAATCTATTAAGAGTATTTATTAAAGATAAGGTATAACCGGCACGTACAACAGTGGTGAATCAAATATAATATAACATATATGACAAAGATGCATATTCAAAAATATCAAACAGACTGTTACAACCTTTATATCTTTCGGTCAATAGAAACTAACCTTAACAAGAAGCTCCAGCACCGGAGTCCTACATTTGGCTATTCTGTCCTTTGAATACACAGACATGCATGTGTCCTGCAAAGAGAAGAGAAACAATAAACGACATAATGAATTTATGGAATTACATGCATACATGGAAAAGTTGTTTTTGTTACTGTGTGGTGCTATTGGACTGTCTTGTGTTATACTGAGGATCTCTACTCTAGCCTAATTGTAGTAAATGAGATGGACAGCCATGGACGCTGACTTATTTAGATATAGAGACGACTTAACGTCCAGTTCAGTTTCAGACATTGAATAACATCTTATCATTATGTGGTATGATAAGTTGCTTTTGCTGCTGTCACAGTGTTACTCTGCCTGCCTGGAGTCTTTATTCAGGAATAGATTTCTAAATGGGGAACTTACTCTTATGTCAATGGCGTACGTTTTGTCCCATCCTTTGACTTTTGGAGAAACTCTGTCCAAAAACTTCTCCAAAAAAAGTACGATCTCGATTCGGGTGTCACGGAGCTGGAAAACAAACACACACACACACAAACACACACACACACACACACACACACACACATATACAGAATGGTATATCTGTCATCATACCTTTTCAGTTTGCTATATTATTGTTTACGTGATGCTGCTTAATACCTACCTCATCTGATTGGAGGGACTTTCTAAGGAAGCTGAGCAGTCCATAGTCTTTGGAGAACAACAAGGATGTCTGTAAAGCTTCAAGATGAAGATGCAAAGATGGAATGACGTAGAAATATTATTATTTGTTGTTACCGAGTACTATTTACAGGACTATATAAATAATAATAATACTAAAACAGCAAAATAAGAACACCGATATTAATTATTACATCTGTGCATTTTGAAAGCCTGCATATATAACACTATTATGTGTTACTAATGTCTTATAGGTGAGATGAGGAAAGCACATTGTTCAAGATGTCATCAGTTATTAAAACGCACTGTTTTAGATATCATATCATATTTCATCTTCATGTGTGTGTGTGTGTGTGTGTGTAACATCACATCAGAAATTCTCCATCAAACATTTGCGCAAATATTTCAATCATCAACTTTATTGTTCCCTCTGCATTTTGTGTGACCTGTAACAGACTTTAAGTTGAATTATTGTTATCATTAAAACTCCTGCAGTCACGTGTCTTTTGTATTGTGCCCTCGCTGTCAAACACCGCCCACCGCGGTGACTTTTGGCGGAAGACGCTGATATGATAACGTGCAGGCAAACTTAACAAAGTTATCAACATTACTGGTATCATTTCTACATGACGAACAGATAAGTGACTTCTAACAATTCAAAGAGCAACTTATCCCAGCAGGTGTTTAACGCTCGTCAACAACAACAGCTGTGTTAACATTAAATTGCCAGATTGTTTTATGGACTTTGGCGCCACGGCAGTGCTGCACTCCCGTGAGAGTATTTTATTGTCTTACCAAGTTCATTCTCAGTTGGTGTCAGCATGCACTCCTGTCCCAAGTCACCCACTATATCGTGACATTTCAGAGCTGCAGCTCGGGCATCTTCGTCTGAGAGAGATTCGTGAAGTTTCAGAAGAAGTCCGTGGATTCCTCCAGCAGCGTCGCTGTGAGGAGAAGAAGAAGAAGACATCACTGCGACGCTGATGCTAAGCTAACATTAGCATCACAATCATCATTACTTTACTCTGAAAGACACATGCAGAGCAAAGCTTCTCTGCACTAGCTAATCCAACACACTGCAAATCTAACCAGCACTCAATCATTCAACCAACTAGCCCCGCATCCGGAAAACTCAGAATTTCACAATAAAAGTCCTGAGTATAATTCACGGGCACTATATGCATCATGTATTGATTATGTACAACTAAAAGCTCCACCACCGCACTGTGGCAGCAGAGGTGATATGCTGCAAAGAGACTACTCAACATCGACCATTCAGAGAAGTATCACATAGTCACAATGTGTATTTTGAATGTTTTATTTTGAAGTGATCCCCGGAACACTTAGTATGTCAGTCATAGTAAGACCTTTTTATATTTTTTATAATAATAATCAGTTGTGGAAAGTAGCTACTAACTCAAGTACTGCATGCTACTTAAATAAAATTATGAGGTACTTGTACTTGAGTATTTCTCTCTCTCTCTCTCTCTATCTCGCTCTCTGTGTGTGTGTGTGTGTGTGTGTGTGTGTTCAGTTTGTGTTTCTGCTGCTTCACGTCTGATGATGATCTACCGAAATAAACAACCAATAAACTTATTATTAATTCAGAAATATTTCAATTTTAACTTCATGCATTGGTTATTGTCTTTGTTTAATTGAAAGTCTTATAAATCTGTCTTCAGACTCCTCCATTATGTCCAAAGGGAAAAAGCCACCTGTCAAAATCATAATGGGCATGCCTTATTTATTGTCTTATTGATTGTATGATATTGACGTTCACAGATGCAGCATCTGCCTCTTTTTGACTGCACAGCATTAATGTCACCAGCAGATGTCAGCCATGTGCACTGTGTTAGCTGTGCTCAATCTACTTTCAATGCAACTGATTGGAAAGTCTATGTTCACATATAGACAGTTTAACAGTTTGAGTTACAGATCAATATTTATTTGTGTTTTAAACAGATCATAATTGAAAATATAGGTATACTTTACAAACAGACTTTATATTACACAGCTAGACCTACTTAGTCACATAATAAGAGTATTTTTTATGTATCATTTAAAAATAATTTCACTCTGTTTCATTTTGAAACCTACTCGTATGTGGGGAAAAATAGACCTGCCATTCATGTAAGCCTCTCTATATAAACTCTTTCAGGAAGGAGCCTATCAGAATAATACCGGAAGTGATGAGAATTATATTCAGAATAAATATATTAAATATAAATAAGTTGTTATTTATAATATCTATATATTTTTAACAGTTTGAAAATCTGGAATTTCTATTTTATAATTCAGGTGATTTAAGATTTTACTTTTAAAATAGTTGGGACTATGGATTACATGTTATATTAGGATATGAGGACATCATATGAAAATATGATTGTATTCTCTTTTTGAATTCAATAATCAATATATAATTCAGATTTCCATAATGTTCTGTGTTTGAATTTAGTACAAATACCCTTGAAAAGTTACAACTGATCAACTTTATCTAGTTTGGAGATTTATTTTGACGGGCACAACCGGAGGTCCCACGTTTTATTATAGTGAGTTTGACTATTTAAAACTCAGACACCTGTTGGTAAAGGAGGACTCACCCAACACACAGACTCACACACATACACACCAATCACAGGTTACAGCCACCATCACATGGACAGAGGAGGCGATTCAACCGAGCGGAGCAGAGCCGCAGAGCTGAGCCGGGCACAGTGAGGAGGTTTCGGGGCTGACAGAGAGGAAGACAGCGCGGTGTTTTGTGGATTAATTTGTCTTTCTTAAGGCGGGTCATCGCTCATTTTTCCACATCAAGGATTTTCTTCGGCTGCAATGTTTCAGGACTCAGCGGCTGGTGTGTATTTCTGTCTGATAACTTGTAACCTTTGTTTGAGTAGTTGCAGTCTGATTGCCGTAAATCAATAATGTTTCGACAGTAATAGAAGAGAAGTATCTCTCTGTGTAGAAAGAAATTCACTCCGTTTACACTTAATGTAAAACGTTGCCTTGTTGTTTGCTAACAAATACTTATAATTCATAAGTTATCTTGAGGCGAAACAACAGTTCGCCATACATTGAATACACAAACTCCTGACTGAAAAAAGTTTCAAAATGTTCTTCTTCGTCACACACACACAAAAAATCAAAAAAATAATAACATTTTATGAAAAAACGTGTTAGTTTGTAGATGTTATGGATGCCGAATTTACGAGTTGACCTTAATGGTCCCATGGTGTCAATACATGTTGAAGTCGTCGTATATTATGTAGCGATAAGCGAGAAATCCTCTTAATATTGACCTTTTTTAGTGTGAAGTGTTGTTATTTAATCACCTGTTGAAGGTGCTTTTTGAACGTGGACAATATGTAAGTTTACATCAGTAGTAACACCAAACATGGCCGTAGAAGTTACAGAGAAAGGAATCTGTTATGTGAAAAGCTACTAATTATTACAACAGAGTTTCATGTGAGGTGCATCTTGAACACACACTTACTGCTTTGTAACAGTTTCAGATTTTTTTTTTTGGTTTATCTCAGATAATGTTTCTGGTTGTAATTTTTTTTTTGTGTTGTGACTGTATTAAGATCAAGTACACTGCCACTCATTCAGCACTACAGCAACAGCCGGATGAGAACACCCCACACATTGTTCAGAACAGCACAGCTATTGAGGAGCTGTCCAACTACACACATTTTCAGCTGATAAAGCCGTTCAAACTCCAGGCAGATGCTTTATTGTCAAATCCAAAAGAAATACAGAAACTTATGTCGCTACCAATATGTCAACAAACGGCAATAACCCACTAGAGACACATGGTTATCAAACTGAAGCTGGATGAATAGTCCAGTTATACTTGTTATTGGTGTGTATATCCTGCTGAATCCCACCTGTGGGATTTATCATCACTGGGAAGTCATATAAAGTTATTGCATTATGGTTCTCGTCAGTACTATAAGTCTTTTTCTTTTTTCGTTGCAGTATCCTTCATTCCTGTTGCGGTGCAGTGTTGGGTCTGAGAGAGCGGAGCTGAACAACAGGACAACAGGCCTAAAGGCCACCGGAGCGAGGAAGCATGCTTGCTGCCATGCTGCGCCAGAGTACTGGTGGAGGATCAGGAGGTGGTGGTGGTGGTGGTGGCGGCAGTGGAGGTGGAACCAAACTCTCTCTAGGTATCTCCCGACTCTCCAGCTCCAGCTTGGGTTCTGCAGGCCTTGTCGGTGGGGGCCCCTGGGTGCCGGGCGGGGCCTCCAAAAGCAACCCGGTGAGCTCGGACAGCCCTGATATCCCGACCTCAGATCCAATCTACATTATGCAGCTGGTCAGCGACGTGCGCAAGTTTGCTGACGTGCTTCTGCAACTCAAAGAAGTTTTCAACTCCAAAGGTATGTTTGGAGAGAAACACTGTCTTTATGGAAATCAATGGTCACACTGTTTATTTGTAGCTTGTGCTGTTTTAGTTTCTTTTTTTTGGGTGGGTTGGATAATATACCCTTTTTTTGAGGTACAGATGCCAGTTTCAGTTATTAATCTGCCTATCTAAACAAAGAAGTTATTAAAGTATCTCTATATATTGACAACGCTACTAGCTTCAGTAATATCTGCTGCTGTGTTTCAAGTGTTTTTCGGAGGCTGAGTGATTTGTTGCCTCAACAATCGACCATTGTGGATGTGACCTTTTTTTTTTTTAATAAGTTACACAAGTGCGAAAGCTTCCGCACAACAGCAGTTACGTCATTGTGTTTCTTTTTCTTGTGATGACATGAACGCAGCACAGTGCAGTTAAACCCTGCTTATCTGTTCTGTGATTATTATATTTTGGTTCATAAACAAGACGTGTTGTTCCTTTTTCAAGTCTAGGTGTGTGTGTGTGTGTGTGTGTGTGTGTGTGTGTGTGTGTGTGTGTGTGTGCGGGGAGGGGGGGGGGGGGGTAGTGTAAAAAAAGGATTCATAGCAGAATGTAGCTGCCAGTCAACTCTTGTGTACACACACTGTTGTTTTCACCACAAAGTACACACGTCTATCTACCTGTTTTATCCCACTGTGGCCTTGGCTGTGCGGTCGGTCAACCAGCCTTATCTCTCTCTTACTTTAGCTCTTGCCCTCTGTGCTTTCTTCTGTAAAGTATTTAAAAAAAAACATCCAGTACAACTATTAATAAGTTTTTGATGTATTTGATAAATTATTACGGTACGGAAAATGGAAGCAAAGAAATGTAATGCTGCACTTTTTAATCATGACAGACTCTTCAGTGATCTACCAGCATGCCTCAGATCAAAGCAGTAAATCATCACGTGCAATGTGATTTTTGGTCTGTTTAAAGGTGATCAACAACAAGGTTTTAGCTTTGTAAGAAGGCTGCATAGCCCTCGCTGATTGTCACTAGCAACCGGTTTATAATTGGTGTCTTTTTAAAAAAAAAATATATATAAACCAGTGGCTGTCAACCTGAAAGCCGCTGCTAATGTAACACAATGCACACAATTTACAGGTCCAGTAAGATCAAGCTCAGTTATGCAAATGAAGTCATTGAGATGCCAACACGTGATTGTATTTCCCATTAGAGAGCTTATTTTGGCTAAATACAGGAAAAAGCAGATTTGGGGAAGTGGGCTGATTTACGATGTAGAAAAAAAAAAGATAATCCACTACTCAAACTCCAGCAAGAGCTTGTTGGACAAATATGTGTGGGCCTCTCACTTGTTAATCACTAGATAAAATATGCAGGCATTTTATTTTATTGGTTATTTCAGGATGGTTTGCGTTTCATTGTCAGAAAACGTCTTCAAAGTGTCATTGTTGAGGTTTAGGACTCGCTGTAGCAGAGAATGCTAACAGATTGTTGGGAGTCACTGACTTGTGCTGTGATTGGATGTGATTTAAACCCCCCCTCTAATTTATGGCCATATTGTCTCTGCAGTGCATCACAATAGTTCAAACCTCTCATTACCCTGACCACTCAATGAAACCGAAGGGAACCCTCTTCTTTTTTTTTTTTTTTCTCTTTTTTTTTTTTTTACCACGCAGAGCAATATTCAGCTAAGGGCCCTGCAGCCTTCGCAACAGCGCCTGCATTCACAGTCAATGATGTGAGTCTGACACCCATTGTCCCTGAAGGCATCTCCAGACTAGCATGCTGTTGTTAACTGGCAGCTTTTGCAGAAATGATACTTTCCCAAGTCAAGAATAGCTGTGGCCTGTGGGATTAGTCCCTGGGAGGTTTCCTCAGCCAACTCCATTAAGAATGTTTCTTTTTTTTTCCTAGCTATGTACATCAACCTTAAATGGTAATTATTGAGCCGCTGCTGTTCAGCTGTGGTTGCAGTCAATGACGCACGCATGACCGAACTTTGTTTTTTCTACTAGTGCCTGAGAAGAAATTGTTTATGTGCTTCCATTGTTGTCAGGTCAGTGTTGAGGACCTGTCAGCTCCATAGTGTGACACATATTTACATTCCTTTTTTTTTTTTTTTTTTTTTAAGGTCACGACCTGGTCCAGTGCCTACTTGTGAAGGACATGTCAGTAATTGGAGGGGATTATTATTTTGAGGTTGGTCCTCACTGGGGTCACAGAGGACGTTTTGAAGACCATATGAGCTGTGGAGGTGGTCTCTGTGGCCTTTTGTGTTTGATGGTGAATGGGGCCTCTGAAGCTCTCCATCATATGATTAGTGGAACAAACATTTTGGCCCTGGCGTGTCTTCGTTCGGCAAAGAACGGACGCCGCACGGCTTTTTGAATCAGCTGCTGAGTTCTCTGAAAAGCTCAGCAGAAGATCGTTGTGTATGTCATCATCTATTTTAGGAGTGAGGGTGTATTGTTGTAGCTGCCTGTCTGACTAGGACAGGTATGTCATCGGTGTTTTCATGTTCTGACTCTGCCAAGCAGAATGATGGCCAATTTTGTGCATCAGCTGCATTAAGCATTTCACTCAGTGCACTTCCCCTCAGTATGATCTGAACAACTATCAGTCCTTGGTCTGGATCAGGGTGTATTCTCATTCAAGAAGATTGTTTTTTATTTTTTATTTTTAAACAGATTAGACGTAAGTGATTCTTGTTGCTTTTTCTATTTAATAACTTGATTACGTTTCAGCAGACCTGTAGTATCTGTTCATATATCATATGGGGCAGCCTTTTGTTAATTTGCATCTATGTTTTTCCCGTGTGTGTGTGTGTGTGTGTGTGTCGATTCGCTTTTTCCATTGTCACCTTGGGAAAAAAACATTCTTACAGAACAAACGTCCACTTGTTGCTTTACGCTTGTTCTGTGAGGCGCAGCTGTGTATTTAGAGTACATCAAAGTGAGGCTTTCTAACCCTCAATCATCGTTAGTCACAGTTTTAATTTGCCAGTGTTGATGTATGACCTCCCTCCTTATGTCAGCTTTATGTTTTGCTCTGACTCATAAGCATAAGTGTCCTCAGTTAATCAGTATTGCTTTTGGAGGCTCTCTTCTCACTGTGAATGTGTGGTTCTGGCTTTTAATGATTTACAAGTGCCTACTAAAATGTTGAGTAATGTACAATAATACACTGTATTGTACCTGACCACTCGATGAGTAACAATATTGTGGCATAGAGCCAAAAATTGGAAGAGATTATTGGAAGTTTGCACTGCATGTTTTATGCATTTAGTTGAAAGTTTTTTAGTTTTTTTTTTTTGTGGAAGCCTTGTAAGTATTCTACCATGATGCTAAAGCTTTGTGGGAAAGTTCTTCTGCTCTGGGTCCTCAGAGAAAGCCCAAATGCTATTTTAATTATTATTTGAAATACCAGCCTAAAATTAGCCCTACTTGGGCTTTTTCACTAACCATTCCAGACTTTCTTAATGGCTGTAACTACGCTCTGTTTAGAAAGTCTGTCCCACTGGGTCTGGGATCTGCTTTAAAGCACTGCAAGCTTCTTCTTGCCTTCAAAAGGTCCTTTTATGGTACTTTTTTTTTTTTTTCCTAGTCTTTATTTAAAGCCTCTCTAAATGATCCCGAGCATAAGACAAGCGGCCTTCATTACTTTAAAGTAGTCTCTTTTGAAGATAGATTCTTACTTTGGGAGTCCTTTAAATTTAATTTTCCACAGTTCTTCATTTAATCAAACTGTACGCTTATCTTGCTAATTAAGCTGCCTAGCAGGATTTATTACATTACCTTAATTGATTTGGGTGATCCTTGTTGAAACGCACACTTATTGTTTTGGCATCAGTTGATGCAGTGCTGGAGTTAGATCTTTGGATTGTTACCCCCCCCTTGGGATTAAAGTGTGGCGTTTTGTGACATATGGCATGTCCATTTATTCCCCCCCCCCTGCATTAGGAACACACAACATGCAGTGATGTACAGAGCACCGTGGGCGGGGAAATCTATCTTCCGTACAATGATGGCACGCTGTATACAGCTGGCAAAACCATACTAACTTGTCAAGTTTAATAGCCCGACTCCACTTGAAGATTTGTAAGTTGTTTTTTTAAGTTGGAACCCGAGGGAGCAACCTCTGTGTGTGTGTGTGTGTCTCTCTCCTTCCTTCCCTCTGGAAAGATTTACGGTTATGGGCACTGTTTTTTGCTGGGGCAGCTTTGTTCCAGGAGGCTGTCTATGTCTGCCACACACTTTGATAAAGCTCCAGGATTCCCACACTTACTCATGAGAAGCTGAGGATTGTAGGCTCTGCTGAAATGCCGTACCTTAGAAATTCAGTATCTGTTCCTATTCAGAGGACAAAAGGCTGTACAGTTAAGTCACAGTTGATTTCACAATTGATAATCAAAGCTGTTGATACGTATTCTGATAGCTTGAACTTTAGACTATATATGAGCAGTTTTAAACATGTTTTTTTTTGCGTTCAGTTAAACCAAAAGCCATTTGGTTGTGTGAACAGAAGACCTCCCTGCATCCTTCTTGGATTTAAGCTTTGAAATAATGGCAGGTTTATCCTTCTGAATAAGCTTAACTGAATCTGTAGCTTCTATCCCTGCATTGGATTAAAGTCATTTAGAATTAGGCAAGACAGCATTTCTTGGACATCCCGCACTTCTAAACGACATGCGTGGCGCAAGTTATTCATCCATAAATGCAGTCGTTTGATAAGCAGATTTTCTTGCCATTTACTGAACTGATTGTTGGTCATGTTTGTCAATTAATTAATTAATAATTTATCGTCAAGAGCGCGCAAAACAGAAAATTCATGTTTTTGCTGGTTGAAAGCTTGGCTGGAAAATTGTTACAGGCGATAACAACGCAATAAAATTAGGTATATGAATAAAAAAAAAATAGATAAAACCACAAATGAAACAAAATAATGCCGGCTTTAATTGTTGCTTGTTCCTCTTGTTCTGCCTGGACTGAAATGATCTTTTGCCCTGACTTTGTGTTTTGTTATGCGAGAGCATGTAGTAAGTGACAAGTTCACTGTAACTCGATACTGTGTGGTGTGTAAACTTTGTGGAGATTTATGAAGAAGAGTCAACCATAGCCGGTGACAGCTGCTTATTTCAGCTCCAACATGTCGTTAGGGTAAGTAATGGCTTTTTACCATGCTGTTCTTGTCACACTGAAAACAACTTCAGCACAGGCTCTCTCAGCGGGTTACATGTGGTGCGGTGCAGACATCCCAACCTTCCTATAAACTAGTTTTTATTGAGACATTGCCAAACGGGTTTTAAATCTTCACTAATTCTGCACTTGTCACTGTGTAGCAGGGACTATAGACACCATAATTAGCTTATCTGCCATAGCCAACCTTGGGGCATGCTCGTATGTGACTGGGTCAGCCCCATGCTGCGTACAGCTCATAACTTGTTAAAGGCCAACGAAGCTGAATGGGAGCGAGAAGGATAACCAGCTGTTGTCTCTGTGTACAACATTTAGTACATCTAGGAACTCAGTGAAAAGAACAGAGGCCCCTGTTTGATGTGGAGGTAAACAGAGCATGAAGCACAGCCAGGACCTATTGGGCTCTGTCCTGTCTTGCGAGACTTAAATTAGGTCCCATTGGGGCGTAGAAGGGCAAATGAGGAAAGTGGCGCTATTGAGGTGTGATTGAACTTGGCAAAGCATACGACACACAAGTAACCATACCTGTATCTCTCTTGGATCTGCTTCTCCCAACTGACAATGCCCTCTGAGAATAAATACTTTTTTCTTTTCACCTGTTGAATTCAGGAGTGTCTGCATATTTCATAACTAGCAACGGATAGAGTTGGGGCTCAGTTATGCAGGAGGCCCCATGGCTTTGAAATGTGTAGTACCTTTTGACAAGGCTGGCAGGTGTAGGATCAGCATTTCCTCCACAGCCCTGAATACCTGCACCCCCCCATTGCAAAGCTTGTGTCTGTTAAAGCTGTTAATTGTAACCATGGCATGAAACAAAACCGTGTCTCTCAGGATTAGGATGCAAGTAAATCTAAACAGTGTCCTCTTGTTCTCTATGCTGAATTTTCCCCCCTAAACTTGGCCCCCTCACCTCCTAGTTTTGCCCCTTGACAGGTGAACTAAAGGGGCCCATCTTTGCACTTGTTGGACAGATCTGTCAGGGCCCTGGCCTGCTGATGTTCCTTTGCCTACAATACACAATTTGGGGAGCAACTGTAGTCTCTTCAGGCTATTGCCTAACCAGTTTGGCTGCCAGTTAGAGGTTGCACGGTTGGGGGATTTGCAGTTTCTCTTAAAGAAAGCATAGTTGGAATGCCAGCCTTCAGAGCTTTGCATCAACAGTAGGTGGTGGTGGTGCTGGTGATGTGGGGGGGATATCTAGAGAGAAAGGTTGCCTGTCTTTCCTCAACTGTGACAGACAGCTCCAAAGAGAAAAAATGAAAGAAGGGGGAAAAACAAATTCTCCACTCCACACTGGGTATCTCATTTATATGCTAAAACTAAAGAGAGAAATATCCAAGGGTAAACATGTCTGTTGACTGGAACGAGATCTTTTTACCAGTTCACCCTTGGATAGTTGAAAACAATTGTCAGTATCTCATTGGATCTTTATTACCAGAGTTCGCGATCTGTGGTCATATCTGGTGTTCTATTAGTCAAAACTCATGTCAAGCATTTCCTATCTTCAGCCCTCATTGAACATAATTTTTAATTCCGTTTCGCTATCCTGAGCTAACGGCTAACAAGCGTGACAAAGACAGTAGCCTGCAGAGTGGGAACACAAAAGCCCCCCACTCAGGTGGAAGGTGGTGTGTGTCTAGCCTAGGGCTCTTTTTTTAAACACCAACTCTGTGCATGAAGTCATGGGAAAAATGGCTTCAAAGGTGAAACAACAGGGAATTCCTCAGTATAAGCATAGAAGTCCGCAAAGGCAAAGTCTCCCTGCCTTTTACCAGCTGCATGTAATCTGCTAATCCGTAGAGTCAGAGGGGGACCAGGGCCACTGGCCGCCGGAAGCATGTTAGGGAGGGCAATATCAAGGGATGTATGGGCCACCCATTGCAGTGACCCTGCCCAAGTGTTAAAGGTTAAGTGGACTCATTTTGCGAGAGCCCCTTATAGTTGAGCAAATAGTTCAAATTTGGATAGAAATTATAGGGCATTTTTAGCTTTTGGCATGAATACCCCTTTAAGGACACAACACTGATGACAGGGAATTGTGAAAGAATGTGGCATTTCACCCCGGCCAATTAAAGAAGAATCCATTTGAACAAATCAGAGGTTATTGAGTCACACAGTGATTGATTATTAGTCTCACATTTGGTTGCTTTTTTTCTTTTGAGAAGGGGGTGAGTCTCAAAGGAGGCCCTTGAAACCTCGCCATACCATAGCCTTTTGATGAATGCACAACTTCTTTGAAACAACTGCCTCAACAGAGTCCTAGTTGGTTATTTAGTGGGTGAGTAGCAGGAATGTCCAGCTGTGGTCTGACTCAATAGGACACTTTGAGAGGTTTTGATTGACATTAGTCATGGCTAGCCTGTCCAACATCCTATTTAGCCCCATTTGCCATGAGCTGCTTCCATTTGATCGGACCTCTGCAGACCCAGTTGTGACATGTTTAGTGATTTCACACTTGCTTTGTGGCAATAAGCACCCCTCCGTTCTCTCGAATGTTGTGAAGCATAAATAATACATTGCTCCCATGATTTGCAATGCATGACTGAGCATAGCTAGGGTCACAGCGAAAGGAATGTTGCCAAGTCATATTGTGTCAGACCCTAGTGGAAGTTTAGTGCTTCAAAGAGTCATGCCATTGATGCTTAGACCCCAAAGTTAGAGTTCCCTTATGCTACATGTCAAGAAAAAATAAGCATCAAAATCTTAGATAAATAATTATTATGCTGTTTAGGGCAAATGTTCAGAAACCTTTTCACGTAGATTAACTCTCCACAAACACCCCCTCTGTCCTCTTCTATAGTTTGTTCTTACCTCAAGTTCTGTCTGTCTCTCAGGTTTTTATGATTTCAACCAAACTAACACAACTATTAAACTATTAGACTTAATGCAAAAAAAACCCAAAAAAACAACAAAAAACCTTTGCACCTACAAGCATTTATAGCTTCTGATTGGTTGGGTGGAAAGTCTAAACATTCCAGGTGTGTCCCTGATAACGTTTGACTTGCACAACTTTTGGGGATTGCACATATTGCAGGACAAAATGAAACAAGATCTTGCTGAATCTGTTCAAACATGTTTTTGGATGACATCAGTGAACGCAACACTAATTTGGTGTGTGTTTTTATAAGTGGAAGGATACAGGTACGTTAATAGCCAATCCTGCAGGTTAACATTAGACTTGGATAAGGACTTTGGTGGGATACCGAGGAAATTGTTTCTCCTAAAAACAAAACAGTGATGTGGGGTGTAGGGGAACATCACAAATTGAGGAATACTTATTCATAACTGTAGGTCTGTCACATGAGTGGCAGAATGTTTTGGTATTGAGGTGTCATCTCGATGGTGAATGATCCGACAATGTTTTCATTATGGATCCCCCTCCACCCCTCGCTCCTGCGACTCCCGTCCCAGCTCCCAAACAAGAGGCTGGAATGTTGGGTTTCCATGACGCTAATGAAGTAAAAACCTGGCAATGTGTTGCTGGCAGCCTGTGAGCAGCTCCTGAACCGCGGCCTCCTTCTCATCAGGATCAGAGTCTGATCCCCCTGTAGCCTTCATTCACCAGGGCTTATTATGCCCAGGAATGTCTCTCACTCTCTCCTTCTCTCATAACCCCCGCTGCAGCAGAGATGTGGGGTGCAGGGGTAAATTTGGGACAAATCCCAAGGGAGAGTACTACCCCAAATAACACACAACCCCCTTCCTCTTTTTTTTTTCCTCCCATACCCACCAAAACTCCTCCCCTATCACTCCTGACAATCCTCCCACCCCTAACCATCACACATGGACAAAGACACACACACACAAACACACACACACACACACATACTCCAATCCCTCTCCCCACTGAAAAGTGAAAAGCTGCTCATGTGATTTATTGTTCCATAAATGCTTCATGTGGCAGACCCATGAGGCGACCTGTCCCACTGTTTGCTAGTGGCCCCAGGGACAATGGTGAGTTTTCGGCACTCAAACAAGTCCTCACTCAAAACTCAGTGGTCTTCCCTGGGGAAAACAGAATGATCTTCCCAGCAGCTTCTCTGGGTTGTTTTTTTTCTTGAGGAAATATTTACAAGTTGAAACATCTTCTGTGGAAAAAAAAAAAAAAAAGTTGTTGATTTTGCTCCCCAGACTTTCTTTCCCATCTTAAAAATGACTACTGTATACCGTAACAAAATGCACTAGTCAGATGTTCCTTTACCAGGCCCTCCTCAGTGGGAACGAGTCTTCTCTTTGTGTCTCACCCAGAATGGCAGTTGTGGGGTTAAATAATCAGTCTCTGTACATTATCTTGTGTCCTGCTGGGCTGGTGGACGCAACCATAATGTCTTGCTAATTAGCCTCCATTTAGGATGGTCCAATAGGCCACACAACCGCTATTGATGATTGAAGCCTCATGGAGCTTTGCAAAGGAAGAGCCTCTGTCTCGTGGGCATTCATGGTTTAGGGCAGTCCATAATAAACCTCTAGCATGCCCAAGCTTGATGTCTCTAAGACTCAGGATTCAGTTACCCAGTCGATGAATGGGATGTATAGCCTGTGTGGGGATGATTTAGGCCATTGTGTGTATTTTGTCATTCAAGGGATAATGTCCATAAATGGGATCTAAACTGACCAGGACCAATTAAGGGCTTAAGGGTTGAAGCAGCTTGTTGTGAATTGTCACCTTTATCAAATCATTGTGGGTTTGGGTCCCCATATAAGCTTGTGAATGATGAGGTCTTCAGGAAGACAGTTCTGTTACCTGTAAAGCAAAAACTAAAATTGTTTTTACTTTTTTTATATGCATTTTTTTTAATATTAATTCCAAAATAATCTACATGAGGGGCATTTTTAAAAGCAGACCTCAATTCACGTACCAGTAGAAAGAAGGAAAACACTTGTCAAAGGTTTGTGAAGAGAAGTAAATACAAAAGGTACTGTAAGATGTCATACCACCAAAAAAATCACTATTTCTCTCTTTTACTCACTTTAGTCATTTTTCAAAATGACAAAATAATCCAGGCTACCAACAAAGCAAATGACCTTCTCTGCACCTCCATGTGCATAGATGGTACGGGAGTCTTAAGTCTCAGTTTGATGCGTGGTTGTGCCAGAAGCACACCGCTGGCCCTTTTCCTGCCTCGTGGGGAGTTGGTGCAGCAAAAACAAAAGGAGAATAGGCTGTCGTCATCAAAAACCACCAGGTTTTTTCTGTGCTGTAAGGAACTGTGTGTGACATCTGATGAAGATGGATGAAAATGGTTGCTATGGAGAAGGATAGGACTCTCCAGGTCCCGCGGAGAAGCTTTTGATCAGCTAGAAGCAACAGGGCATGTTGGCATGGAGTAGTTAATGTTGTCATCTAAAGGTCCAGGATTTCTCGTCTTATGTAATAATATTGACAACAGATCATTTTGCGTTTTTAAGCAATCTGCTCGCTGAGTTGATGAAGTTGTCAATAAAGGTAATTTTGGCACATTTTGACTGTCATGTCTGATTTCTTGAGGGTGAAACAGGGGCTGTCAGAGTCCAGTGAACACAAGTGTGGTCCTCCATAGCATGTTTTGTCTTCTTTGTCTTATTTTCAATGCTCCTTACTGGTTGTTTGGTTTTTGTTGTGATGTTATGAACTGTTAGTCAATGTGAACTTGTCACCTACTGGTCACTTGGCTGGATTTCCGGGTCAGGCCTCAGCTAGCATTGTGACGGCGGCCACACAGACCCAGCATTATTAGCCCCGCTGGCGGCACTATTTGTCCCACTCCAAAAAAAAAGAGGGCTAACGAATAAAAGAAAAAATGGGAGACAGCTAAAGTCTTTCTGATCCCCCTTTCCATGAAGGGGTAATCCAGGGGTGATCGTCAGCACAAAATGTGGCTTTGACAGCCCCTATCCATTCTGTGTGTGTGTTTGGGTGTGTGTATGTGTGTGTGTATTTGTTTTTGTTTTATTTTACTGGGAAATTGTAAGGAGATCTGACATCAGTTTAAAAAATAAAAAAATAAAAAAAATTATACGTGTGAGTGAATTGATCAGATTGAAATCATGACAAGAAAACAACCTGCCGGACCACCTCTTATGTATTTAGTGCAATTACAACTTAGGAGAATATTTTGGTTACAATGACAATTATGTGTGCGTTTGGGTGACAGAGGAGAGAAGGGATAGAATAAAAAGTCTTCGTTTGCCTCCCCATTGCTCCCTTGTATCAGTCATTTTGGGAAAGCCACCCACTCTGTCTGAATCAAATCTCTGTCACTCTACCCTGTAGCGCTCAGTATGTTTCCGATGAGTAGTAAAAATACCTTAACCTTAGTTCATGTACTTTAGATGCTCTTATTCATGACCTCATTCCTCAACCATGCCAAGAACACATAATTAAAGTTACTTGATAGCAAAGCGTTGTTTTTTTTTCTCTTTGTAAATGGTGGTGACTCACTATTAGTAAAGTCACATCTTGTACACAGGGACAAATACTTGACATACCAGGTTCTCCTTGGTTAAATGACTAACTAATGGTTAATTGCAGGAAGAGCACAGTGGGTCATGTTTATTTATGTACTCTGCTCTCAGGTTAGCACTATTTCAGTTCCCTGTGCAGGTTTGCTACATTGTGTGCAAACCCTCCGTCATCTCTGCTTCACAGTCCAGTTGCCTAGACGGACCTTTGACTGCTTCAGTGTTGACCAGAACCGCTGTGAATGGATGGGAGTACTCTGACACGGCTGCCATGGTCACCCTTTAGACCGACAATGCCGGAATGTCATGTAGTAATCCTGTTGCCGATGAGATTGCGCCATTCATTTTGACGCAGGGGGACTTTTAAATAGGTGGGTTCTAGGTCCAATCTGCTCAGGATTAACGGCATATGATAAATCGTTAACAAGCCTCAGTCTGGGAATGCAGGACGTTCCATAATCAAAGCATTTTTCAGACTACCATATGATAGCACTTTGAAAACTCGTCATTTTTCTAGCATCTGCATACATCAGTTTTGTAGCAACATGGCTTGTTAGCAGCATGACTTCATCGTCATCATCATTGTGACAGAGTTACACTGGAATAAACACGCATCTCTTATGATCGTATTGGTCAAAGGTTAACAAGGCTAATGCATTACGTAAAAGCTGTAAACAAGATCTTATTGCTTGATAGTGAAAATGAAGGGTGAAATACAGCCTTTAATAGAATACAAGCACTGCAGACAGTATTTTCTTACCCAGTAGACACTTGGTTTACAGGATGTTTGCTGATGTTTTTTGTAGCCTTTATCAATGCTGTCATGTTAAATGGTTTACTGAGGGTAAAAAAAAATCTTTCCAAAATCCCAATATGCCTTTGTGATTAAGGCCAGTAAGTTGTAAAAAAAAATAGTTTAACTGCTTTTTATAAGTGTTGTTTGTTTATATTGCAAGTGTAACTCAATCCAGGCACACTGTGCTCATTGCAAGGTAGATAAATGTAATTTAAGCTTTCCTTGTTCGGACAATAAGGTTATACCGACAGTAAACTAATCATGCAACAAGGAAAATCAAGGAATTAAAGCATCATGAGGGAAGTCTGATAGACATTCTAGTAACTGTCACAATAAAATTGTTTTTTTTTTTTTTTTAACTTTGCAGAGCACCAGGACTGCCTCCATCAAGCGGTCCACGAGCGTCTCGGGGAGCTGCTGCGAGTCTTGAAGGCCATTATCAACAAACACCAGAGCCTCAACTCGGTGGACATCCTCAGTACAGCTGGAACAGTCATCGCCACAGTCAAGGGTGAGCTGTGATGACCAACACACACACACACACACACACACACACATATCTCCCAACTTTCCTGTCAAACACCATCTACTCCTCCACTCTTCCTTTGGCCTGTTTTCTGTCTCTGCTTATCTAATCCCCCTTCTCCTTTTGACAGCCTTCTCTCCTGGATGTTCACTACTACTGTGTCCTTTCTCTCACACCGTCTTCCCAAGTCTTAAAAACAGTTGAAAGAACTTTGCGGGGAATGTTTCTGAGGAGTTTTCTTATAGCTTCAAAGCGATGCAGCGCTTCAGAAGTTAGTCATGTGCTTAGAATGCAACAGCGTGTGTTTCAAACCCCATACAGAGAGTAAGGAAATAATTTTTCAGAGTCCGATACCTGATTCAAGAGGCAGGGAGAAGCACGGAGTCCTTTGTGCTTTGTCTGCTAGTCCAGAGGGACTAGACTGAAGAATCCTATTCAATCTCTCGTTCTCTGAGATTATGATCTGGCATGCAGGTCAATTCTTAACTTGGCGGCCACACAAGAATCCCCTGAGTATACCTCTTCTCAATTTGCATTGCAAAGAGGGCCATAGCTTTTTTTGAAAATCCTTCGCTTCATAAGGAACGGTGTCGGAACGAAGCCTGAAGAGGCTCTGCATACCTTAACTTACCTTCACTGAAATATTTGGAATGAGTCCTTACACACTTGGGTGTGTGCATATATATGTGTGTGTCATAAACAATTATTAGGTGCAAGTTCCATCTTTCATGCAGTTACTTGACTATCTGTGCAGTATCCATACATGTTGAGGCTCAATAGAGACAGCCAGAGAAAGACATTTGACAGCTTAATAGTTCTATAGAAGCCTTTTAATTCAGGCTACTAATGCAGCTGCATTAATGGATGGAAAAATTCTTTAGAATCTCTTATTAATAGTGACTTAAATACACCAGTGTTGCCTATGACCAGCAGCAATGTAAAAGGTTTAGTATTTCTTTTCTAAATATGTGCAGGGCAGCATGCTATATCATCTTTTCTGCCACTAGGTGGCCAGAATTGCTCACTTGTTGACCCCCCTCACAGTGACGAGGTGATATCAACCGTACACTTGTACCAATATTTTTCACTACAAAAACACAAAGCTGCGTCGAGGTTACACATTATTAAGATGTCAATTTTTCTTATATCTACTATTTATGGAGTGGTGTCATTTGACCAGGAGGATGCTTTCTTCTGAATTTCCCTGTTAGGAAAAAAAAACATTTCAAACTGTACTGTACTGTATGAGTGTATAGATTGTGTGGTTTGTATTTTCTATGATATATTCTAGTGGAGACTGCGTTGTATCTGTATAAGTGTTTAAATAAAAGCACTTTTTCCATCTACCATATGTGATGCTTAATATGCACTTGGATGCCTTGCTATGTCCTATGCATTAGTTTTTACTGGAAGAAAGGTTCCTCCCATCCCTGAATTCTGCGTAGGACTTTGCAGCTGATGAGTGTTTCGGGAGTGTTTTGCTTTTCCATTGAAACAATACCATTTTTTCCCAATGATGTAACTTCCACGTTTGGACCACTGGTTGGGGCCTGAGCGAGCACTGGCATTGTATTCCAGCAAGCCTCAGGATGTCCTGTTGGGGGTAGGGGGTTGGACACAAGAGGAGGAGATGGACTCTTTGAATGGTGGTAGCTCGCAGGTCTGGGCTGACAGAGGCTCTTGGGGTCCCATGAACACTGGACATCAAAATCTTTTTTTTTTTTTTTTTTTCCCTCACCATTTAACCTTAAAATTTCCCCCACCTGAGTTGGAGAGAAGAATTTTTGCGCAGGATTTATTTCTTTTTCAATTTCTCCTTTTGCTGGATAGAGGGACATATTACTGGAACCCCGAAGGAAACGTAACTTGTCCAGTGGCAAATTTAAGACAGAAAAATCACGTCTCAATTAGCCACCAAAGTAGTGCTTACTAGTTGCTCGAATGGACAGGAAAAAATGCTGAAGAAAAGCTCGTTTTGAGGTGGGTAGTTTGGTTATTTGGAGAACTCTTTCCAACAAACCCGGGTTCAGTCGCTGCTTAGGAAGCCTCCTAGTATTTGGTAGCTGTTGGTAGGAGGGTGCTTTTAAACTTAACAGGGTCTGGCTTTGGTTGATAGTGAAAGAGCCACAACTTTAAGTGTGTAAATATTAATTCAACAAACATCATCCATAAATGTCATTGAATTAAAGCTCGAAGAAAAGATGGCAGGTTCGCTATTTAAAAAAGTATTTTTAAGCTTGAGTCTTTGAACTCTAGAAATCGCCATTGTTCCAATGGAAAGGAAAGACTGAGGAAATCATGGAGGCAGCAGAATGGTCCGTGACATCACTGATTTATTGCTTGGTGTTTGGTCTTATTTTCTGAGCATCTCTTTCCTCCTTAGTTTATTTTCTCTCTGCTCAGTCAGTACAGGAAGTTTATTGTGAAGACTGATTACAGCCATATTTACACTGGTGTTTTTTCCCCTATTCTGTCCTCAGTCATCACTGTGTTTAGACTTACAGCAGGAAACTACTGCCTCTCCAGATTACAGCCAAATATATACACGACTTGCTTATCTTTTCTGATTTAAGGTACAAAATTGTTTTTTTTTTTTTTTTTTTTTTTTATGCCTCTGAGGGAATCAACAACCCCAGTGTGTCTGTTCTATGATGTCTACACATGCAAAACTGGTTGAATCTTGTTAAATAAGTGAACAGTTCCAGTACTGAGTCACTCAAAGAGATTTTTAGTAACTCCTTACGTCACGCAGCAGAGGATGATGATTCATACAGTAGGATTCCTGTCTTAAAACACAGCAGGATCCGTGGTGCCAGCGCAGGAGGATGCCTTCAGTATGCAGGGTTTAGGTTTGCTACCAAAAAACTTGACTCAATCCTCCTTCATCATCATCATTTGACAGGAGTGAACTTTAAGGAGGTGAACGAAGAGAACAAACAGAAGCTTTTCGGAGAGATCTACACTGCTATCGACACATTGGCGTTCACCTTTGGCAATGTGTAAGTATGATGACATGAGTTAACACCGAGTTTGGTCAGCTTCAAGCTTTCTCCAACCCAGTTTGTTGTTTTACCGTTTCTGTTTTCCTTCAGAGTGTCTGACTTCCTTATGGGAGATGTAGAGAACGGATCAGTGTTAGGGCTCCCCCTAACTAAGAGAAGCAGGGTAAGACAAGTACTATATTTTATAATATTATCTTTTTTTTTTCTTTCTGTTGCTTAATTCAGCTCCCATGAACAGATGATCTAATTTATTCAGCAGAAGTGAGGTAACAAATGTGCATATTTTTATGAAACAGCAGGATATGGCCTACTGCTCCTGAACTGTCAAGCAATGGATATGAAAAATGACCCATTTTCCTGAAGCGGCCTCTGCAAATAATGAATTGATACTATGTACTGTTGTTTTCCTGTTGTAGGTTTTTTTTAACTGCTCTACAGAGGAAGTTGTGGTTCTGATAAGCCTTGCTTGAAGCATGTTAGCAGAGCGTACCATGCCTTGACTAGGAAATTCATCCTCCCTATTGTTGATTTCTTTTTTCTTTTTTTTTTCATCTGTCTGTTTTTCAGTCTTTTGAGAACCTCTCTGTGGAATCTGGAGGATCCGGTCCCGAGAAAGATGATCCCCCAGGTAAGGCTGATCTCTATAACACACAGCTACTGTGCTCCGGTGCTGCTCTGTTAAAATGTGGGGAGAAACTAATCCTGATAAATTTGTTGGAAACAAGCTTATTCATAAAGCTTAAACTGGGCTGCTGTTATGTGCTGGGTCAGAGCAGTGTCTGTGGGGTTATCTGGGGTAAGAGCACTATGAGTTCTCAAGTCTTGATGACCACGTATTAATCCATGCAGCAGTCGGGTTTCCTGTCAGCATTACTTACCTTCAAACGGTATTAGCCCATATCACGCTCACCGCAAGGTCAATGTGGGCTTTTCATGCTGACTAACAGTCACAGATGTTGGTTTACACATTTGTATGGCATGTCCAGCAGTGGTGAAGAAGGTGTGCTTGATGTCATGGCGGTTATAATTAAACCCACCTTTTACAACATCCCTTGTGGGATTTCCGTGATTGTCACAGGGCCGTCTCAGCCGCTTCGCGTCGAAGAGGTGGACAGGACGCTGCAGCGGCAGGACAGCGGGGTGGAGTCGGCGCTGCTCTACGCCAAGGCCTGGTCCAAGTACACCAAAGAGCTACTGGCATGGGTGGAGAAGCGTCTCAATGTGGGTGAGTAAAGGGCAGAGTTAGGACCTGTTTCTGACATGTTGGGAGACAACAGCTAAGTAGCACTTTGTCACACTGAAGTCTGAAGTCAGCTGTCATATGTTGGCATCATGGACCGTGTACTTAACTAGAGCACTTAACTACTTAAGTCGGACTTAAGCCCGAGTTGTCATGTCAGGGTATCTTTATGAGATGTTTTCATGTACATGTCATGTAAATTGCAGGTCTTTAAAAAGCAACATCTTAGTAAAGTACTTAAAACAAATCAGACTTACTACTTATAAGCAAAGTTTAAATATAAGTCGGTTTTATTTAGTTTTTAATTACCTCATACCTACTCAAAGGCATACTTTTTAGATCAGGCTGATCTAGGACAAATCTCCTGGAAACATTGTTCATATTAATATTCTCTTTACAGTTTCAGTTTTCATTTGCTTTCTTCATTGGGGGATATTTCTCTAGCTTGTTTGGTTCATTTGGTCTTAAATATAACTCAAGGCAGCACATGATGGCTGAAAATCTCTTAATTTAGTTTAAATCTTATGTCTTTAACAGGTGCACAAATGTGGGAATTAATTGGGGCCGATTTTCCTGAGAATTTTTTTTTTATTCAGTCAACCTGAGCTGAAACAACAATAAAGTCTTATCCAGGTTCAAGGTTGAGCATGTAGTGTGAGAACTTTTGTTCAGCGCACTGGTTAATGAAGGGTTTCAGCCTAATACTTAGTCACTCGGCCAGTCAACACAGTGACACAAAGCACTCAGTCAAATTGTACAGTACATGTGCTATCAGGCAAACAGACAAGTCTTGTTTGTTTAACACTTCCACTGTGGTTAATGCTTTATTTACTGATTTCATTTCAAAGATTTGTCTCATGACTCAAGGACTCTTTGTGTAGTTTTATCAGAAGTGCTCGATTGGTTATCTGCTAGCCCTGTATTTATGAAAGATGTAACTGTTAATGCAAAATTCAAGGTTCTTCGGCCAACCAAGCCTGCAGAGCCATAGAGCGCTGTGTGAATGTTTTCTCCATATTTTATGTAATTGTATGTGTGGTCTTGTTTGCAGATATCGAGTGCGCAAAGAGTTACGCTAAAATGGCAGAATCTGCCAAGACGCTTGCAAGTCAACAGGTGACTAGATTTTGAGCGACTTATTTGATTTGCACTGTTGTTATTATTTGGCTGACACGTCTTAGCTATTCGGGGTTTGACATTAACACTTTCTCCTCCTCATTTAAAGGAATTCATGCCTTTCCGAGAGACCTACATGACTGCTTTCAAAAATGACATTGAATACAGCCAGCTGGTACTTCACACTGCAGCAGTACTCCAAAGCAACAAATTCATGCAGGTAATGCAACAAACCAAGAGATGGTTCTCTGACATTTGTCTTGAGTTGATGGTAATAACAGGAGTGTGTTTCTTTGCAGCCTCTCCTTACTAGAAAGAATGAGCTGGACAAACTACGAAAAGAGGTCAAGGAACAGTGGCAGAGAGAACAAAAGAAAATGGTTAGTTGACCAACATAGAGGACCACAGACAATAGCTAGAGATGTTTTACTGACATGCTGTGTCACCCGGGTCAGAAAATAATCCAAAAAAACAATCCAAAAATATCCATTGAAAGTTCTTGAATGTGCCTAATAAAGCCTAATATACAGAATGTATTTGCACATATGTACAGTATGTGTGCTATTACGTGTCTGTCTGTCTGTGTATGAACCTAATATACGTGTATCTCCAGCATGAGGCAGACAGTGCCCTGAGGAAGGCTCGGCTGCTGCAGGCTCAGCGGCAGGAGGAGTATGACAAGGCCAAAGTGTCCACCAGCCGCCTGGAGGAGGAGCTGCAGGTTGGAGGAGGTGGAGGAGCAGCGGCAGCCAAGCTAGAAAAGAGACGCAGGCTGGAGGAGGAGGCCCTGCAGAAGGTACAGCTCCGCTTTAAGCGTTGTAGATTCCCACGGGCTCTGAACCTGTCTTATAGGGCTTTTCCCCATTTTAAATTTTTTTAAATTTTATTTTATTTATATATATTTTTTTTAATTCTGATGATTTGTTGTTTTGTAATTTTTTTTATTTGTTTTTGCTCACTTTTTAAAAAAATTTTTGTAGAAACATTAATGTAAACAAATCCACCTCTGGTATACAAGTCATTACATTTATTAAGGTGTTATTTACCAGCTTTCCTTTTTTAAAGTCAGATAAAACAACAACATAGAAAATGAATTAGAAATACAAATAATAACAACCTCTTTTATCAGAAAGCAATTTTATTTCTTCGAGTTTCGATGTTTTTCTGTGACTCTCGAGGATGGCAGCTGATCCCCAACGTCGTTAGCCTCTCTCGTTACTCACACTTCCTTCCTTTTGAGTTGCTGAGCGCATGAACTTAAACTTCCATCATATCCATACTGATTGAATCAAGTAAGATGAATTATCTTTGACAGGCTGAGGAGGCCAGGGAGCACTGCAAAGCTTGTCAGATTGATGTCGGGGTGAAGAGAGTCGATCTCGCCAACACCAAGAGTGAGATCATCACCCAGCTGCGAGAGATGGTCTCCCAGTGCGACCTCACCCTCAAGGCTGTAAGTTCAGAATGTTTATTTGAAGAATAATAATTAAATAAAGTACTACATGTGGGACAGACTGATGGCGAGGTACTAGCTTATGGTTCCTAGCTATTGACCCACCTTTCCCATGCAGAACTAATGCCTCCAGTGTCTTGCTTAGTCGTTCAGTGCTGCAGTGGAGTATGTCTGTTTCCTACTATTCAAGTCTGTTACGGGAGAAATGTGTGGAGTCAGGGCAATATAATAAAAATGTTGTTTTTCTTCCCCGTTGTTTTCAGGTGACAGTCAATTGGTTTCAGCTACAGCAGGCCCAGGTCGTATCTCTCCCCGTCAACCACCAGAGTCTGTGTGAAAACGCAAAGCTTTACGAGCCGGGCCAGCGATACATCGACTTTGTCAGGAGTTTGCCCACTGACGGACCTCGTCTGGAGTCCCACTCGTTCGATTCAGCTGTCTCACCAAACACGGGGTGAGACATCAGACAAACTGCTGCTACCTGGTGCAGTCTCTAACGAACATCCGATAGACCAGTAGTCGGTTGGAACGTGACATCTTGTCACTACTGACAAAAAACTTTTTAAGAAAACGGATGTTTAAAATAATCACAAGTAGGGCTAAAAAAACAAACAAATACTTGATAAAGAATATTTATGCACATCCTTCATGAAAAATCTGAAAAATATAGGCATGTGCCCACTAAGGCAACATGCACTAATCAAACTTAACCTATCTGTGGTTTCTTACTGGAAATCTACAGTTCATGAAGCTTACTGGAATATCACCAAAGTGTGGTGCTCAACATGAAGGGAATTCAGCCAGATTTAACTACAGTAAACTCCTTAGTTATCAGTGTTTGTGTTTATATTCTCAGATCTCATCAAGGAAATGAGTTATTTTCCAAGACAGTTACAGTGGTTGCTCTGGGAAGGGAGGGAGGAGTTCACAGTCCCAGGCAAAGATAGTTTACTGTAGTTCCAGTATAGTTTAATTCATTTGAGATTCTCACAAGTTAAATTTAAATTCAAATTTTCAGTCTCTTCATGTACAGTGTAGACGGTTATACTGTACCTATACTCTATATCCACCCTTGCGTCATAAGATTCTGTGGGAATATGAATGTTGATTTGAGGATAAACAAATGGTTGTAAAACCTATGAAATGGAGTAAGTACAGTATAATTCCCTGTGGTCGTGTACTGGTGAAAAGTCCGGTGGTAGAATGAGAGAGGTTGTTTTGGAAAGTGCAAAACAATTGGGTTAGTCAGAGCTTCCTGCGGAAAGGATTTCGTCACGGGAGAGAGGAGTTGGGGGGGGGGCTTACCATCAATTTCACTAAACCTCTTTTTAAAGTGATCTTTTTCATTAGCTTTCATTAACTATCGAGAAAAAAACATGGTCATTCTACCGTATGTTTGTACAATTTTTAGCACCCACCTCTTTTTCTCAATGTTTTCAACCAAAGCTTAAAAAAAAAAAAAAAAAAAAAAGTTAGTTTCCTTTTTGAGAGTTTTGTTGACACAGGTTTGTGGCCTCATACACACACACACACACACACACCAGTCATGGAAATAAGAGAGTGCTTTGTTCTCGCGTCGTTTTCTCCCTCTACTCCCCACCCACTAACTCTGATCTCTCTGATCAAAAGAATTCAGCTTGGGAAAGAGGAAACACAACATAGACACACATGTATGTTTTAAGTATAGACCAGCTGACCTACATACTGTATATTTGGAGATACAATAGGATACTCAGGTTCGCATCTGGTTCGTATGTCAGCCTATTTAAATCTGTTAATCATTGTTAAAACCCAGATTAAGTGGTCACTTTGATGATAAGGTGGGGCTGATCTTATGATTTCATGATTATTCCATTAATTAGGAAAAAGAAGAATGATGAATAGAAGATCTATGCCATTTAAGGGTTAAAGGTTATTTATAGTGCAGAGCTTTTTTCTTATCTGAATCAATAGTCTATGGATAGAAAACGTAACAAAATTAATTCCACCTAACTAACATACATTATGATTAGTAGTATTATTACTGTAGTTTTCAGGAGTTTAGTCAAACTGCCTAGTTATTATCTTTTTTGTAATAAAAGTTGTTAATCCAGAATCACACTAGACTTATGATTCAAAGATATTATACGCAGGTTGCTCGAACCTCAGAAGCCTCTATACTAGTACTGCACTTTGAGTTCATTACCAACAAATGTCATCATATCATATCATATTTTCTGCAATTTCCCTCCCCCAGAATGCCTCTCGCCAAGCGCTCGCTGAGTGGCAGCCACTCATCCCACAGTAATCTGTCACAGGCATCCGTGACCTCTGACACCCTGGGTGCGGATGACGTAGACAGTCCCATCAATGCCCAACATGCCAGGATTGCAGAAAGGCGCTCCAACAGTAGCACTGATATCCAAGGTACAAAGGTTTTCATTTTAATTTGAGTTTTTTTTTTATATATGTAACCTTCTGCAATGCCATTAGACTTAACATGCAAAAATAGCAAGATGTGTAGCAAGAGTGGGAGAAGTTAACAGGAGCTTCCTTTCCTTGTGCTGTTATTTCCCTGTTTTTCAAACCTTTGACTGGTACTGCATGTATGCAAATTGGATCCACCAAGATCCTTTCAGGCAGCTTCAGCAGCTAATAGGTGCAACAATGGCAAACGGGCTCAAAACTTCTAGTCCCATTCAGGTGACTGTATAGTAGTGAGCACTATAGGAAAGCAATACTAAATGTTAATCAGTGTTAACGGGCCATTACACTCTTGCGGGTTGATTGAATGTCATGGTTGTGTGTTTTGTGTGCATGTGTGTGTTGATTCAGGGATTCAACTTACAGATGAAATGGGAAATAGCCCTGCAGTGTCTGTAGTAAGACGACAGGATCATTAAACACAGAGATTTCAGTAAGATTGATATTATATCGATGCCGTCTTTTGTTTTTTAATCCAGCACTTCGGATTCAGGGCCCGTTTCGTCCGTGGGCCTCGGCCAGCCAGGGTGGAGGGATGTGCAGCGACTCTGAAAGTGCTGGAGGGAGCAGTGAGTCTCGGTCCATGGACTCACCCACTGCGAGCCCAGGTGAGGACAAGACAAATGATTTTTCAATGTGTGTGAATATGTGAAGTATCTTCTAAATTAACTTGCAAATGCTTTATTAAAAAAATTATCAATGAGGTATTCAGGTTAGTTACTTAATACCTAATTAACTGTAGATTTATTTAAAAACTATAATCTTTAATTTCTGCATAATTCTTTGCAAGATGACACATGTGCTATCATGGAAAGAAAACTTGTTTACTTGTTGTAAAGCTTTTATCTTATGCTGCATATCCGAGGAAGCCAAACCGCCTTGATTACCCACACCTAGCTCTGAAATTTCAGGTGTATCAGTTTGTTGTCACTGATAAAGCAACCGACCGTTACAGGTGACATAAGGTGCATTCCTCAGCACTGACTCCAAACATTTATTTTTTTTATTCCCAGTGAACATGGTGTTCATGCAACATTGTTGCCATGTTATGGGAGACTCAAGGGAGTGTTGATTTATTGAGGGTTATGCAACCTACATGTAAAACCTTTTGCTTTGGTGGTTTTCTCTGTTGCTGTGCTACAGCATGCGTGTCACAGTGTAATGTTGTTTTTGTAAAGTCCTGAATCGGGGTGTGTAAAGCTCCTCTGGATATTTGAAGAGAGGAATTTATTTCACTGTGAGTTGATATTGTAAAGTGTCCCTTTAATCAGGTGAAACGGCATATATGGCAATATGATAAAATACACGTATTACTGAGTATTCTACTATAGTATTGTCTGAGTATTTTCTGACTGAAATCTTTCTTGCACAGGTTTCAGTATAAATATTTATCATCTACCATGTGTCATATTTTTTTAGTGAACAGTGTCTTTGGCTGAGGGGGGGATTGTAGGATCTCTATTAACAATACATCAAAAGAGTGAAAACGGAGATCATGTTAATTCCAGTTGTAGTGAAGTCCCCACACCCAACCTCCAGAGTGTATGCTCCTGATGGGTCTCCTTAAACGGGCTTGTCAGAAAATTTCAAATGGAGCCCATTGGAAATCATTGATCATTCAATAGAGGTGTGAATCACCTGCAATCCCCTGCTGTGATTTGAATTATCAGCGACATGAAGTGGACCACGCCTTTTTTACATTTGGCACATTTAAAATCTGAGTCCGGGGCTCACAACTTCTCATTCCACCGCTGTAGGGGATGTAGACCACAGGGGACTGGAAAAAAACAGAAAAGTTGGCTTGGTGTGACTGTGGAGATGTGGACTTATTGGTGTGTGCTTCCTTATTGTTCAGGAGACTTCAAGAGGAGATTACCCAGAACCCCCTCCACCGGCACCATGTCGTCTGCTGATGACCTCGACGATAGAGAACCTCCTTCGCCCTCCGATAATGGTGAGTTCCAAATATTATACCAGACTTGTATAAAAATGCCTCACGCTCTGTATATACGGTATATAGTCAGCCCGGTTAGTTCTTAAAGTGTCCAGTTATTTACTCTGTGTATTTCTTCCAGTATTTATATCCCAGGAAGTTAACTTGGAGTTATGTTTTGCACTCTTATTCATTCGCCTTCTACTCTGTAGGTTTAAATGAGATGGTAATAGAGACCGCCAGCTCTCCAGGTCCCTTCAGAAACACACAGATGTCGAAGGCAGCTCAAACCCACAAGCTGAGGAAACTTCGAGCGCCCTCAAAGTGTCGAGAGTGCGATGGCCTGGTGGTGTTTCATGGAGCAGAGTGCGAGGAGGTAACCTTGGTTTCTTTTCTTTTTAATCCTTTTTTTTTTTTTTTTTAGGTCTTAATAGAATAAAAATTCAGCCCAACCATGACCCTTTATTTGGATCTTTAGTAAAAGCAGTGTGCCCACAGGATTTAGAGTTTCACAAGTTTTAGATGAATGTTGCCAAAGTTTTACAATGGCTTCTTTTATCACTCATGGTGAGCAGAAATCAAACAAAAACAAAAGCGAGAGAGACCACCTCTCCCCTCATCAAAATATTGGAATAAAGAGAGAAGTTGAAACTGGCCACAAGCTACCCTCAGAGACCCGAATCCACCAACCGGTCTCAGTTGGGGGAGCAGGCAGTGGAAACTGAGGACCTTTTGTTCAACTTCTGAGGAGTCCACTCCAACACCCCTGTGCCGCCACCCACTGTTTATTTTAGATCCAATTTCTTTCCATATTTATTAGATGCCGTACGCAGAACAAGACAACAAAAAAATAAATAGGTTATGTAAGCTGGGGGATGCGATGACAAGCGACTGACACAAGAATGCAACTCTGCAGCGTGTTGGAATCATTCCATGGAAGTGGTTCAAGGGGTTACAAGATGTGAAGCTTTGTTTGGTGGCTTTTTGGTGTCAATTCAAGGGGTAGTTAACAAAAAAAAAAAAAAAAAAGCTTCTTTTGTGAGTGCATATTTTTGTGCCCAAGCTGTAAAAAGCCGGAACCAGCTGGATTTAATGGTTTGAATGGTTTTAGGAGAGATGTAGAAACAGGGTGTCCATGGGTCCCTAAGTAATCTGAAAGCCTTGAATGAATTTACATTCAGTATTAAATAGTCTATTAAATTTGTATGCATGTTACATTTGTTGCCGGGGCTCTTAAAACATGCAGTAAGTGCGTGTTTGTTGGCTTAAATTTTCTCCTTTTTGCTTCTGCCCCCTGTAACGGTTTCAGTTTAATCCTCCACTTTCAGCAATGTTGAGCTTCATAACTGAGATACTGAACGTGTCAACTTGTGTGCAGTGTTCATTGGCCTGCCATAAGAAGTGTCTGGAAACCCTGGCCATCCAGTGCGGCCATAAGAAGCTTCAGGGCAGGCTGCACCTCTTCGGCATCGACTTCACGCAGGCAGCTAAGAACAGCCAGGACAGCGTCCCCTTCATCATACGGAAGTGTACATCGGAAATAGAGAACAGAGCGCTCAATATTAAGGTATTTTCAGCATTTTAATCGTACAATTATTATTGTTAGATCACTAGAGTTTATTTGCTTTCTTTGGTGTATAATCCTGCAGCTCTCCTGTGCTTTCACATTCAACATTGTAATCCCGGAAATGCATCTAATTTTCTTGTTTTTTTGGCGTTTTGTTTTTTTGTGCTGTGAAGGGGATCTACCGCGTGAATGGTGCCAAGTCTCGGGTAGAGAAGTTGTGCCAAGCATTTGAGAATGGCAAGGACCTGGTGGAGCTCTCCGAACTTTACCCCCATGACATCAGCAATGTTCTCAAACTCTACCTGAGACAGGTAGGCCGAAGACCGATGACAGTGTTTTAGACGGCTGTACAAAGCCAGCAGAAACCCAAACAAGGACATGGCATAGTTTAAAAGTGTGTCTTGCAGAACAAATAAAGCACAGCAGTGGTATTTGTTTGTCTTTGTTTATTTTTGGCACATCTCATCCCTTAATTGCTTATCTCTTTTCTAATTCTGTCCCATTTGTCTATTTACTTACTTATTTTGGTTCACTGTTTATTATCAGCTTCCTTGTTCCATTTGTTTTACTTACCCTTTTTTTTTTTTTTTTTCTTCCTGCACACTTTCCTCTGCAGCTTCCAGAGCCTCTCATCCTGTTCCGCTACTATAACGACTTTATTGGTTTGGCCAAGGAAAGCCAGAGCGTCATCATGGAGGAACTGGAGGCCTCTCGGCTCAGTCCCACCCCGGTGACCCCGGCTCAGGTCAGTGTGGAGCTCAACCGAGTCCTCTTCAAGATCAAGGACCTGCTGAGGCAGCTGCCACCTGCTCATTACAAGACACTGCAGTTCCTCATAGAGCATCTGCACCGGTAGGCACTAGTGCTACTCCTCATTGTGTAATTAATTTGTGCATTTTGTGTGTGTGTCTTTTTACATGTAGGGATGTGAATAATTAATGTCTAATTAATTTTAGTATTAATTAGCCTTGTTCTCTTTTTTCCTTCCTCTTTAGGGTGACGGAGCAATCAGAGGAGAATAAGATGACGGCGAGCAACTTGGGTATCATCTTTGGCCCAACACTGATCAAGCCAAGGCAAGCGGATGCCGAAGTGTCCCTTTCCTCTCTGGTGGATTACCCCTATCAGGCACTCATTGTGGAGCTCCTCATCAGACACTATCAGATGATCTTCGACACCCCACTCAGTCCCCTGGGCGGCACCTCACCCACAGAGGTCGATGCCCACCCCCGCCTCACCCACCAGGAGAAGGAGCAGCAGCTGAGCAGGCACTCCAAGTCGCTGGGAGACATTAAGGAGGTAAGGCGAGAGTAATCATAACAGAAAAATGACACATTCCCTCTCATGGAACAGAAAATTGTACATTGATGGTCTGTTTTCTGTCCTTGTCAATCTTACCTTTACAGCAGAGCTCTAAGGTGTATAAGAGGCATTCCTCGATAATTCCCTCTTCTCATTTGTTGGCGGAAGTTCAGGAGACTATGCCAGGCCTCGACAGAAGTGACTTTGAACCTGGTCAGTATTTCCTACAAAGCTAGATAACACAATAATTTTTGCTGGATATTGTTTTTACTTGTCAATATTTCATTTTTTGTTTGACACCGTTCTTCTCTCTATTTAAAGCTGATGATGTGGATCCAGAGTCCTTTAATGGGGTTTCGTCATCAAGCGTCCCTGAAGTCCTGAAACCCGGCGAGCGAGGTCTCTGTCGCTCTCAGCACATCACTGTCACCAGGGTGCAGCTTCGACATCCTCGCAACAAACTCTCCTCACGGCCGTTTAGCATGCCGGCCGAGCGGATCCTCAGCCGAGGACAAGTAGACGAGAATAACAGCCAGAACAGCACCGACGAAGATGATAAGAAAGGAAGCAGTTGCAACCAGTCCATCGAAGAGGTGGATGAAAGTGAGAAAACAAAATTGCGAGCGGGGACACACTACCGGAGTACATTTATTGACACGCAGACATTGCGCAGAACTTGGGACAAACAGTACAAACACCATGATGTTGTTTCCAAAAGTGTTAGAATTGTATCCAGTTTGTCCACAGACAGTCCAGCAGTGGATGCCAGCAACCTATCAGCTTCTTTACCGCTAACATCAACCTTCTCCCTCGGAACTTCCGGGAGCTCTATTAGCACCCTTTACCCCCACAGACCTTACACCGTCGCAGTGCGACCCAGCAGGACTTTGAGAAAGGAGGACAATGTAACAAAGTACAATCCTGTCACAACAGCTTTCAGGGCTCCAAGGACTCTCCAGCCTCCACCAGGAACTTTCTACAAGCCCCCGTCGGGGAGCAAAACCAAAGCGCTGCAGAACTGTTCATTAGCCAACAGCGCTGAGGAAGAAGATGAGGAGGAAGAGGAGGAGGAGGATGAGGATGAGGAGTTAGGGATTGAGATAGAGTTGTCTGTAGACGAACCTCTTGAGGAGGACATTGAGGCTGAACAGGTGGCCATGTCTCAGTCTCCCAGTCCGAGCCCTGAGGAACTGGGTCCAAACCAGACCAAACCAGTGTACCAGAGACTGAGGCCCAGACGCCTCCAAGAGGTAGAACACCGAGAGGCTCACTTTGTGTGATCCTCTGAAGCCCATAGCGTCCTGGGTCATCCCAGAACAGACACTGTGCTCGAATGTGGATAATACAATATGTTCTATATATTCTATTAGAGAAAGAATAAGAAACATCTGCATTGACTCTGCAAAGAAAATGACTAGATGTACTATGATTTATGGGCACCGTGTGGGAAAAGTAACACGGTCCTCAAAAGACGAACAGGATGCACTTGAAATACTGTATATTTTTTAACACGATTCACCAATATTTCATTTACCAATCACTTGCTCAGTACACCCTGGCACCAGGTCAGAATATTTATAATTCTTTTTTTGAAACTGTGCAATTCCATTTTTGTTTGAATATTGTGTATAACGTTCTTACAGACACACTATCTATGTATGTTTATAAACCAAAAAGCTATATTTGAATCATTACAATAGTGCATGTAGCCACAACACTGAAAAAAAAAAAAAAAGTTTGGTGCACTTATCTGACATCAATACTCTTCAGCAAATCTTTTTCCGAGTTGTGTTTCTACCTACTGTGAGTCCGAATGTTTTAAACTGTTACACTTATGCTATAATTAATCATTTTGCTAATAACTTGTGTGTATAAACCAATATAATGACTTTTGTCACATGCTGTACTGGGTATCTGTATCGGCATTTGGCAATGCTATGAAGTATCAGTTGCAAAGGGTATACATCCACTTGTTTTTATACCGTTGAACATGTATGGTGTCAACTTACACTGATCTGAAAAGCTTTTAGAAATGCCATTGGATTCAATAATGGCATTATCTCTTTTTTTTTTATTATTTTAATATACCATTTACATTTATTGATAGCCAAAGCTGTTTTTTTTTTCCTTTTTTTTACAACTGAAGTAGTTTTATTAATAACCTAAACCTTACAGGTTCTTTGTAAGTAATAGGAAGTGCATCATTTATTTAAATGGTATCTGTTTTTCATGGTAATCTACACGGTTGACAGAATGTGGAAAAGTTCAATGTAAAAAAAAAAACAGGTACATGAAAACAAACACCCTTTTGTAACTTATTAAAATATATCTGAGAACTTCCAATCATGACGGTCTGTTTTTTTTCTTGTGTCCTGCACATTTTTTAAAACTTGCAACAATTTAATTTAACAAAGAAGAGTTGTTCTTATGATTACTGGCAGTTATGTAATGTTCAACTCTTGTTAAGACAAAAAGCTTGATCCGTCTAACACTGATTGGCTTTTACCAAGCAGTGTGACAGCCCGTGAATGTTTAGAGGATTCTAGTTCTTGGTAATTAAAATGTACATATATATTCTTTTACAGAGGAAGGATTATAACAGTTGTAGGATTATATGTAACGGAGGCCAGGTGGTTAGGTCATAAAGGCCTCTACGAATGGATGAGAGACGTTAGCAGTCTACCAGCACTGAGAAAGGAGATTAAATCAATCTGCTTAACTATTCACAAGGTCTGGAACTGAGCTGTGTTTGCAACCCCGAGGAGCGGTCGGTAGAATATGTGGTGTTATGCTGTATTCAGGTATCAATCTTCAGTGTGCGTGTTCTTCTGAGGTAAGTGGTTTCTTACCCTGAACAATGACTGTGTACGTATAAAATTTAGTCTTAAGTATATATCATTAATCATGTGGTAGCCTTAAACTTTTTCTATGGTTGTAAAGGTAATTTTTGCCACATGCATCAGGTATGGACCAGTGTTGTTTGCTGGTGAATGTATCCGTGAATCGTACTCAGAGCATGTTTGTAAATGGCGGAAAGGTCTATAATAGTCATGCTGATCATGTGAAGTCTCTTGAGCTCATTAAACTCATTACCGAGTTTGTGCTAGCCTTCACGGAGCTCTCACTAGATGAATGGATGGATACCTCTGTCATGTACCTGTGTTAGGTTAATGAATGTGTTTGTAAAGTATGTGGCGTCTTTATGTGGTTCATAAGAGTATTGAGAAGTGGTTTGAATACAGGTTTGTAGGCTGGTGCCAGCCCCTGCGGGGGTGAAAAGGAGGAGCCATGGGGGCAGGAACACAGGTCAAACTCCTGCTGTGGAAGAACTGGACTATCCGCAGGAGGCAGAGGGTAAAATCCACTTGTCCATCATTTACACACTATGTTTACCCCTCTGAGAGGTGTCGTTAGCCAAAAATGCCCTCAAGGTGTCATTCTATGCTGATGACATGACAACATTTTTAATCGAAAGACTTTTTTCTAAACCCTGATCACTGTCATCTAAATCTGCACAATGCATTGTCATATATCTGCAAAAACAACTTTACTAATTTGATAGTTCAGATCCTTGGATATGATCTTATCAGTTATTATATAGCTTATCGGTTGATCATTAAATGCTTTCAACGTTATTTAGAATAAAATGCAAATTTTTTAAATTCCTGTTAATGTCCTGTTTGTGTATTTAAACTTTCCATCCAGGTGCGTTTCTTCATGGAGATCATGTGGCCTGTTATTCTCTTCATGGGACTAGTGTGGCTAAGAAGAGTGAACCCACTCTACCGTCAACATGAATGTAAGAAAAGAACTCGGCAGCTTTCCAATCCACAGAGACAGAAATAAAGTATCCTCTGTGGTCCAAGGTGTCTTTCTCATAAATGTTGATTAATGACTTGTTTAAGCACTGAAAGCTAACAGCATCTCATCCGCCTCAGGCCACTTCCCTAACAAGGCCATGCCCTCCACGGGTGTCTTGCCATGGATCCAGGGAATCTTCTGTAATGCCAACAACCCTTGTTTCCAGTATCCCACCCGTGGTGAATCTCCTGGACTGGTATCCAACTACAACAACTCCATGTGAGCACAATCCTGGGCTGGAAGTGGGGAGTCATTTTAGGCTAGAGGTTTTGAATTCCTAGGAAACATTTGATCTGAGATGAAAGGGGAGAATTATGCACAAAAAAAAAGAGGTCAAAACAAATATGGTTGAATGACTCCAGATTACTGGTGATGTTTTACTTGTTCCAAGCCTCAGTATGTGCATGCATTCATATGTAAATATACAGTATACATACTGTTAATCTTTGCGCTCTCATCTCTGAATATATTTGCAGGGAAACAAGACTAAATGTGTGCAATCTATTATTGAACTTGCTCTTCAGATTGGCTCGATTCTATTCAGATGCTCAGGAGCTTCTTTTTAGTGACCCAGAGTTTCTGCAGCTTGAACGCCTCTGGAGGGAACTGAATTCCATGAGCAACTTCATGGACACCCTGCGGACTCGACCGGAACAGATCTCAGGTTAGTGCTGCGGGCTTTCATCAACATACTGCGAGAAAAAAAAAAAAAATCATTGTCAGCCGATGTCAATCAGGTTGGTCTGATGAGTTTGGAATCATGTTTAAAATCCTGTAACATTTTTCAGTTTGACGTTTATATTATACAAACCAGGCAACCAACAAGGTGGCTTCATCTTGTTGTGATGTCACAGTCTACCTTATACCACACGTTTCCCCATCAGCACGTCTGTGTATCTGTAAAGTGTAACAGGATTACATCACATGGGCTTAAGAAAGGCCCGTAACGTAAGCTGCTTACTTTCTCCACCAGAAAGTTTATTTGTTGTTGTTTATTTGGTGGGAAGTCAACACACACCACTGTCCATGCTCCTCTCTCCCAGTGAGAGATCAAAAACCCACTGGTCCCATCTCAAGGGACACCATGGTAACAATTCTCATTTATTCTCATTGCATATCAACATACACATTGTGCTGTATATACAGTGTGTTGGCAAAATAAATCTTTATGATGGGAGTGGATTAAGCTAAGTGCATTCCGGCCTGTGGATGGTTACGTCTGGCCGCTCTCATGGCGAAATATGTAAATAGACTAACAGAGCTAACAGAGATATGGATCCACATTCCATCAGGGCTCGAGTTCCCAAGAGCCCCGGGAAGGAAAAATGAATCATGTTGAGAACCAAGTTATATAACTGATGAAATGTGCTCATCATGACTGCTCATACGGAACAGAAAATGGCAATTGTTTGAGTCGATGTTCATGTTTCATCTGTAAGTGTGTGTGTGTGTGTGTGCATGCATCTGTGTCCAAAATCCAGCTTCCAGACCGTATATAGTATCAATATCCAGTTCTTACATCTTTTGGTCTCCTGAAATGAATATTTCTTCAATTTTCTCTCTGTTGTTTGGATTGTTGGTTTCTTTGTAGTGGGTGCCCATGAGAACTTCTTTTCCAAGGCAGTTTAACGTGGAGTTGAACCTGAAACGAGGCCATGTTACTTATCAAAGCAAAAATATACAAGCACAGACAGGCCACAGGAAATAATGACACAGTTCAGGAGGTGGAGTATCTTCATCCTACCAATCCAATCCTTTTAATGCAGGAGATTTGTCACAACTTGTTGAAAATATGTGTCATTTAGAATCTGGATTTTTCCAGTTTATCCAGTGCCTGGCTCAGAATGAGGTTTAGTAAATTGCATCCTGGCAGACACTGCATAGTCATTAATGTCTACATGAATATACAACTAAAGAATTAAATGCATTAGATTTTTGTGAAACTCAGAACTCGATCAGTCAGTGGCTTTTCATTGACATGAACTGCGTCTCTCTCTCTCTCTCTCTCTCTCTCTCTCTCTCTCTCTCTCTCTCTCTCTCTCTCTCTCTCTCTCTCTCTCTCTCTATCTATCTCTCTCTCTCTCTCTCTCTCTCTCTCTCTATGTAGGCCGTGGCGTAAAGGTGGAGACTATCCTAAAAGACGATGAGACGCTGACATCATTCCTGCTGAGAGACGTTCCTCTGACAGAGTCTGTGGTGTATCAGCTAGTCAATGCCCAGATCAGGCCTGAACAGGTACGCAGACACTCATAAACAAAACCCGATAGGGTTGAATGGGCATGGATACACTGTGTGTCAACAGCAATACAATACAACAATTCACACCACGTTCATTTTGACACTGTGGTATTTAAGAAGCTGACATACTGTATGATGTAATGACATGTATGGTGTAAGATACGAATGAATATAAGAATGGAAAACTTTTGACTGATACTCTTGATCTGATTCAGTGCAATTAGTAATTAGGCCTCAAAATTACCTGGAAGAAATCTCCCTTTGGCAATCTACATACAGCAAAACACACATGCATGCATGCATTCCACTTCAGACAAGAAGGTCAAAATAAGAGCGACAAAATAAACAAGTATATTTTGACGTATGCAACACTTGTGTTGCAGCATTTTGAAAAATTTTATTCTGAAGAGAAGAGAAACTGACCCGAAGACCCGTCAGTATCTAAATACTCAACTTACTGTATGTACATCGCCTGTCCACTTTATTTTTTTCCAGTTTGCCTTTGGAGTCCCAGATTTGCATTTAAAGGACATCGCCTGCAACCTGAACCTGCTAGAGCGATTCCTCATTTTCCCCAGTCGCAGAGGACTCTACGCTGTTCGCAACGCCATGTGCACCCTTACCCCACAACGGCTGCAGATCATCGAGGACAAATTCTACGCCAATGTCGACTTTTTTAAGCTCTTCCGGCTGGTCAGTGTTGCTTTATCCCGGGATGTAGAGGATTGATAAGGCTGATTGTACAAATGGATTGCAACTGCTGATCTCATTAATTGATTTACCATTTTTAAAATAAAACAACAACTCTATCCTGCCTATAAATATCCTGGGCCCTTTCACCACATTTACACAATGCTCATAACAGTTCCAGGAAGACTCTTTTAATCCATTGTCGTGCTGACAGTGTAAAACAGTTAAAAAATCATCATTGTAAATAGTTACATGCACACATTTGCATTTGGAAGAGCTCTATAGTTGTGGTTGGAGTCCCATTTTGGGAGGTTGCCATGTTTATTAGTAGCAGCAGTCTTGAAGCACTCAGACACAGCTGAGCCAACTGCAGGCTGAATGAGATGAACATGGCATATGGCAATAAAGGGTTTGGCAGGATATGACACTTGCAAAATAGTTATCAAGTAATGTCATATAAGTGTAAACCTTTAGCCATAGTGTGTGTGTGTGTGTCATGAATTAGTACAATAATGCAACTGGAAAATTACTTTATTAAGAGATTTTCATTTACTACAGTTTAACGCCCCTGTTTATTATATCCTGACTGTACAAAATACATTTTTTTTTAGAAAGTACAGGGGTGTAGTGGCTCCAGGTGAAAGTCATCATTTACTCATATAATTATTTCTCTCATTGCATCACACATACAGCTTCAGCTCAGCACCAGACAGGTGTTCCTCTCTTGGTTTCAGCCTATGTCTTTCTTCATATCAGAAATTTGTGCTTGATTCATATCTGGATTAAAACTTAACAAGCTGACACAAGTCGGCAGACGGCAGACACAATGGACAAATTTTTTATATTAGACAGAAAACAAAAGTGAAAGGGCGGAACAGTGGTAATAAATATATTACCCTGCAGTGACTGTTACTAGCACTTCTTACTTTAATACATAATGTAAATACAGATAACAATAATTGCTTCAGATACAGAAGAAAATACATGTCGAGTTCGAGTTATTTGCTATTTATTATGTGTCGGAAGGGCTTTGAGCAGGGCCGTACCGTATTTATCTGCAAAAGACTAAATTAAGAGCGTGCAGCAGCTCTGCCAACATGCTTCAAATAGATACAGCAGGAGTGGAGCAGAGAACTTGTCAAAGAGCCGTACGCATTAGCTGAGCAGACTTGTCCTCTTTCTGTAATTAGCTTAGCGATCACAGGGCCACACAGTGAGACTGAAGGCAACAATGGCTTCCCTCTGCCTCATCCTTATCTAGGCACAATCACACAGGACTGGACCATGTGACTGTCTGTCTCTGCTGCTGCTGCTGCAAAAAAAAAACAACAACAAAAAAACAAAATCACAAATTGACTTTCAGAAACCAATTTTGATCAAACACTCTCCCTATCTCTCTCTGTCACACACACACAACCACACACAACCACACACACCCAGATAGACAGAAACGTTAGACAGGAAGGATGTCTCCTCTGGCAGCTCTGTGTCTTGGCCTCGTGCTGCTTCCTGAAACCTTTAGTCTATTGTGTTGTGAGCTGGCTGGAAGATCTCTGAGCAAACCAGCAAACCTTTAAGAGAAAGCAGTGCTCAGCAATTATAAGCTGCCCTGCTGTGAGTATAACACACACATTATATGAATGATGAAGGCAAGTGTGTTAAGTGTATAACACAAGCTGTTTATCGTCAAAAGCTGTCTGGATACTTTCAGCTTGTTGCCTGTGATGCATTATGTGATGCCAGTAACATCCTCTGTGTCATGAAGAAAAGCTTTTCATGGGAAATATGGTGTTATTTTTAAGAGACAAAATACAATTGTCCAAAGCAGTTTTCGAGATGAAACGTATTCATATTAAAACGATGCCTTTGTGTGTTTCTCTCTAGCTTCCTCGTGTGCTGGACAATCACTCTGAAGGGATCGACATTCACTTTTGGGTACGGGTCGTCTCGGCGTCCTCGGACAAACTGCGAGAGGTGAGGCACGGCTCATGTGGCCCCAGTCCAGCTCCATTCAAAAGTTCAACACCTGCTGCTATTTTTAGCTGTCAGGAAACAGTTGCTTCCTCTTGCCTGAGTTTTTACGCAAACACAGACAGGGGGGGTGGGGGGTGGGGGTATCATTTAGTGCGTATGAGGAAGGCTAAATCCAGAACAGGCTTCTTTAGCCTCAAAAACAGATACATCATCATTATGGGACCATCCCATTGGCTGAAAGAGCAGGTGAAGCCTCCAGACATGAAGAATAATAGAAAAAGTTCAACATCAGCGGTGATTAAATGATTTGTTAGTATTTGTGTCTATGCACATTCTTATCGTTTTGCTTCCATTACCCTCATCAGTTTAACCATAACTTTCACTTATCTGTCTTATTGCTTGGTTTAGTCAATATTAGCTCAGTCATTAATAGATAAGTTGTATGCAGCGGATCAGTGGATCAGTTTAGTAGTAAGTGTGACTTAAAGTTAGAGTGAAGTGCAGGAGTTAGTTTTGTGCAGCCATATCATTTGCGGGTCACCTGTATTTTTAACATTTGGTGTACGTGTGTGTGCAAAAATACTTTTATGTTTGTTACAGATGTTTCCATGGGACACTCATTGTAGCTGACAGTCTGACATCCTGTTGGCGAGACACTTGTCTCTGTCGGGACAGAAAACGCACTCATGCCCCACCTTTATTTCAGATCAGATTTTTGGAAGATTCACGAAATGTGTAACAAAACAAGTCTAACAATAACAACAACAACAACAACAAAAATCCATATTTGACCATCAGTTATACAGTTGACTAAAATTTTAAATTTTGACTTTTTAACCAGTCAACTTGATTATTGTTTCTAACCTTCCCACTATCAGTCGCAGTGTATATGAGAAAATGAATAGACATTTTTCTTCTGAAACCCTGGACATCCAAAAGAATCACTGCTATATTACATGTAAAATCTGGCATCCTCTCTGTTTTCACTTTGGCTCTGTTTATCTTGTGTTATCTTATCCGCCCCACAGCTGTTCCAGAGGAATAGCTCCAGGGTGCTCCTCCAGGTCATGACTCCTCTCTTCCAGGATAGTCTGTCCTTCAGGCAGGTGATGGCCGCTGCCTCCAGCTTGGTTTGCGGCTACACTGAGGGGGCTTTCTCCAGAGTCACCTCTTTTAACTGGTACGAGGACAATAACTACAAAGCCTTCCTTGGGATCAGCGGCGGCAGGGCACAGGGCCACTACACGTACGACAACAGCACCAGTGAGTAGAACATGCCTTTTGAAAGGCATGCATAACAAAGTTTTGACTGATGTATTGAAATATGTTTCAAATCATCCCAAGACATTTGGTGAAAAAGGCCAAAAAAAGAGCCAGTTCAATATAAGGGCACATTCGTTTCCAGTTGCATCACCATGTGGTCATCCCTCAAGATCTTTTTTGGCTTATACTTTTTGGCTCATGACAAATAGAAGCAAAACTTTTCATTTTCTCTGAATCCCTTTATTGAGGATTATTCACAGTTTGAATTCCTTGCATTTCATTCAATCTTCACTTGATTTGGTACATGCTGGAAGGCATGAAAACATTTTATGCAGTTGTTTTTTTTTTAATATGCAGTATGCTCCAATAATTCTCTTATAATTGGTTGCAAAATTCTTGCATGCATGGCCTGATTGACAGGGAAGGTGATTGTGTTGTCTGGAGTATTTATCTTATCTTTGCATGGTGTATGCAGTATATAACACATGATCTTACCCTCCAGCTCCTTTCTGTAATGATCTGATGAGTGAGCTGGAGTCCAACCCTGTTTCCAGGATTGTGTGGAACTCTGTCAAGCCCATGCTGATGGGACGGATCCTCTACGCCCCGGACTCACCAGCTGCCAGACAGATCATACGAAATGTAAGTATCACGGACCAGTTGGCGGTTGCATTTATCCAATTGCATTGTTTAGTAGTATAGTTTAATACATTAAAGATCAAGGTTCAAATCAGCTCCGTTGTCTCCAGATTCAACAACGGATGTGTCATTTTTGGAAGTCATTTCACAGCACCAGAAAAACTGAAATGACAAATACACCATTGGAACCTATAGATATTCAAAGATGGACAGATAACTAAGAATAAATACAAATAAAGAAGTTTCCATAACATCCATATCTTCTTTGGAGCAGGCGAGCACACTGCAGAGAACAATGCTTTCCTTTAAGAGGGGCTCAGCTTTCCTCATGTCATGTCCATGCCTTTGTATCTAGATGTAGATATGTGTTGGTCAAAGCCCTTCAGGGGGCCAGCAGTCATGGATGGCTTGGTTGCAATGGGAGAACACAAGCTGATCGACTGTGGTGCCTACCACACAGTCTACTGGCGCCATGGCTTTTTCAATGTTATGTAAGCACTAGAGTCTGCCTTTAAAGACGTGGGATCACACACACACACACAAAGAGAGACACACACTCGTGTTTCCTCTTCCCCGACCTTTAATGCCCTCTTTGTTTATCTTAATTGCACTAAGAAAGTAATGACCAAAGTGGTTAATTTATGACTTTACAGGACCAAAAACATGACCTCTCTCAAATCTGTCATGTTATTATTCCATAAGATGTTGTAGTGCTTCATGTGACCACTCTTGTGTAACGTTGAGCTGTGTAGGTCTTATCTGCATCCTGCCACCGCTGCATTTTTATGTTGTGACTCAACAGAAAACATAGAAGTCTTAAAGAGTCATATTCATTTATAGAGTAATCCTTGACTTCACCATTCTGGTGTCTGCAACAGTGATTTAGCTATGAAACGTACTGTAGATGCGGGGCTATTTATTCAGGCATCTCACGTTTAGCTCAACAGGAAGCGTTGCCTTGGAACTATTTGCAGACTACTTGATGTGTGTTTATCTTGCATCTTACATGAAGGCAAACATGCTTCTGAAGTGATTCATTAAGTGTAGTGGTTATTATTCGTGGAACTGAACTTGCTACAAGTTCCCGCGAAGTAATGCACAGAACTGGAGATTTGATCGATCGATTGTCAGATTGATCAAAATTGTTTCAAGCAAAATATTCGATGGTTCCAGCTTTCCAAAGAAGTTGCATATATTTTCTTTGCATATATGACAGTATATTAGTTAAATCTTAACTTAATTGAGACTTTTAGTCAAACAGGCAAGAAATCTGAAGCACCATGGCCTCTGAGAAATTGTCAACGCCATTTTTTTTTCTATACACGTTAACATTTCAGATGATAAAAAAAATCTGCAGATTAATTGATAAAATAAAATAAATAAATAAATAATAATAATAATGGTTAGTCACAGTATTGGCAGTTCCCTTACTGAAGGACCCCCACCCCCCCCTTACCCCAACCCTCCTCCTGCTTGTTTTAAACTGCCTTGGGGGAATGAGGAAGCGCTCACTTGTGGGAACCTGACTGGGATTCACTGGGCAGGCTGAATGCATTCGGCCAGTTGTCACCAACGGCCTCTATTGTCACCCCAGCTCCATTGTCCCCATTGTCACCCAAAATCAGACACACACAAGAGGAAGGCGTTTAATTGGGTGTACTCTTGAGCGCTTTCATCCCCCACCGCACATGACTGAATACTGAAATAGCCAGCCTTTGGTATTCGCCACACAAAGCACTGTACCCACACACATCCAGGGTTTTAACGATAAGCGTGCAGTAAATATTTGACGATTTGGCACAGAGTGCGTTTGTTGCACAGTTGCTGGTTATCTGAACAGGGCCCGCCGGGAATTCTTTGTGTGAGAATGTGTGTGTTGTCTTTGCAAAGCCTGTTTTTTCGCAGGGAGTTTAATGTGGGAACGGTATGTAGCGGGAGATTAGGAGAACTGTGACAGTGCGTGTATTTTGACTTTTTTTGAGTGTTGTGTACACATGAGCACGTGTTGACTCCATGTTCTCCACAACATGTTCATTTTCTACACATTTCTACACAAGCGTGTGCAAAAATATGCGAAGAGTTGCGTGTGCGTGTTTATTTTGGAGGATAATTTCCTGTTCTTCTAATCTTGACACACATTTCCATCCTCTCCTGTAGGCAAACACTACATTTGAGGAGCTGGAGAGGCTGAGGATCATGGGGAAGGCCTGGGAGGAAGTGGCTCCGCAGATCTGGGCTTTCTTCCAAGATGGAATCCAAGTCAAGATGCTCCGGGTATGACGACAATATCGTTACCTGCCTTCTTGTTGCCGTTCAGCTGACATCCAGTTCACTCTTTGAATGAGTTGATTAATGATGTTGTTATTTCAACCTGATCTTTTTCGCTGCTGGTATATTTTCCCCCGAGGTCTTAAGCGTTCACAAAATTTCCTGCTTGAATATAAAACCTTATCTTACCAAAACAGGCCATCTCTTTCCATTTTCCATCCACCCTTCTCTCTTCAACACTGTATATGTCACTATTTCCCTCCCTTTTTCTACTTAGTTTGCTTGTTGTAGAATGTTTATTGTTTCTCTGCTGGTGTCTCAGCAACGTCCTCTCACTCTTGATGGAAAAAACAAAAAAACAAACAACCAACAGGCTAAATAAAGGTTATTCCCCTATTTCCTTTTTTTGTTACAGGACGCTATCTGCAATCCATCAGTGATGGATTTCATTGACAGGAGTCTCGAGGAGGCGCCATTCTCCTCCAAACACATCCTCAACTTCCTGTACAATGGCCCACCAGAGGACCGTCCAGCCGACCTGCCTAATTTTGACTGGCGGGACATCTTCAACCTCACCGACCGAGTCATTCGGATGCTCAATCAATATGGGGACGTGAGTGGGCATCGAGGTTTTATTTGTCCAGTGTATTGTAAAGTAGAAACATTTATTTGCCTCACAAATTTTGGGAAATGTGTATCAGCGTGCAGAATTATACTGACAAGTTAAAAGGGGGCTCCACATTTCTAAATGAAAATAAGGCGTCAGGATCTTTTCTTGCATTTTTTTTTTTTTACCTTTTCTTACCTCTTCTCATTTCACTTCACCTGAAATGTCAAGTTCTAGGACAAACCTATTCATGAAATAATCCAATTGAGCACAGGTCCTGTCACATGTTGATTTCAATACCCTGGTTGTCCTGGTCAATAGCACTCTTGATGTGATGTGAGCATTTAGATGAGCTGTCTCTCAGCTCTGTAATTTGTCTCACGTCCAGAGACATGGAAATGTACCCAGGTGGGTGAGAGCCAGAGCAACGAATTAGCTGTCAGGTCTCTTTTGTTTACAGCTGATGAAGTGAAGGATGAAAAAAACAAACCCAAAAAAAACATCATGAACCTTCTCCTGTGAGGGCCCTCTACATTTAAGTTGGCCAATGCATTTGTAAGAAAGTTCAAATCAGTCCTTTCCCTGCTGAAGCTAATCGGGATGAGAGGTCTATCACACTGGGGGGGTGACATGGGGGGGCACCTGGGAGCGATGCTGGATGGATGGTTGCTGCTCTTTGTTTTTGTGAAAGTTGAAGCTCGCAGCACTTGAGTGTGACAGAGAGAGTGGGAACGAGTGAGGCCGATTAGATACAGCTGTCACTCCGTCCACCATCCTTTATAAAGCAACAACAATGACCTTGGGCTTGAAGGCTGCTTGGCTGCACGTTGGTGGCATGCATGTGTTTCACGCCACACACTGGGCCTGTAGTGTTAGCAGGTGAATGCTTTGGCAGAATAAGGGATGGTCTTTGAAACGTGAATCACTTGTCGTGCAGGTTTCTAATGTATTTTGTGTCTGGAAAATGCATATTTTAAATGCATGTCTGCGTTTGTCAGTGAATGCCTATATCAATGGAAATGTGGATGCAGAGTGTGGATCATGTTGACTTGAGCTGACACTGGCACCTCTGGCCTTTTTCACACACACACACACACACACACACACACACACACACACACACACACAGACACACACACAATATATATATATACTGGCCTGTTGTTCAGCTAAAGAACAAAGAATTCAAAAGAAGGCATTTTGACGTCTCCTTCTATTTTAAGTCTGATTAATTGTTAATACATGAGCAGTTAGAAATATAAAACTATTTGAAAACTGCAAACTTTTGATTGTTGTATTATCTCATTGTCTCTCCCTCAGTGTGTGATCCTGGATAAATTTGTAGCTCTGCCTGATGAGGACACCATAACTCATCAGGCCCTGGACCTGCTGGAGGACAGCAAGTTCTGGGCAGGCCTTGTCTTTGTGAATATGTATCCCTGGACCACCAATGTCCCGCCTCATGTAAAGTTCAAGATCCGTATGGATATTGATGCAGTGGAGCGCACCAATAAGGTCAAAGACAGGTTAGAATCAAAGACGAGTGCAATGATGGGTTTAGTGCAATGATGATATATATATAGAGAGACTTAATATGTGTGTTTTGCTCAGGTATTGGGACCCTGGACCCAGAGCTGATCCTATGGATGACCTCCGCTATGTTTGGGGTGGCTTTGCATACCTCCAGGACATAATAGAGCATGGGATCATCAAGACACAGACAGGAAAGGAGTGGCCACTGGGTGTTTACCTACAGCAGATGCCCTACCCTTGTTACGTGGATGATCTGTGAGTGAAACATATACAGACAGACAGACAGACAGACAGACACAGGTGTGATCAGTGAACGGTATCTGATGATATCCAAAAATGTATCTGGAAATTTACAAATTAATTAGTCTCCATTAAAATCTCCAGGGTATTTTATCATTCTTTGTTTTTATAAATTTAAAAGACACATTGTGTCAGACACACAACACGCAGGATCCAAAATGTGCACCACTTTCTGTATGGAAACTACACTAAATGTCCTTTCTCTCCTCTGTCCAGCTTCATGCTGACACTGAACCGCTGTTTTCCTATCTTCATGGTACTGGCATGGGTCTACTCTGTGTCCATGATGGTCAAAAGTATCGTTCTAGAGAAGGAACTCCGCCTCAAGGAGACCCTGAAGGCCATGGGTGTCACTAATGGTGTCATCTGGTCCACCTGGTTTGTTGACAGCTTCCTCATGATGGGCACCAGCACCGCTCTGCTCGCCGCCATCATCATGGTGAGGACACATTTACTGAAATGCATCTCATCTTAGAAATCATTAATGAAATAACTCAAGCCATGACATCATGGGAATTGTGTCAACTTTACAGGAATGGGCTTGTTAATTATTAACATTTGTACCATGTAGAAGTCAGAGGTCCTTTTCATGTAGTCAACCAGCAACTCAGCTGACATATTACGGTGGGCAGTTGTGACCTCTAGTGGAAACTTTGTGTAAAAAGAAATACATGTTTTATTATTAAAAACTACTTTTACATTTTGTTTAAGATCCCAACATTTCCAAAGACACTAAATAGATTTTTAATATTGACAATTAAATCAGTGCTGTATTCTTTATTTCTATGTATGTATGTGTATATTTACTCAATTCATTGAACTTGTAAACGTTTCTCTCCATCGCTGGCCTGCAGGGAGGAAGGGTCCTGAACTACAGCAACCCGCTCATCCTCTTCCTCTTTCTGCTCACTTTCACCACGGCCACCATCATGCAGTGTTTCCTCCTCAGCGTCTTCTTCAACCAGGCCAACCTGGCAGCAGCCTGCTGTGGCATTATTTACTTCACCCTTTACCTCCCGCACATCTTCTGCTTTGCCTGGCAGGACCGCATCACCAAAGACATGAAGATCCTGGCAGTGGGTGTAGCACCTCACCTCATCTCCACCCTCCAACAAGGAGGACATGAAGGATTAAATCTCCCTATGAATAAGAATTACTAAGAATGAAAATTCAGACAAATGTCTAATAATAATCAAAAACTTTAACAAATTACGTGTTGAATTTGTAAGTTTGACGGCGAGTTTGACGCCTTCTCCTCCCTCAGAGTTTGCTGTCCCAAGTGGCGTTTGGCTTTGGGACGGAGTACCTGTCGCGGTACGAAGAGCAGGGTCTGGGTCTGCAGTGGGACAACATCCAGACCAGCCCTCTGGAGGGAGACGAGTTCTCCTTCCTCACATCTATCTGCATGATGGGCCTGGATATTGTGCTCTATGCTGTGCTGGCCTGGTACTTGGACAACGTCTTCCCTGGTCAGTGTGAAATAGAGGAAATAAAGGTTTATTCAACACTTTAGCTATAAAGAATGACCTGGTGGATACAGCCATACCTTTACAGATCATGTATATGTGTTAGAAATCGAATGATAATCAATGAAAAAATCCCAACTTGGCTATTTCCCATGAAAACAAATATTATTTAGATTTTTTTTCCAGACTTACTGCAGCTCAGGTGCTGTTTTTCTTCCCATCACAGGGCAGTATGGAATTGGTCGACCATTTTACTTCCCCTTCCTGCCATGTTATTGGCTCAACACTGTGGCTCCAACTTCAGGTAAGCTTACCGCTTACCATTTACATTACTGTAACTGCATAGAGAGAGATTTATCCTTAAACTAGATATATGGTGTCCAAAAACATATATGTCTAAGTGTGTTTTACACACCGCTCTTAGCCTGAGATCTGTTATACAATAAGTTCTTCTTTTTTTTTTTTTCAAAGACAACAACAATCTGGAGTTGGATAAAAAAGGCTTTGATAATCTGGCAAACAAGGAGCAAGGAGAGCAGCAAAAAAAAGAGGAGGAGGAAAAGAAAAATGAGGAAAAACCCAAAACTCTGGAGGAGACGGCCTCATGCGAACACCAGGATCAGCGTGAGAGTCTGGGGAAGGAGAACCAGGAGAAAGATGGTACAATAGTTAGATTTTTTGTTTGTTCCTCTTCTGTCCACTTTGCTTTTCCGATTTCACTGTGTGGGAACTCATTTCTCTAGTGTGTGTTTGCACTTGCTGTTATATGTGAACACACATGCTCTTACTTTCTCACTTCTCATACTTAGTTAATAAGTCATGGAAACTGTTTTGTTTTTTACATTCCAATCCCCTGATCTCATTTGTTTGCCTTCGTACACTTGTCACTTTCTGAAAATAGAGAGTGATATGAGATGTTGATATTGCAGTCACCTTGTTAATTGTAATTTGTGTCAACAAACATTTTTGGATAAACATTCTGTTACACGCAAGGAGGATTTTAAATGTAAATGTACATTTACATTGCACGGATAACTCATCACTGACCAAAATATTTCTATGTTTCTATGCAGTACTATTGAATGTAGTGAAAACAGTATGTGGTTGTCTTAACTTTGCAGGGCAGTCATTCTTTGAGGCAGAGCCAGCTGACCTGGTGAAGGGTGTCTGTGTCCAGAACCTGGTCAAGGTGTTCGGAAGTAGCTCCAGACCGGCCGTGGATGGCCTCAGCCTCAGCTTCTATGAGAGTCAGATTACTGCCTTTCTGGGCCACAATGGTGCTGGGAAGACCACCACCATGTATGTCACATATATGCTGCACAAGCAAGCATCACCACTCACACACCCACATGATGAATACTGAACTAAAAAAAAAAAAAAAGTAAAATTCTCTCCAATTGAATTGCACAGATGCACAACATATTTCTCTGTCTCTCTCCCCCAGGTCTATCTTGACCGGCATGTTTCCCCCAACCTCAGGGACTGCCACCATTTACGGCAAAGACATCCGCACAGACATGGACACCATCCGTCAGTCTCTGGGAATGTGCCCTCAACACAACATCCTTTTCCAGCAGTATGTAACTTTCCGCACATGTAGACAAAATATGTATTTAAGTTACTATGAACAAAAACATGTCTACTTTTGAGCTGGCATGCAGGATTTTTACACTATACTACAATTGAGTATTCACCATGATGCTGTAAGTATAAAGCATGTACATTTTTCATACGCCTTCGTCTCTTTTATCTTTCTCTCAGTATGACTGTAGCGGAGCATATCCTCTTCTACTCCCTGCTGAAAGGCCGTCCAATAGCAGAGGCTGAGGAGGAGGTGGAGAACATGCTGCAGGATCTGGGTCTACCCCACAAGAGAGATGAACTGACCCAGAACCTCTCAGGTTAATACTCACTATCATCCACACACACATACTAATACTATATACTGTATATACATATATGCATCATCAGTACTTTATGGTGCTCTTCTCCAGGGGGCATGCAGAGGAAGTTGTCTGTTGCGTTGGCGTTTGTTGGTGGGGCTAAGGTGGTGATTCTGGATGAGCCCACCTCAGGAGTGGATCCCTACTCCAGACGCTCCATTTGGGACCTGCTGCTCAAATATCGTGCAGGTAACACTGACCTCTGTTGGCCAAAGGAGGGCGTGTACAAAAGTGCATTAGTTCATTATGTACACATACATACATACATTTAGACAATTTCCTGTTTTTTTCTACTAATTGTAATCATTATGTACTTACAGTAATGCATTATATGCTTATAATGCCTTAAAATGTTAAAATGACCATCCTATATTTAATCAGATTTTCCCTCCTGATTTGAATGCAAAATGCTCCAGCTAAGTTTCGTTATTAGGTATTGTTTGATACATCATAACTATTGTTTTATTTCACTTGAGACTTGCCTTTCACACAATTAGAAGAGATCTTAGATCTTTGCTTGACTGAGCAAAGAGAGAAGGTTTATCTTAAATCAGAATTATCAAACATGAAGTGGATGCTAATCTATGTAAAAAATACTATCCCTTCATTCAAATTTTCTTTCTGTCTTTCTCTGTTCATCCCTCCCTCACTGTCCCCCGTTGCAGGGCGCACCGTGATTATGTCCACCCACCACATGGACGAGGCCGACCTGCTGAGTGACCGGGTGGCCATCATCTCTCAGGGCCGCCTCTACTGCTGCGGTTCCCCCATCTTCCTCAAGAACTGTTTTGGAGCTGGTTTCTACCTCACTCTTGTGCGACGAATGAAACACGACACCAAGGTGGGAATTTATGAAACCGGAGCTGTATGTTTACTGCATTCAGTTTTTAATGAGAGCATTTGAGCATATTTTTTTTAAAATTAATTATACAATTTGTCACAAGGTGGATTTAATATGCTGCCAAAATTGAATTATTGTTCGGCAGAAAAACACTGCAGTGTACCGTGCAGTTTGATCAAAACATCTCCCACAGTAAAATCCATCACATCCACCGACAACTGATTTCACATCAGACTAATATTCACAAGTCCCTGTGTGGCTTGTATGCAAATGAATCCCTGTGAGCTAAGAGTTAAAATAAATAATTGTTTCTGCTTAACATTTGTCCTGCAGGTCAGCTGTGACTGCACAGAAGATTGCTCCTGTGAGTGTTCAAAGTGTTCGAAGTTTAAAGCCAGCCAGGAGGAGAGCCAGGCCGCAGACCGGCAGATGGATGGTAAAGTCACCATTAGTGTGATTAGTGTGTTATGCCAAATATATTGGCAATCTCCTTAAACTTTTTAGTCTATTCAACTTGTAAATGAATGATACCGTGGAGCATAATCTCTCTGTCATGTCGGTGATAAGTGTCTTTGCATTGGATTGCAGTCAATGGGCATTTACTGCATCTGTAGGCCCTCAGTAGACCTGTAAAAGTCAAAAGGGACGTGGAGTTTTACCCAATTATATGCTGCAACTTCGTACATTTCTCATCTGTTTTCTCTTTTTTTTTCTTTCTTTCCATTTGATACACTAATACTAATGTTTATCTGTATTTTTCAGTGTGAAGACTTATTATTATTATTATATTAAGCACACAGAGGAGTTTAGACTGTGATGGGAGTTGAAATGAAGGCAAAAATAAACCTGTATTGCTCATTTCCAGGCAACATGGAAAGAATCACAGCCCTGGTCCATCATCACGTGCCTCAGGCTCGTCTGATCGAGGCCATTGGCCAAGAGTTGACGTACCTGCTGCCCAACCGTGACTTCCAGCCCAGGGCCTATGCAAGTCTCTTCAGGGAGTTGGAGGAAACCCTGGTGGACATCGGCCTCAGCAGCTTCGGTGTGTCTGACACATCTCTGGAAGAGGTGGGTGGGAATGATAGTTAAAGAGGAGTAATCATAGGACTGCTAGTATTTAGAGTAAAAGGGAACACAATCTAAAAAGTAATTAACATTTACAGATTTACATTGTGGCCCCTGATCTTGGAAAAAAAAACAAACAACAAAACAAAACAGAAAAACAAGACAATCGATCAAACTGACATATAAAAGGAGATTCTTAGTCATTGAAGTGCAAATGATGTTTTCATTTGATAGCGAGTACAGCAGAGAAACAATCTTTCATAGACTCGCTCCCTGACTGTCACCTTCACAGAGATTAGGTGTTCATGAAGCTGTTCACAAAGAGCACCTTGTGTGTTTTTTTCTTGCAGATTTTCCTTAAAGTTACTGCTGATGGGACCAACAGGAAATGTGATCATGGTAAAAAAAAAACAACCCAAAAACAATAATTGATTTGTGTGTGTGTGTGTGTTTCAGTGTGTAGTTGTGTCTCTTGTAGCACTCTTTTCTCCATCTCCCCCTCATCATGTGAGCTGTGTCCTTTGTATCCCATCGCCTCTCTCAGACAAGAAATCGTTGCGGCAGATTTCTCGAGTTAGTCTCTGTGGATTGAACAGAGTGGCGGTTGATGTGGAAGCACCCAAAGGTGAAAGTTGGCTTTCAGTTTACAACTCTGGACAGTTGGCTGCTGTTGTGGGGAAAACATATTACTTTTTTTGTAATTAGTGTAAGACAGAAAGGTTTTCCTGACAACAGCGATATGCAGAGGGCTTCAGCTTGGGCATTTTGACTAGTGAGCTGCTTGAATATACAGTTTGTTATCATCACCAGTAACATGCAAAAAAATGCTACACCATACAATATGCCTAAAGGCTTGTAGAGCAATGCTGGCGAAAAAGTTATTTTAATTTTTTATTTTTGCAACTGACTTTCCTTAGAAGACTAAGCCTGTGCTGCTTGCTATCTGGCCTCTCATACTGCAGTGACATTACATGTGCAACGTCAAACTGTGCAACTTGACTTGAGTTCTGTATTCCAGAGACCGATGGGACCGTGCACACCAATGGCCAGGGCCCATGTGACATCCCAGAAGGCAATGCAGGTAGAGGATCCTACCAGGTCAGAGGCCTGTGTCTGACCCTCAAACAGTTCTTCGCTCTGCTGATCAAGAGGCTGCATCACGCCACACGCTCCTGCAAAGACTTCTTCGCCCAGGTAATAATTTAATATACCACAATCCTAGATGTGTATTTATATTGTGAGATTTTGAATCTTGTCCTTAGTCTTAGTCATATTGTTATATTCAGTTTGGCTGGCTGAATCATGTCTTATGATTCTCGTAGGAGTATTGCATATTTTTGTCTGGTTTTTAAATTGCCGTTATGTCTCTGTCTCTGGTAGATTGTGTTACCAGCCAGTTTTATTTTCCTGGTGTTGACATTCACTCTGATCGTTCCACCTTTTGGAGAGTATCCGAGTCTGACGCTCAGTCCCTGGATGTACGGGAGACAGTACACCTTCTTCAGGTCGGTATAATGGAAACAAGCAAGGCAACACTTTTTAATTGAATTTCTAAATGTCTCTAGATAAAATATGTATAAATTGGACTGAACTTTCTGATGTCGGTGATTGTGTGTGTGTGTGTTTTTTTGTATTATTTTGCATACGGCAGTAATGAGCGTCCTATGGATGCTCAGATGAGATACTTTGGTGAGGTGTTGCTGGACAAACCTGGCTTTGGGACTCGCTGCATGGTAGATGAACCACTGGAGTGAGTAGCCTTCACTGTTTTTTTTTTTTTTTCCAGACTTGTAACTGACACACATACACTTGACTAAATGGGTCAATTTCTCACACTGGTAGAGACTTCCCATGTAACAACATCACTACAGAGTGGGAGATGCCCCTGGTTAATCCCGCACTGATAGATGCACTGGCCGGCCCGGAGTGGAGCTCCCTCAGACCGTCTCCAGACTGTCAGTGCAGCACAGCCAGGAAGCTCACCATGCTGCCTGTGTGCCCCGAGGGAGCCGGAGGCCTGCCACCTCCACAGGTGGGTGGGTGGGACAGTATGTACACACACACACACACACACACACAAGCACACACTCCTTTCTCTCAGGTCCTTCAGCATATATTATGCATTTATTCATTTCTGAACCAGTTCTACTTATTGAACTGTCTCAAATAAAATGCATGTTATTTGTGCATCAGAGGATCCAATCAACAGGAGATGTCCTCATGGATCTAACCGGCAGGAACATCTCTGACTACCTGGTGAAAACTTACCCCAGCCTCATCAGAACCAGGTATTTGATTCTTTGTACTAATTGAAAACTATACCGACTATACCTACTAACTCGTTAAAATTCAAAATCTATTCTAACATGAGAAAGAATTCATTATCTCTGTGTGTGATCTCTTTTCAGCCTGAAGAGCAAATACTGGGTGAACGAACAAAGGTAATTTCAAGTTTGCATCCAACTGCTTTACTGTAAGACTACTACTTTAGATTAAAATGGGAATATTTTACACACATTTCATATTACATAGGGGTGTGTGTGTGTGTGTGTGTATTGGTGCAGTTATCTCTCCAGTGGTTGTTAAATTGCGTCGTGCAGTTTTGGTCTGCAGTATCAGGAGTTAAAGTAAAGCTTTGCAGATGTCAGCAGGTGTGTCTGTGGTGTCCAGGTATGGAGGTATATCAGTGGGAGGACAGCTTCCTGTTTTAGAGCTGCAGCCAAAGGCCATCCAGGATGTAGCAGCTCAGCTGGGACGACTGCTCAATGTTACTGGGGTATGGCTTTACATTCATGCTGGGTTGCTGCTGTTTGTGAATATATGTGTGCGCGCGTGTGTGTGCTCTGCAGATTTCTTTTGTAACCGGCCTTTGTTTTTTGTTTTTTCCGATTGTAGGGCAAATACTCCAAGCAAATGCTGAAGGACATAGGGACATTCCTCAGGTATATGGAGACGCAAAACAATGTCAAGGCAAGTACAAGGAAGCCTGAACCCTTCATCACTGCGATTTACAAAATACCAGATGGAAGACCCTGAACTATACCAGAATTACACTGTACACAACTGTTTTTTTTTAAAATAAATGCTGTTATTAACATAATAAATCTGCTGCAGTATATCATTCACTGTCTTTGCACAGGTGTGGTACAACAATAAGGGTTGGCATGCCATGGTATCTTTCATGAACGTGGCTAACAACGCCATCCTCCGTGCAAACCTGCCCAAAGGAGCTAACTTGGACGAGTATGGAATCACTGCCATCAACCACCCCGTGAACCTCACTAAAGAGCAGCTATCTGAGATCACTGTGTGAGTGAACCCGACAGATAGCCAGATACTCCTCGTCCAATTACACACTTCAAAGTCTGAAACTTTGTGTTCGCGAAGGAAAGGTGGAGTTCATAAGAGACAGAAGTAGGGTCCTTACACCTATGTTTGATTTGAAAAGGAAAGAACATCTCCCTTTATTTCCTCCTACATCGGTAGAGAGCATCATTTTGCGATGCCATATACATTTGTACACAATTATACCTGATATATATATATATTTTTTTTTTACTGAAAATGTTCCTCTCATCATTTCCTTAGCCTGACCACCTCAGTGGATGCAGTGGTGGCCATCTGTGTCATCTTCGCCATGTCCTTTGTCCCAGCCAGCTTCGTCCTCTATCTCATCCAGGAGAGGGTCACCCAGGCCAAACACCTGCAGTTCGTCAGTGGTGTCAGTCCGCTGGTCTACTGGATGGCCAACTTTCTCTGGGACATGGTACACTGACCCCCCCATACAGAGACTGTATGGATGCCTGACAAATGTCAAATATAATGTTTGTATGATTTTTCATAAGAACAACCAGGACAAAGAAACCTTAGATGTGAATAGTTTATTCTCTCTTTGTAGACACTGCTCTGTTCTTTCTCCAGGTGAATTACTCCATCAGTGCTGCACTGGTGGTGGAAATTTTCATCTTTTTTGATAAGAAGTGCTACACCTCACCAACCAACCTCCAACCACTTATTGGCCTACTTATGCTTTATGGGTAGGTTTATTGTCTTTTTGAAATTCTACCTGAATTTGTCCGGTTTATTCTACATGGTGGAGGCAACATTACAAAATGCCATGCAACGGCAGGAGTGTAAAGTGGTAATTATCACTCCTGAAATGACAAAGCCAGTAGCGGATAATTTATGCCAATATTCAGTATTTTGACATTTTATGTCCTCCAGCAAACTTGTGATCTTTATTAGACGTCAGCCTATAAGCTACAGCGTTTTCATCTGTTAGAACCTCATTAACTTCACAGCATTTGTTTTGCTGGGTCGGCATATTTTTTATGAAATATTGACTAACTGAGAACAAATCTTCCTCATTAACTCTCTGCCAAAAGCGAATGTGAAACCTAATTTGTGAACTGAATCCACACCCAACCGCTGTACTGCTGGATTAAACTCTTCCTGTTTGTCCTTCTCACTCACTGTTTCCACTGTGATGAATTAAGTGACCGTCTAACGGCACACATGGGTAGAAATGCCTCCCATAGCAGACATTTTTCATCATTTAGTCTAAATGTGAGCTACTATCGTCACCAGACTGTTGTTACACTCCTGTGGGTTAAGTTCACAGCACAGCTCCCGCCGTCTTATGACACACTCATCCGAGTCGGTGTGTGACAGGAATGTCAATATATTCTACACAATGTGTCGTTTCACATTGTTTTCACCCTGTATTTTTTGCTGTAATAGTTTGTACTTTTTTTGCTTCATGCATGCTTTTATTTTTGTTTAAGGTGGGGATGATTCATTGATAATAACATTTAGCATCTTAAATGTGGGATTTACAATCATACCTTATATTACATGCACCTGTGCAAAGACATGAGAACTAACTGATGCATTTCTCTATCTCTTTCTCTCTCAGCTGGTCTGTTACCCCCATGATGTACCCCATGTCATATTTATTCAACATCCCGAGCACAGCCTACGTGTCTTTGTCATGTATCAACCTCTTCATTGGCATCAACAGTAGCGCCATCACCTTCATCCTGGACCTTTTCGAGGGCACCACAGTAAGATCTGTTGGTTTATTTCTATACGTTCATGTATCCATCCATCTCACCCTAATTTGTTGGATTTCTGTCTAGGCTCTGTACAGGTTTAACCAGCTGTTGAAGACTATTCTGCTCATCTTCCCTCATTACTGCCTGGGCCGAGGCCTCATAGACATGGCCATGAACCAGGCTGTGACTGATGTCTATGCTCGCTTTGGTAATCACAAAACACACACACACACACACACACACACACACACACACACACACACACACACACACACACACACACACACACACAACAGCCAACAACCAAACGCTTTCCAGCATCACTGAGCCATTGTTATCAATTGTTATCATTGTTATTCCTCAGGTGAGGACTACAGCCCGGACCCCTATAACTGGGACTTTATTGGAAAGAACCTATTCTGCATGGCTGCCGAGGGATTCGTCTATTTCGTCCTTAATATTCTTGTCCAGTATCGCTTCTTCCTGAATCGCTGGTAAGCGTACAAGAGCTCGAATTAGGATGCCAGATTTGTTCCGAGATTCAAGAAAAAGCGACACGTCTGATAATATGATATGATTGCTGCATACATTTACTCAAAGTCGATTAGCTGTTTAGCCGAATTGCCTGATTTTCCATTGGCAGGATATCAGATTGCCCAAAGCCTCCTATTTTAGACGAGGATGTGGATATAGCCGAGGAAAGAGAGCGAATCTACAAGAGTGGGAAAACAAATGACATTTTATGCATACGAGACCTGTCCAAGGTGAGATGGTTTTCCTTTCAAAATGTCATCAGGTATGGAAAATAGGTAAAATTGCTTTTATGCTTAAAAATATATATCATACTCCATCTGTGATACATGCAGCTCATAATGTACATTGACTTTTAATTGTAATCATAATCAAAAATTCTGATTGGTAATCGACAGGATTTGTCTTCCCATGTCTTCTTGTTGCAGTTATCTCGGTCTCTCCAATTATATCTTTTTACTCGTGTTCCATCTTTCCACTTTTTTTATTTATTTTTTTTACTCTCCTCTTTTCTTCGCCAGACGTACACAGGAACAATGATCCCTGCAGTGGACCGAATCTGCATCGGAGTATCACCCGGAGAGGTTTGTATGGTTCAACCTATATGTTTTACACCACAAAGGATACTGGTCACTTTATAGCTCATGTATTTTAAATTTTTCTCTCGATCCTCGGCAGTGTTTCGGTCTCCTGGGTGTAAATGGAGCAGGGAAGACCACCACGTTTAAGATGTTGACTGGGGACATTGATGTCACCTCAGGAGACGCCTCAGTCGCTGGTCACAGGTTCGTAATATAAAGTCATATAAATAGTGAGTGGCTGATAATGATTTAAACCGCGGAGATACTAATAGTCTCTAAGGGGACATGGGATCAGAATGGAAATTGCTTATTAAATTCACGCTATAATCTTTTTATCAACAGAGCGTAATCTGGATTAGGTCTAAATACTTAAACTGCATTACGTCATTATCTTACTATGAGTTAAGCATTGGGGACCACATCAGAAGGAACTCTTGACTCATGGTTTAGTTCGTTATGACTTTGTTCTCCTCGCAGCATTTTGACCAACATCCTGGATGTCCATCAGAACATGGGATACTGCCCACAGTTTGATGCCATAGACGAGCTGCTGACGGGCAGAGAACACCTACACCTCTACGCCCGCCTCCGCGGAGTCCCAGAGGCTGAGATCAGCAGGGTGAGATGGAGCATTCGCCACGCAAAGGAAACAGATACAGTCATTAAAAACTGTATCTGGCAATAGTAGGCAGCACTGTAAAATGATAAAAATGATACATGTGGGAGGCAGAGACTTTTGATCTATGAATCTGCCAATTTTTTGTTCTTGTGTCAAGTGGGCATCTTCACTTTATTGAAGTTTGGCTGAATTGTAACGCGAGGCGCTGATCCTCTTCTTGTACAGGTTGCAGAGTGGGCCATCCAGAAGCTGGGTCTGTTAGACTATGCAGGCCAAAGTGCTGGGACCTACAGTGGAGGTAACAGGAGGAAACTCTCCACAGCCATCGCCATGATAGGCTGCCCTGCTCTGGTGCTGCTGGTGAGGTGGTCAACACTACCGACAGTATGAATAAGCACGGTTAGTTGAAACTAGACTAGATACTAGACATGTCTGTGTTTGTTGTTACTCTTCAGGATGAACCTACCACAGGCATGGACCCTCTCTCCAGACGCTTCCTCTGGAACTCCATCATGAGTGTTATTCGGGACAGACGAGCTGTGGTCCTAACATCACACAGGTAAGCTATCAGGTGCGTGTGTGTGTGTGTGTGTGTTTATGAGCACAGATTGAATTCAGATGATCGTGTCTCTCTCTCTCTCTTCACAGTATGGAGGAATGTGAGGCTCTGTGTACCCGCTTAGCCATTATGGTTAATGGATCCTTCAAGTGTTTGGGAACCATTCAGCATCTCAAATACAAGTTGGTTATTTTGCTTCATCCAAGTGCCACCGAACAAATTACAAAATGTCTTTTACACAAAAAAAAACATGCAACAAAATAATGAATGAATGGCATTTTAGTGTTCTATAAATTTGCTAATCTTTGATTTTACTTTACCCACTTTTACTTCGGTGTGAATGTAGATTTGGCGATGGCTACGTGGTGACTATGAAGATCAGGGCAGCTAAGCCTGGTTGTGCTCCAGACCTGAACCCTGCCGAAGCTTTCATGGAGAACACCTTCCCTGGCTGCATTCAGAGGGAGAAACACTACAACACCCTACAGTACAAGATCTCCTCCTCCTCCCTGGCAAGGATCTTTCAAATGGTCCTGGCTAACAAAGACAAGCTCAACATAGAGGACTACTCTGTGTCACAAACTACTCTTGACCAGGTAAATGAGCATAGGAAAACACAGCGTAATGGGTGAATTTAACCGGAGTGCATATTTCCTTTCAGATTTTAACTTTGAATTTGTTTAAATATGAATAATTCATAAAAAAAAAAAAAAATTACATCCCTGCTTTTTTATTTACCATTCGACTAATATTTAGTTCTGTTACTCTTTCTTTGTCTTATGTTCACCTGATGCTTGAAACAAACTTTGTCATTCATTTGAATGTTTTTTTCGTGTCCCCTCAGGTATTTGTGAATTTCGCGAAGCAGCAGTCAAGAGAGGACGACGCTATTGTGTTGCATCCAAAAGCTGCTGGGGCACAGCAATATATTGATGCTGCACCCATCAAGAGTTTGAGGAAATGAACTCTCCTTAAAAGACCGTAAACTGGAAGAGAGTCAACAGCTTTCATTTCAGGGGCCGCCATTTGTTTGTAGCACGCGGGCTGAATGCTTGTATGGTAATCTAGGATTAGGCCTTGAAATGCAGCAGGCAAACGAGGCAGCCCCTTAAATGGAACATTACACATGTCCTGTTTGGTTGATGATTTTAACATGCGGCAACGCTACACGTGTTCAATGTTGCTTTTCTGGTAAACAGGGTTAGTTGGCTTTGAGTTTGAAAAAGGGTGTAGCATTTACAGTGCCTGCTATATGCTCCGTGTTCTGCTCACATGTTCGGCCTTGCAAGCTAAATGAAACAGCTGTAGATTCATGACGAGGACCATAACTGTAAAAAAAAATAAAAATATATGATATCAGCGTGTGATGGGAGTTTGAGGAGGAGAATAATGGTCCCGTGTGTTTGCTTCAGATGCCAAGTAAGTTGATCTTTTTTATTGCCTTTGTCTTTTTTAGATATGTGAAACAAGCACTCTGAGAAGCATAGTTTTAGCACTTTATTGATGCAGCAGTTAATTGAAGCATCCTATTTTTTTTTTACCAAGATGTTGGCAATCTGCTAGCCCCCCCCCCAAAATAAATACATAAATAAAAAATAAAAAAAATCCGCCAGTGCAATACAGCTCATAATTGTTACAAAATCATCTTGCTGCTATGAAATTAATTTCGATACCAAGTAATATTTTTTTTTTTTTGCAACTAATGTGTTGTTTGATCTTTGCGCTTTCTCGTATGTGCGACTTTGTTAAACTGTCTGTACTGTATCCCACCAGCACCTGGTGACATTAGAGTAGGATGACACAATGTCAGAAAAGTGATGTTTCTGTCATCATCATCATCATCATGTCAAATAAAGTTACATATTTCTTTGATATTCACTGTTTGACTTGAGACTACGTACATTTACTTGTATAGAAAACAGAGTTTTAATAGTTTAATAAAACCTGAGATTAGACAGTAATTGTTAGAGAACCAGTGCAGTAGCCCTCTGCATCTTAATGCCATAAAGTCACATTTCTACAGTATGCTTTCCTCTTATTGAAGAAAACAATCTAAGATATACAGTGGACAACCTTAGCATTATAAATACTTAAATTTGAGTCTATTGGTTTGCTTCCACAGGCACTTAATCATGAATGAATATGTTTTTATGTCTATCATTTAACCTGAAAACTTAATTAGTACTGCAAGCATCCATCATCAAAAGGAAGTAACATGACCTGTAATTGAATAAGTCAGTTTGCATTGAGCACTACTGACTGCTTTAAGTAAGGGTTGCGAAAATGTTGACATGCCAATTACCAAAATATCCAATGATTTTGTATAACTAATGTGAATATGTCAGCAATGAAAATTAAAATCTCATATAAAACTCAGAGGAAGAACCCAATGTTAAAACTTTTAAACTATAAAAAAAACAACAACAAAAAAACAACAATACACTACATTGCATTGAAATTATTGCTCCAATTTCCACTCATTTCAGTTCATTCATTGATAGGGATCCTTGCATAGTGCTGGAAACATATTTGTTTAGTAAAACACACTCATCTGTGGTGAATATATACACCTGTATATATGCTGCATTAGTCCATGTTTCAACCACTATCAGAGAATCATGGGTATTATAGCCATGCGGAGGCTGGGATAGTCCTTGAACTCCCTGCTGTAGGCTCTGTGCTTCCCTTTGGCCCAGATGGTCATCTGAATGAACCCCACTAATGTGTACAAGGCCACTGGAAGACAAAGCATACAAACATTGGTAGAAAAACATACAGATTTTGGTAGAAAATCACTGTGGATTTATGTGAAGAAAAGGTTAACGTACAGACCTGGCAGACACTGGGTCAATATGGAAAAGCTCACCCAAGCACCGACCTACAGTATATGTCAAATACGCAGGTAGGTAACTACACAAGCATGAGTGATATTTATTGCCATGATGAATTAGTATACATATTCTGTATTACCTCGTATGTGTAATTTGGACAGGATACAAATACAAATAGCCACGTGAAGGGGTTCTTAGTCGGCATAGGGAACCTTCTGCCCCTGGTTCCTGAGGAACAGTTGATGATAAAAATATACCAATTCCAATGTGGCTCACAGTGAAGCAGCAAATGATAGACCTGTTATAGGATTTTGTCACATAGTTCCTCAGAACTTCTCACTATGAAAGCAGGTGTACATTGTTTTATATTCTGAAAGCAAATATAATAAAGCTCAGCAACTTACTGTCTCCTCTGAGATTATTCAGAGTCCAGTGGATGGAGAAGTTGCCCAGTTCACACATCTGGAGCAGAAACACGTCCTGTCATATAATACAATACCGTAGGTATACTGAGTTAATGTTGGACCTGTGTTTATATAAGTATACATACCACAAACAGGAATAATGCGTAGTTAACTTGTAGTTCTCCATATGCTGTGAAGAGACATAGTCCAGCATTGATAAAGTACGGAAAAATAGAGGGAAACGAGATTGTGTGTGTTTGTGTTTGTGTGTGTGTGTGCTTACATGGAGGCGTATAAAGAGGGTGGTTGATGTAGTAGGCCAACCAAGCTGAGAAGCCCCAATAATAGACACAATTCTGAGAGAGGACACAAACAATAAAGATGTATGAATATATGAAAAAACAAACAAAATTCTGGGTGGTCAGTACCTTATCATCAAGGGTATTATAATAAACTGAACTGATTTGTTTGGATAATAAATGATTCTGTAATCAAAGTTAAGGTGGTGTAAGATCTTATTTTACTTGTAGCATGATACATTTACTTACTATTGAAACACATGCAATAGAATAGCCGCTTCTCCTCATCTAGACACTGTTCTGGAAACAATATTCTGCATTAGAAATAATTTCCATGTCCTTAGGCTAAAACCAGAACCACACCAGCTGGCATGGGACAGGTTAAAAAAAAAAGGGCCACACATTTTAAAAGGGGTGAATATATTCAGAGGCTCTTCTTTTCAAGGATAGTCATGTCCTCACCCTGACTATTGTCCTAAGAGGCATGGTCCCGTGGGAGAAACGATGCACAAAGATAGTCTCTATCAACCTCTTCACATAGTGGAAGGTGTGACAGACACAGGCTAGTCTGAGAGACAGAGAGGAAAACGGGAGGGGAGGTGAGGTCAGAAGTAGAAATACATATGCATAAATGGCTGAGTTGAATACGCTTTTGTGCAGTATGGACTTCATTGCACTAGTTTTGCAGCAGATTTTAAATTTGAGATGAGATAAGATGAAACTTTAATGATGGGATTCTGGAAAAAGAAAGTGCAATTAACTATGAATACAGTAACAGAACAAACCAGGACAATATGCAACAGAAACATTTAGATGGTAGACTAACATAAGATAATGCAATTATCTTTCCTGTTTTAATTTTACAACATACGTAGCCTGTCATTAACATTTAATGTCCTACAGCTGTTTGATGTGATACTAAAACTACTGGCTTCAACACTGACTTCAGACTAGGATGGACCGGATGTTCATTTTAGCAAGCTCAGCAATCAATCTGTAATAGCGCTGGTGAAAAGTTAGCAGATAGCAGAATTCAAACTTTTTGGAGAAAAGAAATCAAATCCCAACTTGTTTCAAGGCTGAATGCAGGTTTGAACCCATAGCCTGCCACAGACTGTGACGTAGTTTAGATTGTTTGTTTTTTTTACTTACGTGACAACAGGATGGGGGCTGGAGGTAAAGGCATATCTGGGTGAATAAATGTACGGCACCCGAATATAAAAGAGGAGGTAGGTTAGAAGGGGCCCAATGTACTCTACCAGAAACACCTGCAAATGAAAGATAAAAAAATAAAGCCCCATTTTGGAGGAGCCAGTATACAGTATATATAAGTAATCTCTGATTGGGCTTTTCTTACCATAGTCCAACCTAACTGCGGACCAAGATCCCTGAAGTACACTGTGGCAGTGATCCCAACAGGTAGATTCTGCAAGATTTCATCATCTCTGAGTGATTTTCCCTCTAGAAAAAAAAGAAAAAGAAAGAAAAATATAACAAATAAAAAAAAATATTGTACACAAGTAGTATAAACTAATTCACATGTCTGAAATATCACATTTACTAGAACTGAGAAACAACCTTTTTAGATAGATTTTAAGATGTGTATAAGTAAAACCTGAATATTGCCCTAATTGCACAACTGTCCTACAATAAACCGTACAATGATTAACCCTTTTTTTCTTCATAGTCATATGGTTGTGGATAATCTATACAAGGAGTGCAAATTGCTTTGTGGCTTTTTTTTTAATGCATGTCTGATAAGTTTTTCAGCACACGTTCTCCCTGAAAACTCACGGGGCCACAGCCACAGATAATATGCTGTACTAATTGGATGACATTTTTAGAATATCCCCAAAGGGAACTGGCCCATATAGCTTTTAACCAAATCTCTACCGTGCACGTTTTAGTAACCAGACAGACCATCAAACCGAAAACCCTGCCACATCATATACTGTATGTGTTGTATCTGGCTCTTGCTGTTTGATCTACCTTTTATGGTGAAAATAAAAGACAATGCTTTTCATAATGACGGTGGCTTTGTAACGATGCGACAGACTCTTTATGGCTTTCACCCACCTCCACAGCGATGGTTATTGCAAATGCTACTTAACATTCTGTGCAATGGCAGTCAAAATTATTTCAAATTCAATTCCCCCGTTTAATCACGTCAAGGTTTTGCAATATGCGTTTTCATTTACATTTATTCATTTGACGCTTTTGTCCAAAGCAACATACAAATGAGGTTCAATCCAGGCTACAGTGGATCGAGGAGGAGCGTTTGAGATGAAGTGCCTCAGCGTTCAGTTGTAATTTTACACCTGACAAAGGTGCCACAAGGCTGCAGGTGTATGAAGTAACGTAGTAGATATAACAAGCAGATATAATAGTTCTATTATAGTATAATTCGTTTCAATATTAGCCTTGTGAACACAATAAACCGGAGTTAACTGCACTCTAAATGCACCTGCATCATTTTATTGTTAATTCGCTAGCTTTGCTGGACATGCATGTCTTCTAAATTATATCTTCAAGCAGTTAGCAAGCACCAGCATCCATATGATCGGTTCGAAATGCTTCATTTGACTAAACTGGACTCAGAAAAGTCACATCACAAATGACATCGGTGTCAGTATACATTTCTCAATAAATGAAACCCTCAATAAATGAATATAGACAAAGTCTTGGAATTATGATGCTAAATATACATCCCTACTTATCCTAAATCACATTATGGGCCTGCGACATAGAACAGCGTCTCATTTCCAGTAGATGAGACACCTGTGATAATTGGTGAACATAAAAACACGATCTGTGGTTTACAGACATTGCCTTATAGTATTTGTGTGAATGAGGATTAAACAGTAGACAGTTACCAGCTACAGCAACATGGAACCTCATCTCCTTACACAGCTTTACTGTTGTTTATGACACAATAACGCATACAGTTAATAATCAAATTTAAAACATGATTACTTACTGGGATCAAGCTTCAGCGCCTGTCTTGCTGGACACCAGTGAGGATCTGAGTAGATCACACACACACACACACACACACACACACACGCACACACACACAGGTTTGAGTAGAAATGGCACAAACAGATTTTGGCCTGAGGCCCAATAATAATTGATCACTGTGGAATAATGTTGAGGTCTGCTTCTCTGATCAATGCTGATGGCCTCAGGCTTGGCAAATATTTGGTAACATTTCTGACCAGACACACACACTGATGACAGATTCACCGCAGGCTTCAGAATAATGATAATAATGACTCATTTATTCATATTACAAGTGCTTAATTCACTGAACCTGCAGTTTTATATAAGTGCACCAGATTATTATACATTTGTAAGACAACACTAAAACAATTACACATGGTGTCAACACTCACATGATTTGTGAAAAAGGCTCTTGATATCTCCTATAGTTGAGTAAGGCTCCACCTGAATGGAAGTATGGAACCTTATCAGTGACAGCTGACAGTGTTTTGTGTTTTAAACAGTCTTGTATTGCTCTTTTTTATTGTTTTAAACCACTAAGCTTTGGGATCACGGGGAGATGTGAGCATATACCTTATTTAAAAAGCAAAGCTGTTCCTTTGTATTGGCATCTAGGACCTCCACCTGCAGAAAACACAAGAGTGTACAAGATGTTCACTGCAAATACAGGATGTGGTAAACGTGATGGTGACCTCTACTGTGCATGCAAGTAAAAACTGGACCAACTCTCATATCACTAAGAATACGTTTTTAAAGGTTGTCCCAATACATTATCAGAAGACTGGAAGATTTTAAAAAACAGCATACTGTCTAATGATGTTTAAATATTCCTTTTGTGGTTCAAATCCCTCCTGCAAGAGCAAGCAAAAGCTTATAAGAACACTAAATTAAATTGAAGCCCCTTTTGAATAAAATATGGACAGCTCAAAAAAACTGACAAACCGTGTCCAACAAAATAATCCTCAAAGCAAAACGATTATTTTTGTTTTCTTGCCAGAAATATACCAATGGAAATAAAACAAAGCGTGTCCAGTTTTCCTGATAAAGTATCGTTACTCTCAGTCTGAATAATGAGACTGGGAGAAAAAGAAAGCAAGCATGTTGTCCTGCTGGTCTCTTGCGTACCTCTTTTTCATCTTAATTAGACCATGTCAGTAGTGATGTACAGCATATGCAATGAGGATGGTGGGTGGTGGCTCACAATTTGCCCTGAAAGCACTCCATACTGTGCTGCTCAGCAGAGCTGTCCTAGCTAAATTGGTTCCCTTTACTGGACAGTGTAATAACCCACTAATGGATACCTAAAGATTTGCTGAGTGCACAGTCAAGAAAGAGAGAATGAGAATGAGAGGGAGAGAGAGCTCTACACATATACCATCTGTTGTTCGTGCTGCAAAAAAAAATAAATAAAAAAAATAGAAGAAGTTTGGTAAGTCATCTAATCTTTTTTCCAGATTTGTTCGCCTTATAGTATTTAAATCAAATGATCGTATCTTCCTAAACTCCTGCAATATTAATAACATTCTCCTATTACGATAGTATTCAATCTTGTCAGCGTATGTTCATGCATTACAGGATGTGAGCACAGAACACGCTGACGCCTCAGTAAAGGGCATCCTGGGATACGCTTTGTTTTGCTTTCCATCTGTTAACCTTCCCAGCTGAATTCTCCGTGCGCATGTTGATGCATTCGGGAGCATCAAGGGTGTCATTAGGGCCGTGCAAAGTAAAACATTGCGCACTCAGTTGTGCTGCGCCCTTGTCAATCTGATTATCAGGCGCCTTTGTCCTCTCGGGGGGGATACAGGGCACTGCTGACAGCACAGGTCATACGGACCATGAGCGTGTATGTGAGGGGAATTAAAGTGCTCTTTCAAATGAACACATTTTTAAAAAACAAAAAAACTCTTGAGTTTGAAAGGTAATCAGGTTTGTAATTTTCACTGTATCTCCTTTTAATCATCCGAGTACTGTAATGGATAACGACTGAAGGAGTCTCTTAGCCATAATAGCTCCTCTTAATGTGAAAGCTGATGAATGTAATGGGTGATCTTCAACCGCAGGATCATTACTTCAAACAATGAGCATGATAGCGGCTGCGTACGGCTTGCCAAGCTTTTACCATTATTCCTCCTGCTTTCACAGTTTCACTCAAACTGAACAGAATTTCTCTTTCAATCACGATAAGTAATCAATAAAGCACTCAGCTGAATCTTTGCATGCTGCCGGTTGACAGCCCGTCCTAAATTTTCCTCAAGCATCAGTCCCAGTACACTCTTAGAAAGCCCTCCATCAGCTTCCCTTGACCTAGTGGCTTATGGGTATCTTACCATTGTCTTGACTTTTATCAAATCCTTTTTTTCGAGTGCAAAGTGGAGTGGAGCATTTTGATGGATGCTAAAAGCGTTTAAAATGTTTTGCCTGTCCGCAAATCTTTTGGGAAGACTTTTTTTTTTTCGCAGAGGTTTAGATGAGAAGATCACTTTTATGTCTGTTCAGCATAAAGCTATAGTCATCAGCCAATTACCTTAACTTACCAAAAAGACTGGAAACAGGTGGAAACAGCTAGCCGGGTTCTGTCTGAAGGTAGCAGGAAGTCATGAGGCACATAAACACTGGTTTTTTCTTTCACTTCAGTTTTTCAGGAACGCGAGCATGTGCATTACTCCTTGACATCAGGCTTGAGTAACATGTATCTTTGCATGTATAATATTTGCTAATTTGGCTCGCAGCTTTTATGTAACGGCTACTGAGAGCATGGCACACGTCAAGATCACGTTGTAAATTAGGACAAGTTCACAGGCCTGCAGCACTTCACAGCGAATTACACGAGGAAAATCATAACCATGTTTACTCTAAATCTGACACAGAAACATGTAGAGACTTAATAAACTCTTTTAAACATTTTCTGTATTTTTTGGAAATTTAGCAAACCATAATTCATAAGTCTCCAACTCATCATGAGGAGAATGAAGAATTATCACTGTAACGAACCAGATGCCACAACGTTTGTTGCGTTTTCTTCAAGACTCAATAATCATTAAAAACAATGAAGAAGAAGAAATTATTAACGTGACCCTCCCAAATTCTGCTTTACCTCTTTCCAAATATTTCTCAAGACTCTGGTGCTCAGGCGAGGTCTCATGGAGAAAAGTTCACTTTGTTGTAAATCTCTATCAGAAAGATTCTGTTAATGCATTCTGTGACACAACCTTAATCTTGTACATTTTAACTTACCTCAAAAAAGGTAGTCCGGCTCATGGCGGTGGATTATTATTATAATTATTGTTATTATTAAGTCCTCTGTACAAGTTGAAAAAATGACACAACACACACACTCATTCCTCACACACACATGCAGAGGTAGTTCCTCTCCTTTCGAGGACAAATCCTGCACTGACCCCTTATATTTCCTAGCCTTCTTTTCTCTCTCTCTCTCTCTCTCTCTGTCTATCTCTCTCTCTCTCTTTCTCTCTCTCTCTCTCACACACACACACACACACTCACTCTATCGCTCCTCTCTGAGATGGGACACAGCAGATCACCAGAGGCTCTCCGGAAACTCTGCACATGGTCTCCTTCCTGCTTTGCCCTCCATGTCTTTACTGCAGCCTCTGTAAGTTTTCATGTTAAACTGACCATTAGAGTGTAATAATGAAGTCATGGCAGCCCTGTAACTCTGTAACAGTGGTCGTCCGTCGCAGTGCTCAGTGGCTCTTGAAATGTATTTTTTATGAACCGAGTCTTTCTAGCACATCTATATATTTCAAGTTTCTAGTTTATGGTTTCTTATGAACTCTCTTTGTTAGAACATGAGAGCAGTGGGAGAAAACCTGCTGGTGTTTGTATGTAGCTCAGGGTGCACATCACATTCTTTCCAACGGTATCCCTCTGTGTCGGTTTTATATCTGTGCTCGTGTATAGAGAGTCGCTATTTTTATCTCCAAAGGTAACTTTGTTTGTTTGGTTTTATAATGAATGCTGTAGCAGTACGTGGTCTGTATCCACGAGGAGAGCATTTTATTAAGCTTGCTGCATGATATTTAGGCCTTTTTTAGGTTTCACTTGCAGTGAATGAAGGACAAGGTGGTAGACTATAGCTTTATTAGCTTCATGCACATCTGAAACTTACTGCAGGACCACCCACCATGGTTTATATAAGATACATTTGGATCTAAGATATGGGTAAACACAAATAGATGTCTGAATTATGAATGACAGCTGTCTACTATAAGAACCAAATTATTATTATGTCATGCACAGTATCGGTGAGCAATTTCTCCTTTTGCTTTTTGTGTTTTTTAGCATGCTTTTTTTCTTTTTAGCCTGCTTTGCCCTCTGCTCAGCTGTGTGTGTGTGTGTGTTTTTTTTTTTTTTTTTACCATGTGTCCCCTTAAGACCCTAAAGGCCCTTACTAAATGTGAAAATGATATTTGAAAATGTCAAAGGTATTATAGCTCTCTGTATTCTAGGATAATATTATGCACAATTATTATGCTTAATTGAAATTAGAGCATCTGTTCCATTATACAACACATATTGGATAAACCCCCCCACCTTCAACCGTCCCCACAGGCCTCCTCCATGGAGGATGAGACTGTCCTCTGCTGGTTGCTGTTGCCAGTGCCTCTGGGTGATATCAGTGATGAGTATTATCTGCTACTGTATTTTCTCAAGTGGTATACTACAAGCTTCACCTGAAATAATAATGATTTAATCAATTCATTTTGGGTTACTTTCAAGGCATAAATTAATTCCCTTTTACAATAAAAGTATCTAAGATCCCTCTGGTTTTTGGTCATTTTTGTCTATTGAATGAGCAGCGTTTAATATTCCTGTGGTATCTAATATGTATGAATACAGCATGAGGAAAAAGTTTCAGGGGAAAGTTTGTGGAACCTAGTCATGATGTTTCTTTGCAGTTTAAAGCTTAGTGATGGCAGTTGCCTTCCACGATCAAAAGTTCGAGCCTGCATCAGAGCCGGGCCATGTTGCCTGCAGGTCTGGAGGGTCATTATTGACTTTTCCATCAGGCTGCATCACCCTCTAACCTCCGAGGATGTCAACTCTTGTTGCAGTATGGGGACTTTTTTTTCCTTTTTTAAATGTGTGGTCGTTGTTGATCTTATAAATAAGCAACTCACAGTCTGGTGATGAGATGTGCAAATTCAATGGAGGCCGGAGGCAATCGCTATTGCAATCGGCACACTGCGGGGTGAGGGGGTGTGATGATGGCTGGTCCCTGCAGAGATTTGCATGCTGTGGTCCTGTGTATATAAAGTGCTTAGATGTGAACCTCTGAAGTTTGGTGTTAAAGTGATGGAAACATGTTCATTGATGTGTACACAGAGGAGGAGAGCTTTGCAGTAGTTCTCCCACCTGGTCCCCATGTGAGCCTCTTATGCCAGTGCTTGAAGGGTTACAGAGGTATGGACTGGAATACAAATGAACCTGGCACATTATACTTTAAATTAAGGCTGATGCCTGCTTAAAGTAATTTATTAATACATTTTATAATAATAAAAAAATACACTATTCCACCTCTTCACACTCTGCAGTATACCTGCTGCAAATTGCAATCTATAAACTAATCTGAATTATAGAAACTGTATATTACTCTAACATGGTCTACTGCACATTATTTGATTGTGTTCTGTAATACAAATAGTGTTTCTCCAGTAGGGGGAGATAGTGACCTGGCACTGGCAGTTAGTGGATAGACCCGGGATCTCTTTAATTCATAAGTTCTTTCTTTCATGTATCTCTGTTTGATCATCTATCACAGTTCAGGTTTGTGGTTGTGGTATCTAGCTCATGAGGGAGACTACTCTGTCTACCTACTGTTCTTCCTAATGTAAGGTGTACTGAAAGTGAACAATGTAGGTCTGTAGCTCTGCTCGCAGGTGTGTTTGAATTTTATCCGACTTTAATGAAATAATAATTTCTCATGGAGAATCAACACCCTGATTAATGCCCAAATATCATTACACACATTACAAGAAAATATCAAACCAGCGGAAGGGAAAAGCATAATGCAGACTCGACATCACGTCTTGTTTCATAATTACCCGCCCACCCTAGGCTGTGTTGTGTAAGTTAAGTTGAAGTTGAAGTCATCAGTTACAATTGACCGCTCACTGAGTCCCCTTTGTTGATATGCCAAGCTCTCCAGCTTTCCGCTTAGGCTCTGCTCATATGCAGTTTACAGTGATGAACAGTGGCAGATTTAATTGAGTCGTTTTTTGAAAGAATAGGTGTTTGATTCTCAAACACAGGTAGACGAACGCAGGGCTCCTGTTTCTTTCTGTTCTCTGTTGATTTTACGGACTGAAATTACAAGCAGTTTTTTATCAGATGAAGCTTACTAGGAAATTAAGCATTAGCTTCGAGAATTGGTTGTAAAAAGCTCCTGCCCATTGTCTCTCATTACTGCTGGAATATTTATTAGTTCATGAAACAACCGATAGAGGTGTGAGGGACGCTGTTGTTACACTGTTAAACCTTCCGTACCAGCATTTGGAGCCAGTCTCATGGCAGGCTCGTATTTTTTGATTTCTCTTCAAGGTTGCTCTGTGTCTGTTTTATAGCTGTTGCAACAGTTTTCCTCGTGATTCTGTTATTGCTAGCGTTTTTGAAGGGGAGAAACGGGATCGTGGCTCAATGGTGGATGAATTTGTGGCTTGGCGTGATGAGTCCATCTACATGTGTCAAAAAAAAACCCTCGAAAGACATAGTCATTGGCGCTTCAGATTGCTGGATGTGGTTGTGGTGAGGCTAATGATGGAGCCCCTTAGGAACCTACGAAGAAGGAGATGAAGGAGAGTAAACGACAGGAAGAAAGAATGGGGAGTATGGGAGAATAGAGAATATGAGAGCGAAAGCAGAGGAGGGGGTTAGGTTGATATTTATAGGAATTCTGGTAGAGGTGCGGTTGAGGTGTGGTTGTGGTCTTGCACCTGAAACTTGCTGGTTAAGTTCAATAAATATTCCAGCAGTAAGCGAGACAGTGAGCAGGACTTTTCTCATGTTCAATTAAGACGAGTACCTTATAAAGTAAATATGCACCTGAGGGCTACAAACGTGCTATTGTGTTAAAAGTCTAGGAGGTTAAAGCTGCTATTCACAAATGTTACAAGAGGATGAGCTACTAGCCAATGCGTTTGGTGAATGTACCGTAACACTATAATGAATGTTTGGCTGAGGTGAGAGATGCAAATGATGACATGGTAGCACTGAGGACGAGCTCCTGCACATACTGTGAATACTACACAGTGGATTTTATGAGCAAAAACTACTGTATTAAAGTATGAAACACTCGTTGGGCTTAAAGTAGTGCTGGGTTAAACTGTTATACTGTTGGTATATCATATATCGGCCATGATATGCTTGCTCACACTAAACATAAACATGGAAGCCGTAGTCAGTTTTGTCCGGTCACATTCCAATAAAGTTTATTCAAACACCCACATCCTTGTCTGATTATTGTGCAGTTTTATAACACAGCTCAGTCTCAGTCGGGACTACAGTTTTAGCCACAAAATGTCAAATAATGCTCCACAGAAATGATCGCAAGCTCGCTCCAGTTAATAACCGATCGTTCGACAGCAGCCATGTGGGGAAATTGGTATGCGGATGTGTTCAAATCGCAAGACGGACGAATCAAATGTTTGATCCATCTGATTGTTTGTCAGCCAGAGCATATAGGAAATCAATCAGACATTGTGACTGTCCTCAAACTGCAAATCAAACAACAACAAGCCTGGCAAAAAAATCCTAAAATTCGTTTTTTTTTAAACGCCAGCTGAGGTGTAGGAATAAATCTTGTCCCCGGACATTCGACTCACACTCCATAAAAACTCACGTGGAGATACATCAAACAACTTCCAGCATCCGCTCCGTCCTTGGTTTATGTCATCTCTTACACCTTTTGTATATTTGTTGCATGCACACTGCTACAACATGCAGAAATATCCAAAGCTTGACACGCCTCCCGTGCCTAATTGCGGTTGTTATGTCACGATTGGATAATTGCTGTTTTTTGGGTTTACTGAACAGTATATCACAAAACAAGTCTGCGGTATACCTATTAAAAGCTGGCCTGCTCACAAGTATTGATTGGTTCATCTTTTGACCCTCTTCTTATTTTCTCTACTTTCTTTTCTCCCACACTTCTACAGATGTCTATAAATATCTCAATCCTGACTAAACTAGTGAGTTGTTAAAAAGAAATAATGGAAATTGTGTGAAATGAACTTAATCAAAATTCATCAGGGGAAATTGCACCGCTTGGTAAGTCATTCAACACTACAAAGTCAGATTGATAGATTTTTACTTTGCTGATGAAGTCATGTGATCCAGCCATCTAATTCAGACCAAATCAATTCAATTTTAATCCAAAATATTGTTAAAAAAAACCAAACACAATTACTGAATATTGAGCACAGTTATGGGGAATCTGAGCTAATCTGGCTGCATCTAACAATAACACCGAAAAAAGAAAAATGGCTAATATTTATAAAATGTGCGCTTTTCTGCAACTATTACTACACTATTTATAATAATAACCAAAACTTTTGATGCAGCAGCACTTCATTTAGGTTATACACATTCTTTATGATTGCATTTTAATAGTTGGTCCATCACACACACACACATAATAAAAAAAAGTTACACTCTAATTTACACATAATCACCCACTTGCCTCATCTATGAGTCTGAGTCTGAGTGTAAACAATATATGCTGCAACAATAATGTCTGTTCCTAACAACACTGAGGTCTGCATCACAACAAAGATGAAGTAAAATGTTTCGCCACATTAACTGCAGATATGAGGATCTCATAAGGAGGGATGTCATCACTGCTTTTTGTTGCCTTGTCAGTGCTACAGGGAAAAGATATTATCGTTGCTGCGGAAGAGATCCCAAGTTATCAGTCAACATATTATGATGTGTCATTGCAGCATCACACATCATTGTTTTCATTAGTTTTACTCTCATAATGTCATATTCATTGTCCAGACAGATGGTGAGACACTCGTTTGCACTGGCAGCCATTGTAAATGTTTTATTGCAGCCTCCAGGAAGAGTTTCTTTCCCCAATAACCAGGCACCTACTGACATCTTTAAATCCTGCTACTTATATTGCATAAAGGCTATTGTTATTCTTTTGTATCAGATTTTTACATATAGTTCATTTAATTGTTATTTGTGCTAAATATACAATCCAACCACGTCATTTTTAGTCATTTTCAGACAGTGGGGGAGGAGGAGATACACGCAAGACAAAAATCTCAAGACCCAAACACTACATGTCTGGGTTGTTTTCTTTTCCAGTATTAGAGTCAGTCCAGAGACTCTATTAGTGCGAGCAAATAGCAGCTATTGCAGCATTATCTGCACTTCATCACAAATTTAGCCTTCAAACTCCCATTTCACTCAAGGTGCAGTAAATAAGTTTTTTACTGTATACTTTCTGACCTGTCCTCTGTATTTATATGAAAACAAAACAACATTTTATCAGGCATTTCCAGCTGCTAAACAGTGATGCTACTGTGATACAAGTATCTCTTAGCATTGAATTCAAAAAAAAAAAAAGAAATGACTAAGCAATATTAATAGTATTTCCTATGGTGAGGTATTACCACTTCACTCTGTTTACAAGACAACTACGGCATCAGGAATGTGTAGATGTAGCAGTTATTCGATCACCTTCGGAGATTAATAAAAGTCATTCAGTAATTCATTGGCCGCCTTACATCAAATTAAATAGAATGGGTTCAAACAACACGATTTACCCTGCAAATATTACATTTATGCAAGTCACCTCCGGCAGGCAAGAAGCTCTCTTACAATAAAGAGAAATTCTCTGCATCAGCGGAGGAGGATGGTCCAGGATGCCCGAGAATTGACTTGCACTATTATGCCTTCTCACTCAGTCAGTTATCTAAATCAAATCTATCAGAGACCTGCGCTCCTTCTTGATGCAGGCTTTCCTTACTCAAACATAGGGGACATGTCTTATAGAAAACCCTGTGCTTGAATTTGCTTGAGACAGCTGGGGAAGACCTCATCAGATCTGTAACATTATTATACCAAAAGGGTGGTCAATATTGCATAATGCGTTCAGTGAGAGCATGAATAATGCTAATGGTAAGACGTGTTCGACGGGAAATGTTTACTCTCCTTTGAACAGCTGGTGCTAAAATATAATATACTTTTGGCAGTTTATTCAAATAGTTATATTACAACAGCAGATAGACAGAAAGAACAAAATCTTGTTACTTGCATTCAGGATCAAGTTGGAAGCTTAGTGGGAGGGCATCTAGGTTTTATAACACGCTCAGAAAACATCAATCCTCAATGAGGGTGTTAAGCTCACATGGGAAAAAAAAAATCTATTCACAGGGAAGCCTGGAGGAAAGCAGTCATGGTACTCTATAGCCCGAGACATGCAGACTCGCCTAATCTCATTTGGAATAATGAACAGGAATTACTGGACTCCATCGAAAATGTCAAGGTTGGGGCTTAGAGAGGATGAATGCTGTTGGAGATGCAACAAAGAAAGGAGAATGTTAAGCCACATGCTATATGAATGTGAAATGATACATGGCTTCTGGTCAGCTATTGGTAAATGTAATACAGTAGCATACTGGAAGCAGAGTTCATTGAGGGTCCAGCATTATGCATATTGGATATCGTACCAATGGAGGCTAATGTAACTAGCCCTCATAACAGGAAGCAGGATAGTGAAAGTCAACGGAGAAAGTTTCTAGTATTGCTTCATTTGAACATCGTATCCACAGAGTTACTAAAAGTTTAAATGTTTTCAGGAATATCTGGGTTAACTATTTGGAAATGACAGGGATAGATGATCACCATGACAACTGATATCCATGTGTCCCATCCCTGTTCTATGCTCAGTGGATGAACATGAGGTGTAATATTGTTATATGATGTTACAAATATAGACAAGCAACCGAATAATAAGAAAAATTGTTGTGAAAACAGGTGATCAAGTGAACGAAAAAGAGCCAAACAAAGAAAGAATCTGACAAAGTGTTTCAGAATTCTCGGCAGGGCTTTGGGATAAAATCAAATCCAAGACCTTGACCTACGAGGGCTTACTGTGCACGCTTTGCAGGCAATGAGATGTTGCACTGCTCTGACTGCATTGTTAACAAAGAACCATCAGGGAGAAAGTAATGGTGTTAAACTGCAAGAAGAAATCCTCAGTCAAAATGAGGTAATAGAAATGACCCTCTGGGTAATAACCAGCGGTGTGTGGTAAAGGTCAGAATCAGAGGAGCAGGGAAGTGGAACAGCTAAGAAAGACACGGGAGAGTGAAAGCCACTGCCACAAGACGTTCAAACCCACACGGAGAGCAGAGACTAAAAACCCGCACGCTACGTCAAGCAAATAGAAAGGTAACAGACAGCTGGAAGAAAGCTACACATGGAGGCAGATGTGAAGGGAAAGAGGCAGCCAGAGACATCAGATAAAAACCTGAAAAACAAGAGCACCTTAATGGATAACTTCAGAATTCCATTAGAGGAGAAACACAATGATGCTGAAGGGATAAGAGACAGGACACGGGCAAGGTATTGGAAAAAACCCCCAAAAAAACCCGAAAAAACCCAGACAAATTACAGATAAAAAACAGCTGGGAGATAATTGAAGGAAAAAAAAAAGAAAAACACAAAAATGTTGCTTTAACATTTCTAACTGGAGGTTTTTCAACTTCAGAAGTTTTCTGCATTATTGCTTGATGTTAACGGTTAGTTACTTTTGTCTGACTTCTCTGTGCACATAAACGCCTCGCAATGATGGCAGCAGGAAAGAGAAGAGAAAGCACAGAATAAATCGGTTGGGGAGAAAAAAAAAGAAAAAGATTTATTCTTAACTTCACGACATAAACTGCATCAATATCTATTATACTGATATTTATTATTATTTTTAAAGTACACCATAAAAAGCACTGCATGGTGATAGTTTGCACCTGCCTGTGTGTGTACCTGCCGGCTGAAGAGACGGCTCCCTCTGTGACCTCACAAGGGTGGTCTGCACTCAGCCGTGACATATCTGCTGCTATGATAAACATGTGTCTTTGCTGTAGCAATTTTTATATATTTATAAAGTTTTATATTTAGTTCACAGTCTTTCAAGGCTCTGTCGGCTGCCCTTTCTTTTCCCATCCAATATCCCATCCACCAGGGTGAACCAAGTGCTGAGAAAATCAGGCATGCAGCTATTTTTCCAAATGCAAATACTACTGATGCTGCAGATTCGATAACTTTTTTTTCTTTTTTCTAGTATTAGAGTGTTGGCCTACTTACTTTCTAGACGGTATCGCGTCTCACTCCATCAGAGCTTTTGGATACAGAGCGGTGGATTCAGTTTTTCCACTTATATGCTTGCATCATTAATAACAATGTTTAACACTGATTAATGTTTCTGTGTGAACGGCTGACTGTTACTGTGCTGTGGTGCATTTATGTGTCGTTGACTGCTGCAGTCGGCTGATGAACAGCTTTTTGAGCATACGTACAGTAGAGCCGCACCTGACATGCTCGGCTCAGGCCCACAATACATCCATCTCACGCATGTAGTTGGTCAAAACAGAGCTGTTCTTTTTTTTCTCTCTCTGAAATGTTCTCTCCATCATCATCATCATGTAATAATTTCAGTTCCAAAGAGAAAAGTGTAAGGGGAATAAAGGATGCATGTATGAGTGACAAATAAGTTTGAAAAAGTAATGTTGTAAGTATTGTACTTCAAAAACATGTTTTTCGAGTTCATTTTGGCATCAGAAGTCTGTGCACCAATTTATTCTTGGACACTGAAGCACTATCAGAAGGAAAAGAAAGAGATGCGGGCAGCACACGGACTGAGGTCAGATTGTACTGTCACCCATTTCTATTTTAATCATGTCTTTGATTTTTCTAAACCATTTGGCACCACTGGCTCACACAGCGAGCTTATGTGGGTTTAGAGTCTCATGTGTTCTTTATGAGCAAGTCTTTGCAGTAAAGTGATACTGAGCCTCGAATGCATATCCAGCGTCTGTTTGTCAGTCTCAATCTCATCCATTTTTGAAATTGTCCAAAAGTATGTTTCTAATGCTGGAAGAAATGTAAGCCTCTAGAACTGCACCAGTTATCTTACAGACTGAAGTGGCGAAATCATTATCTGAATCATCAAAATAACATTATAATATAATATTATTAAATAAATATTTCAGCACCAAACACTTCTGTGTGATCACATGTTTTTGTTTCTTTTTTTCATCCAGAATATCCCGAGGCAATACATGGAAACTGTTGATCAAAGAGGATTAATAAAAATGTCAGAAAACCTTGATGCTGTGGCAGTGTTGTTTCCATTAATAATGGGTGAGTGGTTTTTGCATGTATTGGACCATTAACTGCAAAGTATACATACTCTACATCGCTGTCAACCATTTTTTTTTCCAAACATACATATGTTTATAGAAAGATCTCTATCATTAGTGTCAGTTAATTCCAATATCCAAAGAAAATCAACTCGCTTGGGATAGGTAATCCATCACAACCATCCAACCATACAGTACATACCGCCAACAACTGTGCAACACCCAACGTGCCTGTGTGTGTGTAAACATTATTACAGTGAGTTTTCAGTTTTTACCACTTATTGTCAAGTCTCAAAATATTTGCAGTAGTGGGTTCAGTGCATGCAAGTGTATCCATATAATCAGTGTGTAAAATACCCAGGTTAGGTATTTTCTCCAGATTTAATCTTGCAAACGTGTACTCGCCTCACACATGCAAAGCTGAACACAAAGTGATCTACTATCTTTAAAACAATTTCAGTCGGATTCATTAAAATAAAACCTAACCTGATCCGTGATCAAACAAAGTAACATACTCACACCTCACCAACATCCTGCTGATATTAGGTACAGGATGGATGCATTCAAGCACTGTGCAAATGTTGCACTGTGATTGCACATTTCAAACACTCACCAGCTAACCATTTGACTTAAAGTCATGAATGAGAACTTCGATATATGCAGAGGAGGAGTAGAACTGCAGAGGTTAAATATATTAAATATCCTATATTCTTTGTTTGCAGCTCCAGTATGTCAGCAGGTGCAGCACACGTGAAAACACATCAGCTTTATTTTTATTCTACCACTGTCAGCGTATTTGGATAATAATAGCTGTATATTAATATTTGGGGTGTCACGGAGGTGAACTCATGTCTCTCTCTCACTCAGCCTCTCTCCCTGGTTTTACCTCTTTTAATAAGAGGAGCTCATGTGATTGGTCAATATTGAAGCCCATCCCAACTCCACCTGCGCACAATGCATTCCTCCCATTAATGTATTCAATCTGTCATCCACGGTGTGTCTTGTTTAGCCCAGAGTGTACCAGTGCTGATAGTTGGCAAAATTGCAAAAGTGTGTTGACCAATCAAGGAATTAAGCCTGCACCGAACTTTGGGAAAATAGGGCCCTTTGTCTTCTATTCGGTGCTGGGCGTATGGGCATACATGGGTGTTTTTGCTGAAAACAGATATATGCTGCGGCCAAAAAGTCTGAATTCCTGAGTGGTTTGTTTGTGGTGGGAATTTGATCTGACATTGATTTAAACCTACAAGGTTGCAGGTTTGATCCTGTAGCCTGGTGCGCTTCGCATGCTGGGATGTGGAGTGAAATAAACAGTTGCTAGCAGCTGGCTAGAGAATAAATTAAAGTCCGACCTGGACTACCTTCTTGATATGTGGGCAGGTAGGGCTTTCTTCAGGACACTTGTCCTGTGGTTATGTTCTTACTCCCAAAATAAAATAAAAAAAAATACATCTTAGATTTTTGTAACTCCTTACTACAGCAGCAAATTGATTGAAAATGTATATAGTTTTTTTTTTAAAACAATAAATACACATAAACAAAAAACAGATGAGAAGTTTTCAATTGAACTTCACGCCAGAGGCAGGCGTGTCCTGTGCCACTGACTGCGCTGCCTTCAGGTCCAGCTCCTGCAGACGGGAAAACACAGAGCAGCAACAAGGCGAGCAAGCAATGGAGACTCAGTTTGTTGTTTATCTATATGTGGCTGAAGAAGAATAGCATTTCTTTCACAAAAGGTTTACGTATTAATTCAATAAATACATTTAATACAATACAGTAGCACCTTATCTTTCAACAATACATTTTATACATTTCTGTTTAATGGCACAATTCATGAACTGAGAACAAATAAATCAAGATTTCTTTGATTGTTACTTCTTCTTATTTTATTACAATGAAACATTTTCTGTCCAGAGGTTCAACTTAGAGATTAACATGGTAGTTGTTGTTTTTTTTTGTTGTTGTGGAAAAACCATATCAGACACACATTATTGTTCCAAGTAGAGTTTAAGTTATAAAAATGTATAAAAATGTTTTAAAATTTCAAAGTGAACAGAAATAAATAGAAAACAACGGCTGCCCGGAGGGAAATGGGGGAAACTTCAGTCATTGCAGCTTCATTAGTTATCTATTAGGGTGCTCTCTGCAGGTTTCACAAAAATACCGCAACAGCACAGGGAGTCAGAGATGCAATGTGGGAACGGGAAAAAGTTGAACTGCAGTCTGTTAAGAGTTGCTCTTTTTGTGATGGAGCCTCATAGATGCTTTTATCTGTGCCCTGCAATAGCATTTGTGTAATAAAGCCTATGTATGATGCTGAGCTCTTAACTTATCTCCTTCTATTTATCATTTGATCTCTATTGCTGCATTAACTTGCTTTCCCTGGTGCCCTCATTAAACTTCAAAAATACTTCTGATTGAAAAAAATAAAATAAAATAAAAAAAAGCCAGCAGACGAACTATCTGCCACGACTTATGAACATGCATTAGAGCACGCTTAAGATTGCTCTGAATTTCATCACACTTTCCCCAAAATATCAACATGCAATTAAATCACTATTACATCTTTGGAAAATCCAAAAATCTTGCTTGGAGTAATCCCTGCACTATAGCTATGGAGATGGAAGCTGACCGACAGAGGAGCTGCTGATCTTTAAGAATGCCAACAGGAGCATTTAAAAAAAATGCTAATTGTTAGCCCTCCCCTGTGCACATTTTACCTAAAGCTAGCCATACACACCAGTTTAAAGGCTAATCTGGGCATCTGATTCAAGCTGGAGTGCCGTTGTCAGCAATTGACTAGTACTGGGTTTGACACTAAGAGCTCTCCATATAATACCCCAAGGCTGTTCCAGGCCTGAAGCGGGTCGGGGGAGGGGGTTGATTCAACACTGCTGTCCCTAGCCACGACAGAAAAAAATGTCCACACATTTAGACTCACCCATGGTTTATTCAGTAAGCTTCAAACTCACAGCGCAGGCACACTGCTGACTTTTAGCAGATGAAAGGACAATGATATCTCTGTGGGATGAGGGAGTTCATCGTAATAGGTTCTTGTACTTGACACACTGTCAATGTGTTTGACACTTGTCTTCCGGTCAGGATATGGTTATGAATATTAAAAACCTGCACACTGGTGCATAGGCGGCTTTCAGTTTAAGGAAATAGATGTTCCTCAACAGCACACTTGCTGGAACAGATGTCTTGTGGTGATAGAACATACCAAGACCTCTACTACAGTACATTTGATCACAGTATCCTTTAGCTTTTGTAAAATGCATTACTTCTGTCAGGTCTTGTTCTACTGTGACGGCGAGGTTGGGAAGGTCATTTAAGCAGAATATGGACAAATATGGGAGTGACTGACACAGCTGTCAAGCCTGTAAATCAGGTGACTAAAACAACGGCTTTTAAATCAGAATGACCCTGTACGACAAAGGCAAGGCTTTAAAAAGGAAGATATCTCCCCCTAATGATCCTCTGATACTTGAGGAATTGGGTTTAATGCTCGTATAGTTGTTTTTCACGGACGGACCTTCGGCATAATAGACCTCGCTCAACATGTTACAGACATATAAATAAAATAAAAGGTCTGAATATCAGGCTACAACAGGATTATATATGAACGTCTTTGCTCTCTGAAACCCCGTCATGTTCCTTTTCTACTATCACCCAAGTCATCCTATAGGATAATTAAATCGTTCTGTAATTAGGTTATCATTTGTGTCACCTGCATCGTTCCGCCTCTTAGCTTTACACGTCGTAGCTGCATCGTGTGGTTATACCAAACCACCCCAAATAACAACCAATAAATCCTTTTTATGTCATTTCCAGCATAGTATGTCAAATCTACGTGGTTAAATCAACCAATTCTGATCAGCAAAGTGATTTGTAATGTCCAATTTGTTCCAGGCAACCGGTCTTAAACGGACACAAACCTGTTTGGGATTCTTGCTTTGGATAATGGCCAGTAAAATTAAAAAATGCGAGCACCACCCATCTTACATTCTGGGGAAAACAACTCATGCTTTCACAACAGATTTTTTTAGCATCTACTCTCAAGTTATAAAAATGGTTATGAAATACTTGAATAATTTAAACTTTATGCGCTTTGATGTATCATCAAGCCAAACTTCTCTCAACATTATACCAGCAATATGGAGATTCTGACAATAAAGGTGACCTGGAGGCTATTGTTCTCCCTGTGAAGTCAGATTAAAGCGTTATGTATATATCATGGAGATGACCTAGCCTGTGGCTAAATGATCCGTGTGCGTCCCAAAAGTGATTGTTATCCAGCAATGAGAGGAACCTGTGGTTGAACTATCATTTCAAATGAATTTTCAAACTGAGACACCAAGCAGAGTGCCAGCTAACATGGGACCTGCAAACGAACACTCTTCCCCAGTGTTTTTAGCATACATTTCCTGCAGTACTATGGGCAGTTAATAAGAAAGGTGAGGTGAGAAATCGCTTGCATATACTGCCATGACCAACCTGCCATTCTTCTCGGAGTTTCCGCCGATTGGGAATGGAGCAGACTGAATCCATAATGATACAACACTCTGTAGCAGCATGCCATTATAACTCTATCCTTTATAACTTTATAACTCTTTTTTTCTGTTTTTTTTTTTTTTTTTGCGTTTTATCGCAAATAGAACTAGCCCGCTGTTTCTTGCACAGTTGTTGTATGTGAGTGTCTGTCAGAGAGACTGTAAGCGTAACAGTATGCTATAACTTCAATCAGTTCCTTACTTTTTCATGCACACCCAAACCCCCCGAAGGATTGTCAGATGCAGGAAAGCAAGAGTCAAAGACAAACAGTAGCCTAAAGGCAAAGCCGAGCCTGCCTCAGAAAAGAATGATAGAAAAAGACGATTTCTTATTTTTCTCATGCTCCTAACCTGGTTGCATATAGTGTGGATGGGCGGGGCATAGTATGGCTGATTTATTAGCTTGGAAGACACGGGGTTGGCTCTTTGAAGTTGAACTAAACCATGACCGTGTGATTTGTGTGTAAAATGTAAATGCTTCACGATGTTTAGGTGACTTATCTTAAAAGGTGTCTGTTCTATGACCAGCGTTCTTATACCTAGATGTTCATGATGTACATTATGTCTAACATTTCATTTAAATGATCTTTTTTTTAGTATTATATTTAGTTGATTTACTAATTCCATTGTCTGTGGTGTGATTCATTTCCTCGCAGCTAGATGTATCAGTGACATCAGATTTATTTTTCCTGTTCTGCCGGCATCTGAGTTTTTAGTTTCAGGGTGTAATTTACGCTAACAGGGGAAATGATGATGAGTTGCAGCCTTAATACCTGATGTGCATAAAAACACAAGGCACCCCCACCCCCTTGCATATGTTTTTTTTTTTTTTTTATTTCCAAACCTAGGCTGTGGGAGTATGATAAGCGGGCGTAAACCAGGAGAGTAATGATTTTTCTCCATTTCAGATGTTCCTTGTCTTTTATGGTTGACCCATAAAAATGTCATTGCTGCCCAAGAATCTCTCAGTCATTTCAATCCGCAGCATATAGATGATCTTATGGAGAAAAGTCTTACTTCCCCATCATGCTTCATAATGATCCGAGAGAAGTGGAATCCCATTGAGGGGAGCGGGTGGTGCTTTCAGATAACGCGCATGCAGACTCCACTGACTGTTCGATTTAACCCTGTCCCTAGCATCTGCTCACACGCTTCTTTGTCCATTTGTCCTCAGCCACCAATAATGTAGTGTGATCTTTACTGCAGCTGGTCAATAATACAGATCTGCAACACACTATTTATTTATTTATTTATTTATTTCCAGTGCTTTCATAAATGCTACATGTATGCTAACAAAACATGTAGTGAAAGACTAATGGATAGGGATATAAAACCAGACTGAAGGGATGGGTGAAAGAGGAGAAAGATAACGCAGTGTTCACATATAATTCTTTGATATATGTTCTGGAGTGGTGTGTGTGTGTGTGTGTGTGTGGGCTTGCTTGTTTATTGTCACGGCCCTTTAGTTGTGTTAATTAAGACCTCTGCTCATTCTGCCTGCAGGTACACTCCTTCACTGCACTATTGAATGTCAATATCAAATGGTTTCCAGGTTAATGCACAATGCATACAATTAAAAGTAAATTTGGTGCAGGCTGGTTATAAGGTGGTGCAATTTTTTTCTAAATACAGTTTCCTGTGCCGCATATGACTCTATGAGTCCAGCTTGACTGTCAAAGGCAAAAAATCCCTCTAATTAATTCAATATAAATAGTAATCCGTCATTTAAAATCATGGCAGTATGACTATTACAGCTTCTCTGAATGTTGCAGGCAGGAACTATCATTCATATAGTTCAGAACTATTGTACAGTTACCTTGGCTGACACACCTATCCAAGGCGACTTAACACAATGAGAGATCAGGTACGGGGGGTCAAGCTGCTTGCTCGGGACACATGTCTGTCGATGCACATTGACTGTTGCAAGATTACACAGAGAACCTGCAGGCTCAACGGCAACGTGTCTACCCACATGGCTGCAAAATAAATGTGTGAAGAGAAGGAGGAAAAGTATCTGCTGTTTTTTAGAAAAAAAGAGCAAAAGCTTTTTTTTAAGAAAAGCTGCCTGCAAAACAGCAAGTGCACCATACTGTATAATACACACATGTACCTTAACTGTAAGTTAAAGTAATATTTTCCAATACCTAAACATATAAACATATGAAAAAAGGGTAAAAACAAAATTATATTTAACCTTCCTTATTCAAAAGATGTGCTACTTAAAAGTAGAGAGACTGGATAAATGTGCATAATACAGATTTCATCAGAGTACATATGTGACATTGTGTAATGTCCCAAAACCCCCCCAAATTTGGATTAGCTCCACAAGTTTAGAGATTTCTACCTTTTTCTGGCCTTATTGTCAACAACAACAACAACAAGGCCGGGCTGTAAGCAGTACTAAAACATAAACATCTCTCCAGAAATAGCAAGTGCAGGTCAGTCTTGGTTCTTCATTGGAAAAAATGTCATCCAACCACTGATAACTGTTTTCATATTTGCATGCTTCTTGCGCATCAGAACGTAGTGAAGTAAAAAAAAAAAAGATATTATGGTATTTTTCCATATGGATGAAAAGGAGATAACGTGATGTGTATGAATAAACTGTGCAGCCGAAGCAGAAGAAGAAGAAGAAAAAAGAAGAAGAAGAATTATTTTATTGATCCCCGTGGGGAAACTGATCCGTGGACTGCATCTTTGTGGAAGTGCTATCTGTAAAAAACAAAATAGTTGTGGACAGCTTTTTTTTTTTTTTTGTTGTAATTTGAACAAATGGGTACAATGCTGTGGCATTTTTCTCTCTTCACTCTTACTTTCTTCTATACAGACAAAAGCTTCACTACATCATTCCCCTATCCCAAAAATCCCAAAAGTAATTTTAGAGAATATAGAAAATCAGGAACTGAAATGAAAACAGACGAGGTCAGCTGAGAAAAAAAAAGGGTTACACCAAGAAGTAAATTACACTTCATCATAAAACAAGTCCCGGAATGCATTGAACATCTCAGATTGGCGATCTATACCAGTGTGAGAGGGAATAAGTCTGTCATGCTTCCTATAGGCCAACCTCGCAGTGGTAGAATGATTCATCACTGTACATCCTGAGATAATGTTTCCAACTGGTCAAAAAGTCCATGACACTGACTGGAGGATGGGAGCAGCAGGACTTTTCATGCTGATGGGAGGTGATCAAAGATTTTTTTAAATAGCAAAGCTAGCTGTATTGTATAGTGCCTGTGCAGTGCTGAATGAATCTCCAATCATTCGTCCTCTTTCTTTCCTCTGATAACAGTTGGGTTGTTGCAGAAATGTGGGCCACATCAGCACAAGCTATTGTGTTTATCCAGACTGGAGGTAGCTTTGTGTGGACAGGTGTGAATGGATACCATACACCCTAGTCCTACAGGTACACTGTCACAGTGGTTACCGAGTGATTGAATCTGGTGGTAGCTCACAATCATTTTGCCTCCTCAAGTTTCTTCGATTAGTAGAAACACCCCATTCTAATGTAGGGCAATCCCAAACAATTATATACAGCGTCTGTTCTCCTTTCGATCTTGGCTACGTTGTTCACTCAGAACAGTCAGGATGTGTAATAATGCACTCTGGGATTGCGGAGACAGATGTCAGAATCTCCTACATTGCCAGACTGTCCTTGACAAATCTCACCAAGTTTCCTATGACTGGTAATCCTTCTTCTGGAACCAATCACAGATTGACCAAATGTCTTATCTCCTCCGTGGTTAATTTCCTTCAAAGTGTCTTACATTCTCTCGCTACCCACACAAGGGCATCAGCTCCCTCCTGGGAGAGACTCTTGCTGCACATCTACTCTCAACTGTTTGTCTTCATCACAAAACAGTCAGACCGCCGGGGCGAGGAGTGCACTAGTTTCACAGCCTTATTATACCTGCTGATTATACAGTGTAGTCCTCTAAATCCTGTCCACGTTTTCATCTGTACCGCAGCTGAATTGTCACTCGCCGGTTACAAAATTATCAAAAGTAATTTGGTACGCTTACGCTACTTTGCATGGAGAACTGCAATGTGGACTCAAGATATAAGCGTCATCAGTGATGTGACAGGAAGCAGACGAACACGTGATAATACTTAGTGACTCACACTGTGTCCTTGCCTAATCATCTTTGGGTATGCATGAGACCAATTAGGAGACACAAACAAACAATAATAATCTGCAACATTATTTTATTCTGTGTGATGCAATTCACTTTTAAATCTTTTGGAGTGTCCGAGCCTGCAAAGCAAAGTACCATGTAACCGAGACATCCTGCATACAGAACCAGCGTAGGACCTCTGTTACATCATTACTTTTCCCCCTCATTTAATTAAATTACTAATTCTAAAAAAAAATGCTGACAGCCATACATGACGGAATTGGTATTAGGAAGACAAAACTGGACTAATTGCCTACTTAAAGCGAGGCCTGCAGGTAGAGTCTGGTAGAGAAGTTGCTGTCCAACATGTCATTGTATTCTTATTTCCTCATTGAGATGTTTTTTTTTTTTTTTTTGCTGCTCTGTATTCCTCTCTATTTTCTGCCTTGTGATCTCCCACAATGTGTCTCCCTTGCCTGAGCTCTTTGGTAAACCACGGCTTGTTGCTGTAGCACACGTGAATGCAAATTAGCTCTCTGAAACTCCTCTAACTCCAACCTTACCCTGTTTCTGATGCTGCAATGGGTTATACACCTCAGAGCAGGTTATTGTGTCCTGCCATGCGTGTGTTAGAAACTGATACAGAGTGTTTTAATTCCATGGTTTCCTGTGCACTAGTTTTGCAAGGTCATTGCATGACACAGACGTGTCAGTTGACATTTATTTGTTTACATGGTGTCTTTTAGCTGTACATCATGCACGTATCAGACTATTGTCATCATATCTAATATATTTGGACATTGTTAGTATTTCAATGGATGTAATTTTTTTTTTTTTTTTTTTGATTTTTGGACACACTCTGTCTCACACTCAGAAAGCAAGTACAGACAAACAAGTACAGATACTGAGATATTTGTTTTTAGCCTTAGCCTTAACAGAAAAGGTCAGGCTTATATTTACATTTAGACTTTCCAGCAGCTCTGCTGTTATGCAGTGACCCTGGCCATCATTTGATGTGGTCAAAGCTTTTACACCAGGCATCGATTTGATATTATGGTTTCGGGAAAAACTTGCTTAAAACAAATTTGTAGTCATAGTTTGGAAGTGGAACATAACAAGTGAATGGAGACGTTGTTCTTATCTCTGCGTGTGGGAGGAGCAGACAGAAGACTGCAGGCTGAAGACTGAATGCAGCACCAACAGGGGGACAACATTTAAGTTGTTGGTGCAGCGAAAGCCAGAATGTAATGAGAGAATTATCATGAGACCAAAACACACCCTTACAATGAGCATATAGCTTCCTTGATTCATTCAATCACAACCTTCTTGTGGCGTTGAAACTTTTATCTTCGATAACTTCTTTAATCCTAAATGTTTGCTCCTCCTGTCACCCCAGACGTATACTTGTTGTCATATCTCACAGCTGCTTCATTCTTTATTCATTCAATTCTTTTCATGACTTCGCCAATCAATGTGTTTGTAATGTATTGTCAAAAGCACCCGATTCCACCTATGCAGTATTAACAGAACGGAACTATTTATTCACGTTCATGTTTGTCATAGGTCCCAATTTAAAGCATCACACGCTGTTTTGGTGCGGCTGAGTGAGCTGTGAGATAATTATAAATCTGGTCAGCCGCTAGGTTTTTAATCATGTAAGTCTCTGACATCCAGCAATAACGAGATCTATTTTCTTCTTCCTTTGGCGTCATCATCGGTTTTTAACGGTGGCATCAGCAGATGGTTTGGTTAAAACGAACACTTTGTTTTTTTTTTATTGTTATTCTGTGTGTTATCTAATGAAATATGTTGTCTTTTGAACTGCTGCACCATGTGTCATTGTTCTGTGTCATCTGAATACCTGCGGGAATGTTAATAACAGCAGCTGTCAACTCAAATTGTCATCACCAAGCTCTTGGCTGATGGCAAAATGTTGGCAGACTGAATTGATAGAGTTCTGGTTCAAGAGGATTCACTAGACTGCAATTTAGCCGCGCGCTGAATGCTAAACATTGGTATTTATCAGGCACAGTTGGTGAGATGTACAAGAATTGAATCAAACAGCCCTTATATGCACTTTGTTCAACTTTGTCAAATGGAAATTAAAAGTGTGGACAAGCGCTTTCTGTTGTAGACAGAGGGCACAGGGAGATAAAGTGTTTCCTTACACACTGCTGACAGCTTATAGAGCTGCTGGAGAAATGCTGTGTCAACAGACTTCTCAGATGATTGACACATTTTGGTTGGAATTTAAAGCTTTTAAAGATCCTGTGAGACATCGCTGCTTTAAGGAATTAGTGCAGGATACAGGATCAGATCACTCCGTATATATATCCAATGGTGATGGAGAGTACACTCGACGACACAAACGGTTGAATGATTTTTTTCTGGCAGTTATTGGGGAAATGTAATTAATCAATATGTTAGGCAGTGCAGCTGGTGTTGAGTTCACTGTGCATAGTAATGTCTCTATGGGTACCATGTTTGAAGAAGAGCTGAGTGGTCCTAAAAGGAAGAATTCAGCTTGATACAACACCACCATAAACGTTTCCTCTAGTGCCATACTTGAGGTTGAGATTTGTGGTTAAGGCTGAAATGTCTCAACAATCGTTGGATGGTTTGCCATCAATTTCGCTGCAACCATTTATTCCCCTCTTAGAATGAATCGTAACATTGTCGAGCCCCATTACGTTTTATCTAGTACCACCATCAAAATCAAAATTTGTACTTTTTTTTTTGTTCATGAACATGGCAGGCTCACAAATGCATCGAAGTCTTTGCAATGTTATGAATGTTTGAAGTTGTATTATTCACCAAAGACTTTGTTGAAAGCTAGCTACCAGCTACGAGCCAGAGTAAAGTAGCTTGTTAGCCTGTTAGCATGCTGATGTTAGCATTTATTTTATTTTACTATTTTAGTCCTTTTTGAGCATTTGGGTACAGTTAAAATGAGATTCTGAGATTAATTTTCATTCAGATTCATAATTTCGACAGCTGCGTCATTCAAAACCGGTTATGAAAGCTTTATTTTATTATTTGTTTTCTTACAGTTTTGGTTTGTACACCTCATTATGTAAAAAAAACTAAAACTTTTTATTTAGTTTGTTGCTTACTGGCTCCTGCATATATTTTTTTTGTCTTCATTCATCAGTATCTCTCCGCAGCATCACTGCATTCATTTCTTTTCTGACATTCCTGATCTCAGACGAATCTTAGCAGTAATCTGAACCTTTTAAGATCTCCGTCACTAGAGGATGTATCCAGAGGGCAGGCAGTCTCTATCGCTGATTGACAAATTGGCTGCTGCTTTTGCAAAATGTGGCGCTAATTACACTCTGATTTGAGGCCTAAATTGAATGTAAAAGTAAATCTGGTGCTGGTGGTGAAATAATAAGGTCTATTCACAAACACAGACTACAGTACAAGCCTCGGTCTGGTACAGCATTTATAGCAACAATCTGTAATCATGTGTAACCAACAAATAATGCCAGCACATAGGAATAGCAGAAGGTGCGGGCTGCCATTTAGTGTTCACTAGTTCTACCTTTTGGTTTCTATTAATTAGAAGAGAAAGCGTGAGACTTTCCTCCCAAATAAGGAAGCAATGAGTGAGGAAATGGAACAGTTTTTGCATTTAAGACACACAAATTTGCATTTATAGTGTTTCGGTAAGCTTGTTTAGTTGTGTGTTTAATCATCAGGGATATTTCACGGAAAGAATTGGCTCATTAAAGTCTTGTAAAGTCGTGTATCAATGCAGTTGGCTTTTATCGAAGCAAACAAGAAGGAATGGAGAAAAAAAACATCTCCAGACTCAAAAGTTTTGAACAAGTTAAATTCATGCACATCTATCAAATATACAAACTGGACAGATTTCAGAATTAGTGAGATTTATGGCAATAATTTGGCTGATACAACTGTGGACATACTGGATGTAAATAACAGCTGGAATGATTAATTTACTCCAAAAAGTGACACACCGAAGCAGGCTGTGTGCAGAATGACAAGTAGGGTGATGAATACATGAGTCAGATTTCATTATCAATGGAATTACTCTCTCCTCTGTTATTAGGAGCGTGATAAAGACTAGACACAAGATTGCTGAACTCATCCACTGCTGTTCTGTGCTGCCATACTAGTGTGAGCTATAGCGCAGTTAGTGTAGACAAATAGAAATATCATTGCAAACATAAGCACGTGGACATGTTTTAATCTTGTGTTGTTGTATTCCAACTCTTGTGACATTTTATAAAAGGTTTGCAGAAGCAAATGTTGGTAATTAAAGCGCTTCACACCAGTACAGTAGACAGTGATGGATTGCTGTATTGGCATCCGGTTTAACAATGTATTTCCTATTTTTCAATACTGCAGCTCTGTGTACATGTCACAGTCTCCTGGTCTAACTACCAAAACTAAACTCATTTGTATTGTGCTGTATCGATAGTGTGGTTGCAATCAGTATAAGAATAGGAGAAAGAAAAAGAAAAGAAAAGAAAACAGCATGTTATAGTTGAGCTTGTAATATTTTGGATTTAGGTGTATATTCTATTCAGTGTAAAATAATACAACGATTCTATCTCTTCAATGAATAGTCTGTCTAAATTCATTATTTCACACTTTCAGCTCCAGACACTGAATGTCCCAGTTTTCCAGACTGCTCTCTCTCTCTCTCTCTCTCTCTCTCTCTCTCTCTCTCTCTCTCTCTCTCGCTCTCTCTTACTATCCTTCTAATGGATGGAGACACGGAGGATCGTTACTGTCACACTGCAAGAGAATTCATGTCTCTCAGCTATTTCAAATACAGTCGTTGGATTTTCGGATGAACTGAACTCCGGAAAGTTTCCTTTCTTTGAGTAACTCAACATGCAGTTCTTCTTCTTCTCACTCTCTACTTTTTTTTTCTTTCTACTTTTTTTTCTCTGTTGTCTTCAGGTTTTCAACATGTATCGTTTTCATTTAGACTGTTTCCATCACTTATTAAAACAGTGACATAGTTTGGTATCTGTGTTGTGAGTATTTCATCTTGTCATCCTCCAGATTTTTCCTAGAAGCTTTTTCTTTTTTTTTTTCTTTTTCTTTTTTTTTTCTTTTGAGGGTTATAACTAAAGTGACAGAAAATCAGTCTGAGTCTGACTCAGAATGAGCCTCAGGCTCAACATAATAGCCTCGGTCTACCGAATAAACCATGTTCATGAATCAATTAGTGACTTCTATAGTTACAAACAAACAAAGATAACAAACTGTCTGAACTAATTCTTACTTTTAACCATATATGTTTTCATCACCATGGTACATTTATGGAGTAAAATGCATGCAATGCAATTTTCTAGAAGTGTGTTTAGATACTACATCCAATCAAACAACCTGTAAGACTCACTTAGACAAGATTAATTTCTCTTATGAGGACATTTTAATTAATTAATAATAATAATTACTGAGCTATTTGTCGTTTTTAATCACCTCCTGAGCTACCATGTTATATGTTGTTTTTTTTACTGTCTCAACACTGGTATTAATTTCAGCCCCGATTCCTTGCTGTATAACTGCCGTCCGCAGAGACTCCCTTCAGGTTTCATTTCATTAGCACGCGATGTGGGTGTCAATCATACTGCAACATTTCCCAACTGCCAAAGAGCATCATCATCTGTGAGAGTGAAGACAGGCTGACATTAAAATCTTTGAGCAGTCACTTTCTAATTTAAATGCTTGGATACTATCTCCATTACCTTGGGAACCATCAAGGTGAAGGGGAAGTTAAAGTCCTTCAGGAGAGCTATTGTATGTAGATTAGTCTAAAAGCTTTGCTGGGCCATTGTCCTGAAAGCCATATACACTCTGACCAGGGTTAAAAAAAAAAAAAAATAGAAAACAAAAATAGAAACCCTTTGGGATATAATTATATGCTGTCTTCTATTAAAATAATAATTTACCTTAAAACCTGAAAAGACTCTCTTCAAACCTCTTCATCTAGTATGTGTGTGTGTGCATTCTTTAACAAATGAATTCATTTCAATCATTCTCTGCACTCTTTTCAATTAGTCAGTTATAATTGATTTTTTTTTTACTTTGTACACTATGCAAAAGCATTTTTATAAGTCTCCCTGGCACACATCTCATAACACGTTGATTTGATCTGTGGATTAAAGTCTCTTTATTATGAGAGGATGGTCATGCAGCGGTTCTGTTCTGGCATACATACGCAGTGCTAGACCAAAAAATAAAATTCACACCATTGAATAATAGAAAAAGATAGAAATCTTCCAATGCTTTATCACCCATGTTCCTCTGTAATTCCTTTTGGATGAGGCTCTGCAGATGAAGTTTCAACTCTGTGACACACAAAGTTAAGCTACAGTATGTGACAGTGACATTGACTCCGGGCTTACCCTTCCACAAATCCAATAGAAATGAATGTAACAAAAGCAGAGCCATAGCTGAGACAGCAAAGTAAGACTAGATCCTGTGAGGATGTCTCTATATGAAAGCATATTGATGTGCTGTAGTTAATCGCTGGCAGCTCGCCATGGAAAGGCACTGGCTCCGAAACTATTGCACACCTGTGGGGATAAATCAATGTTGGCAATGACAGCCGCTCATTTTTTTTTTTTTTATGGGACTGGATCGTGGGAAAATAATACCATGACAGTTGAATCCCTAGGTACACCTCATTAAGCGCTGTCTTCTTTCCGATTTCTTTTAAGCGGGACTCTAAATGATTCAACAAACCTCCCAGTTTTTAAGTTTTTTACACAGAGGCACTCAGATGGCTTTGTGTACTAAGCCATTCATCGTTAGTGCATGCCAATTGCTTTGATTCATACTGTGTAACTAACAATATCATGCTTTAAAAGGAAAAAAACCAAACAGTAGATGAAGCAGGCAATCAGTAAAACTATAAAGCTGTTAGCTTTGCTGTTCTTCAGATGAGATGTGTTTCACATAAATGAAACTCATTCTTCTAGAAAAAAGCAAACAAAGAAAGCTTTGATACGTCTTTTTGTTGTCGGGAGCAACGGCGGATACTGCACATGCTCGCCGTGATTTGTGTCCACGGTCGTTCTTGTTAATTAATTTCCCTCCTTCAGCTTTTGGCATCACCTGCCATATATCTTACTCTGGCACTAACCTGATATGAAAGCCATTTATCACCTGATCAAGGAGACAACAGGTGAGGTCACGAGAACTAATAAAACAGCACTCGGGCAATGTGCTTTGTCGATTAGACAGGAATCGCTACATGACAATAGATGAATTATGAATTGATCCTATTTCTTCAGACAGCCAGATTAATATTCGACAATGTATATTAGAAAAAACGAAGAATAGGGATTGAACAAGTGATGCAATGAAGTTGAAATATCTGGAGCTGCCCTGAGGAATGAATTATGGCTCAGACAAACTGAGCCACTAATTGACAACAACAACGTTAAAAGATTCATCATTTTAATATCACCGAACTGTTAACCTGTTCATAGGTTTGAGTCATAGTTCTCTGGTGTTTAGCGTTAGGAAGGAGATGTTCCTGTTTGTTGGTGTGAGGGGGGATTTTGGATTTCACCCATTAGTTTTGATTAGTGGCCTCCTGGTAGAGATTTATTCATACCCTTTATCAGAGGTTATTATGGGCAATTACCCGGCTCGTTTATTGTGGTCGGGATACCTTCCTGTTGCAGCCTTTCTTTAGAAACATTTACCCATTAGATGGGTCTATTTTTAAATGCTAACTTGCATTTAGCCCGCAGCTTTATGGAGCTTTATAGTGTCTTTCAAATCACTGTTTTGGTTTTACAAACCTCAACTACTGTTTTGGTTCACTTTTATGACTCTCATGAATTTCACATACAAAAGCAGAAAGTAGCTGTTTGTTTGGTGAGAAGGCTCCAAAAAACAGATGCACATCCCTCGGGAGTTGGAGGAAACCAAAGCAGAGCAAAAAGAAAAGTGAATATCCGACTCAAATTCACCAGGCGGCCAGAAACACGACTCCAAAATCTGATTTCTAAATGTGAGGTAGTTTCTCTCTGACGCTAACAATTTTATGTCCCTAACAAGGACACTCCTTACTGGAAATGATGCTCTTCCCCCATTCTCATCCATAGTGAAACTAACTAGAGAGATAGTGAACCACGTCTTTGGATTGGTTCTCTTGTTGTTTCCTCCAGTTTTAACAGAGAAAGCTGGAAGATTTGTCCTCAGTGTTTAGAGACTGACCTGTGAGTCTACCCCACCCATGGTTCAATTTGTACTTGTTTTCAGGTAAAGCAGCATATATTGTGGTTACTGTTGAGTAATGTGTGTTCTATGAAACCAACTGCTTAATGCCATATGTTATCATAAAAGCATCCGGCATATGTACCATTTTGCAGTTATGTATTGTGCAAATGTGACAATCAGTGAGTATCAAAGTCCACGTCTTTCCGTTATTTATAAATGTTGACAACAGAAGAATTGGAAGGTTTTACACTTTAAAAAAAGAATAGAAATGGCTGTAGGATTAAGGTTTGGATATGGTTGATACCATTAAAAGGATGATCTTGTTTTCTACAGGCAGTAGTGATATGGAAGCAGGTAAACACACTCATTCCCCATGCTAGTCTGATCTGTGGGTTATATTGACGTGGGCTGAGGGACAAGGCCTCAGATCAAGTGAGCGCTGATTTCCCTGTCAGTGTCGGCTCCAAAGCAGTTATAACTTTAATGAAATACGTAAACCATCAGCACTCCGCTGGACACCTGCATAATGACAATCGTGACATTGAAATGACAGCCAGTTTTACTCTTCTGCATTTCACAGCATAGTGCAAAGCCAGCTATTTTCAGCTTGGACCTGCTGCTGTGTTATCTCACATGTGTTTCTGTGTTAAGTGCCAGTTTTGTTTTTGTCTTTCTGAATTACTATTATTTTTACTAGTATTATTATTATTATTATAGTGTAGTATATATATATATATATATATATGTGTGTGTGTGTGTGCCTCTCCCCTTCCACAGTGTAAGCAGAGACCATCACTTCATATGAGTTCAATCCTTAAGATACACAGGATTTTCCAGAGCAAATACAAATAACAGTGCCAACCTCGGTATAGGCCGAACACAAAAACAAAAAACAAAGTCTATCTATGATTTATATGGAAATCAGCACAAGACCTAGGCTTTGCAACATAAAATGAAAATGGAACCTTGATGCTGATATAAGGTTTCAATTACTTTTGTTTTTGTTATGTGGGACTGAATCACATTAGGGATACCTCCTCTCTTCTAGAAATGATAAAAGGTAAAACATGTCCCACCTTGTTGCTTCGTTTCTTCAGCTGTGTAGTGCAACGCCTTCTAATAGAGTTCCATACTCGACCATTCAAGCAGATTGTGATGCTTTCATTCATTTTTATTTATACACATTTTTTCTTTTTTTGCATTGAGTGAGCTTTTCAAATAGCATCCAGAACCAAATGTGTCTGAACGATTAATGGCTAAATATTGAGTTAATTGTTAATGTTGTTGCTAATATCTTCACAGCAAAGGATAATAACATAAGAGTCAACCAAATCATCTCCTGCAACCTTGCGGCTGTACTTTCAACATAAACATTCATGTGTCCTTTGAGGCATAATGCATACCTCCCAAAGGACTCAACTCATTAGATCATTAAAGGATTTTGATGAATGCTTTCACCAAGGATATTTACATGACCATCGCATTGTGGATAAATGACCGTGTCACAGCTAAGGTCGTGTTTTATACTTCTTCATGCCTTATTCACAAATATTGACAGATATTAAGAAAATAGGAATCAAATCATTGGAACAATGATTTACACAAACACTGAAAAAAAACAATGAACATTGAACAGGACGTGGTTTAGTGTCTATTGCCCTGAATAGTGATTGCTGATGTACATAGAGCTGTACTAATATAGCAATGCTGTGTATTTAAAAACAAGTTTAAAATTTTAATGTCTAGATTTTAACCTTTCTAAAAAAAACATACAACAGCAAAAGTAAAAGAATTAAACTCTGTTCATCTGCTCTGAGGCAAGCTTCAATAGTTAGCATGTCCAGCTAATTAATTAACTACCTACAGCAATGAACAAGCTTTTCAAGGCCATGGAGCACATCATTAGCAAGATTATAGAAGTTAAGTTGCAGGTTATGTAAAATAAATAAATAAATAATAATAAAATAAAAAATATAGAAAACAACAGTTTATGAGTGGCACATCTAATGTGTAGTATTCTGACTGCACGGAAAGCCAAAGCAGCAGGGTTATGTTAAACTTCTGACTTCATGTTAGAGTGAGATCTGTGACTTTATCTCTCTGCTAATATATGTGTTTGTTTGGTTGTATTTACACTATTAGAAGTAATATCTGAATACATTAGCATCTATCATCTAATAGATTCCCAACAGACTCAGAAGCAGAGAAAACATCAGTAGAATAATCAATACTATATGCAATATTAACGAGGACGAACACAGCAGGAATAAATCTGGAACAGTCAGACTGTATTATCCACAACCTCACCATGAGCACCTGGTTAAGTTTTAAAATGGGGGAAGCGAACTTGGAAAGATACGACACGCAACTTTTACTCAGGTGACGTGATAACTATCTAGTGCGACAGACAACGAATCTGTGTGGTTATTTACTCACCTATCATGGGCGATATTGATGACAACGTAATACTCACACGATAGAGAACTCAAGAAGAGAGCAAGAGATGGAAGCAACAGGAAGAGAAAGCAATCCACAAGACGAAAATTAGCATTTGATTTGGACCCCACTGTGGCACCTAAACTCTCGCTTTGCTGAAGAGGTTGTGGATGTCTCTCATAAAAGCTATATTACATTAGGGCTTTGGGGGAATGAGGATTTCACAATACAATTAGAATTTATCAAAGAAACTTTAATCTCTTCTGTTGATACGTCAGCCAAGATAGAAGTTGCATTTCGTTATGTGAACGTAAACTAGTTTTGGCAGGTGTTTCCTTCATTTGAAGGGAATTACAGTCTCACAAAGCTGCAGCACATACTCACTTCAACTTTCCAGCTTCTGAGGGGAATTGGCATATGTCACGGGGCCCTGAGCAATTAAATCTGGGCAGATTACACAGAAAGCTAAATAAATGCAGAAAGCCTCGGAGCGGAAGCCCTTTAAGATAAAAGTTTTACATAGAGTTCAAGGGAGAAGTTTTGTGGCACCCTGGTTTGTAGGCCTAATCCAGGGTGAGGTGAATTTAGAATCAATTATGAGCTCAGTAGGATTATTGACAGATACCACCTAGTCATTACAGCATGTGGAAAAAAAAGAAAAAAAGAAAGATTTTTCTTGGGAACTTTCATTAATTTAGCTGAAATGGAACAGTGTGCAGCAGCCCGACAAAGCTACCTCTGGATCAATGAAAAAAGGAACCACAGAAAAATCCCAATTGATCCTCTCTGCTAAAATACACCGCAAGGCACTATTATGGTACAGAATGTGTTCGACTGGGACTTCTTCACACAACTAGAAGAGAGCAACAGAGAACATTAATAATAAAACAAGCCCTTTTCTTGTGAGAAAATGTATTCGTGGAAATAGATTTGCATTTATTTCTGTATGTTTAGTTTTTTACACGAGCTGCATGTGTGTTGTAGTTGTAGGTGAATCAATACAGTTTGTGACATGCATCTGTAATGAGACATGCTTTTATAGACCCTCTGCATGCTCTACATTTTAATTAAGGTAGTCACATTTGTTTGACCGTTTTTTTAAAATGGATGGCTAAAGTGAACCTCATATAGGTCTGTGATATTACTCAAATGATGATGCTATCTCTGCTCATCAGTTCAGACGAAGGGCAGCCGGTACACACCACTGAAATCGTGACATGAGAGCAAACCAGAATATTATCGTGCCATCACTGACTATCATACAGCATGCATATAAATTATCACCATTTTTTTCTTTTATCTGGTGCTTAACATCTTTCACTACAATGAATTGTTTTTGCTGTTTTTTTTTTGTTTTTTTCCGCTTCAGGCTGTGAGATGAATTGAGCTGCTTTAATGGTTGCATCAACCAATCCTAACTAGGTTTTGTGAATGTGCTTTAAGTGGCCATTGAAAAACCAAGGGGTTTTTCGAGGGTGTGTTCTGGCCACACTTGAATACACTCCGGCTTGCATTAGGTCTGCTGGTATTTCAGTGTATTTATTGTTGGGTCCGATTTTTTATTCTGAAATAAGTTTGTTTGAGAGAAATCCAAATTTGAGTGCGTTTGTACTCGGAAATGACAGAGCAGGAATGAGATGTTTCCATCATTATGTTTGTCTGTTTCCAACTTGTCACAGTTTCTTCATGCGTTTAGGCTCTGACCCAGGAATCCAAATGAGCCAAATCAAAAAGACATCACAGGTGAGCCCAATAGCCTGAAGCCAATGCAGGCCTGTTCTGATATAGTCTGTCTGATAATAGTAACCACTGGAGCGCATCCAGCCTGTTCCTGTGTATCCGGTGACAGTGGCTGAGCACAGATAAAGATGCGTGTGGTCAAACATACAGACTTTGATCTAATGCTCATATCTCTAGGAATAAGCAGTCAGCCATTCAAACAGCTACGTGCTGTGCACAGGGAGGAAGAGTGGGATGATCAATGCTAATCGAGTTCTCTGCATGAGCCATTTCTGATTTAATAAACAACCGCTGATGGGAAGTTTTGTTGTTTTTTTTTTCTATTGCTGTTGCTGGTGGTAGTGTTGGAGTTAGGGGATACAATGAGGATGTGTGAGTGACACATGTAGCCTTGATCCCAGGATGAGAAATCAATAAATGAGGGAAAACAGCAGTGGGGGTTATTAAAAAAATCCAATCACCTTCTTAAGTGATATTGTAAAACCCACAGACTGTAAGAAGTAAGCCATATGAGTAATACACCCCGTATTACTAACCAATAGGAGATTTAAGATGCTCTAGTGTCGGACAGTTTAGCTACAAGCTATGAAAAGCATCATTCTCAGGCATGAAATTAGAAAGCTATTATTGCAGTTTTATTACCTTTAGTCTCCAGAAATGTGCTTTGGATCTATCTTCTACTTGGTTAACTTACTTCTTTTGGTAGAACAAAATCTGCGTACGGTAGATTTAAATCAAAGGCTAGCGTACGAGGCCATGTCACTGATCTCGCAGTTCTCCGTGAATACTGATAAAGATTGAGGAAATTAACAGACTTACACTCCACCTCAGAGTGCGTCTGTGTTTGTTTATGGGCGTTGCATGCAAATGTACTTTGCTTCAGGCATGTTTTAGTATGTGCATGAATTTGTGACTGTGTGTGTTTACCCATAAAAAAAAGATAGATTGCACTGTGACATATTCAGAACTCGCCATCAGGTACCATAAAGCAAACATCTCCTTGTTATTGAATATAGAGACACGATGTTGAGGGCAGGGAAATTATAGTGAACGCTGTGAATCATCCCAACTCTTCATTGCCACTTCACGCTGATTGAAATGCCAACGGATGGATGACTCAAGCCATCAGAAAGCCTCATTTTGAGAGCATGTAAATACATACCTTTGAGAGATACTGCCAACACCATCCTCATCATCATGAGTTACTGATATCAACGTTTATCTATGCTCTTGTTTTAATAAATATAAAGAAAGGGGTCCTATATTTCTATACAGTCAAGCAAAAAACAAACAAGACAGTTAATGTTCCTCCATCAGATCATGGCAGATGTCAATTTTATCAGCCAAAACCATTTTTTTTAATGAAATGTACAATATTTTAATGAAAATGCACAGATATTCTCCCATTATTTTGTTTTTTTATAAAAAATACAAATGTTCTTCTTCCACAGAGACATACATAACAGCAACATTGTACATCTTTAAAAGAACGACTAGTATACCTTATAATCAGCTAGTTTACATGGTGGCGAATATGCCTTTAAGATTTTAAATACTTTTAAGTAGACTTTTAAATAGACAAAAAAAAAAAAAAAGCAAACACTGTAAGCAAAACAGATCTGCAACAAAAACACAGCTATATTATTGGAAATCACCGCAGACCAAATGTAGACATTCATGCAAAAGCTATCAAGAGTCTCTGGCTGGCAGACCCAACGCACAGCAAATAAGGCATACCAGTCTGATCAGCAGCAATGGAAAAAGTGTAAAAAAAATGTATAACATGTTTTCCAGTAAAGCATTAAGTCATTGGTGTCCATGCTCAATTCAGCCACGAATCCAGAGCCACAAATTAGAAAAGTTCAAGTAATGGCCATTAAATATACTTTAGTCCATTTTTGACAACAGAACATGTGGTTAATTAGAAGGTCCTTGTATCACAAATGATGGTGCTGCGGTTGGAACGGTAACATGATGTCTAAGAGTCATCATCAGTTTTTATGACGTGGAAGAGGGTGACATTGAATATTACCTGGTGTCCGTTATTCCAGGCATACAGTGCTCTCTCTCTGGCGTTGTAGTCAAGCATGGAGATGTGAAAGTACTGGTTGTGGAAAGGAATGTCTATGTACTCGTAAGATGAAGTCTTGGTGGAGTATGCGTAGTAAACCTTTGCTCCCGACAGGTGAGAATTAGTGATGTAGAGCGTCCCACAGATCATGAACGATTCGCCTGCATTCCTCTTGGAGTATTCAGTGTTCCAAGTCTTCAGCACCTGGAGGGTGTCAGGATCAATCTGGGAGATGACGACATTTCCAGCATTTTGATTGGTCGCATACACAACCCACATTCCCAATTCATCAGCCATGACGTCAATGTCGGAGTATCCGCCCCATGTATACGGGTACATGTTGTGGAAGCCGGCAAACTCCAAAGCACGCTGGGCCAGCACGGTGCCCGTCTCGAAGCTGTATTTGACAATAATGTTGCTCTGGTACTTGTTGTAGTAAAGCGATCCGTTGTAGACAATGTGATTGGTTCCCTCCCATTTGAATGGGAGGCTGTAGGTTCGAGAAACCACTCCTGCCACAAAGTCATCCATTGTCTTGTACTCGCGTACGATCTTGCTGTTGGTGTAACTGTCCATATACCAAACCTACATCAGAGAGGATGGAGAGTGAGATGCCTGGTAAACATGTCACCTATTACTAATATTTTAAATAACATTTAAATAACTCTTGACATGATTTGCTATTAGAAAATTAAATCCACAAATACTCAAAAAACCCAACCGACGGGTCAGTGTTGTTCTTAAATTCTGCTCTTAAACACAACACAGACACACACACACTGTACATCCCTCAGAAAGCCCTCCCCAGCCTCCATAACTCACCCTGTTGTTTCTGGTTGATGCTAGAAGATCAGTCATCCATGCCCCAAACCGGGTTCCAGATGTCTTTATTGTAACAGGTCCAGTGATTTTCATTAATTTCCCACACGCTGTTAATACAGAAATGCAGCAATAAGATGTGCTGTGGTGGTTTTTGTCTCTAACTAGATTTCTCAAGCCAATTTCATGCCTGTGCCACCAGAGAGTGTGCCCTCTGTGCATACTAAGACACCCCTGTCAGCAAGCTGCTTTATTTAACTTGAAGGATAATAGTGCAACTGCTGTTTGTAGCTAAAGGCACGTCTGCTTTCAAGCCATATGATTTCTTTTATAGCACTTAAAAACTTTAAAATGTACCAAGCTTTTTGTATATACAGATCAAAAATGTGGTACAGAAATTAGAAAAAGACAGTTTGTAGTGCAGCAACATCATATTTTTAAATAACCAGTTGACTAACAAACAGTTCCTTACAGAATTAATGGATGCTGGTGTTGTAGATGTACAATTAGGTACAGTATGGTACTTCCAGTGGCCTAAAATGTGTTTGAATATTTTTCAGTTTGAGAAGCCAAATGCAGTCATGACACCGAACAGTCTGCAATAGTGGAAATGAATGATCTACTTTTCCGCGCTGCCATTAAATTCATTTTTCTTTAAGGAAATAGAGTTTGGTGTGGAATGTAATGGCAAAAACAAAGAGCTACTGAAAGTAAGCCTCTAAAAGGAACCTGCTGTGTATACAGTAGGTGCCTTGGAATGAACACGAAATGCGCTAGTTTATGATCTTATACTTCAAAACACAGTCAGCTTATGCATTAACAATGTACACCCCCCCCCCACACGTGTTTTTTTTCTCTGATGCAGAAAATCAATGGCATGCCAGGACAAAAAGACTATTTTAGTTTTTCCAGCATTATTTATTCACTACTACCATTGCCTGTGCTATCTTTAAGACACTGTGCATACAGTTACTTTTACTATTAATTAGAGTAGATTAATTGTGATTTATTCAAGCATCTAGCTGACTGTAGTGTGCACCACTCACTTAGTTTGCCCATACAGCTGCGGAGCCTGCTGTCCAGTCGCAGGACTCGCTGATAGAGCTCATCATAGTCATAGGCTCCGAGTTCCTCCTGGATGCCTGTCAGCACTGCCGACAGATTCCTGATCTCCTCCTTGAACTGGGAGATGAGAGCAGCATCCATCTTGTACTGCTCCAGCACCGGGATCAATGGCTTCAGCTCGTCCATCTTGTCCTTAAGCTCCTGCAGAAAGAGACAATGACAGCGATATAAATGGAAAAAGTCAGAAAACGTGGACAGCTGTGATGGTCGGGAACAGAGAAAACTACAATTTGTTTGACAGAGTTTGACAGAGGAGAACATTGTGTTTCGGTAAATGTCAAATATTTGTTATCAGAAGAACACATGCAAGTACTGGTGAGACTGTACCACTGGTAAGTGATTTTGGAATTGCACGGTAGCATATGCAGTTTCATGATACAGTAAATGACTGTGTTCGTCCACACAGAAACTGCAGCAGCAGATTTAAGAATTTTCTGAAATAGAAAGCTTCTGAATATTTTGTAGCGTACGTGTTCTATATATTTAAGTAGATATTAGAGTAGTCACAGAGATTCATCAGCTCTTCTCCTGGCTTCATGTACTCATGCACGTCCTATCCAGAGGTTCTCAACATAAGTTAGTGGCTGGCTATGTAAAAGCCAAAGCAGACTGGATTAGGTAGTATTTGCTCTGATTTCCGCATTAAGAGGCTTTACAGATTTTCATTACATTCTTGAGGAACTACTACTGACACAGAACTATCTTGTGATCTTGAGTTATTATTTCAATTTTCCAAAAATGTACCCCGCAGAATAATTAAATGAGATATCGGTCCAAGGTGGGTACAAAGTTTCTGGGTTTTAATCTTTTACTTCCCTCATTTGCCCTGACTTTTTCTGTATATCACCTTCTTGAAATAAAGTAATGTAAAACTGCCAAAATGTAACTGTTGTAAATCAATGTCGAATAAAAACAATTAAGGCTGATAAATAAAAACTGAACTGAAAAGATAGATTGGACATTTGATTGCACAGCGCCGTAGAATACCTGGAAGTTTCTGGCCATGATGGATTTCCTGTCGTCTTCAATCTGTCTGAATTTGGACCTTAGGCCCTTCATCTGATTCTCCATCTTCATGACATATTGGAAATCCCTCTGAGTTCGCAGGTTCAACACCTCAATGGACTGGGACATGTTCTGCACCTAAGATAAAACAAGACATAATAAATAGTCACCACAAACATGCACAACTTGTTTTTGTGAAACATCTATTGGGCTTTATTCATGCTACCTATGCCGTTTACATAAATTATGGCACACAAAAAATCTTCCTGTGCGTAGCGAAGACACTTTAATTTATCATCGAACTATAATACTATAAACTATTATTACCTACTATAAAGTGTTGGTGCAGGATATTTGCATTTATGTCTGTAGGTGCTAGTAGATATGTCTGTTCCTTCCTTTTACTGCAACTTACAGAAAGGGAACTTTGATGGGTATTCGCTGGTGTGACTGCATGTGACTGAATGTGTAGCTGGCTATTGTCGAAGAAGAACAAACATGACAAGGCCTAGAAACAGTGTACCTGTCTTAAATACTAATGATAAAACATCTAGTCTTGGGAGAAGTGGGAGTATTACACTATTGAAAAGAACAAATGTGTGTGTGTGTGTGTGCGTGCGTGTGTGTGTGTGTGTGAATAGAATTAATACAGCACTTGGATGGTAAATACTCCACTTTACATGTGCTTACCTTCTCTAGTAGCTGGCGGAGCTGTCTGCTCTTGGCATCTCTGGAGCACAGGCTCTGTTCTGGTGCCACTACTGTGCAGATACAGCGGCCATCAGCATCCTGGGCCGAGCTGTACACCTGCCAGCCCTCTTTTGGGCCGATAGTCTGCATGAACATACACAAGGACACATGCACACTATGGTCATACTGATATGTAACTTAGATTATGTGTGGTAATATTGATTTCATATTTATGTTACTATATTCTGTTTGGAAAGCTGTTAACTTCAAGTAGCAACAATGATATGCAGCTGCAGATGTGTATGCTTTGAAAAAACACAGTGTTACACTAGTGTTGCAATTAATGACTCACGTAAAATGCTGATTAGTGTTACAGCTACACACTTTTACTTGTGCCGAACAATGAATGAAGAATTTCACCTTTAACAATAGTAAAAACTGACATATCAATTACACAGTGACAAAGGAGTAGCCCAGGGTTCAGTGTTGGGGCCGCTTTGTTTTAGTGTTTAAATCAGTAATCTTTCAGCATTGACCTATGGAATAATATATGTTGCATATTCTATTGTGGGTATTAAAACTGTGCAAAATGTCATTATTTTTGCTATGTTTGTTTTGATGTTTTTAAACCATCACCAACCAAACCATTATAACATGACCACTAATATTACGCCTAAACACACTAATTAGTCTAATCACGAGTATAATAGGCATTACTTCACTGAGATGCAGAGATAATCCCCTTATTACATTTGGACGTCTGGATTGTTGATAAATTCTCCTTCCAAGCACAAGGCCAAAAAGTTGAAGATGAAGCTACACAGAAAGAAGACTTTTTCAGGCAGAGGGTAGAGGAGTCAAGCCTTCTCTCAGGTCGGGATTATAGACATAATTTATAGGCATGTGGCTGCCACCACTTAAAAAATGCTTGGAGGATGACAGTCCTTCAGATCGAATATTTATAAAAGGTTATGGTTGTGTATTTAGGATTGTAGAAGGCAATAGCTCCGGTACTGATATCTTGTGGTAAAAATTGTTGCATCTGTCTGCATTAGAAGGGATCAACACTTATGTTCATACAGTATGTCTTTTTGTTAAGTTCTTATCTTTTAACTGTCTTCTTTCAGAGAGAGATGGAGGTTATTTTTAATCTCAGGATTATCCCATAGACTTGGAATCAAAAACAAAAACAAAACCACACCATGGATCAGACAGTACCTTATATTGTATTCATTGATTCAACACTATAACTCATAGTAACACATACAGTGTATGAGCCTGTATATATATAATGTGATACGTGAAAATTCAATAAAGATATCTGAGAGAAAAAACACGATAACTCACAGTTTTCCATTACCTTGTTCGGAGTATTATTTTTCATAATCGCATGGGTTAGAATGGATTATTACACAATATGCCAAATTGTCAGCAATCAGAATGTAAGTTCTTTTTATATTTTAGGGCAACATGGTCTTTAAATTGAAAGGCTTTTTTTAAAATTTTCATTTAAGTTGCCTTTCTAAAGTACTACTACGCAATATCAAACCAATCAGAGTTGAGTACTCCTCATTGCCATAACAATATTCACATAGAAATAAATGTTGTAGAACTTTGAAAACTGAAGACATGAACTTTCAGAAACTTCAAATACTTTTTCTCAATTATTCATGACCTGTGGTCATGCACTCACTAGCGATAGAGAGATTTAGACACTTCAGTCAAACAACACAGACAAACAAGCCTAAAGATGCTTTTGTATGCATATAAATATGTATGTACTTTGTCACCAAGGACTCTGCTGGTAAATTTTGTCATCCACTATAATCCAACTGGCATCATCAGAAGAAAAGGATGTAAATTTGGAGGAGCAGGGGAACAGACAGAAGAGATGAGGAGGTGGTTATGTAGGTAAACAAATAAAATAAAAAAAGAAGAAGAAAGAAAAGAGGACGATGCTGACAAAGAATAAGAAAGAGGGCTTGACTGTCAATTAGGGAGATAGAGGAAGCGGAGTAGGTATCCAGCAAGACACGTTGCCACGGAGAAGCACAAAGGCAGCACGCAAAAGAAGATGAGATGAGGTGAGCGATAAACAAGGAGGGCACCAACGTGCACTGAAGAGAAAATGAAGGTGATGGAGGAGAAACAACTCACTGATACCAACCTATTGATTAAAAATCACGTACCTAAATGGTACTGATATGATGATTGCTACCCAAGTCCAGCAATTTGTGAAGGTGAACACATTGGTTTGATATGTCATTCTCACAGATGTGGCCACTACAGGTGTCTGAGACACAATGCATAACAGCAAATAGTATAAGTAGTTCTAAACAAACACTGAATAACAGTTATTTGATTAGAAATGATAAGGGAGCAACCTGTTTTTCCCCGTGCAGTTTGACAACATTGCATTTTACTCATGAAACTGTGTTGTTGATGAGGCGAAAACTAATTTTTCAATATTTTTTTTTCTCTCACTGCGATAGATAGAACAATATCAGGCTCCAAGGCTACAGTGGTTTCACAGAGCTGGATGCCAAAGTCTAGTCATTAATCATCCTGAAAAACATCATCCAGCAGCCCAAAACTCACCGCAGCCGCCCGGCAGAGTTTTGCTCTCTACACAGGTATCATACACACACATGCATGAGGGGGTCACATACAGTATGTGCTGAACACACAAACATTGAACCATTTACTAATACATATTCATGTGTCCTCTGTAGTTTTTATTCGTGATCCCTGAGTCTCTCGTTTCCAGGGTTTGACTCATGGCTTTTTGAAGGCTGGAATGTAGTAGTCATCAATATTTTTGAAGTGAAGCCAGCAGACAATATTTTTATGCAATATGTTTACAGTAATAAGAAGAAAACAGCAGAAAAAACACTGCATATAATTCCCTCATGTCTTATTGTTGTATATGAATAAACAATCTCAAAATAATCTCAAAATTAGGCTTCGGACATTTGACCGAAACACAGAATTTGCAGTATGTGTTGGAAGAAAAAATCACGTCTTCACATCCTCCCACTTTCAGGTTGGGGTTCAAACGCCACATATTTTTAAAAGACTGGATAATTAGTTTCTGTCCTGATTTTACCTTTGGTGTGTTTCCTGTATTCACGATATCACCTTTTTCTCAGGTTACTCATTACTTTCTATGATTCAGTCATTCTCTCGAATATGATCTATTTTTCATTTTTATTCAACTTAAAGTCGATAAAGAATACTTAACCTCTGTGTTAGTATGCATTTATTAATTGCTATATTTTAATTATAGGGCTCATTTCAACATGGATAGCTCTTTAAGACAAAGACATAACACGCTTATAAAGAAGACCTTATAGTGCCCACAGTACAACAAATAAAATCACAAATCATAGCCTACAGAATGACCATAGAATAGACAGCCTGGATTTGTCACTGTTATTGGGATCCATCACTTTGTCCATCTAACATTGACCCTTTATTATTGAATCATCTAACATAACTTACCTACTAAGAGATTATCAGATGGTGCAATAATAATGAACGATCATGACTTTATTACTTTTATCACTGCACACAAGGTCTTCTTTTTTTTTTTTTTTCTAGTCCCCGTTTAATGCCAGACTTTTATGAAGCAACCTGATTAAAACTGTGAATTAGCCCTCAAACTTTTTTATGCTTCAGTGAAGCCAATTGTGACATTTACGGTACTGTATATTATGACTGTATCTGTCATCTGGCCCAGTAGTAATGATGGAAGGCGGATGGAATGGAAGGTATTATTATTACATAATGTCCCATGAAATGCATAGCTGTATGCAGAACAATACTGCAGTTACCTGTAATAATATTCTGCAGCCAGTCACACGTTTACCGTTTTTGTATTAGCATGTTTATTGCACGACTAGTTCATTGTAAGTGCTAGAGGTAGCCTAATATAGTTAAAAGGCTGCCATTTTTATTAGGTGCTTCTTAAAACCTGTATTTATGAATTGCAGCCTTTATTGGCCAGTCCTAATAAAACTGGCTTTTCTGCAGCTTGTAGATAATAGGTAGCTAAACCGACCTCTAAAACTGTCTTGGAAAACCAAAAGGATAGAAGCACTAGAGTTCCCAGGTTTAGTACGATATTTAATTTAATGAGATGACATCGGTAGAGTTGTGTTTTCTTCCGTGTGTTAAACAATCTAAATATTTGCTGAAGATATTACATTAACGTAGTAGGTGCTATAGGTATGCTACCAGTATAATTATAGCAATAGTTAAAGAGTCTGGAGACGTAGACATATAAAAACACAAACATGAAATAAATCCAGATTCTATCAATATGCAAATATTTTCATTTCAAAGGTTTTCACATTTTTATTTAAATCTATTTTAGGTTTTAAAATGGGGGTGCAGACGTGGAAATGTACATAAGTGTCTGAGGGGAAAATGATTATTAAAAGAATGTCTATTTCATATTTGAAATTATTATTATTATTATATTTATAAAAACCGTAACCATAGTGAGTCACTGCCACTCCTGAGAGGAGGAGAGGAGAGATGCAGTGCTGCCAGAGGAGCTGAGCAGCAGTCATGGGGATAAGTTACAATATAATAGATTTGTGTATGTTTCCAACTGATGGTGTGAATAATTCGCGGCTGCACATTGCCGCTGCGCTGCTTCATCGTGTCTGGCCGCGTGCTGTCAGTGTCTTCGTTTCGCACTGCAATGTTATCACTTATGAATTTGTTTTTCCACTGTGTGAGGAAATGGATGCGTATGTGAAAAGTGTCAATTTGAGAGTTGGCAGCCCTGCTAATAGCCACATTACATGACTCTTATTTGGCTCCTTTGCCAATATCCCATCTCCCCAGCTGAATCTTGTCTAATTTAACATGGGCTGGTAAAATGAACTAATGTAAAACACAGGCTGATAAGATATGATATATAATATGATATGATATATGACTTATTTTTAAAAAGACAAAAAGTAGGGTAACAACACCATGGCTTTGCTCCCCCTAATTGAATAATGGGGAAAGAATTGCTCCACTTACTCCATAATTCAGGCACCTATGCTTAAGACAATACTGACAAAGCAGTTACTGGTCATTGTAATCATTCATCCTGTCCATACTGGCTGTGGAGAGAGAGCCCTCTCTAACGCAGTTCCAATATAAGTGATGAGCTTATGCTCTGTCAAGAAATGGAGTGTAACAAGTGGAAGGATGGTAACACACACACACACACACACAAAAAATTTAAATAGACTTTACCTTAAATGCCAACATGATTTGACTAACATAGACTGATGAAGTCTCATTAACTTCAGCTGAATTTTGGAATACATTTTAGTATAGAACAAGGACTGTGGATTTTGTCCTTCATATCTTATACTAGAGTGTTGGAGTGTTAGGGAGCCAGTATGTACAGGTTGTCACGGTGACCAATTACTCTATTTTAAGAAAGACTTTTAAAAAAAGTACCATATTGCACTTGAATAAGTTGCATATTGGACCACGATAAGCTACACATTAATAGCAATGTCACAAGTCATGCTTGTATACACACGTCTTGAACTCACGGGGAAAGAAAAACACATTTTTGTTTTGTCATTTGTCAATAAAAAAAATGTCCTGTTGTTTGTTTGAGTTCCATCAGAAATTGCTCACCACGGTTGTCTCTCTTATTTTCATCTGGACATCTTTGCTTGCACACATGCACGCATGCTGCATGAGGGAAGGATGACTTTTTTTCTTTTTTTTTTACCATGGATTTGTCAGTAAAAACAGAGCATCTACAAAGCATAAACATTAACGGTAATGAATTCCTCCCGGTAGATGATATGATTCGTGCACTTCACAGGAGACAAGTATCCAACCAATTACACACCTAATTGAATCCCCTTTCTGTTTATTAGTCTGTCATCAACACGTGTTTACCTTGGCTACTACACACTTATCGTTAACTTTGTCCTCATCAACCTTTTTTGTGTGATTGAGGGGAAGACATAAAGGGTGGATAGCGGAGTGAATATGATAAGTTAATATGGTTAAGATTGAGTTAATGAATGATGTCAGGGAGAGCTAGCCGCTGTCAGCAGATCTGCCCTCACTAGAGGCCGTGAGCAACACAGTTCTGCAAACAGTGTTGAAGGGAGAGGAATATTATATGTTGTGTTGCTATACTTGTCTATGCATATTATTGAGTGGAGCTGTTTTACTCCAAAAATAAAGTAAAAAAATAAATAAATAAAAAACTTTTTTGGTCCCTATCTCCTCTCCTTGTTTAAGGATAGTCTCGCTGTATACACATAAGGATATATTTTATACCAAGCTGCACAACATTTCTGTACAATCAAAGATCAAAAAGATATTTTTGCTTCACTTTTCCGCCTTGCATGCAGACCTCTTCAGACTCCAGCAAAGGAATGATTCTGTTTAGCACTAAGTGAATCTGTTTGGGCCGCTGCCAAGACTCACAGCGAGTCCATATACTGTATCTGACTGTCTGCACCCAAACTAATCTCCACCCTGCTGTGTATAGCACTGGTCTCTTGATCTAATTTGTTTTGCCAGTCTCATGATGGCTGATTCTGTTTGCTACCCTGCAGCAGTATGAATCTGGCAATGTTGGGAATTCCACAGAGGGGATACTACAGGTGAGATGCTCCTGCTAAATAATTAAAAGATTGTCAGTGGCAGAGAAAGAAATCGATCTATCATTATATAAAAAAAATGTCCCAGATACAGTAAATAGAGGTAGGAGGTAACCAACTCCCTCAACAGCATCAGCTGGAGCTGCAGAGAGGCAACAAATGGACACACATTGCTTAATTTTACGTAGGGACCCTTGTTGTTTTATCACTGGAGTGTAACATATGGAATTGGGAGCGTATGAAGTTTAGTCTCAGCTGACAATGTCTCAAGTGGCATATAATCAGAAAAGACAGACAAGATATGCAATGTGCACTTACAGTACATATCATATATTCTATTTGTGTTTTCACACCACTCCAGTACTGACTTTAACATTTCACATCACACTTTGGGATGACTGATGGAAATTTGAATCGGCAATTAAGTCATTTTCACTAATTTTGCTGTTTTCCTTGCCATAGTTGAGCAGACAAGATAAAAATACGTCTTATATGTATTGTATGTATGCACCTTTGATGCGTGTCAAACTCGTATCATATGAATTTAGAAACAAATCCAAGTGCCAGCGATGCCAACAAAGCTGAATCTCATATCACAATAGTGCTGCCGTCCTGCCCGCCACTAAGACAGAGACCTAAACAGATGCTATCTATCCACTCATCTATCAACCTGTCCAAACAAAAAGCCACCGGGGTATTGGAGGCAAGTGAAGTGGAATGCGCATGTCAGTACTGTAACTGATGATCATACTGCTTAAATGAGTTAACATTTTTAGCTCTAATGGCAGGGGAAGATGAACTTGCATGCGCAGCCAGCTCTGTAACCAGACTGATGCAGAATTCTAAGACAGCAATGACAAATGGTAACACCACAGAAGACAGCGGCGAACAGCAAATCCTGATAACGGTGATCGTGAGACCAAAAAATGTTCCAGTAGGATACTGACAAAGAGATGCTGCGTACTACGGAGGCGAGGGGGGAGAAAAAAAAGTCTTTTCTCTCAGATGTGACTGTGATGAAAGGCTTGCAAGGAGATTAATTTCTTAGAGGTGTGTCACTTTTTTTGGCTTTTCTGACCCCAGCAAAGAGAAGATTGAATAGATAATTCCGCAGGGCGCTCGGCACATTTTTTGCCCCAGATAGTCTTTGAATGAGCTGCAGCACTATCTTGTTCACACTCTCATGCTTCTTCACTAGGGTGTGCTTCAATGAGTCTTCTGACTGAGCAAAACAACATGTCAGTCACGAGTACCACGGAGGATGATAATGAAACAGTCATCAAACATTATCAGTGAAGTAAAGCCAGTGGACAGCTTCAGGCCCGACACATGCATACGCGAGCAGAATACTAAGCAGCCGTGACAGTGAAGTTATTTCTCCGTATGCTGAATGAAGTCAGGTTGAAATAAAGATAGTTTTAGATGGGCATCTTTGTATTTACTCGTCAGTGAGTAAGCGGCCGCGCTGCAAACACATCAGAATGTTATCCATCAATGCAGCTACACTTTAAAACATAAGATGAAAAAGACTGACGCACTTCATCAAATGCATCTCCTTCTTAAGCATTACTTTCGCAGGATACGTTTTTTTTGCTTTGCAGAGTAATTGGACGTTTTTGAGCATTATGTTGGTAATTCTAGTGAAGCAATCTGCCAGGATAACAACTCTTCTTTTATTGATGCCCACATCAAATCTGAGTCATCACCATGCACATGTCTGCCTCTCAGGTGCTGTGTTTGTAAAAGAAGAGCACGCTCATTAGTATTGCATATTAGAAACTCTCAACAGTTTTTTTCGCATCTTGGAAAAGGACATTCCTGCCATATTAATGTCACACAAACTGCAGACATGGACACATTTAAAAAAAAAAAATGCTGCAACAAAGGCAGATCACCTGATTATTTCTTGCTCTTTAGCAACCTTTGAATGTTCTCCTTCTAATTAGCATCCACAGATGTGTCAGTATGCTGGGACATTGAACCTGCGGCAAAGACTCTCCACTTCAGCTCCCATTCTGATGCATAAGCAGGAAAATGTGCCGAAAATAAGAGTATGCATAAGTTAAGGATGTGTCCACACTGGTTTATTATCAGCAGGGCAATAGGCATTCATTTCAATTATAGGATCCACTTGGAGAGAAAAATTATACCATCAGAATACTGCTTTAAACTCTGTGATACCATCACATTAGTATGTTCAGTGCATTCCAGGAGAGTCTTTGATGTAATATTACAATTTACTGCTTTCCTTAAACCTAACTTGAATACCTTTACTTCAGTCAATGGTTTCAGCATCTTCCTGTGTCTGAACTTCTACTAATGAAGTATGTATACTGATAAACGTAGGATATGTGTACATGTAATGTAAATAGCTGTAGTTAGTATTTACTATCGACTATTATGCAAAATTATGAGTTATATGAGATTACGAGATCTTTGCTGTATTGTATAGTTTTGTATGTTTTATAGTAGCTGCACTGGAAATCTACAAAATACCGTCCTCCACATGTCCACAAGCGGTGTGTATAGGACTATAGTCGGTGCTCTGAGTGTTGTTAAAACTGAAAATTAGTAAGTGAAGCATGGATATGGAAATGTAACCTCTGTCTTTTAGCATGATGATCATTATGCAGCTGTCAAGCACATACGTCAGACCCACTTTACAGGAGTCCCGTTTTTTAAAGTGAGTCAGCAAGAAAGCATTTCAAAGTCAGCTGGATTCTGGGCTTCTTGGTAAAACTGATCAAATCTGCAAGGCAGAGTTGTCATTTCAGATAGCAAAATCGAGAGCAGAAATGAGAAGCAATAAACCCTTGATTTATGCTTTTGTCGTAAATCAAGGGTATATTGCATGACAACCACACAAAAACAGAAGGTTCGCTATAGTAACTCAGGGCCTTGGGACTTAATGAACTGTCAATTGGCCAGATCTATATGAAAGAAAAGTAGTAACTCATATCAAACTTCAACATCAGCCTAACTCTGCCTCTGTTTAAAGCTACTTAATAAGTTATATTACATTTTATCTTTGCTAGTAAGAAATTAACAAGCACAGCCCATAATCATCTCTCTGCTTGACTGAGTACAGTATAAATTTATTGAGACCACTACTGTCGTTCCATTCCTCTCAAGTCCAGCCTTTCAGCTCTCATCCAGTGATATGTGTCCGATATGGAGACCGCTTGAGCTGTAATTATAGTAATCATAAGGGGAACAGAGGGAGAGGGCTGTAACTATGCCCCTGGTAGTTTCAACATCATGTCTCAACTCCTGTAATTATGCTCAGACTATTATTAACTGAGCTGCATTCACCCAGAGGAGTGGAAAAAGAAGCTCAAAACAAGAGAAAGTCACTTTAAAGAGTCATAATCATCACATATGAAAAAAAAAAAAAGACAGCCAAGTTAAGCATTTCTTAATTACAAATTATTAATATTAAACATTGCCTCTCATGATGTGTCTCTTTGTGGGATGAATTGTACGGCGATAAGGGGCAAAGTAGAACAATGCGAGAAGAGAAAACGGCTCATTGTTAACTGGTGGTTATGTGTCAGTACTTAGACATCTTGTTTCCAATTGACAGGATGGTTTCACTTGGCTGACAAACATAAGCTCAACGGAGTTTTTCACCAAAGTGTGCCTAGCCCGACATACCTAACAATAGACACATCCTAAACCACACGTTCAAAGAAAGTGACAGAAAACTCATTACGTCCTCACACAGACTCAAACAGTCTAACATCTCTGTCTGAGTCCTAGCAGGAATCGCTATGTATTTACCCTGCTGCTGGCTGAAATGATTCACATCCATCATCAGTGGACTCGCTTCCTTTATTACCCGTCCAGAAGCTCTGACGACCTCCTCCCTGCTTCGCACATGAAACATGTAGCGTCACAGCTAATGGCCAGTGCTGGCAGTCTTGTGGTTTTGTGTTTGCTTTGTTTGTGTTGACACATAGTTAGAGGTTGTCATCTTTAATTTGGCCTGTGGTGGGAATGGTGATGTGAAATATGAAACCTGTCTTTTTTTTCATTTTTTTTTTTCATTGCTAAATGGCCGTGTGCACACAATGTGTAGGTGTGTGCTCACAGAAGCTCTCATCTTTTTAATACGGCATCTGTGCCAGACAGTGTATCCTGTATCAGCCGGATAAATGTTAATGCTAGCTGAAAAAAAAAGGATTTTAAATCAGCAAGACAAGCCTGGCAGAAGACCCCTTCAGCTCTGTAATACAAGACAACTTCAAAGAATGCCTTTCTATAGTATGTTTTCACATGATTAATGATCAACAGGGCGTCATAACAATCAGAGGATGTTACATATTCTCCTATGTGAGCAACTGTGTTCACATATGAAATCATATTGTTCAACTGTGATCAAAGTCTGATCGTATGGCCTGAGACATTTCAACAAAAGCCGAGGTTGAAAACTTGTCAAAATTGGCATTTTCATTACAAGTGAGTTAGGGTTTATGTGTGAGTGTGAGTGAACGTGCGTGTGTGTACACTTGCCTGCTACCTACTCACAGAGGCTAACACAGAGGCCGAGTGCCTACACAAATGTTCCATCACTGGTGGTCTAACTAAATCCCCAAGAGAGACTGAACATTCACATTATTCACAGTTAGTCTTAGTTTTGTTCAGAGCGGCCACGTACTTCTCTTCTGGTGTTTATTCGGTGGTGGAATAAACCGAACTCTATTCGATCCCTATTGATCTTTTCACATGCACCTCTGACTGAAAGAACTAAAAAAAAAATAAAAAAAACTGCTTCTATGCACTCTGTGTTGGCACCTCTGTCCTACAGTATCGGACCTGAACTGAGCTTTATGGAACTCTCTCCTGACTCATGAACGCATGAAGCACAATTAAGGTCTATTATGTACTTGAAGAAAAAGCACAAGATTCTGCATCTCTTTACGCTTGATGTCACACGCATAACACGGCACTATTCGGCACAAAAAAATAAAATAAAATAAAAAATATAAAGAGAACTTATACAATATATATATATATACGTACAATCAGTGTGTCTCAATCTTAAAATCTCAAAATGGATTTTTAGATGCAATTACTGGCATTAGCGTGACGACAGTCTTGAATTTTAAGTGAGCAATTGAATTCTGGCACTAGTCTGACGTCAGACTACCGAAGTCTATTAAGTCTCTCTTTCTCCTCCAATCGATATGTCCTCCAGGGGCTGAGCATAATGTGTAATCATAAAACACAAATTCTACTCATCTTTTTGATCATGATGAGAGTAACACAGTGCCTTTAGCAGCCACTGAGTAATTACCCGGCTGGCACAGACCATAAGGGAAAACTACACCATGCAAATATTTCATTTTCTCACAAAGGCTCCTTCGGGATCTGTTGTGTACACTGCAGAGGTAATATCTGCCAAACTGGATCATAGCATGCCACGACAAAGGGAAACGCATACCGATAGCTCTTGATGCAGCCAGTTCATCCAGGTTTAATTGTTTTAAAGGTGCTAACCTGAATCTGTCAGGAGAAACACAACAGGAACTAACAAATGAACTTCTATGAAGAAAGCATTGTGTACAAGGTCTGACAGTCAGTGAGTGACAGCTTAATCATTTCCAGCTCAGTGTAACACCATAAAAAAGGTTTGCCATTTTCTGATCATTTTTTTTAAACACCGAAGCAGAAAGGCCTTTGGGGCAACGTTAGGTATTTGCATGCAGCTCTCGCTCCGACATTATCTCATATTCCTCAATGGCAGAGAAGTATTTATTGATTTAATCGCAAAGAGATGAAAGATGGAAACCAAACTGAATGATAACTGGGTAACATGGCAGAAGCACAGTGGTAAAATAGAAAGAGAATGACAGAGTACACACACACGCACACACAGACACACAGACACACACACACACACACGCACACGCACACACACACACACACACACGCACATACACACACACACACACAGACACACACACAACTCTCTGTTAACACAAAGTCAAAGACCTGTAGACCAGGGATGCCTAAGGCGGCAATGATTATTTCTATTGTTGGATAATCTATTGTTTTCTTTTTTCAGGGGAAATTGATTCAAATTCAAAACAACAAAGGCAAATTAAATCAAATGTTTCTGTCTATTGACTAATTGATTAATTTGTTTCCATCATGAGGATGGAACAAGGATCTCAACCCTATTATTGCATATAGAAAGCTGCATATGGATGGATGGATAGTTTCAGCACCACAGAGTGAACAGCTCCACGCCCTCAACGCCAGAAGACCCTGAGCACTGAACGACATCCATTTATCCATTCGCCATAAGGGACCTCCAACAGAGTTACTAGCTTTGGTCATGATTATTCCATCTGTCCCTCAGTACAAAACTAAAGTCACTGCTTACGATATTCAATTTCCCTTTAAATCTGCTAAAAAAGCCAAACAACAAAAATGTTCAAATCACTGAAGGGAGGAGAAGAAGTTATGTTACAGGGACATGTTGCTGCTGTCATCCTTGAGTCTTAAGAGTCACAATCTATTAGACAAAAAAACAAAACAATCAATAGTCTGTACTGAAGTGCCTGTGTCGCCCAAAGTGCTTTCTCTCACAATTACATTAACACCCATTTAGCTGAAGATGATCCACAAGTGACCAGGATGGATGAATATTAAAAGGTGATTAGTCACAAAAGGAAATGTTTCAGCACAAATCAGCTTATGTTACATATAAGTATAATACTGTCAAATGATTTATTCCCAGGATGATGCTACGCAAAAATGCAATAAAAATGTGGAAATATAATGTTCTTTGATATAAGGACAAAAAAACATTCCCGATGAAATAAAATAAATATCCACATGAATAAATACGGTCTATAAATAAAATCTACTAACAAGCCTGTGATGAGTCTAAGAATCGACTCTGTTCCATCACATGGAGGAGGTCTGTAAGTATTATTCAAAGTTTAAATTCGCTGTATTGGTAACAAGTGCAGCTGTAAGTACATTGGATCTGCACCTAGGTGTAGTAGCCTGAGGATTGTTAAAATAGTGAGCTATAAGCTCAACAGCATGATATATATAATACGGGGGGGAAAAAAGAGTCTGAAAGCGTGTAGAAAATAATACAGACTTACCATAGATGGATATAATCCGAAGATGGTGAGGGAAAGGACGGGGTACAGGACGCTCAACAGGACCCGCATGCTGACGGGTTCCGGGCTGCCACTTTTCTCCAAGATGCAGTCCTTTAACATGCAGCTGCTCCTGTCCAGTTCGCACCTTGTACTGCTGTCAAACCGCAGAGAGAGCGCTCCGGCGGCGGAACAGCGAGCTCAGGCACGCCGGCATCACATCCACCGCTCCTCGGTGCTCAGACTGAAGGCAGAGCCGAGGAAAAAAGTTTGGAGCGAGGTGAAAATATTCAAATATTTCAGTTCCTGCAGACTGCAGGGGAGGCGCAACAAGGATGTGACATCACTTGATGCCTTACAATGGCTTTCTATCTATCTATCTATCTATCTATCTATCTATCTATCTATCTATCTATCTATCTATCTATCTATCTATCTATCTATCTATCTATCTATCTATCTATCTATCTATCTATCTATCTATCTATCTATCTATCTATCTATCGTTGATGCAGTGATACTGAAATTATCTGGTTAGTGGGTTTTTGCTGACCTTCAGATTCACCTTCAGATTTTGTCCATTTTTCTCATAAAGGTAAAAAAAAAGGTAAAAAAAAAATGAATTAAAAAAAGCTTTTGCTCTTCAGTGGTCACAGCTGTTATTATCACGCAAGATTCTGCAAAGAAAAAAAATGTGTATGTGCGTCTGTCAAGTGACTTTTCCTGTTTGACATTTATTATCCACAAGTAGCTATAAATGATAATGATAGTACAAAACACATAAACAAATCGTTATTAGGCTATTGGCATTGTGCTGGCTGAGATTCAGAGCAGGTTTGCTTTCTACAAACTGGCTCTGCATCTCACAAAAAACAAAAAAACAAAAAAACAAAACATCTTCTCCTCGTCCTCATGCTTCAAGGTCATCAGATGGGAGGGGAGAAAGCAGATGTGAAAAAGGCTTCACAACAATAACCACAAAAAGAATAAGGTTCTTTTCTTCATGGAGGAGCAGGAAGTCATTAATGGAGCCTTTTTTTATATATATAACTCCCATTCAGAGCTTGAGCTGAGATGTTTTTATTTACAAGGTATTCCTATCTTCATAAAGTTTCATGAACGTTGCATAACTTAGATATTCATGAAACTATTCATCAGTGGAGCAGCAGTGAGGGGAGATGAGATGCCGGGTTGAGGCTAGTGTGACCGTACTGTCTCTGGACATCAGCTTTGTGACACTGTTCTCTGGTAGAAGAAGAATCTCCCCTCTGATACGGTCATCCTCTTCTCTTTTCTCTGCGTGTGAGTTTTCTCCTCAGCTTGTTTGTATCTTCTCTTGACCCTTGATCGCCTTTCTCTTTTACTGACAGTTGTCTCATTGCTCCCTTTATGTTTTGGTAGACTTGCTTAACCAGACAAGGCGACAAACTGTCACTGCTCTGAATCTGTTGCGTGTTTTCGTTACAGCGGCTAAGCATTTCTCACCTTCTTTTAGCCTACAGGTCTGTATTCTCATATTCAGTGAAACATACTTCAGAAGCAGAAAGCTTTCTCAGCTGAAGGTCAGAATTATTATTTTTTTGTCTTGGTAATGATGACTCTTTGCTTGAGGTCAATGACCCACTCAAAACACACTAAAGTAGGAGACAAATGGATAATTTCCCTATTGGTGACTGGGATCATCCGCAGTGGCACAGTGATATCTTCATCTCATTGTATGAATAATACTGAATTTACTAACGTGACACGTTGATCTCGTTAGCACACAGTTGCTTGTTTAGGCATCCAGCATTTAGAGAACAACATGATCATTCATTTGGAGTCACATTTCTGTCCACCTGGTGAATCTAAATCTGATATTCACTCTCTTTGAGTTCTGTTTGTTCTCCAGTATGTTCACCAGTCCGCTGTCTGTTTGGTACAGACCACCGGGTTTTAGTGAACAGTTAAGTTGTGGGTTCAGATAGCTAACTTTGTCATTTGATACATTGTTATTATGCAAAATATCAACTCAAGGGATCAGTTCATCCTGATGTGGCAACGAATGTCCACATTTCACCACGATCCATACCAATAGATATTGAGACAAGGTCAAAAGTTCTATGGTCCAGTTTAGCTGTGGACTAGATGCATGTTTTATGACTGTTTTGTAGAAACGCTGTGGTTCCACCTAAGACATTCAACCTGTGTCTGGTTCAGCACACTAACACCCAATAGTTGTAATAGTGGTAATCAGCCTTACTCATACTGCAATACGTTAGACGGCGAAACGTAAAGCCCACATAACTCAGGGAACCCTTCTCCGTGGATTATAATTATAAGATTCAGAGTCAGATGCAGAACTTCTGACCTTTAACAGTCATTGAGTGTGGATGGAGGGGAAAACATTGTTTCTAAAATACTGTTTTTTCCATTGTTTTTGGCTCCTCACATTCTGCTTTTTTTATTATTTTTATTTTTTTTTATAAATATCTATGAGGTGAGTTTCAGGCTTTGGTTGTGATTCCATACAGTGTTTCTGGTATATTTGAAGCAGTCTGTTGTTTCTCATGGCATGCTGTGTTCAGACTGCAACACAGTGTTCCCTCCGTAGCGGATAGACAAAAAAAAATAAAAAATCCTGTCATAGTTTAAAGCAACGGGGTATGAATCTGCTTTTCAATACACCACTTAAAGCACCGCTTACCAATGAGCTGTACAAAGCCATTTGTTTGAAGAGGAAGCTTTGACACTTAAAAGGAAATAGGCTTGCATCAATGTATGCATGTTAATTAGATAAATGTGACCTCTAGTTTTTTAGGTGAAATTTAAAAAAAAGGGATTAAATCCAGTCTATAAAATAAATTAGGGCAAAGAAAACAATCCAGCAGTGACGCAATGACCATTCACACCAGTTTAATCGAGTCTTAATGGAGCAGGTTTAAAAAAAAAAGAAAAGCTAGTTCAAATGGTTGGAGTAATTAAAACTAAACAGAGCTTCCATTGGAGGAGACCAATGGGCTTGTTTGTATATTCTTTCAGTAGATTGTGTTTGTGAGCTGCAGACTCTGCTGTTTGTCATGTGCTATATAACGCCTCTGCATTATTTACCACTGCATTAGTGGCCATTTAATGGACAGTGCTATTTGTTTTGCTCTTTTCTTCTCATCAGTCCTCTTTTCCCTAAGTGCGTAAGAAGAACCATCGGTCTATTTTGGAATTATCAAAGAGCATCTTTTGAAATATGACAGAGCCAAGATGTGTAGCGTATCAATAATACAAACGAACACAGCGTGTAACGCAACACCGGTTTCTGTGTGTGTAGTACGTACTAGATGATAAGATGTGAGCTGGTGGTTAAAGGTTAATGCATCGCTGTGGGATAAGCATATGTGTGTGAGTGTGTGTGTGTGTGTGTGTGCATGTCCATCTGCATTAATTTGCTCAGAGGGCATCTAATGAGTAGTCTGGGGAGTAGGAATGTGTCATGAGGTAGTCAGTCAGAGTCTTGGTAAACAAGATTTACCAATACCAGACAGTGCTGACTTCCAATGGCTTAGGTCCAAATTCCCTGTAGCTTTAGCTAAGCATGAAGGTCTAACTCTCCACTGTAATGTATAATCCATGTGAGTCCATAACACAAAGATAATATAAAGTTGAATGGAAGCAGGATTTGGTTTGTGCTCACCTCATGTTGTATGATTTCCGAGTATATGAGATATGAAAGGTGTTATTTATTATTATTAATAAAAAAAAAAACAATAGTCCACATATGTTTGTTGTCAACATAAGCTTTGTCTGCCCTTTGTTAGATAATCTATATATCCCGAGGTAGCCGATATCTGGAAAGCATCGACAGGTTTTGAAGAAGTAAACGGGCAGATCGGAACAAATAAACAAACGCCGATGTTCACTGTGTTTTTAAATGGTTTCATCTGTGTTTTAGGTTGTTCAAGGTTCGGAGTAGAAACCTTCACACAGCAGATGCTCCAAAAAGCATGCTACAGTTACTAAAAAAGCTGAACGGTGCAACATAATGGTTCACAAACAAAAAACAGTCTGACACTATAATACATTGTGTGTGTTTGTTGTTATTTTTGTGGCAGAACTGCAGAAGCATCAGACCCTCCCGTGACTCTGCATTCTCCCCCTCTCTCTCCCCACTAAAAGCAGCATCAGAGAAATCTTTTAGGTGACTAAGCTGCTCATTAAGGCAGATTGCATTGCAGGTTTACAGGAAATGGGATGATTTTTCTAGTCTGCTATCTGAAATGAAACAATAACAATAGTAAGGATGTTTTTTTGTTGTTGTTTTTTTTTTGGCAGAGAGCCGCATGCAAGGTACAACCGAGGCATGATTTACAAAAAAATAAAAAAATAAAATAAAAAATCATGGCGCACTCATATTATTTATTGTGCTTTGTTCACAATATTACAGATGACACCACACAGGCAAACACTTCACATGTAGCCTGCAAATTTAGTGGCCGTGCAAGCATACCTTGTGCAAAGGAGTGTGCAATTTGTGCAAGTAAATATCTTAATTGACTAGATTGACTTATCGACTGGACGTTCTGCATCGCTTGCGGATGTGTTCAAGTCCCACACGTCACATATGATGGTCACTGTAAGATTTGTCTTATGGCATAATTGGCATGACCAGCTTCTCCTCAGTTTGTTTGTATTTGATTTCATGGCCCTCTTGGCTCTTGTTCTCTTTTACTGACAGTTGTCTCTTCGTGCGTTTATGCTTAAGCAGAAAGGATAACGCATTAAGAAGATTCATTCTGAAAGCTTGTAACATCTGTTTTCAAGGCTCTGAATCTGTTGGGTGTTGGCTATAGGTCTGTATTCTCATATTGACACATCACTCAGAAGGCAAAACATTCACAGCTGAAGGTCAGAATATCTTTAGTGTTTAATTTCACTATTGGTGACTGGGATCATCCATGTTCTCAGGTCTCTCTTGACATCTTCATCTCAATCAGCTTCATTGTATAAATCAAACTGATTTTACTAAGTGTTCTTATAATAAGATCACATCAGTTGTAAAGTTGTAAATGTGCAAGAAAACACTGATAACTACAAGACACCTGACAGCAAACATAACAGACATATTGTACACACACCAACCATGAGCCGGAGAAATAAGCAACATTCCTCTACAGATCCAAATCCTCAACAAAGCCAGAAACAATATTCCATCAAAGCCTCCTCACAATCAAACCACTTCTTATCAGAGCATTATTGCACAAGAGGAAACGTATTCTGCCGAAACCCTGTAGACTCAGTCCTTGGTGACGAAGCCATACCATACAAAATACCTACGGTAATCTATTCAAACAGTTCTCAAAGTGTAATACCATCCTCTTACAGTATATAGTGTGCCTAGATCCCACTCCAAAATAACAATAAACAAGTAAATCTCACAGTCACACAGGAAAAAAAATAAAAAATAAAAATAAATAAAACTTTTTCCAACCGCTATGACAGCAATAGTCTTTCTGGGAATTCTCCAATTCAGGCTCCCTGAACACATCTATGACAAACTGAAGAAAAACACACCCAGGCAATATATATTTTGACAGTGAAAAAGTGTCCAATGAAGAATAACACTAAGAAACAGTGGTGAGCATAGAGTCTCTAAAGGGCGTGGACTAAAATATAAATTGGGCCACCCCTGGCTGAACGTCCATGCACAAACAGTGGGATACACATCACATCAACCAAGCATTTAGATTGACCCGTTGGTAGAAAACAAACATGTTATAAAGTAAGTCCCTTTAGGGTACCCATTCAGGCGAAGTAAGGAGTACTAGCTTTTGGGGGGGAAAAAAGGGCACATCAGAGGAGCAGCACTTGTGCAAACCAAGGGCCAAAGAAGCTCAGAGGAGCACTTGGACTGTGTTGTGGTTTAATTTGAGGTTTGCACTTGAGTGACCCAAGTGCCCCTCTGCTATGACTTGAAGCACGGCGATATCCAAACAGGGGACAAACATATCCTGGTTGAATGGATGTTTTGTAAAGATGTACTTCTGCACTCCAAGCAAAAAGGCCAAGAAGCAATTTTCCTCTGTGTAACATCCCAAGCTAATATCCCATGGATGAACACATCACAGTCATGGGGGGGTGGGGGGTGGAAGCCGAAGATGAAAGTCTACATGAAACTGGTGCACAGGCTCCCATATTACATCTGGAGCAATCACATAGACATCATACTGGCACTCTGACCGTCAGACAATAACATCAAACACTCATCCCTGCAGCTGCAGAACATATCGAAGCACAATTGACCACTGACACCAGAAATGCAACACACACGCACACACACACACATATAGCACAGATGCAGAATTACCCCCACGAAACCCTCTGAACAATAAATAATACAGTTATTTATTTGATACACCGTTGTATGGTTTTAGGTTATATATACTGTGAACTACAGTATATGATGCTGTATGCATGGCCTGTATGATATATTTAATTGTTTTAGTAGGAAAAGTGTCCTTATTTACACAAACCCTTGTCTTCTTCTAACCTAACTTAACTTGAATGACTGACTCACAGCCCTGAGTTCACCATCTATAGCTCCAATAAAAACATATAGATGTCTTTCATGTCAAAGCCTGACAACATGACAGACCAATATCCAATTTATATTACGATAGTCTCATTACAGCTCACTCGACTTCCCTTCTCCTTGTGTTTCTTTGTCTCTTTAGCATTTTGTTCCAAAATTGCCTTTCTACCCTTTTTTTTGCTTGACTCATTGGAAAATAACTTCATGTGCTATTGTTGCGCCATCATTCCCTCCCTGTTATTCCATTTTCGTTCTCTCCCTTGCTTTTTTTTTCTGGCATTAGTTGCTCAGCAACATCAAGCAGTATTTGATGGTACAGAAAAAATAAAAGGGAAAGAAACAGCACATTTAGTATGAGGGCTTTTTTGTCATTCTGCAGAGCACTTAGATCTTTGAGTGGAACTCTGCTAAGGCTGTTATGCACAGATTAAATAGCTTTTCAAAATACACATTATATATTAAAGTTGTTTTTTGTTTTTTTTTGGCATCACTAAATGGTGAGTTTACTTTTTCACACAGTCATCACAACAGGAGTTGATCAAAAACCGCTAAAAAGTGCTTTTAATGACTGCATCTCTCAAATAGTTATTTCACTTAAACATAAACCACCAAAAAAAACCAGTCCATTACAGTCCATTTTGAATAACTTTACATACTATTTAAAAACAAAAAAAACGTTATATATTTACTGTACATACAAAAAACAAATATGACACAAAATTAGACTTTCTGCTACAAAATGGAGAAAAATATAGAAACTGGGCCATAAAACACTGAGCAACTCATTATATTTCTGAATGACCTCTGTGAAAGACTTGGATGAGAAAAAAGAGGCGAGAAAGGACAGAGGACATAAGTAGGACATAATGTGTGATGTGGATGAGAAGTTATGGCCAAATGCCAAAAGGACAAGGTGGACTAGTGCTGATGTGTATCTATATCTGTAGCTATCATATAGTACATGTATATATAGTGACATATACGTTTCTCTTACTGTATATTGCATTATTATTATTATTATGATGATTATTATCATCATCATAATAAAAATAAAGCCTGCTCTGCTCTGCAATGTACTGTGAAGTAGCACCATCCATAAAAAGGTGCCGTTACTTTTTATTTAAAAAATTAATATAAAAGCTACTTAAGAGAGTAGATTCTATCTTAATTTACTTCAAAGAGTAATTCATATTGTAATACATAAACATCTCAGGACGTGTCTTCATATACCAATAAGAATTATAATAAAGGGGTGCTTTGGCTCTTCCAAAGGTGCAACAAACCTAAAAGAGGTGTGGGAGATAGTATTTAAAAAACCCTCAATCCACAAGAGTTATAATCTGACAAAAAATAAAATAAAAATAAAATCAGAATCACCTGGTGTCAGGTCACAATGACAACTCACAGCGGCTGTGTCCTTGGGCAAGATACTGAACCCAAGATACTGTGTGTGTGTGCGTGTGTGTGTGTGCGTGTGTGTGTGTGTGCGTGTGTTGACATGTGTTCTAAAGTACTTTGAGTGGTCGCTAGACTAGAAAAGTGCTATATGAATACAGTCCATTTAACATGATGAGCAAGTCAGTTTTAGAACTGACAGTGAGCCACAACTGTTCAGAGATGCACGTTTAATAGTTCCATATTTGCATTCCCATGGAACAGAATAGGTGGTTTAATTTCCCAGACTGAATGAATAATTCACCAGGAGAAATGTCTTACTTTTTAAATATGTATCACCCCTTTACATGATGGAGCACCATCTTTCTCCCCACGTCCCTTTGATTTTCAACTACTCAAAAATGGAGGACGATCCTGTGAATGATGGACTTTCACCACGGCACATTTTACGTGAAGCCAAAGAGGTAATGATTACACTTTTGTTTTTAATATTTCATGGTCTCATCTATTACGTTTCTACTGGGTATTTCCCTTAATTTAATTATCTAACTTACTGGCCTGATTTCATTGACTCAACTTTTGAGATTCAAGTGTATTGTTATCATTTATGATCTCTGTCAGATATGAAATAGTCTTCAAATGAAGTTTAAGGACTTTCAACAGCAACACACTGATCTCAGGGCGCCCCTCTAATTACGATGGACAGTACACCAATTAGCTCTTATATACTTTAATTGTCTCTTGAATGCTGAAAGTTGAGTGGCCTCTAGAGTATGACTCCTTCTTTGTTTGAACCAAATATGGAACAATATGACGTTGCTTATTAGTCACAACTGATGACTAAGAAAGTACTGGCCAAACTGTGATCTGACCAGGGAGTTTAATGCATCCTCTCTTTGCATCTGGCACTTGCAAGATTATGCTAATTTAGTCAAAGGGTTAGAGCAATTAACTGAGGACCAAACAAGCCTTTCTGCTTTCTACTTCAAGCTGCTGTAATGAATTCATGTGTGTGTGTCTGGGAGGAAATACAGGATCCTCCCTCTGGAATTATAAAATAATTATCTGTGCAGCAATACAATGCACTGAAATATGTGAATATAAGATATACATCACACTACACTTAATTGAAATGATGTACAATATAATCAGTATACATCAATCAATAGATAATGGAAACATCATAGTTTTATTGTTATTGGATCCTAGCTGCATGGCCTGCTACAATATATATATATGACTGAAAACAAAACTCTGTAGGTTTTAACCCCAGAGAGTGTTCACACACTGAAATTTGCATAATGCATGCTCAGCCAGCCAATATGAACCCCATAAAAGGGGGCAAGCATGCCGGGTGGGAGTCTGACATAGACAAGAGATCGGGGCATAAGGAGCATTTCTGAGAGATGTCATCCATTTAGATTTGTTCAACGTGCAGCATTTCTTGTATCGGCTTGTTTTATTTGCAGCCATGTATGTGTTGTCAAGTTTCTTGCAGTTTGCAGTTTCTTTCTATGTGATGTGTGTGTTGCGAAATGAGGTGAAGATCTTTTTTTTATAGATCTTCTATATTTATATTAGATTATAGATCTTGTTTATAGCGAGACATGTAAGAGGGTTAGTGTCTTTCTTCGGTCGTCTGCTTCCTCCTCGGGTCGCTTATCGTATTGTAACTCACCTTCTTGCATGACTCAGATGACTTGGGGAAATGTCAGCTTGCCCATGCTTAACCACATGCTAAATCAAGAGTGCTCATATATATATATATATTCATATAATGTTCTAATATACTAATGTTCTAGATCACTTCAAACAAATGAGAAAAAAGTATGAACATTGTTTGTAAATTATTTGCAATGTTTGGCCTTCAATGACACCCACTGATGACTCCAACAAAGTGACTCGCAGGCAGCACGAAACATTAAAAATGTGTTTTTCTTCAGGTAATTCTGAAAAGCAGCGGTAAGCGATATGTTTTGCATTTTAATGCCTTCCTTCCTCCGTTCCTTCATTCCTTTTTTTTTCTGTCTTTTCTTCCTTTTTTAGACATTTAAAAAAAATAAAAGAACAGATGGGTATCATTATGGGCACTGAACATGTAAAGTAGGGTATGACTAACATTTTATTCCAGGCAACTTGCCAATGTTGAAGCCATATTTTTCTTTTGTCAGCCATCTAAAAAAAAAAAAAGACAATTACTTTCCAATATCATTTAGATCCCTTTTTCCTATAATATAATGGTAGTCCAATATAGTCACTATATATAACTATAACTATATTGAACATCAAATTCTCACCTCCAATGGAAACTGTAATCCTCAGCATCCTCAGCCACATCCTCCAGTAAAAGGTAATGAGGTTAATCACCTTTTTTTTATTTGTACTATCAACACTATCACTTTTAATAAAAGGTTGGATGCAACAAGTTAAGACTTATTCTCTGGGGACTGTTGAAAGTCCTTCTGGGAAAACAGAGGACATGATAAACTGAAGGAGAGTAGATAGAAAGAGGCTACAATGGCAATATAAACAGTAAATTAAAACATTTAATTGCAAAATGACTCCCGGAATATACTGATTATCCTTGGCTGCACACCGAGGGTTATTCAAGGCTTGATGCTTTTATTATGACATTATTTTAGGCCTGTAAACCTACCTATAACCTAACACTGCTTTAAATGCTGCGGGCATGCCATACTGTATTATTCCCTACTACAGTATGTGGGAACTAAATACTATATCAGAGTGTAAGCTAGCATTAAATTTGGAATGAAATAAAACTCTTTGTTTCCGTTTTGCCCGGGAACTGTAACTTTAGTCTTCGTCTTTTAGCGCTGTATCTTGTATGTAGCTGTCAAGTGTCTATGAAAGACCTCTGGGCCCTCGTTTAAAATGACTCAACAGGAAACATTAAAAAGTCAGTGTTTGCAGCCACCTCATGAAGCATAACTGTAGCTACAGCTGTAACATTCTGCTTGCAAGCTGTCTGCTCAGCTGACAAAATGAAACACAGCTAGGAAATGAAAGGACTGCTTTTGTCTACCACTGTCTGAAATCAAGGAGCCATTGTTTTTTTACTAAAGATGATGAATTTTAAGTTGCAATTTGGGTCCCTCTAACCGTTTGAAAGTGCTCATGTTTTGTGCAAGAACTCTTAGCAGATGGTCAATTGCATGTCTCTAAAGCGGCAGAGGGAAAATTGAATAAAAGCCTCGGAGAAGTAACATGAATCTTGTTTTGTTTGTGCAGTCAGAGACCGCTGGCACTTCACCTCCCCTCCCTAATGCCCTGCCCTTCACTGCAGCTTAGGACTCTGACTCATCATCTTCCATGTGTTTCCCCACCATGTCTCTCCTCCTTTTCAGACTGCTCCTGTATGCATACAATACAAACTTGGTAATGGAAGATAGAGCTTACCTGTCATCTCTTCATTATCTCAAAGCTTCAGGCATGCAAATCACATATTATTCTATCTGAGTGTGCGCGCGTGTGTGTGTCTTACAGGTAAGGGTCAGTGCATTCTCTCAAATACCCTGAGGAGAGAGGCGCTGCACTTCTTTGACTACACACACACACAGATGTAAAATTACCCTTGAAACATGCCATTAAAATGTCAGCACGGCTGGCTTATGGTCAAATGCTCAATAAGAGTCAATTTATCTCTCTGAGGCTAAAGCTTTCACTCCCCCCCCCCTCCCCCCCCCCTTCCCCTCAGTGTTTTAATTTCCAGTCTCAATGTGAAATGGCCTCCCTAGTTCCTCAAATTTAAACATTCTCTTTGCCTGTCTGCAGTCTTCATTTACTGAAATTTATTGTCAATAAATATTGTTACAGTCTGAGGTAGAGAGCGCTGCCCGTCTTTAATCAACATGTGCTGAGGTGATGAGGCTTTCAAGTGAATTTCGCATTATGCGCCTTTGCTTTCCGAACTTTGAATGGATATAAAATGTTTCCATATTCCAGCACATTAATGTCTTCTAAATTCAAGGCTGCGTTCTCTCCACTCGTCACATAAACACAAGTGCCGTGCGGTACGTCCTGGATAAATGACTTGTGAGTGAGACTGAATGAGGATGAATAGATTAGATTACATCATGTCATTTAATCATGCATACAGATCAGACAAAACAAGTGCATAGGCTCAGAGGAATTGTTTCTATCACAGTATTAGCAACTAAATCATAGGGAACAACAGCATACAGGCACCTAAACTTACAACAGACTGTATATATATATATATACATTAGGGCGTAATGTACAACCAAGCAGCATGGAGATACAGACTAGACTGTGCTGCCTTGGAGGGCTTTTTCAACCCAAAGGATTAGACTATTGATGTGTGACATCATCAATTTTCAGCTCAAATAAGGGATTTAGCTCACATAAGTATTCCATTGGCTGGTCAAATAGAAGTGCACAACAATTGCCTCTAACTATATCTGATGCCAGCTCTGACAGTGTTGTGTACAACTATGGATTTTTAATGTTAGTCAGTTGAATTGCGGGCTAGTCTTGAAGCTGCAAAGTGATGTTGCGTTGTTATAATGTGATTGTTAATCGTGTTATTATATCAGAAATTTAAGGTTGAGGGCATCTGTTCTGCAAACCCGACATTAAATACTAATAATTAATTAATAATCAGGAAAAAATGGAAACCCAGAATTATTTTATACATAATGTATATATCATATGTATTTGGTATCTAGCATGTAGTTAATTTCCAAGTGAAACTCCCAATCTTTGGGGAAGCATATTTTCTCTCTCCTCTGAGTGTGACAAGACTTCAAATGTCTGTGATGCGAATAAGTCTGTAGAGGAGGTGTGGGCTAAATATCAAATCCATCAGAGGCAGGTCGATAGGTGTGACCTTGTATAGAACATTCATCCTAACTCGTGTCGGAGGGAAAAAAAATTCTCATAACTGTGACAAGAGAGGAGCATCCTTTAAGAGGGGAAACAGTAGATGTGATGTATTCCTCCCAGACTTTTTTTATGGCTGTCCTCTTCTTTCTTGTCATGTTTTTTTTTTTAGTTATTCGTCGAAACAGATAATTTCAGTAGTACAGTAGGAGAGTGTGGAAATAACAGTAGTATGGTTATAGACAGTGTTTTGATTGCGGGTAAGAATGAATAACTGTTTGAGAATTAATTTTCACCGCTCATTAAGTGGTTTGGTAATTAAATCCCGGCTTTATCTTGCAGAACCCTGAAACAAAAAAAAAAAGAAGAAAAAAAATAAAAAATATAATATCCGACTGTTTGAACGAGGCAAAACAAACTCACGCCACGGTAATTACTCAACCAACTAACCACAGTGTTTTCTGTTAATTAATAATTCATAGAATCAAATGTGCATACTATTCATACTGATACAGGCAAAGTCTGCTTCGAAACGAACAACCTTCACTCAACGCACAGTACACCCACACCACGCAGATACCGGATTAATCAAAAGCAATATTTCTTAAAAAATAAAATTAAAAGATTTATTTGAAGGCTGTTCCGGTAAGGTATAGATACTATGATATTCTCCATAGTCGCATTTGTCCCACTTTTATTCCAACATTATTAATTAAATATATAAATATAGACCTATCCCCGCCTTGTGCTGTGCCTTCTTCTTCCTCCACTTTCATTTTTCCTGAGTTCGAGCTTGACTCCTTCAAGAGCAGAAATGGCTTTTGAAAAGCCTACCTTTTAAATGTTTTAACAGGGGGCTGACAAGATCTATCTTGCGCTGTCTTCCTCGTCCTGTGAGATTTGCCTCCCTTGTCCTTGGCTGGTAAACACTATCTTCACGCTTGTCCCTTACCTGCTATTTAAGAGCGTGCCGGCTCACTACCTCTTGGGAGATCCACTCGAATTTATTGGTATGGAGGTCAGAGAGCCTTGTTGCCCTGTTCGGGATTCAATGCCACGTGCAGCTACGATACCTCGTGCACAGGATGGGAGAGTGCAGAACACAGGCTCATCTGAATTTTTCTTTTTTTTTCTTTTTCTTTTTTTAAAGGAGAGCATGTCTTTGAAGCGTTGCATGGGGTAAGCTTTGTTATGGGTCCCAGTGGATCAGCTGTTGACAGTCTCTCAGGTTTTCTAACGAGGGGAGCCTTGGCATGTGCCTTAGGGCTTGTTCACAATCACTTGGTTTGCCTCTCTGATCACTCGCGCCGCTTCTTTATCTACCCCCTTTTTAAACGTGGCCTTTAAAGCCCACTTGAGGATTTTGAAAGGCAAACACAGAACAAGAACGTATACACCAGGTAGCGGTTCAGGGCTATCACAGCGGTGTCGTTCTGTCCACTCCGAGGTTTTCTCCAAGGAGAGCGACTGATGCTTGGACTCAGGAAACTATCCTGACGCTCACTATCTATCACCTGATTACCATTACACACACACACACAGGAATATTAATATTGCTACTTGATGATGTACCGCAGGTAGAGATAATACCAGTCATTACCATTCAGGGAACTGTTATTGCATACATATAAGCATTTATGTAGCTTTTGTCTGTTTATTAGCCTTTCATCTCTGTCTTTAACGTTTCATTGAATTTATCCTAAACATGTCCAACAATTTCTAATTCTGATTCAGTGTAAACTGTTGCGTATAGATTGCAATCCAAAGTCCAAAAAAGCAAAAAAAAAAAAAAAAAAAAAAGGCCTGTGTCACTTCAAAGGACTGACCACCACTAAACCTTTTATTTTTTCCAGTGCAAAAGGAAATCCACATAATAACAACTGACAAGTCTGTACTGAGCAGGAAAATAATTTTCTTTTTATCTTTCTTTCTTTGGAGTTGGGTTTCTTTGTAGAGAAACAACCAAAGAGAATACTCATGTGGAACCACACGCGCAAGGAAAACAATCAAAAAAATAAAAAATAATAAAAAACTCCCCGCGGCTTCAGAGGAAAATTCAGCTCCACACACTTAATGTTACTTTCAATTTGCGTTTGAGTCCTTTAACAAATACAGTTTGAAGATTACTTGCATCCTTAATGGGTCTTTTTTAACATATTCAAGATGCACAGGTTATTGAAATGAAGCAATCACACTTACTTGAGTTGTTATGAAAGACCATTGTAATAATCTTCCACATTATCATATAAATAAGTGTCAGTTTTGCTATTCATGATCACTGATTGACAAAACACAATTGTGATTTCAAGTATATATCCACTTTGCCGGCGTAAACACTGGTAGGTCCATCACGGGGTCCTCAGGCACACAGGAATTTGTTTTTTGTTGTTGTTGTTGTTGTTGTTGTTTTGTTTGTTTGTTTGTGTTTCTGGTTTGTTTAGAGTGAAAAGAGTAGAGCTGACAGATTTTTCATGAGAAAAAGATGCAACAACAGCCTGTTAGCAACAAATAGAAGGTATGCTACTTAAAAGATGCTCCGTAAAATGTCACTAGATTTAATTCTTACATTTAATATCACTAAATCTCACTCTCGATGGCTGCCATCACTGTAGCACATCTTATACACACGTTCAAAGGTTTCCAGCTCCTGCACCCGACCTTACTGAACCCAGTTGTATTGTAAGTGTGTAATTGTTATAAGTCTGTAATATAACAGCAATCTCTCCCAGATGCCATTTCAGTTTTCAGCCTCACTTCCAGTTTCCACAGTCATATGTGGGTGTGCAAATTGCAACCTCAAATCTACTGAATCAGAGGATGTGAGAAGATTACGCAGAACGCAGCAGAGATACTCATCTGAGACAAGAGAGCGGCGATGTTTTCGGAAACAAAGGCGCAATCAAGCACACTTTAAATCACTTGGAGCTATTGTAAGAGGTCTTTTAGCCATCGCCGTTTTTGATTTGATGGATTGCCATTAAATTTGACGATATTCATGTTCCCCAGAGGACAAATCCTACTATTTTCACATATCCAAGGAAATATTTCATGATCTACTTGCCTCCTAATATGTGGTGTTCACATCATTTAAAAAAATGCATATGGGTAGTAGCATTTTATACAGTAATTGCAAAAAAAAAAATGCAATTTATTATGTAGAAAACCAAAAAAGATCTATATAGAACATACAAATAAACTGTTTCGATGTGTACTGTAACTGTCTATGCAGCGTACCTTTTAGCTGGAGTTAAAAATGCAGCAATTTCAGAGCTGCTTGTTTAGAAGGATGCAGTGCTTTTGATTGTAAAAACAGGTGAGTAGTTCACACTCTGCACTGTCTGTCTGATGTTAGTGCAGTCGTGGCTTACTGTACTGCCACTGATTGAAAAATCCCATTTCTACCACATCCTACCAACTACTCAGTCACAGCTATTTTTCTATGATGCTATTAGCGTTACCAGTTGAAATGCTGGTTATTACTTCTATTTTAATTTTAGTGGTAATTTTGTCCATTTTGCAATTACTGATAATGAGAAGCTGAAAATAAACCTGAATGTCAGGAGCAAATACGCAGCCCGCAGCGTTTAATGTTGGAGGTTGATGGCCGACCGAGTCACACTGGGGAAAGCATTTTGGAAAATGAAATGTTTTGTATTAGTCAGTCATCGCGATTTTGTTTTCAAGGAGAACGAGGACTAATGATCACCATTATATTCCATAAATAAATGAGACTTAGTTAAGAGGTCTTTAAGTGAATACATTTTGAAGACTCGGTTGTCAGAGCAGTCGCTCAGCTGCCACCCAGCTGGCTTTCAAGCTCAAACTGAACTGTGTGGCAGCAATCAGGATACAGATTTATGGTGCTGCTGACCTTCTTTAAAAATACCTGGAAAAAGGTGGATTTTTGATTCAACACAATGGCATAATACTTTATTTGACAGCTTTAGTTAGATGACGATTTGACACAACAGATAATATAATAATCTTTTAAAATGCAACACGTTGTTAAAGATGAAACCAGTGGGGTTCCCGGCATTTTTTTTTCTTTTGACGTCTGTAACAAAACGCAGCGTTGAGTCGGGTCACATTTCAGATGTCTATGAGTTGTTAACAGCTCCTCTAAGTAATTATTCTCACTTCTCATGGTTTCATTTCATTAAATGTTCAAAAATCAAAAGATTAGAGAAAAAAAATAAAAAATGATCTCATGACCCCTCAGATTTATCTGGTGAACCTTTGGAGGGGCCTGACCCCTAGGTTGGGAACCACTGAACTAAACTAGCTAACTGTATATAAAGTAGTTGAAACTCGCTCCACCTGCAGCAGCTACAACAGTAGCATGCTGCTCCAACACTGATGCTTCAGTATTAATAATCTAATGACGTCATATATAATAATGTATGCGTGTCAGAGGGACCAAAACACTACTGTTACTGCAGTACGTTAATTACATCAAGCTGATAATATTTATATTTAAAGTAGGGTTTTTCATGCAGTACTTTTACTGACGAAGAGTTTTCACACTGCTGTATTGGTACTTTTACTTCAGTAAAGGGTCTGAACACTTCTTCCACCGCTGACTATAAAGCTATGGTCCTCTCAGTACCAAATTTCAAATCATCGGTATACAGTATATACTTCAAAGATTGATTCCTCTTCATATACACAGCCGGGAACATCTCTACATGACAGATAGGTTCTCCCCAGATGTACTATTCATTTGTACTATTCCCACTGTATATGACTCACCAAACCAAAGCAATACATTAGGCATGCAGGCAGAGTGCTCAGTCAGCACAAATAGAGATTGAGTGGCAATCATTTTAGAGCGTGATGCTGGCTCCCAGCTCTACGCAGTCATCAGAAAGGAACCTGAGGAATCTGCTCAATACACTGACTGGCTGGGAAACACAAGGGAACAATCTTGACTCCATCTACTCTGTCACCATCACACACATAGTTATCCAATATGCTGCAAGCTATTTTTGTGATTCAGCTAATTAGCAACCCCAGCGGCCCGATGTTGTTATATTCTCTATAGAGGAGATGAAGTGGCCTAATCAACTACTGTGGGGAGCCGAAGAGCCGAAATTACCGTCACATGAACTGACATTTACATGCGTATATGTCATTGCCACATATCATATCTCTGAGACTGCAGAACTGTTGCTTTTGCAGGTTTTGTCAAGGCCTTCAGTTCAGTTCAGTTCAGTTCAGTCATGTAGGAGCTCAGCATTAATCAGGCAACAGAAGAGCAGAGTTTGCAGTTATTTATACACGTTATAAAAAAAAAAAAGAAACTGAGAAAGAGATGACAGAAATGGGAAGCCGCCACGAAAAAAAGCACTGTTATCGTCATCTAAACTCTCATCACATTCTGGAGGCGTCGGCAGCAAATTGGTGGATAGAAGTCTGTCAAACACACAGGTGTTTGGGATTTTCAAGGATTCAAGTGGATATGCAATTTTGCAACAATTTCCTCCTCTCTATAAATCGGCCAGATGATATGAAATAAGCTTCTGTATTTTAAATGGAAACAAAATCGTTTAAAACACAATGAAGAGTGGTGCAATAAAGACGTCTATGACGTAGGCTGCCGTTTGTCGGTATGTAAAGCTGAATATTTTGTATTATTTAGGTTTATACAGTGTTCCTTATTCAAGTGATTGGTAGATTTTAAGTGTCAGTATGCGTGACACTATTTGTCTGTGGTATTTATTGTGTACATTTTCTTGTCATTATTCCAAATGAATTGCTTTCATAATGTTTTATTGATGTAACAATGTTGATATATAATTGTAGTTTATAAAGTAATCGCCTCAGTATGGTTTTTCATGTGTGCAGCTCAGGCTCGAGTAACAGTGCCACTCGTGTGCTCTGTTGCAGTCAACAACCTTCTGTACTGCACCAAGTCATATAAGATTTTGTCATGCATTTAAAATGTCATTTAAATCGGAGCGTTGTCATTCAGAAGGCCCAATGTTCTGCTTTTAACAATCAAAATGCTTACAATCCCTAATAGCTCTACCCCCACAGAAGCAATTCAGGTTTGATATAAAAGGTTTTTGTCACAAAAAAAATCATATTTGTCAAACATGCAGCTTTGTAATATATAGTATGCTAAGTTTACAGTGCTAAAATGATCCCTCTTCCTATGGGATCCTATATAGCCTATAAGCCATATATGGTTTTAAATATATATGTTGTATATAACCCTTGATGTTTCCCTCTATCTGAATGAAAAAAAAAAGAGTTAAAGTGACTGTGTTTGTGTGTGTCTAATAGACAAACACTTACTTAAGTCAGAAGTATAGCTTCAAATCTAATCCTTCTCAGCCGCACATCTGCCAAATTTCTGCACTTAAAGAAGAAGATCTTTTTCTTTTTTTTTCTTCATCCTCTCTATTACAGACAAAAGGAGACACTTTACTCAAGCTTCCATTCATGTACTAAGAATGAAAAGAAATTATTGTAAGATGGTACTTTATTGGTTTCAAGAGAGATGGAATTGCACCAGCCCAGAGTCTTTAGTTGAATTAACACATCTTTGATTTAAAGCATTTGACATGATGTACAGTAGGTCGATCTACTCCAAAGTCATCTTACACAAACAATTTGAGACATTCACTTCACTTGTTTAAAATCCAGTTTTTAATATTTAAATGAACTATAAAAAGCACATTAAAACATTTTCTCATTTTAGTTACAAAAATGGGTCACCTAAAGGGCTTCTCATTGCATTCACAGAAGGATTTGAACAGTGGATGTCTAGCAGTTATGTATTTCTCTCTTTAAAAAAAAAAAAAAAAAAAGAATCCCCACCCAAAATATATAAACTTAATTGCTTAACCAAGGTATATACAGGGCATAACATCCTTGCATCTTAAAAGGTTATCAAGAAAGTTTGAGGTATACAACCAAAAATAAAAAAAAAGCCTGTCAGAAAACGAAAAAAAAAACAACAAATAGAATTAAATAAAAAGAAAAATGAATGCCATGATTGTTTCCTACTAGCACAGGATCACAACATTAGTGGGAGATGTTGCTGTATACGTGCTGGTGTGATACTTCCAGTTGTTTCACCCACGGTCACAAGGGCAAAACAGCAAATAACCTCAAGCTTTGGACTGTCAATATATACAAAGGGCATACAGTCTAATTTAGCAATAGAGAATTGTTTGAATGCTCACTTTATTTGCTTCATGACAAGTACACAGTATGTGTTGAACAAACAAATAAAATAAAAATAAAATAAAATAAAATAAAAAAAAAAAACCAAAATTATAAATTTATTTGATTTAATGATGTATTTTACTTACACTGTATATCTTTGAACCAACATTGTAAATTTAAAGAGCCGGAAGCAGAATCTGATACACATGCAAGTTTTGAAAGTGGATTCAGAAATAACAGTATTGTACAAAATAATAATTACAGTTTATTTATTTTTTTTATAATTATCAAAATACACCTTCTGTTCTTAGCACCTCTTTATACTTTTTTTTGTGTGTTTTGAACAAGCACCATTGTAGTCGTTTTTTCATACAGCACCTGGAGAATCCAGAGAGGAGGTCTGAGTCCCCCCTGTGTCGCCTGACCCCCCTCTCTTGGTTACCTCCGATTCACCCTCCTCTGCCACGCTTTCAAATGTCCTTCACCTTTGCTCCGTGACGTGGTTAAGTCATGTGGTTCGAGCCCTACAAGGGCAACAAGTATTTTCCTGGGTTACACGTACATACATGGAAAGACATGTTTGCTACACCATCTCTTTATTCAAAACTTGCATGTGGCATAGAAAAGGGTGGGGGGCTAGAAATGGGGTTTGGTGGTACCCAAAACGTCTCAACTTGACTTTCTTTGCTGGCCCCATCAAGTCCTTTTTATTTTTTTTTCCTTTTTTTTAATTTTTTTTTTTCATTTAGCCAAGGAAGCAGACGGGCCCAACTTCAAACCCAAACTTCTGGTTAGGGTCCCCAAAGTCAGTCAACATGACATCGATGATTGGAACCTGATCGATTTTGGGAGTATTAATCTCCAACACAGTCTTTCCATAGCCCTTCCTCGTCTGCAGAGAGAGAGAGAGAGAGAGCGAGAGACACAGAGACGCAAAAGGAACAGATTAGTGAAGCACATCCGGGAAAAATTTCATTTAATGTCACAACATATTTTACTGTGTGTTCACACTGTGAGAAAGCTGATTATCAAGTCAGTCGATTAATTTTTTTTTAGACCTCAGCTATCGGTAAAATCTTGCAAAGTGTGGCTGAGAACAGTCGGGCTTTCACCAGCTGTCATCAGCTACGATCATAGGTCCCCACACCTCCTGTTACCATTCCAGCTGGATTTCATTTGAGGAGCAACAGTCCTGCTCAGTAAGTGCCAAATGGATGAAAAACGATGACAACCATTCAAAGCTTGGATAGTTCTTAAGCTTTTACAGGAGTAAATGGGTCAAAAATCATTCTTGATTTTAAAAACCTCCTAATCAGTTATTTTCTTAAGCACCAGCTAGATTAGGTTAACGTGAAAGGCAAAAAACAGCAGAATGCACATATTATAATGTGACACACAGTATCTATGGACTTACCGCACATCCGTCTGAGAGGGCTTTGATGTAGGGGTTGTTGTCATAGGACATCTCCTCATCGTTGGCGCCCAGGAAGCGCAGCGACTTGTCGTAGCTGTCGCTGGTGACGTCGTGCCACGCCACAGACTGGTGGCAGCTGTAGGTGAAGTTTTGCCTGGCTGAGGCTGTCAGTAGTCTGAGGAAGGTCATCTGCACCATGTTTACCGAGTTCCCGTCAGCGTCGACATAGGAAAGCTGTTCGGGATAAAAGGATAAATGTTAGAATACATCGGTACCTTTACGCTTGTTCAGTCAGCTCTTTTGTATCTCAGCTGTGTTACTTGAACCCAATACAAGATGAAGATATTTAAGACCTGACTGGTAAATGTATAGGTCAATAACTGAGAAGAGACAGCTCACGTAACAAATCCTTTTGTATCGTGCAAAGTTCTCTAAGATACGGAGGGTATTACTGACCCATAGAACACTGATGTAGTTAAGGTAAGGATCGATTAAGCTATGATAAATTGATAAGGATTGTTTCCCCTGGCTGAATACCAAAAATACTAGTAAGAATCAGAGAGGTAGAGTAGCAATCCCTGCCTCTGATTCATACAACAGCTTTTACAAAGATAGTGTGTGCGTGCACATGAACACTTTGCCACTATTACTTATAACATTACTGAAGGATCCACAGTACTTCCATCCTATTGAACCGCTGAGTGGATGAAATACGGCCTCTAGAAGACGTGTTACAGCACCTGAAAGTCTCATGTTCAACTAAGTAATATTCGGTCTGTCAGACTGACTTCTGGACGGATAGATTCAAACGCAGACGGACACTATTTCTCAGGCAGCCACATACGGAGTCCTTCACTTTAGCATCAATGATTTACTGAATTTGATAATAAATAAATAACTGAAAAAAAAAGATTTGATGATCAATAATTGTTTCGGTCATTTAATAAAAGCCTGAAATGCATTGGTTTTAGCTTCTTCTGTCATGCTTAACAGTAAACTGAATATGTCAAGACAAAACAAGACCTTTGATTAAGTCATCTTAAATTATAATCAAAATTATAATTTGCTTTTAAAAAAAAACATCTACATTTTTTTCTGACAATTTTAGGCAAATGATTAATCAAGGGAACTATTTGACAGATTAATTGAAAATAATTGTTAGTCACAGCCCACTACTTCTGAACACACAAAGACCCTGACTGGATCATTAATTGAACATGTGCATTAAAGTGCTTTCAGTGCAGTGAAGGGAGATACTTCTGTACTTTTGATACTACAAAGCTGCACACCAGTCTGTCACAGTCGGTGTTTTAAAGTCCTGTCTCTTCTGGAAATACATTAGTGCAACTGGAACAGGACAAACGTATTTCTTTCATTCCTGACAACAGGAAATAGAAGCCGATGTTTACTGAGATCAGCGCTGGCCGGGAGATTTTAGGCATAAATAAAACAGACTGTCCGCACTGTTATTTGCAAGTGATTAGATCCGGTTTGTGTATCCAGACATCACCAACCTATCCAGCGTGGTTTGCTGCGGTAATGACATAGGTGTCAGTAACTAACCACAGACTATTGTTCTCCGTGTTGTCCTCCTTACTGCTCCCACTAGCAGCGGCATATATTCTGCTCAGCCGCTCTGATTGCACTTCCATCACTCACGTCATCTTGTGTTGTGTTGCAAGTGACAAGAAACTTTGAAATCCACCTCCATATGTGTCTAAACACTAAACGCCACTTTATGTTTTAACATAACGTTATGGCGCCCTATAATATTTCACTTAAAAAAAAAAACTTTATCTTGCAGCGCCTCTGTGACATTTTTGCGCCCTTGCAGCGTCCCTGTGATATTTTACGCCCCAGGCGACCGCCTCTGTTGCTTCTGCCACAGGCTGCCCCTGACAGAGATTTATAACTGTTCAAGGGCAGAGTGAGGACTACTGGAAGGCTGAAACTCTGAGGTATTCTGTTTGAATCCTCTGTAATGTTTTATTGATGCAACGTTTTTTTAATAAGGAACAGTGTAAGAATTGTAATGTTACCACCATTACTAAAAATGAGGCACTTTTCTTTTCTTTTTTTTTTACAATATGTTTTGTCAACTTCATGGGTGGTACTGCTATTTCAGTGTACGCATTAGCAGCAGCTTGCCAATGTTTCTCTGTACAGGTAGATTGCAGGAAAGAATGCATGAAAAATAGGAGAGCTCGAGCAATCCCTTTAGCACGGTGAGCTGGAGGAGGTGAATGAAAGAAGAGAAAGACTTACTATTTTACCACGCTTGAATTCACTGAACCATGACCCAGGGGCTTCTTTGGGCCATGAAGATATTCTTACCTGCAGGAAAACCAAACCAGACACAGCATATTAATTGTAGACATTATCATTGCAGCAAACATAGAAAAAAAAAAAATATGTTGCATAAAAAAACACACAGCCTTAAGGGTAGCATCAAAGTTTATCATCAGAGAACAGAACATAAACCTGTTATTTTTAATATCTTTGAAATATTGTTTTCTACGAACTTCAGGAAGTCAGATCATTGTCGTCGTATTTGCCGTTTGGCGGCATTTGTGTCGTTTTTGCAGAAATCAAATCTATACAAACTTAGCCCTGAAGCAAATCTTCAAATGAATTCTTTCGACAACTTCCAGCCAGTGCTGCGCTGTGCTGTGCTGTCTGCTGATGTGTCGGTTTAACATGATGACTACATATTCGATGAGAAATGGTGATAAAAATAAAAAAATAAAAAAAACGGGCATTTAGGAATCTCGTGGGTACAATTGCAAAGTTACTTACTCCGTTGGACTTCTTATCTGGGTAGATGCAGGTTTCGCCCCCGGCGGTGAAGTTACAGTAGACTTTGAGAGAATCCCCCGAGCAGCCTTGGTTTGGATCAATCCAGTATTCGCCTGAGGAGAACCGAGCACACTCAAACATCCTGTTCCACTGATGTCCACAGAAAAGTGGCTTAAAGCTCCATTTTCAAAAAAATTAAGTGTGCTGAATTCCTTGATCCTATATGAAGTTGTGCTTGAATGTCATTTTCATGGTTTACACGCTGCTGGATAAAATATTATGACTATGCCTGAAGCAAGGTAAACAAAAAATAAAAAACCTAAACCAATCCACACTGCTGTCAATGACAATTTTGGCTTCACTAGACTTACTGCTCACTTTTCATGTTGATGACCTTTAATGGTACTGAGGGGACCGAGGGCCCGGAAGTCATGTAAAATTACTCAAACTGCAAACAGGAGGCACACATTTAATTCAGTGGCCAGATTAAAGGGCACTAAAGGAACAGAAAAAGGCAAAGTTTGTAACACTGGTTCCAGACCTAACAACACGATTTCCAAGTGATGGAGCACTTCACCTCTGCAGCCTGACCGTGTGATTTACACAGACAAGAGGAATGTGTTTTTATATACGAAGATCTCTTCACTTTTAACTTACCATCAGGGAACTCTGGGTGGCAGAGCTGCAGATCTTTGCATGTCCTGGCAGGGTTGTTTTGTGTGCCCATGGGGTATTTCATACGTTCGATATCCTGTTTGAGGTTGTTGAGTGAGCCGAAGATGTCCTCCATGCCCTCGCCATAATCCATGATGGTTCCAGCTGCGTCTGACTGCATGTCGCTGGAGCGCTTGGTCTTCTTGGGTGACCGGATGGGAAGAGGCTGGATAACCTCACCTGGTGAGCCCTGTAGGGCGGGAAGCAATGTTTTAGATTTCACAACAGAAGGGCTGACCTTAAGAGATGCTGTACAACTTGTACAGTGATACTGTGGGAATTTAAAGTTGGTCTTAGTAGATAAAACACAGACAACAGTAGCGGTCTTAAATACTCACAGGAGGACCAGGAGGACCAACTGTACCGGTATCTCCTTTTGGACCAGCAGGACCCTGAGAGAAGCATGAATAGTTAACCAAGCTGCATCAAACATACACATTCAGCAGAAATTATCATCACAGTGACAATATGTCTTTAAAAACACGGATGCACTCACAGATGAACCCTTGGATCCTTTGGGACCTTGAGGACCCTGAATGAGGCATAAGCACAGCGATTTAGAAGTCATTCAGTCTGCAGTGTAGAATCTGAATGCATGATTGAATCAGTGAGAAGACTTACAGGCAGACCGGGGGGACCTGGGGGACCGATAGGACCAGCAGCACCATTGATACCCTGTGATGAGATGAGATGAAGGCAGGAGTCAGTCATATATTAAAGAAACATTGGAGACGAAAGTGTCGTTGTGAGACTTGAATAGTGAGAGAAGTGAAGTGCAGAAAAAAGTACAAGGCGGCTTTCACATGAAATTGTAGAGTTTTTTAAATTAACCGAGACAAAGACTCTACTTTAGCTATCAAGACAAGGCCAAACATTGCACTTGAGTGGTGCCGTTGCTTTGAACACATCAATTTGCAATCTTACTGCTCAACTTGGTCAGGAAATAAAGCCAAACAATATGAGACTTATTTCAGGCCTGGAATAGAAATGGTAATCTGAGAGAAAACTTTCCTGTCCCTGTGCTCTGACTAAAGTGGACATTATGATTAGGGTTAATCGCACGATGATGAATTCCTATCTGTCAAAACTAACTGAATGTTTGCTCACTGCGGGTGTGGTGAGTGAGGAGATGTGGATTACACCGAGCCTTAGTCAACAGCAAGTGACTGCGACAAGTGCGGAAGGGCAAATGGGTTATAAAATGGCAAAGAGGTGGAAGTCCAATGACCAGAGGACCAGCATGAGAATGGAGTCATCGATCACTTACACCGTCGCCCTTGCCACCAGGAGAACCTTGGGGTCCGGGCAAACCTCGGTCTCCCTTCTCTCCTTGTTCTCCGGGGGGTCCAATGAGACCAATCAAACCTGGGTGACCCTGCAGGATGAAAACAAATGCACACACACACACACACACACAAAAAAAAAACAACATTAAAATATATATATAACAGCAATTCAGCAACTCAAACTTTAAAACTACAGCATACATGTCTGACAAGGGCACAACTACAACTGCTTTCTTCAGCAGAAAAAGAAAAGCACATAGAAGGCTGTGAAGGGTGAAGTTTCATTAAAATACAAATCCTTGGGCATTGGAATTGAAATTTTTCCCTTTCTGTAAATGTAAACATGACAAAGACCAATTCACAACACAAGGCTGATGACTTTGGAATAGACGGGCTTTACCGGGCCCGATGATTTGACAGCATTAAAAACACACAACACGCAGCGCGCAGCCTCTGTTGTGTTATTTCAAACTGCTCTCTCTCAAGCCATCATGTTACAGTGTGGGAGGCAATTTGGATAGAGTAATGTGTGCTGTCTGAATATCCTTTGCAGTTATATTTCACCAGCATATTTGACAGTGGCAGAGAAGAAAAGAGCACGATTAGACAGATTAGAGTGATACATCACATTCAGCTGCACATTCGATCCCGTTAAGAGTTTTTATCTTACAGCGACAAGGGCAAAAACTAATTTGTTTCCAAAATGTTAACACAGGCCTACATTGATATTAATGTGGCTTTTTCTAATTCTAAAAGATGTGTTTCTTTTGAACAGTTTCAAAGTCTTGGAAGCTGTGTGCAAGGTGTGGATATCCTCGAAGTATGAATCCAGACAATGACTATACTGAGGTTCCTTTTCACTGTTTGGAGCTTAATCTTTCATCCTATTTGGGACCTGGGAAATGAAATCAGTGTCCGGTCAGACACAGGGAAAAGGGCAACACTCACCTTTTCACCCTTAGACCCGGGGTCACCTTTCAGACCAGGAAGACCAGGAGGGCCCTAAATAACAAGAGAAGAAGTTAAAAATCAATTTCACAGAGAAAAGAAGAAAAAAAAACAAAAAAAAAAAACAAAGACAGGACAGCATGAGACCAGCAAGACCAAAAACTTGAACTAGAGAACGAGGCAATAATTACAAAGCCACATGAAAGGGACCGTGACAAGAGAGTAAGGGAGAAGAAGACAGAACAAAAAGAACAAAAAAAGGGGACAGAAGAAGAGGCAGGAAAAAAACATCAATTATAAAGAGAAAAGAGCGTAGAACAGATGAAAAACATCAACGTATTACAGATATGACTTATGGGGACAGTGTAGCTTTTTTGAATAATTCACAAATCCAGAGACAGACAGGGTGTTTAATAGCATAAAAAAGAGAGGAAGTAAGAGAAAACTTCCTGCCAAGCTCTACCTTCCAAACAAATCAAAGTGTTAAATAGATAAACACATAGTGAGAGGGAGAGGGGGATATTATGCATACTAACCATGGGGCCAGGTGGACCGTCTTGTCCTGGGGAGCCGGGCAGTCCTTGTTCACCCTGTAAAAAGCCAGTCAATTGTAGTGAGCATTATAAGCTGCTGTATTTTCTCTGGCCTGCCATTGATTTTCTGTGCTCGGCACGATGATTAATAGCCCAAACAGGGAAAAAAGTGTGTTGGAATAAACAAGGGAAACTAAAGTATAAGCCAAATGGGAGTATCGATTATTCCATGAAGTCTATCATTATGCCTTAGCAGTACCTTTTTATGTGTACACATGGTGGGTGTGTGTGTGTGTGTGTGTCTGTCTTATATAATTTATATGCAGCGTAAGCAGGGAAGATCATTGTTGTAACTCAGACTTACGACAGGACCGGGGATTCCACGTAGACCCTCCGGACCAGGCTTTCCTGAAGGTCCCTGGGGCCCAACTGGACCTGTTTTACCTGCTGGACCCTCGGCACCGGCCTCACCCTGCGAGATAAACAGGAGTAATGACTCAGGGTGGACAATATAACAATGTATAGGTATTTAAAATTAGTGGAATAATGATGATGTGCTCATAGCTTAGCTGGTTTAATTAAACACAGGGTTTTGGATCAAAGCTGCTGATATCTCAATTATATTTAAAGGGGAATCAAGTATTCTGTTTTCCTCACATGATGGCAGGAAAAGGAAAATCTCGTGATTGGGCCAAATGTGAGAGACAAATTAAGACTGCCTTTCAAAACAAAACACCAAACAATATACAAAATTAACAGAAATCAACTTAAATTGACTTGGTATTGGATATAATGTATACAACATTGCAAATATAATAGTTAATAAGATGGTTTGTTATGTTTGGTACGACACAGAATCGAAATAACAGCATGCAAAACAACTTCTGAAATCTGCACGGATACGCTGATGAAACCTGGAGATTGATGTAAAACAAATGCAAACTAATTTCAGTGAGCTCCGATTCACCCTAAAAAAAGAAATGCACGATAACTGAACACCTGAAGGCGAGACATTTAAAAAAAGCGTTGACTCCTTTTGTAGCTCTTGAAATTAAGCCACAGAACAATGTAGGAACGAGTGAATCTTAGTTTTACTCAAATAAGGCTGCATCCATAAATTTCCATCTAATCTACGGTGGAAATTAAATTAATCTGCTTTTTCTGTGCTTTTTAATTCAAGAGGGGGAACAACGTGGGCACGGTGAGGGGGGGAGGGTGGGGGTGGGGGAGGACAGCCGAGGGACTTGCTGAGACGGCTTTACTGTGCAAAAGGGTGAATTGATTTTGTTACCTTAGCGCCCTTCTCTCCTTGCCTGCCCTCGGCACCAGCAGCCCCCGGAGGTCCCTGAGGAGGATGACAGGACAGTGCTTTAGCATTTCAACACAACATCAACCGTACAACACAACTGTACAACCAGACCGTACGGACAAGTGACTGATCATCATTGACCTTTTACAATATAAGGCTAACAGGACATAATTAAGAAAAATAAATAACAACATTGTTTTATTTGTTTGTATGTTTGATTCATTTTTTGGAAAAAATGATGAATGTGTGCGGTACAAATATCTTGGACTTAAACAATGAATGATCATCACCATGCGTTTTGTCAGGTCGTCTCTCAGCCGCTTGGCATTTCATTTTACTTCTATTAGATTTCATATTGAACAATTGTCTTGGCTGATAAATACTTGGTGGGTGCTGTCTTTGAACAGGGAATGATAATCAAATGCCCTTGAATGTGCACTACTTCAGTTATGTCAGGATCTATTTGAGTGACTTGGACGTGCCTTTGTTTGGCCACAAAGACATACGTATACACACAGTGAACACAGTGAACACACACACACACACATCTTTCTTCAGTCATGCCAGGGATTGGCAGGTCATCTTTCCTTTCTGGTCAGGATCTCTCGGTCCCACAACGATTTCTTTCAACTCCACCTCCAGTCGTCCCTCTTCAAAACCGCTCTCCATCCAAATTTCACTCTGATCTGGCCGACTGCAGCCTGAGTGCTATTGACTGAGAGCCTATAATGTGAGCTTCCCTTCTGTCTCGGAGCTTTCATCTTCTCCTGATCTGTACCTCTTACTGGTGGTGAAGAGGCAGGCTCTTGAGCCATTTCAATTGCAGCGCGATATATACGCCAGAGTCTTTGTGTGTGTGGGTGTGTTCTCTTTTTTCAAGGTTGCCAGTGCATCCTTCTGTTGGCTCTGCAGCATCAGGTGTATGAAACACAGTTTATTACTCTTTTTTTTTAAATGGCACAAGATTGCTAACCGTCACTGAAAAAGGATTAAAATCGACCTGAACCCATGAACCCTTATTAATGAGGTTAATAAGCAATTCCGCATTACTTTTGTCAAGAAGCAAAGCTGAATTCATTTACAGTATTAAGACATTAGTAAACCCAATGATAATAATTGACTTATTCAGAATTCAGAGGTAGAGTGAGCTTTAACCAGTGTTGCAAATTTCTACCTGCAAAATGCTGAGAGGATACAACAAGCGTCAGGAGATCCAAAAACAACCCTAGCTGTGAAATTATGTATTCAAAAGAGCAACCTGTCGGGAAGTAGCAGGGATCATTTCAGGTCTCTTTTTTTTTTGCCCCCCAAGCGATTAAAGACCTGTGTGTGATAAAATAGCCCTTTTCCTTACCATAATCCCTAGGCCATTTAGGTGCAGCGTATGCTGATACCATGCTAAATACTTCATTGGGCACATTAGAAAAGCAATCAACCCTGGTTTAAAAATGCATGACATGTTTTTTTTTCTCTCCCCAATGGACTCGGCTACAGAGTCTTTCTTTGAAACACAGTCAGTTATTTGAGATTGTGACTTTTCTTTCAAACTTCAGGAGAATAGCTGCTCATTTACATCTGGATGTCATATTGGAAATATGTTAATGCTCTATCTTGCTTGTGTGCATTCAAAAAGAAGCTTAGTGGCTCTGATATTTCACTCCCAGCTTCCTACTGTAGAGTGCATGAAGGAGAGCCACTTATTGGATGGAGTGAAAAATTGGTATCTACGGAAATATTAACTTTTAATACGGTAAAATCTTTGTATTCTATCATCACTCTCTGAGAAGTTTTCCCAAAGTAAAATAGAGCCCTAATTCCTCTAATAATGCCCGACCAAAATCCCCAATGATGATAATGCCCGAAAATTACCATCAACAACAATTAAATTAAAGATAGTGTTTTTTTGGTGGTGCGGGGGGCATTTAAACACTCCCACCCGGCCTTCCTTTGTTTTGCTCTGGCTGTCATTCAGGCAGCCATGGATCAATAATGTGTCAGACTTGCTATATCTCTCTGACTTTCTTCCCACTGCCACAAGGACGTAAATTAGTTTAGAAGCTGCGGCTTCTTTTTTTTTTTTTTTTTTTCAAGCTATTTTTTTGGAAAGCCTTTTCAATTTCTTGCTAAGGAGAAGAAAAAAAAAATTGATTCATGATTTTCACATCCTGACATTCATTTCTCAACAGGCTTTGAGACGGCTTTTCTTCGCAGACAGCGCAGCGCCTTGACCCTTTAAATCTCCCCACTTTGCTTTTCCCACTCTACTTTTAATGAAAATGAATCTCTCCTGCGTTACTGCCAAGATTGAGTTGTTGAGCAGGAGTTGTTCCCTGGGTGGGATACTGGTCCATTGTAGCTGGTGTACAAGATATACACTTCACCTTCATCTATTTTAAAATGCAGCTATGAAATCTGACATGGGCTTTGTTGAGTCATGGTTTTAACACAAACAAAAAATGCAGCTAATTGAGATCATCAATCTGGCCTATCTTGGAATATTACCAGAAACACACCAGTGATGCATACACACAAATAAAAGTAGTAAAATTAGTCTTAATGGCCTTAGACTCACTCTCTTGCCAGGTGGTCCAGGTGGGCCGGCCTCTCCTGATGGACCCGGTGGTCCCTGAAAACAAGCAGTAAAACAGGAAATGCAGGATGTTATTAAAAAGACAACAAAACACTTTGTATTTACAAATGAGTCGGTGCTGATATGAATTTTTATGAGGACGCAGCATGCTTCACTAAATCTCTCGTTATGTCTGTCAAAAGGACAATAACACAGAGTCATCATGTCAGCAGATTGACATTTAGGGAACAGGGTAGTCCAGAGGAGTTGAGCCAAAACCTGAAGTTGGATGAGGTGCTGCATTGACTTAAAATGATACACACTGTGCTTCCTGAGACACTTTCATCCAATTATCTGAGTTAATTGCAAGCAGTCAAACTCATTTTTTTTAATCATTTGCATTGGTAAATAGTATTTCACAGTACTGAGAAGTGAAGGCAGAGTTGCTCAGCTGTTTCATAGGTTGACAGTTACATGTATGAATAACAGAGGGAGACACATGTCTTCGTCTTTACCCTCTTTGACTGTAGCATCCAAGCACACAATCAGTGTTCATAAACAAACATTCAAATGTGACTTTACGGAAGATAAATAAACTGTTTTCTTTGTGTTTCTTTGGCAATGATAAAGGCTCATTTGCATTCATAAATGTTAATGGGAGTTGTGATTTGTTGTGCTTTACACAGGACCAGCACATTACTGTTGGCTTTTATTTCTAATCATACTTAGGATAAGTCCATTTAGCCTACACCCTAGAGTATTAAGTAAATATCATAAATTAAAAAAGCTGCAGTGCAAATTATTTACTCACTAGATATAATTACAGCTTTTTTCTGCAGGCAAACTTGTGGCAGACTGCTATAATATAACATGGACATAAACAAGCAATATTCATATTCATTCATGCGCAGTGACAACATAGCCGATTGTTAAGATAATGAGATTAAATTATGTGCTTGCAAAGTGAACCATATCCGCAACTGGATAAAGTATCTGCTTATGCACCGTATACTGTGAAATGGCAACAACTTACCGGCTGACCAGCTTCACCATCCTCTCCCTTCTCTCCTGATTCTCCATCCGTGCCCTGTACAAGAGAGATGGGCAAGTTCCATTATGCCTCCTAAATACCTATCAAATATTATAATTTTATTATAACTGTTTATTTTATGATTCACAATACTAAAACCATACAGTATATGGTTTACATGTGCCTATAAAGGGTTAATATTGCTTTAGGATTTCATACTTACAGCAACACCTGGCTCTCCAGGTGGACCGGGGTCTCCAGGGAATCCAACGGGACCCTGTAATAGAGACAAACAAGATGAATCAAGACGCTGCTGAGACACAACATTCCTGGATACATGGTAAGTAGTTTAGACAGTGATTTAGTTCTGCAGTACCTGGTTACATACATTAAAGGCAATTTGATGGACCTACTGATGATGTTGCAAATCCATGAGAAAAGGCTTCACTGCATTCCATTACCATGCAGGCATAAAATCCAAAAATCCTCCTCAATAAAAAAGGCTTTTAAGCCTTTGAATATGTTCTATGATGAAATTGCCTGCCTCAAGGCTGGTGGAGAACATTTCCTTTAACGCATGTGACAGTGTGCCGGAAAACACTCTTTACAGATTTTGAGAACATTTGGCAGGCACTTACAGGGTTGCCCTTTGGACCGTCATCTCCAGGGGGTCCTTTGGCACCAGCAGGTCCAGCGGCTCCAGGGGGACCAGCCTCTCCTTTTTCTCCTCTCTCACCTTTAGGTCCCTATAGTGGAGGGCATTCATTACATCAGGACCACAGGAGGCAGCTTTTTGCACTGAACTGAACAGGGGATAAAAACTGACGCGCAGTCAGAGTCCACTAAAAGAAATTGGAGCCAAAACTGATGTCAGTGTGTGTGTGTAACAGAGGACAACAACTCTGAGTGGTCGACACTGCTGATGTGAAATGATTGCAACTCAATCTGTACATACAGTATATCACTGCACTATTTCAGACCACGGGGAGATGGTTGGTTATCGTGGCTTTGCCAGTGTCACACTAATTTAAATTAAAATGTTTTCAAGAAACGTCATGCTTCCCAATGAACACGATTTTCGTATCTGATAGAAAATTATACGTCCCCTTTTTTGCTGTACTGCATTTAGGCAGTCAGCTTCTTCTATTGATGTCATCATTGCAGTGCAGTTTTTCCATCAGATGACATAAAAAATAGATAGTTCATCTATAGCTCTAAATCCCTATTAAACATTTGGCTAAACACAAGTTTAAACTCTACTTCATGTTTGTACAACACACCACAGCTCGTTTTTAAAATGTTCATCCATCCATCCTGATAGTGTTTTTATAATACACTACATATTATTCATGCTTCTCTGTTTGATGTAAAGTATAAGTGCGTCAGTGCCTGTTTTCAAATGGCCAGCCAATGAATGCCTAAGATAATAAAGTGTAATACCTTTGTAGTGAGAGATGCGTTAAATTCTATTTAATTCAATGTTGTTGTTTTTTCTTGTATAAACTATAATTCTATAATGATGTCAACATATCATATTGTAGTAATTTTAAGTTGTTATTCTCACATTGTCATTGATACTGAATGTAACACTTCTATGTAACGATAGCTGAAAGGCACTAAGCTGGGCTGGGCTGTGATTATGATGAGGTCTTAAGCAGCACACTGACTTTGGAAATGTCAATGATACCAGCAGTTGATGGGGAACTAGCAGGGGACATTATGAATACTTGTAATCATACTTCTTTGCCACTCCCACTGGAGACAGGCCATCTTTCCAATCTACTGCTGTACCTCAATACTGATAAATTATGCAGTAGAGTTAATAGAGTCATCAATGATGGGTGTTTGGTAAAAGTAAAAAAAAAAAAAGAAAAAAAAAACCCCAAAAAAGCGAAGAGCCAAAATAATTCTCTGCAATAACACAGGCAAGCATATGAATATAGTAATTTAACACAAAATTATTTCACAATGACATTCAATAAAACAAACCCTAATTATATGATTGAAATAACCTAAATATATGTTACTGAAGGGGGACTTACAAAAGTTGTAGCTACCAAAAACCGGACAAATCGCAGCTAAAATCTGCACTCAGCAAAGTGTGTTGCTGTTGTTTTGAAGCCAACTTGCTCCATAATGGCTGCCATCGCTGTTCTTTAGAACAGAAGCAGCAGGCATATCCTCCTGGTAATTATGTCTTAAGAGTCAGGGAAGAGACTCAATTTGGCAGGCCATGTGGACATGGGGTGCGAAGCAAAAGAGCCATGCTGAGATGAACTACCAGCCTCAATGTGAGGGGCAATTATTTTCACTAGAACGAATACACGGTGTCACACTGGAAGAAAAAAATTTTCCCATTAGATTAGATTTTGTATCTATTAAAGTTAACTGTTTTACTGTGGATAACCTACAAATATGTGTCTCTGATGCTGCAGACACTGTTACCTCCTATGCTGTAGCAAAAATACAATTCTACCAACCGTAGCGATCTGTTAAGGTAAATGAAGTGCAATTAGGTTACGTTTTAAAAGTAGATGCATGAAACTATTCAAATATTAGAAAGCTAGGTGTGATGGTAAAAACTGAAAAATACATGAAATACATGTTGACCTGCAAGATATGCTGTATATAGAAACATACATACATATATGCCGACACATACAGTACATAAAGACATACAAACATGAAATATATAATTAGCTTGACAGAGCTTACTTACCCCAGTTCCAGGCTCTCCGGGTTGTCCTGGGTTTCCAGCTTCACCTTGCTCACCCTGTGGTTAGACAAATGTCAGTGTCCAAATTCAGGCCTACTTGAACAAAACACCTCCTGCATACAAACTCTTTATGGAAGCAAACTAGAATACATACAAAATGACTAAATGGATAAAAAAAAAAATGATTTCTTGAATTATTCAAATAATGCATAAACAAATAGTTTAACTGAATAAAATATAGAATGGCTTATGTGTCAACTTAATGTCAACACTGCCAGCCTTTAAACTTCTATGCACTGTAGGAACACTGGAGTCCATAATTGTAGTTGATTATTAAAGGTGTTAAAAGTTACTGTACTCCGAGTGCCCTCTTAAAGTGTTGGTGGCCCCTCATGTTTCATATTTCCAGAGTCATTTTAACAGCCGTGGAACAGCATTAAGTATTTATAGTGCAGCCGTCTGCCAAATGGCAGTAAAATGGACAAATCTCGTTGGAAACGTTGTAAAATAGACATTAATAGTGTCAAAGCACTAATTCAGATTTTTTTTTTTAAAAAAGGCTGGGCATATGTAATTAACAGACTGCAGGTAGTAACAAAGGGAGGCAGCTGGGTGATCTAGACTGGGCTGGAAGGGGTGGGCCGGCGTTTCACAGTCTCACTGCCAAACACCACGCTAGATAGGCAGAACCCCCTCCGCTGCCATGTTCTGACTCTTACCTTCTCTCCCACAGATCCCACAGGACCCACTCCACCTGGAGGACCTTGTGGACCCTGTAGCATGAAAGTAAAGAAAGAGATGATTCATTGTCCATCACCTTGCGAGAGGACACTTGATGATATTGAGGCTTTGCAGCGTGAGAGACAGTAGGTGAAGTCGAAACCACTTAGGATGTAGTTATTTATTTTATGTCAGTCTGACATGCAGCAGACCCTTTTAAATCTATACAGGTGATATGATTTTGTACAAAGCACTAATTGTCTTTAATTCATACATACATCAGCTCCACTGGGACCCTGAGGACCTCTGGGACCAGGGGGACCAGGAGGGCCCTGCAGAAAAGAGAGAATACAGTGTTGTTAAAGTTTATTTAAACTAATTATTAGATAACTTACAAGAAGCAGACATGTCTCTTACCATGGGGCCAACATCACCGTTCTCTCCCTTCTCACCAGGAGGTCCAGGAAGCCCCTGAGAATGAGAAAAAAAATGAATACACAGTTATATTATCATAAAAGAAAATAATCATGTTACAAGCTACGAGGTGATATCGCATGAATAAGCAATGATGTTCCTAATGATTTAAATTTGTTTGTGCTGTTAACAGCTGTTCATGCTTGAGATTTAATTTGAGATTGGATTTGACTGCTGGAATACATTGGTGTGATGCACTGAAATATTAAATATATTTGTGGGCCAGGACATGCATAAATGAATTACTTGAATCCATGGTTTAACTGCAGCCTAGTATATATATTATCAATGAACAATTTGATGCAAATATATATATATGATGGTAAGGGAAAGAACAGGTATACTACAAGATCAGCCACAGACCATCAAAAGCTCGTCAGTCCAGAGTGGATAAAGATGTCGGAGCACTAGTAGAATCGAAAGCAGTGCAATTAAGTGAGACAGAGGGAGTCAATTTAATCGTTTAACAAAATAAATTTCAAACGAAATGCATTAAAAAGGTCTGATGTAGTTGAGATTTTCCAAAATAGCTGCTCTTAATGAGGAACTCATTAACTCACCACACCTTTGAGCACAACAAGTGGTTCAAACTTTCTTATATATATGTATATATATATATATATATATATATATATACACTCATGCAACGCCTGATAAGATTTTAGACAATTCTGCCTCCAGCTCCACAAACATGAAGAAAACACTCCCGTGTTTGTTCTCCTTTTTGTATTCAGTGACTTGTTCGTCTCCACTCAAAAGGCGCAGACATAGATACAACTCACTCATGCATGTTAAATGAACGGCCCGGTCGAGACCTCATATGTGCGTTTGATCCCTGACATTTCTGCCGGTAATTGATGTGATTAAATTGCCGTACCCTGCTTCAGCGTCTGTGTGTGTGTATGTGTGTGTGTGTGTGTGTGTGTGTGTCTGCTCTTTGTCATCAGTGGTACGTGTAAGGTTGCAAGAGAGCATATCAAAGAATTCATTTCTCTACATGCATGCTTACATCAACCTCTAATCGAAGACAAAAAAACAACAACTCTTTGCTGACTGTTGACTGTTGAGTGCATTGCACTACATCTAAGTGTGTATATGTTCATGCCCCTGTTAGCGAGTATTTTCCGTGGTTATTAAAACTATGTGTACTGCATGCTGATCCCCCCCGCCCACATGCTGAGAAATCTCATCTGTGTAAAGGTCTTCTCTAGTCTGAGATCGTTAGCTGTGCTACTAATTATGCAGAATGCTAAATGTGCTCGATCAGGAACTGACTATTGGAGCAGGTCAGCGCATGCAATTAATGGATTGCGATGGAAAGTGAATTACTCCCAATTAAAAGTCCATTGAATACAATCCTGCAGAGATAGGATAGCACCTTGGAACGATGGGCAGTAGTGTAATTTCGTCAAGACAATGACCCCAATCTCTGCAGTAAACTCTTAACGTGTTTAGCTTAAGAAGCTGCTTACTAATAAAACTGATAATTACTAACAAACGGGCTGCTACTGGACAATGCCTCTATATACTAAAGCTCTACATACAGTCACCTGTTGGTCTTTGAGTAGTCTTAGTGAGGAGCAGAGGCAGAATAAACATTCTGATGAACAAAAGTGCTTATTGGCCATCGCTAACCCAGGTCGTGATGGAGAAGGGATGTTGTCAGTGAGTGGAGGTGAGAGGTGTAATTATTAGCGGTCAAAGGCTAGGTCACAATACAACACACACGACACATCCAATTAATGCAGAGCCTACTGCAGCAGCGACGGTGTATAAATGTGAGTTTGTGTGTGTGTGTGTCTGTCTTTGCATGCGCTGTCGTATGGTGTGGGATGAATGACACCGTGTGGTAACCCTGTGCAGTTTAGAGAGGTGATCCTGGAGTGATCCTGATTCTATGTCAGCACGAGACGATGGCTACAGGCTGAACGAGTGATGAATAAATGATGAAGAACCCTTTCGTCTTTGTACGGGTTCTGCCTTTCACTGCAACAGGAGTTTATTGTCAAGTATGCAAGTATGTATAAAAACTCTCTTCAAAAAAACTATGTTAAACATGTTATTAAAGACACACTTCCACAGCAGTGTCCTATAACATGTCACGTGTAGCCCATAGTATAATCCCTTAGTGTATTCTTATAACAACACTGCACAGAATATGAAGAAGAACACTATTAACAACACTAGATTCAAGATTGTACTGTGCTATTTCAGGTGTTTCCTCATCTGAGAGGAAGTCTGGAGTCCAGCTCCAGATATATATGGCTCAACAGAAGAAATGTCTTTTTTTCTTTTTTTATATTATCTTTATGAAGCCAGGACTGTGGCTCCTAGAGGTCTGGATATTTTTATACCTTAGCAATAAGTTTCCCCTCATCCAATGTGACAGGACAAGACCACAGTAGAAGCATAGCTATCACCTGACAAGGGACACAGTGGCAGTGCTGTGAAAGCCAGTCAGAAATACCCAGGAGTGCTGGTGCCCCCAAAAAGCAGCTAGAAAATAGGACGGCGGCATATTTGGTCACAGGGTTAGAACGTCCACCCGGGCCTATAAGCACCTTGCCACCACGTGTGTGTATATATATAATAATTGATGTGGCTGTTACAGAGTATCAGTGACATATTGGTGTGCAAGTGTTGGACTAAATATGGATGAAACTGAGACAGACAAAATGTACATTTGATTTACCTCCAGACAGGAATAGTGCAATAACCATTATCTGATTTCATATTAGAATTTAGGCGTCTTTGTGGCATCTTCAGATATTTTGACAAATCATTTATTGCAAAATGTGAAGAATTTTCTGATATGATGTGTCCATCTCCTTTGTAACGCAGCATTCCCTCTTATTCTGTGTTTTTTTTTTAATGACATTAATTTTATGACATATGACATTCACTGAATGTATCTATAACATTACCAAAGAAAACCTAAATTGTGCTACAAAACTGCAAAGAAAGGCCGGTATAAATGCATAAAAGAGGAGCTCTATAATGGATGGTAATGTAAAATGTAGACCTCAATAGTGAGTTATATTATATAAACAAGCACCATATGGACTTATTGTAATTCACTCTATATACAGTATTTGTAGCACGTGTTTTCAGGTGTGAATGGTACTAACCTGCAGACCGATGGGACCAGGGGGTCCAGGGAAACCTCTGGAACCTTCATCTCCCTTCTGTCCAAACATACCCTGCTGACCTCTGGGCCCAGACTCTCCATCAGCTCCCTGAGAAACAAAATACACAAATCTTCCCTGTGACCCTCTGCCCAGATTTCAGCTAGAAGTTATCTGCATAATCTATGATTAAGAAATACTTTCTAATCTTTCTAATCTGAGTATCAGCTACTCATCTTCCCGTATTTCTGCAACAGATACCGCTCATTCATTCAACTTTATCAGTGCAAGATCAAGGTCAGTACTTACAGCAGGACCTGGGGCACCTATGGGACCTTGGAGGCCAGCTGGTCCAGGAGGACCCTGAACACAAACAAGAAAAAGTTGCAACCAAAACATCCCACAATGGTCACACGAATGTAAAAACACACTCATGTATGGTTTTATGATTGTTAGGTAAATCACAGCTCAACTCTTATTGTGATAATTGTGTTATGAATATTAGCATTATGAGTATGTTTCTGTTAGTGGATATCCATTAAAACACATGGAACATCACCATCTCCTGAAGTACTGTTAATAATGGATGTAAATGTGTATGCAAGAAAGAAATGGGCGGACTTTGCTTCCCATGACGCACCTGTTCTCCCTTGTCAGCTTTGCTTCCCTTCTGACCAGGCTCTCCAACCTCTCCCTAGAGAAAAAAACACACACACACACACACACACAGACAAATGGTTAACCATCTCAGATGAACTTCACTTCTTCTCTAAATGTCAACATCTTATGAAAAACATCACTGAAAACCCTTTAACCCTTAACACAAACAACCATTATCTGAAGCTATAATCTTGACACAGCACTGTATAGATGCACAAATATAGAGATATAGTTCATAGCAACCGCAAACGTCTGTACTGACATTTGTTTGGCAGCTCAGTAGACAGTAACCTTAAGGAGCATAACGACTGTAGGAGATGAAATGAGCAACAGTATTTCACTTTTACATATCCTCTAATTGCATTTCCTGGCGCGTTTGGTTATGAAGACAGATGAAGACAGGCAACGGTGAGGAGAAAAGAGAAACATATTTTCGATGCAGATGGCCTGACTGTGAACATGGGACTGAAGATTGATTGGCAATCTGATTAAGTCCCAAAACGTATCCCAATTCGGGAATGAAGAGGGAGTTGTAACAGGACTGACAGAATAGAGTGGGGGGTGGTGAGTGTGGTTGACCAACCTTGTCACCATCCTCTCCAGGTGGACCCTGGGGTCCAGCAGGGCCAGGAAGACCGACAGGACCCTGAACACCATCACGACCAGCTGGACCTTGAGGTCCTTTCTCACCCTGGAGGAACAGACATAAGTTTTAATTATATTTTGAAAAAAAAATAATCAGCAGAGGTCAAAGTCAGAGGAAGAGAAACAAAGAAACTATTATGTTGACGGAAATATTTTGTCTCCCTCTGTGGGAGAAAAAGAAAATACTTACAGGTGCTCCCTTCTCTCCAGCGGGCCCTGGGGGACCCTGAGGGCCAGGTCTACCAGACAGGCCAATTGGACCAGCCGGACCAGCAGAACCTCTCTCACCAGGGGAACCCTGTAAGCGTGTGTGTGTGTGTTTGAAAGAGGAAAGAGTTTGAGAAAGACAGAAATTATGAGTATGAAAATAAAAGGCAGAAACCAGGATTTGTCTAGAAGGATAAATGTAATAGATTTGTTAGTCTGCACAAAAATAAAACCTGAGTATGCTGAACAATAGGAAGGAAGGAAATTGTTGCTGCAAAACATTATTTGAATAAACTGAATACATATTGGGATTTACATACTTTCTTGGTTGAAAGAAACAATTGAGTATGTCCAGTAAGGTCATGCTGCATACTCAGACATTCACTCCTGCTGTCAGAAATACATTTCTGAATGAAAGAGGGCTGCAGCTGCCTTATATCAGTACTCAAAACTTAACTAAATCCATAAAACATGATGGTGAATGACACGCAGCATATGTAATTCTGCTGTATTGAATCTACTTACTGTGTGCCTGCATGCGCATTAACATTATGTTTCCAGGAATACATTACATGCATTATTAGAAAACCATCAATACATGTAAAGAAAGAAAATATAAATTAAGACAGTTAAGGCTGTGAAATAAAAACCTAAACATTAAAACCTTTAAACGTGTTCTTTTTTTTAAAATCAATTATGTAAAATGATGCAATGCATCATCTGTCATTTAAAAAAGTGAGTTTCCTGGTAAGACCCTATGTTCACGCTAACCCTACGTATGGCTTAAACCTACATAATCTTCATTATCATCTAGGTAGGAAGTAAATATATGCATCTACCATGGCTGTAATAGCAACGGTGTGGCCACATTGCTGATGGATTATTCTCAACAATTAACACGTTCACACTAAGTGCAAGGCAGGTAAGTGTCTCTTGAGCAGATTACATGGACAATTCCTTTGAGAACCTGCAGGGTCTTTGACAATCTGAGAGGTACGTGCACAAAGTGCTTGAATGCAACCTCTGAGACCGATGAGGGACGTGAAGGAGCGACGTCTGGGGCGACTAGACTCTGCGACACACCATACAGATGCTCTCCTGACTGTGTGGTTGTGTTGTGTTGTGTGTTTCTTGGTTTGTTTTTTGTGTCTGTGTGCCAGAAGGCAATGGAGCAAACTGTCTTGATACCCAGCTACTGCATGATTGCTCTGATGATAAATCGCTGTGTGCAGTAAGAAGAGATGAAATCCGCTAAAGCCAAAAACATTGGTGGCGTGACCATGATGCTTAATGATTTTATACCTATTACACACATGTTTTGTTCACTCCACCTAGTTCAGTGCAATTACGTTTATATATTCATGTGTTTAGAAGAAACCTCGGCTAGTCTTCCTCTGTAGCTACATTGGTGTCCTTGAGCAAGGCACTTTACCCTGGCTGTTTCAATGGATTTACGCACTGGACATCAGCAGACTGTGTAAGTGTGTATAGATTCTGAAAAAGAGCATACTGCTCATCAAAACCTTACCTGAGGCAAATAAAAGTTAAAACAAGTAAATGTAACTTTCTCCCATAACTTTTAGAATGTTGCCTTACAGGACCTAGAAGCCTCCCTTGGTGGTGATGTTAAAAAGAAGGCGAGTACAAAGATCAAAGGTCTAGCAGTTAGCCAAGCCATTTTTTTTTTCTGTCGAAAATGATGTCAACTGCCCTCTGGTGATTGGCACATACAGGCCTCGGTAAAAAGAAACATATCGAACAAGCTTCCGCACTAATCAATGAAACAAATCAAATACAAAAATGTTGTGAAAAAACAGAGAGAGGAAAGCAGCCGTCAAGATTAGATCAGAAAAGTGAACTATGATCTAGAAGTTAACGTTGTACTTACAACAGGACCAGATGGACCTTGGGGCCCCTCTCCTCCCTTCAGACCTGCCGGACCCTGAGGAAAAAAGAAGGAGGAAAGGCATGAGTGTTGCCTTGACATAGCTTTTAAAACCTGCTGTAACTTTATATCAGACTATGGATTCAGTAGTACCGCCCTGCATTTCAACACACACATCATCATCAGTCAGTCCAGTCGGTGCTGTCTGCTGCCTTCTTTTACTGGTTTGTCACTTCAGTCACACACCACTGAAAATGTGCTTTGACTGCATTTAACCTCAGAGTGCTGTTCCAAGAAATATCATTGATATTGACATTTTCTTCTCGGTAGACCAACAGCATGAATCCAATTGTGAGACAGATAGTATGTGAGAAAAAAAAACAAAAAAAAAAACGCAACATCCATAATAAGTACTTCTCATATGTTTAAAAAAAATCTTGTGGATACTGTAGTGATGTGATTTCTTTTGCACCAGGACAGGGATGCATAAGCCATGACAAACTTGACTGTGTGTACAATTTTCTCTGTCTTATTCTGCACATGCACGTGTGTGTGTTTGTGTGTGTGTGTGTGTGTGCGCGTGCGTGCGTGTGTGTTTGCAGCTCCCTAGTGGGCCACAATAGAGCACATGGCAGGATGGGTAATGAGTCTCTGCTGGCTCTGGCTGTGTGCTGGAGTAAATTACAATGGCAGAAAACAATCAGCTGTGCTGCTGGCCTGCAGAGTCTGACTGACCTTGGAGATGCAGACAGAACAACACTTCCTCTCCCTACAGTATATCCATTCACAGCCACCGCCATGTAATTGCCAACATTTCCCACTTAATAATTTATTGAGTAAATAATGCATACAGAGACAAACAAATAACTTCCCTGCCCCCCCAAAAAGTGCTGGCACTGAAATATGAAAAAATAAGTCATGTCCTTGAGTTAAACTAGGAAAATTCTTTACAAGTGGATCCCTAACTAACAATTCCCTACTTCTATAATAAAGGCCCATGATGCATTGCAGCGGTTAAAACAGTGGTGTCAATGGCGGTGGAGCGATTCAGAGGCACGCCTGTTCATTTGTAAGATGTCGCCTTGGATTTCCTCTGCACCGGATTGATTGTTAGGAGTGAATTCCAGGGCTGGTGTCTCTAATGAAGTGAATAGCTCTAGATAGACGCTGGTTCATTTGTTATGTAGCAATGTTCTGTCACTTTCTACTAGCAAACACATAAAAAGGGATGCTATGATGAATAGGTGCAGGTGAAGTGGAGCTCTTACCGTGGCGCCAGGTAGACCTCTCTCTCCAGGGAAGCCTCGAAGGCCAGGGGGACCGTCTTTACCGGAGGACCCCTGTGGTCCAGGGTCTCCCTAAACAAAACAATCACAATCAATGTATGTGTTTAGAGTTAGCTGCAGTTTTCACTAAGGGTCAAATCTGAAAAAAAAACATCTTCCAGGAACCAGTACAGTCTGACTAGATATGTGTGCTAACCTTTATTAAGAATCTGATTTCACTAATAATGTAGATAAGGTAAAGTTATTAAATTTGACAGAGTTTCTGGAACAGCTGTTGTGTTATTCCAGTTTGAAAATCAGAGGCAAAAATCAATCACAGCCCAGCAATTGGTGCGATGGTGCAATCAGGTGTAGGAATGATGTCTGGGTAAGGGAGGGAACTGTCCGTCATCTACTCCGTGGCCTACCTGAAATGAATCTCATCCGGGAAAAAATGCCATCTCGTCATCACGGAAGAAGCACTCAGATTCATTCTTAGAATGTGCATACGAGTGATTTAAGAACATTTGTGGCATTCGTCAGTTTTTTTCGTACTTCTCTTCAAGTGGTCCAGACCTGTCGTATGTGTCATGAATAGATCATCTCCGGTTTTTATCTTCTAATTATAAGGCCCTAATATGGATTCATTTTGAGTTTAAATGTGATAACGGAAACAAATTTAATCCGAAAATGTATATTCTGTTCACCATATTCTCACTATCGTGGCTGCCAATTGACATAAAGGGTTTTACAGATGTTATGATTGACGTGGCCATATATTTGGCGTAGCAATTGAACAACAGCTGCCTCTGTGTCTCTCTGCAGGTCTGTGGCAGCAGACAGTGAAACATCATCTGTAGACTATATTGTTCTCTGATATCGCTGTGACTTTAAATCGAATCATTTCCTCCCTACCTCTGTCACCATGCAGAGATGTTCTAATTACGATGTTTTATGGATTCATATTTTCCTAATTGTTTTGGGTATCCTAATGTTACTTCTAAATTTATTATGGTTTTTTTTCTGATTTCCAACAAGCAGGACTTGAAGTTGCAGTGTTTTGTTTTACTCTTTAGGAACTTTCTGTGAATAAAACTTGCCTATTAACCGAGGGAAACATGGAGCCTTATATGGATTTTTTATTTATTTTTTTCCACATAGGATTTTTTTTCAAATTTTTCTTATTTTTTCCTCATATTTCTTTGTGCAAGTACAACTATATGAGAAAATAAGAAAATACAAGGCTAAACTGCTTCCTCAAGCAGGTTGTTACACAGATGATATTCAGCTTATGTATGATGATGTATGAAACGTATGTATGATGAGCTGTACTGAACACATGTTCAACCTTTGACCCTTTCATGTGAGACTGCCGCCACAGGTGAATCATTGGTCACCATTTACAGAGATTTAAGTCTCCAGCTGTTCCATATCAAGCATGTTGACACAGATTTACTTCACATAAAGCAGTAGTCATGTGTCATGTCTGAAAGGGCTATCAGTATCAAGTCATTGCTGCAGCACCAACGTAGCAGATTAAGTTAAGGTTGGAACTCTATTATGTTTAGATAACTTAATTCAAACTTGAGTTATCCGCATACTTCACCTTTAATATAAGTATGTTTCTTGTGAAGTGTTAAAACTGGTGTTGGCATATTATCAAAGCGTTTGGAGATGCAAATCATACGACAGCTAAATCTTGCATTTCAGAGCTGCATTCCCCCTCAGACACAGAAATGTTTACATGCAGCTACAGTTTAGCATTTGTGTATTAAAACCAACTTCACTGCTTGCAGCCGGATAAGGACGAGCTCTAAATTACTAAATCGGAAATGAAACACAGAATGTAAAGCATACATCAAGCTAATATCATATACAGTAAACTAATGGCTCTGTTAATCCCACAAAGAACAAAAATGTATTTGTTTGTTGCTGACATCCATCTTAATGGGCCATTAGCTGCAATTAGTTTGGAGCATGTATATTCGCTGTGGATTCATTAACACTGTCACCACGCTGTCAATACATACACAATTTCAACTCTAATCAAATTCTATGCAGTATTGCAAAGGTTTCAGCTAACTCGGAGACGTCTGGGGACAGAATTTGTGTTTATGACATTATGAGATAGAGATAACACACGAAGGGCAGCTTAAAGACTAAAGGGTCAAGAGTTAAAAACATCATGACCACCAAAAATCTAAAAACCTTTTCAACTGTACCTATTTGCTTGCTCTTCCTCCTTTCCCAGCCCTAAGCACAGACACTGAACTAACTCTAAAAGTTCCTTTGTATTTCATCTGCAAGGAAGGAATACTGTCAATAATTACACAGTAAACCTTATTTACCTTCCAGTTCATTGTGTACAACGCATCTCTAAAACAAGGACATTTTTACTTCAGAAAAAAGTTACTTCTGGCATTGTGCCCTTTTCCTTTTGTATTGGCAGGCTGACTTTATCTGCAAACAGGGAGGCGTAGGAGAGTGGGCTTGAGAGGTATAAGAGGATTTGGGTTGTGCTGCCAAGACCTCCACAAAGTGTCCCTGGCATACTGATGCACAGGCCGGGGCAGAGTAAGGGAGGAAAGCGGGGCTGTGAGTAGCAAAGGGCTTGAAGTTAGCCGACGGACTTGATTAAACTGTCTGCTTGGGGAAGACACAGAGAAAATGAAAGTAGAAGACATGGGGGGTTTGAGGGAGGGGGGGTGGGGAATAGGGGATGCTGAGTGATCCTGGGAGTCATGGGGTTGCTTTGGAGCAGCCCATACTTCTACAAAATGGCTGCTGTCTGTTCCTAATGGGCACTCATTTGCCGGCCAGAGAGGGCCGGGGAGGGAATTAAGGCAGACGCTCCCCAAATCTCAGCTACTGTATCTTCAGCAGTCACTGCTGGAGTCCTGTATGCCACAGAGAGCATAGAAAGTAATGGTTTGATGTTTGCTGGGGTGTGTTTCTGGGTGAATTTATGCTATAGATAGATTATTTCTGTGCTCTCAGTTTTATCTGAGCAATGCAGATAAAGTCTATTGAGCTTCAGAAATATAACTTGCTTGTGAATTCAGCTGGCTCAATCTGCAAAATCAAATCATGTACGATAATTGCAACTGCATACATTCAATTTGCAGCCCACCTCTATGCTGCTGTTCTCTCTATCAACCTCCCTGTCTTCCTCTCTTCAGTGTAACTAACATAAATCCAATACAGCCTATGAGAAGAGCCCACTCTTTTAAACACATCACTATGTATAAGAGAGAGAGGGAGAGAAAGGGAGATATTGGGCCATTTCTGATTATAAATGATTATTTCACAAGAATACCTTTAAGGAATACAACCAACTACCCCTTTAGTGCAGTATACTGCACCGTGACCAAGCATGTATGAAATTTAATCCTGTAGATTCATTCACTTTACCTTTGCTCCCTCCTTGCCAGCAGCACCTGGAAGACCCTGCTCTCCGGGTGGACCGGGGGGTCCAGGGTGACCTCTCTCACCGACAGGTCCGGTCTCTCCAGTGGGTCCCTAAGATATCATCACAAGGTTGGATATCATTTGCAGTGTAACAGAGATGATATAATATGGCCGATGTTTCCCTTTGTTCTATAAATAATTAGGTACAATAACTAAAGGCCTATTCTAGTCTTTAGATTAGACCAATACTTCAAAACTTATGAGTCAAAGTTGTCATTTTGCTTCATTTATTTTATCATAGAGTCCATTATTATCCGTAATACTGAATCTTCTATTCCCAAAATGCGAGCTTTTATAAAAAGATGCAGATCAATCACATTTTTTTTGTAGAGCTCAAACAACATCTAACAGCACCTTAATGTGTTTTTGTTTTTGTTTTTTGTTGTTGCTCCATTGCCCACAAGATGTCAAGTTTCTAAAATGTATTCATTAATAATACATTTATTGTTAATAATATATTTTTCTTACCTGGGGCCCAACAACACCTCCTGGGCCTGGCGGACCGGTTTTTCCTTGGAAACCCTGAAGAAAGATTACAGAGCATTATTCACACGGTTATAATAATAACGCTGGAAACACACAGCGTATGTATTGAAATTCAAGTAAAGAAATCACAGCGAAGCCACTCGCTGATAGGCAGGGATTTAAGTATCGGCTTGTGTGTGTCCTTGATGTGTAAACAAGAGCTACACGAATTATTTTCACAATCAAAGCATAAAAGGATAGGATATAGTTATACTTATATTCCATTTGATTTAAATACTAGATGGTAAATATGTGTATCAGTAAAATGTATAAATCTTTTGATAATACTGTAAACATTGATCTCTTTATAAGGGAGAATAATGTCCATTCTTTAAGTAGATCGACCTAATCAGAGACAATAAATACTGCAATATTTTACCCTCGTGGATCATTTGCATGCTTATTACATTACTACTGTATAAACATGTGCATGTAACATGTAAATACCAGTAACTGAATGCTTCCCTTCTGGTAAATTGTTGTTTACTGCAACCTTCTCAAAAATATATAGGCATCCATTACAATGAACATTTTAATATGCATACCATGCTATGAAATGCGTTATCAATGTATGGAGTATTTATCTCCTTGGTGCTTTGCATCATGTTACCACTAAGATGAAGTGTCACATGATCTCAGAGAGAGGGAAAGCAGACGAAGCACACTTGACTGTCATTGAAAACGGCGCAAAAGCAATGCAAACTTGATTAACCACCATGAAAAGTTAAATGAATGAGAGCAATTTGGGTCAGTTTTGCTCATTTCAAATCTCATAGTGCCAAACCCGCTGAGAATTTGAATTGAATACTCAACGCAGCTGCTTTAGAAAATATATTTTTCACAAACAATCCATACAAAACCGTAGGCTGGTTTTATCAGGAGTTGGTGAATAAAGCCAGAGCTACAGTAAAATGCCAGAGGATGTTGGCCTTACTTTATTCTGGTGACAAGTGGGTGGGTTGCTCAAGTCTGCTGAATGTGTAATTAGGGATCTGCTAGAATTGCATTAGCCACAACTTCATAAGTTGATTATTCCATTAGTGTCTTTCTGCTCCCTAATAATCAGCAATTGCTTGCAGCTTTAAAAAGTCCAAGCACCAAAACAATTTGGAAAAAAAGGAAAGACACAGATCACAAACTGTCAAACTAGACCACACTGATCAAATATGAATCAAGATTTTTTTTTTTTTTTGCCCATTTCTGTTCCCAGTTGATTTCAGAAATATATTTTGGTGTTGCTGTTTATCTATAACATGGGAAAGTTTGTGATGCAGCCACCACCTTAAAAAAATGGATGCAGGGAGGACAGCGAAGGACTCACATGTGCTATATAAACAAGAACAGAGTCTTGGATTACACACACAGAGGTAGAACAGGTGACTACATGCTCTGCTCTGCACGCCATCACTGCACTATATACTGTATTTACATAGCAAACAGTTGTTTGGTGATATATAGTGGGGTTGACCTTTAAATTTACAAAAGCAGGAAACATTTCAACCTTTCCTGATGACACTAATTGAATGATAATGTGACCATTTCCTGCACTAACGACTACACCGTGCTTTTTGTTTTGTAAGAGCAATTTGAATATGAGGAGGTTAGCATACAACGTTCTCCGGGGGAACTAACGGCTAATTAGTTGAAAAAGTAAACATTGCATACGTTCAAATGCATCGTGGGCTTGATTTGCATCGCTGTATAGGTACGCTCGAACAGCAGAGCAGGCCAAAAAAGACGAGAAACGTCTCAAGCATCGACTCCAACACGCTGCAGCACAGTTTATTTGGTTTGTGCTACAAACCAAATGAACTGTCTGTCTTCTGAACGAGGAACAATCCATTGGCTTGAGTCCTTGCTAGTTTCATCCGAATTGCTACATGCTGGGTGCATTTGCAGACGTGCAGAATGACATAAGTGAGCATAGTGTAAGTCTATTAACACTGAGAGTGATTAGCATCAAGCAAACATATCACCCTCCAAAGGGACGTGTGTTGGGTGCACACTTTGACTTTGAGTGTTCCACTGATTTCCATGTGATCCCTCAGCCATCAAACTCCATCCACTTTTTCAACAACCGATTTTTTTTCACTGAGGTTTTTGCATGTGTAACTCATGTCATTTGCAACTTATTATTCCGCAACCAAACAAAGTTTTCAAATCCAAGCTGTTAGAAAACCGATCCTGGCTGACTGGATCTAACTCCAGGCCTATTGATCACGATGTGTTGTGATTTATGGTGATGTATTATTCAACGGAAACCCTCGGGCCATGCTATTACGGCATCGGCCCTGTCTCAGAGATACTGACTCAAATCTTTATTTGCACTTCCTCAGATGCAACTTGTGATGCCGGGGCTTGGCCCGCCTATAAGCATGTTTATTGCTGTGATCAATTCTCATATTGGATGCTTGTGGAGCATGTTCATCAGTGCATAAATCTGCAGCCATAAACACCTTAATGAAGACTATCGTTGTCGCTTGAATAGCAGCGAAGGCAGGGAAGCACTCGTGTGTGGTGTATTGCGTTATATATAGGAAAGAGGCTGGCGGAAAGGGAAGCTTTAATGATAGAGGCGATGATCTGTCAAGCTTTTAGTGGAATTTATTGCCCTCTGAGCCTCGTCAAACCAAGGTGCACTGATGCATACCAAGTACGGAGGAATCGAAGCTGAGAGCAGGGGATTGCAAATAGATGTGATCAAGTCAAACTTTGTTTTGGTTTTTTTTTATTGTCAGATAAATCTTATGTCCCATGGGATACTGAATCTAAGCAACAATGCATTTTTGGTACAGATTTAGTACAGGCATCCCTCATTATGCTCATAACGATCGTGAAAACTACATGAACTACTGTTATAGGCTTTTGCAACAAACTTCATTTCTATTGGTTTAGTAGTTATACCTCAATTATTCTTGCTCAAATATTTTAGAGTAGGCAGTGATTGCAATATATATATATATATATATATATATATATATATATATATATATATATATATATATATATATATATATATACGCTTAGCATCCTTCCAGTGGATATTTGCAAACTTGCCAATATAAAAACAGAAGTGGAGGAGTGAGGGGATTCGATTGATGTGCAGTTCACTGGGGGATCAAATGTGTCCTGATATCAAGAGGCAATTTGAAGAATGAGAGCTAAAAAAAAAAAGTCTAGTTGGCAATGTGTACCTGCATGGCAATGAGTATATAAACTAACCAAAACTTTAGTTGTTTTGGTTTTAATACCAAAATGATCCTGTAATTCGACATATTTATGAAATAACTCTTTCAACATTTCTGAAAAAAAAAAACTGAGGTGTCACACGTCTGCATTTGCAGCTGATGTGGAAAAAAATGCCAAATATTTCCAGTGTGAAAAATGAAGTCATCTTGACTTTCTAGCTGAATCTAACGTCTTTGATGTTTCCAAACCTGGTGGGAAGTGGGAGGCTGAGACTGACTGGAGCCACACAGGCGACTGACAGCTCAAACAGGATATTGCATCTTTACTACTCACTGTCTCTCCACGCTGGCCAGGGTGTCCAGGCAGCCCATCCTTTCCAGGTGGTCCCTGTTTAGAAGAAATCAACATTAACACACTCAGTAGGTAGCCCAGTACATTCATCATCATCACCACTTTAATAGAATAATGGAACAACCGTTATGTTGGAGTAAAAGTTTATTTTCCAAGCAGTGAGATGTTATTTTTGTAGCACGGTGTGTACACTACAATGGCTTTCAGACTGACAGAGTCATAGCTACTATCCACGACTACTGGGACACTAATGAAAAAATAAAGGGACTATTTTTGTTGAAAGAAACATCATCACTGGCTGAGGGCTATGAGCCAGCTATGAATCTAACCTGAATCGATAAATGGAAATTACCACTTGTCTCCTGCCTAGATTGGAAGTGAGAAAATGGCTTCCGCTTCAATAACAGTTAGACTAATAATCCCTGCACAGAATTAGGAATATTGCTATGCATAATTGCACCCCATGAACTACTCAAATTGAATCAATTTTGACTTATAATATTTGCAAAATAGGCTAATTTGCAGTTGCAACAGTAGGACGACAGTGTGTAGACTCTGAGCCTCAGGAACTAGCTGGAAGACATATTACTTGTATTACTGTAGATCTACATTAAGTTGTATATCACGTTCCAGGAAAGAGAAATACTTACAGGTGGGCCCTTTGGTCCAGGGAAGCCCACTGGTCCCTGAGGTCCTTGCGGTCCCTGCAATAAACAAACAGTCAGTCAGTATGATGACAGATGCATGAAGGATGAAACTACGCTGGCTTTACTGCATTATGCAAAAAGGACAACCAAGATAAAACACATAACAGTAAATTGAATATTTTTATATTTGGTCCAACTTGGCTTAATGTTACAGAGTTATCCAATGCTTCAGCGGTTATATTTTCTATTTAATAAGATCGCATTCTAACTGAATAAACTAGTTAAAATAAGGCCAGTTGCTGTTCCATCCCATTGTGATTTGGCGGGGCAGAGGCTAGTAATAACTTCATATAAACCAGACAACAGGGATGTTTTTTAAGATGCCTGTATTCCACTAGAGTCTAATATGAAACCATACTGCATCCCAGCATATTGTTTTCATTACTGTATATACCGAAGTATGCTGATCAGCTCACAAAATGCCTTGTGACACATGAGTTTTAAAGCAGCTAATTGGATGTGGAAATATTTTTAGAAACTGTGCATACCTCCAGAATATATATATATATATATATATATATTCAACTGGTATATTTAATGAGAGCTTGAGAGCTGCAGAAATATAAAAACGGATGTGAAAATGAGACAGATGGAGAAAGAAAAGCAGGATCCACATCAGCAAATAATGAATAAAATAAGCAGAAACAGAGTCTAAAATATGTAGAATGTGAAGAAAAAGAGGTCAGCATAGCACTGAACTGACAAAGATGTTCATATTCAAAAGTTGTGTTGAAGTTTCTTTAAGTGAAATATGTCGATGAAGTGAATCTTTAGGTTTATAAAGCTGTGTTTGGGATTTAGGGATATTAAATATAATTCACTTATAAAATCTCAAATGCAAAGTGTTTCCATCTTTTGCAATCTGATATAAACATGCTTCAAAGCTGACTTAATAACTAAACGTTTATGTTTAAATCATATTCATCCATCAGATTTGAACTTACTTCACCTCACTTGCCCTGTTTGGGAACTTACTATTAGTATTTTATTTTTATAGTATTTTTAAAAGATATCTTGCATTCAAAGAAAGGTCGAGACCTGCTCATCAACATCTGCTTCAATACGCTGCAGATTTCTTTGATTTTTCTGAAACGCTTCCCTCCAAAGGAAGTCCTTGAGGACTGATAGAAGGCATTTTCACTACATGCATTCTCAATATACAGTACAGATCATTGACTTACTTGACTGTTCATTCAAACTTAAGAAACACTCAAATCCACAACTTAAAATCCTATTATTTTTTGACCTAACTACATTGCAGTCAATATTTTATGATTTCTATGTTGCACAGTGAAATCAAATTGCACTAGAAAACCAAAGGCTAACTCATTGCTCGATAAAAAGTTTTGTTTTTTTGTGTTTTTTTTTCCTGTTGGTGGATCAGTTTAAAATACTGCAAAGGAGAGCACTACTTTATTACAACTCTGAGAACAGATGGTAAAGGGAAATGATTAAAAAAAAACAAAAAAACAACAGAAGCATTATCAGTTTGTTAGACGACGGTTAGAACCGGTACGTAGCATTAAAGCTAAATCTCAAATGACAGCACTTGCTGCATTCAGTACGTATAGAGCAAGGGAGAAGTGGATGACATTGAATGGCACAATTTCTAATGCAAAGATGATACTGACACACTGTTTCAATGATATAACCCTTGTTTGTACCGATGTGTATTAAAACCCCATCAGGCTCAGTGTGTGATGGACTTACTCTCTCACCGGGTGGGCCTGGAGGACCATCATTGCCTGCTGTTCCCTGAAACACACAACAACAAACCATTATCAGTCTTTTTTTTTTGGTATATTTTATCTCTTGGCTTTGTGTCCCGCCTTCATAATGCAACAGAAACATGCTTTTCACACTTACTGTTTTTTGTACTTTACGATACAACATTAGTATGTATGGGAGGAGGCAACATAATTCAGAAATATGTCATGACTTTATTGGTTGGAGTTATTATGCATGCCATCTGGTGGGGCAAACTAAAATAAATATTTTCTGTGTGAATTTTCAAGTTTCTGTTTATCTTGATAGAGTAAAACTACCCAGTAAACGGGCTAAGATTGTAATCAGTACAGTTGGTGTACCTTGGGACCTGGCTTTCCTGTTGGACCTCTGGCTCCTCGACCTCCACGAGGACCCTACGGAGAGAAAATAAGAACTCACACAGTCACACACATTACCTACTACTCCCTATAAAGTCTGTCCTAAATCAAACCAATCAAATCCTAAAAAAAAAAAAAAAAAGAGTCAGGATATGTATGATTCAGGTAGATGAATTATGCGATATGATTTGACACTGTTTAATCGGTTAATTAATGATGGAACATTACATACCGTCGGACCTCTTTGCCCTCTTGGACCGGGTTTGCCTGCAATGCCCTATTAGATAACCAAAGGCAAAACACTTTTAGGCACTCACACATTCGTCTGGTATTACTCAACATGAATCCGCTTCGGACAGCATTCTAACACGTGTCCTGCAGAAAAATGCCTACCATCACTTACGTACAATACCAAACAGCCACAGAAGAGTTTGTTCTAAAATAGTGACCTTAGACTTTTTTGGTCTTTCAAAATAAAGGTAAGCTTTATAATTGTTAATATCTGGAGTTGTGTGTTTCTAGGTACAATGCACCAAAATGGCTTTCTGGCTTTAAGTCAACACTGGCCAAAATGTGATTTTATGAAAACAGTATAGTTCCTATATGGCAGGTGGTCTTGGCATAACTGAGATAATGTACTTCAAAGTGGCCATTAAAATGACCCTGATATACTCGACAAAGGAAATAGCTCATTTCGTTCCATCACTTCATCGATTTTAAAATCATTTGGAACTGATACGTGTTTTATCATTAGCTCAATGAATCAGCAGTTTTGTTCAGGTGAAACAAGTCAAACCAGGGAAATGTTTCATTTAGTTAACTGTTCCCTAAACGAGCCTCCTTCTCAAAAATTGTATTAGTGTGGGTTTTTTTTAACATAGAAATGGGCAGAGAGACTGAATGAAAGGACAATTGTCTCCTCATCTTTTGTTCTCTCCCCAACATTGATTTCACTGCAGTTTTTTTTTTTTGTTTTTTTTGGGCCAAGTCACCATACAGATGCCTTTTTATAATAGCAATCCATTTTCCTTTGTGCTGAGATATGGAGGTGTGGTGAATTTCATACACAAACAGAAGCACTGTGTCTGTGTACTCTATGAGTGTGTGTATGTGTTTTCTTACCCTGGCTCCTTTCTCGCCGTTGGCTCCAGGGAAGCCAGGGAAACCGCTCGAGCCCTGTCAATAGCAGAGGGAGATATCATAGAGGAGAATGAGAGAAACAAAAGAGAGGCTGGGTGGGTCAGCGCATGCACGAATCAGCGCTCATCCCGTATTTATCTGCAGTTGAGGTGGATGTCACCTTTATTTAGCTTCACACAGTTAACACTATGGCCTTATGTAAAATGCAATGAATTTAGCACGAGTTTTGGAATATAAAACGTATCACTTCCATGACCTTAACAGTTTATTCCATGCTGAATTGTTAATGTTGTTGCTCCTGAATGCCACCTTTTAATACAATGACCATGGCGCAGTTGTAAAACATGTTCTACTATATTCCTGTGACGTGAGAGGCTTACATTAAAAAAACATCAACTAATATTTTGTGAATTCACAATATATCAAATCGAAATATATCAAATTGCCTGCTATTCATCAAACTAGCATCCATTCATATTCATGTAGGGAACGCATGCACACACAAATATACGAGGAGAGGGGGTATTTGAAAAAGCCTTCACACAAAACACCTATACCCACAAGACGAGGTAAAAAAAACAAACTGCTTACCCATTCTGTAGCAACTCACCATATGTTGCATGGGAATATTAAATAAAAAAATGTAATCAGTGAAAACCTTTACTCCCTCCACATGTACGATTTCCATAGAGATACTGTTGTGTCATGTCTAACACTGTAAAGCTATTGCTAGATTTTACACGGCTAAACTTTGATTTATTCAGCAATTGTGTTCATGTTTTGAGACTTTTTGTGAGCGATGCCCTTAGGGTCGTTTCACCCACACAAAAACCCCAAAGGTATGTAAATATCAAATATTCATCACTAAAATATATATTTTTGGGGGCATGTTACAGGTCTAGCAACATCTGGCATTAAGAGTCATTGCCAGCACCATAAAAAATATGCATAAAAAATATGCCAAGGGGAAAAGGCAACTTCTCAGCAATATTTGACGAAATGCAAGACAAAACAACACAGGGGTTGTGAGTCCCATGGGCGGCTTCAACATGCCTGAGGCACGTCAGATCAGATCATCTCCACTTAGACAGGGCCCTCATAGAAACATATTCTAATGGCTGAGCTTTGAATCAACATGTGGAGTGGGAAAGTGGACAGCAGGTGCATTGATTTGATGTGAAATAAGCAAGCGCATGGTAAATGTTTATGAATAATCTTATATGATGCTCTGCGATCGATGCAAGTGCATGCAATCAGCTGTTGCAGGGATCTAAATAATCAATACCTTAGTTAGGAAATCTGCTGCAATGTTTTATATCAAAAACAGGACGAGGGAGCAAAGGGACAATCATATCTGAAAGTTACAGAGTCTCTGATTATGGAATATGTAATTAAAAAAAAAAAGAAAAAGACCACAGCAACTCAATCGCATGAGTCATGTCAGTTTCTAACTGTATTCTCATAATTGTGCAATAATACATTTAAAGTGATTGGATTGAAAATGATACACAGTACCGGTCAAAAGCTATACATTAAATATTCCTACTAATAACACCACAACTGATGTGAGCCATAACATTAAGCATGCTTCATTTATCGTTGTACGTATGATCAATAAAGCCCTCCTCATCCCCAGAATGCAGGCAGCACTTATCTCCATTGAGTCATGCTGATGTTCACCAAAAATAGTGAATGATGAGTGTTTTTTTTTACTCAGGACAGTAATCATGTGATGGCTTCACAGTTAACAGAGCAGACTGCTGCAGTTTTAGTGCATAATTTTAAAAAAGCCTTTATTGTGGCAAATGTTACACTGACTTACTTTAGGTCCTTGTCTTCCTGGATAGCCTGGCAATCCTGGGACGCCCAGTTTACCCTGAGAGACATTAACAACATACTTCAGCCCAGCAACACAACTTCATGAAAAAAATGGCTTGTTAAAAATTCTTAAATAAGCTTTCAAACATCTTTAGTATTTATGTGCTATTACCTTTTCCCCAGCGGGACCAAGGGGACCTGACTCTCCAGTGGGGCCAGATCGGCCTTTAGGACCCTCAGGACCATCTTCTCCACGGGACCCGATCATACCAAGCTCACCCTGTTACCCAAACACATACAAAGACTATTGAGATGACAACATTGTCACCATGTGAAGAATAAAGATCATCCCGGACATGGAGGAAGTCATTTATGTGACAGATGAAGTTCCTCACCCGATCTCCTTTGATTCCCATGTCTCCCTTGAAACCTGGGAAACCATCCTCACCCTAAAATGAGACAAAGAGATTATTAACAATATTAATTCATTATATTTTTATTTAACAAAACTGTTTCCCACTATGAGACTTTTTCTCTTTTCTCTAATGACATTTTGATTTCATTGGAGAACATATTAAGTCTTCTGACATTTTATATTGATGACGAGCATCTTCATTGAGCTCATGTTGTGAGTGTCACGGCCCTTCTGTGGATCACCGGATTGATGCTGCTATCTGCTGGCCAGATAGTGGAACAGCACATGCACTCTGCTGTGTTTACAGTATGATCGACTACATCTAGCAAACTGATTTTGGGATAGATGTATTAAACTAAATAATAATATATAACACAACAATTTTCCAAATGAAAAAAAAAACAAGATCAAATCATGATTCCATACAATGAAACCCGATAATTTTAAGAATTCTGCAACTGAACTAAAATTGTTAGCATCAGTTCAACAGGAATCAAACGGCTGCTCGAGGACATCTCAAATTGTCAGCCAGACCTCTTATTATTTTCTTTGACACTCTTTCTAGTGTGTCACCTGTCTATGTTTTCATCCTATCTGATGCATAATGCAGCACTGAGCATGTCTGCTGCCAGAAAATCACATCACAAAGACCACACACACACACACACAGACGCACACACACACACACACACACACACACACACAGACACACACCTGAAATAAAGCACATCCTTTATTCATAGCAAACCCTTTTTCTTCAGGGTTTTAGCATTTGAATCTCTGCTATAAATTATTCAATAAAATAATAAAACTGACATGAATACCTGTCACTATAGCGAGAACAGCATCCTACGGTCAGATAATGGATTTTTATAGAGCAGCATAACTGTATCCGATCTTCAAGTCAATTATATTTATAAATATAAATAAACATCGTTGATATTATAAATACGAATACACATCATCGATTTTAAAAGGCGACGTAGTTTATATTCTATGCGGCGATGGACCCTTCAGATGCGCTCAGGATGGATTGCAGTGTTCTTCGTGAAACCAGAAAGCCGTTGAGCATGACAGTTTTATATTCAGCAACTGATTGAGGGTCAGTCAGGGGATTGTCTCTGTCTCCACTGACGATGGCTATCAACTGACCTCTGCATGGCACTTTCAGGCAACAGTAGCTGTCAGCCCCAGCCCAAAATTGTCAAGGGAAGGTTGAGAGGGCATTTAGAAAGCCACAGTTATGGACAGAATATCTATAACATGAATATATTTACAGGCTGTTCCCAAACTTTATTTTGCTGCCCTGACCCAAAGAGATTTTAGAGTAAAATGGCCTTTTTGTTAACTAGAATAACTTCAGCAGAGTAGAGATGAAACAGATACCTTATATACTAAATATAATACTTTAGAACAGAAATAGATTCGTTTTACATTTTTTAACATTTTCCAGCCATTCGTTTAGTGATATTCTTATGTGACGGTTTACTCAGTCAAAATATGTAAATATTTACCTGACACAACCACTGAAAACGGTATGAACAAGGACCTTTTATTCTGTAACCACTGCAACATACACTGTATGATTCATAGCTTTCCTGGGCTGATTTTCATACCTTCTCTCCTTTTGAACCCTTAAGACCCCGGACACCATCAGCACCCTATCGGACAAGAAACAGAGATTAATTAGCAAAAAAAAATAAAAATAGAATATAATATAATATAATACTACACAACACAGTTGCACAGAATTGAAGAAAAGTACCTTGACACCACGAGGGCCAGGATAACCGATAGGACCCTGTGGACCATGTGGACCCTGGAGAGAAGACAACGGTGCACGGTTACTGTAGTAGAGGCCTTTAGTGTCATTAGCTTATCAATGCAGGAGCCATTTACTCACTTTAACTGTGACTTAATCAACTATGTATATAGGTAGGTTGTCCAGTTGTTCTAAAGTCACTAATTACATTATTATACATTGACTAATGTTAATTATCATATTTTGTTTTCTGACAGTGTGAAAGGTTTGTTTAAAGACCAGTTGGCTGATAACTGATTGTGATTTATCACAAAAGAAAAACCCAAAGAGATCAATGATAATCATTGCATACAGTTCCTTGTTAAAAGCACCTACCTGTCCTCCTTTCTCTCCAGCTGGACCCTCCTTTCCAGGATGACCCTATAAAGTAAGAAGTTACAAAGTGGTTATAAAAGAGCTTGTTGAAATGTTGCTTTTTTTAAACTAAAAACTCAACAGAGTGAGCGGTGTGAATAAATACACGCGATTCAGTATCTTTTTGCGAACGAGATGTGCAGTATTTGTGCCTTAGTGGTTTTACCACCAATATATCTGTAAAAAAAAAAACGTTTTGTGGTTGCCACTGGTGTTATCAGAGCGATGAGGCAGGTAGACAGGCCCATATGAACGGCTCGAGACACACCTTCACACACATGGAAAGCTTCAGGTGCGAACACCTGGCACTTACAATTCCAAAGATTGAAGCAGAGGGCTGTAAATCAGCTGCCACTGCCTGAGGGCAACTAAGGGCTGCCTACCTCTTGAACTTACACACCTCTCATAGTGAGGGCAGAGAAGGAAGAATGACATGAGCGACTAAAAGTCTGCCATAGTAAAAATGTAAAAAAAAGAAAAAAAAACTCATTATATTTATGCTGACGACAAATGCCTTAAAGACATTTCCGAAGGCATAGTTCTGCAATATTTTACAAGACAGTTTTGTGTATGTCAAAAACACATTTATGTCAAGAACATTACCACCAGTTTACTAACGCTCTCAAAATTGGTTATATATATATATACTGTATATCTTTAAGAACATCCCTGTGTTATATGTATATGTATGTATATGTATTGCCATGATGATATGTGTTTTAGTGCATAAAAAAGATTCAGAAACATATGTGTGTGAGTGTGTGTGTGTGTGTAATACTGATATACTGTATGTACGTATATAGGTGATAAGAGCACGCACAGGAGGACCATCAGCTCCAGGTAATCCAGGCAACCCCGACCTGCCCTGAGGTCCCTGCACAAGGAAAAGAAAAAGACAAAAATCAAACATCAGAATTCACAGAGTATTTGCAGAGTTTCAGAAAAGCAAACATTAAACATTTTATGACCTTTTAAAACAAATTTAGGCTCTTTGGTGATTTGGGGTCAAATAAATGAAACCGACTTGACTTCATAATCCTGTTTTATATCAGTCAGAGTGGACATGTTATTACATGGTCAGAAAACATCTGATGTACTGAACTGAAACATTTACATTTTATATAACCTGACTTCTTGGGAACCTGTAGGCAGAGTTGCTATATTACATTGGGCATTTAGTCATCCTAAATATGATTTTTGTTTTACTTGCATTCTTATTGTTCTTCATTTCTTTATATAACAGAATAGAAAAATAACAACAAAGGGTTACTTACTTTTTCACCGGGGGGTCCGATGGGGCCTTGAGGACCAGGAAGACCCTATGAGGTTAGGACACATTGATAGAGATGAGAGTCTGTTGCTATAGCAACAACAAGCATGCGTAAACACACACACACACACACAAACTGTATAAACTGAGGGTTTGTTGGAGCTGTAAATAGTTGAGCTGGTGAAGGAATGTTAAGTGTTTGTATGTGTGTTTGAATGTATGTGTGTAATGGTGGACATAAGACATATTAGCATCTAACATACACACAGTGCATGTGTTCACCTATGTGTGTGTGTGTGTGTGTGTGCCACAGTGTAACTTGAGGCAGTGAAGCTTGCTTCAACAGGTGTGGCAGCTTTGCAGGAATTCCACCAACATGAATAAGATGCTTTCAAATGGATCAACCCTAAGACATTCCCCCTCCCAAGATAAACCCCCTGAAAAATATTTGACAAAAATGTGTGTGTGTGTGTGTGTGTGTGTGTGTGTGTGTGTGTGTGTGTGTGTGTCTCCAAAGGAGGCAGGAGAAATAGAGTGAGGGTGGGCAGAAAGAGATCTGTTTTGACAAAAAACAGCCTCAAATTTAACTTAAAAGAAGTCTTAATACCTGGAGAGATAAACGATATCAAAGCACGCTGTGATAATGAAGCTTTTCAGCTGCATATTTAATTAACCAAAAGGCATACACATCTGAGCTCCAAAGCTGTCAAATAGTGAACCAGAGTAAATCTGCTTCCCTCTGAGTTTGTGGTATAGTGTACAGACAGTAGTGAAGATTAAAAGTGTGTCTGTGTAAATACAATACACATTTGCTCTTGCTTTTGTCACGGCTGGTGAGACAGAGTGTGATTGATTCGTTCACCTGTGTTCCTGGGATTCCTTGCTGACCAGGTGGACCTGGTTCTCCTTGTGGTCCCTTAAAAAGAAAAAAAAAAAAAAAGAGAGAGAGAGTGAGGCTGTGAAAACAAACACTAGTCCCAGAGTAAACCTCAGCACTGTCACTGGAATTGTACACATCAGTGTCAACAAGCAGGTGGATGCCATCCAACCCTCTGCCTAGCAACGGGATAAATTATTATGGCACTATAAGACATGAATCTGCTTTTTGTTAGCTAGTTACAGTATATAATAATACTATTCATAATAATAATAATAATATGAACTAGTATATAATATACGTCACAGACTGATTTTAAAATTAGTACAATACAAGCTCACATATGAACACAACATGTCATGTAGTTACTTTGGATTGTGGCCTATGTAAGGCAGCACCACAGTGAAGCAAATGATCCTCGGCTGCTTTTTAAGTGGCCACTCTCCTTCTCAGGTCCTCTGAGGCATTGGAATTGACATTTGACCTCACAGCTGTGAATCCCTGAAGGGGTTTTTAACAGTCTAACCTTAACAGTGCAAAGTTATAGAAGCAGTCATGCACAGCTCAGACAGCCTCCCCAAACTATGCAGCCTCAGGAGCTCAGGCAACATTTCAACATTTTACTGAGAGGAAGTTGTGTTTGTACCATGTTTCCTTTGGGACCATGAGGCCCGTCAACTCCAGCAACACCCTGTAAAACACAAGTCAGAAAAGACTCATATATACATATACATATACATACATATACTTCATGTCAATTATAGAGTGATATCATAGGTAGAGATGATAAAGCTGATGGTACATACAGGAGATCCAGGAGGTCCCGGTGAACCACGAGGTCCCAGCAAACCTCTAGGACCCTATAAGGAATGAGAAATTACTTCAAGTAAAGTCAGAATTATTGATGATGAATCATTTTCAGTAGGGAAATCCTGTCCCCTGGTGGATACACTTGTGAAAGAGTTGATCAGATGTCAGAAATCACTTAAAAAGAACGCTTTAAGAGGATTTTGTTGCAGCCTGTCGAGATAGGAGACAAGTCTTACACTCTCGCCAGCTAATCCTCTGGGTCCGATCTCTCCATCCTCGCCCTAAGGGGGAAAAAAAAAACAGAAAAACAGTCAATTTACTAAACTGACCTGCACTGGAGAGGTTCAGTGTTTCAGGCGCTGTTATTTCTATACATAAACAACTAAAGGAAATACTGGCTTGACACTAGCAGCTATTATACTATTATACTAATTATAATCAAAACATATCGGTTCTAAAATCAGATGTTTAAAGGATGTAATAGTCAATGTTTTAATCTTGATTTAAGCAAACATAGGTGGATGCAGTAACAGTCTTGGGTGTGGCAGTAGGAGGAGGTGGAGAGGGTAGTTAGTTTCACAGGGTGGAAAGGTTAAAGACAAACCCTACTCCTCCCCACCTCATAGTCTCCACCTAGCTGCCGCTGCCTGAGGGCTGACCCGGTAGGGCAGACCCGGTAGGGCCGCAGCTGATGGTTGGTGTGTTAAATGTTTAACAGTGGTTGAGGGTGTTTAATCGAAAGAGGAAGTACTTACTCTCTGTCCATCCTCTCCAGGGGCACCTATGGGTCCCATTGGCCCGAGCTCCCCCTGAAAAAACGAGACAGAGAAAGAGAATAAGAGAGAGAAGAGAATCAGAAATAGATCTGGACACACTTATCATTTTATGAACTGACCAGACGTTGGTGTTTAAAGAAATTGGAAGCAGTCAGCTTTAGGCTTGTTACATCTGTGTTCATTTTTCTTTCTGCTTTATTGAATATATTCTCATATTGGACAAATTGTGCATTGTTTTTCGCCTTTTTCTCAGTATGCTAGTTTTATTAATGTAATCTAAGCCTCATGGCTTACACTGCATTCAAACTGTGATACTCCTGAACATTGGTGGTTAATTTAAAACATTTTTGTTTCTCCAGTTTTGTGAAATGACTAATTATTATTTTGTATTTCATTTGTGTTATTTGCTACTGCATTACATAATCGAAGAGTCTAAAGGTTACCTCTAGATATACAGACACAGAAACCATAAAGCAGGTTTGGAATCACTGGTCGTCTGTATCAGACTGATGCGGTATGCAATAAAAATACACATAGCTTCATGTGGTTCATTTTACAAACTTGAAATGCATGAAATATAGTAACCTGGCTTCAGTAAATCTTTCCATGTGTTTATGAGCAGGTACATTAGTGGAATAAACTAATTATAACTTCTTACTAAAATATTCCCAACATGACATTGCAGGTATTCACTCATCACACTGAAATTTACGGAGGTTTCTCAATATTGTGATCTTACGGAGATACTGAAATTCCAAACTTTACTGATGACGGCAGCCAAATATATTTCATTACATCCAAAACTTATATAAAAGATATAAAATATATATAATATATAAAAGATACAATCTAAGAAGACATAATTTCCCAGTAACTTTCCTAGTTTTTCTCATAAAATTAAAAACATCTAGATGAGTTGTTTCAATACTCTGATATAGCTGATATCAACCTATTGTACTCACCCTGTGTCCCTTTTCACCAGGCAGTCCAGGGAGTCCATCAAAGCCTCGGTCACCCTGTATTGAAACACAGCAGGTGATATCATCATACAACACAGCATCTATAGACTGATCTGATCACACTCGTCATCATCGCTGTAGCATGTAAGTAGTAATGCTTTACAAAAACACAATACTTTCACTATTTAATGGTTTGTAGTTAGCGACATGAACATAAAATGGCAAAGAACTGGCATTTTTGGTACCTTGGAGCCCGGCTCTCCGGGCATACCACGGGCACCGTCGGCTCCGGAACGACCCTTAAAAACAGCAGCAGAAAGATTAGACATATTCATAGAGATATTTAGATATGATTCTGTTCAGTTAATCACTGCAGGTGATTGTTGTAATGTATAGACTCTTAACAGTAATAAGAAAAAAAATAGATATTTTAAATCAGAAAATGAAAGAGTCTGTAGATTAACACATATACTTGTTAGAAAATATCTAACTGTCCTTCTTCACCTTTGTCTCATATGACAGAAGATCAGTGGTTTGAGCAACATTGTAACATTATAAATCAGCTACCGTCACACATTTGACCTGTGAACCGAGCTTGCATTACTAATTTGGTTTATGTTTATTAGTAAGCAACTGGGTCAAGACATTTGGCCGCATAGAGTGACTGCACCATGACACTAATTGTGCCCCATATCCGTAGCCAGTTTTCCCCCTTTTTTTGGCATTTTCAGACAGATTAACTGGCCAACCATTGATCCGAGGATTGAAGCCAGTGTAGGCCTTTAAGCACGTATCAAGAAATTGTTCATTGGACTGGAAATAAGCCTCTCAGCATTTGAGCAGTGAGCACAAGTACAAACAACTGCACGAGCTTGCGCACACAACAACAAACACAGAGGCATGTGAGAGCACACACACACACACACACACACACACACACATAAAGCAGTGAGAGTGGACCAGGTCACTGAGTTCGCTCACCCTCTTGCCAGCTTTGCCAGGTTGTCCTGAAGGCCCTTGGATGCCACGTGGACCCTGTGCAGACACATGAGGGTTTTAGTTTAGTGACCAACGTTTAGATGTGGCTTCCAGATGAGCGATATTTTATGCATCATAGGATCGTCACTTCTTTCTCACCTGAGGACCGGGGTCTCCACTTTCACCTTTCAGTCCAGAAGAACCAGGTAGACCCTAAAGCGAGAGGAGAACATAAACCAAACATGTATATAACTTATATCAAACATTTAATTCAAACTGCAGACACACGCAGTTTGGAACAGGACAGATGGGTTAAAAAAAGGAAACAGCAGATGGCGATATTTAGCTTAATATGGGCATTTTTTTGTGTGTGTGCGTATCCAGATATCTACACATTCCTCTTACAGATGCATGAGCTACCTGACTATTCAAGCGAAGACACTGTAGGCCTCACGTTGACTGCTTTTCTTAAATGGCACAAACACTACTGTTGATTTAGATGTAACAGGTTGGTCACAGGCATATAAAGTAACGTGTGTAATTATCCTGATAGCTGAAAATCAACATCTGAAGCTATACATAAAACGGCATGAGCATGCAGGCACATTAACACAACTGGGTGTCCTTTGGTATATACTTAAGTCTAAAAATGCAATGCTAAATATTTGGTCTAGGCAGAGATTTTTTGGGCATACTGTATACTGTAATCTGTCTGCAGACAAGTATGGAATCAAAGATAGTGATTTGGCAGTTACAGACAGACGTTTTGCATCATAAAATAGCTCAACTGTCTGAAATGCTGCGTTTTAAACACGTACTGCACTAAATCAAGAAAAGAAACAATTTTGGTGAGGTACATTTTTCAGCATATAAAAGTCACAAATTCCTTATCTCATCCAGTACTTATTGCTATATCATCTCTGACCATTATGCTTGGTATTAAGCCTGTGAAGGGCAGAATTAACAGAGGGTAATTCTTCGTGTCTTTTGTAGGGCCTTTTCCTGCAGATAAATAGTGGATCGTGTATCAACAAGCCCAAGAGAGAGAGAGGAGGGGGGGGGGGTTGGAGCGACAATACAATGAAATTTTCCTGGCAGCTGGTAGCACCTAGATAGTAACAGACAGGCATTGTGGCCACCAAGCATTGATGCAACATGTTTGTTTCTTCCAATTAATATTTCCAGAAAATATATATATATATATATAAGTAAGAAGTATGAATTTCACTTGTCACTTCACTTCACTTGGATATGTGAAGACAGTGTTGGTAAAACAAAATGAAAAAGAAGAAGAGACTCACCACTGGCCCCGATCTTCCTGTCAAACCCATTGGCCCCGGGGGTCCCCTCATAGCCAGCTGCAGGGCAGACACAGACAAGAACAAGGTAAAGTTACACTTAGTAAAGAAATGCATTCAAAACAATGTACCTGAATTACCATATATGAAGAAAAAACAATCTGCATACAGTATTTACTTGATTACTTGTTACATGTACACGTTTGTATATCTTCTATTATTCAAAGCTTTTGTCTTCAGTTTTATTGATACATTATTGATTTATTGATACACTTTTATTGCTTGTTATACTGTATGTCCCATACTAACTTGAATCTGTGATTTTAGCTTTATTTTACTCTTGGTTTTCTCTAGATTGGAGTGTGCTATGTGTATGTTAATCAGTGTTTTGATTTATTTTATTTTATTTTATTTTTTGGTGGCTGGTTACTATGCAGTATTTTCTAAGCATTGTTATAGCTTTTAAAGTGATTTTTTTAAAATGTTCCTCATTCGGGCTTTCAAACTGCTGTATAACAGTAAAGCACACATGGCAATAATTTCATAATTTCACCGCATCCCATGTATGGTGCTTTTGGGTCCATTTCCAAACTGTACATATTCTGTATCATTCTCTAATTACTCTCTTACGTCTTCCTAAGCAGCACATTCATAGAGAGGTTTCCACACTTCATCTCACTGCGGTGTCTCACAGTGTAATTAATAACAAGGAATAACAAGCAGAATCCACCAGGACTAAATACCATGGCCAAACCAAAAGTCCCACTCCCATCCCACATATACACAAAACCATTTTGTACACCTGTTGGTTTAGACCACCCGCAGCTCAGGAACCCCTAAAGTATTTTTAACAGTCTCTCCTGTCTGTCCATCTGTTCAAAGTGGCCTTTTTATGTTGTTGCTCTTCAGCCTGCTCGGCATGTCTCCTTTTAGCCTTGCAAGGCCAACAAAACACAGTGTACCCGCCTCCTCTCCCCACCAAAATACAGTCTCCTTCTTCCTTCCCCTCCTTTCTCCCTACAGCTGTGTGCAGGGAGCAGGGTGGGGGTGGGGGTTTTAATGTCCTTGTCTTACTTACTCTGGCCTGGGAAAGGATGGCCTGGGCCTGGGCTTCCTGGGCCGACACCACTGGACCCTTCTCCCCATCTCCACCGAAACGGAACTATTTTACACACACACAAACGTTTAAGAAGCTAGTCAGTCTGTTTGACTGGTTCATTATCACTCAGTACACAATAAATGGGTCTGGTTAGGGGATTATACAATACCGAGTGGCTGATATGCACTTTCGTTGAATTATTCTAAGCACTTACTGGCAGCATCAGCATTGTACCAGGGGGCCCCGGTAAACCATCAGCACCAGGCAGACCAGCACGACCAGGAGGACCCTGCAATACAGAGGAGAGACAGCCAGATTATAAAATGATCAACTGTATGAGAACTATAAATAAAATAAAAAAAGTAAACAGCTGCCACCTCCAGTCGCTCCTTTCTGATCACTAAATCACAAAATTCAGAATGCTGCTTGTGTAAAGTTCTCACATGTAAACTTTAGTAGAAAAGCCAAATTAATAACTTATGTGCTCTAAACTAAGGTTGCTTTATTGTCTACGATTTGTCTATTGGCTCTGTCACATCATACGACACTAATTATGAACCTGTTGGTTTAAGGTAGTCGAGTCTTAAAATGTATGATGGTGTAGATCACTAAAAATCACTCTGTAAGAATGTTAAACTAAATGTAGGCAAATGACAAAATATATAAGCATACGTATCCAAACACAGAAAATGTTGTCACCGGCAGGAATATGAACGGAAACACAAACACAGATACATATGCACACAGGCAGAAACACAGATGGAGCAGTACATGCTGGAGGTGTGCTGTTTGCTGTTTGCTCCTCCTCCAGCACACATAGACCGGTCCTGTAAGACACGCCACTGTCTACAGTCCAAAACAAACATCCCTCTCCATGAAGGCTGGCTGTAAATAAAGTGAGATATCGCAATATACATTTTCAGTGGCCGTCTGCCACATGTAGTGCAGAGTATTAAACTACATGCTTTGTCCTTTTTTGCCTGTCTTTCAGTACTGTGGATAGCGACACATGTGCAAATATACTTCATTCTTCTGTCATTCTTGCAAGTCACTGTTTGATTCAGCTCTATGCACAGAATAAAATATAATCACAACATGAAATAGCACTATGTGCTGCCACTAAGAAAACAGTCTGCTTTGTTGACGGACTTCTGTCTTCTTTGTGTGCTTTCCTGAGGAGGGGTCATCCGCGGTGTGTCACCCCTCTTTTACCCACATCTCTGTAAATCTAGAAGCAGGGAAGGAGGCGCCTGCGGGTTCATTTACTACATCATCATGTAGCCTAGAGGTGGTGTCCTCTCTACTGTTGCACCAGTGAGATGCACTGACACTGAAATTGCATTGCTAATTTTTATCATTATTGGCAGCGATGATAATAATAACCAGAAGGTGGGAAATTCACATTGCTCAAAACTTTGGTGTAGGAGCAGATTGTACATAAAACATACACAACTATTATTGGACATAATAACATAATATGTTTTGATATAATTTGATGTGTTTTTGGTCTCCCTATATTTTAACTTGGCTTAACAGTCAGTAAGTTGACTACTGCTGTAGTTCACGTTCATGCACAGTATATTCACAAAATACACACATTAATAGAAGCCTGTGGCTGGTTTGGGGACATAAATAGCAACTCACCCTGTCACCAGAATCTCCAGAAGGTCCCGGGGGTCCTTGTAGGCCTGAGGGACCTGGAAGACCCTAAAAAGATAAAGCTAAGTCAGCAGACCACCAGGGTGCCAGGACATTTAAAAATGATGCTTTAGGGTATAAAACACTGACACTTGTTGGCTTGTTTATTTTAACAATATACTCACAGCTGGGCCGGGGGGTCCTGGTGGTCCTTCAATCAGCATGCCCTTGAAAAAACAAATATACTGTTTAACACCCACAAATGCTGTCGTGTGAGGCAGCAGTGCTACAGGAAAGCTCAGAATGAATCAACACATTTTGAGCATAAGTTTGCTGCAATTGTTTTTGGATTAGTGTTTTTAATGGATCTTAAAAGAAGCGCTTGTTCAATGTTTTGTAATCTTAGAGGAACAGCTGATTTAATCACAATTGATTTTTTTGATTATTTCAAATTTATATTAAAGAGTTCCAGCTTATGAAAAATTGACATCTTGCTTTTAGAACTAAAACGGCATGTAATCATAATCATATCACTTTAGTATATCAGCATTGAGTTTAGAGGCCTTACAGGCTCGATCACAGCTGGCTCGCCCTTTTCTCCCTTCTGGCCAAAGGCTCCTTCAGCACCAGCGACCTGCAGTTACAAAGCAAGCACAGAGATGACAGCCCTCACACTTCAGTTATATATATATATATCTAAAACATGTGAATAATAGAAATGATAAGGGACGATGACTACGGAGCCGGTGAAAAGAGTGTCAGAATAAATTTTACTCAATCAATCAATATCGTATATTGAGTTGAGGCAGAGAGTGAATCACGAACAACACAGAGTGTGATTACAAAACAGGCAAAATGTTAGTCGTCACGAGCAAGAATGTACCACTACTCTATATGCTTGAAATGGACCAATGCTGTCATTGCACTGCCATTGTGCAGTGTGGCTAATGGTGACCAAAAGAAACAATATGAAACACCAACAGATTATTGTTGTCATGCAAACCTCGCACAAGTGCAAATGTGACAAAATTTAAATAAATGAATGAACACAACAGTGATTTCATTAGTGGTGGTGAATTAGTTCTACTGCAATGGTGTGTGTGTATGTGTGTTTGGATGGAGGTGGAGAAGCTTGGGTGAGATGGGAATGATAAGGAGGTGCTTGTGCTTGAGAGGGTGGGCAATGTGTGTGTGTGTGTGTGTGTCTGTGTGTGTAGAAAGGTACTAAAAGGGCGTAAAAGACTTGTAAAGACCCAGCCCTCACATGATAATAATACACACAGCTAAAAGACTTGAATGTGTTTGATGATTCTGACAGAAAAACTGTGACTGTTGGTTGTTGAAGGCACATTTTAAACACAAGTGAAAAGAATCCATCATTTTTTTTTTTTTTTTTTTTTATTAAACTTGTGTGCACAGCGCAGACAGCAGCCTATGAGTAATGAGCTAATTGCTGTGCATTCATGGAGGGATATGTCACAGAGAGGCTGCTTATTAAAATGTCAGAGGAGAGGCAGGGATCAGATCCGACTGCTGAGAGACGAGTGGGGTAGGGAGGAAGGGAGGGGGTGAGGGTGGGGGGTGCTGGTATGTTGGGGCTGGTTGGGTGACGTTATAAGAAAGGAGAAAATAATGCTCTAATGAGTGTGAAGGATTTCTCTACTGGTTCACACATTGTAGAGTATGTCGGAATCTCCTAAATTATGAAGTATTCCGTTATGCCCTTTTGAAAACAAAACAGAGATGCATGCGTTGACCATATCATAGAAGTCAAGTCATTAAATCACCAGTCACAGACAGCGGCAAGACAGAGAGGTTTTTACTGACTCCACACTCAACATGTCAATGACACATTTTACCATGCCAAGCAACCGACCAGAAAGGCGTGCAACTGGAAGACAGTATGAGTCTCTAGCACGTGCCGTTCATGCACACACCCTCCAGTCGCCGGGTCAGGGTGTGGTACTTACGGTGCTCTCGGAAACGTCGGTTTCAGCAGCAACCCCAGGCCCCACCTCATCATCGTAGGCCTCCGTGGGTTTGGATGGGGTTGCGCCATACTCATCGTATGCCCCGTAATCATACAACTTGTTGTCAACCTCGCCCAAGTCATACTCCTTTAGGTCATATTCCTTAAAGTCATATGCTTCTGCACCAGTGTCCACGTTGTCCACCGTTTCTGGGACAATGGTGGGTTCTGGAGCAATGGCAGTGGCCTCTGTGGCATAATCACTGAAGACATCCTCCTCCACAGCCTTTCAGGTGTTACCCAAGCGAAGAACGGGGGACGTAATGGTCAGCAACCAAGGAAATAAGGATGTTAGTGTAGCAATTGAGGCAAATAGTCTACTTTTAGATGTTATTAAAGCAGAGTGCAGATAAAATTTAGCATGGTATGCAGAAATAAAAGCAGTGGTAACATCTTATTTATTCTAAAATATATATAGCAATTTTAATTTATGTTGAGGAACAGATAAAAATAAATCACTGAGAACATAATCACAAAAGAATGAACTTCAGTAGTGTAGTGATCACTCAGCACACCACAGTTCAGTAAATATAACACTTACAATTTGACAGAATAAATAAAGTGTTACCGTTATGACAGAATAACATCATTATCAACTGTGATGATCAAAAGGTTGTTAATCGTACATGTCGAGACAGACTTATGTTATTTCAGCCTTCTTTTCTTCCTTATCATATAACCATACGTGGCGCACTGATATAGACAGTAAAGGAAGGCTGAGATAGACGTCTGAAATGACGCTAGCAGCATTTTGCATGAAGATCAAATGAATCATTAGGTTGCGGCTGTGCAGGTATACAAAGCACATCGGGATCTTGATGCCACCTGGGAGTTTACAATGAGTATGGGATCAAATTAGGGCCATGTGTGTTGTAGATGTGTATTTTTACACATTCAAACATTTGAATGTATTTACACAAAATGTTTTTACACATTCAGACATGGTGATACACAGCCACAGCACATATATGACTAATTTGAGCCCATAACAATGATGCACTCTGTATTTTGCACAAGCATTACAACCACAGTCACTTTGCACAATTGTTTCTTTCATTCCAAACTGCGATCACGGATCATGGATTTAGCCTCGGAGAGCGACAAACTGGATGCAATTACACAGTTATTATTGGCAGCACTCCATCTTGCCAAATTATATATTTAAAAATTTCTCGTATAATCACACCCACTTTGTCAAACGCTGCAGTAGACAATGCAAGTTCATAGCTGGCTGTGAGGAGATATTTGGCTTTGTTGATCATAGTTCTTGAAAAAAAAGATAATTAGTTGAACTAGTGATCAAACCCAAGCTTATAATGTGATGGTACAACAGGGCATGTATTTTTTAAACAGATAATCTGCAGGATCATTAGATGTCATTGGCATGGGCTTGAGAAAAGGCTCTGCCATAATCAACTTCTTTCAATCCTGGATAAGGCTGCAAGTCTTGTCAACTCTCCAACTCTTTGTGTGGGTAATAAAAGCAGAAAAAGCCAACGTGACTAAGTCAACATGTCTCAGTAAACAGCATTGTCTAAGATGCTAGAAAACACATTTGGGTAACTTAATTATGTTCACATGCTGAGAACTAACAACATTTGCAGCCATAGCCAACATTGAATGACATGACATGAAGCTACAACTGACTTCCACAATGTCCACTGCATCAGGAGGTGCTTGGTGTATGCAGTGAGTTGTGGCTCGTAGGTTGTAACAATTTAAAAAATAATTCCCTTTCCATCAGTTCTACCACATGACAACACCTTACTAATCCAAAACAGACACATCAATTCCTTTGATTGGTTGTGTCTTTGTCATTTCATACCAGATACTTCCTTGGTTCCCAAAATGGTCCCGGGATAACATTTCCCAAAAACACCTAACACTGTTTCTTAAAAGTAGATGAGAATGAAGATGGAAAATTACCTCATTAGGTCCACTCGTGGCAAAGGGGTACTGAGTTTGAGTATCATCTACTGTTCCGTAGTCAATGTCTGTATTGTAATCTCCTTCTACATTGTTTAGCTGAATCATGTTGAAAAAAAAGGAAAGAAGAATAAAGCGAGGGTTAATATGAAGGCTCAAACCACATATTGTTTGCTAGGGGTCCTCTCAAGCTGACTACAGACCTGCTACTTCTACACAGAAGAAGTTAAGGAGCTGTCAAGTCTCCCATCATAGATTTTCCCTTTCAAAATTCAGGGAAGGAAGATCTTGATGGGATTTGGTCTTTTTTTTTTTTTTACATGAACGTTTACCCTAAAATTGCCTCTGGGTCGTGCCGGTGCTGTGGCCTGGTAGCCAGGCATCTGTCGCTTCTTCTTAGCGGCAAACTTTTTAGCTGGTGATTTTTTGGCAGCCAAGAACTTTAAGGGCTTGGCCTTAGTTTTACTGAGGGACTTTCTGGACCTCTTCTTTTTCATGGAGACACTACGTTTCTTTCTCTGGAAGAGGTGGCGGCGACAAAGAACACCAAGACAAAACATGGAACATTCAAAAAGGGGAAATGATTTAAAGGCACAATCCGTGACTGGTGTACAGTCTTTTCTACTCCAACTGTCAGAGCCCATGTGCTCCACTTTCAAGTAGCAGCCTATGTAGTTGATGTGCATAGTGCTTGTATAAATGTTGCCCGCGTCCAGTACAACAACTACAAAGGCTAACAGCAGTGTATGGGACAGTTGGGTGGAAAGGGTACTGTGCACCAATCAAGAACTGGGCCTTTCATGACAAACACACAAGAGATTTTTTTTGGGACATATATATACTGTATGTATGATTCTGGGACAGATGCACAAACAAAACATAGTGGATTTTGCCTTTCAGCAACTCTTTTCACTATTGCATTAGAATAAAAAGAGCCATAACTGGATTGGATTGATTTTGCTGCAGCTTTCAAAATGATGCAATGATGTATACAATAGTTTTAAAGACATGCTGGAATGCAAAGAAACAGTCGAAGCAGATAGCACTCTCCCAGTAAGAGAAAGGCAGCAGCCTCATAAAACAGACACGAGGAGGACTGACACACCGAGTATGTTTACATGCACACTCAAAAGTCTACTGTAAGGTCCTAATCAGATTAGACATAACCAGGTCAGAACACCTAGATTGATGCCAAATTTACTTCATGTCAACACTTTCTCTGATACTTTGATACATACCATATATGCATCTAAACAGAATATTACCATGGAGCTGATTACTCGCAATAACCGGATTATTAATGTGCACATAAACATAACATTGAGACACGCAGACAACACACACAAGACAAACTGAGCGATGGGTGACTAACAAATAAAAGACATTACAGGAAACACATTTTTGGTTTTCTTTTCTTTTCCTTTTTTCATTTACCTGTGGTTCAGAATACTCATCGGTTGGAACGATGTCTGTGGCTCCCTCAGAGTAATCATAGAACTGAGAGTAATCTAAGTCATCAGTAGTGTACTGGAGGGGTGGAGAGAGACAGAGAAGAAACGGAGAGAGAGAAAGAGAGAGGTGGAGAAAAGTCTTGGCGTTAGCATTAGCATCAAGAATGCAGAGTGCGTTCTCAGCAATTAGATGATACATATATAACGTATCATCATTAGCATGTTACATGTTTAAAGGGTTAAAGCCAAATAATTGTAAATCATGTACTGGAACTCTGTTACAGTACATTCAACTGTCATAAGTATGTGCAATGGCACTGATAATGGTTAGAGACTGAATAATGTAAGTGCATTATTATAATTATACACACAACATCATAATATAATAATATATTAGGATCAAGCTCTACTGATATAAACAATGAAAATAACTTCATTGCCTTTAAATAAACAGAATCGAGTGTTACTGAATTAAATAATGATCTTAATGGGGAGAATAAACAAGCAAACAGATGTTGAAACTAACAATGTTGGTCTCAGCCTACAAACGCGTAATAAAACGGGAAGTTTAAAAGCTCATAAAACAAAGGAACACAACAGGAAAACTGGAGATATAAGAAGTGCCAGCTGCGTTTCAGGGATATATCGTAATGGAACTTTTTCATTGCAATCCTGTAAATTATACGCTTCAGGACTTCTAAGGTTTGCTAGATTAAAGGGGTCCGATTTCAAAAAAGCACCTTCTCTCAGTTCTCTAGCAGTTCTTTATCGACAAAGCAAAAACATCACTATACTATATAATTCATATATAAATCTGATGAAATGCATGTAGTCGCTTCATGCTCCCACTTCGTAGAGAAGTCTGAACATGTTTCCATGTTTAACTGATTAAACATGGAAACATCTCACAGCTAGTCAGTGTCCATTATGCTATATTATTATAATAATGAATCTAACCTGCATGTGTTTGGTCTGTGGGATGAAGTACCAGGAGAGAAGCCACACAGGCCCGATGAGAACATGCAAACGTTAAATATGTGAGTACTTAAAACGGCTAATAAATCTACAGAATAACAGGAGATAATTACATTCTCCACTGTGTCCTTGAATACTGCTTATCAGTAAACAGTTAACAGGGGTTAATAGACTTTTACATTGCATCCTTAAGTTTGAAAAAGACAACTGAGGGAAAAAAAAGAAAGGATTAAAGAGAGAATAGGTAGCCCTATCTGGTGGTTTCAATAGAACCTTTAACAGGTGATGGACATCACTGTCTGAGGTGTGCTCAGACGTACCACTGATTCAGTGCGTATTCACCCTTTAAAAAAGGGTGCAATATACAGATCCCAATATGTGAAAATACAGAAATGCTGCTGTTTATGCAGCTCATACTAATAGCAGTGGAATTCCCCTTACTTATATTTTAGCAACCTTGCTCTGCAAAGGACACCTACAGTGTGGAGTAGGTACTCTCTGGAGGGCTGTTTGAACATGCATGCGTGTACCAGGATCATGCACCTTTGCCAAAGTGTAAAACCTGCAGGCTGAATAATTTACTATAAAACTACTACAGCTGTCACAGCTGTCACTTCTGTACATTAAACCTCTTATGAACAAGTAAAATATAAGGTCACTAAAGTTGCAAAAAATGCCTACATTCATGTGAATGCACAGACGTATAACGTGCAAATAAAACCTGACAACTATGCCTGTCAAAGACATAAACAGGCTATCAGTATGAACAATATGCAACACTCAAGTTGAAGTGAGGCTCTTTATATTTTTCATCTGAGAAAATCCCATTTAATCAGGGCCCTTTAATGGTACTCTGTAGACTCTCCCCCACCCTCCCTGATTGGCTGACCTCTTCCTCCGGCTGCTGGGCCTGCAGGGAGTCACTGTGGGGAGTGTCACAGTCTGGGCTGTAATGTTCACAGTAGTCGTATGCGGCTTTGGGATCATCTACAATCAGAAGTTGCTGGATGTCACCCTGCAGAAAAAAAGAAAAAGAAACTTGGGTCAGTTCACTTTCTTCATACGTGAACATATGTTGCCCACATGCAATCTTCAACACCAATGTTTTAGAATACACATGTAACATTAGACATCAGTATTTTGAATTTAAAATGATTTACTTGCATATCACTGTTACTAACAACTAATGTGCATTGATAAAGTTTAAATTAAACCAGATCACAAGCAACAGACAAGACAAGACCGAACAGACACACTGACAAGTCTCATGTTTCATCAAGCCCACACATACTGGGTAACCTGGCATGAATGGAAATCCTAAATTATAGATGAGATTTCTCATGTCCCATACACTTACAGAGTCTGGCCCCTTGTATGATTAAACTGAACACACCCAACACATTCACATAGTGCAGAAGGGAAGGGAACTGAGGTTCCGACAGTGGGAAATTATTATTATCAGTGCTGGGGTTTACCTTTAGAAAATCAAACAGACATGTACCAGCAAGACACAAGCAACACCTGGCATGACCATGTGTTCTGCAGTGAAATACTTCATTCTTACTATCAAGAAAAATAGTAATAGCTGAAAACTTTGTTTGTATAAAACATATTGGCAGGTCCACATTGCTGTCTTATATTTGTTATCACGGATAATGTCATGTTAAAGGGGCTATATGTAAGAATTGTGAAGCAATTAACATATATATTATATTAATAAATACAAATTAATTTATTGCCAATAGGTAAACAGGTTGTAACAAGTTAAAAGTGAGACCTTACCCCGACTTTCCCGAAAACCAAAAGGAAGTTTTTGTGCGCCCCCACACGCCTTGCCTCTCTCCCACTAACAGCAAATAAGCAGCACCCACCATAACAGAAAACAGCACAGCAGTCAAGCTCTGAATCAAACCTCATAGTCACTATTGCTTTTAATTTAAATACTTGAATGTGCTAAAATGAAACCATCTCTAAAATGGTACATGGGGAAAGAAAAAGCGAACCATTGGGCAAAAACAAACACTACACAATGGCTTTGTCTTAAAAACCTTTTAAAATAACATACAGGAAAGTGAAAAACCTCAGACACAGTTTGTGTTCCTCAAATCACAACGTTTTCTAAGGTCGGGATGCTCTGTTATCACTTTGTTATCAGCCAAAGAACACAGCTCGCTGCGAGGAAGAGAACGTATCCGCTAACGAATCTGGATTTGAGTTTGCAGTCTGTAATTGCTTGTACTACGTTCCTGGAGGCCCTTATACACACTGCAAAGACAGCTGACGGGTTCTCGGGAGGTAGAGGAGATGCATGTCTTTGGTTAGCTCGCAGAGAGATGCCTGAGCCCAGAGGTAAAATCCTGATGTGTCAGCAGAGACACTATATGTTGAAAAGCGGAATGGATGATTGGCAGAGAAACACGAGAGAAATAAAGCGAGCTGCAACTTGTCAGGAGAACGAGTGTATGTGTGTGTGTGTGTGTGTAAAAACTAGATGCATGGATCCTTACCATTCTTAGTATACCTTAGTATAAACATCTATGTGCTAAGGCTTGTTCAATGGGAAAACCAGCACAGCTTCTTGAAACGTTTTTTTTTTTTTTCTGTGTAGCCGTCCATCAACATCTCGTTTCAGTTTTAGTTTGACAGTGTTTGGAGATTCCTCACTGTGTGCCTCTGGCTGGATGGTTTAGCTGACCGGTTGGATGCATTGTTGATTATAAAAGCTTATAAAAGATTATAAATACTTGTGTGCATTCTTACGATTAAAATATGAAAAATCGGTTAAATCTGTTGTTATATCTAGGGCGCACTAGTCTTAAATCTCACTAATTAATCTGTACATTTAATTTCTCCAGCATGATGTTCAAGGGACAGATATGACATGTGGTATCAAACCGAATATTTAAACTTTTCCTTTAAGTTTGGGTGAATAAAACACAACATCACATCAAGCTATGGTCTTATTATGCACCGTCGCTGAAAGATATGATACCTCTTAATCCTTTAAATCAAACATTCAAAAAACAACGGCATTGACTATGAAAAGGCAAATCTGATTGTTCAAGTGGGCATGGGGCAGCTTTAAAATTAGGTGGCAAGTCTGAGGTGTGCGTGTGTGTGTGTGTGTGTGTATGTGTGTTTGGGAAGGTTTGACAGAGAAAGAGAGATCAAGCCTTGCCCTGAGTCAAGTTGACATGTATTACCTCATGTGTCACCTAAGACCAACAGTGAATGCTTGAACCCTGCCTAGAGTCAGCTGTAATTAGTCCATGTCTGAGAGCCACTGGCCTGCACACAAATAGGCTGAGGAGACATGGGGTTCAACCATCAGACCAGATTAGCACAACGAGGAAACTTTTTGACTGTTTCATGTGAGGGGCAATAAGCAACATGACAGATATAGTCCCAACAAACACATGGGTGTGAAGTGAAAAGCCCTTTTTTTTTTTTTTTTTTTTTGTCGTGTTAACATTGAAGAACACCTACATGAATCAGACGATCATCTATTGTATATATACTTGTCAAGGTAACTTATAGTATTTGCAGCATTAGCCTGTCATGCCAGCGGAAAATAAGATCGTCGCCGAGTAGTCATCTGACAAAGAAGAACCAATTCCCAAAACCGACGACAAGGCAAGGAAACCGATGTCACGGAGGGAACACCAAGAGAGATCCAGAGACAGAAAGGCAGGGATTTAGAGAGAGAGAGCAGCTGGGATGGTAAAAGATGTTTTGTGCTGGGAAACACCTGGGGAGAGTTATGCTCAGGCTCTGAGTCTGTCTTCCATTGTGGGCTCGACTGCTGAGATAAAAGCCTTTGGCAACTTGGAACGAAGCCAGAGCTCCAAAATATGCCCCTCCTGGCTACAGCATAGCGCAGCGCTGCACTGCACAGAAACAGACCCACAAGGCTGTGTGTTAATGACTGCAGTGTCAGAGGTCAACAAGAAAAGAGAGGCTGAAAGAGAGAAGTGGGGTCAAGATCAACAGCTGAGACTCGTGAATCCCCTGTAGAAATCCATTTAGAACTCTGTACCTGCTACGTATACAGTGCACTCTTTTGTCATGCAATGTTTTTGAAGAACACGAGAGCGCGTGGTAGTTATTATCCATCAAAGATATACAGTAATAAGGTGAAAATAACTAGAGGGTTATACACCTTATGGAGAAACTGTATAATGTATGCGCATTCATGGTATGATACTAAACCGTGTGATTTTTAAAATTATTTTGTCCAGTCAAAGAGCTACTTTGAGTCTGCGGTGTCTGTTCAGATCTATTATTGTTAACTCACCGCTATTAAATTTGACAAGCATGACCTGTTTACACCCTGTTAAATTAAGGATTAAGGATTTTAAGACATGGGATTTCTACTTGATAAGACCTGCAAAAACTATGTTAATCATAACTAATGGAGTCATTGAGTCTTTTTTTTTTTTTTTAAGCAATAACATCCTGTTTGGCATGTTTAGGATCAGATAACGGTAGTAGTACAGGGACACAGACAAAGCAATGGAAATAATAGTATTTTTTCGACATTGTACAGCTCATGACAACATACCTGATCTTACTCTAACAACACTATCCACCTTAACCTCATCCAGACTACAAGGCACCGTGGATATAAATACACACGTTGGGGCCAAAGGTTAAAGCAGTGCACAGTAAAAGTGTTTAAAATTTCCTCAGAGGAGATGCATAAAGATAACATCCATGTTTGTTTAGGATACACAGTTCTTTTGACTTTTTCTCTACATAAAATCCAATTGCATGTTGTAATTACAGAGCGAGTGCGGGGCATCACTGGCCGAATCAAAACACAAAGTGGTCGTCACCACGAGTCCTTTGACATACCTCTGCCCAGGGCAACATCTAGTCCGGTCATAGCCAACTGTAATTAGACATTCCCCCATACATCAATTAGCCAACCCCCCATTCAAATTCTATACAGTTACAGTTGCCCTGAAGAGAAGAGAACTGAGTCACCTAGAAAAAGCAAAAGGAGAGACCAGACAGCTGGACAGTCGAGCTTCCAAAACATGACACTAAAAGACTAGCTTACAGAATCATTTCTACATATTTACTATACAAGTAAAAAGGAGCTAGAAATGGTGCCCTGGTGGCTTCCTGTCTCTCTCCACTCACTGTCAAATACAGGCAAAAAAATGCATTTTATTGTAGTGAAAAGAAATCTGGAAACTTCATATTCCATATTGCATTTGTAACATATTCTAAAAGCCCACGATATTGATTAGGCAAGAAGCATTTTGTGGTAATACTGTTGGCGCAGGCAGCATGACACGGAATACCTCAGCTGAGACACACCGAGCACTGATAAGTGTTTGCTATCCAAGAACGGGGGGGAATAGGCAGGTATGTATACAAGTGTATTTGATTCAGACAGGTAATGTCAGCCAGGCTTGAATAGACGGTCTCATGGCTTCGGCACGGTAGGGAGGCCTCAAGGCAGAGAGGGTGGAAAAGGGAGGAGGAGGTGGTGAGATGGGGGAGAATATTCAGGGAGGGGAGGAGATGAGGAAATGAGGAAGGCCCAACGAGGCAATGAAAGACTCCCATTCATCTAAACCAGATCCCTTTGCGATGGTGGTCGCCTCTAACCTGGAGTAGGTATGGCATGAATAGACTTCTATGAAAAATGCAGGTCAGCTCGTGGAAACGAATGTCACGAGTTTGAATAAGGGAGAAAATGGTTGTAATGTTTTATCATTATGGAATATCAATATCAAATCTACTCACGGAAATCAAAAACTCTCCTGCAACAGTGTCTTAAAAGGGAAACTTAACCTATACTTACTTTATACTTCTCAGATTCAGACTACAGATCAGCTTTCTTATGCTTCCACATCAAATCAAGTCATTTTTACAAAAAGAAAAACGACAAGTAAAGGCTGCAACAAAACTGATTTCACCAACTAATATATCTTTTCATCATAGCCATCGGCTTGAATGGACAAGACTGAGGTATTTCCTTCCCTTTACATCCCAGCATGCAATGGGCCCTGAGGATCTCTGAGGAGAGCGGGGGACAGAGAACAGACAGGAGACCTGTTCCAACAACCACACAGAGAAGACCCTGTTAGCTGACTTATGGCTCCTATTTTCAGCCCTTCCACTTGCCAACCTCTGACTGGACACACTGTTTCATACAAATGCTGGCTTCAGTGCCCTCTCATAAATCTAATCAAAACTGACAGGAGATATGAAAGCAGATATGCTTATGAAAAAAATTGCAGCTAAAACAAATAGTCTCTAGGTCTCCTTTGACTGCCATCAGATATCAGATCAGCTGTATTACAAGCATATTTAATATTCCCTACTAATGGACGTCGGTTAAACAAGATTAATTAACAAAAACATTAAGAGGCACCATCTTCCGTCAGTTCACTACTGACAGGGGCTAAAATAATCTTTATAAATGTCTTGATGCTTGTGTCTGATAACATTTTATTAATATTTCTCCCATTTGGTTGTTTGACTTGTTTGATGGTTGCTTCCATTGCAGTTTTAGTTCTGGTTATAATACCTGCATAGTCATAATGTAAATGACCATATAAGTATAGCACTAGGTCAGCACATCATGCAAGACAAAAATCTGAAGTGTGGCATGCTGTCATGAGCAACCAAAAAAATCCTAGTGCACACAGATACAAAATAGCCTCAAATATGCATAGTCGTGTGTTCCTGTGGTGAGGACAAGGCATGCCAGAAAATGGCTTTAAAACATCAATCAAACATGGCATCAGAATAATGACTAGTCATTCCTGCTACCCATAAACAAACCCAGCACTCTCTGATAAGCAAACACAGCCCCCCCATACAGCCTTTCAGTGACGTTTACTTCCCACCAGGAGCGGACCATGAGTGTCATGACAATCCAGCCATTGTCTGTCATTATTTACATCCTCCTGAACGCCTGCAAACTATCCACCTCCGGGTGAACTGTGACGCAAAGCAAAGCGGTCACATCACTGGGTGAAGGGGTAGGAACACACCCCCAAATCCCAGAAAGACACCCCATTTTTATTTAGTCTCCACCATTTGATATTGAGAAATGATGAAAGCTAATATCATCGCTGCCATCTGTCTAACCAATCCATCCGTGTGTTGGTCATTTCCACCACTTCACTTCAAGTCAATGCAAACCATCAGATTAAAAGTAAACCCAAAAGAAAAAGAAAAAAAAAAGTGCTGCTTTTTGGTATGTGATGCTGCTGATGAGTTAGAGGTTTACCAGGAAACGGGGCTTCTGTGGCACTAAGTGTGTCTAATTACAAGGCAAAGCCTTTACGGAGGATGTGTGAATCAGAGTTTTTACCAAAAGCACATGTGTGCCTTGCAAGAAAACTGAAACAAACAATCAATAACGATATACAAAAGGGAGGAAGTTCAACTACTAAGACATAGCTTGTGCCTCGTATTTATTATATTATTTTAATCATATTTTAGGATGAGCACTGACGTCACCTCAGTTAGCATAGAGGCCATTACATGACAATATACAGTATTTATCATGATTGTTTGCTGGGACTTCATTCCTTATCAGTGATTTCAGAAGGCTCTACTCTTCTTCCTGCATTAAGCCACACACACCGCAGCGCCTCATAAAATGTGACAAATATGAAAACTTTACCTGGAAAACCTCCTCATCCTGAATTCTGGTGCCAAACACGGTAATGCCGTTGGTGCTGATGGAAGCGTGGTCACTCCTGAGGAGAGGCTTGATGATCTTCTTCTTACAGTCTACGATGATGGTGACCGTCTTCTTCTCCACACTGATGGCCACGCGGTGCCACCTGGTCAAAGGAAGAGAGAGAGAAGAGGTTAGTAATAAAGGAGGGCCCAGGTCATTTACTGTAAGAGTCACCAATTTTTTTTTTAAATAACTCTGAAAGATTGTAGTTACTGTGGTGCACATATGATATTATAAGGCATTATAATCTGTTTTAAATACATCACAACACGCCTAAAAGATAAACAGGTACCAGTGATACTCTGTTACAGTGCAATGCTCCAAGAAACATGAACAACAGAGTTATGTATCATATGTTTTGATAGTCAGCACCCATAGATGCAAAAGGTTAACCGGTCACACGTGAGTCTGACACCTCCTTCTCCTCTGGACCATTTGCCGCTGCATTTAAGGGTTATTGCATACCAGGCAGCAGTGGACCACATTCTTGCCCCCACACTTTGGCCCTGTTTAACACGGGATTACACTCATTAAACTCCAAACTTAATCCTCCTTCTGGGTTACTCGGCATGACAGACGTGGTGAACATTGTGGAAAGTGCGTGTCAGGATCCAGGAAGGCCTGCCTTGCCAGAGCAGGAGACACATAGTCAAAACATTGTTCTGAGGTGGAAGATGAGACCTGGCACCACTGTAGCTCAAGATGGAAATATAAGAAAGGTTTATCACAGGTACGGGTACATATTTAATAAATCTTGTTATCAGAGGGAGAAGTGGGTTCAATTCATTTGAACACAGCTCGATCATTACAGGACGCATTCCGAGATGGGCGACGGCCCTTTCGGGAACATAAACGTGCAACACTCTCAAGGCTTAGTGGTACAGCAGGAAGGATTACTTGTCACCTTATATGGCAGGAAAGCAAATGTTGATTTCAATAGGTTTAAATCGTTTCTCAAACTTCTGAAGTGCAGTATGATCAGAAGCGGAGGGAGTTATACGTTATATTTGAAAAAAAAGCAAATGTAAACGTGATCTTTTGAAAAGCATGTTTAAAGAAGATTAAATAAGATTAGACCAACCGTATAGAGCGCAGCTCACTAAAAATCCTCCCATTCACCTCCCCCTTCCCTTTAAAGAAAAGGATAATGCTCTTTTTCACCTCATCAATATCATCATTGTGCCTCGCTTTTCACGCTTGGCGCATGCTTCTTTACTAACAATGAATACATCCACAGGGACTGCATACTGTACGCAGCCTGAGCTGTAGCTGCTAAAGGTTTAGACAAGACCTTGGAGCTGGAATGCATCCAGACCAAGAGAACATTGCCCCTCAGACAGTGGGTCACAACACTACACACTGGACAAAACAGCCCTACAAGAGTAACACAACGCTTGGTCGGGAGTGTCAACTCTTTCTCTTTGTTGCAACCTCCACATAAAGCAGTTATTGCATACATGAGACATTTAAAAGATTTACCAAGCTTCCTTCCATCATATAACTGTGTATATACATCATTTAAAAGCTCAAAAAACACACTATCCTCGAGTAACATATTTGGCAAGCAAAAAAAACAACTTTAATACCATTTGACTGCGCCATATAATACATTTCCCAGCAGGAGTGTATCTGTTTGTTTATTCTCCCCTTAACCCTGCATGCAGGCTCATGTCAGCTAAGCAAAAGCTCTGAGTGAGAATTCTGGGATTTCTGAACCTGGGAGCAGATAATCAGGTTTATGCTAAAAGGTTAGAAGCACTGTTCCTAGTTGGGTGAGGTAATCCAAGGGGGTAAAAAAAGGATGTTCAGTCCTGCCACTTTCCCCCTGTCTAAAATAACAGAGGCAGTGAGTTCATGGATGAGGTCAGGCTGCCCATAGCAGTCCCTGCTGTGCCCCAATAATCCAGTGTCTCCCCGTCTCTGTGCCCACAGACCTCATGATGAGATAGATAATCCAGTGATGAGCACCTGTGGCGCAACAACGGGAAGATACAGGTTGGGTTTTTTGGGGTTTTTTTTTCGTTTATCGAGAACAAGTCGGTAGAAATCAGAAAGTGTTTGAGTATTTGCGTATGTTTTAGTTAATTTGGTAATTTAACTAGTTTAAATTCAAAATGCTACTAAAACCACTGGAACGCCTACTCATGTAAACTCATGGGAAATCAAATACAAACAAAACTGTGAATAATCCATTCTAGTTTCCCATATACGACAACATATTGATCAACCATATGACAGAATATATAATCAAATGAAAGTGCCATTGATGAGCCAGTTTTCTTTTTTTCTTTTTTTTAATCTGTAGATTGATCACTACAGGAGTCTTCAGAACATCTGTCTTGCAGCTCCTTGGTCAAACTTTATGAGCTGCAAGAACTACCATTACAATGTGTGTACAGTAGCAGTCAAACATTTGGACACATTCCCATTCATTTGAATGAGAAAGTTCATTTGAGTCTAAATCTTTGACTGTTTGTGCTGGATTACTCTGACTCACGGCATCCAGTGCCACGAACTGACACAGCCTTGATGGTCTAAACAATCCTAAATTCTATTTTTTTAAATATTAAATTATTTGGTGACAATGTTGAGCTAAACCCCCTGTCATAAATAAATAAATTTTTTTTTTTTTTTTTGCATTAAGTCTATGAATGTGCAAATCCCTTCCCTAGTCATCAATTTATATTTTTGGTATGTTTCCTTTGAACCAGCTTGGTCTTTACTCCCCTTTTCCACAACACTGATTCCCTCTGCATCAGCTTCAACGGTGAGTCTAAGTAATGTGTGTGTAATGTGTGGGTGTGTCTGAGTATGAGATTGTGTGAGTGAACGTCTGAAATTTGACATACTTTCCATCCGCAAGGTTGAGAGTTCGGAACAGGGGGTAGTCCTCCGGCGCTGGTTTGCCAGTGTGATCCTCGTACAGGAAGACGGGTGAGCGTCCCACTTCCACACCCAGCTGCTGGACTCTCTGCTCGCTGTAAATGGACAGCAGGAAGGACTGGAGACCAGACTTGGGGCGTACTGTGGTCAGGATGGAGAAGTCCTCAGGAAAAACGCCTCCTGCAAGACCAAAAAGAAGAGGAGTTGGGTGGGATAGGTGAATGGGTTACAGTCACTGTGATAAAGGACACTTCCAACATTTACTTCCCATTTCCTTAATTGTAACATGGCAATACATTTTTATGTATAGATTTGTTTTTTTAATCTGTAGTTGTTGGCTGTTGCGTGAATTATATGTGAAATTGGTAGTTAGCATTAGCAGCGAAATTACAGTGTCATGACTGAACAGACAGAAAAGAGTTTCCTTTACAAACTCAGTGCAACAACACTCATTATTGTGCTTGTACGCCGAGCCGAATTTTAAGAGACACGTTTGTTGGGTCAAGTTAAAAGGTCAAATAAAACACACATGTACACATACAGTAGGAGTTAGTTGAAGGGAGCTTTATCTTACCAGGGAATAGCTGTGTGGTGGGGGCACTGATCTGGACCTGCTTGGCAACTCTGTAAGCTGTGTCCGGCTCCGATGCTCTTCGGTTTGTGCAAAATCCTGATGTTTTCGTCACTCCTTCTGGGGTATTTTGAAATTCTAATACTTTTAGCACATCCACTGGTTCTGTTGTTCAGGGAAGCAGATGAAACATCAGTTAGGTCATAGTATTGTTTGTTTTGTTTTTTAAATGATAAATGGAATTAATGATGAAGCCAATACACAAAACCAAAACTCCAATTAATCAGACATGAATGTCAAAAGTAAATATAAAATGCTGACTGGTATTAAGTGTATCATTTATAGTTGGTTATATCGCAGTTTTCTTTAAATACATGCATGTGTGTGTTATATAAAAGTACTAATAAGCATAATACCAGGCATTGTATTATAATTGTAGTGGTAAATTTCTCACATGATAGCACTGATTTCATTAGGAGCAGCAAGGAGTAACCCAACTGAAAATGACACATCTGTCATAGAATCACTTTATATACATACATACATACATACATACATACATACATAGGCTGATCTCCTTAAATAACATTTTACACAATGATATACCCCCACCTCACACATGTCTAAAATAGTTGGATTAAGAAATGTTGCCTGACAGAAAATATCTCTGTCAAGGATAACCAAAGAGCATAATGAACAAAGTGCTAACTGGTAACACCTGGATAGGTTTACCTTGATAAGAGTCACTAGATGCTCTCAGAGTTTTCTGTTCTCTTCAATCTGATGTACTTTACATAAAGGAGCTTGTGTGGCCCAGAGATGCTCATTGAGACCCATGGGAACGCATTATAATTATGCTTTTTATATATATATATATATATATATATATATATATATATATATCACTTCACTTTACAAAGCATAGCACTGTCTGACTAAAACCGGCAGTATATAATGGCAGACTGTTAAATGTAATAACACTAATCTGTTTTTGTAGGGTAAATAAGCAAGTCAGGGTGTCTGAAAGCATCAGCAAGGGTTTTCTGACAGCTCTAAAGCCAAAGTTTTGTTTGGCATGTAGAGGTGAAATCCCTCTGAAAGTTTCTTTAACTTCTTGATATAAGGGGGTCTTTAAAAAAAAAAGTCTGATGTCGCTTTCAACACTTTCTGGTCAACATTCCAGCTACGGCGAGGAAAAGCAAATTCGGCGTCTGCTCCATTCTGCAAGGAGGTTTAGGGACAAGTCAGTATTTCAACAAGAATCTATTTCTACTGAATACGAACGGTGCCGCGAGCACTGCTCCATACGGATGGTTTACACAAGATCACCAGATAGTGCACATTACACGACCATTTGAGCACACTATTCAGATCTCACTGAGTTTCTCCTACTCAAAACTTTCATTCTTATAGATGGCACACAACAGAACACATGTTGTGTGGAATGTTTTAGGTTTTCTGTCATTTTATCATTATCTGGAGGTATTTTCATATAAAAGGGCCTGGCCTACATCTGGTCTACATATCTTCCAGAATCTCAACCAAAACTTGCAATGGGTCAGATGCATATCACGATGCAGTCAAAGAGAGCTGGTTCGCATCAGTCAGTATAGTAGTAAACTCTAAACTGTACGCAGCCCAAAAAAAGATTCATCATTCTGGAAGAAAAAATATATTTATACAACTCCAGCAGCAAGCTAATTCACAGCCATTTATGCACTTTCATTCTCTCAAAATGAGAACATTTGCATGGCATGGTTAAGCTCAGTAAATAATAAACGAGCATCTTAAGTGTCAACACAACACGATCCAACTCGTGCCAATTTAAACAGAGGAGGAAGAGGAAACAATGAAAACAAAAAAACATGCAAAATCACAAAAAAAATGTGAAGTTGAGAACAAAGTCAGCACACTGTTACTACGGGGAATGCTATCACTGAGGACAGCTTGGCCTTTTTCTAGCTGGTGAGGATGAACCAGCTACTTACTTTGGAGGATGAACTGAGGACCTTTTATTGTGAGTTCCTGCAGAGTTGCTTTCAGCTCAAACTGCAGGACTCATATGTTCCAGATGTGGCAGTTTGGCCAGGCTATGACCCTCGCACCGAGGTGCTGAGAAAACGTCAATACTGGCCAATCCATTAAGGTGGCCAAATGAGTATGTACGGGTTTTAAAAGAGTGCATCTGATGAGCTGGTGTGAGTTTGCCCCCGGGGCTAAACAAACAGACCACATAGCTACCAGCAGAACTCAGGTGGCATGAAGGGATGGACCTTTCTAATAGTCTGGTGAAGAGAAAAAAAAAAAAAAAATTAAGTCAACCCCAACAGGCAACACTGCCTCTATGGCTCAGTTATTGAATCACCCAAACATCATTATGCAAATTGTAGAGGCAATGGGTATGTAGGAGGGGCAGTATGAGTCATTACCATAAGACACTGATCGACTAGTTTGATATCATCCCCGTCATGTTCACAGGTGTACAACAGTGTAAACAACGTGTTCCAGGAGATATCGTAACATCATTCTCAGGACTGAGGCCAAAAAGCGGTCTGTCTCAGCTTATTCATTGTCTTGTATAATACATGAGACCTGAGCATTCTGGTGTCATAAACCCCCCTCCTGCTGGCTCATTTTCAGCCCTCGCACCTTTACAGAAAGGTGAAATTGGCTACTTAAACGGATGAAGACCTTTTCACCTGCAGCTCCCTGAGACTCTAATAATATCTTCAGCCAGAATGTCTCTCTCTCTCTCTCTCTCTATACCCCCCACCCACCCACCCACCCACCCACCCCACACCTCCCACTCTCCTTCCATAACTTCCACCATGCTGTCGGCTAAACAAGACGGCTTTATGCTGGTGTCATACCAAGGAAACTTCACTGAGACCTACCCAGTTTTTCAAAGCATTTCCCCCCCTCCCTTCTCTCCCCCTTAACTTCCCCCTCACTCAGTCCTTTTACTGTATGCCTCCACATGAATATCAGAGCATGTTATCACATAGTATTTAAACCTATTTAAAAAGATCCAAACTGTCAGGTAAAAGCTAGAGAGGTCTTTTGAGAACCACTGTAGTCATGCCCTTTTCAGATGTTGAGTTTAAGTTTGAAGATTTCCAGTTGTTTTGTGTAAAAAAGGAGAAAAGCTTATCTTTCTTAAGATCCAGCATCGACATCTCCATATAAATATGTGAGCACTTCACTAGCACAAAGGTCCAGCAAGGAGCTGATTAGCTGATGTTCCTGCTTGAGCACATCAGGAGGAAAGGACTCTGAAAATGCTAGCTTTGTCTGCTGGAATGCACATCTGAGCTTGCGCCCCGGGGGCTGAGAAAACGTGTCTGTACACTGCAAGATGGAGAAGGCACCCTGCAGAAACAGCTCCGACTGCCATAAAGAGCTCAGAAGAAACTGACTGAGACCCCGGAAAACAGAGCCCGCAGCAGAATGCTTAGGATTAAAAAAAGAAGAAGCAAGAGTTGAGTTACGAAGCTACTCCAGTACATAACATAACATTACATAAAGGATATGTGTGTGTATATATATATATATATATATATATATATATATATATATATATATATATATATATATACTTTAAAAACAATAGCATTTTTCATAGAAAGTGAAATTGTAGAACAGAATAAAACAGAATAGCAACTGTCACTATGAAGATAAAAGATATAATCTACGCCTGTATCTGCATTGAGTTATAAAATCCTTACAGAGTTGGTGTAAGGTTCTATGTAAGCCTGAACCCTGTGACTTGTGGCCATTATGGCTGCAGGCTAGGCCGATATGCAGGCCTACTCTTTGAAGGCTCTGAAATCATAGGGAAGTGCAACAAGGACCATCATCAAATAACTGCTCAGTACTTAGAGGGGAAGCATTCCCACCGGTCACACAACACAGCCTTGTCCTGCAGCCGACCAAACATATAAGTGCAAAGTTGAGGGGAAGAGCTGGGCACCTGGGGGTGGGGGTGGCTGGGGGGTGGGGGGGAGGGTTTGCACAAGCCAGCATTTGGCCTTCAGTGTGGACCAGGACAGTGTGGAGATAGGGTGAACCTGTCTGGCCACTAAGCCCCCTGCAGACACGCAGGGGCTTTGCGCTGAGATCCACCATCCAATAAAACATATCTATAATAATAATTCAAGATACCGCAACTCACTAATCAATCAATCAATCAAACAATTAATATATCAAATTGCATGTCGATATCAGTGGCGTCGCTCGCAAGTAGCGCGTCATCAAAGTCATGTGTCCGAACAAATGTCCAGTGTCATCTGGCAGAAGGAGATCCACCCTGCTAACCGTGTCCACATCCACCTAGCGGACCACTGTTCACACTAAGAGCTGCTTCTTCTTCTTCTTCTTCCACTTCTTCTTCTTCTTCTTCTTCTACAGCCTACGTGAATCTTAAATAACGAGAAACTGCTGCTCTGTTTTCCTGAGATCTGCGAGCACATAACGGTGATTTCTGGATGGATTTAATTAGGCGAGGTGTTTCATCTTCGGGGCTTTCCGTCCACGCGTAAAAGCAGCCCCGCGGTTAAATTGCGTGTTTATGACTGTTGTTGTTTTGGGCAACAAAAATATATGCAGATCAAGAAAAGTTTTCTCTAGAATAGTGTTTAACGCCTTTTTAGTCTGGTGGCTTCTACATACTGTGCCGCTCACTCATACTGGCGCATATTAATCACACTTCAGTGGGACTACTTTTGTTGAGGTGCGGGGGGAAAAAAACCGAGCATTTACCTGTGGAGTAACACTACGCTACCGTGTCCAGGTAAATCTCCATCATCTATTTGAGTTTCCTGAGCGGCAGCAGCTTCGTTCCCTTTCTGTCACATAAAGTTCACTTTGAGACTTTTGGCCCCTTTTACATTCTTACCTGCTGTCACGCTGGTCGCCTGTAGAACCAGGGTTAAAGTGATGAATGCGGTTACAGTGGAATCCATAAGCCACCTTTTCGTTTTCCACCTTGTGGACCACCTTTGCATCTCCATGATCTGGTGCCCACAAGTGAATACAACTTTCAGGCGACTTCAGGTGATTATTAATGACGTCCCGTCCACAATCCCAAATGATGATGGAAACTGTCCTACAAAAAAGCCATAAGTGAGGAGTTTTAGCCTCTTCTCTCAGCCGCAATGAGGCCCCCGATCCTCCTTCCCAGTACCCAGCCTTCACAGTGAAGGTAGTCGGGCTTTAACCAAAACGCACAGAGTGCAGTCGGTACACTTGCGTGGTGCGTCCACGGCCGGGAGGGTTGGGCAAGCTCCACAAACCAGAGCTACGATTACAGGGAAATGACAAGAGAACCAGCCCCCGATTAGCAAATCACGGGGCTGGAAATTATCCTCCGGGTCCACCCATTAGCTCTGTAATGCGCCACCAGATCTCTCCAGAGTGCGTCTGGGGAAAAAAGAGGGGGGAAAAAATTAAACTGACAAAGTTGGTAACGACCCGGGAATGATGGAATGGCATATATGAATGCAAGGTATTTCTATTAATAATAGCACATGTCGGACTGATTGATGGTATTTTGAGAAATTGATTTAAACAGTATTTAATAAATGGAATTATTGATTTGAATTTTAGGAAATATTTTAAGCACTTTTTCAACAATAAAACTACTATTCATAAAACTCTCTCTATATATACTCTATATATAGTCTAATATAAGACTATAAGAAATCTATAGGAAATCACATCAACAGTCAAATATAAAACATGATGAGCTTAATTAACTTCAAAGTAGTGTGATGTGAAGGAATCAGTGCATGGTTGTATGACTGTACAGACACTGGGTTACCTTTAGTTCATGTAGTTGAGCTTTAGTATTAATGTATACAGTGTGAGTCGCACTACAAGCCAAATGTTAGGTCGATTTAAAATAATCAAAGACAGAAATACGGGTCACACAAGGCATCGTTGAATGTTTTAGATGAACATGATGTCAATCTGTGACCTTTACAGTCACCAGATCTCACGACATATGGAAGACTTTGGACTTGAACGTGTTAGACATTGCTCTTCTCCAAACACCAAATCAGGGAATATCTTTTGAAAGAATGGTGTTCATCCCTATGCAACGTACTGAAGCTGTTACTGGTTCACATCCCAACACATCTAAGACACTTTACTCCTTTACTTTGGCACCCATCTGTATGTACACTGTACATCCACTGTATGTACTGAAGAGATCTCAGCATATAAGCGTCTTTAAACATTGTATATTGTGATTTTATTATCCCTTGGTTGATTAACTTTGTTTAATAAATATTTATAATTTAAATATACAATATGTCAGTTTATTTATCACTGAATAGGTATTGTATATAGTCACTGTAAATACTTTTAAATGCTCTGTTAACTAATGGAGTTATGCCAATGATGTGTAATAACTCCACTTCTTCCCAATGATTTCTCCTGTTTCAGTAGTTTTAAATAGCTGTGTGAATATCCTAACACACAACACATTAAGGGAAGTTGACCGAAACGCACTTTTGGACAATGCTGAGGGGTGATTGCAGGGGGGATGAAGGATTCCAGGGTTCCTCATCTAATGGCCTTTTAGAAGTAGGGGTCAGTCCAGGGGACAGTCAGCTCCTTGTATCTATTGGTTCACTCCAGTGAAGGCATGGATCCTGACCAGGCTCTGTCTGTCAGCCAGCTCGTCACTTCCCAGCCAGCCAGACTCAGCCTGTTTCCAGCCAAACAGTATCAGATGCTCATCCTGGATGCCCCCGTGGCACAAAGCAGAGCCATTTCCCTGGGCCGAATTGGTGTCTGGGCAGAGAAGGTTTAATGCTACATCTCGTGGTTCAGAAAGCAAGGGTAATTCCCAAGTGGGCTGTAGTGGCTTCTACGGCTTATGGAGGTCCCAGTAGTCCTTTGTAAAATTAGTAACAGATAAGATAAGATTAAAAAAAAAGAAAAAAGTACAAAGTAAGCGATATAAAAACAAGAATACAATACAATAACCTCCTGCCTCCTACCTCCTGCAAATACTGTCCCAAACCATAACATGTTTGACAGCCTTCACTCCACAATATTCAGGTCTGCAGTGGGTGACGCTCGGGTGACAGTGGCAGATGGTAGCCTCCGGCATAGTGCATGCATATGACTTGAAGTTTGCTGGTTTGATTTCCTGTAGGATGGGGAAATTCGGGACAATCAGCGAGTCACAAGAAACCCTGCCAGTAAACTCTTGCAACCCACTAAACTAAAAGATTCAGAACTTAAACTTTAAGCAAAGTCAGACTCGGGCAGTTAAATGCTAATCATTTGCAGTCAGTCATTCAGTCAATTTATAATTTAAAAAATGTATAAATCAATTTCATATAGTCTCTCTCGAATATTCTCCCATGATTCCTGCCAGCATGTGCCGGTAATTGTTATAAGCTGTGACTATAATGACAATCAGCCTTTGTCCACAATTGTAATTGTCTCTGCTAATGAGATGGCCCTAAAACCAACAGATGACTAAGCCAACTAACTGCTGCCAAACAAGTGATGAATAATCCCTCTGGCATTGTGTTCTACTCGCTTAGCAGCCGTTCAGTGATCCTGTACAGTATTCTGTGAATGATGGACAGTTCCTTTTGCTTTAAGACCTGTGTTTCAATCCTGATGCATAAGTTGGTGTGTGTCAAGTTTTGAACTGGAGTACAGTTTTGTTATTATACTGCCGTCACAGTTTTGTGACTAGAGTGATATGTCAGAATATTTACCTGAAGGTATTCTGGGCATGACTGAGCTTAGGGCAAACATAGCATGTTATGAACTTCTAGGATGAGATGCAACAAAGGAAAGTACCGCTCTGCTCATTTTTTTTAATTCTTTTTTTGCTACCAATTACACAAACCATAAAACCACCTCAAAATAGTTGGGTGGAACACGATACAATGATCGTACATCCACATGAGAGCTCAGGAGTACTGTAAATGCTTTCTGTAAGATTTAATAAAGACTATGTGGGACAATACATAGAAAGATAAAGTACAGGTTTGTAGGAATAATAGCCGTTAAGCCCTCAACCATTCAAAGTTGTTTTTTAAGTAACAAACTGCATGTAGCTTTTCTTTATAAAGCAGCTTTTACTAAGGAAGCGAGATGTCAGATAGATTAAAGGAGGGGTTTAACGCCCATGCTTCATGTTGTCTATACAAATATACATATGGCCATGTCAGAAATGAAACCAGGTAAGTAAAAATCAGAGCTATAAAGTTGTTGCCGTTTTGTAATTCACTTAAGTAGGGGCACAAATGCACATTGCAGGTCAGGACCCTGCAGCGAATGAAAAATGGTTGTTGACAGAATATACTGGGTAGTCATGTGGTAAAGCCTCAGTACGACATACAAACTAAGGAGGCCGATAACATATTAAACAATACAAAAAAAACATGGTTAAAATGAGAATAGCTCTTTTATTTGCCCTGAATTTTACCTGACACGGTTTTCGAAACACAAGCACTTTTCACAGGCACACTCGAGCCAACCAGCAGCCACTGTCTGTCACTGTTTACACACTGCGCAGAGGAGAGTATAAAGAGCTCTTTCTCTACACTCACTCTAGTCCTCTGTCTAATACAAGCAAGGGAGAAAAAAAAGGTCCCTCACTTTACTAACATTATTTTTGGCTGGTGCAGGATTTCATGAGACTAAATATGCTTTATAATCTCGTATCATTTGGTAGGTTTAGTCATCGTGGATCTAAAAGGCTTTCATTAGTAGCTCTATTTTGGGTAATTTAAGGTAATCTGTGGAAAGCCGGGACGTCATTTGTTTGAAGATTTCCGTACCAAGAATTCCGGGTTGGATATTTTTTTTGTAGATATATTTGTGCCAAATTGAAATGGCTCTTCTTTGTCACACACTGCATCCTGTAACTGACAACCATATATTTTCATTGTGGTCTACCATGTAGAGTACCAGAATTAACATCTAAATGCTGCCTCCATTTTTAAGAGGGCACATGCAGGTCTGTGATATACAATTATACTTTTTGTTTAGATACACACATATATAAGTATGGCATGAATATCTCTGTGCATCAGATACAGATTTCAATTTACAAATTGAAAATCTAAGAATTCAATCAAGATTAACGTGGTTAGTTTGATTTAGTAGATTTTTTTACGGAAAGCTACTTTGAGCATGTTTTTGTTGTTCACACTGATTAGAACACAGAGGTCTGTATGACACATGCACAGTTCTGGCCTGGGCTACAGGTGTTTCTAATGGGAAGCAGCCTGATCCTGGAGCACATGAGAGAAAGGAAGCGGCAATCTTACAGCCAGTGATGGCTGATAACAAGTAGAATTTCACTTCTGTGGTGTTTCTATGTAGATGAGATGACCATAATGCTGTTTTATTAAATATATAATATAATAATAATAATAGGGATCCAGGTCTTGGGTACGTTTGTCTTAGAAAACAGGAAATATCAAGCTACGTTTTGGTTAGTGACATTTGTTTTAATGTTTTATGGTCTGTCAGCCGTTTTAAAAGAACATTTCTCCACTCCACACAGCCACAGGAAAAGATTTCTTACATGGCAGTCTTCAGCCATAACACACATTTTGATTATATTAAATATGTATTAAGTTTGACAAGTTAATGTTGGACTTTTTAAAGTTAACAAAATTACTGATGAACACAGCATGATAACTCTATGATACCTTCATGGAGAGTTTGAGTGGTACACTAATTTCCTTCCCTTAATAGAATAATTTGCAGCTCTACTTTCAGCCAATCATACGGCAGTTGAAGGTAGAGCTGTATGTTCACACCACCTGGCCAGGGTAGGACTCAAGTGAACCCCTAGGGCGAAAATGTAGAGTTGGGAGAGTTACATGACGTCGGTATGTGAGGCTGCGGCTGTTAAAAAACAGACGTTGGACATATTCTGCAGCAAATGTACTGTACACCTAATGCTGCACCAGCCTTCTTACAGGTGGGATGGTCAAAGTTAGAGGTGCAACATTTGGGTATAGTCTGTTGGGATGCTGATATGGTGTAGTGGGTCTTAAATCAAAGGTTGTCACAGAATGGGTCTACGGGGTGGTGTTTAGAGGTCATGGCAGACTGTGCTCAAGTGGCCAGATGGTGGCTTACTTTACTGCAGCAGGGGTGAAGAAAGCAGAGTATCATCCTGGTTGAATGGGAAGATGAAGGTGGGTGGCCCTCAACTAGCTCTGGCTCTCCGGTCTAGGGCATCCATAAAGCAACAAAACAAGACGTCTATCATGACCCGTGCACAGGCAGATTAATGATTCAACCGTAAACTGAGCTTCAGCTTTCACACCAGCAGCACAGACTAGATGTGGAACTCGTTAAACTCACATTCGACAAGCGGGCAGCAATGAACTGTGTAGTCAGTTGTTTGATTTTTAAAAACACAAACTTGGACTGAAACTGAATTCCAGACACACAATGAAATGATTTTTTTTTTTATATAAACATGAGAATGAATCAAAGCAGCTGCAATTCATTTAGTCATAGACAAGATAATGTGACAATAAATGTGACAGACAACTATATAGCATTAAGATCATTTCTCATAAAGATGGATTTATGTGTGTGTGTGATCATGCAAATATTCCTCATTTACCTCACATAACCCCCCTAAATCTCTCTCTGATGTTTTTTTTTTACTCATTATTATTTACTGCTCGTCTGTAAGCCAAATTGCCCCTCTGGGACAAGTTTCAGTCCACTATGATAACATATGATAACAGCCAACAGTCATACTAATAGGTACTATTATACCTTGAATCATGTTACAATGCAGTTATAAAACTCTCATATGCGTGAGTTTCGAGCTCATGAGCAGCACATATGTTCCCAATATAGAACAGAGGTTTGGTCTTCTAAGCAGGCACTAACTAAAATCGTCTTTTTCACATTTCCTGGCCAGTCGAAGTCACGCCTCATTCACAGAGCTTCTTTTCATATATGTCTGTTTCCCCCTCCCTCCCTCCCTCTCTGTGACCGAGATGTTGAGAACTGTCCTGTAACAACACGCAGCGTGCACCTACACGGGTGGAGCTGAAATACTGAAAAGGAAGACCATATGTCAGGGTTCACATGACAGAGCTGAGTGATGCGTTGTAGGAGTTATACTGTGTGTCACTGTTCATATTACAAAATGATAGTGTGTGTGTGTGTGTGTGTGTGTGTGTGTGCTACTATTGCTGTTTGATGTGGTGCAGTAAGGGAGCATATGAGCACTAACAAACCTTTTCATTTTCTCATTAAGGTCACTCCAGTCATGTTTGCTGTTTCAGCCCATGTACTGTAACCTACATGATACTGAGTCATTTTCACCACACATCTCCTTATGGCTTTAAAGCTGTTCCAAATGTAAAAATACCAGTTCATACAAGTACATGTGTAGCCCTCTTTACACAAGCAGTCAAATATATAATCCTGATGTATAAATACAAAAGGAGAGTCATAATGTGGGTGTAAGAAAAAAATCATATTTTCAATTGCAAGTTTGAATACCATTTTGTAGAAAAGACATGACTACAAGCTCTGACATCAAAAGTTTGGAAACACTGTTCAGACCTTTGACTAATACTATAGATGCGTTAACGTTCAACTCTGATGACTATCCTTTGTTCAGTGCTGAGATGTGCCACAATACGTGCTCAAATAAAAGAGGTTTGCCTTGCTTTGTATGCTATGTTATGAGAACAGAAGACAAACGTGAATAAAGTGAAAAGGATCTTAATATGGCCATCTCTTGAATTACAACGGCTACAGCAGCTGTCTCTAGAGCCTGGGATGCTATAATTCCCAGAAGCTCTCGAAGGCACCAAACATGTTAATGCAGTGATAACACGTTTTTGACAAAAAGTAAAAGTGACAAGAGCATTCGCTGTGATGGATTACCTACTGTACGTCAAGCAGGTTACACGTTTGTGCACGCTGACGCTCATACCATCACAGTCATGGCTCGCAGCCGGTGGCTGCCTGGAAGATAGGAAAAATCCATCAGTTTAACAGTTCTTTACATTCATCGGTCTAAACACCTGCGCTCGCTGTGGAAAAAAAAGGAGCAGGAACGTGAAGTGTTCCTCATTTGCTATAAACAGAACACAACATACAGAAACACTGGCTGAGGTAAACTGTAAAGGGCCATCCTATGCTGCCTGAATGCATGAGCAGTAAGACTTACCCAACAATACCACCAACATGACATGAGGATTTTCTCAATTAAAAATGACAGTACGTAATATGGTGCTTATCTGTATGTATGTATGTATCTGTCTGTTATGTCCTTTTATTGCCTCAGTTCACGCACTGCACGAGAATTTGATTATAAATTCTTAGTTGTGTAATCTGTTTTTTTTTTTTTTTGCTTCTGGCCTTCAAACTCTTTGACTCACCGTCAGCAGACTGATTGAAAAAGGAAAGGATACCATGCTGCTGTGGTGTGCAGCTGCCCCATTTGACCTTTAACCCCTACGGGGGTGGTAGAAGAAGAGGTCACACCATAGCTCAAGACAAGTCATGTAGCACTCACCTCCAGCCAGAACTGCCTGTTCTGTGCTGCACGAGCCATCTTTACTCTGCCAGGCTCTAGCGAGTTATCCAACACAAGGCCCCCAAGGCGAGCTTCCAGTACAGACCCTTGGTGTTCAGGTATGCTGCGGAAAAAGCATGTTGGAAGAATGGAGACGGAGGAGGAGCTCAGTGCAGATCTTCCTTTTGCTGATTTATGTGATTAGACAAAATATTTAGTCTTTTGTTTTATAAGCAGGTGCATTAATGAAGCTCATTAAATACAAGTAAATATGTGTGCCAAGGACTCTTAGTACATCCAAAAAAGACCATGACCCTGCTATAGACCATTTACAACAACAGACATTTTAACTCATCATTGCAGGAAAGGGGGCAAGTGTACCAAATCATCACATCCTTGCCAGGATGCACAATATCTAAGCCAGTGTCAATGATATTATATATATATATATATATATGAGTTGTTAGTTATGTCTGTATTTAACAAGTCAAAAACGTTTGTAATAGAAATGATGCACTGTGGATGCTGGCTCACCTGCAGAGCTTACAGCCACACCCAATGGAGCCATCATTAAAGTTCTTAGTTACACCTGGGCTTTTTAATGCAAGTGACAAGTCAAAATGTCACATCTGAGAGTCCTACCTAAACTGTCTTCATACATTTAGAGCTCCATTAAGCTCCAAGTTTCTGAGTCATGATGCAAATACTGGTAAACCAACTGGAAATCACCACCCATCTTATATTAATAGGCCTTTGTTGCTTAGTTTTATCAAGTGTGGCTCATTGTTATGCACCAGCATCTATCTCATTTCTCAATGGAGCAGCAATATACGAGATATAAGCTTGTGATTGTTATGACAATAAGCTAGTTTGCTATTACAGTACATAACTAAAAAAACGGCTATGACAGTTAATGGTAACTGTACATGTAACTAATATTAAGATAGCAGGTTTAGCCATAAAAAGAAAATGACGTCATTTTGGAGCTAGATTAAGTGCAAACACAGATGTGTTTACAGTTTACCTGTTGTTGTTTCTTTTGTCCATATCAACGTGTCAAACACACACAGCTGTCGTTCATTAAGGCTTAATTATGTCTTGAAGCTGATTGGCTGGCTGTCAGTGCCGCTGGGTTAAGGATAGAAAAAAATTAATAAGATAACCTGTTTGTTGTCTTGACAGTTTGAACAGTTATTTAAAAAACAAAAACAAAATATTAACAAGAGATAATTACATTGCGATAAACTGGCACTATCGACATATTTTTGTTGTGTTTTTTAAGCAGAGCTGTGAGACTATATCTGGAACCACTTAGAGATGTGAAAGATGTGAATGGTCTCCGTATGTGGAGTCTTCTGGTACCAATATCGTTTCACTCCCAGCGGGTATATTATAATGCCTGGTCAAATGATGTCATGGTGGGAAATACTAGGCACAGTTGCGAGCTGATGGTTTGACCTGTTTCGGCTTCAAAGAATGTTTAAAGAAGGGATGTTTATGGTAATGTTAGAAGTCAATGGATAAAAGATTATATATATATTATAATCTATATATTATATAGTCTTACATAGAAAGTTCTCACCCAGAGCCCAAACAGCAGTTGCAACTACATCACTAAAAAAAATCATTACATGCACACTGCCACTGCTATTAAGCCATTTGTTTGTTTAAATCAACTTCAAAGGATCTATAATATCCTGAGAAAACATCATTCCTCTTGAAGAAAAAGTGGAGGACGCCTGGTGTAGTCCAGCTGTGTGCCTCCGTTCACCATGTGGCTCAGTCAAGCTCGGGGAGGTGCCTGCGCATTAGAGACATAATTAGCAGTTTGGAAACACGAGTCTGTCTCATCTGGTGAATTGGGGTGAAGTGGCATAGAAGAACACAGGATATGGGCCTCCTCAGTAAAAATGTGATTAAGGGATCTTTACACTGATATAGAACAGCTGTGTGTACCAGTATAGATGTTTGCCTGCTAACTTTGCAGGTTGAAAGATTTTTGATCTACCTATCAAATGGACTGCAATGACATTTGGTACAGACATGGAGTTTTCACTTCACAGGCGAAATCTAACAATATTAATATTTACGAGAGAGAATGGGACATCATTCCAAGACAATGTACACTTTGTGCCATAGCCCACCGTGGTCTCTTCGTACCTCAGAATAAACTGAGTACATGCAATGGTGTCAAAGCAAGCTGGGTGGGAAGGAAATGTTGGAAGTGCACATGTGATTGGAGTTACTGTACATAATACACATAATGTGGAATAATCATTTACTGAGTAGTTGGTTGTCTGTTGTTTGTAATGATAAAAATCATCATCATCTGTTGAGCAGTTTGTTTTCATTTGGTGCAAATTTACTGTTGGACTCTCGCTAATATCATTTATATCCTGTAACTTTGACCCTGAGCCATTACTCTGCAAATCCTTAGATGGTATCTCTCTGTGGTTGCTGGTTTTCAGTGTTCAGGTCTGCAGGCAACATTCCTCGCATTCTGCCGTAACCCTGGATTCCTGACCTGCCTTCACCCTCAACAATCTCCTTCCAGAGTGGGTGACACTGTGTTTGATCCCTGCACACTTTTTTTTTTTTTTTTTTACCTTTCTCCACCGAGCCTTCTCCTACGTGGCCAGGAAGAGAGCGGATAAGTAAACATGTGAACTGGTTGAAGCTTGCGCATGGAAGTGCTGGTTGCATTAACAGAGGGTCCTCATTATCATTAATCATAGAGAGCAGTTACAGGCAGAAGAAGTGTGTGTTCTGGTCAGACGTAAATTATCTTTCCAGTTGGAAGTCTGTTTACATGGATCCTAAAATGGTGGAGTTTGGTGTTCAGTTTCACCTGTAGAATTACAGAGGATTGTTATCTTCTCACTCAGGCAGTTGAAATTTGAGTGCCGCAGCTCTACTTTGCAATTGAGTCCGAGACTGGCTGTGATGTTGGGACGCAGACTAGGTAACTCCAGCGCCAAAATGAGCCTTGAGTTGATGTCATGTCTGCTACTCTGATGTCAGTGAGCAGATTTTTTTACATTACAATATATCCTTGTGCATGTTTAGCTTGATGCCGAACCTACATATCACTTGACCGTTTCCTCTACATCACCATGCATCAAATGCTTACCGGGAAATGTTGATTAAACGGAGACCAATCAAAATGCATGTAATTTCTGACTATGTCTGGTTCTTATCAGCTGTAGCGACTCCTGAGACAAAGAGGTTTGTTGTGTACCTGAGATCCACCATGTGCCATGATTATCAACCTCTTTCCTATCCACAGTATGTAAGGTTTTAAGTATCGACACACCTTTTCTAAGCAGTATTTAGGTTAAAATTATTCCCCCTATGGCTCAGGAATGCACGTGCCAACATAAATGAGGACATGCTGTGTCATGAGCAACACAATTCAATCTTCTTTAGAGGCACAAACCAGACAATAATAGCTATTACACAAATTATAATGACAATTGAATTACCAGCTGAAATACTGCACGTCTGTAGGCCATATGAGTCTTCAGTGCTCGGATGGCTTCATGTCTGTCAGCAGGGTGGATTTGTAATCCTTTCTGATGTGAATCAAACACTTACATTTAACACAAGTCTGTAATGGTCTTATGCAAACAGCATGTCATGTCTGTTAGTGACTGGATGAAATATAAATCATATGGTCCACATCATTTTGGGACATTGAGAATAAGGACTCATATGAATGTTGGACATGTCACCCTCTCTCTGAAGACAAAACTTGTCTATGACTTGAGCCTAAGGTTATTTAATCTTCTAGAAGACACTGATGATTATTAGTGGCTCATATCAGTTGCTTTAATGGTATCATTAACATTTTCTGTTAGCGGGCTTGCTAATAGTTTGTCCAGCTGCTTAACTGAGCTGAACTGAGTTGCTTCTTTGAAATTAGGTCTAAGGCAGTTTACTCACTGTGTGAATAAGGTGCTTTAAATATGGAAATGTAGTTATTTTTAGTAACACTAGTGGTAGCTCTATGGATGGCTGTGTCAGCCAGTCACCCAGCCCACCACTCTTGTCCAGACTAAAATATCTCAAAAACTATTGGACAGACTGCCATGAAATTGCCATAAATCTTTTTGACTTTAGTAAACCTCTAATTTTCCTCTAGTATCACCATGAGGATGACAGCCATTGTTCAGAGTATATATATCTCTTGACAACGATTGGAAAGACAGATACAAGGTCCCTGAAAGAGAAATCGTAAAGACATTTTGTCCCCTGACTGTTAACACCATCGATTGTTGGATACTTTGGATTGTGACTAACTACCTGCAAAAGTAATGACATTCCCATCAGCCTCAGCTGTACTTTGTATTTAATGCTAATTAGCTAATGTTAGCATACTAACCCACAATAGTGAACCTGGTAAGTGTTACCTGCTAAACACCAATATGCTAGCATTGCTGTTGTGAGCACGTTGAATTAGCATTTAGCTCAAAGCACTGCTGTACATAAGTACGGCCTCACGTGGCTGCTAACATGGCTGATAGTCTTGTTTATCCATATGAATAATAATCCATGTTGGGGCCAGACAGTACTGGAAGACTTGTGATGCAATTGCCAAGCTTTTGCTGTGACTAGTATCTGTGAAGTGGTGCTCTATGGGGGCTTTCTGTCTATTTTCAGGAATATAGTCTTTCACTTGCAGTCCATAAAGAGGTTATTGCAGAGTGTGACCATTAAACACAATAACAAGAGTAGCTATTAAAGTAGTAATATGCTAATTGTAAAAATGCCACAACTCTCTTTTACAAACATATAAATGGCTCATTCAAACAAGTAGCTTAGCTTGTACGGTTCTGTAATCATGAATGCCTGGACTGAAGGATCCCTGAGAGGGAAGAAAGTGCAGACCTGAAACCCAAGTCACTACATATTGGCATTCCACACCAATCCGAGAGATAGGCTTTGTCAAACACACACACACATGCACAAGGTTAAACAGACGGACAGGAAGAGGAAGGGATGCGGCTGCCTCCTCCTACCATTTCCATTGACAATATTAAAGCTAGCTGGAGTCACTGTTAAAAGTCTAAAAGCTCTTTCACATGCATTTATTAAGAAAATACAGCATACTTGAGATGAAAATGTCTTAAAGGTGTAACTCAAACCACTTTTCCAGGTAAATAAACCAAAGCTTCTCTGTAACATATTTGTACAGGCACAATGGAGGCATGATATGTTCAGGACCTGAGAGTTTCAATGTAGTTTCCATGCAGGCTACTGGAAATACACACACCACAGAGGCCCAGCTTCCCCATTCATTGCCCCGAATCATGAATGAGTCCATTTAAAACCTTGGAGGCTGGACATGACCTGACTTTACTGTCTAGGGTGCTTATTAACCTTCCCTTGGTGCCCAGTCAGGGGATACACAGGCCATGAGGAGTTGATCAGGACTGTAGGACCCTGTTGAAGGTGCTAAGCATGGGGAGATTCTATAAACCTAAACGTATACTACATATTTTGATCCAATACATGTAATTTTGTTTCCAAATTTAAAGCAAGGTGAGAACAATCGTCTTCGTGATGTCTTGCCAGAAGGTATTTATATATATTCTCAAGAACCGGTTCATTCTGGGTGACTCCGGATGCTACAAACTGAGATAGAACCTCTTTATTAGGAAATCCCTCAAACTCACAAACAGGAATGGATGTGTGCAGTTGCTAAATTTCTACATCTGAGGCTAGAACCTAACTGGAAAGTATTTCTGTGGACAACCTCAAAGAGGAGATGAAATACCGGAGAGACATGAGTAGAATGCTGAATACTGACCTTATTTCTAGGGCAGACATTTTGAACACCCGGGTGGGAAACTGTGCAGATGCAGAAGCTTGACATCAGTATAAAAGATCAGTCTATGATTCAAATATATTGTAAGGTTAAATGTTTAGATTTATTTATTTTATTGTTTTTAATATTTTTATGTGTTTTTCTTTCTTTCCCTTTGCAGTGCAGTCCTTGTCCTTCTAACTCCCTCTGTTGGCTCTGGGAAGACGTGGACAGCCACGTGTCACATGAAATACTGGTGAAAATAAATGGCCTCACTGAAAAAAAAAAACACACACATACAGGGGTTTATATTATCCCACCCAGTTCCCACCTCCTGAGCAGGTTCCCTAACCAACCAGTAGGTTGTGAGAAACTGTGCACTTTTCTGGGAATCAGAATTTTTCATTTCAGTTTCTAATTTTTTTATAATGATATAATGATATACTGGGCAGGTTTAGTCAATATCGATACTTTAAACATTTAACCTTATTAACTTTGGGTCACATGCCTGTGTGTAATGTAAAAGATGTCACTCATAATGACAGACAAATAGACTCTGCTCTACTCTCAGCTCTATGGACAACGCTAACATATTTTAATGCATTTAGTTTTATATCCACAGCTTAAATCTCATTAGTCTTATTAATGCTGTTTTTAGCAGAAAAAAGAGTGCTTTCCGAGTGCGGTGCACCATAGATGGAAATAGGTGGATGCTGAGCTTTCCTAAAGAACTACTGACTGGAATAAGACACTGACTCTATCAGCTAAATTACTGCAATACAAACATCAATATTAATCATGTCGACTGCTTTGCACTTCATACTGTCTTGTTGACAGAACTAGAGGCCTTTTATGACTCAGCTTGCCTGCAGAGGCAGAAATAGCTGTCAGGTTTAACTCTTCTCCGAATATACAGGCTGGAACTTTCCTAAAAACGAGATCTAGCGCAGTCAGTGTCAACCTACACTGGTATGGCAGGCCTTAAAGTTGTCAAATTTCAAAGTTTTTTTAGGCACTAAATATTCAGCAGCTTTATCCCCCAAAATATTGCCACTCTTCCATCAGACTCGGCTCATTTTCCACTTTTTCTCCTAAGCTACCACATTCCCCCGAAGAGAATCTCTGTCCCTTTTTCCCCTCGCTCAGTCTGATGCGTTACATCGGAGGGAAGAAGGAGGATCATGTGTCTACCGTTCCTCCCATCACCTGTGAAATTTCAGAGCCGGGCCACGGTGAAAGGGGGTATTGTGTCCCCCTGATGAGGAATGCCCTTGCGTTGCTCCTCAAAGAAAAGGTTTCATTTGGCCAGGAATTTGGAGGCATCTCGAGAAGTTTAGGGGAGATTTTCTCGGGGGTGGGGATGGGAAGCTGAAGGCCTTCATATGGCTGGACAGGAGCTGGATGGGCCTTAACTGGTACTCAGTACCTGGAATAGATTAGCATTGACCCAACAGAAAATCACCTCAAGGCCAGAGCTGGTTCACTTAACTCTTTATTTATACATTAATAAACAAACAATCTAACAAGGTTTATGAAAAAAGGCCTTTTAAATTAGTCTTAGATATGTTATTCAAAAATAAACGTTTTGGTTAACTTATGACTGTCTGATTAACATTATAATAATGTTGAAAAGGTAAACTGAAAGGTTTTTTTTTTACCCTCATACAGTAGTTGGACATGTCAGATCCATTACTGCAGCATGTTATTTCATGTGGTGAGGTTGACACCTGCTGGTGAAAAACAAATGTGTGTGTATGGCTGTTACCTGGAATGCATTACATGGTGCAGTGGTTTAACAAGGTGCACATTATTAATACAGATACTGGTAATATCACTAAGATGACTATGAAAACTTGTTTTGATATCGCTAAAGAATATCAATATCAATAACAAGTAATAATATCCTTATTATTTCCACTGAAGATTGATTTGTAGTCTGTAACAGTAACCTATAGCAAATGATCATTAAATGTTTTTTAAATCCATGAAAGTGTTTCTATGCTGTAATGTCTGCATAGATGCTGTATTGTTCTTCACTGTGACCACTGGAAGGCAGTAAATACTTATTTTAAATACAATAATATTTCTACTTAATAACATTCTGATATCATATAAATACGATTAATAGTAGATCTTTAATACTAACGAAATGTGGAGTTGTAGTTTCCAACTGACATAATAGGATTAAATAATCTTTATCACGACTATTTCACTGCAATTTCTGAACGTTGGTCATTTTTTTTGGTCAGTGTATTTTAAAAGTACTAACCGGAAATATGACTATTGCATAATTAGCTGTGTTAATGTTTTATTGCACTTTAAAATAAATCTTTCGGAGACACTTGCTGGCCAGCGATGTCACGATTTTGACTGCCAAACGCTTGGAAGCAGTAATAAGCACTTTTAATAAGTGTAGAGGTTTTTATATTGGTGTAATTCAGGTCAGTTCCCCTCCTGTGCTGAAGGGGGCGCGCCGCGCGCTGATTTATCTCCCGCCAGAAATCTCTAAGAAGACGAAGAAGTGGATTTGTTTACTGGCTGCTGCGAGCAGGTATGCTAACAAATACATCTACTAAGCTTTGGAAATGATACTTTATACAGCGTTTTGGTTTATACTGGTGACTGTAGAATGTGTTGTCTTCTGAGTCAGAAGAGAACAAAGAGCGGGTAGTTAAAACGTCAAGATAGCGAGTGAATCGGTTAGCTTCGTGCCACACTAGCTGTTAGCACTGAGCTAACGTTGGAGCTAACCCAGTGTAATGCTAGTGTAGTGCAGTTGTTTTATTTAAGGGAATGGTAGTTTAACGTTTTCTTGCTCGCCAAAAACGTCCACATCTGGTATTTAACGTTAATAATCTGTCTGAGTTTTTATTCAATTCGGCAAAACTAGCTTTAAAATACAATACAATAGCGAAATGAACGCGAATCACGTGTTACCATGCACCGCTCACTTTCTCAACAAAATGAATCCCCAGTTCTTTTCCCTCTGTGTTTAGTGTAATATGTAGGAACTTACTGACAATGCCCCTTGATATCCAGGTACTGGAAACATACTACCAAGTAGCATCTCAGTTCTCCACAAAACAGCTGCATTGTGAACGTGAACTTGTACTTCTCGCGAGGTGATGCAGTCTGTTCCAGTGCTACATTAAAGGGCAATGACAACTTCTTCTATGATGTTTGGCAACCCTTCCTCGATTATCCTCCTGGTGATCTTATTGACCTATCGCAGAAAGGGTGCCCAAGCTTTGTTTTCACAAATAAGGCATAGACATTGATTTTTTTTCCCCCTGTTTGAGATGGTACTAATGTATACAAAAATGCAGTCTGTGTATGCTAACAGTTTTATTTATTTATTTATTTATTTATTCATTGATTTTTGTAATAGTATTATAGGAATAGTATAAGTATTATAAAAAAAGTATTATAAAAAAAAGAATGTGATACACTTTAATACAGTCCAAGCCAAAATCATTTTTAAAATGCTTGTGTTGCTCTGTCATTCAGTAATATGGACAAGAACGAGGAGCTGGTCCAGACAAACGTCAGTAAGACGCTGTTTATCCGCCACTTACCAGATGAGCTCAGCCAGGATGAGAAGGAGGACCTGCTGAAGTATTTTGGAGCTGAGTCTGTCAAGGTTTTCTCAAACACGGGTCGTCTGGTAGGTTGAGCCTCACTAACACAGTGTGAATCTTTTCATTTGAGTTTCACATTCTCAACAGAATTTTCATCCCCACAGAAACACGCAGCCTTTGCAACCTTCATAAGTGAAAAATCAGCAGTGAAGGTGAGTATCCTTTTCCTTTTTTTTCTCTTGATTTCTAGACATACGTCTCTTTTGTACCATGTTGTTCACTTTACCCCTTCATCTCTTTAAGGCTCTTAGCAGACTCCATCAGTTAGAGATTCTCAACCATACGCTTGTTGCAGAATTTGCAAAAAGCCAAGATCATGTCACCGTATTAAAGGACCCGCCTGTGTCAGTCAGGTATGTTGCATATCATATGAATCATATGAGTTAAGAATCACCGTTGATCTGCACTAGCTGGTTCCTCTTCCACTCAGAAACATGGGCTGTTAACCTCCCTGTGAGATAAAATCAGACATTTGCCTTTGTTGTTATATTTTGATCATGTTGTAAGCACTGCAAAGTAGATTCAATTCTCCCCCCCACAACAGTAAACATGTAAAAGAAGAGCAGAAGAAACAAGAGACTAAACGGCAAGATGATCTGCTCATAGAGACCGGCGTTGCACCAAGCCTTGGGTAAGTGTTGAATGTGTGCAGCTTTTGATAGCATTGGTGTGATCTGAGAAAATCTTGCAATATATTTGTAACTTGTGTTGATTTCTAAATTGCTGCATTGACTGATATCATTAATCACCTAAATGATACCATATATAATTAAAATGCACGTGTGACGCATGCTCTGCATCTAGTATGAGGTCATCTGGACTGTTTGCACTGTTACAAAAAAAAAGTTCAACAGACAGTTTCATAGAATCCTCAATCTTGAAGCCATTTGTCAATAATAAATGTAAATCTTTTCTCTGTCTTATGACTGTAAATTGAATATCATTGTGCTTTGAACTTTTGGACAAAAATAGTGATTATGATTGGTATTTATATTCATTCTTAATGTTTTATAGAATAAATGATGAATTGATTAAAAAGAGAAAATGAAGGAGAACATGAAAGTGAAAATAATTGCTAGCAATCCTATACATATTTAATATTTATCAATATAAAATGTATAAAACAAGTATATATATTTATGTGTACAGCACATTACACTAAAATATAATATTTATTATTACTATTTTCATTTTATTATTATTATTTGACCTAACCAGTATGTGCAGCTGCTGGATTGAGACAGCTGCAGTTTGAAGGCACAGGTTCAGTGCTGGACTGCAGGAGAATGGATCTTGATTCTCTGTTTCTCTTGATTAGTTTTTGCACGTCACTGACTGATGACGCTTTGTTGTCATGGTAATGACATACTTGGATACATGAGCGCATTCGGTCTCTCTAGCAACACTCGAATACAAAAAACTATTTACCATGGATAACATAATAAGTGACACATTGTTCAGTCCCTGATTTAAGATAATAGTCAGCAAATCAAATCCAGATGTACAAAATGAAATAGAAAAAAATGAATCAAACAATGAAATATTAGTAACTGAATTAAATAACTATTAAGCCAACAATTCATAGCCTTTCTGCTTTAAATTGGTCACATTTTAATGGGATTCTGTTTAATATCTTTGACTATTGTAGTCAGTCTCGTGTCTATGTCAAACAGCCCAATGGCAGTTTTAAATACTGTACTTATACTGTACCTCCCACCTTCAGTCTTTGCTTAGATGTAGATCTGCTCTACACATGCTGTGTCTTGGTTTATTACACGAGTACAAGCCCTGATGCTGACATGGCATGCTGGTCCAAATCTCCCTCAATGATGGGATTTACCATTTTACTGGCCGAGTGCTTGTCATCTAAAGAATAGAAGCTAGCTAAAGTTCGCTGGCTGGGCCACATATTAACATGTCTGCATTATTTAGTTTTCAAGTGAATGCTGTTATTGTATTTACAGCAATGGAGTTTATTTTTAAGTCATTTTGCCTTCTCCTCTCTCTTACAGGTTAAAATTTCAAACAAATCCCACTTTGAAATATTTATACCCACCACCTACCAGTGGCATCCTGACAAATATAACGCACGCCCTCTTGAGTGTGCCAAAGTTTTATGTTCAAGTGAGTAAATGCTGCTTCTTTAATATTATATAAATTGTCTGCCAATATCTACACATTTTTGGTAATGCAGTGTGTATGAATTTGTATTATTTCATATTGTATTTATACTTTATTTTAAACCAATGTGGAAAGTGGGAATTTGTACAAAAATGCAAATGTGACCGCATTTCTAGCCTTGAGATGCATATTGTAAAGTGGAAATATGATTATAGAATAAGTGTCCAAAAGCTTTTGGGACAGCATCCAACCTCTTAAAGATCAAACAGTAAACATTTGCCTTTTTAAATTTCAGTTTGGTGAGCAAGTATTAATAATAAACCATAAGTGGGAGGCATGAGTTATGGGTTTAACATTTCCCCGGGAGCCGCACTGCCTGGATTTTCATTGCTGCTACTTCCAGCGTTGGAGTCTTGGTGGTGCTAGTGTGTTGCAGAGAAGCAGCCTTAATGCTCAGCCTCACCAGTGGTATCTCTCTTCAGCCTCAATCTTACCTTGATCCATATATTTTAAATGGAAATGCAAAAAATCTTGCAATCTGTTTACGGAGCTCAAGTTACAGGCTGCCTGGTTTGAGAGCAGCAGCGTATTTCCATAACCAGCTCCCACCCAGCTACGGTATGAATCTTCAGATACAACTATTCACCATCACTGTTCTAATATTTGTATATGTACGCAGGTTCTTCATCTGATGAACAAGATGAATTTACCATGTCCGTTTGGCCCAGTCACTGCCAGGCCCCCCATGGTAAGCTTGTTATGTCAGGGTAGAATATGATAAATGGATGTTGAATGAAGGAGAACAAGAAAATTACCACAATTGTTTTCAAGGTGTATATTGAAATAATTTCTTGTTAAACAGTAAAACGCTGGTGTTATATGTTAATGAGGAAACAATGCTAACGCAACCATCTCCCAGGTTTAGAGGACTTTGAACAATAAGCAGTTCATTGATTTACTAAAAATACTGGTGACGCTAGTGCCAGTTCATTACCTCAAGCCCACATCTGTGCCACTAAACAAACTATAAATACCATTTATAGTGCAAATATTTTTTCCAAGGTTTAAACATAAAGTTTGAAATTAAATATTGCTCACTGCATTAAACACTACGTGAAAGTACTTGAGTCAAAGTCCAACAAAGTGTTGAAGGACATAAAGCTCTGGACTCTGCAGGATTCAAATGACTACCAAAAAAAATGGACTCAAGAGATGACGTCCCAGAACATCTGTTGAGTAGACCACCCTATGTAGGAAGGTGCAACGTTGTAAACGTTGTTTTTTTTAAAAAGCATTTCACCATTTATTATCCTAAAATTATAGCTTCAGCTAAATTATATAAAACCTGTTAGTAGAACATAGACAGGACAGGTTTGTTTTCTTGCCTATAAGCTAAAATTATGCCAGTTTAAGAAAAAAAAAATCAATCTCTTAAATACTAATATTGCTAGTACCACTAGTGTTTGTGTAGGTCAGTGATTCCCAACCAGGGCTTCTTGTACCTCAGGGAGCATCTCTGCTGTTGCCAGGGGCGGTACGTGAAAAGAGTGTGGAGTGCATCAACTAATTTGGGTTTAAAAAACATATAATATTGAATCTGCTGTAACACTGAATGTTGCTTTTGAGAATGTGTGAAAGTGAGTTAGTAAACAAGAGGTCTGATCAGTTAGCTTAAAGTAACTGATGAATGGTAACATAGTCAGATAATTGTAATGGATAGATTATCTTAAATTAATGGATAAATGTTTACAAAGGTAAAGGATAAAAGGTTAAAATAGTTAGTTAACGGTTGAGAAACTGAATGTATCATTGCCCACCAGGTACCTTAATAATAAAATCCGTCAGTTAAACCCAGAGGCATTTGCAGGCTCAGCCGTGTTATTTTGTTTCCTGCAGTTTGAGCTCCTGCATCTTGCGCCACCCATCCCCATGCCTCCCCCGCTACCTCCTGACTACCCCCCTTTACCCGAGGAGGAGATGGAGCTGTCCAGTGAAGAATCGGAATATGAGAGTGGAGACGACGAGGACAAGGAGAGGTGAGGAGCGGATAAGCACTCAGAGAGGAATTGATTTTCATATTGTTAAGCATCAAACAGCCACTACCAGTATGTGTTAACGTATCATTCATCAGTAATGTTTTTACAAAGACACGTGGCTTGAAATAACTTTAAATTCTTAACTTTTTATTTATTTATTATTATTTTGTCTGAGGTAGACATTTTTTTACCTTATTCCCTATGCTTGCTTTATTTCAGGATTGTTCGTCTGATGGGCCTGGTCAGCCAAGCATGCAAGAGACCCCTGAGACCAAAAACAGCTTCAAAGAGAAAGAAGCCCAAGATCAAGGATTTACTCTATGCTCCCAAACCAGACTCTCAGAGGTACACCAAAGGCACTCTTGCATGTCACAGTTCTCACGCATAGCTCATCTTGAGACAGTATTCACACGCTAAGAACAAAAAAAGGGACAAAAACTTCCAGACAATATGTCTATGTCTTGGACACACATCCCACACACTCCCTTAATGATGGACCATAGACTCTGTTTCAAAACTATAAATACACACACACACACACCCACCCAAGTGTCTCCTGTCTATGTTTGTGGACTGGGAAATATCTCCGGTTGACCAGAACAAAATATCCCAGCCCTTAAGCGGCCCAGGAGCCGGTTTTATTGTGGCTACTTTTTTAGAGGCTGCTGTTAAAGGGAGCGGTGACTGTCTGTGTTGTCTTCAGTGCTCCAGTGATGCAGCCCTCAGATGTGTTCGAACAGCCCCACCCTGCCGGACCAAGGAAAATTGAATTCCATATTTCGGTTCCAGAAGTGGGAGCCACAGTGGAAGGAAGCGGGCCTGGTCAAGAGGCGCAGTGTGAGGAAGCGAGAGGTAAAGGCTCTGCTCAGATTATGATTATTACAGCTGATAAATCATTTTGCGATAGTGGAAAGTGCCTATCACAAGTTCCCAGAGCTCAAGGCCATGTCTTTAAACTTTTGTGTTTTAAAAAAGCAAAGACTTTACAACTTTACAACAATATGAATCTGAAAAAAGCAACCTAATATGAGAAGCATCTAAGATCAGAACTGTTGTGTTTTTGTTGATTCACTAATTATTTGACTGATCAGTTCAGCACTAACGATCAGTACAATTAAGTTTTCCTCTGGGTTATGTTGATGCCTTTTTGATTAGGGCTGCAACTGACAATTATTTTCATTATTGATTATTTTCTAGTCAATTATTTTCTCCTTAGATGTCTGGTTTTGACCCTGAACAGTCCACAACCCAAAGATAACGATCATAGAGGACCAAATAAACCAAACTTTAAAAAAAAAAATCTTCTTTGGAATAAACTAACAAAAAATGCCACTTTTACAGTTGACCTTTAAAAATAAATCGGACATATACTGGTAGTCTGTACATGTAATGGAGGAATCTCTTTTGAGCAAGAAAGGCACTGTATGGATTTGATTATTACTATACATCATGTTTATTATCACAGTGAAGCAGGGGGTGGTTTGATACTCCTATTGACATAAGTTAAAGCTCTCACCATGGGTCAAGTCAGAGCAGAGTATTACACAGCAGTATATCACAGGAGAAACTCGCACCGAAAAGGTTTTACCATTATCTGTATGAGGAAATGTCATTTGGGGCACAGTCTGTGTTACTTGTCAGCTGTGCAGTTCCCTTTTTTTTTTTTTTGCCTTATCTCCCTTCTCTACAACTTCACTCCCTGGCAAGACTCTGAGAAGTAAAATAGATCTCAAAGTCAAACACAAAAGATTTCCTGAAGGCAGGAGAAAGATAAACTATGACAGGTGGCTTTTTGGATTAGTCTTGTTTTGGGGAAGAGGGGGTGTGGGGTCCGATAAACAAGCTATTTAAATGAAAAGGGGAGGTGTGGGAGAGATAAGGAGGAGGATAATTTTGAAAGCAGTGATCTAGTTCTGTGCCGAGAGTGTATCAGAAAAGCTCCCCGACACTTCTTGCTCCAGTGCGCGCACATTCACCTTATGTGGATGACAAGCTTTTTTTTTTTTTTTCCTCCCTGGATTTGTAGAGGCTCACTGCTCTTAGTAATTCCATCTACAACGCGTGTGTGCACATGCATGCACTGCCGCAAAGTCTGTTTCTGAGTTATCCTTCCTTCAGCCTTTTCAAGCTCATGTTTGCTAAACAGGAATGGATTTAGATTTGATTCCAGTTCTCTGCATATGATTCACTCTCAACGCTGTCTTCTTTAAATTATCAGTAAAACCTATTTTTAAAACATTGTTTCTGCCAAAGGATAAAATGTATTAAATTATGGAACCCTGACCAAAAAAAAATCATTACTCTCACTCAGTTTCTAATGATGGCCTGATATGAAATTTTAAACATCAATACGTTAAACTAATTGCGACAAAGAGGATTTGCCTCCAGTCTCCCATGCTGAGCTTGTTTACTTTACCAAAGAGGATAAACATTGTGAAAGTGATTATTCCAGCATCTGTTGTTGGTAGACATTCTGAAAACTTCCATCTGTATTTGGGCTTCATCCTATTTTTTTTTTTTTTTTTGTAATGTGAAGCAATACAGAAAGATCCCATCAAATCCAATCTTGTGACGCACATTATATAAAATGCACTGTTTATTTTTGATGGTCAAAATGAATAAATGTGTTGTGTTTCCCTTTTGGAAGCGGATGAGAGGGAAGTCGCCATCATCAGCAGCAGCAGCAGTGAAAAGGCGGCAGAAGCTGAAGGTTTTGGGAAACTCTACCCCAGCGCACAGGCGTCCCAACAGCAAGAGGAGCACAGCGACGAAGAGCAAGATCTCCCCTCAGATGTCGTCTCCAGGAAGGAGCTGGAGAAAGGACGGCTGTCCAGAGATGGTACAGTCAATACACAGCGGCTCACTGCATGGTTGTGTTGGGAGTCGGGATACCGAGATATTATACATCCAAATGTGATCTAAATTGAAGTGGTCAGTAGGTGTTGAGATCAATTGTGCTAAATGTAGCCGTGCATCTCTCAGTCCATTCGCTCTTAAATAAAACATGTTGCGTGGATGATATTGAGTCGGAATGACTTTGGATTTAACTTTTAGGCAGGTATAAGCAGCTCTGTGAGCCTTTGTACCTGTTTTTAAAATGCACCTTGCATCAAGTTTTTTTTTTTTTCTCTCCCTCTCTCTCTTTCTCTCTTTTAAAACAGAGATAAAAAGGATGTCTGTGTTTAAGAATTACGAACCGGGCGAGCCAACCTGCAGACTGTACGTGAAGAATATCGCAAAGCAAGTGGAAGAGAAAGTAGGTGCATTAACTTCCCGTATGTGATGCTCGTGGTTGAGTTTTCATTTATTGCTTTAAGTGTTATTGAATGTCAAACATTAAATTTTTTTTGCACTGCGATATAAATTCCCAAATCTCACATTTGTTATTGCTGCATTGTATACATTATTATAATCAGTTATATATTAATATTGGTTTTTCTTCTCATGCTATTCATTATTTGTCATCCAGGACTTGAAGTACATCTATGGAAGATACATCAACCCTTTGTCAGAAGGCGAGAGAAACATGTATGTTTGTGTTGTCACTCACTTCTCACTTCACCCCATCTTCTCTTTATGAGCTATTTTTTGAATTTGTCACTTTCTCTTGAGAGTTTTTTTAGTAATTCATGCTGACTGTGTGTTATGTTATTAATAAGTATCTAACCTGACGTAGAGATCATGAGGGACATTTTATGTTAATGCATCAGCAGTAATTCAAATGAATATTCCACCTGAGTCATCATTGCTGAGCTTATGGGTAGAAGGCCGGAGTCTGAACACAGATGTAGGTGATGGGAGGATGCAACTTAGTTTCAGTGGCCTGTTACTTGATTGTGGATTTTATTTGTGAAATGGGAGTTATTTAATACGCTGCACAAATACAAAACAAACATAATGTGGTGAAAAACAATTTTATAATAACAACGCAACAAACGATTGTATGTAATGTGAAATGGGTCACTGCTTTAAAGAGCCTTATGATGCTTTTCAGCTAATTGTTTTGGTTCACTCTCACTGCTATTATCGGTGTAGTTTTCAGCCACAGCAGGCAGCTGAGTTCAGCTATAAAACCTCTGAATTTCCTCTCCTCTTTCATATTTCTTTTGCCAAATGGGAATGCCTTAAAATACATCTTTCATGAGCAGCACAAAATCTCAGCTTGGTATTTTGGTAAATAAGGACAAACACGATTTGACTGTTAAGTGCTTAAAAAGGCTGCAAATCCTAACTATTCCACATAGTGATAACTGACTTGTGCTTCACAATATCGGCACAGTTTTTGTGCCAATATTGTAGATTGTCCAGTTGAAAAACTATCCACAAACCCTTAATTGAATCTATAGTAAATAACAGATATTCAGGTCTTTAGGTTCTTCTGCTTGCTTCTGTTTAGGCTTCTCAGTAAAATCAATTGGTTGGATGATTGACAACTGCTGTTTTGTGTGGTTACAGAAGCAGATAACATTTTCCTCTCTGAATAGCCACAGTATGATGTTAACTCAGCCAGCCACAAGCCTCAAGTGATAATGATGTGTCCCTGCTTTGCTTTTCTTTTCCTCAGGTTTGACATTGTGTTAATGAAGGAGGGGCGGATGAAAGGACAGGCCTTCGTAGGACTCCCCAGTGAGCAGAGTGCAGAGAAAGCCCTGCGGGAAACCAACGGCTACGTTCTCTATGATAAACCCCTCGTTGTTGTATCCTTTTTATCCCCTCTTTGCAAGGCGCAAGGATTTTATATGGAATGGTGGAAATCTAGGTTGTGAGTTTATTTGATAGGGTTTAGTTATTTAGTGTGTTGAGTTAGGCACATAGATCTATATAAATACCAGGTCTGTTTACCGATATAAGATTCAGTTACTTGAAAGAGATTTAATTAGCAAGCTTAAACTGACATTTCATTGAGGGGGAAAAAACGTGTTTGTGTGTGTGTGTGTGTGTGTGTGTGTGTGAGTGTGAGATAGGGTTTATCATCTCACAGATGTTGGGTTTGCTTTGGCTCACGGTGCCTTCAGGAGTATGAGGACTGATTTCTGGCAGCCTGAATAACCACCTGCTGCTCCTCCTCCTCTTTACGCTGTTAATTGCAAGTCAACATTTGAACTTGTCTAATGGTACAAGGTTATTGATTTTTAAGGTGTTTTTAATGTGCATCTCATAAGCAGTTAGCTTGGCGACAGCCTATTAGTCTTTAAGTTCAAAGAATGAACAGAGAAGTGTGCAATATACTTGGAGATGCTGTCCTGCGTGTTGCTGTATTTTAGGTAAGACAGCAGCATTGCTTTCTGTAGTTCATCTACCAACAACTCCTGTGTATCAAAAAACATAGTTGTTGTTGTTGTTGTTATTATTCAGCCATAAGAGGTGATTTGGAAGCTTGAAATTTGACTGTGTTGCTAACTGAAGTATGATGCTATGGGCTTTGAGTTGTGGGCTGTATATTGGATGCACACACTGCTCTGTCTGGCGAAGATATTGGCGTGATATACTGGCCCTAAGACTTGATATGTGAAAAACTCAAAACTGCAGCGTTTAATGTTTTTTTATTTTTCCTACTTTGCCGGTGTAGCAGCATAAACGTGATTATCAAAACAACTTTAGCAGATGTCTAAAAATTTATTATTTAAAGGACAAATGTTTGTTAATAGTCAGATATTTCTTAGAGACTTTTTTTACTGAAATGATACATTCACTTGGTTTAGTTAATCTAATCTAATCTGAAAATGTGAATAGACGTCAACACGTTTTTTGGGTACTTTAGAGCATCAGAAAGTGGAGCATGGTTCATTCTGGTACAGATGTTGTTTTTTTTAAGCAGTCAGTGGCAGGTGACAGACAGTCCCAGTTTAGATTCCCTACCATGATTTTTTTTTGCAGTGTGGCACTAGCCTGGGAATCCTCAAACGCTGCTATGAAAATGAATGGGCTAGAAGGAAAAACTTGCACGAAATGCGAGCAGTCTAAAGTGTGAGGAGGTTTATTAACAGACAGCAGTGACAGCGTCGTACATCTGGCTCCTCCCTCCTCCTTTGACCTGTCACATGGCGCAGCAATTTATCAATCTGTGTGAATGACAGTAGCTGTCACAGAGCAAGTGAGCCAACCTCAGTATAACACGCGATCTTCAGTCCATCTTTGGCCACTAGTCCTCTGGCATTAATGAGCAAACAGCTGTGACCTTTTCTCAAATTAAATTAATACGAGGCAGCGAGTTTCTCAAGGAAAAGAGCCCCCGTAGCTTAAAGCTGCTGCGTGCAATTTTGGGGATGAAATGACAATATGAGTCTGATATAAATTATCAGCCTGTAATTGCACATTATTAGAGTGTGAACCTGGGCTTAAAAGGCTGAAATTAGCTTTTTTTTTACCGAGTTACAGTCTTGAGTTTATATTTTGTTGTGGTATATTAAATTAACGGTGTTGTAGAAAGAAAGTACACATTTATTGATGTTTAAAATACAGAAATGGTAGTAAAAGTTAAGTAATGGGAGCAGATGGTGGAGCAGGTTTGTTGACTGGGCACCTTTTTGGAACTAAAAAAGTCCTTGCCTGGAAAAAAAATGCTTCCCTTTAATAACAAATGAGAGTAAACTTTCACCTGCTTAATGACAGCGTTTGCTGCTTTCAGACCTTAACTATGAATTCACAGCAATTTGCCAGATCGGCCAGACCAAAACAAGACAACACAGATACCAAGAGAGGACCGAAACAACGATGAGCTCAACAGGTGAGTACGGTTCCATGAATAATGAAGCATTTGGTTACCTGCCAAAAACAGAATATAAAAAGGATTGCTGATGACTCACTATCTGATGGTGTTTCTCTATAAAACACACTTCATTATTATCATTGTAACGGTGTTTCCTTTTTACAATTGTGTCTACCCTTTTAACATTTATTCAAGATGCCAAGGCTTCATATTGTGGCCCAGCAGAACCATTTGTATCCTTATTCTGGCATATCCTTTGGAAAAAAAAACAACTAATTGAAATGGGGGCAGTTTATTTGTAGCTGTTGTGGCACAATTGGAACTTAAAACAACCTGACCTGTATGTAGTCTAAATTTAAAAGGACTCCAGTACCATTCTTTGTGTCCGCATTGAATCTTATGTTCTCTCAAATATTTTTAGTTTAGTTAAGCCCTCTATATAAAAGTCTCTTGCACTTCTTTTTACAATGTTCTCTACCTTGTTTGACTGAATTTCAGGTGATGGTCGTCAGATGTCATCTTCATCTTTTTTATTATTAAATAAAAAATATTTTATTAAAATAACATTTGTCATGTTCTCTTCCTAATACATTTCCAAATATATGTCACCATTTGTGGGTAAACTTCAGTCAAATTATCATAACTGAATTTCTTTAGTCTAGTCTCCCAAACTTGAAGTCCTGACAGCCGAGTAAATACAGACTGGGGAAGGTGTGTGAGATCAGGATTGGCTCTGCGGCAGATGGTAGGCTGTCAACACAGTGGAAAAACCACAGTCCTGAAGAGACTGCAAACACACCAAACAGACTGCAGTCTGTGGGAAATTGCTTGGACTGGGTTAGCTTACTTTTACAATACCTGGCTGGCCCCATCTGTGTGATTACAGAGAGTAAACCCCTCAACAGACATCATATCGGAAGATTTGGAAATCGGATTGTTTTTTTGTCTTGCGTAGGTCTAAGCGATACTGGAAGTGTGCTGGGTGCATGTCAGTCAAAGCTTAAAGTTTGTGATCTTTTAGAGATCAAAAAGAAGATGCTGTGTTGAGTGTTAATGTCGTCTGCTCTTCCGGTAGTTCAGTGATAAATTAAAACCCAACTCAACTTGTTTCATTAAAGCTTCTTTTGCATTTTCATAATGATCATAGTATATTTCACTGGATTGTCCACACACACACACACACACACACATCTGCTACTGTCTCTTTCCTGTCCGACTGTCTCTCCTGTTGTCTGCTCTCCAGGGACTTTCTGTGTCATGTCTGTCTGTCCGTCTGACTGACTGACGATCTCCTCCTTGCCACCTCTCCTCTCTCCAGTTGCTCTTTTGGTCTTGTTCTTCTCCTCTGCTCTCCAGGGGCTGTCTCTGTGTCTTGTCTGTCTGTCTGATGATCTCCTCCTCTCCTCTCTCCAGTTGACCTTAAAAAGGCATCTTTGGGGCTCAGTCACAAGTACTAAGTACTACCCCCGAGCAGGGACTTTGGGGGGGGTAAAACAATCTCCCTGGAACTTAATTTAGACCACGATCCATTTGCAGAGGAGAGTTCATTGCAGACCTTTTGTATTGATATACTTGTCACTTCTGAATTTGCTTAATACGCAGTCCCATGCCTAACGCATCAAGACTACCCAATATTGAACACAATGCTGCTGCCTCATCGCTTGTATCATGTTTGTTTTTTTCCTGTATCAGACAATATATTTGATGTGTCCTTAAGTAAGAACATAGAAATTGTTTAATTATTGTCCCCTCTTTAATAACTAATCTGAAAATGAACGTAGGATGGTCAGTATGTGACGAATCAGCAATCACGGACTTTGTGTATATCTCTGCAGCTATGGCAGCTTTCACTCTGTCGCCCATTTGCTGAATCAAGTCCTCGCAGACAGTGGATGAAAAATACGATGTGCTGCCCTCGCCCTTCTGTCCACACTTATTTATGTGCCCAGCGAGGAAGAGATCAAACTGAGAGAAGACTTCCAGAATGCCAAGAAAGTGATCCAAGTAATTCATCATCACTGGGGAAAGGCAGCCCTCCTTCACTTAAAAAGTAAACAACGTCACAACAGGCTACAGCAGCTCTCACCAGTACCGCTTCTCCTCCTCTAGCTGTTGCACTAGCTTAGCAATGCTAACATGCAAGTTAAGTTCTCTGTGCTTTTCTAATGATCATTCACACATTCGGGGTGTTTCCACTCAGAAAAGCCACGAATAAATAATTTTTGTCTTTGTTGAGAAAGCATGCAGACAAAGCAAGGGGAATATATCTAACCAGTCTCGGGTTGAAGCTGGATACTTTGATTTCCCTCCACAACGCTGGGTGCTGCTACAACTAGCCCCAGGTTGTTATTGGCTGCTGCAGGTGCAGGAACAGTAGCCTCTGGATTAGCATTGTTCCCAAGACGTTCCTCAACAACGTTAATGTTAACAATGATTTGATCTTGAATTTTGTTTAACGAACCATATTAATTAGTGGCACACTTATTAATAGTGAGGCCTCCGTCTATGTTTTCTCTTTTGCTTGCTGCACCTACTTCTGCTTATTTCATTCACTTTTTAACTGCTGTAGTCTGGCTACCTAGCTGATGGTCGGCTTGGGAGGGACGCCTATAATCTAGGTGGGGCAGGGTCAAATGTAACCCAGACTACTGTATTTTACCAATGATATCATTCTTTATCTTAAAAAACCCCTCCCACCTATCAATCATGTAATGTGTGAAGATAAAAATCCGTGGCGTTCATTGACACGGCAACAACAATTTGCATAACAAAGTCCAGTTTAATCACATTTACACAATCTGTGTGTGTGTGTGTGAGTGTAGTGATGATGTGGATGATGTAAAGGGGCTGTAATCTTCAGATCCAACAATGGGATGTGATTGACTTCAAAGTCCTCCAGAGAGAGAAATCACCATAATGAAATAATTATCTGTGCCTCGAATTATGATCTAAGAGCCAAATGTGTGCCAATGTGTATTTTAGTATAAAACTTATTATAATGGTTTGCAGAAACAGATTTAGTTTGGAAAAATAAAATGGAAAAACCACTGCACTTCTCCTAATTTTACTTCTGCGAGACTTTTCTGTAAAATGAGTTGTAGTTTGGTCTTACCCCTGCTCATGAGTTCAGCTGGTTAAGATCCAGGCACACACAGGGTTATCAATCACATGTGCTCGTCTGGTTCGACCTGCAGCTCATACGTCAACGCCAGTGTGAGGGAGGACTTCCCATCTGTGCCCCACTCTACCCGCCACCTCAACGATGACAAATGTGCCACCCGCAGTGGAAATATTGAGAGTTACCAGGACATTTATCAGGTAACATTTGAGCAATATGAAAGATAACCTTTTGTAAGTGGACGCAGATAAAGATGTATGTTGTGCCTTTTCTTCTGCACAGGCTCTGTCTCTGTTTAATACTGCAGCTACCCAGAAGTTATATCATGATGTGTTTCTTATTTTGAGTTCGAGCAGGTGTGCTGTCCATTTACTGAAACGAGGTGGTGTACATGTACACAGAGTTGGACATCAATTTGAACATCATAAGTTATTTCATAGCCACAAAGCTCTCTGAAAGTGTTATTGATATTGCACTAAAAAAGTACTGGTCACGCCGTATGAATCAACTTAAATTTCAGCCTTTGTGGTGCACATTACTTTAGAGATCTCATATTCCAGATGGCTCAAACATGTACGCATGTGCTTGAGAAGTTGCCATTGAGAAAAATAAGTGAAGTTCTATATATACTATACTATACTATACTATAAATACTACTGTTTTTGTTTCTGTAGCCTTTGGAGATGCAGAAGCTCATTGGGACGGTGGCCTTAAAGAGACAGGAGCTAAAACTTAAATACTTCAATAACCTTAAATAAGGAGGGTTTTTTGTTTAACTGTAAATTATATCTTTGATAAAAACCCTGAATGGGCAATTTCTGGGTTGATTCTGGATGAATTTAGCAACTATAGCGGTGCAGTTGTTCCCACCTGCAACAACATCTTTGAATTTGCCGTCACTCAGACTTTTCATTTTATTATTATTATTACTATTATTTCTGCTTGTGTGCATATCTTATAGATCATATGTAAACCCAACATTTACAGACTTAATGAGGTGTCATTTGCCACATAAATATGTATGCCACCTGTCAGTCATGCTCTGTGTATAAATTTGTTAGTAATTTGGCACAGAAGATTTTAAGCAATGTGCTGATTCCTATTACTTAATGCTTGTGCCAACAACACATACAAGCAACTAACGGATGTGATTTTTATTTAAATCCCTATTTTAACATCAGCAGCTTAATGGGAATAATTAAGCAACCAGTGATCTATTATATAGGGTATATGCAGATACTTTTTTTTTTTACTTAAGCATAGTATGTACAGGAACATTTAAAGGAAGCACACCTTACATGAGGCTTGAATTAACAAGCAAAACAACGTTCGATTAGTCTCAACAAGGCAAGCCCCAATGAAGGCAAAAGCTTTTTGCTCCTGACACCAAATTAAAGATGAAAACTAAAACACCCTGGTTGTATAATCCATGCTGACACTTTAATGGAAACATCTTTCATACAAAAATGATACACACGTACGTCTTTTTGAGTGTCAGCATATCGTGTTGCTGTGAAGTACAGGAAACCTACCTGTTAGATGACATTAATACTGACACTGAACTTACTCTACAGGGGTTTCCTGCCCCGAGTGAATTACTGTTTGTGAATTAATGCGGTATGAGCGTTCACCTGCAGTGAGTGATAGACCGGAGCTGTTAGGGTCTTGGCCTCTTGTGAGCTACAGCTTGATTTGCATAGATATCCAAGCAAATAGGAACTGAGGCTTTGTTCAAATGTTTTTTTAAGGCAAACAATTGGTTTTGCAAACACATTTCTACTTATTATAAACCAGAATATATCAGCTCTTAATAATAATCAAAACTTTCTATTATCTAAGCCCTTATATGTGACCAAAGGTTAAAGCATCCCAATGTTTGTGATTCGCTTCCTGTTTCCTGTATAGCTTTAAGCTTTCCATCTTATTGCCTTGTTTGATGATGCATATGTCATCTTTCATCATTGTTTCTCATGTACCCCCGATTCTGTGTACAATCGACTGACCAGAGTTCATTTTAGGTGACACAGAATCAAACGTATACCTAAACATTAACCTGTTGCAAAGGAATAGAATTCCTTTATTGTAACTTGCACTAAACTAAATGCATCACTGTGTTTGCAGCTGCTTTGGTGGCACTTTTTTTTTTTGCCTTTCATCACGTTTTTGTTTCAAAGAGACTAAATTAAATCTAGGCAGACAGAACAAGTGGTCCGTCAAAACACATTAGATTATGGCGCATGCATGAGCTCTTTCTTAAACAATCACTTTATACTTTTTAGTCGACCTCTGTTTGAACTGAAACCGGTATAAACAATTGATGTTCCTCGTTGAATTTTCTTCCTGCTTGCACCGACTTAACAGTGCGATTTTGCTGACTTTGAAGGAGCGAAAAGTAGGAATAAGACACACAGTGCTTAGTCAACTCCAGAGTGTGCGCTCGTCGGTCTTACACGGTTTTTTTTTTCCGAGGAGCAAATGTGTCAATTCTAAGGTATGCTTATTCATTATGAAGAAAGTGATGGCTTGACCATGCATATTTCATGCTTTCAAACCTTGCAAGTTTCATGAAGTTGTCCGAATGAGTAGCATTTAAAGCCGAAGTGAAGTAATGTGCTTGAATAATTCATCTGCAATGTCTTTGATAAGAATTAGGACCAAGGTCATTAGTTTTATTTAAACCAATAGGTTTTATTTATTAATATTATTTTGTGTTTATGTTAGGACACTTATAGATTGGATTTTGAAAGTGACACAGAAAAACAATCTAGTCGTCTCACTCGAGCTCTTAATTTTTTCCACTTTTTCAGTGGAGGAGGAAACTTTTCTTCTTTAAGTTATGCAGTAGATGTGGTGAGAGCACAAGATTTTGTCAGTTATTGCACAGGCCTGTAAAGTCTGTATCGGTATGTAAAAGTGCACCCTGCATTGCTATAAAGTGTTCATCCCCAACGCGAGTTGCTGCCTCCCTCTTCTCACATTATACCTCCTTTCTCATTGCTCTGCCCCGCGCTGTCCGACTTGCCAACTAAATCTCAGGCTCATCTTGTCCGCCGTAACCTTGTTTATTCCCAACAGTGGCATTAGCAAAGCTGTAAAAGTATTTATGGGGGTACAAATGCGGGACAGCCAATCTAAGGTAAATCTATAAATCCTGGCTGTTGATTTGTCAGGGCCAGGAGGTGCAGGCCGGTGATCAGTAGAGGTAGAAAGTATTCCCCGGGTGACTCTATGTGACTAACACACTGAGCAGCATGCCAAACAGTGCTACAGCGACGCTGTTGTGCTTTTAATACGGCCTAGCTGGCCTTCGCCTCTGTGAGACGCCGCCTGGCTATCCATCTACCATGAGCCGGTATCATTAGCTAACGCCCTACCGGGACCTGACTCAGCAATTGTTGTGTGTGTGTGTGTGTGTGTGTGTGTGTGTGTGTGTGTGTCCTTGGCTTGTTTTTGGGGACTGTAGTTATAAGTTAAGCCTTATAATTATGAAAGAACATGTAAAATATGCTATATGTGCAGGTGCTGTTACATACGGTGCTGCAGTAAGTGGGGCGTACTATTACAGCTGCACTCATCAGTTTTCTCTCCCTACATATCAGCGGTCTGTGAAGTTTTTATGGCTAATGTGTTGGCAAACAATTGCCTACTTACACATTGAGCAGAGGCAGAATAACATTAGTATTCTTTGGAGTTCTGCTTCTGGGCACCTAACAAATGAAAGTCCAATTTTCTTTTCTTTTCTTGTTTTTTTTTTTTTACTTTATTTGTTAATTGTGATCCCTTACAGTAGTTAATTCTGAAAAAAGAAAAAAAGGAAGATCAAACAACTTTAAAATAACTACTCTGTTCTACAATCCCAATATCCCAAAGTAAGAAAGAGAAAATAAATCTAATTGTCACTCTCCTTTTTATGCTCTCCTCCAAATACTGAGAAAGATATTGGTCCGCAGTTGATGAATGCTCTTCATCGTGTAGCCTTTTTTATTTTTTTTTATTTTTTTTTATTTATTTATTTTTGTCATTTTGTGCGGTGCAAGCAGCAGTAGGTTTATCATGTGGAGACAGTGACCTTATAGACTTAACCCTATAGGCCCTTCCAACCATTACAATGACCTAATTACTGTAGAGTTTGATGATAATTCTCTGTGATCTGCCGGCTAAAGTTTACTCCTGAAAACATTACCGGCAAATTATTAAATATACTGTGTTGTATTTTTCTGTTGCTAGTTAGCCAGTAAAATGCTAAAGTTAGGTAGCGCATTAGCGGAACTAACCGTCAACTTCTAGTTTGTTTTTTTTGAGTAATGTTAGCTAAACTGCAAACACAAAGAAACATGGTGGCAGCTGTTAGCTAGTTTCTGTTGCTAAAAGAAAAAAAAGCTAAATTATCTACAGGTTTGAATGTTTGTGTCTGTATATGAGCGCTCGATAGACGGTCCAGGGTGTTTTCCTGGTTTCCACAAATGCATCCTGATAGGTTTATGTGCCACATTAACCCAGAACAACAATACGCAGGTATAGAGAATAGATGGAGGTATGGATATTAAATGATAAACGTACAGTAAACGTACCGTAAACAGGGAGGAAACCTGAAAATAGGTGAACATAGAAGTGCTCCAGCTAACAGTCAGTGTCCTGTCTGTTAATAATCAGCTGGGTATAGACTATTACCTGGTGAATAGATAATGTTAGAATACTGCCATGATCTCTGTAGGTACATTTTTATTTTAAAGAAAATGTATTAGATCACCGGTAGCTACAGAAATAGTTAAACTTCTCTGTTGAATTACTCACTCACTTCTTGTGGCACAATTAAGTTGAAGACATTCAACCTCAATCAAACTTGTTTCTTCTTTTAACCTTGTGCTCTTCTCCGTATCGTGCAGGGAAAGGAGCTTCCATCTCTAATAAGATTTACAGAGAGAACAGCGCTGAGAGCGGGGTGATACGTCCTGGGAGCTCTACCCTCAATATTGGCAAGGAAATCAATGTGGTGTGCAAACTTACCAGCGCAATTTGCAATCACCTGCTAGGCCAAAAGTAATCATTGAATTGAAATAATCCTGAAAGGTTTTCCCCCACTGTAGCAAAGTTAATAACAAAAGAGTCATCCGAGCCTGCGCCTTGAATTAGATATTAATCCTTGTATCAAGAATAATTACCAGGAAGGTTCAGAAACACTGACCTTGCAGAGCGAGCCTCTCCGCTCGTCTGTCTGGACCCGTTTCAACATTCAACAGGCAACTCAGTTCCTGGATGTGTACTCAGTGACACAATTTGCAACGAGACAATGTAGTTTCATTCTGCTTAATTCTTTGTACTGCACTGCCAGAGAATGGTCCCTCAGCAGCCAGGAACCTCATCATCAACAATTTCTTACTTGTTTACATTAATCCCATCTAGATATCCACTCATTCCCATGGCAGCATGGCAGCTCTTTGTAATTCTGCTCTATTGTCACGGTTTTTGATAGACAAGTCGGCCAACACTTACTAATTAGCTGTGAATATTAGCCGTGTGCAGCTCCGGAAATGTTCTTCTAATGCTTCTTAATAGGAGTCAGGTCATTTGTAAATACTACTGGGGCGGATTGAAAGGCCCGACGTATACACACTGTGTATTGTATATATGTATACACGCTGTTTTATTGTTTAGGAAGTATATCCAGCAAAGCAAGCCTCTCCGTAGGGGAGGACCAGTTGCACATTTCTTCTGGGATGCGATGAGTCTGCTGTTGTTTCAGTTTGGGAAGATAAAGCGCACCTGTCAGGCAGCGAGGTCAGGTCTTTGTCAAAGCCTTAATCATTTGACTTTATGAGAGGTCAAGTGCGGTCTGGTTTGGCTGAATTGCAAAGTCTCTCTTGTGTTGTCTTGTCTACTCTAGCTTAATTTATTTTTTGCCAAGCTGAAGAATAAACATGTCCCCGTTTGGGCTTTTTCTTAGGGGCATCATTTAATGAAAAGCATGTGACAAAAGTTCCTGTATCTGCTGTCATTTAGCACAGGGACTACTTTTCAGTCAAAGACTTTAAGGAATCAACAATTCATATCAAATTGTTGGTAGTGCCGCAGCAGCAAATGAGCATTGATATGAGCGTAATCATCAGAATAATAGTGATGAGATAAGCTTCAGTGCTCTGCCAGAATTAACACTATCATTACGTATTGATGTTAACGAACTGTTCATATTTCTAGGAACTAAATGGATCAATGACTGATTACTTATCATATATAATTATATATCATTTGGCAGGATACTATTGTCTCAGAAGGAACTGCTGTTTAAGTGCTTTTATTTTAGATAAGACTTCTAATTACTTGCTTAAACTGACAGTGAAATGTCCAATGTGAATACACTTTAATGCACATATCTTAGTATTGGTGTATTATCCTGTTCATACCTAATGTGATTTTTAGCTGCATACTTTCTTTAAGCTTCACTTCACTTCTAATTGCAAGTTTCATAGAACAGGGAAAAGTAGTCTAATGACCTGAATTACCAGAGCTCTTCACAACACCGTGTATTCCTGTTGCAAAGTGTTTCACTGACACTGGATATGTACATGTAGGCATATGTGTAAAAGAGAGAGATGTCATCCTCAACCCCCACCGCCTCCCGCCTTTGATGTCGACACAGCGTTACTGTTCTATTAAACGCCGGCTTCAGGTTTTATCCATCACGCATTCAGCTCATTGCTTGTAGATTGTAGATTGTACATGTGTGAGTGTGTGAGTCTTCTCTCTGGCCCTGGGTCTGTAAAGCAGCAGTAATGATCATAGACAGGGGAGAAGATCTATCAGGTGCACTGCTGAACCACCGGAACATCAGACGAATAGACATTTCTTACCCCCTGTTTGGCATGTTTGATAGTGTGTGTGTGTGCGTGTGCGTAGACACTGCTGGGTGGAGTTGTGGATGCATGGCGGGGGCTCACTATGTGGTGTTCTCAGCAGTGGGTCCCAGTGTGATGTACAATAATGACCTGTCAGAAATGCAGGCCTCTGAAAACGGGGATAATCCACAGAGGCTATCTGATTAAATGAATTCTAACTGGAGCCAAGTCAAACCCCTGAGACCCCTGAGACCCCTGAAACGCATAATCTGTTCCACTGGTCTCTTATCCAAACCAACAAGAAAAAAAGAAGTAAAACACCAGAATAGTACGTGCTTGGCTTGAGGAGACTGATTTCTATGGTAGATGCTACTGTCATTTGGAACAAAACAAAAGATTTTCTTTTGCAAATATTGTTTATTGATTATGCTCGATAATTCAAGCTTTTTTTTTTTGAGTCAAGATTAAACTTTTTAACAGAACTTACATTTACATTATTAACTCACACTTGAACATGCTGTTATGTACAGTGATTAAAATGATATTTATTAGCCCGCACTAGTTAGTCAACCGAGGCCTCAATCACAGTGTACTCGGCCCGACTCTGGGGAAAATAAAAAAAAAATTACGTGCTGTTAAATTTGCAAATTTAATTTAAATGTAATTATTAATTATTTTCAGCCAGGGTCAGCCTTTTTTTTTTTTTTACTTTTTTTTACTTCACTAAAATAAACCTCTCTTGCCTTCAGTTTACTGCCAGCTGTAATACACGCTTATAAACTAAAGTTCTACCCAATAGTGATTAAAACACATCTTTTCATCACAATAACATCCAACTGCAACCAACTGTAGAACCTGCAGGCATCCAAGTTCAGACTGTACGCACGCTGAAACTTTGCGATGCATTAAGCCTACAAACCCAAGCAGCAAACATAGCGGCACATCAACAACAATAGCAAGCAAAAACGTTGAAGTGAGAATTATTAGTTCTATCCTCACAATCTTTGCTTCTACCAACAACAAAAAAATTACGTTTGTATTAGGTAGCAGCAATAAGTAAGTAATTATAACAATTAAGACAACAATTAACAAAATATGCAGAATTATCTTATACAGCCATTGCTGAATCTTTTTGCTAAATCTCCCCAAAAAGATAAGAGACGGTGTGTTAATGTAATGCTGCATGTGTGATTAGGTCTTTTAAGCATTCAGTCACTGCCACTTGGCCAAAATGTGAAGCTTTGCGAATACAGCTTTGAAAATCCCAAGAAAAATGGAGCCCATGCTAAATCTCCTGCGAGGCGGAGTATTGCCCTTAAGATGTAGCTGTCAGATATGTCGAAGGTACTTTTCTGTCAGTTAGAAGTGACGCTGAATCTGAACCCACGGTCTGCCAAAATTACTTCTTGATCGAATCTTCACCCCATAATAATCCTATTTCGTCAAATAATCAGACTCCATATAGCTTTGTGTGAGTGAACCTAAACTGTCAGCATTCAATTAGGCAACGATTTTGATCTCCCGCTGGCACAGCTTGTCAAGCTGAATAATATAGCCGTCACCCCCGAAGGTGAAAACCGTCCGCTGTGTGGATGGAGACCTATTGTCTGGAGGATTGACAAGGAGCAACAGGCTAAACTGAGTTAAGGCTTTCTCACACACACACACACACACACACACACACACACACTGACACTCTCTCTCTCTCTCTCCTCACCAATTGTCCTCCTTCCATCCTCAGAGAGGATATTTTTCATGCTTTCAAACCACCCAGCAGTGACAAGCCTCTGACAACCCCCCGCTTTACTGTGACACCTTTGTGAGCCCAGAGGAAGTTTCCGCCACAATGCCTCCTTTGACGGGCATTCTTGAGAGAAAACACACATTATTCTGCCATAACGCCCGATTTGATTGATTGGCACAGTCAAACTTTTTAGGATTGAGAGACGGCTCAGAAGGCTTTAGCACAAGATTTATTTATTTATTTATTTTTTAAGGAGTCCCAGCAAGCTGTTACCTGGACTACCGAGCTTAGAAAAAGTTTTCTGCGTCCATATACAACAGATTCAATGTGTATTATATTATATTATTATATTCAAGAAAACATAGCGCATTGATCTAAAATGTTAAGCAATTCATCTTAAAGCTAATAGAAATTCCATTCATGTGTTTGATGAAGCTCAGCAATGAATGCATTTCCTCTTTATTTCTGTAATACTGCTTTTTCAGTGAAAACTTCCTGAACTTGATGCTGGCTTTTGTTGATTCCTGGGACCTTCGTCTTTGAGCCCTTTTAACTAATGTCCTGTCCACAGATATACCTGTAGCTGTACACTGGAGTGTTGTTGTTTGTGTCAAAGGGCAGCGCCTCGCCTTCACAAAGAGGCCACGTCGGTTTCAGCTGACTGCAGCTGTGGCACTCGCCGTGTGTGGCTGGTTCACAGCATCTCTCTTACCGAATCCTCCCTCTCCCTAAATCAAGCACAGGGACAGTCTCCCAAGGTCAGACAGTGGCCTCCACTACCTCCCCTGCCACACACACACACACACATACCTGTTCCCCCTCCCTTTCCAGCGTTTTCCATGAAATCAAGAATCGGTATGGCTGTGAAGTCGCCATTCACATGGGGTAAGACAAGTGTGAAATGCTGGCATGACGTCCCAATTTGTTGTTATGGCAACCCGGAGACTTGATGGGAAAACCTGGAAGCAAAAATACAAAAACAAAAATATTGTAATAAATCATCTGTTTTTCCAAAATGTGGCATGAAGGGACTGTGTGGTGAAGAATTTGAGAAATGAAAAAAATAAAAAATAAAAAAAAAGCTGACAGCTGGTGCCTCTGGGGAAGAGTGGAAGGGGGAGCATGTTTCTGGACCACAAAATAAGAGGCAAGTGCTTTGACATTTTCCCCAAACCAAGATTTGATGACTTTTACCCCAAGCAGAGGACACGGCAGACATTTTAGAAGAGTCCTCCTCCTCCTCTTTCCCCACTCACACACGTACCGAACCTCTCCCACCTTGCCTCAACATATTGCACCTGTTCAATTATTTAGCTGCTACTCTGTGGTTCAGTCCCAAGCTGCAGTAAAAGCTGTACCTGCCGATTAGAACAGGGCTTGTCACCCGAGCTGGCCGGATATCTCTTGTCTTGTCGTTGTCTGAGAGAGAGAGAAAGATGCCTTTTGGCCACATTACGCGGGAGGAAATGTTATTACCTCATTGCAGGCTCGTCGTTTCCATTCTTCGGTCTCCGAGAGGCAGCAAGGATTTGTATGTGTGTGAAGGTATGTGTGTGTGTGCGTGCAAGTCAGTCAGGCAACACAAATGTACAAGGCCCACACAATGGTTCATTCTTGGGGTTTATGATGAGTAAAACAAATATTTCTGAATCCCAAAAGCTCCTGTTTAAATATATATATATATATTTATATATATACAATTTACAGTTTTGCAATATAGTGCACCTTGTTGGCATATTATTAATGAATAAAATAAAGAAAAACATCAGAGTTGAAAACATTCATCCTTACTTGTACCTGTAGCAATTTCAGAAATATTTAATTTCCACAGCTCTTTGCTATTGGGGTCTAATAAACATTAACATTAATGAACATTAAACTTGTTGATATTATCTGCAGAGTGCAATGATCTGATAATAAAAAAATGAAATCATGAAGAACCATGTTTGCTTCCACTTGGGGGCACTGTTGAAGCAAATACAAGCCTCTAACACCTGGTCTGCCTTCACTGTCCAAGGTGCCGGTTGTATTCTTAAAACTATGGTTTGTACCAGGAACTGCTGGAGGAGTAAGGTCTCTATTTTCCCAGCCGTTCTGTCTTTGGCTGAGGCCAGGGGTTTAAGAAAAGGATTGGATTTGGAGTGTTATAAAGTATCCTGTAAGCGTTGTCTTTTGTGTGTGCTTGGCATTTTTTATGTGTGTGATTTGGACCTCAGAACATTCCACGTTCATTCCCTTTTTCCTGGAGATCCCTTGTCCCACCAGAAATACACCAGTTTGTTTCTTGCATTTACTGTGCGGAAAATGTCTGTCCTCAATTTCAGGCATAGATATGCAAATTACACTGGAGTTATTAATCGGAGTGTCACAGGGATTATGCAAATGAATAAGAAAGAGCAGCGAGAGACGGAGAGGGAAGAGAAGAGTCTGGACGTCAGCAAACTTGTGTTTGGGTATTCACCGCAGGGAGATGTTTGAAATGGTTGCATCACAGCTGTGGTCATCGTCCCCTCCTTCTGACCTCACACACACACACACACACACACACACAGTCCTGGTGAAAAGGTTGTCTTTATGTTGTGGGATGTTTGAATGAATCACATGACTGCTTGTTTGTTAAAGGTGTCGCTTGAAGCTCATTGTTTTGTTTTTTTTGCAGCTACTTTATTGCTTTCATTGCTCTCGTTGCATTGCCGGATGTGTAAACAGGCAACTATTTGCTAACACATTCACCATACCGATGTAAAAGGTGATATATTGGTGTCAGTGTTGTGTTATTGCAGGTTTAGATATAAGAAAAGTTAAAGTTATTCACTATTTTACCCCAAAGTCCACTTATGAAGAATACGGATCTGATCTCCTGAACGGTATGCTGTATGTGTGCCATAGGATCCCCGCTGTTGAAAACCACCACTACTATTAAAACTTGTTTCCACTTGTCCCTAATCTACCTGTGGGACTCACAGATTGGAAATGGATCACATGAGGAAAGCTCGGTTACCTGCAGTCATTCTTTCCTTCCCTGGTGGATGATTATTGGCAGTTTTTTTTTTTTTTTTTTTTGGGAAAGGGGGGGTGAACAAATGCGTTTCTGCAGATGACTGTGAGGCAAGGAAAGATTGAATTCTTACTCTCCTCCATCTGTGTGTGTGTGTGGTGGGGGAAACGGGCGAGTCTCCTAGAAATAGGCAGTGATAGATGAGGTACATGGAAGAAGACAGCTACCCCTGCTCTCCAGCCTGGCTGAATCAGGAAACTGTCTGCCAACTAAATGCCTCTCCATCCCTCCCTCTCTCTCACACTCTCATTAGAATTTTCTCCCTTTCCTCTTGGCCTCCTCTGCTTACGAATCAATCGTTTTGTTAGTGCTTACAAGACAACAGCTCTTTAGTCATTATGAGATTGCGCTTTATATCAAGCTTAATGAGCACTACACCCACTGCAAGCATTCCAGGAAGCAGCTAATGGTAAAAAAAAGGCAACACTTTCTTTCCACTTGCTTTTTTCCCCCACACAATGTGTGGATGGCTATACATCTGAGTTAATTGAAAATTTACACTCTGTAGATATGAAGTGATTGATCTGTTGTATATAAGCACTCAAATAGCATGTATACAGAACTGGCTGTTTTCAGTCCGTCTCTGCAGAGTTTTCTTGGTGTCACAGCACCTTAAGCAGCTGCTGACCCTAAAAGAATTTCATAAATGTAAATTTTAGTGTGCTGAGATTGTCTGAATGTTTTTTCTTGGTGGAAACATTTCTGCTCACATACTGTATGAAGGCTGGATTTTATAATGTACTTGCTGTTACTGAAAGAATTTCAACAGGTTTCTTTCACATTGGAGTCTTCCAGTCACCAGTGTTGGTCTCCTGGGTGGATGGCTATCAGTCTAAGGTCAGTTGAGCCAGACCAAAAGTCAGCTAATGACACGAGGCCATCTTTGACCGCTGATTGTAAGAAATACTCCAACTTCTCCAAAGTAAATGCTGTTTCCTTTCAGCCATGGCTCTGCTCAAGCCTCTTATTCCAGCCTCCTGGCCTCTTCTTTATTCATTGCTTGGATAAATGTACATGACCCCTTAAAACAACAGGAGCCGCCCCAGAGGGCACACTTGAGCGATGTGACATTCCAGCTAACCTGAGATGACTTTTAAAGAACGGATAAGTGAAGGACAGTCGGAGGATTGAGGGGAAAGATGGAGGATGAGTGGGGTAGCAAAATGGACAAAAATCAAATCAGTGTAAGCTCGTAGGTTGAGCAGAAAAGGTTAGAGACAAAATATGAGACAAAAGGAAAACTGGCGCTCTCAGATGAAGGATTTCAGTTTTTGACTCGACAGCCAGTTGTTTGTCCCAAAGACGCTCTCACTTGTGCCATTAAACGCAACAACCATTATTCCTTTGATATAGTGGGATATTTTCACAGTAATTGAGACATGCACATTGGACTCCTCGTCGTTCGAAAAAAACCAACCCCACCTAAACGCAGTGTTTGAATTTGCATGCAGCAAAGGCAAAGTCCTCTGTCAAACACACAGGTGAGCACTCATCAAGGATTCCGTATTTAATCAGTGGAAGTTAATGCTTTACAAACAGTCTCTGTGAAATGTTAAGCAGAGTTTCTAATTAGCCTTTCGTGAAGTCATAATCACTTCAGAAATAAATTAAGCTGAAGGTATTTCGGCGGGCTAATGACCTGCATTGGTCCTCACAGGCACCCTCTTCCACTAAGCTGTCATGTTCAGAGAGGCGCAATGAGTAGCACTTACTTTCTGCCTAACCTCTCGCTGTGTAGCTCTACGGGTAAATATATAATATACTTCATTTGTATATGCACCAAAGAACCTCACTTAACCAGTTATTTGTTGGTGGAATGTTTTTTTCAATTCATACTTGTTGGATTCATTCATGATTGACATGTTGGTTGCTTTGATTGCATGTCATATTGATCTGATGCTACTACACTAATTTACAGCTAATAACAGCTATAATAATGAAATGCGAAGTCTAACAAACCACCGTTTTCTCTATTCACACTGCCAGTTTTATTATTTGTGTTTTCATTTACCAAATGCTTCTAATTGTGCCTGAAATGTTACTCAGTAATGAGTAGCCTGCACAGCTTTTACACAGTAGACATGTCAAAACACAAATGCCCGGGTGTAATTAATAACAGTCATAATGATCCCATCATTAGTAGCCTTTAGTACAGTTTGCCTTTTCAGAGATCATTCTTTTATTGTGCACACATTGGTTGCAGAGAGTCTCCTTTGCTGTGCTATGCTGTTACATACATGTATGTATTGCATCGTGTGAATTATAATATTGGCAATTGACTGATTATTATAAGCATTTTAATGCTGTTGCTGGTCATGGTCGGGTGGGGGTGAAGCTAATTTTTAAAAGCTTTACATACTTTTGGGTAGTATTCTATATTAATATATATATATTTACGATGGCAGCATGATTTATATTTACATGTAAAATCTGAATCTTCCAAGTAGCTGATAACTATATATAATTGGAGTGCTTGAGTAAAAATACTGTGGTTATTCAGGCTACTTCCCTCCACGGCACAGCTAATTAATTAATTAATTGATTAATTAATTATTTCCACCTGTGTGAAAAGTGAATCGATGACGTCATCGCCGTCGACGATGGTATTGATTAATTTAACGCAGTGACTGAGTTGTTGAGAAATTATCCCTCTGCACCTTCCTCTGGTGTTTTGAACGTGATTAATTAACGATTTTTTTTTATCGTTATGTAAGTAATTAATAATCAGTTTTGGCTGGTTTGGATATTTGTCCTGAATAAGTTTATTCCCGTTTCCTCGTCAATTATCGTTTATTAATCGTTAATTAGCTTAGCGCGCGACATAACGGCGGCTACTTTGATGCTTCGTTTTGTGGTTCAGTGTGAACCGGTAAAATGTGCAATTAGATAAAATGTGCTTGTTAATTGTTTATTTTAAATTGGAATTAGATACTTTAAATTCAAAGTGTCTTTACTGTACACGCGTGGCTACTTGCTAATTGTGGTTAGCTAATATGTACTGTGTGTGTGTGTGTGTGTCTTCATTTTGTGTGTTGCAGAATCTGGACACAAACAGCTTCAAAGCAGCTAAAGCAGGAACTTCTACTGTAAGCTGCTTTCAACGCACTGGCCAGGCAAAAGGTGAAAGCATTAACTATTAATATTGCTTGACCTTGCTGTTCTATATGTTGATAAGGTAATAAATAAATAAATCAATATTTGTAGTATTTGCACATACATTCAAGGGGGTCTTGACTTAATTATTCAGGGTCCTGCATTACTCTGTTGGGGTTGTTTTTTGCTGTACATTATCCCACTTATTATATGAATTCTTACAAAGAAATAACTAATTTGACACAAACTATTGATTTTGAAAAGGATTTTATTGATTTAAAATGGTCCTCCAGAGGCTATGATCAGTACTGCATCCATCCATGGCAACGGTGTGTATATTTATAGCGTTGGTTTGTTGTTTAGAAATAACAGAGCGTAGATTGCTGTAACTGACTGGTCTGAATTAATTATTCAACAAAGTTGTGTAATAAAATGGGTATGACACAGTAGCGGACGAGAGGCGGGATACAATTTGCTTTTTAGAGCTTGTTAGAAAACTTTTGTAACCTGTTACGGTCTATGTGATGATTTCCTCTCCTATAGCACAAATAATCGGCGTCGAAAGGCGCACTTTATATTGTTTAGTGGTTGAGTTGTCCGTCCCTGGTGTGATTCAGACCAGAGAAGATAAACTGAAGATATGATCACACCATCAGTTTCCTCTGCATCAGAATCGCTCACATAAATTATTTGTTTTGCACAATATATCCACACTCGCATCCATCGACTTTTATGAAGTTTTGAAAATCCATTTATGCTGAAATGTCACATTTCAAAATGAATATGATGGCGGCACTTCTCTCTCCCTCTCCCATCTTCCCTCGCTGTTTGGCCAAGCATAATACACACTCGCGCATATACACACACACACAGTAGGAAAAGCTTTGATTAGTCAGAAATGTGACCTCTGTAGTTCAGCCCTGATATTGGCAGCTACTTCAGAGCTCTTTCTCAACTCCTCACAAGAGAGAAATGATGCAGCTGTGACAGTGTCTTTCTGTAAAAGGATGTGATACAGAATTTGAATTTGGTTGATCATACTCCACACTGTAAGGATGTGGGAGGGGTATGCTGGTATATTATCACTCATAAAACTGGCAACACTAAGTGGGGCCTCAATATCAGGAGAAGAATTAATGATCCACTTGAGGTATTGATACACGGGACTGTTTTACTACCAGCTCTGGGTTTTCTGAAGCACAGTTGAGTTCAAAGAGGCACTTTTTGTGGATAAAATTGATAGCTTCAACAATTCCCCTTTTAATACATGCATCTGTTTCTGCCATGTTTGAGGTTTCTGATTGTGCAATGTCTTACTGGATACAGGCCTAGTAACAGGCTGAAATGGAGATTTGTTTTCAGTAGGTTACTGTGACACAGTAGGGTCTAATAAAAGCTGCTGTCGCGTTGCACCGGGAGCTTTCTCATATTGTAAAACTAAAAGCCAGGATATAACAGGATCTTAAAACAATCATCCTCTTACATCTACTATCTTAAAGTGCAATACTTAACTTCTCTTTTATGTCTGTTTCCTCCTTAAAGTGTTTAGGAAGCAACATCTCAGTTCATCTCAGACCTTAAACCTCAAACCTTTTGGGGTTGTTTACTAAGTCAATTAAAGGCATGCAAAAACGCAATGAAAAAATTCAGTTGTGTGTTCAATGCTATTCACCTTCTACACTGTACCAGTTGGTACATGCATTCATTAAAAACTGCACAAAAATAAACCCTGTCACCTCAGTCTGTTAAAGCAGTAACGTTTAGTGACAGAACTAAAGGGAAGTTAGTTTATCTCCTCCGATGTGAGTTTCATATCACCTTTAAGCCTTGTGTGTCACAGTTACAGTCTCTCATCACTCCAATAAAGTTCATGCACACTTTTCTTATATAAAGGTGTGTCTTTGTTTCAGTCTTGCCAATGAAGAGAGGGAAAACACATCCAGAGTGTGTGTACACGCTCAGCTGAGCTGACAGCTGCACCTTCCTCTTTACATTACCAGCAAGAGGACGTGTTACTGGAAGCAGCCGAGAAAGACCACACAAGTCTGGAGGTATCCACTATGACACGGTACTTTTCTTGTTTTTTTTACACACGCATGCACACACTCCTCTTCACACACTGGTTGCATAAAAAGATAATTTAATTTTACACCAAGGGTTTTTTATCAACACTTGCTGCTGACCGACGCTGCCATTATAGTGCTGATGATAATCAATCTCAAATCAATTAGGCAGTAATTGCTGAGTCAATGAGGGAGGCTGGTTAAATATTGATAAGTGTCTAAAAGGCCCATCAGGCTCTATCGACAGCACAGGGAGACAGACAGCACTAGTTGAGCTGGGGTGGAGTGAGGTGGGGGTAATGGAGAGATGGCTTAGGGGCTCGGGTCATATTCTCTACTCAAGCTGCCCACAGTGGTAATTAATGCAAACCTGCACTCTCTCTGGCTGTAAGCTATGTTCATAACCTTGATATTATTGTTGGAAGTACCTGCTCTACAGTTGTGAAACTATCACGACAGTAACCTTGATAAAAGAAGAAATTAATCTCTAGTGATTAAGATTGTGCTTAAACACATGGCTATGGGCAGTGTTTTCATTTATGACCCCGTTTTGTGCTATAATGGTCATTTCTGTAGGTAACAGGAAAACATATAGATGTGGATGTTTCAAATGCAGCTATGATTGCACAATAATGGGAAAAGAAAGCAGTGAAAGGAAAAAACCTTTTAACACAGCATACTGTACATAAGAAAAACAGGAGCAATGCCAAGGCAAATGCTGCCTTCTTTCCATGCAAATAATACATAATTTCCTGTGCAAATCTTTCACCTCTTTGGATCAGAATTACCCTCTATGAATTGTTGATTTATAACCTCAGACTCGGCCCGAATGAACATGAGTTTGCTATTTAAATTGTCTTTTTATAGCAAGTATGACATAATAATCATCACATTATTCTCTCAATGAAAAGGCAGACAAGCAAAACTTTGCGTTTAGTCTTTCACATGAGTTATTCATTATGCTATTACTGCTGGCACATTTTCTCTCTTAACAACTTGTGTTAATAAAATTTGTGTACTTGCTAGAACATAAGGCTGGATTGGTATAATGATAGAAAAGCTATTCTCTACTGGTCGGATCAGCTGAGAGCTGTACATATCTCAGTGCATCCAGGTTCGGAAAAGCAGTAATTAAGAATGTTGATTCTCTTCCTACAATTAACATTTAGTCACCTTTCTGCAGAGCTTTTAAGGATCGTTCTCAAATATCCTAGTTTTGTTTTTAACTAGTGAAAGTTCCTTCCAGGCAGAGCACAGCATCATATTTTCACAGAGCTCTCTGTCATGTTTCACAGACAACTAATGGAGCAACATTGATATATCCTGATTATCAAATAGCAAAGGCAATCCTAATTTCTTTACTCACTGAGCTGGTAGTTAATGTAGCGGACAACATCACTAATGCATCATGAGATGGTATCATCTGAGAGACGGATTCTTTTTTTTAAAGTTGCTCTTGTTATTGCGCTAAAAAAATCCATTAAGCCTTGAACTTGAGGAGGATATTCGGTGTGTTATGCCTTTGTCTAATATATTGTATAGTGTACTAAAAATACATGTAGTTTGGCTATGCTGGTCAATACTGTGGTTTTAATTTGATTTGCATTTAGGCAAAGTTTTGTAGCTCTACAATTGTCGTCTATATAGTCAAGCGTAGTCAAGAGGAAGACTACATCCTGTCTAAACCTTTCAGATAAAAAATGCTTACATATCCTCTGACATTTTTGTTGTATGTAGTTTTCATTTGTCATATCAATTTATTTAATGTATTCAGTATTTACACAGAAATGTTAATATTGTCAGTGAACCGGACTGAAAATATCAAAGTAGAGTGAGAGTGTTGTCATTTGAAACAATTGAATTAAAAAAATTGCACCATAGTCTAGCGGTTTGAGTTACATGAGTCTGAAGCTTAAAAGGGGAGATGAGCAAGGACTTTGCCCTAATTATCATGCTGGCTAAACATGCTGTGTTGGTTAAATGCTGTTTGTAACAGGCACAACATAGGCTGCTTATCACAGCTACTTCCTGACACTACCAATCAGTTTGATTGATTGATCCCAAGCCCCTCCCTAACTCTGATTGGCAGCTTAATGACAAGAGGGGAGGAGAATAGCTAAAGGAGACAGGGCACTTTCCAAGGTAGGTTTTTGTTCTTAAACCGTATGTATAAGTGTCTCTCGTTGGTCTACAATAACAGTAGCATTAGAAAAATATTCATCAATAATAATCTGTCTGAGCCCCTTTCTTCAGCTTTCCCTAAACTGTCATATTTATCAAGATTATGGGACTGGTGGAGCCCAATTCTCCCTTAAAATGAATCAATCTCACTGAATGCTTGCAACAACTGATGCCGACTGTCCAAGCGACTCGGGGTATAACCAACAGTGACAAATATTCAAGGCTCATACCAAACCGCTGATTAGACAGCTATGTGATCCATCTTATGAAGACAATACTGACAGTCATGTTAGCATCCATCTGCATTTGTTTCTCATAAACAGTTAATAGTATTAGCCTTTTGAGAAGGGCTATTAGCCACTGGTTTGTATAAAAATCCTTGCCTTTTACCATCATAAATCAAAGACAGGGTGGTTGCAAGCTTTGGTATCTTCTTTGACTCTGACTCCTGAGCAAACAGTTTGAGAAGAATATAGAATATTTAGCTAATTGTTTCCTTTCTTGTGTTTGACACCAGACGGATGTCTAAATACTCTCTATAGTTGGGTCTTATAGTCATTAGGACTTCTACAAAAGGTCCTTACACATGTGGCAACAACAGTTGCTGTGGCCACAAAGTAGTTTTTTAAAACAATTTATAATCTGCTTAAAATCTGACACACTGTGTGCCGTCGTTTGCAGGGGGTTTGTTGTCTGTTAAATTTGAAAAGTCATGTACTTGATTAAATCTTTTGAAACAGGCATTTGACAGTGCACTTTGCCAGCTACTCTTCATCTTTTATTCCATTCAAATGTGTTGTTATCATGTAATATTCCTTCAGTGATAAATAGGATCGTCATCATTTTTATCTAGGTAACAGTGTCCCGATGGAGTGAATTGTTTGTAATCAGAGAATTAAATGAACATTTAGTCTTTACAGGCTTGTTGTGTGGAATCGCTTTGATGTGCGCTAATTCAATGTGAATGAAACAAGGGCACTAAAGATGGAGATTGGGGTTGTCATAACCAGCCTAGAGTTGGCACATCCAGTGAAGACTAATCGTGTAAAGGAAATCTTTTCTTTGAACCCTTCCTGAGAATATATATAAAATGAATTAACAGGCAGCTGCTTGTATACCACCGCAGGCCTCGTACCAAAGCTTGCTGTGTATTGTAGCATAAGTTTGTTAATAGAAGCTCAGTGTTAAATGACTCAGAGGTTAGTGTTTGGAAATGGATTTGTATAATTTTTGTTATGCAGTTATCAGTTCAAATGAGATGAGACAGTCTTAGAAAACCTGGTCTGGGGGAATGAATGAATGAATGAATGAATGAATGAATGTACTGGTGCATGTACTAGTGTACTAGCTAAATCATATCTTGGTAAATATGTTTTCTTAGGCAATTGAGTCTGTTGTAGTTCTGATATGCTGCTAAGAGGAATTTAATCAATGTTATGGATAACATTTGTCTTTCCAACTCTTGTGGCAATTCCCATATTAACCATTTGAGGTGCCAGTACTTTTCCATCCAAATGTTCATGTTACATGATGGCAATGAATAGCATACAACAACAGTACTCTGAGACATTACAAAAGCTCGCTTTTGATGGCACCATGCATTCAGTTTGTGACATGAAATACCGATTTAGAGCTGACAAGTCATTTTGACTGTAGACAGAACAATTTTCATTCAAAGCCATAAAGCAGACAGCCAGGACTTTGATGTGTGATATAACGAGATGTACAAGCAGCCTTTTGACAATTAATGAGAGGCTGAATTTCTGCAGCTTATTTGTGAATCATTATATTTCTGAATCATTAAAGTCCTAACATTTCTGAACCAGAAAATGTACCTCTTGTATATTTGTATGTGTACACTGTTAGTTACCCTTTTACATCATTTCAAAAGCTCCTTTGAAATAACTATACAAAGAAGGATTTCACATACTTCTTACTAAGGGGAACAGTATTAATCTATAGCTTCTTTCTCAGTACAAATTGATGTGCCATACAACATGGGAAAAGCATTTCTGAATTGTAAGACCCAGCAGTCTTTGTCAGCTCTTCCCACTGCTGACATCAAGGTCTTTTTTCAAGACTTATTGATTCAACTCATATCCATAATGATTAGTGGAATATTTATTCAGGACATCTGTTTAAATTGCCTGTATTAGTTTTGCTTTGGGATTTTTGAGCAAATAGAAAATATTGTAACTTCATTTTCAAAGTTTTTGTTGCTCAGTTAAATCTAAAGCCTTATAGAATCACATTTGGCTTTTATTCTGCTTTGAGTGCAATAAATCCTTTAATGGATAATAATAATAATGCCTCTTGAGTGATAGTTAATCACTGACTGGCAGGAAATGCAGCCTTGATGTTATTTATGAAATTGCAGATTATATTCTATCATCACCTTATTTCACACATAGAAAGTGCAACACAAGATGACGTGGCTGTCATTTACCTTGTGCTGTATCATAAAAGCCAGTGTGTTGCCCATATGTTATACACAGAGGGGTGAGGGTGTTTGGTGGAAGTAGGGAGCTGTTTTAATCAAATAGCCTCTCCAGCTGTTGCTCACCAGGTGAACTGAAAAATGTCTTCTGTCAACACAACATGCCGGTGAAGGACAGAAGGATCCTTGCAGTTGTGCTTGGCTTTAACAAGTATGCAGAGAAAGCAGAACACAGGACAGGCTGCATTATTGCGGTACCGTGTAATCACGGGAGCTGACAGAGGGCTTTTTCTTTGCTGTCACAGATTGCTTCATGCCATGCTGTGTGCACTAGTAAGCAACCATACTAGACTGATCTTGTGGATTTACATGAGTGTGTTCCTACAACGGTTCCTTCCATCTAACTCTAAGCAGGCAATAATATTTGTTTTACATATATTTAGAAAAATATCACAAAACACAAACATGCTTTGACAAAGATTATGTGTTACAATCCGCAATTGTTGGCACCAGTGTTCCAGTAACAATAAGTAAAATAGCGTGCATGACAATAGTGTGAACAATAACATGAAACCTTTTATAGAATAGCTGTACAGTACTGTAAGTTATCCTGGCATTCACATGAAACCCAGCAGTCAGTGTGGCATGGAACAAAAACAGCATGAGAAACATGGACCTGGCATGAATATTTATATTTAAAATTGTTTTGAGTCTGGTGGTCTCATTCAATGGAGAAACAGTGTGATTGACAGTCAGATGGCAATGACACACCAATCAATCAGCAGCTTGAATGAGTGGTATTCCCAGTGCCATATGCTGCAGATGTTTAAGGCACTGCACTGTCTCTTGGACACGCTACCATTCTGCATTTTTTATAATTTCATTTGAATGACTAACAAGACGAACCCAAGTGGGTGCTTGTAGAAGGGTTGAATATTCAGTGAAAATGTTAATGCATCATTTTATGGAAATTAGGAGCTGAGCCAAGAGGCAGCAGATTTATAAACACCTGTTTGCTTTAGATGTTTTGTCACAGACTCGCAGCAATTTCAGTTCGCAAAGTGCAAAGTACTTGTAAATAACAGACAAGCAGGGGCTGTCATTTACTAATATAATGTAGATCTATATTAAGTTAATGGAAAGTAATTAATTGTTCTATGTTGGAACTTTTCTTGAAGAAGGGAAGGAATTCTTCTTTCTCTCCACCAGAGAAGTAAAAGTCTGTCCCATGAAATATTCAAAAAGCTGTTTTCCCTGGGATAGTAATTCATCATCTATATATAACATCCTTTTTATCACTCTTCCTGGATCATGGATGATTCCTGATTCCGGCGACGTATTTTTTTTCCCCCAGACTTAGATGATGAGAAGAATGCTAGATGAATAAAATATTCAGCTGCCTACTTACTCATGGTGGGGGTGTGTGGGGGGGCTATCATGCAAGTAACCATAAATAACCACTGAACTGTGGCTAAACATAGTTCAGGCAGAGGCAAAGACAGCCAAATTGTGATTTCAGAGTCACTTTAAGATGTGGACGGATATAGAAAGGGAGTAGTGCCCAGAGGGATTAAGTGTGCAATAGGCTGAAACAGTAAAGATGGAAATATTAGACAATCTTGTTAATACCTGAGGGCCAGACCAAATGAATTACATACTGACAAGAGCGCTGTGCTTAGGTAATCAACACCTTCTGGTGGGGATTGTTGCAGGTGGGGGTAATCCCAGAAGGAAGCTGCTCAAATTACTCATTTTCCATCAAACCAACTAGCAGTATATTCTCATTACAAAGGTCTGTGCAAATGCAAAGGTTCTGATTATTCTACTTATGTATAACACTTGATAAATCATCATATTAATATTGATCTAAAAACTGTTAAAAAAAAGTTCTAGTTCAAGTTTAAATTCTGTATTTCATAGAGGAGGGATATTATTGAAACTATTTCTTTTCATCTCGTCTTCAATGCTGTATCTTGCAAGGGATTGGGATGGACCGAACAAGGTAGCTTCAAAGAACGGGAGGCTTTGATGAGTCCACTTCCTCTTTCTTACGGATCAACAGGGCTGTGGCCTTTACTGGCTCTGAGCAAGACAAAGTCCTTCCTTGAACTTATAATCAGCTCCTGTAGGAGAGCTTGAGCCAAGTCAGGGACTTAAGAAATGAAATCACTACAAAAGACACGTGGTTTGCAGTGTGACTTTTGGTGCATCCGTGTATTTCAAACTACCTGGCTCTCAGAGAGTGGTATTATCTTTCATTAAAATAAACGCCTCCACAATTTATTTTTATCCTCCTGAGCCATCTGGATATTGCAGGTCTTAAAACTTAATCTTGGGAAATTATATATTGTCATGAGGTTAATCATTTAGGACCACCTAATTCGCACGATCAATAGTTTTTGATTATTTGGAGAAAACATATGGAGCTGTACCGGACACATAAATGATGTGTTTGACAAAAACACAAGGCTATATAAAATTCTTTAAAGTGCTAACACAGAGCAAATAAAGAATACAACATAATCTAACAGCCAGCACTAATACATAATGATAGAGGCCACTTAATACTCTAGTATTTCACTGAAAAGCTTCACTGCAGCAGGCACAAAGGACCTTCTCAGTCCTTCAGTTGAACATTAGAACATAAGCAGCCGTGCACTAAAATATCTGTTCAATCCACTAAATACGCTATTAAGAGGCTGTTCATTCATTTTAAGTAATATGAAACAGACAATAGCAGCAAAACCATAATTGTTGTTTTTGATTAAAAGTCTGAAATTATTTTATTATTAAAAATAATTGAAAATTAATTTATTTTGATTGATTAACCAAGTCTTGTGTTGAGTATGTAGTGTGTTCACACTGGGAGAAGAGCCGAATCTATAAAAGCACACTGACAAAATAATTAATATCAGAGGATTGTTGAGTAATTTACTCAAATTCTTCTGAATCTCTGAAAAAAAAAAAAAAAACAACAAAAAAACAAAGCAACTAAAAAACAACAATTAGGCTGTTTATCTGATTGTCCAGTGCAGCTGCTCGTCCCACTCATTGCCACAGAACTACATCTCTGACTCTAATCGTGTAATAATTTGAGACATCCCAGACAAATGTAAAATTTAGTTGGAGAAAAAAACCCCCCAAAAAAACAACCTTGCAGTTACCAGTGTGTACGATAAGCTGATGTCAGTTACCTGCCAGTCTTTGCTCAAATGTGGCATACTGGTGTCAAAGTTAAGATATATTCTCAAATACAAAAGGAAGGACTGACTTTTGAGTTGAGATAAGACAGACTGCAGGGTGCTTGCTGCACAGACAGGGAGCAGTGACAACCAAAGCAAACCCCTGCGTTGCTGGAACGGCAACGGTAACCCAGGAGACGTGTTTCATGTTTAAACGTGAAAATTTAAACATGTTTTGGCAAATTTAAATGCAGATTTCAATAGATAGATAGATAGATATACTTTATTAATCCCAAAAACCTAACGCTACATTCTGTACATTTAATAGAAAACAATGCTTAACTCACCAGCCGCTGTATGTAAATGGATGTGTGTTTGTGTGTATTATGTTTATTATTGAACATGACCTTCATTGAAAGGCTAACTATGACGACTGTCTTTCGGTTAACATACTCGTTATGCCATTTAATCTGCTTTTTGTGTTCTTTATTAAGTTCTACAGCATTCATCTTTACAAACCTTTACATAAATAAGATTTATTCAAAATTTTAAAGTAACATAATCCTTAATATATATTTTCTAAGTTGGAAGTAAATTATGGCCATAGTAAATGTTATTTCATTGTTTCAGCACTGCTATTGTGTATTTCCTGATCTTGCATATCTTCCACAGATCCCTCCTACTCGCTATGCAATTACCTGCAGGCTAAGTAAATCAGGTGCTAATTACATGCAGATTGTGAGTACAAATCCAATGAAAGATGCAAAGTAAATTTCCCTTGCACTCTCATGGATATAAATCTGTCCCTCAGTGTCTGGTACTTCTTTCCCTTGAAATATCATGTACCCAACAAGTGATGGGATTATAGTTAGGTTGAACAGATGAAGATCTGGGTGCTGAGCCAGGGCCACAGGAAATCAGTATTCATCAAAAGGAAAAGGGCGTCATGTCAGTGGACATAGAGATGAGTACAGAGGCATCACAGTGATAAGTTTGCAGCACCAAAGTTGCTAAATCAACTGTTTGTGCAGTATTACATCATAGGATCAGCATCTTTACAGAGAAGCAGTCCTTCAAACACTGAGATATGAGTGAAGAGAACTTCAGTACCAGGTAACGCTTCTCTTCCACTTAGTTGTACCTTACTGTTACTTCATTTTCTTAGATGCAGGAACGGGCTCCAGCCTTGATTTGCTTTTAACAACCCTGCATTCTCCAGACAAGGCTATATTCGACTTTAATTCATTCTGTGGCTAGCAATACTCAAAGGTAATGGTGATGCAGGTATGCATCTCACAGCACAGGTCTGCAGTGCTGTAATGAATAACATGGCCAGAGTTTAGAGTAGATGTCTGGCGTGGGACACTGCGGGAGCTTGATTTGAGGGAATGCTGTAGGGACTGTAAACTCTGTGCCACGTTTGGCTGTAGCAGGTTACCTGCATTTAAATGGATGCTGCTGGAAAATATTTGTTTGTTTTTCTATAACTTTTCTGAATCATGAGCTACTATATTCCTGCATTTTTTTTTTATGAACTACGAACACCTTGATCTGCTTTGGTACAGTGGCTCGGTCCTTTTTTTGTGTGGAGTTAGCATGTTCCCAGACTCCTTTTTCAAAGCCAAATGAATGTATGAATGTGACTCAAACTAGAGACAGGCATGCAGTGTATGTAGACAGCACATATAAGAGGTTTGCAGTAGTTTCTTCTCTTCTCTGTTTGTATGTTTAGAAAATACATACATCTACATAGTTACTGTACTGCATGCAGGCTTTGAGATAGTAAGTAAATTAAGCTCATGATTGGGATGATTTATAATACATTATAATACATCTCCTCTTTTATTGTGGATTTTTCTGTCAAAGGCATGTCGAGTGGGTGGATGAAAGAAATGTTTGCACAAATATTTGTTTTCATCTGTTATTGTGTTCCCCCTCCATTCAACATTTCCAACTGAATTCTTTGGATCCACTGGAATAACATTTATCTGGCAGTTTGACAGACAGTTTGATAAATTCTGAATGCTGATAGTTTGTTACTGTTTGCTGTGACAGAATTGAACATGTTAGGGAGAAATTATCAGTACATTTAATTATGTGTTACTTAAAATTGAATATATTACTGGCTCACTGTTTTCATAAAACGCTAAAACTTTTATTGTAAACTTGATGGTCAAAACAAATAGAAAACTGGCACTCACAGGTCAAGTGTAATAAAAACTGCAGAAATGGCAATTCATATGATGTGATTTTCAAACACCAGTCAGCAAAAATAATATTATTAATAATAAAAATAAAACCAGCTGTCATAACCTCACCTGTGAGTGCCGGTGTTTTGTTTGTTTTGATCGTTTCCACCATTCAAGTTTTGGAGGTGAGTGTGCTGCTACTATATAACTATATTTCTTGATGGTACTAGTATTAGTACTAGTAGTATCAGCTGTTGTAGCTTTAGTAGTAATAGTAGCAGCAGTAAAAGTAATAGTAATTTGAATTCTTAACAATTTAGTCTGAGCTGTTTTGTACTGCAGAGAGAATGTGCAACACAGCTTCCTCCACCACCCAGAGAGATCTGTTTGACTCCTCCACTCAGACACAAACTCTCAAGAAGTTTGGTTCAACAGTTTATATTCCCTGGCATTCTGGTTAATATGCTGAATGTAATATTGGTAAATTCCTGGTGATTGGTAATGCAGTTTTAATCAAATCCTCTTGTATAAGGATTTCAGCCAGCAGGATGCCAACTCTGAACAGACTGAAGGTCAGGGAAATGTCCAAGATCAGAATTGCTGGCAAGCTTAGGTAGAGCACAACTGTGTGTAATCAGAAGGGATTAAATTGAAACACATTTTGATTTACCTTCATCGTGGTAATATCTGCTCCTTTCAAAAGCTACCGTGTACCCTGCACACACCTTGTCTTCCTTCCGAAACACCAATCCCACATACAAACATATATACAACCGGCATTCACACACGAACATGCACACACGCATACATGCAGTGTAATCCCACTGAGGTTCATTTCTCCTGTTACAAAGATAGTGTTATTGATGTGATGGGTCACATTGCAATTTAGAGGCAATTAAAAGGTAATGAATGTGCTCAAATGAAACCTGTGTCTGGAGGGCATTTGCAGTGTATGGTAGAGATGATATATGTGTGTGTGTGTGTGTGTGTGTGTGTGTGTGTGTTGCTTTAAACTAGAATAAAAGATGACTCAAAGAAAAGTGCCTTTGACCATGACATCCATTATTATATTCTAATAGACATGGCTATAATTTATTTAGTTTATAGGTGGTGCATTAATATTAGCACTGTGTAGCACATGCTCATGTGTACCTAAATTATCATCAGAATACTTAATGGTCAGATTCATTTCCACTCATTTCATCCCATTAGATGCACCTTTCCAGTCACTTGAATGGGAAACTGTGTCCAAACTTTTGACTGGCACTGTTGGTAGAATTGGCGTGAAATTGAACACTGTTGTGGCCCAACTGTTACTGACCCTCTCTTTCTCTTATCTTGACATGCACGGAAAACTGAATACAGGGGACAAATTCATTTCAAACAGATTATCTTTTCAAGTGGAACAGTGTTTAGCCTCGACTATCAATTTGCTTCTTAGAGTCATTCTGTGGCCAGTTCATTGTGTATTAGGCCCTTTTTACAAGCACCTGTCAGTATTTATATGCTTGACAGATTTTGTTAGCTCCTTTGGGTGGAATAGAAGTTATGAAGTACATTTGTATCAGAACTGAGTAACACATATGTAATCTGGATTTAAAGAGGTAAAATGCTAGCAGAATCCCCAAACCTCTATGTATGTTTTTGGTTTAAAAACAAACCTTTTTAAACTATTGTTTCCCTTAACAAATACATTATATTATTTATGTGTCATTCCTTGTCACATATTGGACCAAACATCGAAAACATTGGTGTAGTCCTCTTAAATGTTTAACCAAATTAAAACTGAATGCACTATGCTATATATTTGTATTTGAAATTCAATGTATTGCTGTTCTGAAACCATCAGACAACAAGTATTATTCTGCCATCTATTTCACGTGTCTGACAACCCAACAGGAGGAGGAAGAATGTTTTTGTTATGCACAGATGTGTTTCCTTAAGGAGACAATGCCTGCAAGTATAAAGGAAGAACTTATAAGCAGTATTACTCATTTCCATGTTCATTAGATCTCCTTAACCTTACAAACCTAACCAGGTATTACTTCCTAACTGTTCTCCTAGGTGTTCTTAATTAGTGAGGAATGCTCGTTATGTGAGGCAGATGGCACAATCCTCTGTCTTTTGTTAAAGTCACACTAATTAGGATTCTCTGAGTAGATGCGTCCAACCAGAATCCTTAATAAGAGAGCCTGCTTAGCCAAGTAATGAGAAACCTGATGTCTCCACGACAGTGCTCACCTTGAAACTTGAAAATAGAAACCAGTCAATTTTTCAACACACACCTTTTGTCAATGCTTTCTGTTTGTGTGCAGGTGTTTGTGTGTGTGTTGAAGGTGAATGTGATAATGTGGTTGAAAGAGATCTTCTGTTTTGGTTAACTTTAAAAAGTCAGCTTTTTATCTGCTGTTTATATGCCATTGCCAAACTATGCATACAAATGGAGCCAGTGAAAATGCGGGTGAAAAACTGATTAATGATCAGTGATTATCCAGATATCAATTCTTAATTAAACAGCAGTGGAGTCAGAGAAGAAAAGTGATTCACAATAGAGAGAACGTTTGCTTGCTTTTGTGGGGATGGAAATGTCTGCACATGAAACCCTCCACATGTCAGTTCTCTCTGAGTCTTCCAGCACTTTGAAAGCAGGACTTTGAGGAAGATTTGTAGTTGCTCTCGTCTGAGTCCAGATACCTCCTTCTAAACAAGCACAGATGGCAAATTAAGGCAAATATGGCAAAAATGAATCTAAGTTAATTTTGGCTTCTTCCACTGAATGCAGTCTGGCAGAAAATAGTGCTGGCTTGGGATTTTGACATACATTCTAAAACATTACATTTCTAGGAAACATAGTCACCTATTTTTTATTGCCATTGCCATCATTCATACCGTATACTATCAAAATAAGAATATTCATAAGTGCTGATTGCACCACACTGTTGGCAGATAGTGATGTATCATTTTATCTGGGTCAGACGTACCTATAGTATGTGTGTGTTTGTGTTTTTTTGAATGTTTTTCATTCATCTGATACTTACAGGACCCTTTCTATAAACCGTATTTGTTTGCAATTTAGGTTGTTTATTGTGAATGTTGATCTTAAGCATTACATCAGTTTCAGACCCAAATGTAATTTTTTTTTTTTTTTTGAAACAGCCATATTGGCTGCTTTTTTCAGCTGTTCCTACAATGGCCTGAGAACCCAAGCAACACTCCCACCCCTTATAATCACACAGTCGCACATTATGTAAAAAAAAAAAAAACTATGCTGGACTGACTGTACTTTATGATAAATAAGTTTACTTTCAAAAGGTACCATGTTGAATTTTCTTTCAAATGGCCCAATTCCCAAATGGACTGTGTGTAGCCTTGAAGCTACGCACACGCACACCGCACATATATATCATATATAATGCTTCCTCATATACTATTTTCAAATTTGTGTTTATGTTTGCATCAGCAAGTATTCCTCTTTCTTGCCTTTTGCTGGCACTTTTTTTTTTTTTTTTGGCCAGTCACTGCCACAAACTGTTAATTACTGGAATAGTGTTAGACTGAGTGAGGGATGTTATACAGCTTGGATGCACTAGACATTTTTATTTGTTGGGTGCTATGCAACTTAGATGGTTGTGTGTGTGCTTGTATGCACGCTAGGAGAGCACGGAATTCAAACATAGCCATAAAGGTTGTAGTTTTTCTGTAGTTTATAACCCTATCCTTTCTGCCTGCTGCTGTAATGTGAACTCAAAAAAAAAAGAGGAAATGATAAACTGTCATAATTACAACACACACATGTAGAATTCAGCCATTCTGATACTTATTGGTTGCTTACCTTGGAAAAGGACAATATATATAAATCACTAGACTTTCCTAGTGTGTAATCAATAATAGTTCAATACCTCCTCATCTCCCCTGTGTACTAATGGGCAAAGCTGCATTTACAGAAACAAACAAGACTGTGCTGAGGAAGACAACTTTATAGTCTAAGCTCCCTTCTTCAATTATGTGGCATTACTTTAACAACAAAGAGTTATCAGTACAAAGCTGATTCATTTTCCATTTGGTCAACTTAGAGTGCTTTATGTTTTGCATTTCTTTTATTCAGCCTCAGTCACTTTTTTAAAAGAACCAATATGGACATCATAATTGGAGAGAATAATGCACCACTTAATTCAATTTGCTTTTTAAGAAGGAATTAATAATAGGACGGGTGAATAAAATTTTCTACTGGAATCATTTTCATAAATCTTTATAATGAAGTTCATCCCCCTGTTGGCTCTAAATGTCATACCTTGAACTCAGAAACGTGGTGCCTTTCTCTCAAACCAATTAATCTTTAGGATGAACTCTTTCTCTTTTACAATAACAAGCTCTCTATTATAGTCAGCATAGTTTCCCTGCCTTGTCTATAATATCATCTTTGTCTTACAAGACGATGTATTCTGCCTATTTTATGCAGGAAATCTTCCCCCTAGAATAAAACTAACAAAGCATGTGCACATACAGAACATACAGCATTTTCCATTTACTTCTTTACTGCACATGAAATAAAAACTACTGTACTGTGCACACAAATAAAACACACTTTAATTACATGTGAAAATGATGATAATTGTTCACCAATAGAGGGTAATTCCTCTGCAAAATGATCAAATAATTCAAATGATCAATTTTATGGCACCATTGTCAGTGGCCTGGCATTAAGTCATTTAAATGGAAACCTAAATCAATATCAAAACATGCGACTGGAGGCCAATCACAGTCAACTTTTCAGCATTCAGCATGACATGGAAAGTTTGGGATCTTGTGTGAGTAAACAGTTGACAGGAACATTGACCTCTGAAAGCCAAAAATCCTTGAATGTTTTATCCTTCTACTGTATTCAAACACCAGTTACTTCAAAGACTTAGCTACATCAAATGATCAACACCCTCTTTAACTGTATTACATTTCTTTGAGTGACTTAGTTGTAATCTGCCCTTATTTATAGAAATATGCCCTCATTTTTTGAAGCACCACAAAAGCAGATGTGAGTGGTTAGTTTAATATCTTTTTAGTCTGTATTGCAACATTATGGTGTGAGCCTTGAATTCAAATCCCTGCCAATAATGAGAGCATTAAGGAGACAAGTGTGAGGAGGTCTCACCTTGAAGTGCCACTTGCATTTCCTCATGAGCCAATTTATTTTGAGGTAATTAAGTCACAGGTTGGAATAAGTTAGTGGCGTTTACAGTCATATCTTAAGGGGAGGAAATGGCAGGATGCCCCTCAAGCCTTCGCTGAACCATTTGGTGGGTTTTCTTGCCCTTGAGAATGAATTATATGCAATAACAAGGGGCTAGTGCAAAGAGAGCCTGCCTTGCCCTTAGTTCAGCAGCAATAAATAGTCTGGGCCTCCACCACATTCGTCATATTGATTTTTCTTTAATGATATGCACAAGAAAGTAATTTCCTTGTCTCCGCGTTGTCAGCGGTGACTAATCAGATTTTCCTGAGACAACCAATTCCATACCTCAAGGAAATGCTTGGCTACAGATACTGGTCATCCAAGTGACATAGACATCACCTAACAGCTTGTACAGGTGCAATCTCTCTCTGCATGCAGGGCTGGAATACTAAGTGTGTACTACCTACACTGTGCCCTTGGTTTTTTAAGCAACATGTGCACATTAGGCAAGGCACTAAAAACACAGATATAACCAACATACATATCAATGTGCCTAAACTGAGAATAATAGGTATTTATGCCCACAGTTATTCATTAGTAGTACACTTGTTTGTGTTTCCCACCTCCAGTACTAAATAGTGACGGATTAGCGTGCAAAGAAAACTGACCTCAATTCATTACTGCACTTTTTTTTTTTTTCTTACAGTGATCTAAGTAGGATCAAGTCAGTTTATGGCATGGTTTTTATTGATCAATAAACAACATAAAAATGAAACCTCCAATAGTTTATATATTGTTTGTGGGATTTTCATATTCTTGTCTTCAATATTTAACCTTGGCTGAGTGAAATTTGAATATCTAATCAATCATGCCATATTAAAGTTGAATGCTTATCGCCATCAGCTCATTACTATTTCACAAGGCGGCTCCATTTATGAAATGTCACTCAAAATAGTGTACCCACAAGCCAATCGATGTCAGCCGTCTTTCCGTCTGAATGTTTCATTTGCTGTAAATACAGAAACTGAGAGATATGGATTGGGGGCAGGCAGTTAGACGCCCACATGTGGTTTCTGTGCTGGGTGGGGGCACACTGAAAAGGCATTGATCAGTGGTGGGGCTCAGTATACAGTTTCCTTGAGGCCTAGTCTAAAGCTATGACTAAGGCCTTCTGGGGCAAAGACGTTTGGAGTCAACTCATGACCTTTGAGGTTTGTCTGAGACCATGCTATTGATAGATAGCAGATACAGTTACTTTCCCCACTGGAAGTTGTAATTTTTCAATAACTGATATCAGTCTTTGTATGTACGACATTGTGCAGAGAGAGAGAGGTGCCACACTCCATACTCCATCACTGGAATATGAAGTATTTATAATGGGGCTATGTGACGTATATGTGATATAAAAATCATACACTTTCTCACATTATATAACTCTTACGTTGTAATTGGAATTGAAAACAGTAACAAATAAACAAATGCAAACTGAATTATAATGAATCATCCACTGTGCACTGAAAAACAATGTGATTCTTTGTTTGCAAACAGCAAAATATAGAAAAACAAATATATAGACATTAAAAATACCAATTGTACTGAAGACTTATGCTGTTGAAACCAACCTGGGTCTGAATAAAAAGAGGGGCTTTGAGGCTCCAGTTTCATGAATGCTACATTTAGTTCCTAAATTTTAAATTGTTTTTCAATGTGGCAGTGTGTCCCTGGAGCCTACTAAACATGCTTTAGCATTCTGTATGAACTTACTCCTGCAGATGTCACTAAAGCCACAATTCCTGTAAATAAGCAGATTATTTTATTAACAATGACATAGAATGTGATGGATGATTCAATGGAAACAAAAAGCCCCAAATCGTCAATGCAAAAAAATCTCTTTGATTTTTATTTCATTCTGTTTGCCTCAGTGAAATTTTGTAATGCTGGTTCTATCAGAGCAGAATAACATGGATTAGACATTTTACATTATTTATGAAATATGCATCAGGATACCATGTGTATTCCCTACCTGGAGATTAACAACAGGAATAGGAAAATAATTAGTTATCACAGCGATATTGTAACTTGTAGATGACAATGAAATTAAGCCAAATATTCAGATATATCAATGATTCTGTGGATCAAATTGCCCTGTTGGGAGCACAGAAAAAACTAAAGCCCAAATAATAAATGTATGCAAATAAATACCTTTTACAGAGCTAATAAATTGCTTTATGAGACATTCAAACTATTCTTTGGTGTTAATTGATCTCATAAGCTGTAACTGTGTAACTGAGTGTAAATAAGTGTCTTATCTGCTGTTTTACAAACCTGTCACAACTCTTAAATGAGACAATTATGTAAAATGGGAAAAAGGAAATATCAGATACTGCAGCTTTCAGAGTGTTTCTTTTACTTCGACTTGTGAATGACCAATCATTTTAACCCCGAATTACTCTGAAAATCCCATTTCAGAGTAGTTCCCAATTGCATGCTTTGTGTAATTTTTAATTGGTGGTGAACAATATTCTTTCTGATGGAAAAGACTAATGCCATGTTGTCTCTGTGTTAGTGTTTTAATACTTCAGCTCATGCCTGATGTCTGCAGAGCAAAAACAGGGAGGAGGTAGCACAGTGTGTTTTTCCAAACAGACTGTGTCATATGCATTTCTAAACTTACCACCCACTTCTGCACGCTGGCTAGCACTCTTCCTTCTCTTTCTAGCCCTGGTTTTCCTGAAATACACATATTCACCATTGCCAAGGGCATAAACAATTATCAATCACTTCTAATCCAGTGTTCTGCATAAATAAGAGTTTCTCACACAGTTTGCAGACCTGTGCTGTCACTTTTTTATGACTAATAAAATTTGACTTGGCAGACAGAGCCCAATATGATGCATGACAAGTAACTTTTATACAACTCTCAAACCCTTTGGAACACTTACACAAATAATGTGTCAATTTGCTGCATATGTATTAGGTGTGGTCGACATGGCTGTTTATAACTAGTGTGTCTCCCACAATATTATTCTCGTTGGGGTGAAAAGGCCTGTGAAACAGTGCTTTAGCATGTGCATTTGTTCATTCTAATATCTTTAGTTATGCTAGCAGCACAGCTCTAGAGAGCAATGTCAGTCTGATGGTTGGTCAGTCCCTGGTTTTGGTTTAGACTGAAATCTGAAGACTATTAGATCGATAAAATTGATGATTATTAAAATTTGGTCCCCAGTACATGACTGTGGTGTTCCCCTGATATTTTCTTCTAGCCAGCACCAGCAGGTTGTCTTTTTTTGACCTTTATAATGAGGCAATAATACAAATAAGTTACATTTACTACAAAAAAATGTGCTTCTTGATTAATTACAAAGTAATTTACTATTTTACTTACTAACAAGCAACATTGAGATAAATCCAGGAGTGAGGGGGTTAGTTCAGGCAACAACCAAGGTTGGGTTTAAAGACTCGCCACAAGAGAAGCATCACACAGATTGCTGTATTCAGATGTATTCTCTTCATAGGTGAAGGCATTATTTACAGCATTTGCCATATTGGATATGACACAAAAAAGAGCAGAAACACAATGTTGTAGATACAATGTATAATTGCCTCCCTGTACTCTCCTTCGGGCATTTTTCAAGTCAGGAACTATGAAATACCCAAAGGCAACTGCTTGTGTGCATAACTCTGGGGCACTACAAGTAAAAATGATTATACTGTGAAGGCCTGTGTGAACATTGTGCACTGGAGGGCATTTGTTTAGCATTTGGTTTGTTTATACCGTATGGGCTCATCAATAATGCAAGGCGACTTAACCAGCAATTACAATGATGAAGACATCAAAATGCAAAACAGAGGGCTGTGAGCTCTCCTATCCAATAAGAACTGTCTGCAAAGGGAGGACTACAGACTGGACAGACTTTTAATTAGTAGGCTTTGTATCCCAGCCAGGAACAGCAGATTGGCTGCTTACTCTTTCTTGTCGTCATAGCCATAGAAACCAAGAACTGGAAACATGACTATTTGAATCATGGGTAATTTAGTAGAGTTAGCTACACTTGATGGTCATAGCACTTCCAATCAGCTTTACAAATAGATGGTTATGTTTGTGAAAGCTATGGACCAGACAAAATAGATGTATTTGTCTTGTTGTGCTGGTCAGTCCAGTGTATAAAACTCTGCTGGACATTTAAAAGCACTAAACACATGCCAAGATACAAGTAAACAAGTGATTTTCAAAGGGAAGGCAAAGATGTTCCCAGGTAATGCCCCCAAGTGCAGTGAAAAATAAATTACTTAACTTTTCTTACTTTCTCAGTAGCATGTAGTGAGTCATTATATACTAATTTCTACACTTTTCAGGTATTTCAAACGTTAAATAATAATGTTGTGGGGATAACTAATAACTTTTTGTACCCAGGTGAACAGACATGTTTTTAGAAGTTAATTTGTAAAGGTAGTGGAAATTTTGTTGTTACATGTCAACAGTGTCTTATCACTTACTCTCTTGCCATTTATCATTTCTTCCGGAAACCCAAAATGCTGCCAGACAAAAGATTTTAAAGTGGTGGGGGCATCTTCAATTTCAATACCTGTATTTTCCGACGTCATTCGGCTGCTTGTTGGATCACAATTTAAAAGTGGCGGGGGCGTCGCAAACAGTTATGCATGTGTTTTCCGGCTGCTTATTGGACAACAAATCTCGAGATGTCGTCACACGCCTAATATATAATGTTACAATGTTGAATTGTTCTGACAGCCGCACTTAGTTGGCAATTTAGCGCATTTCCCACACATAACTTGCACTGTTATGTCACACAATAAGCAGGTAATGAGCTTAATATTTACTAAACAGAGACGTCTGTAATCTTCGTTGCCGTAGATGTTTGTGCTGTCCATTCACATATTCCAGATCGGATTCACGCTCAAACATGTACGGATGGATTTGTGAATTTGCCTTTTGGAGTAAAGAAGGAGAAAAAGAAGTCAAATCCTGCAAATATAGTTTTGTTTACGTAGCCTCCAGAGCTGCCTTACAGAAGCTAAGCAACAAAGTGGGCTCATTGGGAGGGGGACCTTTAAGAGACAGGAGCTAAAGTGGCCTGTTTGAGGCTGAACTGACTACATAAAGGGCCAATTTAACATAAACAAGGATTTTTTTTTAACTGTGAACCATGTTCATTTGTACCTTTTGTGTTGCTACAGTCTAATACACACAGAGAGCCAACCACATCTGTAGTCTAACACAAAAAGTGTTTAAGACATGTCCTTGGCACATAATGACTTTTACACTGCAGTGGTATTTTACCTTCTCACATTAGTTTAACACAGAATAGGATGTCTGTGCTGTCACATTAAAACTTGTCCTTGACTACTGCGGCTGTAGGATTTAAAGGAAAAAATTCAGCACTTTTCTAACACTGAGCTGAGTGAACATTTTTTTCATTTACGATTCAGAAGCACAGTGTCAAAACAAAATACTAGAATCTTGAACCTGTCTTTGAATTCTTGTAATTTATGAAAGTTTAATGTGATTCTGTCACAGCTCTTACTACTTGTGGAATATACTATTTGCTAATGAGGACAAGTTCTGACGTGGTTCGATGTGGAATACCTGACACGCTGGTTCTGTGTGATCATAGGCTCTAATACCTCCCTTAATCAACACAGCTTGGTCGAAGGTATTCTGAGGGAATTTGTCTCATCTCGCCAGTGACATTTGTAGGCAGATGCTTTGCATATCAGGCCTGCTGGATCAATATGTTATTAGAGAACAACCTCTTGGAGGCATGTCAATTAATTCTGGGCTGTCTGCCCCCCCGTGCACTGTCCAGTGGGGCTGAGAGACAGCGGTGAGTGTCTTTTTAACTTGGTGCCTGTGGAGGATTTGCAATCTTACCGTCTTCATCCACAAAGCCAGAGCAGTGGATAGTCAGAATTATTTGTTTAGAGACCACATGGATTTGCTTATATTAAAATTGTGCTAGACATGATTTTCATGTTGAAACAGTATATATAGTACAGTTTAGTGCTTTAATTAAATTAGTCTTACTTCCCTTAGTTAGTTAATGTCATGTCGTACAATATATTCATCTTCTAGGTGCACACAATTTGAAATTTGAAGACAGAAATACAAAGCTCCTTAGTCTCCTAAAGAGCAGTGAGCAAACTCTCCAATAAGATAAAGAATAAGCCCCTAACTCACCATCCATGGCTAAACAACTTCACACTTCTTAAACCACGACATGTCAAGAGGAACACATTCAGGGCCAGAGAGAGTACAGTTGATTAATTCTGTGTTTCATTATTTTGCCTGAATGCATGTTATGTAGTTCAAGCCCTTCCTGTATCTTTTGTCATCTTGATCAGACACCACAGGTGTTGAAGAAACACACTGTATGTTGAATATAGACAATTTACACGCACACACTATACCTCCACACTCATATTCACAGTGCTTTTGATTGGCGCTCACCTGGCTGCTGCACGCTCTGCTGCGTTCAGTCAGCTGAATTCAGACCATCCTTTCTACACCTCAGTAATCCATGTTGAGATGGCACAGCTAATGCTAATCAACACACTTGCAAAGTTTGACTTGTTCTATGAAATACCAAATATAAAACAATGCATCCTTTATTTAGTTCTCATCTTAACAACTTCAGCATAGCATATGAGAGGTTCCAGGCATAAAAGCAGAACTAAATTCCAACAACAAACAAAAAAATATAATACAACACATACTTAGAGCAATGAGGAGAGGTGGAAATGTATCATATTGTAGTGTGAAAGTTAATTCTTCACCTTGGTAATAGTAGTAATAGTAAAAATAATTTACATTCAATTTAAGTTCACTTGTTAGCCTTTTCAGGAGCTTTCACATCTCTCTGTGTCTCTATCAGTTGTCGGCAGCAGATGGAGTTTGTTGACTGAATCAGTAGTCACTAATGTATGACAATGACAACAAACTATGATGTTCTGTTGCAAACGCTACAGTTTGTACAGATGTTTGGCTAACACACACTGCTTCACAATCACAATCCCCCTATCTCAAACTTGTTATTTTTCTCTCCAAACTTGACTTTTTTGTTTGCTCATGGTTCTATTGTGCTTTATTTACCATCAAATCTGTTGTTGGCTGTTTTGGGAATTATTCAGTGTTTGCATAATATAATATAGGTGATATAGGACATATTTCATAGGGATAATCTAAAGTCTTTCGTAGGTTTTACTGCATGAATTATTGCTTTCTGCAACTGTTCGCCATGTGACGGTGAATGCAGAAGAAGTTTATACTCCTGAGGGAGACGGGATAGTATTAGCACATATTTTCTGTCAATAGAAGCTACGTTGGTGGCAGTAGGTGGGAATAGCTGGGTATTCTCTAAATACACCATAAAGTTGTTGGCTGTAATGTGTGTACCTCTGTGTTTGCACAGACAATTAGATAACCTTGATGACTCACAGTACCTTTATAGAAGGTTCTTTTCACATAGAAATATTCACATTCTTTGAATCAATGCCTTCTTACAAGCCACTGAACCATGAATATGACGATCTCTCTGTGCTGTCCTCACAAGAAAAACGACCTATAATTACGTTTGTGTGACAGACGCCATCTAGTGGTTGTTATAATCAAGTGACAGTTCAGATGACATCTATATAAGGTGACGCATTTTCATATTAAGAGGAGATAGGTTGGGTAGATGGCTAGATAGATAGATAGAGAGGAGCTGCAGGAGATTGCTGTTTGCTTCCTTGCGTCAAGTCCAACCCTGAATTAGGACAGTTTAAAAAAAAACAAACAAAAAAAACAAAACATGATCTTTCCTTTATCGTAACCAAATGGTTTTTGTCACTTAACCTTAACCACAGCGTTGTTACACCATAAAACATAATTTCTATATATAGAGATGTCATATTAGAAAACGCTCCTATGACTTGTTCTGGAGTAGTACATGGTACAATCGATGCATGGTTGTTCTCAGAATTTAACACCACACGGAAGCTGCACTGAGGGACCCGTTTCTTGAAGTAAAACCTCCAAGACAGCCTGTCCAGCCATATTCTGAGATTGACCTCAGAATCCAGCACTCTCCACAGAATTCTCTCCAGACATTTGAAGAAAAGTCATTCTGCTCTGGATGACAAAGATGGAGAGACTATTGTTTAAAAATGTGAGTGATGGTTTCCCTGCCTGCTCTGTCTCAAAGAGAGAGATGGTGTTGATAGATGAACCAATACACTCTAAACTCCTTCTTCTTTAGGTTTGCTATGTGTGTTGTTTGATTCACTCTTCTCCTGCTGAGGTAATATTTCACCCTTTTGCTGTGACATAGCACAGCAGTGCTGGTGTCTGGCTGTGGATGTCTTCATTAGGTTACATCTCTCTCTCTCTTTTTTTATTTATTTATTTTTTGACTGCTGAACTTAAGCCTGTGTCGCAGCTCTTTGCTGTACCTCGTTTCAATGCCATGGAAAGCTTCAGCCTAACATATCTTATGACAAAGTAATAGTATGTTGTCTGTAGTATGAAAAACATGGCAGAGGATTGTGTCTGAGGTGCTGCATTAAGTCAGTGGAGAGAAGAAGGAAGCACAGTGATCAAACAGGTAGAGCGATGTAAAGAAACGCCGGACCCACTTCATTAAAACTATGCATATAGCTGTATCAATGGTGGAAAATGTCTTAATGCAGAGCTGCTGCAAATATCATAAACCTTTTAACCCGCTCAGCTTTGAGTTTGGCATGTATTTGAGACAAACATACTGTGATCATTGAAGTTTTAATGTTGTAGTGGGGAAGACACACTGTGGTGGCATTGTTGTTGGCTGCTGTTCTATTATATAATGTCTCTAGCAAGCCAGTTTCACCTCCGCACTCGCATCTTTTGTTTCTGTGCCATGTGTAAAATGTTTAAATTGTGAACATATTATTATATTGCTATTATACATGCACAAACGGTTACTTTTAGCCTGTATTGTATGCATAATGATGACAGCCTTACAGGTGCTGTAAGTTATTAATATTGTTCACTGTCTTTCACAAGTCCTAAAAACTATGATCAAATCATCAACTTCAATTTATGTATTGCTTGTAAAAAAATATATATATATATATATATATATATATATATATATATATATATATATATATATATATAATAAGAATTAGTAAATTGATTCTGTCTTTTGAAAATATTTCCCCTGTTAAACTTATTTTAACTTAAAGGCATCTTAATTACCATCCCTGCCTCCCCCCCCTTCCACACACACACACACACACACACACACACATACAAATACACATCTTTTTTTCCCCTTTTTCCCTCCTTATGTCTTTCCCTCTCCACTCATTAATTTCATGGCAACCCTCCCCCCGTCACATCTTTACACCTTTGCATCCAGACTGCCAACCTCAGGGGATACTACTTCCTGTTGATATGCAGAGCACCTCTTCTTCCAATCAGTACTTCTGAAAGGTTGTTACTAATGGTCCCCAAGGAGGGGAATCAACCTTGAATACATACAAGGCCTCTCCTGGCATTTTGCAGGTGCACTGGGCAGTGGGAGTGTCACATCTTGTTTTCCCTCTTGTGTCTGCCAAGGTTCAATTGCAATATAGTGTCTATGAAATGGAAATATAGCCAATTCATCTGGCGTTTATTGTCTCTATGGAACTTTCTGCAACACACACAACAACTTTATTTACTAATTCCCAAGGATGTTGTGAAGGGGTTGTAGTGTAATCAGAAGGATCTGGTACATGAACATAGCATTTAATTATAACAATTAAGGAGATCTAACACTTACTGTCTAAAAGACCATCAAATTATTGTTTCACTTTTTGCCATGCTTTTTGTTGTACCCCCCCAGTACAATGACAATGAAGATTATTCTGATTCTGATCATAAGTAGCTGTGCTGATGTTGTAGCTTGCCTATTTTATCAGAAACAATGAACAGGCTGCACAATCTAATGTGATGGGCAGGCACAGTCTTAAGCTTCTGAGAATAGCTTGATTATTCTACTGGGAGAAGTGCATGGATAGGAAGAGTCATTCCATATGTTACACTTAACAACCAATGAAGCTACGATTCTGAGACTTGGGGCAGAAAAAGCTGACAGCGCTCGTCCTGGCTTTCTCCAGAACAGCCGAGGCAGGCAATAATCTAACTATAATTAAGGGGTATAAACCATGTCATGCAGTCATTAGACCAAATAGCTGGCAACCAATCAACTATGACATTAATGGTAAAAACCAACTACGGCTTTATAATTCAGCCTTGTAAGATTTCTACAGTTTGGTGCATTTGGACAGTTCATTTTATATAAAGGTAAATAGCATATTCCCTATTGTGTTTTTTCCATTCAAAGTTTTATTTCAGTAAATGACAATCAGTGTACAGTATATTCATGCACACATTCATGTATGCACACACACACACACACACATACACGTAGAGCATAGAGTTAGCGGTAATTGTCTGAAAAGACCTTTAGCACTGATATGAAAATTTTGACAACATAGTGTTTCTCATACATATTAGTGTATCCTGTTTAGCTATAAGGTTATGATAATGTAATAATTCACTGCAGTACAACACAAACAATTGCGTCCTATAAGTTGTAGTCAACCTTTATTTTTTAATCTTAGTTGTTATGGTCATTATTTCCAAGGCATCTGCACAGCCCTGAAGTCAATTATCTGTGTGTATCAACAATTAATTCAATTAATCCTAAATGCTTTATAAAAATACACCTTTGAAATTATGTCATAAAATAGCTTTTCTTAGTGGTAGAAAAATTCACATTGAGCTAAGTTACCCAAAACCCAATTTCTAACAAGGAGACAAGTGAACTGTGTATGTGGCAGAAGGGCCCACACAAGTGCTTGTTTTCCCCTCAGTTCAGTACCAATCAAAACCCGGCAGTTACAGTTAATGCTGCTCCTGAGACCATTTACCCCGAGCATCATCAAAACACTGAATGATTTCTTGCTGAGGAATGAAGTTGTATTAAAACTTGGTGCCAACTGAGAGGTGATGGGAAGGGCACAGACAAGATCAAAGAAACGACAAAATACTACATTTATGGTTAAGACATCACAAACTCAAACAGAGCATAATAAATATAGTTTTATCAGGTTAATGGTATATGACTGGAGTTTTAATGATTATGCATGGTGTGCCTCAAGGCTCTATGTTTGAACATTTATAGTTCACTTATATGTCATTGAACAGGAGGGTATTCAGAGAGCAGCGCATTACCATTACATGTGTACTGCAAATAAAGTTTGAGTCATAATAAAAATACAGCTTGCTTAGCACAAAAATAATCAGAAGGAATTAATAATTTTCTGCCTGTTGAGGCTTTAGTCTGTTGACTGATACTTGCATGTTAATCTGTAAACACAGTCTGTAAATTATTTAAACAATTAATAATACTAGTTTAATATTCTACATTAACTCCTAACTAATGAACAGCAAACATAGCAGAAACATTAGTCAAAGACTGCATGGTGGATTCACTGGTGGGATGAAATAAATTCAGGCAAATGTGTTGAATGTTTGTGTTCATGTCAATAATGTTATGCATTTCATATTGTAAAGTTAAAGTGAGAATAAACCTGAACATGATGTAGTGCAGTTTACAGTAATGGACTTGCTTCCTGCATGCACATTTATAATTCAAAATATATTATAGCAGACCACTAAAACAAAATTGAATGGTATTACTAGGGCTATTGCATTTTAATAATAAACGCAATACTATGCATCTTTGTTGCCAGCAAAACTAACTTGTTTTACGTTCACCTGTTTTGATGAATTGATTTTATACTGTTTGGCATTGTCTTTGTTCATAATGGGCTACTTGGAAGGATTGCATGTTTACTCAGCAAATGATCAGAAAAGAAATTACTCTTAATGGAAACTATGGATCCTTCCCAAGCTCATTCTTCGCATGCTCACAGCTTAAAGATCTGCTCCTATAGACAGTCACTGACAACAGCAGAATTTACAGTATATTGGATTGTAGCCACAGTAAGACTCACTGTATGTGAGAGTTAAAAGGATGAGCTTTGTGTGTGGCTGTATATGTTATTTACATAACATACTCTAATACCAAATGTAATAGTTAGAATTTTATAAATTGTGCCCAGAGTAAATCTGCAGTAACTGCTGCATCTTTGCTACTTGTTGCTTCTTATTTTTGTTCTTTCTCCTCATTGAACTGACTGAACAGAGGAAATAATCAAACTCACTATTAAATCTGCAAATAATTTACCATGTCTTTTTAAAAATGATCACCGGCTTGGTCTAAAAATCTCTTTTATTTAAGGTCTGAGGGTTAGGGTATATTTGAAAGTTTATTTCCACAGTACAGAGACATGTCAGTTAGGACAGCCAGACACAGGATGCATTGTACGTTCAGTATATACATCCATTTTTTATACTCACTTTGTCTTCAGGGTCAGCCTATCGCAGCATGCACTGGGTGAAAGGAAGGGAAACACCATGAACAGGTCAGCAGTCCATCACAGGTCTAACATTCATGTTCACACTTCCCCACACCCACACCTACAAGTAATTCACAGTTTCCAGTTCACCTGAGCAAACTGTAGTACCCAGAGGACACAAATACAAGATGCAGAAATAAAAATGGTGTGTGCCATTTAAAGCAACAACAGAGATGCATCTTCCACTGCCAGGTTGTCAGCAGATTGCCCTCCACCCATGCTTTCTTTTGCATTATGTAAGTTACTCTTTCTAGATGCAGGATTAGTGTTTAAACATACAGTACATATTGTCCATCAGCCTTCTGAAAGTATGCAGTGTAATGAGCAGGCGTAAACAGCTGTGACTGTTTCCATATACATAATACACCAAGTGTTCTCAGAAAAAACATGCAAGCATGAGAAGAGCAATGGCTGCTAGAAGAAGGATTGCTTGTTATGTTTGGTGACAGTGACAGGGCAGGTAACCTTGAGATGTGTCATCTCTTCTTTGATTAATCCGTGAGTGATTGCACCATGTTTTGTTAATGAAAAACACACACCTTTGCATTGCCATACGTCAAGAGAGGAGCATTACAGTGCTGTTATCTTTCAGCAGCAGTGTATCTCACTTATGTTATGACATGTTGCCTCACCTTTTAAAGCACTGATGTCACATTTTGCACTTTTATGAAGCAGATATATATAAGGGAGTTTTTTTGTTGTCAAGTGGATGGAGAGAGTAGAAGAAGTAGTACTTTATTGATTCCAATGGGGAAATTGATCCTCTGCATCTGATCTATCCTATACACACACACTAGGAGCAGTGGGTGGCCACAGTGCAGCTCCTGCGGATCAACTCTAGTTCTTTTGCCAATGCGTTGGTCAGGAGTATTAACGCTAACATAAATGTCTTTGATGGCGGGAGGAAACTGGAGCACTCAGCAGAAACCCACAGAAACACAGGGAGAGCATGCAAACTCCACACAGAAAGCACCTTCCTGCTGCGAGGCAACAGTGCTAACCACTGTTTAAAAAACAAAAGCTAGTAGAGCCTGCAAACCTTTCTCAAATGTCACTAGAGTGTCATGATCCAACATATTTTTCCTCTATAGGCTTCAGTTTACACAAAGCTGCTTTTGTTTGTGTGTTTGCTTTATGTTGGCATAATCATACACTATTAAAAGCATTTTATCCATACAGATATCACATTTAATGGTAAAAATTGGACATTTGTGTAGCTCAAATTAAGTAGTAAAAATGGTCTCAAATGTATTGCAAAGTAAACATTTTGCAGACACCAGTATAAACCTGAATATGAACGTGTGGAAGTGCAAAATTAAAAGGTGTACCAAAACCTGCAAGAACTAGGTCAGACTGTAAGATGTAGGTACTAAAAGTCCGAACAAAGCATTTTACACATACTGTGTATGGTACTATTACAACTTATGCTGTTGGTCATGGTGTGATTAACGATGTTGCAATGGTGGGAAAGCTTAGGGAACAGGTCTAGTGATTAACTGGTTAACTATTTTGTTGAGCATGATATGCTACATTTGTAGCAGCCTCACTGTCTGCAACAAATATAGCATACACATACAGTAACTTTACCTATATTGACGGCTTGCATCTGTATCTCAACTGTAGCTGTCTGTTCTTGGCAAATTACAGACAAAACCTTGCAAATACATCATCCACGTTTCAAACTGTCACTTCTTTCTCTTTGTCAGTGTGCTGCAATGTAGAGAAGGAGAAGTAAAGAGAGACATGTTAGTCAGGGGTTCTTGACTTTACATCTAAAGAGATTGTAATACCTGTTAATTGCCAGTGTGTTTGTTTTATCTTGGTTTTGTCTTAGATTGACTTAGTGCTTCATCAGGTGAAAAAGGTCCTACACCATTGGCTACCGGTGTCTGTTCAGCAAATAGTGGAAGAGAGATGACCAATGTTGCATAAACAAACTTCTCATTAACCTCAAATAGAAATCACAGTCACATAAAAATTCATCAGAATACTGTGATAAATGCAGTTCAAATTACAAATAAAAAATGCCAATTAATAGACAGTAAAAGCATTACATAATCACTTGGTGTTTTGGTCATTTTTGTACAAAGATGACTAAAAATGGTTTACATAAATTATTACATAAAATATTAGCAATAGCTGTGGCCCAGTATCTCAGTGTGCACAGAATATGCAGTACCAATAACATTAACATCTCTTTGATATATTGCAATATAATAACCCTGCAATAAATAGTCATTTTGTGAAGCTTATGTTTTGTTTTTACAAGACTGTGCCAAAGGTGTTCAATTCAATGGTAACATTTAAAGCCTTAGTTTATGTTGTATTCCATTGTATTGTATAGTGAGATTTTCATAATTGTATAACTTTTGTTCTAGGTAAACATTACTTCTAGTCCATTATGAACAAAAACAAGGCCACTTCCAGTTGTCACCTGGAAGCTTTCTGTCAGTCCCCCCTTTCTGGGAGCCAGAGATGAGAGCTGTTTAGAGGAATGGCTTCAGGCGCAGGCCTCCACAAACACTCAACTCAATCACCACGGCTGCTTCAAGGGTTTCTCTCCTTGTGCTTCAAAAGCTTGCAGGAGTTGGCTTCCCACCATAGACTCCCTCCATAAAGACCCTTTTTAGTTATTTAACTTAAAATTTATATGAAATGGTAGACCCACAAGCACACTCGGGATTAAGTGCAGAAAAGAAGTAGGATTTGAACTGACAAAAAGTGTAATTCCTTGATACCTTAACAACTGATATTTGGAGACGAATGGAATTTGGGAGAATATCAAACCTAATGGGAGGCTGAAAAAGCTGTGTTGCATCAAATCAAAGCCTGGCAGAAAGCTAACAGTTTGACAGAACAATACTGATCTCTGTGTGGCATTTTGTGGGATTTCAGCATCAGCAACCCAGATAAAATGCCACAATACAAATAATATGGGGGCAATTAAGGAATTGAATCTGAATTTGTTGTAGTACTGTGTTCCCTGTCTGTTCTGAATTGTCACTTTAATCACATATAAATCACAGGACCATCTGAATCACTCTGGGAATGATTCAGATTATCCTAGGACCTGGGAACTGTCTTGACATTTTATTTTGATGGATGATGGTACTTAAATTTGTGACAGGGTAATAACTATGAAACAAACTAAAGCACACACTAAGACACCCAAGCACAGAAACGTTACAGGTGCTTTATTTGCATTTGTTAAAATGCATTATAATTTACACATAATTTAAATATTACTGTTCAAGTGATTCCTAAAGATAGTAATAATAAACAAAACAATGTCTCCCCCACCTACAGCAGCAAAACAACATATTTCTGCACAGAACACACACATACAGATAAACACTACCTCCTACAATTCAGCTCTCAAGTATAGCTTTGAACTGTAACTTTTTTTGTCATTTTTCACTGCCACGTCACCATTTAATGGTTTTGCATGAGACACTGCATGTGGCAACTCTGTTGGCACTATTTTTGACTCTAAACAAGTCAAACCCACATGCAGATGTTTCTTTTGAAATTAAATCTGAGCACTCAGACAAGCCAAGGAGCACCTCACTTGCTGGACCAGCGGAATGGTAACAGCATCAGGGTTGACATAGTGTTTTATTACAGTCCTGGGCAATCATCAGGATCATTTGTCTGCACATTCAAAGTCTTTACTGTCTCATTTGTCAACCCAGCGGCTCGGCTCGGGGCTTGAGCTGGGCTGTTGCAAGCTAGCGTGTTGTCTGTGATGTATGGTGTAATGATAAGCGCCCGTGTGTGGAAAATATGGATCTCTGTTCAAGATGTGATTTTAAATGTCCAGTCTTTGATGTAAATTCAAACAAACAGGTACTCTGACTAGTGAAGGCTGAGATATGAATCTATTTTTTTCATGCTAGAATTGAACGCATGTTATTGGATTTATTGTAAAGGGCTGCCACAGGTTTATAATGTAATTTGTCTTGCAGTGATTTTAAGTAGGGTGACACAGTGGCTCTGGTACTCTGGAGAAAACCCCATGTCTAAAGACAGTCCGGTGAAACGGAAGCTCTAAATTTTCCATAGGTGTGAATGTGTTTGTCTGTATGTGTTAGCCCTTTGATAGACATTTCAAATATCTTATGAACCAGTTCTTTAATAAAAGATAGTTGATTGTTTCTGATGACAACACTTTGGTAATCAGTGACATTCAAGCTGATGTCTGGTGCTTTTTGGCATTGTTGCTGCAGTATAGATATTCCTATAATAAAACTGATTAATAATTGCCATCACACATCACAGTTCATTGGAAATGTTGATGCTATTTGCCACACAATATTAAGATGCTCTTTGAGCTTATCTGAGAAAATCTCATAACTTCAGTTAACAAAAGCAGTTAACAAAACTGAAGGTAAATGCAGTATTCCTGTGTATCTTCCACAGACCTAATGAGGAACATTTAAAATATATGATGGAGACTTCAAATCATACACAGACCTTTCCAATGCTGAAAGACAATGAAGATGTCATAATGCTACTTTAAGAAGTAATAAAACAAGCTACAAGTAAACACTCAGCGCAACTTTGCTACGAAAGCTGTCTTCTCTCTCGTGCATTGTTTTATGGTCAGCCACAATATGGTTTAGACAACTATAGCGGGGTTCAGGAGCGAGCGTTGGAGAGAAGGGCAGTTTGACCGATGCCTTAAGGAGGCTATTATCCAGTGCAGAATGTGCTTCCCTGGTTTGCCCTCTCTCTTAATGCAAGTTAGGTGAAATTCTCAAAATATGACCCAATCTGCTCCTGCTGGCCATAAAATATTGATGGAAGGCCTTCAGGTCCACAGACTTTTGACTGATTTCTTTCTTTTTTCGTTATTATTACAATTTCTACTTCTTTCCTTGTCAGCATGTTTCTTGTGTTGAGCGAGTCCTTTGTCTTGCTGCCTGTGGTTCCTTATGGGTGGGAAAGCACTCATCTTAAGCATAATTACATCTTAGCTAATACTGTATGCACCAAAGTCATTGGAGTTTAATGAACACCTTAATGGGATGTGATGAAAGTATTGGAATCAAGATACTTCAACAGGCAGTATGGAGTTTTCAGTAATTCAAAATTAGTTTTTCTGTTTTACACCTCTTGCAAACCCAGTAACAATTGCATTCCATAACAATTTCTGAACAAGGCTATTGTAACAAAGCATGCCACTTAGGGTAAAACTGTTTACATGGCAGCCTTCACAACAGCTATACTGTTCTATACTTCTTCATTATCTACTTCAAGTGGAAATGTGAAAGCTAAAACAAGTTTTAGTTGTCACTCTTACACTTCTATCTCCCAAGGAAATATGTGTCTGTCTCACATTTAAGGACCAGCTTATGCAAACCCTTTTTGCAACAGAGTGTTGCTCCCATGCTGTATGCCCTATTGGACCTCACCATGATCGGTGCGATGGGAACATATGCCCAGACAAATCCCCCGTAGCTTGGCGGCGGGATATTCTCAGTGTTGATGGAGCTATTGATCATGCACACATTAAAATTATGTCAGCAGCAGTAAATGCCAATGGTGGAGAGGTCCATTAATCAGAAAATCAATGGCCCTGTCAATAGGCTGGCCTGGGCCTGACAATAGATGACAGTCTGGAGGTGGAGCTTAGGGTTAGCTGAGCAGAAAGCATTCCACTACAGGAAGTCCATCCTGTCTCGCCGCTGAAGCTCTTTCCTGTCTTTCATCACCCCCAGGCATGACTTCATCATTTACTAAATCCTTTTAATGACTGCTCAGCCCCACAACTTATTGAGGGCTGAACTGGTGGGATATGAGTAAGTTCAGTGTCAGCTTTCCTCCACTTGTGCCCCAGAGACACATCACCTCCATGACTGATGCACAGCAGAAGTGAATCATGGGTTGTAGTTGTTAAAGTAAAACATCAGCTGTACAGTATAGCATGATGTTCAATAGCCTTTTCTGCAGCAGTGAGAGGAATGGTCCACCTTCACGGAATGCTAACATATGGTCTATTTGAGACCATTTACTCTTGATATTTACTTGGCACTATTGCTCGTGATGACAGGTGCCCTCACAAACAAAGTAAAAAGTATTAATGCCATTGCACACTGGTTTTACTGTATGTTAACATTTGGGGTCCATAGATTTTGTTGTAATGGGACTTGTTTTCTGTCCTGTTGTAGCTTCTAGCCATTGATTTAATTTGTCACACTGGCTCTCTGGCCAATGTACATCAACAACCCATATTACAACGTCATATTAATCAAATACCTCACTAAGCTAAATTATCTTTCTTCATGTCTTAGAGCTGTGGATAGAGACACAGTGGATACATTGTGGTATTAAGAAGAAGAACCATAGTCACACCTTTAGACGGAAGAGTATTTTTTATACATTAAACCTGCATCTATTAATCTTGATAGTTTGGTCGTTGCAAGTATCTCGGAGAACTTGCCACAGTTTTTCTGTGGATTCAGGCTGTCTCGGCTTCTTCTGTTTCCGTCTGTTCGGAATACATGTAGGACTGATCATACACCTTTTTGATAATATTGCATTATAGATAAGAATATATAATACACAAGTACGCATGAGAATCTACTTCCCTTTTATGATTTCATTTGGTTATCACATACATTTCCTGGATATAACTCCTCTGGCAAGAGTATCAAAGGAATCATCAGTCACCATCATACAGTCATATTAAACTCAACTTCATTTAGGATCCAAGTGTTATTTTTATTTTTTTACTCAGCTCATCACCATATTGGCTGCTCAGAATATTCCTTTATGTTTCTATAATGAAATTCCAAATGGCCAGTTGAATCACTTGAACACAGCACTACTTCTAATGTCTTAAAATACAATAAAGAAATATTCTCATTAAAATCTAATCTGGGTCAGTAGATAAAACGACAAATGACCTATAATGGAACTCAGAAAAATCCAACATAATCAAATTGTTGAGATGTGTATTTAGCCAAAGCACTTGAATAGCACAGCTAGAAAATTACAATGCCACTCCACGTGGGCCTGCAGGTTTCATAGCATTCAATAGCAGCTTTATAGCTGTCAAATAATTGTTTAAAGGGACTTGACTTTACTATTTTGAAACTATTACTTTTTCAGTCAAGCATTACATGAATGGCAGTGAAAGAACTTCTCGCTTATGTCTAGACTAGAAATTGGTAGGCAATCTGGCGTGAGTTTTCCTCTTTGTGAATGCATCTTTTAGTGAAAGCAGCAACTTGAAATCTTCTTTTTTTAGCGTTATTTTTTCCCCCCTCCGCTTTTCGATAAGCGAATTGAATTGCAAAGACCTGGATATAATTTGACTTTAGACATAACCAATTTATCTCACACCTCAGTGCAATCCAGGACCCTGTAATGAAAAGCCAGACTGGGAGTCAGGTTTTGTGGAGAGTGACATCTGCTTCAGTTGGTTCAAATTGGAAATGCCAAAAGAAAAGAAGAAACTGTCAAATAGTAATGTGTCAGACATTTTACAGGTCTAATACTCTTGTAGGCTTGAGGGTTGAGGGTTTCATTTGAAGGGTCTCTCAAAAGTGTGATGTGAACCGCACTGAGCACAGACATACACAAAGAAAGGAGGCATTGCAAGATGCTCACCTGTCACAACCATCCATTCTCAGCCTATTCTAATGCTGCTTTTCATAGAAGTCCAAAACTCTGGAAATTTGTCTTCTCATAAGGGAAGGGCTTTTTAGTTGAGAATCCCAAGAAAGTAAACCAAGGTTTCTCAACAGTGAAGTTTCTGAAATGCATCTGAATTGAACATGGTGCTACACAGTAAATATTGCAACATTTAGTTTAAAACTTGGGTAAATTGGTTCCCTTCACTTGCCAAATAGGCATTCAAAGGAATCAGATTGACTTTATTGAGATGATTGGGTCATTACTACTGATATAATTTGAATTTGTCCTTTTCATTTTAATAACATTTTCCCCTGGCTGTGTCAAGTGTCTGGTGGAGAAATACTGAAATGCTGATCTTCAAATCCATTTAAGTTCACCTTTCTGTTGTGTGATGCTCGGGGGAGCTGGGAAAATGTCCAGCTGGAGTGTTTGTTATTGCTTTTTGGAGCCTGGCTGTTACCAAAGATTTAAGTTTTCAATTGAGTTTCCTATAAATCACAATAAACCATTTTATACAGGATTTTTTTTATTAGTAGGTCAGTTTAGTGTTAAAACTGACTGCTTTAATGTTATAAAAATATGATATGATATTGTATGATATACAGTATTACTCCAAGCGGTTATTTGTTACGATATGCTTCTTTTGAGTATTGTGTACATTGAAAATATTATGAGGTCCCTCCATTAACAACATTGTCAATGCTTGCATGATTATTATTAGTACTGAGACAGATAATTTTAAACTGCATCTTCAATCAATTCAATCGTTTTGAAAAGTTTCTTATATCTAAGGGGTTTGAATTAGTATCAGTGTCACTCCTGTTTGAGTTAACCTTCCTCTTGTCATATTCTCACAAATTTAACCTCAAAACAGAAAGTTTTACTGATTACACCAAATCACTGAAAGTTGTTATCGTGCAGGCCTCCTGGTGAGAGCAGCTGCTCGGCTGTTGCATTAATCCATGTTGCTTATGCAAATGTACACCCTTTTGAAAGGTTCTCCAGAAATATGATGTTATTTAGGCTGCCAATCATTGTTTATGTTTTGATGAATGACACCTGAATCAACGGCAGAATGTAAGACTGACAGCATGAAACACTTTGTGTACATGGAAAACTTTTTGTACTTAGTAGAAAACCCTCCCAAGGTATGTAATTAATAAACTTGGATTTAGGTTGTTATCAGTAATGATATTGATGCATTGGTTCCATGATTGAAACATGGATTGTATCCCGTTTATGTCAAATTGTTGGTTGAGACAACCAGCTGGGCAAACAAGCCAGTTTTTATTTCAAATGTATTCTCACAATTGAATAATGTAAATAATGTGGGGGAAAATAGGATGAGGCCACTCGGATGAAATACTTTTAAAAGGCAGTATTATGTAAACACGGCTTAGGTTTTTCAGTGATAAATGAGCCGACAATACAGCTTAGAGGAGAGGAGTTAATGTGAGGAGACTCGGCGCTCCAGCATGCAGGTTCAATTGCTTTATTGATGAGGCAGGGGAAGCAGTCAACAGCTGATTGCAACTTTAATTAAGTGTACTTGTCAAGGACACACAGCCTCTGCTCTACTGAGTTGAGGGTATCATCCACTTCCTGAAAATCCCATCATACCCTCCTATAGCAGCCTAATGCATTACTCTGTGTCTTTGAGCACCAGAGAGAGTCATCTTTGAGCTAACTCAGGTTTCCTTATCCCTTCCATATCCCAGCACCTTTCTGGTTTGTAAAATCAGTTAAGAAAGAAGCCTGCAAGACTGCCAGTTCAAAGCAACCTCTGGACTCTCTCTCTCTCTCTGTGTGTGTGTGTGTGTGAGTGAGAATCTTACATCTTATTGCGGTATTGGTCGACATGCATGTTTGATCAGTGTCTGACATGTCATGGTTCAAGTGAAATATTCTCTAATGTTTAAATAACCTGCAGCCGTTATTGTTATCTCCATGGAAACATGCATGCAAATTTCTTTTCATCAGCGTCTACAGTGTGTGATGGGTGAAAGGTGTGTTTTTTTTTGTTTTTTTTTGTTTTTAACTATGGATAATGACAGTAAAAGTGTCCAAATGCAGTATGCTTTGTAAAAAAAAAAAAAAACATTGTGAAAGGGAAATAGCCTTGTAGAGGGGAGTATTAAAACGTTTATTTATTTGTAAAATGCAAAATGCCTGTTGCCGTCTTCTAAAGCATAAACCTAGTAACTTAACTGTATACTTAAAGTATATTTCAAAAACTATTACAAATACTTGCTGTGAAAACATAGATCATTTAAAATACAGTAGTTTTGTATTTACTGTAATACTGTAGGTCCACCCTTAGGCCCTTGTTTGACCCAGACTCATCTCATCCCGCCTTTACAACAACAGAGATCACCGCTTTGCGTTTCGGTTTCCTGCTGTGTTCACTGGATAAGATCTTCTCCTATAGGCTGACATAGGTGCAGGGTCTACCATGTGCTAATGCTGTGTTTTATCATGTGTGTTTGTCAGCCTTTTGCACAGGCTCCAAGGTTGCTGCAGCCATCCATTCTTTAAGATGCTGCTTGTTGCCTTGATAGATGGCTTGCTGGCTGTTTGGCTGAATCTTTGACTGTCATGCACTATATATCCATGACTCCATCCAGTCTTATACAGTAGCCCTCCAGGTCACTGCGTGTCTGGGTTTTGGCAGAGTGCTCATATTTAGCAGGCTCCATGTGTTGAGCTTCACTTCATCAAGATAAGGTCAACCACCCTTTTGCACAGCATTTTAAAAGAAACAGATTTGGTAGGAAAATACATGTCAACATGGTCTCAATTTATGCTGATTTGGAGAAGTGAGTTGGAAATTATTTAGATCATGTTAACTTTTTTATAATTTGGATGAACTGACCATTAAAGTTTGGTCTATCTATCATTGAGCAGCCAATCATTGTGAAGAAAGACTAAATTAATTTCAAAGAAGAAATTCATTGTGACTGCTCCCAACTAATATGATTCTTAGTATAATTCTGGTTCATTACTCTTACATCTACTCTCATCTCAACCTTGCACCGGACACAAATATCAATATATGATTCTGCTGAAGATTATTACACTCAATTAAGGTTTTTTTTCCCCACATTCATTGCCAATATGTTTCTTTCTACAATATCTTCACGCTCAATTACACTAGAGTTAAAGTTACAGGAATGTCATGGTTGCAATAAAAAATGAATTGCTAGTATGAGGACTGTGATGCAGCACAAACTGCTGTGTCCTGCTTGAAAGCCTCATGTGTGGCTTTCCCTTTCACTACACCATACCAACGACACAGTGCTTTCAGCACCAACACGGAACATTAGCAGTCATCGGTAGATGCAAAATTGTTAAATATCAACATGTGCTTTAGCCTTTTCTTTGTTTTGGCAATAACATTGTCCTCCCAGAGTTAATTCCTTAGATCTAGGGACACAGTTGCATTACTAAAAAGAAGCCTAATGGTGCAAGATACATAAGCATACAAGTGCATACAAATCCCCAGGTTAGCCATTTGAAGACGGAAACAAAGCTGCAAAATTATTGTCCAAACTGTTTTTATGTGCAGTGAGAAATTAACACTGATATTTTGGGTTTGTTTTTACCACGGAATAAAGTGGTTTAGACTATCTGAATAAACTGGCTCATTTACCAGCTGTCTGGTTGTCTGAACCCACTGTGACAATGTCTCTGTTTTCCACATCTACGCAACTGCTCAGATGAGTACAATATTTTATTATAACCAAAATGAAAAAAAAAGAAAAAAAAAAAGGTCCTGGAATTATTATTTAGTATATGATTATAATTATTGACTAGATCATCTGTTTTATTATTTGTGTGTGTTAAATTGCAGGTACCTGCTTTCATGTCTGCTAGATTTAGTGTGTTGGGCTTGTGCAGTGTCAGGGCAACCTGGTTGGTGGTGCATTGGATTAATGGCCTTTAAGTACTGCAGCTAATGGAGTGAAAGATCAGTGGTCAGTAAATGTGACTTACTCCAATCAAGTGCAAGGCTTTCTAAGCCTGCCTGCTGTGTCCTCCAGAGCTATAAAAGCTGTTGTTTTATTTCCCTCTCATCACCCAGTGACCTGCCTACACCGCCTGGTGTCAGTATTGGGCATGGAGATTTACAGCGGAGGTCAGAGGACAGATGGATGTACAGTAGACATGATGGAAGGGAGGGAGGACAGTGTCGGGATTGTGGGGGGAACCAGCCGACTTGTAGAGCACAACTGGTTGCACAGATGTGTATCTATGAATTATTGACGGCTTTCAACAGTGAAATTGTAATCGCATGTGGGTCTTTTATCAGCACTGGAAGGCAAGAGTCAAAACAGAGCCATTCCACACAGTGCAGAGAGTGATGCCAGGGCTGTTTTCATGTTTTATTTTCACAAAAGAGAAGTAGTGTGTACTGAATACAAGTGTTTGCTGTTGAGGCTGAGCAGCTTCTCCTCAGCATGTGAATGCATATGCTCATGGTGTGCTTAGTCTCTTTTATTAAGCACTTCAAATTAGGCAGCCCTCAGTAGTGGTATCATTTCCAAATTTAAGGATGATTCAAAGGCACAGCATGAAGCTTCTCCTGAAGAATGAAAACTGGAGCACTCATTTAATTTAGAAACTGGCTACTGAGCAACTAAAATATTTGTTACCTTGATGGCAAAGCTAGTATCACTAATAATAGTTTTCATACTCTGTGTGTTTATCTGATTCAGCTGTCAGTGCAGGAGAATATTTTTTTGAGACATTTCACTGACTGTTGGGCGACATGAATGGCATTGTTTGTCATCTTCCAATGAATGTCAGTAAGCATGGTGGAAAATATGGGCTTGTTGTGTACTTGTAGCCGAGCATAAAGATTACTGGGCTTCTTGTGTAAGAGCTTTTCAACAACTTGTATTCTTGAAAAATCTATATTGAAATCAGTCATGTGAACAGAACCTATCCAGATACACTGCTGAGAGAAAGGTTTGTTTTGACTTTAATAGCAGCACACTGTTACTGTAGAAACCTTTATTGAGAGGAAACATGTGGTTGTCCTTAATTAATGTACTTAAAACTTCTTATTATTTTTTATTTATCTTTATGTCAAATATTTAAATAGTATAACCTGTTATTGGTAGTAGTTATTGATACAGTAAGTATTTATGGAGAAATATTGTAGGCATTCACTCTAGATTGCATTAATATTAATCTGAACACTATTTATCATGACATGATCACAGTACTGAGGACTTCTTACAACTTTAAGTTACACCCAAAAGTTGAACTGACAGACTGAAAAAAAAAAAAAAGTTGTGTACTACATGTACATCTCCAGGCAACATGAGGGTCTCAGACTTCTCCAGAAGTTGAATTTCTCTGCCACCACTGACTCATTTCTCTACTCTTAACACTCAGGCCTTTCAAAGCTTCAATACATATTTTAATACAATTATGGGCTAGGCGCCACAGATAAATCTGTTTGTATAAGTCTGATAAAGTATCTGCCCCAGCTGTCAACCTATTTCCATGACAGTTGTGTAGTACCCAGGGTAAGCATTACATCATTCCAATCAATCAAATCTGACATGCTTTCACTTGAAATAAAGTCAAGTCCTTCAATGTCTTTAGTAATGTCATGGAAAACATGCACTGGTTTAGAAGTTGCCTGCATGTTTAGCTTCTGAAGTGAAATCCAGGAGACGTTATGCTGTGATTTCGTAAGTTGTTGATTCATTTAATTCTTTTGACCTTTAATGTGAATTAATTTTAAAGGACATAAATAGGTCGTTTGATTGAGATGGACCTTTATTGAGCTTTAACTTAAACATGATACTAAGTGATTTTTTTTTTTCACACTAACCGAGGGGAAACATTGTGTATACTGTAAACATTTTACACTGCTCAATTACAACAACTATTCATATCACTGAATGACATATATTAAGTTTAACCCTTGAGCCATCCTAGGACATTTCGTGGCTTTTTCTTTCTTTTTCTTTCTTTCTTTTTTTAAGAAATGTGGCTGTGTTGAATGAAGATTGCTAAAATTTGGTCAAAGATATTCATTTTTAATTTTCTTTTAGAATAGAAATCTCAGTACTTTATTGAGCCTAAAATGGCTTAGCAGCAGAAATCCATCCTTAAAAGTTCCTAGCGGCAAAACGTGCCCCATTAACAACCATTAAAAACACATTTTTTGATCGCACGTTTATCCTAACATAAATTAATGCATTCCTTTATGTTAAGATTTCATTTTGGACCACTGGCTTTCAATTTGTAGTTTTTATATGTGTCGTCCATGTGGCCCACTTTTAACCCATTCAGTGCTGGCAGCAAAGTTTCACACTTTTTACTGTTTTCTGCGAAAGAAGTGTGTGTGCTTTTGATGTTGGATAATGGTGTGTGTAAAAAAAAAAAGTGTGTGTGTGTGCATGTGAGAGTGTGTGTGTGCATGTGAGTGTGTGTGTGTGTGTGTGTGTGTGTGTGTGCAACTTCAAAAGTATTTTCTCTTTGAAATTCACTCTCTGTCCTATGAACTAATTCAATAATAAAAAAGATGAGTAGTAAGAACGAAAACAAAATTGGACTTTGTTTAGGTTCTCGTTCAGGTTGTTTGTGCAGGTGCATTGCAGCCGTGGTTATAAATATGAGCAGAAATGCAGGAATAGTTATTTTGGCAAGATGGCAAAAGTGTACACTACGAAAGAAGCGCTAGAAATAGTTATGGAGTCTGACTGCGAGGATGGATCCTCATCCTCCGACTCTGAGACCGACACGGAGGAGGCCTCAGATGTCGAACCAGAGCAGCTGGAGTCCAGCTCATCTTCAGCTGATTCGTCTGAAGGAGAACAAGAACCTGAAGTGGAAGCAGAGGGATGGGCACCTAAAAATGGAAAGATTGTGTGGTCTGCCACAAACAACCAAACGCTGCGCTACATCCCCGCAGCCAGAGGTCCTGTCCTGGGACATGCGCGTTATGCTGCGGCTCGCATCTGGGACCTGATGACGAGCTTTTCGCTCCTGCTGACGGACGAAATCATCCAGCATATCCTGGCAGTAACAAACCTCCACGGGAGACGAGAGATCACAGGCTGGCAAGACCTGGACATGGAGGAGCTGCAGGCGTACATGGGCCTGATTATTTTGGCCGGTGTTTACCGGTTAAAACCACAAATCCACTCTCAGCCTGTGGAGCGAGAAGAGCGGGCGGGCCATTTTCAGAGCCACAATGTCTCACAAACGGGGCCTGCAGAAGTGGCCCGGATGAGGAAGTGCAGGAGGCTGTGCGATTTTTGTAGGAAGAGAAAAGTTGGCAGCACCTGCTGCAAATGTGGAAGATTCTCATGCAAGGACCACAGCCTAATAATATGCAGTCTCTGCTCTACATACTGGCATTTAAAGGGTTAAAAACCAAAAAATATAATTAATATTTGATATGTATATTTCAGGCTGAAGTAGTTCTAAAAGACTGACGTGTTTAAAGTGGAAAAAAATATTATTATATATTATTTTTATAGCAGTTTTTAGGAAGGAGCCACGTTTTGTCCTAAGGAACACGAATGGATGTTTTTTTTAAAATATGACGCTGCAAAAAAAAAAAAACAATGCATCAAAATCAATGTTGCTGCCAATCATTGACCCACCTTAGGGCCTAATAATAATAGTTAGCCATTAGTCATTGAAATGTATTTTATGGAAATTATTTTAGTTTTTTTGTTTTTTTAAATAAAAAAACAGCAGAGTTATGTAAACATACTGGCATTTAAAGGGTTAAAAACAAAAAAATATAATTAATATTTGATATGTATATTTCAGGCTGAAGTAGTTCTAAAAGACTGACGTGTTTAAAGTGGAAAAAAATATTATTATATATTATTTTTATAGCAGTTTTTAGGAAGGAGCCACGTTTTGGCCTTAGGACCTATTAAGGGCACATAATGGGAAGACCCTCCAAGGGTTAAACTGTCTTCAGTGAACACACTTTGCATTGAAAGTTAGTTCAGGTGTTTCTAGATCTATTATTATTATTATCTATTATTACCCAAAGATGAGGTATTAATTCTGTCTGTCCTCTGAGCTCTAATGAAGAAATGATCCATAAAGCTATTGGTGATCTCTGGAAGCACTGCATAAGTCAACAGATAGATCATGTTAAATCAGGGTAGTCGCTGTTCCCACTGACCTCCCAAGACAGGGATTGATCGGCTGGCATTGTCACCAGACCTATACTCATCACAGATGAAACCTCGAGGTGCATGCAAGTAATTACCCAGGATCCTCAGTCATCAAGCTATGTAAATCTCTCGCCAGCTCATTAGCAGGGCACACTTTTTCTCTCCATTTCTTTTTCCCCTTTTTCTGGCTTCTCCGCCAGATTTTGTACGTCTGTAAGACGCTTTGCTCAGCTGTTTATTTCCCATGTGTGTAACTGGAAACTGAGAAATCTAAAGATGATGCAAAAGCCATAAAACACCCGGCAAACACAGAATCAATTTAGAAACATTCAAATCAAAAACAAACATCAAAATAGATGGGCCTGAAATTATAGTTTGTTATGTAAAGATAATTAGTTTATTTGCATCATTTAAAAAGTGCAGTAGTTGGGGAAGAAGATGATTATTTAAAAAATATGATGCTAGTTTGATTTTCTTTTGTAAATTATTAAGAAATATCTTATTTCGCTTTGCTCATGTGTCTGTATCATCTGCCGCACAACTGTCTTGTCAATATTATCTACCTCAGATAATTAGTCGCCATTCTGTGTAACGAAAGCTGCAGCCTTGGTGGAAATGAATTTATTGATGAACTAAGCTACACTATTGACTTTTCCAGTAAAGCAGGAATTTAAAAAGCAGCATTTCGGTGCTAGTCATGAGATCCATCCCGTGTCAGTTTACCTTTGGTTTTAATATTTCAGTATAATTTAACATCCAATTAAACGAGCCAACATTTTTAACCCTATTTAATAAGATGCATCAAAATCCCGCCTGGATTTGTTTTGTTCCTTTGACTGTAAAAATGATTTTACACAGTTTTGGTGAAGAATAAAATATTATTGCACATATCCAAAACATTTGACATGTTCAATTTGAACATATAACATAACATAACATATGTACAACATTTTTGGTGGCTCTTGGCCGTTTAGTTTTTTTTTTGTTTTGTTTTTTAAATGGACTGTTTAGTCCTTGTATGTCAAGGCGTTTTTGTGTGCTCCTTCTGCACAGAGTGCACTTTTCGGCGCCCCACTGTGGCTTTCTGTTGTTTCCCTGGGCTATCAGGATTAGTAATGGGGACAGTGAAGTGGTCGTGGACAGGTGTCTTCTTTGGCATGCATGAAACTGTAACTCCCAGCAATTGGAAGGCCTGGCGGGTCACAGGCCTCTCCTGCAGCTGACTGGCACATCCTAGTGGATGATGAAGCTGTTTGTCACAGCTATGTCCACAAAGTCCTGGAACACAGTGGTGGATCGTCTCATCGTTTTTCTGTGGACTGAATCGGTCCCCAGCATTTGATCAGATGTGTCCACTCCTCCTACTGGTTGGACTCTCCTACTGCTGTGTGTCTGAAACTGCCCATCAGATGGCTTTCTTAGCATCGTGTTGATGAAAAGTCTGACAAAATTCACTCAGAAAAAGCTCAAATACCACTGAAAAACTACCCGAAATCTACTGCCACTCTCTTCAAATCTCCTACACTCTCACTACAGGCTCTGTGACGTTTGCTGCAGAGAATTACCACAATGACCCTATATGGGTAGAAAGTGCAACTTCTCTACTTTTGGGAACTGTTGGAATTTTTTAATTCAGCTGTCTATATATATTCAGACAACTTTGCAGTTATTGAGATGAAGACATAAAACCTATTACCGAGTTAACCTATTTTTGTATATCATATTCATTATCATTTATAAATGATAGCTGCTTCAATGAGAACTAGATTCATTGTGATGTTGTGGGGAATGCAAGAACATGTTTTTAGATTAGGGATGGCAAACAGAGGCTATAGAAGGACGATTCGAAAACTGAAAAGAGTTTTATTAAAGAGGGTAGTGGAAAAGTGCTTAGAAAATTGCAATGATAGCCACTACTTTGAAAATGATGACTAAATCAGCCTTAAACACAAATACACTAAGAATATTGTCTCATGCAATGTTAAACTGCTCATTCAAGTTATACTTACTTTATATACATTTATATTTAAGATCAGAGACTAATGAGGTTTTGTATTCTAGTATTTCATCTCGTCACATGAAATATTTTAACATGATTCCTACAGTGTGTATAACCTATTTTCTATGTGCCTTCAAACCTTCACCAAATATTTTACATGCACTCACACACACACGCGCGCGCACACACACACACATCTCGGTAGGTTGTCTTGAAATTTGGTTAGACAGACATCATGAATGTTGAATAAAGTTGCCCACCTGTCTGGCTCGGAGCTGTTGCGTTTAATGTCAGGCCAGCGAGTGCTAGTGGACAGACAAACCCTCGAGAGTTCATGAAACAGGCAGTCGGACCAGCAGCTCATTTTACATGCAGCGCCTGCCGAGGGGAAGCTAACGCCCCATATGCACACCAAGCCAGAGTCATTATGGAAATACATTTTGTCTATGCTGGCTGCATTTTTATGTAGCAAGACAAACAATTAACATTTTATATTCTTTCAGTTCCTCTCTGTTTAGAGGCCTCTAGAGATGATTTTTGTGCTCTGTGTGTGTGTTTTGTGTGTGTGTGTGTGTGTGTGTGTGTGTGTGTGTGTGCATACATACATGTATGTGAGCGTGTTGCCATTATATCATCCCCCAGGCATGTTGTGATTGCATGCGTAAATACATAGCAGTTGTGTGTTTTGTTTTAACTGTGTGCGTGTTAATGTCGGGTAGGTGATTGTACATGCACATGCTTTAGTTTATGAATGAAGAAGTAATGGAGTGCCTGTGTGTGTGTGTGTGTGTGTGTGTGTGTGTGTGTGTGTGGCTCAGTGGTGCAGTGCTGTGGTCGAGTGCTGTGGGCACCCCATCTGCTGACCCAGTCACATCAGAACACCCTCTGCTGCTCACTGTGAGTGATTTGCAAGGCACTGCTGTCCTTCAACAATTGGTTGTGTCTGCGTCTGGAAGCATTTATTTCCCTCAGCCTATCAAGCCACCACTGACCTCAGCCTGCTGTAATTGTGCTGACCATAGGACATGTTGCTGAAAAAAAAATCCTTTTTTTCTGTCAGAATGGTTGGCTGCAGGATGCACAGATCTAGAGAAACCACAGTGAGACTTGTAAGGCAAAAACCTCCCACTGCTTTCATGAATTCTGCTTCTTCTGCATGAAGCTTAAAATGCAGTCTTTACAATAATTAAAGCTGCTGGCCTTAGCATAACATGCCCATAAAACATCAATTCTAATGACTCAGTGATTACAGGGCCAGGTGCTGTGATTTTGGGACCCACTCTATGGTTTACACTCAAAACTAAAATACATTACATCACTACAGTAGTTAGCATGACAGTACAAACTATTTAAAACTGACTAAACATCAGTGGCTGAACCGCTTCAGACTTTGACCGATTTGAGGAAACTAAATGGATTCAATTCTGGGTTCATTTTTTTTCAAGGTAAAAAAAAATGGCTGAATACATTAGGTGTAGACAAAGGTAGGATGGTGCTCAGGCTGTGTAGACACTGTGTAACTTGCATTATACTAATCTAAAAAAGAATTAAGTCTGACCTAACACTACAGACCAATATAAGATATAGTTTTGAAACTGGCCCCAAAGTCTGATAAGCATCGTTTATCAACACTGTCATTTTTGGATAGTGATGTCATTGAAAGTCACACAGTTATCTTTCACTTTGGGCCACCTGTGTAAGAAGCAACATTAAGCTGTGAAAGCTGCTCTTTCATATTGAGTTTAAACTGATAATGAGGCTCCTGTGGCACAGAGTAAGGAGCTGCCAGCTTTGTTTTGTTGCCTCATGCTGGTTTGCTACTGGAGTGGATCTGTTTGAATTGACCGATAGCAAGATTTGACTTTTCTTGTAGTGTGATTTGCTTTTGTATACCAACATTTCAGTCAATCTGTCTGTATGTCAGTAGTGCCACCACTTTACAGAATGGATTGACATGAAATTTTGAATTCTAGTGACTTTGGTGATCATTTAACCCTCTAGCGCCACCATGAGGGCCACTATTTGTGACTCAGAACTATTTAAAGGATTGCAATGAAACTTGAAACAGATATCGACATCTGTGCTGCTGCTGACTACAACCTGCTAACCACCCTTATAAAACACCTTTTACAGACAGAGGTTGCATAAAGACAACAAAGCTTGAACTAAATGTCAAATATAAATATCAAAATCAACTTAAAAAGAACTGAAAAATCCACCAAAACTTTCAAACTAAGAAAACATAAAGCCATGGCACTGGCAGTGAGTTCTGTATGGGTATTAGCAGGGAAAACATGCTAATGACAATTATAGAGGGGTCACGATGTGGAGCAGTGCACCTTTCTGCACAGATCTTTGTGACTATAATCCCGGCACAAATCAAATCTCACAGCCATACTGAACCTGGGTAATTGCAGACAGGGGTCTGATAAGCCCTTGTAATGGAACTCTGTCAATCAATTCATGCCATATATCCTCTTTCTCCTGGGTGTTTGTTCAACTTGAATGAGGAAATCCAGCAGCCACTGACATTTAGGTGTATTGCACTGCTGATTGTGGGAAGAATGTTCTGGTTTAATTTGATAAACTGAGAAAAAGTAAAAGCAAATTTTCCGTATGAAAAGCAATTATGACGCTGCTGACTGGAGCTTTTATGCTGGGAAAGGGTCCTCCTCTTCTTGTTCACGATTTAATGCGTGACGTATTTATCATGCAAGCAAAACACATGTCTCATGGTGGGTAAATATTTGGTGAAGTTGTTCAGGTGATGCATTGCCCCCTTTATTTATGTGACAGTTATTTGCAGGATGACAGTTCACGTTGGAAAAGGGTGTTTATATGTTTGTTTAGGCCTTTATTAAGGCTAGACTACAGTGACCTATACAAAAAATACAATGTAGTCATGTTATAATTGTTTTTATCTGTTAGTAAAATAAGTAAGATAAGATAAACAATGCAGTATTTTAGAGCTATAATTCCTTTAACTTGTATTCATGTTTATTGTTTTCATGAAACATGCGTATGTTTTGAAGAGGAGGGAGGATTTTGAACAGAATGAAACAGGATTGCTGGATGTGTGCTAGATCATAGTTTAATAAAAGGGAAAATACAGTTTAAAGGCTCCTAGTTCAGCACAATATTTACTGGACTGACTGATGTTGAAAAATTAGCCCTTCATGTGCAAATGTAGAGAAGATACTGAGAATAACAAATGTGTGTTGTTTTACTACAAGAGAAGTGAAAAAGCACTTACACTATCATGTACTAACTGCTTCTTTATTTAAACCTGCAGTTTATCATCATTTTTAACCACAGCAGTTTTACTAATCAAACCGAATTTATCGACTGAATTGTCATCTATTTTCATAAGCCATTAAATAATTTAATATCTGACATATGCATGTGTGTATCTGATTAAAGATGATTAAATAAAGCTGACAGGGAAGAAAGAAAAAGTGAGCCAAGAGTGGAAATAATTTGACATAAATGATTACATTTTCCTTCACATTTTTAATATGGCTGAGAATATTTTTAAGTAATAGAACAAATCTGTCTTATTTATTTTAGAATCGGTCTGTTGCTGGGTTTTTGGTTTTTTTTGATTGGTGATTATGTTCATGTTTGGAAGTGAGCAGGATTCTGGAGACACCTGCAGACTGAGTCAGACTGAGTCTTTTAAGCTGCATATAGTCTTTAGCATGTTTTAACAGCACTGAATGCTCTGAACCAAAATCCAAATAGACATCTAAACATTTACTCTCAGCTTAAACCTACTGGATCAGACTGAGGTTATAAGCACGTCTCTATGTAAAATATGTCTGTATATGTCTGTATATCTGTTCCTAGTATATTTTTTAAAAATCTGTTACATTTTTTTATAATATATCGATTTAAAAAGCTGAATACATATATTTAAAAATACAGTGTAGGCTTTAGTCTGATACCACCACTTTATCATCCCTTAAAGAATTTCTGGTAAATGATGAATTAATAGATGACGCTGAATAAAACTTCATTGTATTCACTTAATAACTCTTTTGCCCGCTCTGACTCAGGTTCTGTCATTGTTTTTTTCTTCTTTCTAGATAAATGTTCTCAGTCCGCATACATGCATTAATAGCTCTACCTCCACTAGATTATAAAAGAAACTCTCCCTTTTATTTACTGTACGTGTTGCCATGGTGAATTGAGAGTTGCTTGAACTGACTCAGATCAGCCGTTCTGGAACACAAGACTTACGGCCAATTCATGCTTTCCACGTCCTTGTGGCCGCAAGAGTCCATGTTGGTCCACATGTAAATTTGGCCATCCGCCCTTGTCCCTCTGTGGACGTCCACGCACAGCCTAAAATGTGTGACTCTATTCGTTGAGGGCGCACCAGAAAAGCAAAGCGAATTGCCTGTCTCGTGTACCGCATGGATGTACTATATTCCTGTTCTCATAAAGCTGTTGGTTTTCTTTTTTTTGACTTTTTCTTGTTGTACTGCAACATACAGAATCTCCTCGGCTGAGTTCAGACTCAAATCAACCCTTTGTAAAACAATAGAATAGAGGTCCTTATTGGTGTGTTTACAAGAGTCATTTACAAGAAAGTAATTCCCGGGTGCCTGCAGTTGCTAAACTGCTAAACTAAGCTACTGTTCAACCTAGTCAGTGATCTAGCTGGAGTTTGTTTATTTACATTAATTTGAATGTCCGTCTCTGGAGTGACGTTGCTCTTGCATTGCGTTGTCTCAAGTTGGCATTAACTACAGTATTTATTATTATTTATTATTAATTTACTTTTGCTTTCTACCTCTGTTCCATAATGTAATTTTGTTTATCTTTCATCTTCCTACCATAAGTGTGTACCCACAAATCGTTTGAGGAAATGTAATTTTCTTTACAGTCTTCATTTTAAGCCTTGCTTAGATGTATAATAATAAGAGGTTTGAATGTTTGAGCTCTACTTCTATCAATTAATGGTGCATGGTTTAAATAGTGTTGTGGTGAGCCAAACTACGGACTACGACGGAACTTGAATGAACATACTTGATATGAGATAATTAACTGTAGGTGAAATAATGTATTTGGTTAATATTTGTTAATACAGTTCTAGAAAAAAACAGTAACCTTTGGCTAGATATGTTGTGTATTTTCAGGTACCTTTAACATCTGGTAATGGAGAACAGGTGAAAAGCAGCAATACACCACAGGGACATGTAATATTTAGAATAAAAAGAACATCCTTGCAGACTGTTTCCCTGTTTAGTCCTGGGTTTGATTCAGATACAGCTGGCAGACCAAACCAAGAAAAAATGCTGGTGAATAGTTTTAAAAAGTGGACCGCATGATTTAATTCAATTTTATTTATATAACACTAAATAACAACAAAAGACACTTTACACATAGATCAGGTCTAGACCATACTATTAATTTACAGACACACAACCAGTCAAACACTTGGTGATGGCGGCAAAGAAAAACTCCCCTTTAATGAGAAGAAACTTCAAGCAGAAATAGGCTCTAGGCGGGCAGCCATCTGCATTGACCAGTTGGTTAGAGAGAGAAAAGAGGGAGAGACACAGGGATGCACAGCAGCAACAATAACAACTATAATAATTAGAGTATAGTTATGGCTAATAAACAAAAGGTTAGTTTTAAGCCTACTCTTAAACATAGACGGCTGTCTGCCCCCGACTGAAACTGGAAGATGACTCCACAGGAGAAGAGCCTGATAGCTGAAGGCTTTGCCTCCCATTGTACTTTTGGAAACTCAGGAACCACAAGTAACCCCAAGTCATTTTCAGAGTGCAGTGTTCTAGTGGGATAATAGGGTACTATAAGTACTATAAGCTCTTTAAAATAGGATGATGCCTGACCATTAAGCTCTTGCATGCATGGATTAGTTTTTCTGCATCTTCTTAAGGCAGGATGTGCATGATTTTAGAAATGTTACGTAGGTGAAAACAGGCAGTCTTTGATATTTGTTTTTTGTGGGAGTTAAAGGACATATCCTGATCAAATATAACTCCCAGACTCCTTACAATGGTACTGGAGGCCAAGGTAATGCCATCCAGAGTAGCTATATCAGATAATGTGTGTCTAAGGTGTTTAGGACCAAGCACAATAACTTCAGCTTTGTCTGAGTTTAGTAGCAGAAAATTGCAGGTTATCCAGATCTTTATGTCCTTGAGACATGCTTGAAGTTTAGTTAAGGTTTCGTCTGGCTTCATTGAGAGATATAATTGAGTCATAATTTGCTTAACAATGAAAATGTATAACGTGCCTACTAATAATATTACCTAATGGAAGCATATGTAAGGTGAAAAGGATCGGCCCATTCACAGAACTTTGTGGAACCTCATGTCTAACTTTTATGTGGATGGAGGATTCATCATTAACAAACTGAAATACGATCTGATAAATAGGACTTAAACCAGCTTAATGCAGTTCTTTAATGCCAATTACATGTTCTAGTCGTTGCAGCACTGAGGTCTAACAAAACAAGTATAGAGTCCTTTGTTAGGAGGTCATTTGTAACTTTAACAGTGCTGTCTCAGTGCTGTGATGAATTCTGACAGACCGAATGACTCAACCTGACTGAAAATCCTCAAATGATGGTTTAAATGAAGAAATCGTTAAAGTTAGTTCAGGACATTTACTGAACTAACTTCTCTTTGTCAGTGACAACTTTTTTTTGGATTCTTCTCTTTGTCCTCAATTTGTCAAAAAAAAACCTGTTTTCATAAAACCATAGGTTACTAAAACCAACAAATGAGAGATTTCTGGGAAGATATTGTAGGTTTGAGTAAATTAAAAGCAAATTCATTGCATGTTGCTGAACCCTGACTGAAAATCTCTTTACCATCATTAGCTGAGTTGAGATGTTGGTCTTTAGATTTAAACAACCCATTATAATCAAACAGATGGCTTTAAAACAGTAATCAGTATGCAGTAAAAAACAATGGGTTCACTGAGCAAGATTGCTATGCTTGTTAAACAATGCGAATAATCTGCGGCATCTTAATTTCAAGTAAAGCACTTCTAAATCCAACCAGCCACCCACTGATACATCCTTCAACCACTAACCACTCACACACATTCATGCTCTTTACCTCTGCAAACATTAACAATTGTAGGGGAACATGCCACTGCTTTTTTAAAGAGATACACAAAAAGATGAGAAGTACGAAAAAAATGCATTGAGTGAAGAAAAATCAATGATGGCCTTTATATCCACAGCTTCAACTCCAAAGTATCCTGCTGCTTGAAAGCCATGGTCTGTTCTCTCTTTTCTTTCCATGAACATGCCCCCTCCAAGGTAGTAGAATAGCCTGGCTGCATGCTAGAGGTCACTAGCTACCCACCACTGGATTAAAGCATGCTGGTCACACAGAGAGCTATCAGTACACATAGGTGAAAGAGGGGGACCTCACACCTCTGAATAGCTCCCCGTTGCTGCACTGTGTCCAGGAAAATGCTGGTCATTTCTTAAAGGGGACGTATCATATACATTTGTAAGTCTTTTAATCTGGTGCTCTACTGGTTTACAGTTCAAAAGCTTTTGTCTCTTTAAGGTCCTCCTTCCAATGAGCTCACTCTGTTCTGACTGGTATGTAAACAAATTTCACTTCTTAGTCACATTCTTTACAGGAAGTGGAAAATTCTCATACACATTCGTACATGTTTGAGCCAGAATCTGATTCGAAATAGGTGAACAATTTTCATTCAATTGAATAGGATTGATAGGCCATCTTTGAGTCTCATATCTTTTTTTTTTCTTTTAATACATCCATGGCAAACAATCTGAAGTCATCAGGGGAAGAAGAGGTAACATTGTGAATGAAGCAGGCTGAATCCTGAGCTTTTTTACATGTGTTCACCTCAAGTCTTAGAAATTTAACAGAGATTATTAGAGATTTTCTGTCTCATACCAATGTTAGAAAATGCTATTATGAAGGAAAATGTTGCCATCAGATTGAGCCTTCCTACATACACATACTTTCTTTGATATTACCAATTACACTCCAACAGATTTTTTTGTTTATTTATTTATTTTTTACTGTGGTGCCAGTAACCTGCGGCTACCACAGAGCAGAGTTTTAGCTTTATTTAATAAAACGGCAGCAGAAAATTTCACAGGGGTAAATAGGAATCGGGGCCCAGGGAGGGGCCCTTGGGGCTAAACTCTGCCAGGTTGCTGCTCTCAGCACTGACTTTCCTCGCCAGGTCTGTCTCATTAGTAACGCAGGGAAATGTCACAGGATGCTAGCAGGGTAAAAGAGGTTGACCCGGCCCACCGGAACTATTCTTGGAACCTGCTACTAGAATAAAGTAATGTGGTGGGCCTCTGAATATTGTCTCACTTTTGTGACCTAGTAATGAATTGTGGAGCTTTTGTGTTTATGTTGATCCTCCCTCACTTTGTGTGTGTGTGTGTGTGTGTGTGTGTGTGAGAGAGAGAGAGAGAGAGAGAGAGGGAGAGATAAAATCCACATGTAAGCAGTATGCCATGATGCAGTCTCAATTACTCAGTTAATTTTGCTTGGGGTTGTACGTTTGGGAATAATGCAGGAGAGACTAATGCCAGTCTGTGGTGCTTCTGTGGGGCTGTGTGAGATAGAGAGGGAAGGAAGGGCATATGAAAAAGTCCTTGAAGGATCCTAGTAATGTTGCATCACTTGAGTTCTAATTGTATCATAAAACACAATGAAGGAAGATGAGAATTCAAAGTGGTCCATAGCGAATGATGAGGGAATGATAAAACTGTGCAGCGTGCTTTCTGACAGAGGTTGGAATGAGATGCAGTAAGACCACAACAAAGACAAACCTCTAGGGAGACGCAGCAAGGAACTTTAATGAATTTTTATTTTGCAAGGCCATCTACTGCATCTCTCATGTTGCTTGACAGGTGCACTGGTCACTGTTTAGAGGCAATCCTAAATGTCATAACCTGTCATCCCAAAAGGAGAAGGAAAGAAAACAAACTCTTCTACTCAAGTGTAATCATACTGGTCATATTTACTAGACTGAGTTAAAACAGTCTGCAGTACTTTTACTTTTTAATGTAAACATCACCGGATTATATAACAGCTGGATCTGAAAGCTGGTATTCCAGGGTTCCCAGCACACTGGCCATTATTCCCAAGAAAATGTCAAGTAAGGAATAGTGGATTAAAAATCTGCATGATAGTAGTAGCTAGTTATTAAATAAATGTACATCATTTTCAAGTGTGGTGAAGTACAGTAATGTCATTTTCTTGTGTTTAATATTATAAATCAATACATTTAATAATTATAAAAAGCTGATGTAAACTGATTAATGAAATGCTGGAATTGCGTTAAATTATTTATAAAAACTCAAAAGTAAAGTTTTTATTATTTTATTTATTTTATAATCAATTATCATGTTTGTATATGACTACCACACAGTTAACAGTTTGCTTATAGTTTCCGGGGTAACACTATAAGGACGGCCCGGTTGCTGTGGTTGGCTTTTATGCTCTTTTTCTGCTGGCTTAGCTCTCAACTGACAACTGACCTTTCTTAAAGTGGGTATCGCGACACAGCTTACCTGTCTGACTGAGTATGACCTCTTCCAACACATGCTTCTCAATGCTTCTCAGCACTGGGTAGGAAGAGCTGCAATAAATGACAAATATCTAGCACAGCTTATGTTATAAAATTATGTGACCAGGTATTACTAAATAAAGACTATTATTTTATACATGTAGAAATGCCACTTAGCAAAATGTTGAAAGTAAAGTAAATTCAAAGCAAAAATGTGTGTGAGAACATACATTGCAATGCATGGATGGATACTTTGTTTTCAACTCAACTCATTTTGATCCATTTGGCTTAAAAAAAGGCCCTGAAGAGATGCTATGAAAGAGGACAGCAAGCCAGCTTCAGAGGGCAAAGACCACATTCAGAAATCCTCTTAAAATGAATGCCAATCATAACACATAATAAAATGGGTCAATGTGCAACTTAAAACAATAGACAGTACCTCTTCATGAATCGAACGTCAGTGAGTGAGAGTGCTCTCACAGCAAAATTACTGGTGTCTTGTTGCAGTGGAAACAACAAAGTTCTCTACAACTGATTATTACAAAGATTTTAGTGCTAAGTCTGATTCCTATCAGGGTTCAGTGCTCATTAGTTGTTTATTTCTGACTGGACTTAAAATGCATTAAAAACAGGAGGAAAGAAAATGTCACTGATAGTTAATATCTTTAACCAATTTTTTTTAGCTGTGGTGGACATAACTGGACGTTAATAGATAAAAGAAAAGAACTAACTTAAGGTCTAATATGAATCAGTGTGGCAATACTGCAAATATAAAACCCAGCCATGAAAAAGAGGTGGTGTGTTCATAAACAATCCAATACTATAACAACCATTGAAACAAATTGTTTTAATTGGGAATTAACATAGATACATTCTAGATTGACATTTTTAATTTTATATTAATCTGGGCTTTTTTGCCATACAGTATCTAAATTAGATGGTGTTGTCAAAAAGAAGCATTTATTTAATTTAAAATGTTGGCTTGTTGTAGTATGTTACTCCAAACATACCAAACCGAAACAACCAAACTGAACTTTTTTTTTTCTTTTTTTTTAATTGAAGAATAGCGCCACTAACGAAGCTCTGCTAACTCTTCATAATAAAAGCCAGTGGCCATGGCTGCCATGGCTTCCGTGAAATGCCAGCCCTGGTAACCATGTTGTGAGACAGCAAACATATGGAGAGTAAGAAACCAATTATCTTCCTGTTTACCTGTGCTGAAGACGTAAAGAGTAAATATCCCAAACTGTTGTAATATGTATAGTACCAGAAGTCTGAAAATGACTTCTAATGTCATTGTCAGCGTGAATTTTCTTTTTCATCAGCTTAACCAGCAGAGAACAAAAGGTCTGATCTTTGGGGGGGTGGCAGGTGATTGTGGTTATAGCGTATGTGTGTATGTGTGTGTAACGTATGGTGTGAAGATTAAAAGCACAGCCTGTGTTAAAAAAAAAGAGTAAAAAAAAAAAAATCCCTTCTGCTAAACCAGTCGTCTGATGTGACCAGATGATGTGCTGTTGCGAAGTCACTTTAATCAGCTATAATGAAGTTTGAATAGAAAGGATGCAGCCCAAGCTTCCACCGCCTCTCCAGCTGTGTTTCCAAGCACACAACGCGTCTGTGCTGCTGATTCATCCAGTGAGAGATTTAGTTTTCACTTTGGTCACTCGGGTTAGATTCAGTTTATGAATAGAGGTAATTAATGCTGTTTCTCCTACCTTTAGCAGACATATTGCCTCTGGCTGTCTTCACCTACACTTTCAACTGGATTAGGAAGAAATCATGATCAAAGGTGGAGGGATTATATTGGACGTTGGGTGCTGATGGGTAGGGGCAACATGTGGGCCTCAACGTACCTTTGCTTCACTTAGACATTGCCCTAGTTATAGAAGAAGTAGGGAGCAGAGAGCCACCGTAGAAAGTCATAAGTAGTAATAATTGTGTAAATATCTATTAGAAACGGATAACTTGTGTAAAATCATGTCTGGTTGTGTCAATATGATGATGTGTTGCAAACATACAGTTTCAGAAACAAACTACAATGTAGCTGTGACCCTGACAGACCTCCAGGGTTGCACCAGGTTCCTTAAATAAAGTGAGTGGGTGACATGTCAGGTCAGCACGACAAAATTTAATAAAATGTAAGGCTTTTACTGTAATTCAAAATCAAAGGAATGGCTTTGTTGTGTTGTCGAAGCTTAGAGGAAGATTTCCCTGTAAAGCTCTGAAAACATTAAAACAATGTTGCTATTGTACCATCTCCAAATTAAAATGTTTCTGTCCTGACTATCCCCTCATCCCCTTGTATGGAGAGGGATTAACTTGCCAGAGAAGATTCTAACTCCCCTCAGCCAAACCCCATCCCATCACTGAAGGACAGGACACAGGTTTTCAAGTATAATAATAACAACATTTTCATTGCATTTGATTAAATAATCATTTTTGCTGCATTTAATTATTATTTTTCCTCAATAAAATCAGTTATCTACTGTAAAGGAGAACATTGCTTATCCAAATAAGCAAAATATACCAAATTATTGCCACTACAATGAGAAAAAAGGTATGTAATTCAGTATTAGGATATATGTTGGTAAGAATTTTGAGAACAAACTAGGTTACTAGATTGTGATGAAACTGAGAAAAACCCTGTATTGCTGTGTGTAGTGATACAGATAGTGTGGAACTCAACCGTGTTTTTTTGCATGTGAATTTTCACCTCTTACAACTGCAGTAAGAAAATAGATACAAAGTCCACTTCACACACTTCTGGGAGTCTCTGTATATGCCTGAAGGCAGCATAATAGATTAACTCATAAGTTAACCACAATGCGGGCTAGTCTCTAGTGGATAAGAGGTGGTTCATCATAATGCAATATTTAACAGTCAAGTGAAGACTGAGGCCTTTGTGTATCCAGAGAACTTCACAGGGCAGTTGTTGCAGAAGCAGCACCACAACATCAATAAAAAAGGGGCAGTGCACAAGACAGTGGCATACTTCTACGAGAGGTTGCATCAGTGTTGTCAGATGATTCCCTAAATATTAACTTAATTCAAATAATGGAACACAGAAAGGTTTAGTACAAAAGCCTTTTTATAAAAGATACAGAAACAACATTGTGTAAAAAAGTTTGAGTATTAAAAAGTATTAAAAATGCATGTACACACACATACTGTACACATGAGCAAAAAACTAAACAAAACAACTAACACAAATGTGTCAGAACGCTTTAGTCGGTAATTTGGAGACAACATAAATAGTTTGAGTATTCTTTATTTGGCTGCCAGCTCTGCATGTCTTGGTGTGGGCAGTTTCTCCTCTTCCTTGCAGATCCTCTCAGATCCTTTCAAGATCTATCAAAGTAAAAGGAGTGTGTGTGTCAGCTGTGATCTTCAGGTTCAGGTTAGGGATACCACTCCTGCCTTTTCGTGGCTGTGCGCTTTATGTTACCATTGTAGCTGAGGTCATGTATACTCGAACACAGTTTTCTTTAAGGGCTTCGCAGTGTTTGGCTGGTTTCTGTGTTTTCTCAACCATGACTGAGAAGCATCCACCTAATGTTTTTAGTACCCCTTCTGTGCTTCACCTTAAGGATGGCATTACTGTGATGATTTGTCAGACATGGTTTGCATTCAGGCCACAGAGTTCAATTCCTTTCTCCTCCTCAGACCTGAGAATCTTTTTTGCCATTTGGCAGTCTCCAGACAGACTGTCATATGCGTTGATTTTTTTCTTTTCTTCAAGGAGTGGTTTCAGTTTAGTCACAGTGCGATAGGACAGATTGATGGATTGCTGCAGTGATGCTTGTCTTTGTAAAAAGTTTTCTCATCTCTGCAGATGAACTGCGAAGCTCTTAGGTCTTGGTCACCTTCCTGACCAAGGACCTTGTTGCTTGGTTACAGAGTTTGACAAGACAGCCAACTTTTGAAAGTCTTGCAACATCTAATGTTCCTCAAAGCGTTGTCTTGCTGGCCCCCTTAAAGAAAGCAGCAATATATCCATACCCTTCCCCAGATGTAAGACTAGTGGACTGATAAAGTTCTTGAGATATCTGTACAGCCTGTGTACAGTAAAGGTAGGCTAAGCGGAACCTCAAATACCGGTGTGGAGCGAGTACAGTAGAGATTGCAGGTGGGTGTCATAACTGGCAAATTTCCATAATGTGTTTTCACCCACAGTGTGAGCTAGTTAATGGATCAATATTATTATGATTTATTATATAGGCCTTTTTTACAGCATACATTGGCTCATTTTCTGTGTCCACTTGCAGCACTGATCTCTCACCTGTGTGATAAGCTTGAGTGCAAGAGGGTGCAAGAGCTCTGTAGCTCTTTGAGGAGTGTGATGGCACATTGTGAAATCGTGATTCATAATGATAAGTAGCATTTCCATGGCCAAAAAATTTTAAAGACCACATTTCATATATTTGATAATAAGAAATGACAGTTTGACAGACTTTTTATGCTAAATCTTTATTGTATGACTATTTTGAAATAACACAAAGTTTCCTACGCGTCTCTCACAGCCCCTGTAGCTGAGTGCTTTAAAACTTTTCTACCAGCGCAATTTCAAAATAAAAAAACAAAAAAAAAAAACAGATAGAAGATGAGAGTAACCTCTGAAGAACTTTATTTGCAAAGATATCTTTACTCTGAAGGATACGTGAGACAACAGTTGAACAAACTTCACTTTTATGCCTCCCCGTCTCTTTATCCGGTGCTCATCTCCTGTATGGTTGATTTGTAACTGGCATGTGGCGTGACGTCACACGTGTATGAAAAAATGTTATTGGAGAGTTTCTTCACCTTTCTGTTTACCAGCCTCATGCCATTAGGACACATGAAAGCCATGACAGAAATAAAGGTAAAAAAAACCCTCCTCTGAAATGGAAGATCGAGTTTACCTTCCTCCCCAGTTACCCTTTTGTTTGCCTTTCATTCCTCAAAAGTCAGCGTAATATCCATCTGTCTCTCTCCCACCTCTGCTGCACCTTCTTCCATCTCACAGCTTAAAAGACAGAACAAGAAATGATTATCTTTGCCCAGAGATATCGGGCCCTGACTCCAGTGTAAACTCATTTGGAAACCAGATGCTCATACATCATATTTCACTCACCAGAATACAAAACTGATGATTATGACAGTAGTTGAACTATGAGTGGCAAACTTAGTTTGAGGACTTCCTACTATGTTGATGAACTGGCACACTATACCTCGACTACTGTGCAATCTCAGGCTTTCTGTGACGACAGGACATTAAACTGGCACTCATACATTCCAAAGAAGTGTGAGTTTCTCAATTCAAAATGTCACTTATAGCACTGGCTGTTTCCATAGACTGATGTAATTTTGATTTCCCCAAGGTTGGTTCATGAAACCGTCACTGGAAGACTTTCATCAGTGTTTTATGCACTGAGGAAACATTTCATATTTTTCTAAAGGACTGTAAATTTACAGTAAATTTAAACAATTAGGAATGTAATATTGGGTATATAATCTGTCCATTATTATTATAAAAAACATGTTTATAATTGTTTATAATAATATTTTATTATGAACCACCCATGATTTAAAAGGTAATTTTTCAAATCCCCTTCACATCACAGATGACTTTCTGTAACTTTTGTGTCTCGTCCATAGAATATAATATTATCATTAGCTGCATCACTAGTTTTACAGCATTACTCTAGAAGTTAACTTCAACTATTGTGTCATATCAAAATGTGTAAAACTAATTTCTGTATTTGTGACAGATTTACATGTGAATTCAGTCTTTTACATGTAATCAGTTCAGTTTTATAAATTACATAACAATGATTTGACCTATTAATATGCTTGCCGTTAATGTAGTGTGAACTTGTAGCTGTATTAAATATAAGAAATATTATCTTTGGCCTCTTGCTTCTTATAAATGTCACAACACATCAAGGTGCTCAGAGGCCCTTTGCCCCCGAGCTAGACTCAATCTTTAAGGTTTGTTTACAGCATTAGGAAATGAAGTCCCTCTTGTTTATAGCTAAATATGTTATATCAGTCATATGCACATCATCTCCAACTGAGTGTTGCCAGTGTTTACCTTTGGAACTATCTCAATTCTCTGTTTAATATGAAGTTTAGACAGGAATCCTTTTTGTATTGACCTTTTGAAGCTTTCATATCAGCATTCTTGTTTTGGCATGAGCTTTCTCAGCCCAGCGGTCTTGCTTATTTTTTCAGCACTTCTTCCTGCACCATTTTGACTTTCTGGATGATGTTGAGGAGGGCCGTGAATGCGTCTCTGTGGCCGAACTCATTACTGTCATCAGGCAGCAGTGAGACCTATTTCCACCCCATGACCATTCAGTGATTTGATTAGCAGCATAGTTTAATTTGCCTTGGCTTGAACGTTTCATATTTGAATTATTCTCCTAGGATTGGTGTTTTACATAAAGAGTACTTTAACATCAGGCTGAAAAGCAGAGATTTGTTGCACCTGTACCTCTGGAGGACAGCAAGTAAAACCCCCAAACATTTTCACTTTTGCGAAATGTATTTACATAATGATATAACATGACATTAAGTGTATCACAATCAGTGACAGTAGACTATATTAATAGTTGTTTTACTGTGTAAACAATAGATAGATACTTTATTAATCCCAAAAACTGGGAAATAAACATTAGGAGAATAAATATATTAACTTTCTGAACACTGAAAGGACCAAGTGGATCTTTTGGATACATATACATTTTCAAGACTTAATAACTATAATCTACTTGATAACTTAGCTGTTCAGCCATCAAGAACTGTTTGGCATATATTTTTATATGAAATATAAAATAGGTGCTTTTAGGAACAAGACCTTCATTCTGGCATGGCACACCAGGCATGCCTATAATAATGTAATACATAGCTTCAATAAGATTAAGTCATACACCAGTCAGACAGTTTTTCCACTCATATATTTATATGAAACATTTTGATATTAATTTGATTCTATTGCTGCAAGAACAGGCGCTAAAACATTAAACACTTCTGCAATTATTGGTTTAACAAACATTGAAAACATCATAACTAAAAGTAAAAGGAAGGAAAGACAACCAATGGAAATGATTTAATGATGGAAAAACTTCATAATTTAAGTCAGTGTGTCATTGCTATGGGACTGTGCAGAAGTTACACCCTCTCTTTAGCATGCTAGTAAAACTTGAATTATCATTATCATGATGTTTCGTCCCATCATACATTTCTTCACTAATTGCATTGTCTTCCAGGATGACAACATTTTTATCTACAAGATGTAAGTGCAGCGAACTGAACAGCATGATAATGATGTTGAAAATATACCAATTTATTATCCATAACCAGGCATCCAGAGTGAGCATTAGGGGAGATTTTTTTAGTCTGTAGAATAAATATTTTTACTGCCCAAAAGAGGTAAAGTGACCTAATTCTTATTTAGCCCGTGAAAGGCAGTAAAAAGGAGTAAAAGAAGTGTGACAAAATTGTCTTGTTTGAATCTCAATCTCTTGTTGAACAATGTTGTTGGTGAAATCTGAAAATAATTCACAAGGTTAACTCAAGCCATAACGTTTTAATAGTCTAGAAACACACAGTGTGAAATGCCTCAACAGACAGACAGGTGTTTGAGTCATTTTTATGTATAATCTCAAAAATATGATACAGAATAGAAGTGGTTCTTCAGAAACTTTAATAATAATTAATCTAAAAACAATTCAGCTACTGTGTCTCTTACCATTAAAGTGAGATTGACTGACATAGTAAAGATAGTACTTCAGCCCGTTAAGGACAAAGTTTAGCAAACTTTGCTCAGATATACTTGTCTCTTTCTCTCTCTCAGGCTCTGTTAGGGGGAATTAAGGGGAATCAGGTGCTCTTTGCTGCCTTTGTAGTCACAAACTAACTTCTCTTCAACTCCAGAACCAAAGCTCAAATTCACCCCTGCTTGCCCCATACTTCCACCTTGATGTAGGCTGCTAATCTGTACAGAACAATAGACTGAAGGGATACTTTCTTTTGAATTCACCTGACTCAAGCATAATTGTTGTTTTTAATAATGTGTATGTTGTGACTGAATTGTGTTTTGCATGAAGTCCTGTCACAGAGCTGAGGGTTTCTTTGAGATGTTGACATAGAGTTAAGTGAAACATGATAGAAAGCAAAGGGAGACCCACTAAGCACTTCGTTTATTTAACAGACACTGAGGGAAAGAGATGCATACAACTGAATGGCTGAAAATTGCAAAGAATTGGCTGTAAATAATATGTAATGTATTAAGCACTGTGTCCATTGAATGTTTTGTGAACCAGCTGGAAGGATGAATCTGAAAGGTTATACAATCACTGATAGATGGTGAGATCATGCTAGATGGAAGTGGTACTAGGAAGGTGTCCCACCAATCCCCCTACACTAGAGCCAGCAGGCAAATCATTTAAGTGATAGTCACTTATACAAACTGTATTTTATATATTTTTTAATGCTATTATACAGATCATGGCTTACCGCAGGACAGCCCAGTATCAACAGTTTCATCCAGTGATGTTTTGAGCTCTGGACTTTCTAACTTTACCTGCAAGGTCACACAGCAAGTACCTTTCTTGTGAGTTGCAGATCTGTTGAAAAAAATGTGGATAAAAAAGTTATTATGAATAAGAAATGATAAATTCATGAAAGATTTAGTCCTGTCTATACTAAGGTTTTGGGTTCTGACTTTGTGTCACTTGCAATGTACCGTGGTTCCAGTGATGACTTCAGCTTGGTGGCTGGACAGTCAGGAACTTTTGCGCCGTAAGCAAATGTTGTGGTACCTCAGTGGGTAAGTAGAACAAGCTGACGAGGTGAAGGCGTGTCTCTGACTCATAGCTGCACTGTCACTGTGAAAGTAAGCTTATTTATCTGAAAGCCTGTGCCTCATTCATGATTACTGTTTCATATTGGACATGTTTGGGAATTCAGTTGTAATTGATTATGATATGATGAAACACGGTCATCAGTCTAGTGGAAAAAGCTTCTCAGTCCTCAGATCAAATGATGAACATCACCAGGAGTTCTGTCTAAATTAATCATTAATCTTATCTCAGTTAAAGAGAAGAGTTAGTCAAGTCAGGATCAATGCCGATAAAACGCTTTTTAATTATTTTACTTTTTTTTGTGAAATATCAGTTAGTGTATTTGTAAGTTCTTTGCAAAAACAGTTTGACTTTGGTTAGGTCTGTAGTTGTGATTAGGTGAGTTTCTTCTGTGAAACATTCAAATCCTCTATTTTTTTCAAACAACAACTTTTTGCCCTTTAAATTGAGCATCTGTATGTCTTTAAAGTCTTTAAAAGCATTGAATTCCCTAATAAAGGGCATACTTTTAAAGTTTGCATGTAAAATCAGTATCCTCTCATTATACACATAACTGTTCACCCCAACCTAAGATATATTGCAGCTGAATTACAAGACAAAGAGAAGATGGTCATTATTCACATGACCAAAAGGGATCAGTTGTTACATACGTATTGTTGTTTTTTAATGTAGTTGTATTGTTAGTGGGGATAGTTTTCCTACAGTAAATGGTAGTAGCTGGAATTATAAGTACTGCTATGGCCATCTGCTAAATGTGGCACATACTGGCAGAAATATTTCTTGTATAACTATCAATTCATTACTGAATATAAATTATGATTTTTTTTTACTCTCTTGAGACATGCATTTATAAAATTAGAACACTTCAGAGGACGCAGTGAGCAATGAAAACACTATTTTGTAATTAAGCCTTTGATTATCCTTCCATATCCTCCCTATTGTAATAGTTCCATAAATGTAGAATTATACTTGTGGCAGTTGACATACTAGTGCACACCTACATGTTGTAGTAATGCCACATGTTGTTTCAGTGTCTCTAACATTTGTGAGCTTTCACCTTCTAAGCAGGTGTTTATTTTCTTTTAATTATAATCATGTTGATATGAAGTGAATAGAATTGAATAAACAAAACCTTGAGCCAAAGTGTGGATTCTATTTACAGTGGATAATTGGTATGGGTATGTCTAGACTCTAGCCTATTAGACACAGCTTAGCCCACCACGCTGCCGCTGATATCATTGCTCGTATTAATCTGAGCAAATAATGAAACGGAGAATGAAAAATGCACCTGAAGCAAATCTGTGGATTCTCTCTGAGAATAATAAGCGAAAAACAAAGATGACAAGCACGCTGCAGTAATGCATCAAGGAGAGAGCGTGGGTCATGCACTGATATTCATCACATCTATTAAAAGATAGATGGATCCTTCATCTTTCTTTCTCATCTCTGTCTCTGTATGTGTGAGAAGGACATACAGTGTTTGTTTGTGACGATATGTAAAAGAAGCTTTGTGATTGGGTGTGTCTGTCCTGTTTACACCCACATCTGCATGTGAATCTTCCCATATGTTCTGCACCCAACCAAAAATGTGACAGGTGCAACAAAACGCTGGAAACTCAAGTGAATAACTCAGATATACACAACCTGAAACATCCATTATTAGTGATTTGATGTGTTAGCGTCTGCCCAGCTTGGTCATGAAGTGCTTACAGGATAATTTACGTAAACATACAGGCGCATGGTGGTCAAGCTGAGACCTCTCAGAGAGTTTTCTCATCCCACTTTTTATTTTTCCCCACTTCATGTCAGAGCCTTTTCAACAGTTTCTCTGTTGAAGGAGAGACGTGTGTGAAAGCCTGAAGCCTGGACCTCCCAGAGGGCAAACTACCATCATAGCGTGTGTGAGGGAGTTTGCTTATTGATCCTGTATATCTCAGTGGGCTTTAACATGTTGGTTTTCAATGGCAGTCTCACCTGCCAGCAGATTGACTGAGTAAACACATAGTTAATTTGCCCATTGGAAAGGTTTATAATGGATCCATTGTTAAAGAGCCATAATTAGCTCTAGATAGACTGATAGGATGACTCTAAATTATTAACATGCATCTAGTTGACTTTCTATTTCTGCTTTTCTCAACTAGAATTAGTAAAAAACACTGATGTGTTTTGGTATAAAGGCATTCTGGATATTTTCAGATTTGAAATAACTGCAAAACATTAAAATTTACATCTTGCCTTTCTGAATTGCTTTAAGTTAAAAAAAAGTAGATGTTTTGTGGTGTTTTCTTCTATTAATAAATAAATAAACATCACACTTAACGTATTGCCGGAAGGAGCCTTTAGAACTGTACAGGCCTATGATTCACTGCATACTCTCTTATTTCCCTATAAACCAATAGCAGTGGTGGCTGGTTTTGCTTTGCATCTGGAGGCCAAGTAACATAGGCAGTCACTTGGAGCGGATGAGAAAGCTGTTTTTAATTTTAACCGGTATATTTACCATAATCCCCAGCCTGAGGGAGCATCATCTTCTAATCATCTCCATCTTCCCTCCCTACTGCAGATAATGATCAGTGCCCATTATAAACCTCATAAAGCACTGAGCTTTAAGATGATTGTCTTTCTCTCTCTCTCTCTCTGTGTACAAAATGGCTATAGGAAACACTGCTTTGTAGCTTTGTGTGTTTGATTAATGTTTTCAGTGATAATAACAATGGCGAAAAAAATATTTCAACATGTTGCTACATGAAGCAAATTAAATTTTAAAAAATAAATAATGAAAAACAAATGCTAACATGTTCTGAAATGCTAAGAAACGAATGCAGTTGCGTATTGGGCAGTTTGGATACTACAGGGGTTGTGCCATGTTTAAATCATACATAGAGTTACTTCAAACATGCATTCATAGATATCTTGACCACTTGGATCCAGCTGTAAACACAAAGCTGGGATATTATCACTTTATAATGTTGATATAATCAGGTTAACGCTTTTTATTAGGGCTGCCCCCGACTAAAGATTGTCTGTCGACTAGCAGTTATTAGCTCAAGTCGACTAGTCGCCGCAGGTTTATGATAATAATCTAACTCTGCTACATTGCAGAGAAATATAACAGTACTTCAGAGTGAGACGTCTGTCTCATAGATGTTAGTGACCAGCTGCTCTCATGTCTCCCCATGTTGTTTTTAGCAGAAACTCCTGCAGATATATCATGTTGTGTGAATAGCAAACAGAAATTGCTTCCCAGTCTCTAAGTTTATGGTATAGACAGAAATGACATACTAACCTAACAACAAGATAGTTAGCATTGCTCAGTAAAAAGTTGCTAATAAAATAAACATAGAGGATAATGTTAGCGTTAAGAGTGTAGCTACCAAAGCTGTAACATTATGTTACTGTACTAATGGTAACAACGTAATAAAGAACTTACCATAAATTTGTTTTTTTTACTTGGATAGATATATTCAAACAACAAGGGAGACACAGATGAAGAGATGGACCCGGAAACAATGCTCTGATTGGCTAGTGAACATTTGTACTTATAACTTGAAGCTTGTAGTTTGTAACTTCAGTGTCACACACACACAGATAGGAAATGTGTGAGTCCGTCTCTCAGACTTTGTGAAATCTCACTCTTGAAAATATTGCTGCAGTTGTAATTTCACATGGACCAAATATGCAAAGTGGATTTTAGTTAGTTGCCTCTTTTTCTATATGGGCAACTACTCATACTTGAAATTATCAATTATTATTATTATTATTTTTTCATCTGCATTTCAAAACCTCTGTATGTAGACCTTCACTTCCTCTTGTGGCATGAGTCATTCCTCACCAGTCTCAAGCCATCATGATGTTATTTCCGTCACTGAATAAATGCCGGTCATTTTAATGTCTGATTGGTTGGTAATTCACTTGGTTGCACATGCACTGTCTCACTTCCATGCTCAATTAGTATGACCTCACTTTGCATAATTGCATATCTAGGTAATTACTGTATCACACACATGTCATTTAGTTCATCCAGACAATTTATAACTGTTCTTGACTCCTTGTGCTGTACATACACTATTATCCACATATGTTTTGTGAAATTGTTGGGGGCATTTCAACAGGTGACAGATGTAGTGGAATAAAACCAGGCCAGGGCCAGTTATCAAAACATATTGTGGCCAAATTAAGTTTCTTTAAAGAATAGTAATTGGGTTATACTTAGGTTTGTACAAGGAGGAGAACATATCACTTCCTGGGGGGGGTTGTTGGTCCACCATATTGGCAGATCAAGCAAATTAATCCCTTCTTTATTCTTAATCCCTTTCCTTATCATAAGATTATGAAAATCCAGATCCCTCCCTCCTCTCAGATATTAAATTGCACCCATAATATAACTCCTGGCTTAAAGAGGAAAAGAGGACGTAAGAGAAAAAAAAAGAAGCAGCCCAGGCTTTCAGCCATTCCAGATCGTGGCTCAAGTACTCTTTGTTTTGAATTTCTTTCAGTAGTTTCTAATTCCTCCACTCTGTGAGGCTGGTCCACTGTGCCATGAATAATGTCAGGGAGCAGCTAGGCTTTGGTATTCAGTAGTTGACAATCTGCTTAAACAGAAGCAAATTGGGAAAAAATAGCTTTCAAATGCACTTCAATCCTGTGTGTGGCGGAGAGGTTGAAGCAGGGTTATTTTCTCAAAAGACGGTGTTTTGCTCTGACAAGATGTCAGCCTCTCTCACTCTAGCTACTGTATGTGTGTGGTGTAAAAACTCAAAAACTCAAACAAGTCATTTCTAGTCATTACACTGCTTTAAAATATCTGATAACACATTCGTAAAACCACACATTACATATGTATACAGTATGTCTATATAGTTTCAAATGATATGTTTATGTAAAAATGTTTTGAGTAGGGCTCCAGAGGAAGAAAAAGAAGGAAACAGAGAAATGCTGCAAGTCTAAATTTATCCTAATAAAAAGGGTGTTTCTCCACATAACTGGGTAAGTGCTAAAGGGTGTGTATTTTGGTGTAGTGGATATAAGTGCATGCCTTCAAGCCTTCAAGCCTGGTGTTATGGATTGTTCTGTCTTATACTAATAGAAAATGCTGCAAATGCTTTTCTTATTTAAACATGCCCTGAATTATTCTGTTATGTCAATCAATTGGCTTTAGTTTAATATACTTTAAACATAGGAAAGTTAGGAATACGGAAGCTGAAAGATTCTGTCAGTAGATTCGATACTAAATTACTGAATGTAAAACAGGTTGTTTCTTTTCCCCAGAGTATAATCGCTAACAGAACAGTTGAATATGAACACATGATGTTTGAATCTGTGTTGTGTTCTAACAGTTGGTGATAGAGAGCAGCAAAGAGCTGTACAGTGTACACTCTTCCCTGTGTACCTTTCAGTAGAGAAGGAAAAAGCTGCTGACGAGCCACATTTGAGATACTGAAGGACAAATCTAGATGGTTAATACATACATACATTTCTGCATATCAGGACATGAATGTTTTTCCACAGGATTTCTGAAGTGCCCCAAGCTATGAACAAATACAACTTGTGAAACTGTTGCGATTACTTCCCGGACACAGAAGCACATGTGCACTAACTTTTAATGGAAACTACATCTTGAATAAAATTACCTGTCACCACCTGTGACTTTTACTGTAGACAGCCTGTTGATGCCTCAGTTACAAGAGAAACAGGCTGTATGTCAAATCATAAGAACACATCCTCTGCTACCTTTTGTCTTGGGTTAAATCAGACATTAATTAAGTGTTTGACTCCTCACAGAGGACAAGAGAAAGCTGCCATTGGTGGCAAGGGGCAGCTCTATGAAAATACTGCATCATTAGCACATTATTAGTGTTTCTAAATGTCACATAGTCACAAAGGGGATGATGAACCATTGGGAAACAGCCTTCATGCACAAGCAGAGCTCTTATTTAGTGTCTGCTTTGACCTCTCAGAAAGTCACACTGGAGATCATTATTAACCTTCTGCAATGGTGGCAGGAAGTGGATTGTGTGTGTTTCTGTGTACGTGTGTATGCTCATATTTCTGTTACTCGTTTCCTCATGTGTACGCACGATGGGTGGGATGGGTGGGGGGTAAAAAGAAATGGAGTGTACTCATAAATCAAGTCAAGGTCCAGCCAGTTGCAGCTGCCACTGCAGTTTTTTTTTCTCCTCCGTGTTTCCCGACATTTGACGCTTCCATCTTCTCCTCTTTTAATCTCATCAACCTCAACAAGTGCAGGGAGGGGGGTGGCGGGGCTAGGCGGCGGGCTGTCCGCTGTGTCAGATGAGGTCTGTCGATATCTCTCATCAAACAAGAGCTGATCAAAGGCCCGCCTGTGCCCATGCAGGCAGGAGGATTAAGCCACATCATGCACAACCTCCTTGACAAAAAAAAAAGCCTCTCCACACGAATAAAGAGATTAAGTCAAGAGTGAAATCTAATTCAAGGGGAATTGTGAAAAGGGGGGGTCATGCTCTACACCTGACAAGATCTGTGTACTGTATGAGTGTGATGCATTTATAAGCTTTGTTGCCCATTAATAGTGACAAGCTGATGTATTCTCTGTGAATAACCCCACAGAGATGCAACTCGCTAAATCTGATTATTTTCAGTGCATCTTGCTGCCTGCACTGTACTGAATGTTCTCCTTACATTTGAAGTTGCATCAAAATTCATCCATATAATATGAAATGTGTAGTCTAAATGCTGATTCAGGGGCTTTTCTGACCTGAGATGTACGGGTTTAGACAATAATTGTAAACATTTTAAAATATTCAGCCAAATAATCAGCCAGTGAAGAAACAGACATTATCAAGTAATTATGTAATTAATGCGCTGTAATAAGTTCCATATACAAGGTTAAAAAAAAGACATTTTAAATATTGTATATTTAATTTTTGCATATTTATGTTGTAGCAGAGGGAGTTGTCCTTGGAGCCCTTCCAGTAATTACAGACCATGGCTCTCTGTGGACCAATCAAAACATTATCATTACAGGGCCAATCAGCAGGTGGGATTAGTGAGGCTTTGATCTGAGGACTGGGCTTTGCTTCTTCTGATCCACTCTTCAGAAACCATTTACTGGCTTTGAATTGCCAATCAAGTTCCTGCACAATATCACCCTAATGTTGTAGTACAATGCCTTTCATGGAGTAGTTTAATTGCAACATCTGAGTGCTTCAAAAGACCCAGCAGACCAAACCAGTGTGTTGGAGACAAATCAATGGTTTTGTAACATCCCGATAAAGAATCTAATTGTGGAACCGTATTGTTGTTTATTTGTTCCGTGACAGGACGCTTGTATTCAGTACTCAGAGCTTTATTGAAGAATTGGCTTGTTAAATGCTGTATTATGTATGTTTTAATCTCTTTTAGTGCCATAGATAAACACAGGCTATAGCTAGGGATGTAGTGGAGAGTAAACACATTTTACCACAATGCATTCACCTTATTGATTTGTAAAATAGACTTGACTCATTTCTTTTGTTGGTTGTAAATCTTGAGGGTGTAAATTCATAGCATACATCACAGTCAGCGGTATCTATTTATGTAAGAGGAAGAACTCTAATCGATTATGCTCCCCGTAAAAGTGGAAGTAGTTTGTGTTATAATCATCACCTAGTCACAGTTCACCCACTGATTTTTATTTACCACTACAGGCTGACTGTAGCACATCATAGACATCTGAAAGATAATGGAAAATAACCAGAGGCACCACTTTTCTTGTAGAGAGGATCATTGGATGGGATTTGGCTTTGAAGATGCATCTCTTTGATGGAAACAAAATGCATTTAAAAAAGTCAAAAGCCTTTCTCGTTTAATCAGGTTACTGAGGCACAGATAACCTTAATTTGCCTTTATTGAGGGATGATGCACATTGTCATATTTGTTCAACAGATAAAATGATAAATAAAGCAGATGGACAGACACAGTTTTTCGTCTACTAATGTTGTTGAGACACTTAAGAGAAATCTTAAATATGTTACCTCATGGTGACATAAGAAGAAATGTGTCATACTCCAGGGACTAAATTTTATCCCAATTCATCCAAAAATCTCATCTATGCAGACAGATAACAGAATGGTATGAAATCAAAGAATTAAAAATATTTCAAATAATTCTCCGTTTTGGGTTGTTGCTTTTGGATTGATGGATTTTGAAATGTGATTTACCCCACCGTGTTTGTCCTTACTGTGGGTGTGAAGCTGCAAATGTTCATTTCTGAAGCCACTGTATCCTCACACCAACAGTGATCACAAGAATATAATACTTTCTTTGTACATGACCTACAGTAGACTTTATTCAGGGAGGTGTAGACAACACTTACTCTTACTATGAATAGTCAGCATTAGAACTGTGACATCTTGGCTTAGGAAAGGGAAAATGAAATAGAAAAGTGCATAATGGTAAAAAGTAAGTCTCCACAGAAACTATATTGTTTTTTTCCCAAAATGTTGGCTTGGTCCTGGCTGTAATTTGTCACAGCATTTTGTGCGGAGATATATGCAGATTATTCTCAGGTATCTTTTATAGCAGCACTTTACCATTTTCTTCTGATTTTATCTTTTTACATTGGTCTTTCTATTTTAGCCTTACCATGCAATTACAGCACCCATTAGTGTCTCCATTCTCTCCCCTGCCCTCTATAAAATGACCCAGATCAGTGTCAAATGGGTAAGAAGACCAAAATAGTCTCCCTATGACATGCGTGTAATATACCAGCCTTGATGGATGATTCAATATTTATTCACAAATGTTGGAAACCAGAGGACTTGATGACTAATCATATTTCAAATGTATTCTTTAGTTACACACAAGCCAGGGTTCGCTGAACATAGAGCGTGTTATAAGATTCTACATATTTTTCAACAGAAATCAGAGGCATTTAGAGAGGTAGAATATGTGGCAGAGGGATCAGATATTTTGTAAATAGAGGTACAAGTGAACGCCCTTTATTTATCCCTCGTTAACTGCAATGAAGAAATCGTCATGAACAAGTTTTCTGTATCTTTTATACTTTGCTGTTGCAAGATATTATCTCGCAATCCCTTTTCGTCTCAGTAACATCATGCTTCATTCCTTGTGACCTTCATATGCGTCTTGGCACAAAGAATGTGTACATGAAGGGATGTTTACCAGAGATGACAGTACGCACTAAGGTGTTTGCACGATATTGCCATAGTAGAAAACTGAGTGATCATCCTGTTGTGATGTGTGTGTGTGTGAGTGGGCGACGACTAACCAGCAGGCAGTTGCCAGAGTTTGTGATATTGATGCATCGCACCAATATTAGACACTAGATAGAATAAGGACTTGGCACATCTGGTAATATGTCAGACTTGCACCAGTAGACACAATCTGAGGTTATGATCTATTCAGACAACAGTAGCAACTGCTGCAACCTCAGCTGTGTAGATTTTGCAAATGGTGTTGTATAAAACTGTGATTACATTCTTTCATGTCATACCCTTCAGAGTATAGCCCGAAAGAGAAATTCTAAAGATGAGACACCTTAAAGAACCATAAATAACTAAAAAAAGGAAAGCTTTTAAACAGGAATATTATTTATTTTTTGACAGTACAATGTGAAATTATCAGCTCACTTAATATACTGTCCACAGAAACCTCTGTGCATTAAGCGAGCAAACCTATATGAATACCAATCAACATTGAATGATCTTAGTGCAGGGATAAGAACACCACAGGGGGAGGAAATATCAACCCACGAGCTGTAATAACCTCAGAATCCAAAGGATCAAAGATTATCGAACATAAGATGTCTAGCCTGAGACATGTATAGCATTACATTATCTACATGCATGCACTGTAAACTCTACTTGTTAGTTTTGGCATTCAACTACTGTAAGCAATGATATGACGGAGACTGAAACGTACAGTACCACAGCCTATTTTGTTGTATGAAGCGAAACATGTACCACATGACTGCAGTGGATAAAAACATGGACTAAAAGTCTGAAATTTAACATGCATTAGCTTGTCAGGCCATTTTTTGAGTGGAAAAAGGCTCACCATGTAAGTCCAGCCTTTCCAAGGGTGGCTGACACTAATGAGCAGTCATTCATCACTGTAATCAAATCAGCTGGCAGATTATTCCTGCAAGTTGCTGTACTGCTGGTGAATGACCAATCATCAGGTGATGTTATGGGCTATTTTGTGTTCTTGTGACTTTGTATCAATCACGAGTCCTTAATTCCAGTAGAGTAGATTGTTCATTATCTTTTTAGACTTTTAAGATCAGCTGTGTGTTTTATTGTATAGGAAGGTATTAGGTGTGTAATGGAATGCTACTATTTATCTATTTTTGTTCAGCTTTATATCAGGAGTGGGCTGAGCTGAGACTGGAGGTTGTCTATACTCATTTAACTTTAGCTGCTAACAAAATAGAATACAATTACTTTTAAACCATGTACCCAAATTAGTCACATAATTATAAGGCACAATTTGTATTTCAACTGAGTCATATTACATGACACAACATGTCTATCGCAGCATGTCCGCAGCAGAGCACAACCATTATAATCAACTGAAGCTGCTACACTGACCATGGAAGCTGCCTTTGCGTGTCTTTTTTTTCTCTCTATGTCTGTGTAGCAGGTAGAAACCCCTTCTCCTCCCCTCCTCATGTCCGTGCCTGGTGTATTTCAGCTGTGAGGCAGTAGTCTGCCACTGAACATACTCCTCTGCTGAGTGAATGTGCACAGGGAATTTTGCAGATTTGATCATGGTGCCAAAAGGGTGAGGTTGACAGTTATGGTTTAAAATGAACTATCTTAATAACTATTGGATGAATTGCTATTTACTTTAATACAATTATGGTACTATGAGAATGAAATGTTAAGAAAAAAAAAACAAATAAAAAACCAACAACTTGGATTTCCAGGCCTCATCTAGTGCCATCTTCAGGTCCATCATAAAATACAGATGGTTATAATTCATGGCAGGACCAATTTCTCAAAGACAGCCTGTTCAAAAATCTCCATCCTCGCACTCAAGCACTTTACATGCATGCACACAAACATTCTGCGGAGTCTCAGCTACCTCTGAACACTTGCACAGAGGAGGAAACGTTTCCTCATCAAAGTCACTCCTCTCTCCACTTCTGTCAAGGAAACCCAGTGGGATCCTGGGAAAGAGCAATGGTGGTGCGCTCTAGTGGAGGCCCATGCTGCTGCCTTACTTTGACAATGAAAGGGAAAGCATTCATAGCTTTTGAACTGTGCTTTTCTCACTGTTTTATAGAAGTGCCATTTTGTTTTAAATTCCTTGTTTTAGATAAAGAAAAAGACTGAATGGAAAGGAGAGTTTAAGATAAATGATGGAGCCCGGGTGCTATTCCTCAGGTAGTGTTTTCAAACAGGAACCCACTGAAATAAATGTCATTTTTACTGATTTTGTTATAGAACAAACTGATCCCTGATGAGCCTATTAAAGTGTGTGTTTTCTCATGTAAAATTGAACAAACTATTTTTTGTGGTTGTGTTACTGTTGATGAATATAGAGGCTCATTTTTGTCACTATCTTTTTGTTCTGTTGTCTTCCTTTTGAAGTTCAACCGTCCTGTTGTGAGATATATTTTTCAGTACTTCTTTTTCTTGTATCAATCTACTTGCTGATCTTTTTGTGCCTGGGCCAGTGAATCCAATCAGAATACAACCCTTAAGCCCTTTGATTCCCCCAACAAAAGTTGATGGCCTCCCAGCTTGTAAGCTGCCTATCAGATAATAAGGGGGACTTGAATACCAGCCGGTGTGCTACAATGAGGGTGGTCCTGGTGTTTTCACCTGACGTCCACCGTGTCTTTGCCGGCCCTGTCTCACTGTTTTCTCCAGGGAAATCTCCCAGGAGCAGCTGTCCTTATCAATGTGCCGGCTCCCCGCTCACTGCCTGCCTGGGCCGCATTCTCCATGACAGCAACACAGAGGTAGCGGTAATCTGCCAAGACTTCAACAAAATTAAACCCCCAACCAGGCCACCAGGGGAGACGCAATGGGGAAAGATTTCCTGCTCACCGTGATATGGCAACAGAGGCCGCAGACATTAATATGGGTTTGCATCTGCAAGAAATAAGCTCTGCTAAGCGTACAAATCTGGAACCTTTCTATTGCTGCTTTCCTCTTAAAGGGACAGTTCACTCAAAATACAAGACAACTATTTTTCCCCCCTTTAATTGACCACTATCTATCCATCTAGATATTGTTGAATTGTAGCTTGATGGCTTAATGGAATGGAGCTCTATGCAACTTGGTTTGTTGCACTCAAAGCATGTCAGAAATGTTTCTGCTGTGTGCACAAAACAGCAACTTGCTGTGAGCAGTTTAACAGAACTTTCTAGTAAAAGACATTGCAGTTTGAACCCCACAAATACATGTCAGTGGACTCGTTTGCACAGGTGTGTAAGCAGACAATACTACAGCAGACATCTCCAAAACTCAACAAATCACACTGTATGGACTAATTAATGGATCACTAGTAGTTGTAAATGATACAATGACAGTCTGAATGAACTTTAGACAGAAGTGAACAGGCTGTTTGATATTATGTTAATCAATCCACAATTGTTAGTTCCTAGATATTTGTGAATTCACGTACAGAGCACTTTCTCATGAATTGTTCTTTATTAAATCTGACCAAGTCAGCAGCCGGTGCTTCTAGGACTGAACAGACAAAGTAAAGAGCATCACCTACAGAAACTCACACTCCAACAACAGAACACTCAAAGTGCACTCAATGGCCTGTCTAGAATATAGAATATCTTTATTTGTCATTGTCACATGTACAACGAAATTAAAAGTGCCAACCAGTCAGTGCAAAAGATTCCACCAAGTGCAAAATTTATAAAGTGCAAGAAATTACATAACAACAACAACAACAACAACAAGTGGAACAGATTACTGTGTGAATGATTGTCAGCGTGCCTTAGTTTTAGCAGCATTTAAACAGGTGATTGCCGTGGGGTAGAAACTGTGCATGAATCTGTTTGTCCTTGCCCTGATTGATCTGTACCGCTTTCCTGATGGCAACAGTTCAAACAGGGGGTGGCCAGGGTGTGAGGTGTCTTTTATTATATTGTGGGCTTTCTTCACACACCGCAAGCGGTGAAGATCTTCCAGTGTGGGGAGGGGGCAGCCAACAATCTTTTGGGCGGTCTTGATGACCCCCTGGAGCGCATTCCTCTGAGCTAGACCATGAATAGAGAACTATTTAGGTGAAATGATTAAATAAATAAGGTTAATATGAAACTCTCCATCAGGAAAGCAGTAATAAAAAAACTCTGAATTCTCAGTCAAGTTTGCACATCACACAAACTATTTGTGATCTCACAAATCCCACTTATAGCTAAAATCAGCACAGAAAATATGATTAAAGCAGGAATGTCAGAAAACAGAGAAACAGAAATGAAGCAATTAGACTTTCATCAATGAACAAAATATCTAATTACTGTAGCAAATAGTGGAGGAGGGTGTCTGATTTGTTCAAACTTCATTTTAACTTGAACATCAATGAACTGCAAAATCACTACAGGCTGCAACCAAACTCTTTCTTTTGTTAAAACATGTAAGTGAGCATTTTAACACACCTCCACCTGCTCCCATTTTGAGCTAGAGCCTATCACAGTGACATCATAGGAACTTTACCTATGGGCTGCCCGTGTCCCTTGCTGGCTTAGTAAATCAGATGCTGAACACACAGACACATACACACCACAAACTCATAGACAACTGCAGCGCACATTGGTACGTCATTTGGATGAAAAAAAACAACAACAGTCAATCTGCAGAGTTGATGGAACTTATTTTGACTTGAGAGGGTGACCAGCGACAGTTGACAGTGTTTTCATGCTTTTACACACATGTTGAGACATGCTACATGTTTTGTCATTGCTGAAATGGTACCATTTTCAAACCGTTTTGTTATGCTGCTATGCTGTTGTTAAACCTCCTCACTGTGTCATCAGCGTGATGAGTGGTTCATAGTCAGTTATTGCATATGAATCCAAATTCTCCTTCTCCTTATTTGAAGTATCTTGGGAAAACAGCGTAGCTCACTGAGGGCTAAAACAAGGAGAGGGAAGAGAAGCGTGAGGATTAGATAAAGTCTGGCACATACTGAGACGATAATAAGCAAGGCAGGAAAGTGAGGGGAAAGAGAGGGAAATGTAGAGAGAGAGAAAGACAGGGAGAGCCACAAACAGATGAAAACAGAGAGGGGGTGGTTATAAAATGATTAAGGGGCATGCTATATAGAATTTCACAATTTGAAAAACACAAACAGGTCTGTCAGATGGTTCTGTCTCACCATCTGTTCTCTGCTGCCAAAATGTACAACGGGGGAAGATTTGTGATGCTTCACCATTTTAAACTAAACATAAATAGCTCTCTGATCCAGCATTACTGAAATAATAGTTTGGCTCCAGAAAGTTAGGTCATAGTTGCACATGTGTAAACAAACCTGCACAGTGAATATGAATGTGTGGATATACAGTAAATGTGGCCTTGTATTTATTTCCATATAGTATCAAATCTCATATATCAACAAATAAGTATTAGAATAACTGGAAACAATAGTCTTAGTGTTCTTATTTCAAATGTTCATATTGTGTTGTAAGGTTGTGAGGTGACACACCAGCATTCAGTAAAGGGTTAACAGTGTACATGCTGTAAATACTCTGATGGTATTTTTGCTTCATGGAGCCTCTGGCCCCTTCTTGTCCGGAGCCTGTGAGTCTGGACACACAGACTGAGGGCCAAAGTGTTCCTGGCTGGCTAATGCTGCATTGACACACACACACACACACACACACGCACGCACATGCACACACGCACGCACACATGCACACACAAAGGTTATTTCTTTTGCAAAACCCCTGGCATATAAAGTGCACTTGGTTTGATCACATATACTGTACACAGAACAAGAGGAGAACCCATATCACCTCACAGTATTATTCAAAAACAATTGATTTTTGACCTTTCATAAGAGGAAGGTGCATTATAGTAATACGATGCCTGCTCATTTCTGCACTATGATGAATGGCTGAGGATAACACTTCACTCATTTAAGCTTCTGCTTACTCTTAATGTGTAAGTCTTCAATGGTAATTATGTGAAAATGTGTTTATTTAAAACTCTGCATGTAGTATTTTAATATCAACATCTTATTCCTATAGTTATTGCGATCCATATCACCATGAGTCACAGTCATTACTCATTGTATGACACCAGGTCAGATTTGGAAGAAAATATGCTCAACAGCTTTACAATAAAAGGGAATAGAGGGTTGCTGGTACTGGCAGAATAGAAGTAAGTAGAAGTAAAGACAGAAATATCTCAAGAAACATATGGTTCTTTGGCTAAAAAAGATTTCACTTATACCTCCTGAACAGTTCTGCTATTAAGGAAGAAATCAAGAATCAGAACTTTGAGTCCTGATTTACATAGGTTCGATACCCAATTAAAATTAAAAAAACAAAAAAAACACAGAATATATGATTACATATAACATTTCTCAGGAAATCTATATTATTTAACACAGTCCAAAAACTAACACAATAGGAACTTGGATTCTAGCAGTTCTGTAAAGCTCAGTCTTTAGCATCTTCATAACAAACATATCAGACTTTGAATGTTTAAGGAAAAGGCCTTTACTCAGCACTATTAGTTTATAATAAGTTACAATGGCTGAAATAAAAATGAAAGGAGAATGACTGTCCCCATCATATTACAAGGGCTATTCCGATGCTGTTTTGCCTTCATAGTCTCCAGGATGATTACAACGGCGGCACAGTGGGAGGTGAAATAAAGCTGTACGGCTGGTTCTATAGCTAGTATCAGATGACTTAATCAGGCCATAAAGAAGGCCTCACTTACAGATGCTGTGTTGCCCCTGTGCTCCGCATTTCATCAGCCCCAGGGAAGGGTGAAATATGCTTCCTCTGAAGGTAATGTGCCCTATCTCTATCCAAGCAGTGACAAATTTATCGCCCCCTCGACTATTTACAATCCTTCCGAGCTGTGATGATCTGGCTTGTGTTATTTAAGCTGCAGAGATACAGCCATGTTGATAATACTGCCGTTGTGAGTTGCCAATAAAGGGGACTAGCAAAAAAAAAAAAAAAAAGTAAAGCTGGAAAAAGTAAAAATATATTTGTTTCATGTGTGAGTTTTTGTAGTCCCCACATGTGTTTCCTTAGCTGGTTTACCACAACATGATTAAAGTGAACCAAAAATGGCATGCATTAAAGAGCTGAATTCAAAGAGGTATTGCAGGTTGAATCATAAAAGCAAATGTATTCCAGTCAGTCTAGCTTATATATCAAAGAACTCAAGGTCTCATGTTTCTACCATATTGGCATGTTCTTCTAAAGTCAAATTCTGCTAAGGCAACACCACAAAGACCTTGCTCTGCTCTATAGGTGTCACACATGTATGTCTTTTTATTGCGCAGTACTGATATAATTAACTGTAAATGTAACTTCGCCTTCAGCATGAATCTATACACTCTTCAAACAGTCCACATTCATTTCAAAGATCATCTTTTTACGTCCCTTTATTTTGAACAGCAATATAAACAACTGAGATCTACAACCTGTGATTTGATCAGAAACATGAATAATAATGAAAACAATTCGAATGGTAATTATGTGACTACCTTGGTTAAAGAGACCAAGTTTTCCAAAGCAATTAAAACTAAACCAGAGGTCGGTCATATTTTTCTCACACAAGATTTTCTCTCAGAGAGCAAATTAGCTACTCACATTTAATGAACCTAATTAGGCACATTCCAAACTATTATTCACAACAGTATTAAAATATTGATGTATTAATGCATCCAAGATGTATACAACCATAATCAATACGAGCTAATTTGCACTTGTTAAATTATGAATGATCCGTTTCTGCCACAATGAATAGCCAATAATGATGAAATATATCTCATTAGATTAAACACAATGAGCTTTAAACAAAGTGTTGAAGTTGCTCAATTTTAAAATTGTGTTGAAAATATGTAGTAGCTGAATATACTCAATGGTAAATACTCATGGTAACAATGGTAAACTTTGGATGCTCCTAACCCTCTAACCAAACCTAACCCTCCTCTAACAAACATCTAACAAAAAACAACTAGCTTTACAATATGATGTCGGAGCAGCGATGTGGCCAGTTTGTGGATGTTGCGATATTTCAATGGATAATTGAAAACTTAAATATTAGTTTAATTAATTTGTCCTCTGGACACCATGGATAATCATAGTTGTAGCACAAAGCTTTATAGTAATAATGACCACCACCTCAAATGGACAAGGGAAAAATAAATAAGGCAGATCCCATGCAGAGACAATACTGTTGTTATGTTACACATTGAATGATATTAGATGCAGACACTTAGTACAAAAAGTGTGTTGATAATCCAGCAGAGAGAAAACCAAGCTTATTATCTGGGAAGTGACAAGGTCAGCGTCTGTTTGCTAAATACCAGCTCCCCACATACTCTGTAAAATCTGTTTTCTTCAGGCTGATTGAACTTCCTATGAGATCAGTTTAATCAGGAAAAATCTGGTACTTAACATCAGTGACCAGAGGAATGAGTGTTATTCAAGACCCCAGACATCAAACCTTTATTGAGACCCTGCAGAGACTTCCCCTTGATGGCTCTTTGTGTCTGTTACTCTGGAAACTCACATCAGATCTGTATTTGCTGTGCAGTTTAAACTACTCCAATATCTTCAAAGCTGTCCTATCACATATCCCTCATTCTTTTAATAAAACAATGCCAGCTGGATCCCTGCCATGGGGTCTTCTATCTGTGCTTGAATGTGAGAACAATGCAGTGTTAGCTACCACTGGAAGCAATAATATTGTACTTCTAAAGGGCAACACAGCATTGATGAATAACTCATGCTGAAGCAGGTGACTAGACAAACAACATTACAAAAAAACACATTCACATAATGTAGAGTGTTCTTTTTCTTCTACTTTTTGTAATGTGTCGTTGTGATTGTTATTCTGGCTACCAGAAGCCCTGTTTCATTAGTCCTTTTAAAACTTACCATCCTCCTTTATGGGAATCCCTACATCCATGCACAGTAGGTTCCATTATTGTTGTAAGCACATTTTAAGGTCTGTGGGAGTCCAATCAGAGTTGTGATACTGTATTAATAATTGACATTTTCTATGGAGAAAAGTTTCTATGTCACATTGGCTAATTTTAATGTGGCATATTTGGCTGCAGTCGACCAGCATGTCTCTGGGAGGTTTTGGGATGAAGAGCTTTTTTCTCAGCTTTTGATGTCTTTCTTTTCTCAGGATGCCTTTTGACATGCTGTGGAGGATAGGCATGAACTTGTTGCGTCACCTGTGGGCTCTACACCGTGTCAGTGGAGAACAAAGGCAGTAAGCGCGCAGAGGTTAGTGAGCATCTTTTCAAATGAAAAACATTGAAATGTTTTTCTCTTCATCTTATCATCTGGACAAAGAGAGACTGCCATAGTAATACCAAATCAGTTATAAAAAAGATGATTTAAAAAAAACCAAAAAACAATGACACTTTGTTAGTGACAGCCCCGTCATATTTCATGTACTCTGTCTCAAAAACGTGTCATAACAAATCCCAGTGAGTCGAAAACAATGTTCAGCTACAATAGTTTCCTGTCTGCTGCCTGACACAGGTCATGCTATCTGCTAAAGAAAACAAGTAAAGGGAAATTGTCTCTCAGAGGTTGGTTGCAATGGTTGAGATGGAAACCAGCAAGGCTTGTATGGAGTTTAATAAAAAGCTAAGTCATTAACTACTTCTTTACTTATTCAGGTTATTTTGTAATTGATCTTTTTGAACACAGAAATTACACATATGGTTTTAGTTTGGAGTTGGTTGGTTAGTTGGTTTTGGACAGGGTCTAACTACAGAATGGAACATGCTCCCTACGGCAAGGACTTCAGTGCATACTGAACTGTGTATTCCAAATAGGGGAGAAGATGTAGTAAATAAACTGACAACATCACCTCCAGTGAGTGCCAATCGTATTTTCCTTTTACTATAAACAAGCATGATATGCATAAGGATAGCCAACATGTTCCACTGTGCATACACGCCCTTCAAGCTGCCACAAAAAATCAAATTAATTAATCAAAAAATCAATGGGTAGACCTCAGTGTTTTAACATCCCTGTTGGTTTCTCGGCCTCTCTTACCACGTGGGTTCCCCTCATCATTATGTCAATAAGATTCCCTTCCACTTGTCCTGCTCGCCATCTTCATTCAGTGATGCCTTAGAAATTATGATTGCTTGTTGTACTGTGACTTTCCCAGCCACTGCCTCTCAGTCACCTACACACACACTTAACTTCCTCTATTGTAGCCTCAGGTCCTTTGCCTCCCTCGTTCTCTCTGCTTCCTCTTGGTCTTCCTATCCATCCACCTCAGCCTTTGTGATTGGAGTGACAGGTTTTACAATGTGTCGCTGCAGATCTACCTCACCTTTAATATTTCAATAAAATGCCAATGCAGGGTGGTGTAGGACCCTGGGGAAAGTATGTTCTCTCTCTCCTGCTCTTTGGGTCTCATTGTCTCATCTACCCTTTTCAGTCAAGACAAAATGCTAAACAAACAACCACAACTAGTAATTACCATGGACAATATAGAGAAGATATGGATCCTTGTTCAAAAACTCAGTGAACCTGTGGGGGCCTGAGAACCTGAGAACGGTCATAAAGAGAGTTATTGAGAAAAAATTGAAAGCATATACAATATTTGTTTAGAACATATCCTTGAATCAATGCCAACTATTTAGCCTAATGAATATTTATTAAGGTCTTATCTTTGAGCTAAATGTGGTTAAACCTTTATTAAACTCCTGATAACAGATGATATCTGCAATAGATGAATAAACACCATGACTAAACAGCATGTTTACTTTTTACATCATTATCTCCCATCATCTGTCTGACCATTCTCATGTTTTATTGTTGTTGAGTTTTTTTTTTTTTTTTTTGGGATGTGGGGGGGGGGGGGGGGGGGGGGGGGGGGGGTTGCTGTCAACGTAGTATTTTAAGTTATAACAGAACGCTGATACCTGACAGTCAGAGTTTTCCTTGCATAATCACCATAGTTAGAAACTTCCTAAGGGAGAGAGAGAGAGAGAGCGAGAGAGAGAGGCAGCATATGTGAGCGAGACAATTCTCCAATCTCCAATATTAGAACATGGCCTGGGGATAATAGTTAGCACTGGGGCCTTTGAATTCTTAATCCAGAAGACAAGAGGCATGGATTAATCATGGAGGGAATCTATTTTAGTGACAGGTCAAGTATGTTTGATAGGCATTAGCAGGGGGCAGAGTGTTAATACGCAAGGTTAAAGAAGCTTCCAATGTGATCACTTCAGCAGACTGTGAGACATTTTTGTATCTAACAGGCTTTCATGGTTGCATCGTTAACAATGACATTTTAAAGTGTTTATTGCATATTGTGTACTGGAATCAGACTGGAAATAATAGGAGAAAGATGGAGCAGAAAAAAATAATAAACAAAGTGGCTATCGTTAAATGTTATGTACCTTAACCCATTAAACATGCCCACAACTAATGAATGTTCTTTGGTAAACAGAATGGATGTTTAACAATCAGGTTGCAGATTGCAATCATGGTAAGATACATATTATTGATCATGTAGTAAATAGCATCTTTAATGTTTCATTATTTTTAATGTGGGCTTTTAATTGTCAAGTACAATGTAAAGTATTCATTTTTTTCTTTACAGTATTATATTGTGAATGAGCTACACTGTGTTGGGTAGGTCCAAGTACAACTGTAAAGACTTGTATACAATCAAAAAATGATTGTTTTTGTGATGAAGCAGACATGACTCTTTGGTTTAGACAATTCAGCTACTCAGATTTATTTAGTTGTTTCTTCTACTTTATGTCACAAGTTGGCTTTTCAGTGGAGCCCAACTGGCTTGCTGTTGAGACGTCCCTAATGCAGACATGCAGTGAGTCTAGAGTCTCTGGAAAACTCTGGAGGAGAAAGGCGATACTTCTGCCGCCTTCCCTTCAGTTCATTGAGATGTGAGTTTGATCAATGCTTTGGCTCTGTATGGACTGGGACTGCTGTTCCGAGGCGTCACTGCACTCGTTTGTGTAGACTACCCTCCAGCTCCTCCTAACCCCCACCTGTCCAATCACCCTTCAGAGAACCTTTAAAAGGAGAGTTAGTTTGTAAAAGGATTCACTGTTTCCTGATAACAGTGCTCTATTATTGTTCTTTTTAGCTGTTTGTTATATTTTTATTCCACTCTCACTCCCAGACATATTTTACTTTCTGTGACCTCAATGACAAGATAAACAGGCACTAGATCACCAGCCACAGTCAGTCAATTGTTCAGTGATCAAGCATTGAGATGACATCATTATGCGTTGAAATATTAGCCAAGCCCGGCACTATCTGCCCAGTCCCACATTCCTGTCACTTCTCCCTGGCCCCTTTTTACATATTCATTGACGGTGTAATCTCCTTGACGTGTACCCAAGGGAATTAGGGGGATAACCTGAAGAGTTCATCTATGCCCGTGTTTATCTGGGCCGAGGCATGAGGGTGGGTGTTAGGGTGCGGAGTGGGTGAGCTAGGGCTCAACTGGGTGTGTGCATACATGATTCATGTGGCTTATACACAGAACAGAGAAACAGAGGCGACCTTCCTTGGAATTGGAGCCGGAGCTCTCTCTCTACTTGCTAGAATGCGCTTGATTGTAGCGGGCGTGACGATACTATACAAGAAATGTCACATTAAAACATATAAAAGGTGGTAGATGTATAGCTTTGAAGATTTAATCAAGGTTTCTCTTTTATAGCTGCAATCTTACGTTTTATGTCTGGACTTGAAAGTGGTTCTGCATTAAGAAAAGATCTGCAACCTTTTTTACATACAAAAATGTCACATTTCCTGCTGTTTGTTGCTGATTGACACAACAGTCATTCAGTACGTAGCAGTTCATGAAAGGTTTTACTTTTGCTCTTCTAAACATCTGCGGCAACAGATGTGAGGCATTTGACATTTAGTAAAGCAACAGCATCAGTTCGGAGTAAATATTGAAAGTAAAAGAACACACTGCATCTAAAAGTGCAGAGCACAGTACCAGAAAACACAACACTACCAAGAGCATCAAGAAACACAGGAATGTTGCACATTATCACTTTGAGTACTAATGCGATTTTCATAAATATAGGCCACATTTGTTTGAAAGGAATGGTTGGATCACATAATTCAAATATCAGTGCTCATGCACAAAGTGTTTTATGAGGTTTGATGGAGAATAATTGAAAGAACAGAAGTAATCTCCAGTGCTTGCATTAGAACACCACCTAACCACATCTATTAAACTACATGCAAGCTTGTAATGGGGCCACTAATAGCTACAGCGCTCGGGTGTGGTTTTACAAATGAAACATGTTTGTAGTTGCTCCCTTTGCCCTTCGGTTAACTTTGACTATTCAATCCAAAATCAATGGAGTGCTTGACCATGAAGAGTTTTTAACCCTTGTCAAAACAAGGCAATGTTGCATTCAATTGTTGTGGTTGAAACCTTGTACATGAGTTCAAAGTGTCATGAGTGCAAATAGAACCTTGCTTTGATTTGTGTTTTCAGTCTCACCTGACATACTGGCCACTACAAAACATGTGGAATCTGTCATCTGTCAAGCTTTAGATCTTTATGATGCCTCAGAACAGGCGCTACATATAAAGTAGCCCCAAATGTTTTTTCAGTGTGTCTGTTAGTGTGTGTAATTCCTTTTACTGCATTCAAAGCAGCTGTTAATTCACTTTGCTGTTATCATATTACGTTCCTTTGCTTACAATAGCATTTAACATACGTTAAACCACAAGACTATTTGTCATAAATGTGGATGACAGCCTGTTAGTGCAGATTAAAGGCCTCCTTCATGTTGGCTACATTTTAGGAGAGATGAAGAGAGAAAAAAAGAAACAATTACCTGTCCTTATTAAGGTGGAAGCAATCACCCACCGCTTATAAAACACATTGATACGCTGTATAATATGCCGTTGTTTATGTGACAGTTCCTTCACAGCTGTCAGATATAGACCATGTAACACCCAGCCAAAATGAGAACGCAGGCAGCATGTTTCCTTTCGATGAGATTGCTCTGCGGAGGTGGTAGGTGACATGTTTATTCTTAATTTATGGGTGAAATGTGTGTTTTCATTTAGCCGAGAGACGGTTGATGTTAGGAGGTTTATACTGTACATGGACACGGTGGAACCTCAATTTTCCAAAGACTTGGCTTATGAAGACGACTTGTTTTAGGGATTTCTAAAGTGACACTTCCCCAATTTATATATAGTGGTCAGTTTACTTGTCATGAAGAGTCCTACTCAGCCTGTGAAAACTGTTTTTATTATATTCTTTGTGGCTCCAAAAGAACTCTAGAAAGTCAGAAAAAAATAACCGTCAGGGTTATCTTGAATTAGGCTTGAGACTTCAAATATTTGACATTAATGCTGCATTATGAACTAAGGGGGGCATGGGGTATGAGAGATGGACCTGTTTAACACAGGAAAGATCTAATAAAAGACACAAGTGGAACTTGCAGGATCCAACATCTTTAAGGATCCCCTTATACAACAAAAAAATCACTGTAGTCTCTGCTGCACTGATTTTGAATAATATTTTTTAAATTTGTTTCTCCAAGTCCCTGAGACCGTGGGCCATATCAGTTAACCCCAATTCCCAACTATTGCTCAGACTGTCTCTTTTTAACAATGTTCTGGTGTCAGAAAAATAATTTTTTGAAAAAAAGTTTACCTAATCTTTACATGGTCTGTAAGAGTTATAATATCTAAGATTGTCATAGTTTTTCTCATGGTAGGAGGTAATATTTGTTATATGTCATATCGCTCTGTCGAGCTAGCTCAGAGAACATAAACTTAACAGCAAAACAGCAGACCACAGTATGACCCGACACACTGTGTGTTATAAATACTGTCCTCACTAATTTGTTGTTTTATAAGTGGCAGTTATTAAGCAGTTAAAGTAGCCTATGTGTAACATAGTTGTTCTGAATGTGTTTGTAGAGGTGTGATAAAACACCCCTGCAAGGTTTAAACAAACCTCTCTCACGTCTTTCTGTGTGCACTTGTATGAATCCCTATGCGTTTGCATGCCTATACTCTTGCTCCAGTGGCTCATATCCCCTGATGCTATTTCCTACTACCTTTTATAAAATGGAGATTTGTAACAGGGGAATTTAATGTGATGCTAAGTCATGTTTCTGAGACCTTTTTGCTATTCTAAATGGCTTCTTCTCCTTATTTATACACCGCCATCCCACTGGCAGCACCTGCCCATGTCCATGCACCACGTCAATCTAATAAGGCACGCATAAACAGCCTGCTATTATTCAGCAGCATGAGACTCACTACATGTAAGCTTGTTCATAATTTATATTCACTGTCACACTCAGGCCCACAGGCTTTTCCATAATTTTGGTCAAATGGGTTGGCAGCCTAAACCTGTGCTTATGGAGACCGGCATGAAGCCAAGAGGTCACATCTTTGATCTGTCCAGCAGCAAGTCTTTCTGCCTGTTGACTATTCACTGTGTGTTACTTTTCACTGCAAAACGCATGAAATACAAATTTTAGAGGTTTGTTTATTATAATTTTACATCGCAGTCGAAATCCATTTCTCAGAAAATCCTATATATGCCATGGTTGATTTTTGTGGTGATCATCTCCCTACACCCAAATCAACGAGGTGCCTTGGAGCCACTTAAATAACAACAGTCTTCAAATGCAAAATGTGTCACTCAACACGTGAGCAAAGCTATCTATATTTATAAATGTGTCTAAATAAGGGCAAACAGATTGTTTCAGTAAAGTAACAGCTTTATTCTTGGCAGATTAGATAAGAATACAGCAGTGAGCCCGTCATGAGATTCACAGAAAGTCCAGGTGCAAAGAGCTATCAACAAGCATCAACAATCTTGTGCACAAAAACAGTTGCATTCTACTGATTCAGATTGCATATCATAAGCTGTAAGGATTCTGTATTGGTTTACCAGTCTTCTGTCCACATTGCTAATGGTGGATGATTTAGGTTCAGATTAGACTTTTAAAACTGAGATCCATTTAGTAATATCTCACATTGACTAATCAATATATTCAATATTATTATTTCAGAGTTTTTGGACTGAATGTGCTCTATCTATTTTATTTCTTTGGAATTTAAACAATTTCAAGCCAAAAAACAGTTAAACAATTTCAAGGATTCTTTCTCTCAGACTTCTATTTGTGTCAGCATGAAAGAGCCTCAGAGGAATATGTAGATGTCACAGAAAAATCCTCCATTGAAAGCAGTTAGGTTCTGCTGTGGATGCTCCTTCAGGGACAATTCTGCTCATATTCAATAATAAAAACTATCTTCTGTGCCCATTCAGAGAGAACTGTGATCATAATCCAAAGGTATGACTCAGCCCCAGAGCCAGAATTGCCACATCCTGCAGGACCAGATCACAAGAGCATTTTAAGTTCCTTCAACACTAATTTAACAAGTTCCTCGTCAGATGCAGGTGGTATATAAGTTGCCAATTCTGAAGCAAAATTACTTTTTATTACTTTTCTTTACTTACTTGACTGTAATCTCACTAAAATCTTGAAATTATTCTAGATTAATCTAGATTAATTAATAATTAAAATAATTAATAAAAATGGCTCGTTCAGAATGCGAAATACCTAAGTACTGACCAAAAGTAAGTCTTTGAGAACGGGTTTCTTAAGCCAGGGGATGCATTAGAACAGGAGCCAAAATGCATCAGTTTGTAAAATGCATCACTGACTGCTTATAGCAAAGGGATGCTTTGCGTTCAGGTGGTATTTGAGACTGGAAGAACTCCTACAATAAACCAGTTCTGCATTGTATAAGGTGCACACTACCTTAGTCTTGTTGATGCCACCATCAGGAAGCTTCTTAAAAATGAATTTTCCCTGAAGCAAGCCTTGCGGCTTCGTGGCTGCATCCATGATAGACTATCACGGTTGGTGTGGTAGTTTGGTAATTCACAGGAGCGTAGAGGTTCAAAAACCGAATTGCCCCCTACAGTGCAATTTGGCTATGTATACATCCGCGCTAAAATATCACGTTGAAAGTCATCAGTTTGCTTATTATAGGACCCAGCTCCAAACCCAATTTTGGCTGCGGTATTTTTTATATCGCTCGATAAGAATCTCATATTATCGCAGCGCGTTAACGCTGTTAACGGCCCACCACTACTTTTTATGAAATGTCCCTGAATTAAATCTGAAGTATGAAGATGCATAAATGTTTTAGTTGAAATACAAACACATAATTATTTGCAACATAACAATTAACACACTCAGATTAGGTGTTAGTCAGCTCTCAAATCACCGGTTTCACATTTAGAACCTAGTTTTTTTTCCCCTTTAAAGAGCATCAGAGTAGCATCTGAACTTCTCAGTCTGTCCATGTGACCCAACAAATTATGGTCTGACTCAACTTTCTTGCTGTGATCACAGCACTACCTGAGGGGATGGACTAGGACATGTTTACTATTGTTAACCCTGGAGCTATTAAGGAAAATCAGAGCCTCACCTTCATCACATTGGCTGATCACTGACTGATATCCAATTTTTACTGAAAGGTCAATGTCAGTAAAAAAAAAAAAGTCACTATATTTCCTGCAACACTAAACCATCAATCATTAGAGCAGTTTGGATATTTCACAAGCACTACTTTGGGAATTCATATATCTGCTCTAATACCACAATATTAATAGAGAAATATTCATAATAAATCCACTTTTTCAATTACAACTACACCACTGATTCCAATAGACATCCTTCCCCTAACAGGAATATGAGCATAAAGACTACTGAGAGGCTGTGGATGTATGTGAACCAGGGAGGATTATCCATACAGGCCATATTAAATCACCTGGTGTTCTGTAGCCGGTGGTTGAAACCCCTCACAGGGCCGTTGGCAACTCATAATGGTACAAGCTCACTGGCTGAAACCTCCAGCCTGACGGTGCTTTAATAAGCTGCAGGCCGACACTCAGACGGAGGCAGAGGAACTCCAGCGCTCACTTTGGAAAAGACACCTCTCTCTCCTTGACGAGTGAGTGTGCAGCGTAGTTATGGAAAGAGCTGTAGAAATATTCCAAGTGAGGTGAAATCCTAAGATTTTAAATGAGATATCATGATTCATGCCAGTGACAGCTAAGTTTGGAAATGGATCTGGAGCTCTGTGGTATAATCGTAACTGATGTGCAATACAGCAGTTATACACAATAATTGTAGAAGTTGGAATAACAGTTGTGTGATATTGTAAATGGTCAGGCAAATGCAAGAGTGAATCTACTGTTGATGAAAAATGCAACTGCTACTGCATCAAATTTTTAAATATGCTGGTAAGCAGTGTGACATGTTGGGTCTCCAGGCAAGCTGTGTCCTGAGACTTCCTGTCCTGTCATGCATAGTGACCTTATGGTCTGAAAAGCTGCAGCAGGAACACAAATCCAGTTTCCATTTCTTCCATTTGGTGTCTAAAAAGTTTCCCCTGAGCAACCGTCTAAAATTGATTCACGGCCCCTGGCTGCTGCGTCTTTATCCCCATTCACATGAACAACTGTTGCAGTTGTGACCAGTGAAGCTGGAAAATAAATGTTTAAAGATTATTCCTATCAACCCTCCGTGCATTGACTGACTGAACTCTTCGCCATGCAGAAGAATGCCACTGCCCGTCCCTCGATTAGAGCGCTATCGCACCACACTTTCATTGCAGGGCAATAAAATGTAATATACCTAGCTGTCACTCACGGGTTATATCCTGCTGAAAGAATAAGAAACTGGCAGTTTAAAAGCAGAAAGATAAGCAAGCTGTAATATTGCCGGTGTGGCAGGTGTTGAAAAATGTGTGGCAAACCTGGCTTTTGTGTAGGAATAATGTTTCTACTGTTGTACATGATCTAACTGAACTGTACAATCAAAACTACAGATAAAGTAAAGCAAATTAAGTCTTTAATTTTTAAGAGATGATAAGAGACATATGAAAAACCATGTCGCCAGAGACAGAGAGAGAGAGATAGAGAGAGAGAGAGAGCACAGCTTTTATCAGGTACAAAACATAGAAAAATCATAAAATCATTTTTTAAACATTAAGTCCATGAAGTCTTCACCCCTGTAAGCTTAAAAGGTGGCTGTGATTTGTGATTTCATTCTTCATAGAGAACAATAGCTGTGGTCAGCTTGACTCTATGTCAGCTGGATCACTGCTACAGTTATATCTAAAGCCTACAGAGGATGAGTGTTTTAAACTGAAAAATAATACTTGAAGGCAGTACAAGCAAAACAGTACTGTGGAGAAAGATCTCGATTAGTGTTGTGAGACATTTTTAAGTAAAGCTGCACTTACAACTACTTTCAACCAATTGTACCATTTACTGTGTTTTCTGTGGCTGACTGAGGAAACTGCATATGTCATGTCTTAGACTTCAACATAGCACTGCCTTCTTTCTGGGGTTTTAGTTCAATCCAAATACCCCAGCAGTAAACAATAGCTTTCACCCAATTAAATAGCTTGCCAAGTCAGCCGAGCCAGTTGTGGATGAGTGTAATTAGTTACAATTAGGCTGATAAAGAAAGTAAAACCATTTAACCAACACCCTCCTGGAGCATCAAATACAAATATTAATACAAATTGCATGTTACCTCTCCTGCAACATCTGGTCCAAATAATTACCCAAATAAGCTATACAGTGCCAAACATAGCCAATTAGCTATGACATAGCACATACTCAGAAAAAATATAATTTTAGCTTTGGATATATAATTTCTATTCAAGAGTAGAAATTAGCCTATCAGTGGATTTGCCGACTGGTGTACAATACTTGAGATAATAGTTATCACCTTGACATAAATAATTAAACACAAATAATGCTTTCTTGGCAATTTAATTATTTTAATTACAAGTGATGGATCTTGTTTTCTACCAAACAGACAGTATGTCACAATGCTTGGTAGCAATTGACACACTCAGCAAAGTAAAACAACCCCGAGATAAATACACCGACTCCACCAACAGAAAGGGGAAACATTCTTTGACTGTACAAGCGTTTTGTGACTAGCAGTACTGTTTTATGGATGTTGTTCTGTTTTTTGATGTGTCTCCACAACGCACCGAAATGGAAAAATCAGGTTGTGTGATAAGAATTAACCAATCAGCTCCACTGGTTGCCAACTGCTGTTAAAAAACAAAAAGATACAAGTGGTTTTTGGTTGCTTAGCAATGGCAGGTGTCACAGTAGCGCACCCTCACACATTTGGGTTAAAGGATGAAAGCACACCAGCTGGGATTTTCCATGCGTTGTTTAAATTCATTTGTTTCCTACTAAATTTGTCTCTTTTTGAGTGAGTGTGTGTGTAGCCAAAACTTTGGGGAATATGCAGTTGTGACAATATCAGTGTTACTTGTTGGCCTTAATGAGATACAATTCAATATGTATGTGCACATACAAAGTTCTTTTCTTTTATTGAGTGAACTGATTATGTATTAATGACACATATTTTGCAATTATGCTTTTAATGGCAGTTTAAAATTATGCTTGTCTAGATTCTTATCACAGTCATACATGAAAGAAATCAGAAATTCCTGTTTCGTATCGCTCAGTTGTTGCTGAGTAGTTGAAATCTGCGTAAAATTTTAAGTGACTCCCAAAACCCATCGACACACACATTTGACATAGCTTCAGTATATTTCCTGGAAACCTATTTGGCTTCATCTATTTATGTGTAGAGCAAACCTCAGTCACACAAGGATCTCTTTACAGCTCACTTCACATTTCACCTGAGCGCCAGGAACATAAACCAGACCACTACACTTCAACTGCTGAGGCAAAGCGACAGGAAATCATTGCCATCAAAACAACTCTGGCAAAGGTCAGTCAAATCAGGGAAATTGAATTAGTCACCTTGAAGAAAAACAGAGACCCTGTAACAAATGGGTGGATACGACAGAAGGCGGAGACACTCAGTAAACTCTGCATGATGGAATGGATTTGTTTGTGGTTGAGTGCGTGTGTGTTGTGTTGTGTGTATATACTTGCTAATTAAGGTGTGTAATTGTTCCATTTCCATTTCTTAATTAACATGACAATAAAATGATTAAAATAATGAAGTTAAATTTACATTTGGAAGTAGATAAAATGGAACTAAAATGAAAAATCAGACCATCTAGTCTTTTGTTGCATTACACACATGACTGTTGAGCACTGCAGGAATTCAAGGGTCTATCTATTAGAGGTAAATGTCCTACCACCTTTTTCCAGCATAGCTTTATCTTTACCACACTGGCTCCAAAGAGAAAGAGAGATGCATAAGGAGTTTTGGAGCTGAAGACCGGGATATTTTGAGCATGGGGATATCTTTTAATAGCAGTTGCATTTAATTTACATACAACAGTGTGCAATCCCATCTTGCAGAAAGGTCTTCTTCATGCTATCACAGGAAAATATAAGGATGAAAAGGTCACAACTGGCAAATTTGTTCCTATTGTAGAAGACACAGAGGAGCTGCTGGGTCTTTTCATTCATTAAATGAGCAATTGTTTGGTTATAAAGCAACGTCTCATTATATATCCGATAGAGTCATTAGGTATGTTTGTACTTGTCATTCACCTTAGGAGGGATGAAGTAATACGCAACAGTGAAACTGATCACACAGAATAAACCTTATATTTAGGTTTCCTGCTAACTGAGCCTGTTTTACTTTGTCTTCAATGGCTCTGAACAATGTGAAGTGATAAAAGTACAGTAGCTGTGATTGTCAGATGTGTCTCTCAGCTGATTTAGTACAACAGTTTTTTAATAGATAAGCTATACCTTGAGGTACCCCACATTGCTGCACTGTACTCACAGTTACATTGTGAAAACCCCTGAAAATAATGTTTTAATTCTTAAGTATTTCCCTATTACATTAAATAATCCTAATAAACATCCTTTATTATCACTCATTAAGAGTTAAACACAAACTCTGGGCTGTGTATGTATGTGTGTGTGTGTGTGTGTGTGTGGTTTGATCAAATGGATTGACAGTGGAGTGGCAACATGAGCAAAAAATCAGATTTTAAGATATTGCTAACTCCTGATTGGTGTACAGAACATAATATCACCTTTTTTCAATGGATTCCTGACCACTTTCAACTAGTAGACGGTTCAAGTTTTACAAATATTTGTTACTAGCTAATTTTACTATTAAATCTTAACTGTATGATCAATACATTCTGACTCTAACACAAGAACTCAGTTTTAAGATATTGATAAGATGACAAGTGCTGTTCAGTGTTCAGGATTAAATTACATTTAATGATCACACATGAAGGACTCCATTTACATTTGAATTTTAGCAAGTCTGCTGTAATGGAGAGAGCATTTCTTATTTCAAAACACAATATTACTTGACAAAACAGAGCAAACTTCAAGTACCTAATCATCAGTATGTATTTATTATTATTAACAGTTCTGGTTCTGGATATGATGGTGTCTTTATGAATGTTGGTGCTGACAGCTGCATATGACTCTCACTCTGCCTGGTTTGTCTGAACCAATTTTACATAACAATTTAAACCTATAAAGGTTCTAGTTGCAGCATTTTGTGTTTCTTAAAACCTAAGAGCACATCTCTGTTGCCTCCTGTCAAAGGATGCTGGTACTTGTGTCACTCTGTTTGATTTGAAGATCCACAGGAAGGATTAAAACAATTATCAAACACAGTATCTAAGATAATACTTGATACCACTTGAACTGTCAGTTAAAACACTAAAAAGTTAACAAGCAATGCTTTCAGTACTTGTAGGCATTTAGTGACTTGTGGGCCAAATTCAGCCCTCCAGAAAATATATTTGACCTGCTACAAAATGCTCAACAACCAACTAACGTTTTCTATAGAGTATGAAATATGAATGCGGTTAGACAAGCCAGTCACTTTCACAATTAGGTCTCAACGTGACTGTCTAGCTCTCTGACCTTCAAAGTATCATATCGCAGCTAAAATTCTGACTTCCCCCATTTCTGTGCACCATCCACAGTTACCATATTTCTGAAAACAAAAGTGCCAGCATGAGTTCATATTGATTTATTGCAAAAACAAAGGTTCACTGAGAGTGTGCTGAAGCCCTGTTGTCTGTAATTTACATCCATGTTCTGTTAAGGTAATACTGGAAAAGGGATAGTCCAGGAGACCCATTTTACCATGCTGTTAAAAAAAGCTTGATCCAACTGGATGTTTTCTTATTATGTGAGACAGAATACAGAGAAAAAGAGGGGGAAGGCCAGACGATTATTTACAGCTTATTATCCAGATGCAGTGGGGCATTAATTAGCTCCATGCGGTGCAGCCTGCCATCTTGACTGCATCCAGGAACCTCACAGCTGAATCCTGTCATCTACAGCACATTGTATGTCTTTGCACTTTCTTCTAGGCAATGTAGCGAACCCTTTACTGACTCTCCAGGGATGGAGAATGACCAACCTTAACTAAATGTCCTGTGCAGTGGCCCAGAGTAGCCATTTAGGAATGCAGTGTAATGTTGCCTCTGGCACATACTGCCTCGCCAATTAGAGGTCAGAATGGAGGTACTTGTGCAGAACACTGTTTTAGATAGATGATGTCATTGGTTGGGGATGAACACAAAGCAGAATGATGAGTCATGGCTCACTGGATCCCTAAATGCAACTTTTAGAAAGCCCAAAGTAAAGGCAAAGGCTTGTCCAACCCTTTACTTTAAGCAAGAGGCAGTTACTAAAGAACCAAAGTGTTGGTATTGTGTAATTCATTAGATTAGGCAGGAAGACAAGAAGAAAGTTGGGTAAGCAAATCAGGCAATTCTCCTGGTGGGACACAGCACACTTCATGTTTACATGTGTGGCTTTGAACCAAACACTGGGAGGTTTGAGGTGGACAGTAACACTGTTTACTCTGCCTGAGGACACTGGCTATATTTGCCTAGGGGCCACATGGTTGGCATGACAAGTTCAAATAAGGACATTAAAACCACCTAAGGCAAGACTACTTTTTACTTTGGGTCAACCTTGTGGAACAATAAAGAGACCCGTCCACTTGCTCACATGCTCAGTTAATCGCACATGACAGTGTAGATAAAAGCGAGGTTTTACATTAATGTGGCTTGTCACTGATAATGCTAACATTTGATTCAACTGAGTGATGCACTCCGGTATCTCTAAAGGGCTACTCCAAGGTGTTTTTATAGTCATCTTTTAAAATGAAAAATATGGAGTTAATATTTCAAAGCACCGTAGGTAGTTGCAACACTTTGTGATGCCTTTCTGCATCAGCACAGATTAAACACTTTTTTCTATTTCATGAGGATGAGGATGTTACTTTCTGTGTTATCGTAACAATCTATAAAAATAAGTTCATAATATAATAATGCTTACAGTGCAGTTGAGACAAGATTTTGCCAAACATAATGACAAAACTTACACACTACACACAGAAAGGTAGTGGAGTTCAGTCTTTTTTTTCACCAGGTTAGAGATAACATGTATAGTGCACTAGTGATTCGATTATGCTGACGCTGTGGAGAGAGCACAAACATGTCCTTTCCCTTGAATTATTCATGGAGAATTTAAATAGTGAGTGTCACTTTAAATGAAAGAGACCTGATGCTATAGCTGAACAAAATCCACCACTGTCCTATACATTCAGGCCCTACAGTGGCCATTTCTATCCCTTATATCTGAATCATGTGGCTGAATGTGGCATACAATCCTTTATCTGTCCACTTAAGGTCTTTAATTTCACAATTCCATTTCAACTGGAGGAGGTTGTGGACAGATCAATGTGTGCAATTAGACACACAGAGCTTAGCAATTAGAAGTTGTGCTAATGTGCTTGAATGGATTTTCTCATTCGGTTGGAGGAAAGCAATACTGTACAGCTAAATCTCTCACCACCCGTCCTCAGTCAGCGTCTCCCTGATGGAACAGCCAGAGGTGTTTAAAGCACCTCTGCCTCACCCACAGCTTTAACTAGCGTTTGATTATTCCTGCAGAGGCAAAGCAGGATTTTACATTTAAACTGCCATGTTCAGTATTTTACATTTTTCCAGATCTTTTATGTCTTTATTTTGTCAATGAAGGCTGAATTCTCCAAACACTCACAAGTTAAATCCCTTTTCCATTGACCATCTGTCTTTGTTATGTAAACCTAAAAAATGTTTTAATGTTTACTACTGAAAAATGTTACCCTATTCTACCAGACTGTGATTTCCAAAGGGCACAAAGGGCACAATGGAGATAAAGACCACTGCTGAGTGGGAGGATTTTGTTTTGATTGAGCGCTTCCTGCAGGCAGTGGCCATACTAGAATCACTGAGCTCTCCACTGGTGCACACAGGATGCCCTAAATCATGATCCAGGCTAATACAGTAGGTCAAGTAAATATTCACCTGAAAGAATGAACAAATGTAATGCTTACAGATATTAGCAGAGACTGTTAGCCATAACAAACATGTCCTGCTTAAAATTATAGAGCCGAGGGGAACTATTGAGCACATTTTCTACAAGCAACCCCTTTCAGATCACACATAGTCACGTGATCAATTATTATTATAAAAACATTCATTATGTTTTGTTTTTTTTTGTATGTAGCAGCTGTAAAGTCAGTAGTAAGCAGGTGTGATTTGAGATAAATGAAGCTGACTGTCTAATATCTGAGTTTAAACAAGTGCCAGTCCGAGTGAGCCCGTTAGTATCTGGACCGGTGTCTCTGTGTGAATGTGTCTGTGTCTGTCTGTTCAGATAAACCTTCCACTGACACACACTAACTAACACCACACGTTTTCTCTTTCCCTGTCTTGCCTTCTGTGGAAGAGGCACAGTACCTTTACAGAAAGTGAATACTGCCTTTTGTCCTGAAAGAGGATTGATTTTTACTTTGCAGCACCCAAGGTCAGTGCGAAGAACAAGCCGGGAGGATCTTATGACCTCAGTATGGGTCTTTCTCTCAGTCTATTTAATGAAAGGAAAATAAACACAAATGAAGTTGAGAACACAGCTGTCTGACTTATCGTGACCTTGCGTATTGGCAAAGCAACACAACTAAATGTTTAAATTGGGAGGTCAACATTGAACAATGTATTAGGATGTCTTCAGTGTAAGCTGTGTGTGTCGGTGTTTTCAAATTGCTGCGCGTCTGTTTATCTGCTCTTCCTCAGTTGACATTTACCTCGTAACCCCAGACTTAGCACTCCCTTGGCTGTTTGATACTATACTTGGACTAGAAAAGGCAACACACATGGTGCCTCGGAGGCAGTAAAGAAGTAATGGGCCTAATCATGGCAGGTGACAGCGCCTCCAAATGAATTCATTCACAGCAAATGACTTAAACTTGGCCCAAAGTACATGAGCCGAATCAGAACTGACAGGAGAACACAGGCGGTAGCGCTGCATCAAAGAGGGAATAAAAGAAGATGCTAATTTTTACCAACACAAATATTACTCATTACATGATTGTGTTGTTGTTGTTGTTGTTGGATGGAAATTCCCCTGACACATACAGCATCACTATGTGATGGTATGAATCACATTTTGAAAACAACTTCCTATATTTTAGGTAAGAAAATTAGCACATTAATAATGATTCATTTCACAAATTATTACAATCCTTTTTTTGTATTTTTTCACAGATAATGAATATTTTTTTTAAAATAACATGTCCACTATGATTCTGTATTTACATCATACAAACACTTAACATACTGCACATTATTTCATGTATGTATGATCACATTTTGATTGACTCGACACAGAGAGAGAGAAAAAAGAAACAAAACATCACCTTTAGAGCCTTTTAGAAAACAAAACTAAATCAACTTCAGTCAATGAAAATGATCTAAATATGAATATTGATACTGTACCACTCTCATGTCTGTACAATAAGGATGCAGCTACAGCCAGAAGCCAATTAGTTACTTTGCATAAAGACTGGAAAGAGGGGAAACGCCTAGCTTCACTCTGTTAAAAGGTTAGAAAAACCCATCTACCAGCAACCGCTAAAGTCTTGTAACTTTGAGGTTGCTAGGCAACTGGCAGAGACTTCAAAAAGTCACTGCGCCCAGCCAAGAAATAGTCAAGCGCATAATTATTCCCATAAAAACCACAACTTGATGATAACACAAACGAGACATGCTAATGAGTGAGCTTTAGAGGTTCTGGTGGGTGGACTTCTTTACATTTGGACGGGGCCACGGTTGCTGTTTCTTCCTGTTACCCGTCATGATGCTAAGCTGAGCTAACTGTCTCCTGACTCTAGTTTGGTTTTTCATGTGCATAGGAAGCATTGAAAATGTGGGTGGGACAATGTAACAAGTGTCTGGGGGTCCTCCCCCAGAAAGCTTTTAGCAGAGTAGATGTCATTTCCTGTATTCTGGTGCCTTTTAACAGGTTGTTTGAAACTTGTATCTGGCTATACTCGCATGAGAACATGTATGGGTATATTTTGTAATTTCATCCAGAGGAAGTGTTTGGCTCCAGATCACATATTTGAAGATATCAAAAAAACTAAAAGAAGTTGACCACTCATGTTTATTTAAACTTGAGGATCTCTTTACACTTGCATGCAAAAATTTCAATTTCAGTTAAATTAATTTATTTAATGTTTATTTAATTATTTCTACTATTATGAAGAATCACCAGGACTGTGCCAGTTATATTGGTGGCTTTGTTTACACACACATTCTTACACATATAACTCTGCTAACTGGAAGCACTTCACATAAATATTTAAGCAAATTTTTATGACAAAAATCATCAGCATAACAACCATCTGCCAACTTCATGAAAAGCAATAGCCCTGAATTCATAAGTAACATAGGTTTGAGCAGAGTGTGTGTGAGCAAATCCATCAAGTTAGCTTTGTGGCACAAACTCCTGATATATACTTTGTATGGCTTAAAAAATACATATTTGCTAACATTTCCAATAGTAAATAACTTAAAATCCAACATGTTTTCTTGTTTACGCCACTTATTCCTTCTTTACCTCTTCATTTCATCCCCTTCTTTTTCTCAGCTACCTGGCATCCAGGCATCAATGACTAAATAACATTAGCGGCGTACTAGTGTCGATGTGTATATGTGTTATGTGAGAATCTGCCTGGATGCAAGATAGCAGTGGAAACATCGTATGGGATTTCATTGATTTGGGCATTTTCTTAATAAGCAAACAGAATGGGTTTTATAAAGAAGAGAGCCAAACAACCAATGCACAGATTTTCAATTTGGTAAACTTATGGTAAATGTGGGGGGTGGGGATGGTCTTAATCATTTTAAAAGTAAAATAGCTGCAACACACATGTTGTCTTTACTGTACAGACATGGCAGTGGCATCAATCATTTCATCCAACTAGAAAGTGAATAAGCGCATTCCCTAAAATGTGAAACTGCTCCTTTAATTGAGTTTGACTTCTATGTTCACTGTCCCCACAGGTTAAGAGAATGGACTTTTACAACCCTCTGTGTGAAAGCTGCTAGCAGAATTACACAAAATGTCATCCTCTTTGGCCAAACGCATAGATCCTCTCAGGCATTTGCATAAAGTTAACTGAATTTTCAACTCTTCTTCTGCCCTTTGCCTCACACTGCATGCTTTCTTTGCACCATAAGTGCATTACTTGCTACTCATAGAAGAGGAATGGAAGCAGAATTGATCTGTTAGTGGCCTGCCGTTGGTGTAGCTTGCTCATGATCCATAGTTCTCATTCTGATATTAATGTGGAAGAAGTAGAAGAAAAGCCACAGTCTCACGTACAAGAGGAAGATTATCAAGTAATCTGTGTACAGAGCACAACTGGTTGCTGCAAGTCCTAGACTCTAATCTACAATGAACAAGTCATAGAAATATATAGAATTGCTTCCTACATAGTCTTTTTGTATTTTCTATTTGTTTTAAGTCAAGCTAGCAGCGTAGTGCTAGGAATGGTGGTGTTGGCCGGTTGGTCCACCATTAGTCCAGACTGAAACATTCTCAAACTATTTGATGTAATGGCATGGTATCTAGATGATCCAAACTTTTCATCTAACACCATCATAAGGTCAACATTTCAATTTGTTCAATACTTTAGTTTATGACTAAATACTTAATACAAAATACGTAAAGCTAGTGATATTCCCATCAGCCTCAGCTGTACTTTGTGTTTAATGCCAGTTAGCAAATGTTACAGGTATTGGTATTGATATATTGATATTCTAATTAATAAATGGACTTTAGTAGTTCACTGTCTATTAAAGTGGAGGTTTGGGCCCTTGCACTTGTTTTTTAATAATCATGCTAATTGTACAAATGATGATAAATCAGCTTATAAACAGATATACATTATGAAGACAGTCTCTGGTAGATGTTTGCTTAACTATGAAATATATTTTTATGTAAGATGTAAAGCATCTAACATTATGTTTTATATTTTATTGAGTAATGAATGAATAAATTAACATGTTTTGTATAATAATGGGGTCATTATAGGCCTTGTTTTATGTTGCAGAATATTGTAAAACATTATTTTTGAGCCGCATATCTACCTCAGACTTTGGGTATTTTATTTATGGAACCCTGATGGGACTAATACAGTCTCCTCATTCCTGTACTTATTAAATAACCTCCATTAACAAACTGACAATATTTTCATTTTACAAATTGCGCAGTGGGATTGTCGGCATAATACCCCTGCTGATGCTGCCATAACAGCTGTCATATGCAGGTTGTACTTAGTAATTTAATCTAATTGCAGTGTAATGTAACTGATACTGGGGTGGCATGAGGAAAGTGAGTCTGCAGGGAAAGGGGTGTAATTAATGAATTGATTACGGGTACTCTGGATTGACAGGTCAAGATCCTGTAAAGTGATTGGTTGGGGTGATGGAGAAGAGGTAGGGTTGAGAGTGCTGTGTGTGCGTGTGTGCGTGCGTTTGGACTGTACAAACATGGGGAATGAAAATGCCTGGGGCAGGAAATTTTGCTCTGGCAGTTGTTATAACTTTTCCACTGATAAGTACTAGCACACACTGTGTCCATATAGGGAGATGTCAAAGCACAAAACTAGATAACACACACTGGGAAAAGGCATCCAGATGGATCCATGCGTGAAACAGTCTTTTGGGTGAGATGAATTATGTTTGCTGTAAAAAGCAGGTGAATAAGAATGTAAGAGATGGAAAGTGTGTTATGACACACCAGCTTTCACAGATGTGGGTCCTTTCTCTGGGAGTGAGATATCAAAGTAGCTTGGTATCGATCCCAGGAACAATCAATATGAAGCCATTGCACATTAGTATTTGTTGCTCAGCATTCTGCCTTCCTCTGAAATAGGTGATCATGACAGCAAAATGGATGGTTGTGTGTGGATGTGCGTGCATGCGCACAAATACAATCTGCACATTATGTGCGTGTGTTTCAGGTGACTATGGCCTGTGTTGAAGTGGCCTCTGCATGCCATTTATGCAGGTCTGTATGCATGTATCTGTGACTGTGGTTGCTTTTATTGGGAGGTGTGTGTGTTTGTTGCAGCAGCTGACAAGTCCAGTAATACTGACAGGACGCAGACAGTTCCCATAAGGCCATGCATGCTGACAGCTGCTGGCCAAGAAGAAGAACAGATGCTGATGGGCTTCCAGTACAAAGATCCCACACTTTCTCTTTATTTCTCCATCTTTACATATTTATTCACTTTCTCACCCACTCTTCCACTTGTTTATTCCAATGTCTTTGTTGTATTTATGTTTACTGTTGTGTGTGTGTGGGGCTATGGAGATACTGCGTGGGGGGTCGCAAGAACTGTAATTGGCTGCTTGTGTTTTCTCCTGCAAGTCTCTGATGGCAGTGGAAATAGTGAAGACATAGTGAAGACAATATTATGAAGTTGAAAACAGACAAAGAAATCTTCTCATTATTCAGTCACACACATCTAGCGAAGCCATCTCCACTGCAAACCTTCTGCTCACTGTGATCACCACTCTGAAGGAGTGAACCTAATCACAGCGATTGCAGGGCGTTGTGCCTGGTAAGAGGGCAAAGTAGGATAAAAAATAATAAAGAGGCAATATAATATATAATAGAATAAGTGCACTGATGAGTTAGTACTTTGCAGCCTTTTTGTGCCCTTCTAAAATGTTTAATATGGGAAAGACATCTTAACCTGGCTACTGAGTATGTACTTAACCAGGCTATTCCAACTGTTGACATTTACCTGTTATCATACAAACCTCCGTCCTTTGAGACAACTTATTGGAAAGCAGATATCTATGTGAATGAATACAGACTTGTTGCTATTTACTTACTTCAAGGATAAAGGTAAACCAGGCCAACCATCATAGTGGGAGCTGGGTGTTGGCTGTGTCAGACCTGGCAGCAGATCTACCTGAAGCTTGAGAGGAGGAGAGAACAACATGGCCAACAGCTGCTTGCCAGTCTGTTCTGTCTACCAGATACACCAGCAAACCCTGCTGCCAAGTACATACAATCACCATTTGAATTCTATTCTCTGTGTTTCATAGTCCAGTGATCTACTCTTATTGTATATTTCCAGTCCTGCATTGCAGTCCAAGTCCAATTTTGCTTTTGACTATTCGGTTGTGGGTGACCAGCTTTGATATTTGGCTCTCTCAAGGATTACACTGCATCTTTAGATAATGTTTGGGTTTATTGTGCTTCTGGTTCAACATAAATAGAATATGTTCAAAAGGGAAAACTTGAGCTTTGAATATGAAGTCAGTGTTCACCTCAAAGGTATGGCTCATTTTCCCTTGATGGTGGCTGTTTCCATTACTCAAGCTGAAAACATCTCAGTTCATACAGAAGTATTTCTCTGCTCCATTCTCTATATAGTTATGAAACAACTGAATTATGAGCTGCGTACAGTTTCCCAAGAGTATTTTTCAAATTTAGAATATGCGTGTAAATGTGCATGAATACACACACACACACACACACATACACATATACACAGCAATATCTTCTTCTTACTTGTGCAATGCAATTATTTCCTACATTACACTGTTCTGTCTACTTGCTTCTAAAAGGTAGTCTTTAAAACAAGAAACTCTCTAGCATCTTGTTGTGTTACTCAAACCACTGCTTCTCTTCCTTTATAAAATGGGATATTTGTCCAGTATCTTTTTGCCGAAGACCTCTGAAACAGAGTGGAGAAGGTCCCATAGGGCTGTCTACAAGAGAGCCACAAGCAGCTGTGTTCTACTTCCCATAACTTTGAGGAAGGCTCAGAACTGAATACCTGTGCTCTGCTGTGCCACTTGTTATGAGATGGACACTATACTTGCAACATAAATGTTTGAACTATGTATTAATTATAGAGACAGAGATACTGTGGATATGCTATAGCTTCAGTTGATGATAGATATTCCCGGAAATATAAAAACGGCAAAAGATCAATACAACAATGTATCTCAAGGAACCTGGGTGAATGAGAATATTCACAAGCTTAATACAACAATGTAAAAATACTCCATTACTACTAAAAGTCCTGCATGAAGTACTGTAAAAATACAAAAATACTTTTGCTGCTAATACAAGTATTAGAGAAAAATCACTATTTGGTAGAGCTGTTAACAACTCATAGACATCTGAAATATGAGCCAAATACTCACTGTGTTTTGTAAGATGTCAAAAACACAAAAAGTTGGAAACCACTGGTGTTGTATTTTAAAAGTTTGTTGAGTAACTAAAGATGTCAGATAAATGTTGTCGAGTAGAAAGTATAATATTTCCCTCTGAAATGTAGTGAAGTGGAAGTATAAAGTAGCAAAAAATTGGAAACACAAGTAAGTACAATAAGTACAGTACTTGGATAAATGCACTTGCTTTCCACCACTGACTATAACAAATCAGATCATGTGGTGCACAGCACATTAATCTCAACATTATTAAAATAAATAATCAAATCACAGTGAGATATTAGATATTATTTTAGCACATGCTGTGTGAAGTGGTGGTCATGAAGAAGTTGAGGAGTTCCAGCGGCTAGTCAGAACCACAAGGTACATGGCAGCGATTATTACCGTATATATCATAAAATAGAAAGTAAAACAATAAAATGTATCAATTAAGAATCTACATATCAACAACAAATCTGGAAGCAAAGGTAAATGTAATTTTAAATGAATATAATTTGACCATCGCATCCAGGTGACTCTCACCTGGGTCTGATAGCTGTAGAGAATTTAGTCTTTCTCCTCCTATGTTACAAAGGCAAAACCATTTAGGATCAATTGAAATAATAGTTTCAATAACAAATCTAATAATAATCATTTTGTCCAATAGATTATATTTGACTCTATGATTATTGTCTGGTGTTTTACACGGGAGAATCTCATATGTACTTTATATTTACAAATTCAAATTCTTAAACACAAGGCCAAACTTTTCAGAGCTTACTGTCAAACAACACTTTTTTTTTATTTGTGAATGTATGAACAATGTATGAACCAATGTAAGCTTTACAAGACATTCATTTAAGTGTTTATTACAAGCTTTAGTGCCCCTGGCGTGTTTGTGACTGTAGACTCAAGTTGAATACACAAAGTGCTGTAAACGTGCTGCATACTTGTTTCAATAGAGTCTCATATGTACCACTTTCTCCTTGACCATGAATGCAGCACTCCGATTTTAGCGTCACTGTCGTCTATTTGTGGGATTTGTAGTCTATTTCCAGCGTGAATGTATTGTATCATGAGCATCGTGAGCCGTGGAAAACTACAACTTCCATATATCACAACAAGGAAGTAAAGTGACAAAACACTGCTAAGGTTACAGCACCACAAAGCGAAAAGATGTCTCATGTTGTAAAGAAAAGAAAATTAGATAAAACCCGACAGGACAGCCTGTACTTTGACAGCTACTCCGATGTGACTATTCACGAGGAAATGATAGCGGACCATGTACGAACCAACACGTACCGCATGGCGATCCTGAGGAACAGTGAGTGTATTCGGGGTAAAGTTGTACTGGACGTCGGGGCGGGAACCGGCGTGTTAAGCATCTTCTGTGCACAAGCCGGCGCCAAGAAAGTGTATGCTGTTGAAGCTTGCTCTATCGCCGAGCAGGCTGAGAGAATAGTGCAGCAGAACCATATGGAGGATAAGATCCAAGTTATTCGAGGTACGGTGGAGACGGTGGACCTACCGGAGAGGGTGGAAGTGATAGTCAGCGAGTGGATGGGTTATGCACTCCTGCACGAGTCCATGCTCAACTCGGTCCTTTACGCGCGGGACAAGTGGCTGCAGCCGGGCGGTGTCATCCTTCCCAGCAAAGCCGAACTCTACATCGCACCCATCAGCGACCCGGTGGTAGAAGACCGCTTACATTTCTGGTACACCGTTAAAGACCAGTACGGGGTCGACATGTCCTGCATGTCCGACTTTGCACGGAGATGCATCATGAACTCTGACATCACTGTGAACTCAGTGACCGTGGAGGACGTGCTCTCCCACCCGGCCCGCTTCGCCGAGCTCGACCTGCACACGGTCACCGTGGAGGAGCTGCGGTCGGTGAAGGGCCAGTTTAGATGCGAGTCCTTCGGCTCAGCGGCGGTGAACGCTTTCTGTGTTTACTTCACGGTGACTTTCCCTTGTCCGGACAAGCCGCATGCGCTTGTGCTCTCCACGTCCCCGTTCAAACCGGAGACGCACTGGAAGCAAGCGGTGTTGTACCTGGATGCTCCGATAGATGTGGTGCAAGACACACTGGTTACCGGAGAGGTCAGCATGTATCCCTCGGAGGAAAGCGCCAGACATATATGCATCCATGTGGACTACACGATAGGAGAGCAGAAAAAACAGTCCAAGACTTTTTCTATCCCCGACTGGAGCTCTGAGGCCCAGCCGTAGTGTGGTGGCTGTGAATGCACCAGGCAACACACTGAAAAGTCCCATACTTCATCTCATATCATCTGCCACTTAGACCTCAACCTTCTCACTGTATGTGTGTCTGGAGCTGTCTCTGGTATTTTTGCTATGTAGAATATTATTGCGTTTAAAAACTATGCTCAGCTTTATTCAGCTGAGTTAGGTTGTTACTCATCTCTACAGGCCAACTGTTTAGTGTGTTTATATACACCTGACAAATACATTCTAATATGTGAGCTACAAGACATTTATCTCAGTTTGGAGATGCTTATGATGTGTTATAGTACATGTGTTGTCACATAACCTGCATACTGCATCAAAACATTGCAGTATGTTTTTTAAAGGGGCACTGAAAATATAACATTGATGATGTCATCAGGGGTATATCTGCTCTGGCTTGAGATTTGAATTTTTTAACAAAGCCTGTGTTAAAAACTGGAGGTGTGGAGTTTGAAAAAAGTGGGCTTTTTGATGGCCTTATAAAACACTCTTGTAGGGTGTAGGATATAGTGTCTTTATAGCTTGATCCATACTAATGATTTAAAGGCAGCATATTGTAACCCCTGCTATAGATTGTAGATTATGACTGTCTTTTGTGTCCATCAACTTGAACCGTTTTTATTATTATCATCAGGGTGGTAACAGCATTTGAGACAGTTGATGAGACTAAAACTATTAAAAGTCAGATCAATTGAATATTTTTAAGTGGGTCTATAGCTCCTTAAGGCAGAGTGAGTCAACTTTCACTGGTGTTCTTCCAAACTGTTGAATAAATTCAAAGCCAAGCTTCAGACGTCTGACTTTATAATGAATTCAAACATGCATATTGTGTGGAACCTGATCAAAATGCTGCATTCAAATGCGAATTAAAGCAGCATATTGACTTGGACTCGCTGTAGTCAGGCAGGAGGTGTTTAACGCTAGCTAGTATTCTGTTTTTAATAAAGCATCAAATTGATTTATTATTTTGGTTTAAAGTTATAGTGCACACTTTCATCTGTTGACAGAAAACACTGACTTGATCAAAACTTCTACTTCATCATTCTGTAATGTAGATTTGAAACAATCATGAAACCACACCTTGCTACTAAAGTGAGTGAAAAATTATATTGTATTATTTACCATTGTAAGAGGCAGCAACAATCAAGCATAAATAATAAAAGCAGATAGTTTAGTGAGCTATCCCTTTAAGCAGCTATACAGAAAGCAGGTTTAGATTTTTTTGGTACATGATATTACAGGGTCTTTGATTTAAACTCTAGTAGACGGACACCTCTGTGCGTCAAAGAGAAGTTACTGTGTACAGTATTGAACAAATGGGAACTAGACTAATACACTGTTTGTTTCATTTGTCACGAGTCCTACTGTGTACAATAGATAGTAGCCAACTAAAAAAATACCCTTAGAATGTGTCACCATAAAGTTACCCTGCTACAACTTGAATCATACATCTGTTGCAGGTCTAAATATTCATAGTAAATCACATGACATAAACTGACCACCATAACATCTGTTATTCATTCATTTTAGAGTCTATACAGTGATTGTCACCCCAGAATTGATAATTATAATTAATCCACTCCTGCAAGAGAATTTAGTTACTCCAAGGACAATACAAGGTTCATTAAACCTTCATGTAATCGTGCATAGATTCTTAAAAATGTTAGCTGATGATTCACCTTTCGCACCCTGTCGCTTGAAATATGGTTTCCATTTGTGTCAGCGTCATCAGTACAAATGTGAACCTGCCCCCTAATGAGCGCACTTGAAATGAATCACAAGCTATAGTGTCCACAAATCAGTCTGTTGTACAGTCACTCCAGTGATTTATTCACCTTTCCATCATCCATCGTTAATAATCTTTCAGAAACTGTTTTGTCCCGTGACCTACGTGAAACTAAACTACTTTTCAACATTTTTGAGCCTAAATACTGACTAGAAATTAGTTCTGTGCATCCAGTCAACAACTGGGAATCAACAGACGGCTAATTAAATACACATGCTGTTGCTCATGGAACAATCTGAAGAGTAAATCTGGCTTTAAACTGCCAAATGCCAAATCCTACATCTGGGTATGATGGTGAGCTTATGATATTAGTTCCATATTGAAACATGAAGCATAATTGCTAATATCTAAGCAAAGACTTGACAATAAAAAACACAAGTCATCATTGCAATAACAGTTATGACTCAGGTTCTTAGTCGTAAATGTAGTCAGGCAAAAACAGCATAAACAGAAAGGAACGATGAGAGAAAAGGAATCATCCATGAGCACATTGATAACAGTTTCTGTGGTGAGCCTCAGTTTTAGTGCCCTGGAAGCAACATATGGAGCCATCAAACTTACATTTTAGCTGCTCTTTATATTCCTTATAGCCGTAGTCTTGGTTTTTGGGGTAATATTGTATTTTGTCATTATTATACTACGTACAGTTAAGGATTAATTTCAGATGTGTTAAACTGTGTGTTAGGATGCCGGTAGTCTCTAGAAGGTCATATTTCAAATTGTGGGTTTGTATAAGAAGAACACAACAGTTGAGTTGAATTTGTTAAAATATATTCTTATTTATGAATATAATATTTTTTTACACACATTGAACATTACACAATAATAGAATATGCATGTCATTGCAGAGATCAGTCAATCTGTCAGACTTACCACATTGAAATGTGAAATTAAATTCTACCCTTGCAGCTGGCCTAATGTGCACACACACAGCAGCTGAATTTCTTCTCAGCTTCTACAGGTAGCGGGAAACAAAACAAGCCCCTCAGTCAGAACAAAGGAAGGTGTCCAGAGAATGGAAATGTCAAATGCAGCGCAGGCAGCCTCTGTCAAGCCCAGAATCACACTCATGCATGCATGGCCACTCTTGGCTGCTAAATGCTAAACTAATTGTGATCCCTTCCTGCCTGAAATGATTTGGAAACCAATTAGAAACCAGTGTTGAAACTTGAAATGGGATTATTTGTCTTGTGTTGTGCAGCAATTTAGGAGCCAATCAATGGACAATGTGTTTAATCTATGTTATTTTGAGAGTCATTATTCAACGGTGGATGAGTGAGTGGGGCCAAGAGACAGCGCAGACCAGAACTCAGAACATACGCAGTTGTCTTTAGAAAATATTGTTTCAACTTTTTGACAGTGGTGATTTTTAGGTAGAAATAAAGTAATTTGGTCTGTTGGCATATCATACAACAATCGAGATTTATGTAGTTCCTGGCACAAACCATTGCAAGCAAATAACATCATTTATTACCCCTCTTCCAAAATACACTATCCCATGCACCACATGTCCCAGCACATGCAGGAGAGTTCGAGGGCATACCGGTCGACCATAAGGATGCCAGACTCTGCACCAACTGCACAGCCTTTACGCAACCAAAGGTTTCACTCCCTGTCATCAGCGTGATTTTGCATTTTCACAACATCATTAGCAGAAGCTACTGCGATTGGATTGGCAGGTTGTGTGGAGACACATTGATGTACCATGGAGGAAGAGGAAATTTCTGTTTGTTTAGTTGCAGCATCAGCCTTTGCATTTCCTTGTGAAACAGCATCAGTTCTATTAGTAGGCACAGAGCATTTAACATTAGTCAGCTGAGACCGGCACAAAATAGCATCCAACATGTCATTTACTAAAACGTGAGGACACAAAACATCTTCCATCTTCTCAACTTCCACAATTGCCCTAAGTCATGTGCAGCTCCAAATACGTATCTCAAGTCTGTGTAGATTGTGGCAACCTTTTCAGAAGCAAGAATACAAGCCCTGGTGAGAGCGTACAGTTCTGCAGCCTGAGCTGAAGTTCCAGCACTTCCCAATCCAGTCAGGTGTATGCTGTCTGATGGCTAGCTGGTCTGCTAGCTGAGCCAGCAGTATACAGAACCATGTCAGAATTATGTATTGGTGTCTGCAATAGGTCTGGCCTTGGGGATATACACATGTCAATAGTGGTAATGCAATCATGCAATCACTCATCACATATGTCAACCAAATGAAGGAGAGTAGCTGGATTCAGTGGGGGCGAGCATTTTAAAGTTAGTATGTGGGGAATGGAAAGAATGATTAATCTGAACGGCTGCTGTCATGTGTTGACTAGCAGACAACAGTGGCCACTGCTCTCAGGTAAGATAACATACCACAGACGACAGGGGTTAGTCGAGAGGAGTAGTGTGCAACAGGGCAGTAATGGGACATGGTTCAAAAGGTGGTGACAAAAGTTGTTGTCCATCATGTCCCAAGTACATCACTTCAGGCTGACAAAATTACAACTGAGCTAGCGATGCTCTATGTCCATACTCAGCCAGTCTCTGCAGGGGTAAAATGGTTATTTGCTATTAGGAGTTCATCTACATACTGCAGGAGAGTGGAGCCCCTTGGCAGGTGGAGATCAAGGTCTCATTTCACCGCCGCCATGTATACTGTAGGACTCTCAACAAAGCCCTGTGCTAAACACCGCCGTGTGTATGGCTTGCATTTGAATGTGAATGCATACTGCCTATCTGGAGGCAATGGTATTGAGAAAAAAACTGTACTCAAATCAACGATTGTGTAGTGTGTGGAATTGGGTAAAGAAGATAAAATTAAATTGTTGTTTGGCACAATTGGAGCTATTAGCACTTCAGTGATATTAATGACTTCTTGCATGAATCGGGTCTGTTTGCTTTTTGAATGGGCAAAATGCATGTTGCCATGTTGGTGGTTTGAACCAGTACACTTTGATCCAGCGGTGATTGGATGACACCTTCAATTCCTGCAATGGCTTTGTGAGGCAAATTGTACCGTTTGATCATTGGCAGCTTAGCATTAGGCTTGAGTGTGACTTCATGAGGTGGAGCCGAATTTACATAACCCACAAGATTTTTATGTTTAGCCCATAAAATGGATGGGACGTCTGAAAGCCCTGAAGGGGGTTGCTGGTGCATGACAAATATGCTTTGCCACCGGACCAGAATCAGACTCGCACCACAATACTTTTACAGTATAGATAGTTGCTCCACTATCTACCATTAACCTGGTAGTACGGTGTTAACCTTGAGTTTTTTGCGGGATTACTAGAAAGTTGATTATTTTGCTGCTTGTACATTTAGCAAATGTGAATTTGACCTTTCTGACACAGTGAATTTGACCTTTCTGACACAAGGTCTTTTCACAGGTGTCTGCCCTGTTTTTTGCTCATTTTGACTGTGGGAATAACATTGGAATAACTTTGTGTATGAGTTTTTTTCCTTACTACAGGCCCTGCTTCTGTGTCAGACTCCTCCTCCTGTGGTGTGGTTCCCTGCTCTCCCAGATCTGAATCATAATCTTCCCAGCTGTCTTCTGGTTCACTTGTGTCTGTCTCTCCCTGTTCAGCTATTGCAGCTTGCTGTCTCTCCCTTCATTTTCTTCTTCTATTCTTCTATTTTCTACTTCTCGTGTAACATTTTAGCTTTTTTCTGATTTTGCTACTTTTCTATTCCTTTTTGTCGTCAGCCTTACTTTTCTTTTCGTGCCTAATTCTTTCCTTTACTCTTTCTTTTCTCTCCCTTTCTTCCTGGACCTATCTCTCTCTTTCTTCTGCTGCACCAGCTTGCTTCATCCTGTCATTATAGCTTTAGCACAGGCCTCTAAATCATCAGCATACCATTGTTCTATTTTCATCATTTCTATAGCTCTTGTTTGCAATCCTGTTTGTTGAAACCATGCTGCCACATATTTAGCACTTTGTTCCACTTAATTCATCAGAACCCAACTTGCAGCCTTTTATACTCACTCTCACTCCACATATCTGGCGAGCCACTGTTACCACACTTACATATACTCTTTAATATATCCAAAAACTTCAAGGATTAAAATTCATCTCAGCCATTTGCAGCATCTCTTTTTTAAACGTTCCCTTGTGCGGCCACACACCATCCCTCCATTCACACATTAGAGATGAAAATGGAAAAACATTATTCCATCCTTCTTGTCTACAAACAATTCCAGCCAGCATTTGTGGAGAAAACAGCTTTATTTTGTAAGGTGGGGTCTAATGTAGGTGTGTGTGTCTGTGTGTGTGTGTCTGATTCACTATGCAGTTTATCAAAGACAGGTTGACCTTCTCATCTTACATTTTTCCTGTTTTTTCGTCTGAAGCATGGTTATTCTTTCTTTTAACCTTTGGTGAGTTAACTAGTCTGAGTCACATCTACTCACTGCTTTGGAAGGTTTGTTCCACATTATGTTTTCAACAACACTGCACATGAAGACATTACACATAAACAGATCAAAACAACACTGCGCATTAAGACATCAAGACAAACTGATGCTGCTGCAGTGTTATTAAAATCTAAGTCTCCACACTTTTCTTAGTACAGCAGTGTTGGTTTGAAGCCTAATGGACAAAAACACAGATAATCTCTGTTATTGATGTAAACAAAGTAAGCCTCTCCACATTACTCTTAGTAAAACGTAGTTGGGAATACAACCCCTGTCTCTTCACAACCACACACTCAGTTCTGTCACCAACTATTACCAAATCTATTTAATCTGTTTCTAACATCTGCATTTCCTTTAGGAATGGTCTAAACGGTCAACAGACTGCTGAGGAAAGTGATATGCTGAACAGTTTATTGAAGCTTGATCAAGGACAATGGAGAAGTAGCTTATACAATGTTTAAGTGCAATGGCGCCATCTCAATTCTGAAGACTCACTTCATGTGGTCAGACTTCAAATCCCAACATGTAAATCCCACAAATACTATATGGCCAATGATGGTCTAACTCAATCAGTATCTTCAGTATGCAGAATTAGTCTATTGGTTCGTTACAATGTGAATAAGGCAGTTCAGTCTGGTGCCACTACAATCTGCTCATGCAACCACTACTACTGCAGTATTTTTAATGGGCTTTTACTTAGAATGGAGTATTTTATCATTGCTGTATTGGTACTTTTACTTAATTAAGATCTGAATACTTCTTTGACCACCGTTAATGATGACAATTACTGAGCTGAATCTGCGTCTTCTCACTATTCTGCTTTTGGACTTAATAGTAGCTTCTGCTCAGACAAGAAGTAGACTCATTTTTTGTTCATTTGTGCAGAAAAATGTTTGAGTTTAAGTGCTGTTGAGTATTGAATTTTATTTATTTTGAGCTTACCACAACATGTAGTGAATATTGAATCAAACGATTTCTGGAGCATCATATACACTGCAAAATATTCATCATAGAAAAAAATAAAAGAAAAAAAACCCATTCAGCTAATATTGAGAACTAGTAATGAGGTGTTCTTAGGTGTCTGTGCTCACAGAAATGGTTTCAAACATTTCTTTCAGGCAGGGCCGTAGCTGAGATCATGTTCTCAGTATTTTTGTCATTTTGTGGGGTTTTGATACCATGTCAGCGACTATGACACATGGACTCATTCTGAAATGTGTCCTTGGTCCCAGCATTTCAGATCTTTAAATTAGTCTAGAAACTATCCACACAGTAGATGAAAAAAATATTTTTTTAAACAAATCAGCAGAAAAGAAAACTCCCTTGAAAGCCACATCCAATACTGATGACAGCAGTATTTCTAAAATCATCAGGTCAACTCATGTAGTTTAATGTGACTGAGGTGATGTGGGTTTGCCCTTGAATTCTTCACCTTCTCAAGAGATGGGACATAGTATTCATCTCCTCACGTCTGTGTTGACCAAAGCCTGAGCTCGTTTTCATAAGACTCCTATTGTTCAGAAAATCAGGATAATATTTAGTACAATGTCAGTCTGTTAAAAAGTAACAGCACTAATGTCAGTGCAACATAATGTTGTAACACAACCTGACTTATTGGGAAAAGAACATAATTGGACTTTTTACTATATTACAAAAATGGTAACTGCACTACTGCACTGCGTGTACAGTGATGCATCTCTCAGTATTTCACCTCCACATTGAACACCTTACTGTCAGTGCCCTCTGTGACCAAAACTTGAATTATATTTTCTGAAACTAAAATAGGGGAAACAAATATAAATGACATAATGTCATTCGGTTTGATTGTCAGTAGTGTTGGAGGTTCACTAATTTCTGCACTCATTTGTTTCTGTCGATGTGTTTTAGTGGCCAGATTAACATGGATATCCAAGCTCTATATGGCTCATATAAATCCTAAACGTCAACCATCACATAAAAATCAGGTGAAAATCATTGAACGCGTTTCTACAGAGCTCATTTTCGATTGCGGCTGAAACCTGACTGGACTCTTGTGGCACGGTATCTAATCATGGCCGCTCATTCATCCTTGTATGCTAATGACACTGTGAATAAGCCAATAGGATTCAATTCCCACAGTCAGTTACAGTAACCAATATTTCTGTCAGCACATCCTGAGAGGACAAATTGGGAACACAGTATTGACAAAAGCTAATTTAGTGGACCAACCCCCAGAGTGGTGGACTTCATTTCTCTGGGGCCCAGCAGGCGAGACCATTTGTCATCATTATCATTAGCAACAGGAACTGACTGAAGGTGCCTACTGCCCCAAAATAACTCTGTCCCACTGTATGTCCCTTTATTTGTTCTCAACAGTAATAAAACTGTACACTCATTTCAATGAGAAACAGTATTTATTCTAACCCTGAACTGCAAATATGAGCCAAGAAAGCCACTGCCTATCAGAAATGCATCCAGCTGAACGCACTGAGGCGTGACTTCATGGACGGACACACATGGTACAACAAGGACAGATCTGGACGGCGCGTGTTAAGAAAGTAAATCCCAAATCACTCGCAGGGGCACGTAAATCTGAACGGGATGGCCCCGATTCACAATCAGCACAAGGCAGACGGTTCTCAGCCTGTGAGCAAAGTACACATCCACCAAACACTCCCCCTCCCACTCCCCACTAATCCTTTTCCAATCATGCACTTTTTGGATTATGCTTCTATGTAATTCTTCTCAGGTATTGTTTTATAACTTAATATGATATTTCAATTTAGGGGAGTTGGTTTATGGGTTTAGGACACCGTGCAGGATTGGATAAGCAGCAGAGGTCTGCAGGCAGCAGATTGGAGCTGAGGGTTAGTGCCAATCTGAAAGAACCGTGATAAACCTTTGACACAAAGTCCAAATGGAGCAGGTGCATAAAGGTGGTGAGGCTGACCCGATTCACTGCTCCCAGTACATCCCATATTGCAGTGTGAGACCTGTATTAGTTCTGACTCTCACTAAGTGTCTCGCCCACAAAGAAAAGTTGGGATCCTTTGCATAGTCAGACAGTTTAGAAGTAAAGACAGCAACTCTGAATCTGTCATCTTCTTCTTCCTCCTTGTCTGCATCATATCATGCAAGCAAGGGAATCAAAAGCTCACAAAGTCAAAGTTACAGAGACGTGATTGCAAAGAAGAACACATCTCTTTCATTTTTCTGCTCCGCTCTGAGATGCTGCTTTTGCAGGTTTCACCTTGTCCAAAAAATGTGAACTCACTAAATCTGCACAATACTGGAGGGAAACACATTTTCTGTTTTCTGAAATACTGTTTTTGCAACTTAAACATTAATTCCTTTTTCAGTTTTAGTTTTTTAACCATCACCATTTTTACATATAAAAAGTTTATTCCAGCCAACAGTCAAAAGTCAGTACTGTCTGTTGTGAAGATTTGCCTGAACTTGCATTTGTCTGTTGCAGGTTGATTGATGACACTTGTATTTTGCCACATAAAAGTGTATCGAGCACAAGCTTAAACACAATATCTCTTTGTGAATAACCTGCGTCCTTTCCTCCCTTCACAACCCTCATCTAACAAACACACATTACCATCCATTGAGCAGATATAAAAAATCCTACACCTCTGAGTCTGGCATCTGCCAGACAGGGATGTTCAAAAACAGCTTTACCCATCACTTTTCTAATAACCTTCATGAGATATGACAAGAGGAGAAAAGGAAACGTAGCAACACTCATGTTGGTGGTGGTGAGATGTCGGAACATCGGGCATGTGATTACTGGCCTCTCAAGTATTGAATTGGTTGGATGGATTTGAAGACATGTGGTCTTGTTGCGTACGTGTGTGTAATGTAACACACCTTTCATTCTCCTTGCTCACTGACCTCTAGATGACCTACCTTAACATATTAACATACGCACACTATCTCTTGTCCTCTAAGTGTTTGGGACTTTGGTGTGTACCTGATCTGAACTCTCTCATAAGCCAAAATTAACACATTAAGTGTACTTTACATCTGTTGGAATTGATCAGCTTTATTGATCAATATCAGTGATTCGAAATCAATTTTGCTTGTTCAGATTTCCAGCTTTCTGGCTCATAACGCTGCTCTGAACACTGTCAAACTGCTCTAAAATGGAGAAAAGTAAGCAGCTGCTATCATGTTAGTTATGCTGCATGTTTCTGTTCAGTTTCTCCACTCATTTGATTACATAAACCTCCTATTGTGGTAATGTTTTGTTCATTAGAGGCTACTGTATATTGTGCCAGAGATCTATCAATATCCTAGTTTCTTTGTCACCTAAAAAGTGCAATGCAATTTTAGAAATGGTTTATCATTGTAAAATAAATTGTCATAGCTTTGATTAATGCATGTAAACAGCAGGGTGAGTGACAGCCTCTATATCTGCAAGCAATTGCTCAAAATTAACACCTATTTTACCCTCATTGCTTTCTGTGTCTCTGGGAAGCCTTTTACATCATTACTAAGTGATTTTCTCATCAGTCTCTCCTAAGAGCTTTCAATGCCCTGCTGTTGTTGTGCAATAAAGACTTATGCCACTAAGCAGTCCAATAGATTCTCCTCAAATTACCTGGATTTGCATGTGATCTAAAAAAAAAATCAAGTTCAACATCATTAAATATAACTGGAAACTCCTTTAGTCCAAAATGATCTCAGATGAATATGATGATGAGTGCAGTTAACATGTTTGTCTTCATGTGTGCTCTCAGCTGCTGCTCACTAATAAACTTCAGGTGAAAGTCAACTGTCAAAGCCTCACCGCCTCACTGTGCCTGAGAGCAGCGCGTCTGGTCGCTCTCTGCCGTCTCTGAGGCTCTTTTCACAGGAGACACTTGGAATCTTATTTTTTCTTAACCGCTTCATTTTTTAACAAATTTAAACATTGCATGTGCATGGCTTTCAGGACTCTGGAGGATTTTCATCCCATCGTCGCCACGTGTGTGCCCGCTTCTTAGTGACGTTGCGCCGGTACCGGAGCTCTCCTCCATTCACCGGGAGCGGCCGAGACAAGTGGGTCTCTTCACGGCGAGTTTCCCGTTCGTGCGCCGGGGTTAAGATGTCCCGTTTTAAAGCGGATTTATTTGGCTGCAACAGGCTAGATGGCCGGCTGTCCTCAACGCTATGAAGCACTGAAAGCAAGGTGAGAGGCTCAGACAGCCCGTTTCTTTTGATGTCTCTTAATCTCCAACTGGATGCTCGGGGCGCGTAAACTTTTGAAGCTTCGCCACGACTCGCGCCGAGTGGGTGCGTCGTGATTAGAGAAAGTAAACCCACTATTTTGAGACCGTGCTATTTTTATTTATTTTTTGGTTATGTTTTGTCAGCTTTCGTTTAATACCTTCCCTTTCCCACGCGTGGAAATGTACTAATCAGCACAAGATACACGTTTGTTGGGAAAACCAAAAAGCAGTCTGTAGACACTGAAGGAAAGATGCGTTTTGTTTCTGTGAACACTTTTATACAGAATTCACCTGGATATGAGAGTAAACCGACAGAGAATTAAAACCAGCAATGATCTGCAAACAATCACTAAACAGACACTTTTATTTTCTAGTCATTTGTAGCTGAATAATGTGGCATACAGTGTGACATCTAATCTGCATGCTGGATTCTCATATCATGTTATTAACTGGTCATATAGCCTTGAACGTTACAAGCATCGCAGGTGAGAGAGTGATCAGGGCCTCTCTGGGTTCCTATAGGCTGCATACAGACCGTAAACATCGACACGTTCAGCCGCAGGGAGGCTTGTCAACCCGCTGCGGGGTTAACCTGTGCGCCAAGTGTCGTGACCCGACTTCTCCTAACACCCTCCTCTCTCACTCCTCTCTCACTCCTCTCACACTCTGTGTTAATCAATGATGTGAGAAGACGCTGCATTCTCAAAGCTTGCTCAGGTTTGCTGCCTGCTCTTAGTGCTTTTATTGTAACTTACATGTGAAATGATTGAACATCCGTTGATCTAGTCTCTCCTGAGAACACACGTTTATAACAGCAGCTCTGTGAGTCTTAATGTCTAATTACAATACATACATAGTTTGATACCCCCCACTGCTCATAGTTTTATACCTTTATTTATTTATTTTTTATTATTTGGCACCTCCACCCATTTTCTTATAATGATTTACTTCACGCAGAGGAGGAGGAGATGCCTGCTTCCAGCTATGTGGAGTTAAGTTAAACAACCTGGAAGATGAAAGCGCGTTAATATCCACATAGGTAGAGAGACATTTACACAGATAGTTTTTATTTACATAATCGAGTCAAATCATTCCGGGCTGTGACGAACATTAACTAATATTTAAGATTTGACATTAATTTTAGTAGCTACATATAGTGATGGACAGGCAGCTGAATTAAGCACTGTGTGGCATTTAAAGCAGCTGAACGGATTGAGCCTTTTGAAATGCATCAACACTTTTCATTAAATATGAAGGATTTTTGTTCACACTGTGGGTCGGATGGCAACTAATAATATCTTAACTGCGAATTAGATATGAGCTGGGAGCTTTCCCTCCAAATATTTTACTCGGATGCGATCATTCCTTTGGGACTGTATTAACGCGCGCATTTTAGTTAGAACTCCACCAAAAGAGGTTCAACTCCAGGCAATCCTCCCTCCTGAGTTCCTAACGGGTCCCGAAAGAGGATGGTGCGTGTGTGTGTGTGTGAGAGAGAGAGATATAATGTGTGTGGGTGGGGAGGGGCAGGAGGGGTGGGGAGAGAAACCATAGGTGTGCGTGGGGGGGCAAGCTGACTGTGCGTGTCATCTAATATAGCCTGGGAGCGCATTATCTCCGTCTGGGCGGTCAGTGCTGCTCCATGCCGGGGAAACGACCAGGAGAAGACGCGTTGATGCCAGCGAAAATTCTCAGCAGCCTAATTGGTGTGATTCATGTCCCTGTTGAGTGGCTGAAACCTATTCATAGTCAGTGAGAAGGAGAGAGAGGCAGGAGGAGAGAGTCGGGACGAGATCCGCACGCAGGAGTCAAGCGTCACTGCAAATGAAGGAATTATAAAGAGGAAGGACGCACGTCAGGCCAAAGTTTGTTTTGCAGCTGCGTTGGGTGTTTTCCTTTTCTTTCCTGCGGACGTCACAGTGCTTCAGATTGACGCCGTGATGGAATGACACTTGGAAAGAGGATGATGGACACTTTGGCACCGGAGCTGCTGCTCAGAAAGCCTCCCGTTTACATGAAGCGCGGTGCTGACATAGCCCTCAGGACGGTGATCAGTCATTTGTTGTGAAGTGGCAGGAAAATCCTCCTCTTGATCGTTTTCTCCAAACAGAGTGAGAGATGGTGCGCACAGCGATTCCTCTGAGACTGACGTGCGCACTCATCACATTCCAGTTAAGGAGCGCACTTTAAAGAGCTTCATCCTTCATTCGCGTTCATTCCGCTGCTCTGAACTTGTTGAACGGTGATAAAGAGCAAAGGACAGGCAGGACTGTTTTAGGAGAGGTCTTCGGGAAACGTAAGTTTTTCCATTTGCTTGTAAAGTTTACTTTGTCTGTGTAGAAGCGTGTATTCTGCGTTAGAGGCATCTGGTCGCCACTGCTGGAACTTGATGGCTCTGGCCTGCGTTTATCTTCCATGATGAGCAGTAAAGGAGGCTGCAGCGAGTTGTGGCTCTTTTCATTGTTCATTTCCCTTCTCAACCGTATGTGTAACTTTTAAAAACTTTCTGGACCACAAAGAAATACACATTAATGTATTATTAATTACTTAACAAAGGAGGCGACGTTGAAAGCGTCTAAAACTTGGCTCCATTTCTTCGGGTCATATTTAGAGGCGCCCCCTTGTGGAATTTATTACCTAATCGTTGCCTATCTATCACACATAATTACATGTGTGTCATACTGCAGCCAACCAATGCATCAATACGTCATTATATGAGCAGCCTATTGCAGTCAGACTTGTTTTGATGCATGGTCTTAATATCATGTTTTAAATATGTGATGCTCCTTTTTGCTCAGGTTAGACCAGATGCAGATGATTGTCTGAGGCTGTTTGGCTAAACATATCATTTAAATGTAATCTCCTCGGTCCACATGGTTTAACCTTGGCCTTGTGTTGGATAACACCTTTTTTTTATTTACAATATATCAAAAAATTTTTAATAGTTATTATTTTAATGATATGCTCATATCCATTATCATAACATGAGATGATTGCCTCTGGGTTTATGGGTGAAGGCAAGTACTAAATTAATGAACAAACTTTTTAGCATTTAAAAATATCGGATTGCAGCTGTTCTTTGAGGACTAACTACGTCTGGAGATGAAATTGATTGATTATTTGCAACTAACACGGCCGATACTATTTTTATGGCCTTACTAATTGTGGAGCCTGTTTTCATTTATTTTACTCATTCTATGAAATAATGGCAGGTAGTGAGTCATCCTTTGTGTGGTTGTTAGCAGCTGTCGCTTTAAACCATGTGGCTATTCTGGCTTTTTCCACAATATTTCCAGCTTGTAGGTTAGAGAGAGAGAAAGCTACCTGAGCACATTCTTTAGAGCTAAAGTGGACATTTTTGAGTATCCAGACATGTCACTGTGGTTGCAGAATAATGTGCTAGCAGCCTTTTAGGAAAAGTGTCTTTATTAATGCATAAGGTGTTCCCGTGTCGCAAAGAGAATCATGCTTGGTGGCAAGGAGAAGCAGAGAGAGAAAGAAGAGGGAGAGAGGGAGGAACGGAGGGAGTGTGGTGGAGGCGTGAGCCACTCTGACTGTCTCATTGGGTGCTCCATGCGCTGCTGTGGCTCTGGAGTAACTGACGCCTGAGGGTGTTCAGCTCGACTTGGGGCAGCATCACCACAGTCACCCTGTCAAAAGTGCTGCTCTCACACACACAGAGTGCATGTGGCAGCTTCAGCAGCTCTGGGGAGGGGGCTGCATGCAGTTAGAAGAGAGGGAGAGAGAGGGGTGATCAGAATATTGTGGCAGATGCAGCTGGTGGAGGCAAGTGTAGTACGTCTTCAGCAGTCAGACTCTTGCTGGCCTTTATAGGCCTCAGACCTGTCTGACTCCTGTTGATGCTGTATTTGAGGAACGGGCACAGCCGCATCATATCATATCAGCAGGGTTCAAGCATGGCTTTGTAATAATCAATCAAAATTTTCTTTATCATTTTTCTTTTTCTTATCGAGGTGGAAAAGCCTTTCAAACATTAGATACCAAAACTCTAAACTAATGAAATTCTTTCAGGGTGTTATAGCTCACCTTTTTCATGCATGCACGTTTCACAAACAGGTAATAAATTATATCATATCAGAGGTGGAAAACAAGCCGAGCCAGAAACTGGCAAAGTACAGTTGAGCAGAGCCTCAGCTTTGATTCCCTCTGACTCTGCCCCCTACACAGTCACTTAACCAGCTGTCAGCACTAAACCCATTTGCTACCTGTCATCATTATTAAAAGATCATAAGCCTGCCGATTGAAGGCAGCGACATTTTAAGAAGTGGAAAAGAGCGCTAAGTGATGGGCTGACTGGAAGGCGAGCCCTGGGGATGCATTATGGGCGTGCTTGCTGTTCCACAGGAAGGCTGGTTGTCATGTTTTGCGGGGCCATGCTCCACTCCCTATATGTTTATTCATGAGGACAGCGGCCCTATTGGCAGTTTGTTAACAGGCTAGATTAGGGATTTTGTAAAGATAGGTAAAGAAATCTAGTGAGTGGAGCACAGAGAATTGGCAGGAGGCCGTTTTTTTTTCTGAAGCCAGGCCAGCTTCTGTCTTTATTTATCTTTCATCTGTTACTGTCTTTCTGCCCTTCTCTCTCCTGCACTCTTGTTGCTCTTGTATTAAGATGCTGGTGGGGAATATGAAACAGGTAGAGGCAGAAAAGATGAAAGTAGGTAGAGACAGGACAGAAGCGGGTCAGAAATTGCCCTTGAAGGTGCATAAAATGCGTGAAATTAAAAATGAAAGGGGAGAAAGTAGTCCTGATATCAACAGTAACCTTGTAATTATTCCACTTTATTCTGTGCTAAGCACATCCTTTAGAGCTGAAGTACACATAAAAAAAAAAAAGACATAATTTATAGAGTTAAATAGTCGGGCAGGTGTTTAAGTACTGCCCCCTGTGGGTCATTGTGAATGAGTAGCGGGCATGTTATGACCTGACAATTTATTTTCTGCTGTGTCCTGGATGAGAAGAATCTGGACTTTTTGATCAGTGAACAGCCAAGAGTGCAGTCTCGAGCACCTCACAGCCAGCAGCAGGACAAAATGCTGAACTCACATAAACCAGCCAAAAGTAAAACAATCAATATGGTCAAAAATTGAGCAGTGGACGGACGGGAGCTGAAGCCGTTGTTGGGGACGGAGCGGGGCGGTGAGGAGGTGTTACAGTGGATCAAAAGAGCAGATGCCAGTTTTAAAAGTAAAAGGTATTTATTTTGAAATATAGTAAAATTGCTGCTGAATTAGTCCAAATTGAAGTGAGAAATAATAATATAAGTTGAGGACAGAAATAAAGGGCATTTGTTTATTTTATCATGTGCATGACTTACAAGTGACTCCTATTAGTAGTAAAGAGCTGCTCTGGAGACACATGTGTAACATTTCCCACATGATTCTGAGAAACACTCAGTCATGCTCGAGTGGCTTCGGGGATGAAATAGAAGCGGGCACCAGGGGCTTTTTCTCCAACCTAGAGGCAGGCAAGCGGTCGGGTGCATGGGTGGCTGTTTGGGTGGGTGGAGTGACCTCGCTAGCCGAGCAAACCTTCTCCTGGGTTGCTCGGGCCTTGTGAAAGATTCATGTGTTTAAATATAAAATCCAGCTGGCTGCTTGCAGCGATCACGGACTGATCTACTGTATGAGGTGTGCTATAGTAGAGCTTCTATGTAGGTTTTCAAAAGCCTGTGTTGACATTGTTGACTTGAAGCCGGCAATATTTATTAGATGAGAACATACAGTACCTTTTTACATTACAGTACCACATTTTCCTGCAAAGAAACATGCACATTTTCAGGGTTTCATGAATATATTCTTTTTTGGGACAAAAAGCCTAATGTTTTTTTGTTTTTAAAAAAAACATTGTCACATTGTCACACCATAAAAATCACTGCTTTTATATTTTATATATTAATTCTTCATATCTACACATTTTAAATCCCTTCACTCAAACATGTTGCTTATTTTACCATTTTATTTTTTTTTATTTTTGAGCTGTAGTTTGAACTATTGTGCTGTCTTAAACATGTATAAATGTGTCTAATGCTTTAACTCGTAGGTGAACAGCATTTTGCTTTACTCAAATCCACTTCTATCTTTCAATACTGCTTACATTTGTTTTGTATCTTAATTTGTTAATATCTATTTAATATATTTGGAGTAGTACTCTATATGCAGGTTAATGTATATTATAAGCATTTATTTTCACAATAGACCAAAGTTAAAATTTAACACAAAAATAGTTTTTAATAGTTTTTGTGCAGTCAAGGCTCCCTCACACTGCGACCTCCCGCTGTTACTGTAAGTGTTTATCGTTCTGTGTCTACGCTGCAATTTATATTCTTGTACATGGAAGATTTTCAGACTTCCTGCGAGCAGCTCCTCTGATGTCCTCAGACCTTGATCGATGGTTGGAGGAAACGACCTGCTCTAAAATAAACCCTTTTCTCACTTAAAATGCACATCCACACTTCTTCCATCTGCTCTCTTCTCACTCCCTCACCTCCCCTCCTCGGGGGGATGGAGGGTTATAAGCAGGGAGTAATGAGAGGAAGGGGCCGCTGTGTCCAAGATGGTAGAGTAATAATGACCCCGCTTTTGTGATATCTATTGCTTGTTATCGAAGCCCTCACAGTGCTTGTTGTCTCATTACCCATGACTCGAACCTCTCTTTATCCAGAGGTTGCACGTGTCGCACACACACACACTTTTACACACTTTCCGACCAGCTCTTTAGTCTCCTCTTTAACACGGTAATATTATGTCTCTTAATGGGAACAGGGATCTCAGTGCCTCTGGATAATTGGCTGCTTCCTCACCTGCTGACATCTCTCCCATTGACATTCTTACATTTTACATTTAAGGTGCTTCATTTCTTTCCCTCTTAACCTCTCCCCCCTCCCTGTGTCCTCTGACTTGAAATATGTGTTCTTGTTTTTCTTTTTTTTTTGTACTGCACTTACATTTTCTTTCTCTATCAGCTTCCGCAAAATATCAGGTTCCAGCCATATATGTAGATAATGATATTAAATTATCTAATAATATATGCCATAGGGAGTTTTTTACTGTACTACGGTGGGGGGTATTTTTCATCTAGTCATGTCCATTTTAATACCTCACCTTTACCAAGCTTTTATGTCCCATATGTCATCTGGTTTCAGGTGGCATCAAAGCCACTGTGTGTATTTGCTGTATTGTACAGGGTGTATTTATATGCTACAGAGCCTTTGCCATTGACCTTGGCTGATTCTTAAAACGATGATGATTTACATTTTATCATGTTAAAATGACTCTGAATGGTGTGAATGTATTTGGCACAGCAGCTCTAGAGCTACCATACCTTTCTATTTGTGACTTTATAATGTAAATCCTATACATTATACTAATATCAGTCTAATATACACAGTAGAAATGCTGCTAAATGTGCCTTCACATTATATGTCTGTACGTCTTGTTGTTGCCTCTTGCGTCTAGCTGTTACAACACCTGTATGTAGTATATTATTTTTCACATATTGTCTTTCTCACACTCACATTACACATATGTCACCACTTCTTTTTGTCACAGCTTGTGCTGCTAGCGCTGCATTTATGCACATCTTGTTGAAATCAGAACTTTTTGCTGATTCTCTATTTACAGCAACCTGCATGTGGTGTGTTAATATAATCCAGTTGTCACTAACGCACTACTGTTTGCTAGGACCCAGTGTCTAAACCAATCTAATCTAAACTAATGCCAATCTGCGTAATGAGCAATGTGTGTGTTAATAACGTAATTTTGCTGTAAACAACTGTCAGCTACATGAGGACTAATTGATCACTAATCACAGGAAGATGTGTTGGGTCAGCACACACACACAAACACACACACACACACAGACACTCACTCAGCTGACTGATTAAGCAGTGCTAAAATGTCCACCAGTCTGTCCCTCCTGTCTCCGACCGTTGGCTCTGGTCTCGATCAATCACCTGCATTCAGGCTGCTGTTTGCAGGCAGGAAACCTTCACATACTTGTATCCGTGGACCAACTGACTCACTGCTGTATTTCTGACTGGAGAGATAAAGATATATGCAGGTTGTAGACGGCCTAATTTTATGTTTTAAAGGGTCAATTGAAAAACTAAAATCTAAAAAAGGAAAAACAAATCTAGTATTTGTGATTATACATACATAATGTAGTTAATGAAACGAAAAACAGGAAATTGAATGTTTGCAAACTTATAACATGACTGTGTTTAAATAGGAGTTTCAGTGAATATATTTTAGACAAAAGGAAAAGTGAGGCCGCAGCCCAGAATAGTTGACAGATATAAATGGATGCTACGTAACCTAGGAAATAAGTCACTGTGTGTGATATAGTGTAGTGGCTCCACCACTTAAGAGATGACACTTGAAAGCAGCACAAGTCACAAGATATTTATGTTAAAGTACCACAGCTTTTATTCTAAACTGCAAAATGGGACCTTAACAAGGAAGAATGGCAACTTGACCCTGTTGTAGTCAAATCCTGGTGTCAGTTTTTGCTGTACACTTTATTTCAAAGGATCTCAAGTACATTTACACTATCTCAGGTACATAAGCAGAAAATTAAAATATCGTTTGTTGATTTCCATCGTTTGACATTTTTCTTTCATGACATTTGAAATGAACATTGATATTACTCTCCAGCAGGTTGTTGAAAAAAGGATTGTCAGGTCCATCAGCGTACATACTAAATTATGACACGAAAGATATCCTTGAGAATCAATGACTGTCCCAGAGAAACAGACATTTTAACAGCAACTATTCTAATTCAATATAGCTGATATAGCCAAGTTTTATTATTTAAACCACTTCAGGTACAACTATATCCATTCAGTACACAGTCTCACCTTCTCCCAGCACTTCTTTTCTTATTGACACAGCAAAAAATAGTTTCTGTCAGCTAAAAAACTGAAGTACTGTAGTAGATAAAACTGTAAAATGTGGACTGTTTTAATGTCATATTTCATGTCATGTAATGTGTTTAAGGATAGGAAGTACATTTACATTAAGCAGAGCATTTCATAGTCCTGCTCAGAATTTAAGAAGCCAAGCGAGAAATCAAAATCTTAGTTACTATATGACCATTATTGCTTAAAAAAACACAATATTACTTCATGTTTTTTGAGCTAGATGCATGCTCTCATTCATTCAAGCCCATGCAGTGTGGGGTGTGTGTGGGTGGTGAAAGCTGTAACACAGTAGACTTAATACTGAGACGATGGTTTGGTGTGAAAGCAGCAGGTTCCAATTCACCTTGATGGCCTCGCTTACTGATTTTCTCTCTTCTGATTGAGAACAAACACCAACATGGCACCCTTCTCTAGCACCCATCAAACTTTCTAGTCACACATACACCTTTCACCCATGTAATGGCGCCAGCTAATGCTCTCTTACTGTCAAATTCTTTTCCCATAAGGGAGGTTTATTCACCCTCCTCCCTCTTCTTCTGTTTCTCATTTTTCCGCAGCGCCAGATTGCCACACAAGACAAGGACCATGATTGACAGCCAGGCAAGCTGAGGAGACCTGTCACTCATCTTCCTATCAGTGTGTCAGAGGGCTATCTCTTTCTCACCTCCCCCCTTCCTCCTCCTTCTCCTCCACCGTCCTCCTCCCTCCCTCAATCCTCTCCTCTTATCTTCTCAATGGGTTGGTAACCTCACCGTCCCTTCGTAATTACCAAGCTCCCCAGAAACCTGAAAGAGACTGAAATAGTAAAGAAAAACAAGACAACACTTTCAAAATCGACCCTTGCTCCACCTGCCGGGAGTTTGGCATGCCTCCTCACTCCAGCTGAGTGAGTTGTAGTAAGTGGACGTAAAAGAGGAATCCTTTGTTCATACGCCTTCGTAAGGAGATACAGCTCCTTGAGAAGGAGTCGAGAGAGGATCAGTCATGCGTGTCCATTTTGCGTTGACGCTGCAGGCGCTGTGGACTGGTGTTTGCCAGGCGGCCATGCAACACTACCCTGCAGCATGGGGCCACTACGATGTGTGCAAATCCCAGGTTTACTCAGATGAAGGCCTGACCTGGGACTACATGGCCTGCCAGCCAGAGGCGGCAGACATGACCCAGTACCTGAAGGTTACTCTGGATCCCCCCAACATCACCTGCGGAGACCCTCCAGAGACATACTGCGCCCTGGTGAGTACATGTGCACACTGACATGCAAAAAGCTTCATCAAAAAGTGCAGACAAGAAATCCACCCCTTAAATAAAACTGTAAACCTAGTAGTGTTTCTAGAGTTTTCCATCATCTTTGCCTGTAAGCATTCATTGCTTTGGCATTTTACACCCACGACACACTGGAACAAGAATCATAGAATAGTGTAGAGTGCTGTACTGCAATGGTTCAAGAACACTGCATTAGTCCTCATGGTCAGTTTCCACCTTTAAAACCTTTATTTGTGGCACCCAATGACACTTTTTGTGTTGGGGACATTTGCTTGCTTTCCTTTGAGAGGTTGATCTGCTTCAATTTCTCTTGTGGTGATCAACTTTGAGATAAAGTGGAAAGGAATACTTATTTTGTCTGTTCAGCCACACAGTGTTCAGCTTAAAGTTGTTTTGGTCCCAAAACACTTGACTCTAAAGGGGAGTTTAAAAAATAATGACTCCAATTAATGTTTCTTTTGGTTTAATTTCACAAAAGTAGCGTGAGAGAGTTATTGAATCAGAGAACAAGCATCACTTGTGAATAGGTGGCTCTACATTGTTGTACACCACAACAAAAAGCAGTGCTTGGTTGATTGGCTCCTCTGCGGTGCTGGTGATTCTATTGCAGTCATAAATATCACAAATTCCTGGCGGAGCTGCAAATAAAAAGGAGCAAAAGATGCATATTAGTTCAAGTACTATTTATCAGCACTTATTAACTGCCCTCCTCCTTATTCAGGGTCCTTTTCACTTTCAAGCCCACAGCTAGTCGCCTCAGATTAACACTAAATGATTTTGGGCCATTGTGTGTTAGCAAGTCATCAAAGATTCCCTCAGAACAAATGTACTCCACAACAGCTTCAAGAGCTCTGGATAAATAGTAAGATGTTCCAGGAAAAGCAGTAACTTGAGGAATATAAATAGACAGTCTCCATCAGCATAAAGTCAGCTGAGAGGAGAGACAGAGGAACAGAGAGGGATTAACAAAACACAGATGACAAAGACAACGAGCGAATGATCAAGAGGGAAGCGAGAACGAGGGATCATGGTGGAGACAGAGACTCAGAGGACTATGAGCAAAGCATACGGTGACTGAAGAACTAATATCTCCTGCGTGGGGCAGGATGGGGGATCTGAAATGTGAATAATTCAACATGTTTTGTAGCTAATGTGTTTTATTCATAGGACACATTATTCAGCCCGACATCTCTCAGGCACTTTTTGAAAAATGCTGACTCCCATGATTGACTGAAGGTTGGTTCAAGGCAAAGGGAGTTGGGCGGGGATTGAAAGGGAAGGACACCATATCTGGGAGGTCGTCGTCAAAATAGGGTCACCCTCCGTTCTCCCTGCAGGTGGCCTCGTGACCTCTGATTGATCCACATTTGAACCTGAAGTGTGTCTGGTATTTGCTTTGCAGTGGCTGTGTTGTGGATAAATTAGATGATGTCTGAATCCTGGATGAGCAGTGGTCCGTGTCTGCTGCTTCCATGGAGCCGTTTCTATTTCTGGATGCACAGTTGAAACTGAGTTTATTATTATTATTATTATTGCCAGACTTTTTAACAGTCTGATGATCGCTTATTGAATTAGCGGGAGTTTGCGCCGTGCTGTCGCCCTCATGTCTCCAGCAGTCAATGTGATTGGAGTGTTTCAATTAAACAGGCAGTGGTTAGCTCCCACATAACCATTTCCTCTCCTCTCTACTGTACTCTACTCATCACAAATCACACAAGCATCAGTGAAATATGACCCCCGCTGCTTACCATAGAGTCCAATTCTCTGCAATCGGTTTATATTTACCCCAGGCAGTAACGTGGCTCCAAATCAACATCAGAACAATTATTACTGATATTCCAGCTACTGTGGCTGCCAATACGCTACTGCAATGCCAATAGTGGTTTGTATCGTAAGTAAGATCATTGCAGATTCGGAGCAATTATCATTAGGCCGCGTTATCGGGGAATTTCATCTCTCTGGTAATTGATTTTGTGCTCATAGAGGCTGGTGTATTTTAAAGCCTTGTGTCTGCTTCCTGGAGTGCTGAAGGAAACAGACACCAAAGCCTGCCGAGAGGAGAGAGAGAGAGACAGAGATGCAGCAGCTCGAGGGCGTGGTGCTTATATGAGCATGGTTATCTCAGGTTGCGGCCTTCATCCCAGGGTCACAGATAAAGGCAGACAGCCTCACACACATACACACACCCCCCATTAAAGACTTTTATTCTGCTTCTAGCCCGGTGACCTTTTCGATAGCAATAAGCTGGTATTCACTGAACTCTGATACACGAATCCGCCATCATATGAGATTTCTCTGTCGCCTCCAGTTAGAATGACTGTGCGACCTGTCCAGGCTGTTGAAGGCCAGACTCAACCAGTTGATGAAGTTGAGCATTCAGGCGAGAAGCTTTGACGTCATACAAAAATTGTGTATAATTGCAGAAAAACATTATTGTAGTGTATTCTGCAATTCAAAACACAGCAAACAAGATGTTTCCTTGAGAACATAAGCTGAAATAATTATTACATTTAAAGGTGCTGGGCAGTACACTGTAGATAGATTAAACTGAGTTGTAGCTGTGCTTTCTGTGTAGCTCCTGCACCATATATAGATGGACTCTCAAGGGAATTATCAGTGTTTCATTTACTCTACAGCAGAGATGTGTAGTTAAAACTGACGTGAAGTAACATCCACTCATTTACTTACACACTCTGACACACACAACTTATTAAACACAGCATGATCTTGCCTGTGTTAGTTATTACTTGGTGCATAGAGCATAGAAGGTGTTGCTCTATAATTTATACCACATATGAAAACCATGTATGTGTGTGTGTGTGTGTGTGTGTGTGTGTGTGTGTGTGGATGTCCTCATGCATTCCCATAAAAGTACTGTATGTCTCTATTTGTGCCATCAGTTCACAACAAGGAAATGCTGATGAATGCTGAAACCTGAGTCTCAGCAGACCGGTGCATTTCATAGCCAATCAAATCTAAATGAGGAAGCAGAGAGGATTATTAAAAACAAAAAAAGGTGGTGCAGTGTGTGGCTTTTTCCCATTTTAGCTCCAATGAGAGGTCATTAAAGCTGTGCCATAGTAAATCACAAATAGTGTCTTAATCATTCTCCATAGCCAATAAGAAAAGTAGAGGGATGCACTGATTTAAGCTTTAAAAAGCCCCCATTTAACCATTAGCAATGCTGGATGGGCCAGTAAAGGTAGCTCTATTAATGTGGGTGATAATTGTTTTTTCCACCAAAGCTGTAGTATGGAACACTGTGTTTCCAGTACCTGACAAAAAAAACAAAATCACAATTTTTATTTGTTACACCAGCAAGGGCTTTGCTAGGTGTTTTAGCCAATAAAGGGATCCCGTGGATTTACATTGGGATATACAAATCTGACCTTTTACTAAGATGACCCTGATTAGAGGTTTCAGACAGACACAAAGCATTTTACTCTGTGCCCCACCACCCCGCACTCAGATGCTGTGCTGCCTCTCCACAGGCTCCATGCTGACATTTCCTTGAGAGACGGGTGCGATGTCAGCAGCAATATGTCTCATTTCATATTGTAACACTCAGTCAATGCAGAGGTTAGAGGAGGATGAAAGGGAGAGAAAAGAGATGGCTGCATCTTTTGCACGGCTACAGTGTTGTCTGTGACATTCTGTCTCATAAACCTGTTTATATTGGCTTTTTTTCTGAACGGGCGAGACTGCAAAGAGAACACAAAGGCGGCTTTTTAGACCTGCTGATTGACTTAAAAAAAAAAAAAAGTTGGATTCTAGGGATGTAGTAGCAATTAACCAGCATTGCAAAAGTAATTACTCATTCAATAGAACTGTTTAACATCAGAGGATCAAGTCAACTTGATCCATTTTATGTGTCTTCTTTCATATTTGCCCAACCAAACCAGATCAAAGGTTTATTTAAATCTGTGACAGAGGCGCAGGAAATGGATCAAAACAAGCTAAAAGGAAAACGTGTAATTCTCAAGCTCTTGGCGCACGACTGATTGTTCTTTTTTTTAATTTGTGATTGCTATCTGGAGCGCCAATAAACATTATTATTATTTCTGAATAATTCACAGAAAGGCCGTGTTTAAGACTCAACAGATTTTTTTTCACACATGATCTTAATTTGTGCTCAAGGAAATGGTTTCTTTGACTGAATATGAATTTAATTAGCTTAATAAACAAACAAACACATTTTCAATTTGTAGTTAAGGTACATTTTATTTTCCTCTGTGTTTCATGTGTTTGACTTGACAGATAACGCCCTTATGGTTGGAGCAGTTTTCATCATCTCAGGGCCATAAAATACTCTGTATTTCAACTGAAGACTAAAGCTGAAGCTTTTTTTTAGCGCAACTGTCAATGATATATTATGCCACGGGAATGGACACTCTTAAATTACTTTAAAATAAAAGGGACTGATATTTCACCACTATGCCATACCTCCCATGAAAATTAATCCCATGCTGAAACCTCTTTATATTTCATTATCAACATCAAGGCATAATGTACAATACTATTAACAGCAGCTGGATTGTAAGCTTTTCTGTAGATGGTAACAGTTAATCATTCCCAGAACACAAACCCGATACTCTCTTGTATTGCATGTTATTACAATATACAATACATTAGCATTTTGATTCATTATTGTCCAATTTGATTAAGTCACTGCAGTAAAATTAAATTAAATTGTGCACGTAATTAATTCCCTAATTTATAGGGATTAGGAGAACCACCAATCTGAACCCAGCAGCATGTGAAGCTTTCCTTTAGTATCTCGATACATTAAGCTGAAATCCAGTGCAGTGAGATTGGGTCAGATATATCAGATATCGTCTAATACAGCATAGAACTGTTGAGGCAGTCATACTGCATGTATTTGGTCAACATGAAGGTTATACATACATATTCTCTCCGAGCCATCCTGTGTCTTAAAACTTTGCATGATCACATTGGGCACTAAATTTATTATTTTCTTATTAATTTCAACCATTCAAATTCTTCCAGGTCTTCAAGCACCAACACATTCGCAGCCTAGTCAACCAGCCTTGGCCAGGCTCAAGAGATGTCCATTAAACAAGTGTTGGCAGAAAATCCCACACTTCTGTTACGGGCTCAGGTTTGCATGGTCCACAGTCTGAGTAAGACACATCATGGCTTAATTATCATCCAATTATCCTTAGCAACCATAAGTAGGCCGGTAATGTTCTGAATTTACATGCTGAAATAATGTGCTTTGGGCTATATTAGGAGCAATACTCTGCATGTAAAGAGTCTGGGGTGTTTTCTCCTAGATTTTCTAAAGCAAAGGTGTAAGAATGGATTAACAGTGTATTCACCTGCTCGGTTGTAAGATGAAAATGTTACCTTATCGAGCTAACTAGCATACTACCCAGAGTAATTACATCCAAAGCCAAAGAGCACGTAATTAACTGACAAACTCCATTAATTTGTAGGGGTTATAGTTTATGTTAAAAAAAAAGAAGATGCTAGTTGTTAGCATATGTAGTCCCTTCACTGTGTGGGAGTTGGTCAAATTTCCCCATGGTTAATCTGCCATGTTACGCTTAACTGTATGTGCAGCACAGGAATGGAAAGCTTGACAGCCATAGCAACAGTAACTAAGAGGGGTGGAGCTTAGTGTATCTTTATGTTGTAGTGAATATTAATTTTTACTTTGTTACCTTTGTCACCATTATCAAAATTACTATCCAATCATCAACAGCATTTCCACCATTATCTTCCTTAATGCCACCTTCACCATCACCACATCATAATGTGCTTCATGGGTTAAATTGATAAAGTATTGTAAAAGTGCAAACAGGAGAAAAATGTTTACTCCCTGGAAAAACATTTCTAACAGTAAAGTTGGTGAAAAGTTGGTAGATGCAGACAACATCAGGTGTTGTTGTGTGAGTGTGACTCGTCTATCTGAGCTGCATCAAGGCATTCAGTGTTGCCTCACCGTTTACGCTGCCATAACAAGATAACAGGAGGCCTCCTTGACTCCAGCCTCCTGCTGTTTTCAAATTTCAGGAAAAAAAACATCTCTTCCTTTGCCACAAACTGGAGAGGCAAGCTTGGAGAAGTTGAAAAATAGGAAAAGTACTTTATTGCATGAGTGACAATAACATCTGTTAGAGAAGGACTTTTGTTTCATTTTGGGAAACAAAAACATTATATATAAAGAAATTAATTCCCAGAAACTTAGTATTGAATATAAGTCAAGGAAGAAATGATGCATCATAGCTCGGATTTAGCCTCCGAATATCAAGTCACCCAGAAATATTACATTATCTCATTGTTAAATGCTCCCTTCACTCACTGGATTTGAGAACCCATGCATAATACGAACCAACCATATGGACCCTCAGTCTGATTTCTATAGCGCAGGCTTGTCTTCTTCTTCTCCCATGTATTTTATTTGGTGAAGACATTTTTACCCTCTTCTCTCTTGTACTGCTCTGTTGGCTCTAAATCCCTCTTGTGGTAATGGGTGATTTTGTTGCATTTCACATTTCATCACTCATTAAAAAATATTGTCTGTTACCCCACCACTACACACACACACACACACACACACACACACTCTCATCATCCCACTGTACTCCTTCCACCTTTTGTGCACAAGGCTCTGAGAATAGATGGAGATAGAGTAGTGGGCTGCTGGAGAGATCCACTGACTTTTAATTGCTCTTTGAACCTCTGGGTAGTATTGCCCCTCAGAGCTCACTACCACCTCCCTCTGTGGGATAACAAATGGCAAGCAGACACACTTACAGAGCCGCAAGCATGGCATACGGTGACATTCATATTTAGAAGCCCTCATGATTTCATTTATTTGTGTTAGTGGCTTTTTAATGTTAATTGCAGCATATAAGTGGGAGCATTCTGAATGGAACAATCCCAGTGATCCCATTCCTCATTTTTATCCATGGTGGGAGGTCAGATGCTCCCACAGCCATGGCAGACGCTCTCCATCCTCTACTCAGCATTTCGGAGCAGCAGGGCATCCCGTCTCTTATCAGCACAATAAATGCCTTTTTTAAGTTGAAGTGTGTGTGTGTGTGTTTGCGTGCACATTTCTCCGTCTGCTTCTATTTGTGTGTGTGTGTGTGTGTGTGTTAGCTACATCCACACCACAGGCTTTCATGAATTCTGAAGAGCAGCTCACATCTTACTGTGCTTTAGACCACTGTTTACATCTATTTTAAAATGTAACCTACTGTATAGGCTGTACTAATATGAGCTGCTATAGAAAAGTATGCCAGTATGTGCTTTAAATTCTGCCTGGATTGAGTTTGTTTCACCCATTTTCTTTTTCTTTACACCACTGGGGGCCACACTGCTATACTATTACACCAATGTTACAGTTACAGTCGTCTCAGGTGAACATTTACTGACTGTCATGGCAACACTGACAAAATTCAGACTGCAAGTCACATACAATTCGATTTAATGTTTGTATGTGTATAATTTCTATATGTCAAAATAACACAGTTTTCAATTAGACATGAAAGAAAAGCCAAGAAAGAGATCACATAATTAACATTTGTCTTATTACCTCAGAAGAATAAGTGTTAAACCATTCAAGTTCTATTTTCTGTTAATGCCATCTTCATCATATGATGGAAATGTGAAGCTGTACGTTTCACCCTGCCAGGCTTCAAAAAAAGACTTCTGGATTACCTTGACTGACAGCTCCCAAACCCTAAGATCTGTTTTGTCTGGTCCATACTGAGCATAGGGCAAACTCCAAATCAATAGCAATGCTATCAGTGATGGAAATTGAATGCTGTATCTGAATGCTGAGTACCCCCTCATGAACTGCATAAGAACATTTTTTTTCCGCCGCTCATCTCAGATATTTTTCTCCCTGGCAGATATGAGTATAGCCACAGCTAAGAGAGAGTGTAAAGTTTGTTGGGTTGTGCACCTTTTTTTGGAGCATCAAAAATAGATCTCAGAGGTGAGAGGCCACAGATGGAATCGTTTTTCCAAGTACAGAGTCGGCTCTTTATTTAAAGTGATATTATACTGCGGTAGAACATTTTCATTTTCCTGTGCGCTCAGCTTGATCTGAAAATGAGAAGTAATCTAAAGTTTTCTGCCACGTATAATTTTGTTGACTACTCATCGAGAGTTGCAATCAGGCCCGATAACTTGTTCAGATGTCTGCTCTCAAAAGACAGCAGACAACATAACAAGCAGAATGAAGTGACATTTCTGCTGGAAATATCAATATCAAACCCATATAAGGATATATAATCCAAAAACTACAGAAATATGAGAGCTGTCACTGAGATTTTCAGCCATTTGACCTTTTAGTAGAAATGGCTTCTCTGTGCTAGTGGTTCCTCAACTTATTTAGACCATGTCAACTTTTTAAAAAAGGGATTTATTTTGACACGGCACCCTAAAGCACAGAGCCCAATAGCCTATATGTGCTCAGAAACGTCTCAAATTTAACAATTTTATTTTATTATAGTATATTATATTGTGCTGTATTATTCGATATTAACTTAAATAAATAATATAGACTCATTCTGAGATCACTCAGAATAGATACCAACAGGTGCTCTGTAGATTTACAGATACTTTAATCATTGTAGGCCTATTTCTTCATTTTCATTAATTGTAATGAGTTTATATTTCATGTAGCCTACAAGAAAAAACAAACAAACCAACAATATTTAATAAAGGCTAGGGGCATTTTAATGGGACAATGTGTAAGCGTTGATGTGAAGAGAGAACAACCTCTGACTGCACTGACAGGACGTCTCCGGTGATCTGAGAGCAACATAACACTATTATGAATCTGTCTTCCACAACAAAACCTGCCCATTAAGTCGTTAGCAGAGTAGTTTCATCAATCGGCTCGGATTAAGTCATCCCTGTTCAGAGCTGAGATGTTTCAGCCTTTCTTTGAGCTCACACTTTGTGAATGCTGATTTGCAAAACTCCAAAGTGTGTTACTATGATAATCATTTTGATATTTATTGCTTATTTATTCTGTTTTCATACGTTCAAAAAATAACTTTAAACATAGTTAATATAAATGTCACAGTTTTGTTTTGTTTTGGGTTTTTTTTATGTGATGACATCGTTATTAAAAAACACATAATAAATGAACAGTGATATGAGGCACACCACTGCTCTATGCACTGTCCCACACATGGCTGAGTTGCTTTGTAAGCTAGCATCTGCCCCGCAGAGGGAACTGGAGCGGTCAGCGCACAAGACAAAGGCCTGGAAAATATCCTTGCTTAATTAAAGAAGGGGAATAACCAGTGCAGCTATTTACACCTAATTCTGACATAAATCTGCAGTTATCGCACTGGCGAGACCGTCTTCTCTCCAATTTAGGAAGTACCCTGAGAGCTTTTCCTTAATAAGCAATCCTCCTGATTAAGCTGTGGCAAGAATTACAGTCTCTTTCTGTGAGTGAGAAAAGGACAAGAGAAGCTGAATTTAACTAGAGGCAAGGTAGTTAGCAAAGTGCCGTCACGGATATTGAGATGGTTAGCATTTTATTAACCGGAGTCAGGACACAGAGAGTAATTGGTAAATTGGGTGTAGACTTGCAGTGTCTGCAGGACTTTGACCTAAGGGTGCTGGGATATAGACACTTGGCATTTCAACCTCTCCATCTCCCAAACCATCCACTCAGGCAATACTGTCTGCCTCAGTCCATTGCTCCCCTAATTAGCAAGTTGTTTTATTTCCTGTGGCTGCTAAACTAGTTTTCAGCCCTTTTTTTTCCCCTCATGACTTACTGTGGGATGAGAGGACATGCATCTCCCACAAGGTGCCAGGCACTGTTCAGAGAAGCACGATGTGACAAGGGTGCAAACGGTAATCTGTTCATTATATTTGCAAGGACAGCGAGCGATTGAGAGGCTTGGCGTGGAAATGCATTTTACATCCTCTCTGTCTGCACATCAGAGGCTCTAAATGAAATGATTTAGTTAGAGGTGCGAGGCATTAGCTGTTACTCTGGGATACATTGTCATGTTGAAGGCGCTCTTTCAATGACATCAGCATCACTTCAGACTATTCCCCCACCGTAAACACAAGGGCGATACGGCAGGCTGTGGCAGGGAGCGTTGGCGTTTGATATGAGTCTGCTATCCGCTCCTCGCCTGAATTCCCTTGGATCTCATCAAGGTCCTTCTTCTACTTGTATTATTAGCTGACTTGCTGGCTTTCCATCACCCTTACTTTTTAGAGAAATGCTGAGAAGCAGACTAACACAGATCAGTTGTTGATTAAATGAATATCTGAGTTTTATATTCTTGATACATTTCTTTCTGGCCCAATGTGAAATTGGGTTTTGAAATGGTTTATGACTGCATGTATACCAACATTGGATGCAGTGTATGGTGATGCTTTTGAGTTAGTCTCCATTGTTGTTGAGAATTATTATGACCTTTTACTTTATTGATGAGAGTTACACGAGAGTATAAATACCACTTATTATCTGTCCTCCTAAATAGCAAGCTATAGTCAGTGGTTTGTTTAGCTTAGCTTAGCATATAGACTGGAAGAACCATTAGTCTTGCTCTGTCAAAACAGTAGAAAATGTGCATACCAACACCTCCTAAAAGCTCACTAATTAACGTGTTTTATATTAATTGTTCAATTGCACAAAACTATAAAAATGACAATTTGTGGTTTTATGGATAGTTATGTGCTGAACTATTTTGTGGTGCACTGACTTCCTAGACTGGCAACGATGACAAGACTGCAGGTTTTATGCAAAACTAACTGGATTCTTCATATGTAGGGGACGGATTTGAGCAGTATTTTCCTAGTGTATTGAACTATTGAATATTGAACTACTTTAAAAAAAAAAACAGCTATAGCAGCAGTAGTGTGGTTATCCTCTCTGTTATAAAACCACATGGCAGAACTGTCTTGCAATGATGACGGAATAATGGAGCTGTTAATCATGTATTGAATGGGTTGTGGTGTTTGTGCTGCTGACTAGATGTCACAACAGTCACTTTGAAATGCACATGGCATCACTAGTGTCACTGAAACCTCCTGTGGTTGGGTTCGTAGCCACACTGTCTCACAAAACATTCTGGCATTGAAAAAAGTGTAAGTGCACTTTGGCTGTCAGTAATTCTGCACTCATCTTCAATTTAGCTCTGCAACGACTGAGCAATTTGTTTTAGTCCCAGCTGAATAAAATACGTCCTGCTAATAATCCTAATTAGCTTCCCTAATGTACCCCTCCTCCTCCTCTAAATATTCCCTCTGGTGTGCAGTTGAGGTTGGAACCCATTCAGCCCTGCCACTACCTCTCAGCTGCCTGTCTGACTGAAACCTTTAGCTACTTTGGAGGCTGAAACCGGTGTTTCTACTGTTGGAGGCTTCAGTTAACACAACAACAACAACAACAACAACAACGACAACAACAACAACGACATTCATTTTAAATTATTTTTTACATGGACGTGAACATTTCTGCTTGCTCCATTATTGGGATTTTCAGCCATGCTAGATGATTGACTTTTCCTCTTGCACCATCAACCAGTTTGCCCAAGTTGACATTTGTAGTTTTGAAATATCTCAACTATTTATGGGATGGATTACCATGAAATTTGGTACAGACAGTTCTGTACCCCACAGGATAAATTGTAAGCATTTTGGTGATCCAGAGACCTTTTCATCTAGCACTATCATCAGTTCAAAATTTCAATTTATAACCAAATACCTGCAAAACTAATGACACTTCCATCATTTGGGACCACACTGCTTTGAGTTTGGGTAAAGCCTGGCAGAGCCACAAGCATGTCTGTAGACTCTTAGTTTTGTTAATTACTGTAGCTCAGTTTAGGACTAAGAATTAATGTGACTGAACTTAATTAATTTGACACCATATGTAGCCACGATGAACCATAACGTCTATCTGTATGGAAAAAAAGGGTTTACCCATTCATTTAAAGTAACAATCTTGGAGATCTGTTTCGTTCTCTTTGGCGGCACCTATGGCGATCAGTGGCTAGCAGAGACCATCTCTAACTGCCCCACTTGTCGCCACCGACACCCGGTAACTTAAAACTGCAAATAAAAGGGCTTTCATCAGTGGGCCATAGAGTCACTCAACATTGTTTTAATTTATAGGCGATAGACAGTGACTTAACAGCATTTATTTTAATGAAAATCTTTGAGATTACTTTAAGCCCACCCATCTTGGCATCTTTTATGGAATTCAAACCAGTCACCAGTGAATCTATTAGTTTACAAGAGGAAACATTACCAGATTTAGGTCAGATTACAAAAAAACAAAAGCAAACTCCGACATTGCCAGCTTTCCCTGTGGTGTTAATGATATTAAGGAGAAAAACCTGGCTGGTGTTCCTGCTTCATTGCCATTGATTCTTTTCAATCTGCAGAAGTACTTTTGTGTAATAGATCATAGAAGCCGACATAGAAACGTGTGTCTATATGTGTGCTGGTGTGTGTGACTGTGCCTCGCTGTGTATCCGGGTGCCATGTGGCACTGAGCGACTCAGCTTTGCTCTGCCAAGAGATAAGAACATAGGGTAAGCCGCTCGCTGCACCAGCCTACTGGATTTCACCTCTGAATCGTCTTTGTTGGAAGTCGTAGGGCTGCTCTATTTCTAAAGCAACAATTCTTGCAGAGCACTGTATTGACTTTATATGGTGTACATGCTCAATGTGAGAACCCATTTGAAATAGATTATCAATGGCAAAGCACTTGAAAGTGAAGGGAAAAAGCCAAATCCTGCAAGGGCTGGAAATTGTAAGGTTACTAAAGCATTGTTCATGAAGGATGGTTTTGCACGGTGATTAGGAATATCAGCATGTAGTGGGCTCTTCTAATTGTTTTGATTATGTAAGAACTTTAATCTCAAGCACTTTATATTATAGCAGCACGAAGATTAGGTGAGAGACGCTGTTTAATCTACTGTGTTATTGCAGATCAGTGCATAGTAAAAATAAAGGGAGACTTGCTCTTGAAGTAAAGGTGTTAGGCTGTTGTGCTGACTGGATCCATGCCTTAGAGAAGAGTCCTGCCAGCGAAATGTTGGCAGCAGTCAGCAAACAGGTCTGCAACAAGAGGGCAGTGCCTGCTGGGAAGTGTAGGCGGAGGTTGGCATATGGCTGGCGATGCTCACAGGCATTTGCTTTAGCAGTGCTTACCCTTGTTAGGCTGCCCTTTTAGCCATTTTAAGAGTCCAGAACTGAGGTAATTCAGTCCCATAGTGGTAGTCTGGTGTCTTATATTGTTGGACAAAGGGTCAGTGACCACACAGTGTAATGCAAGTAGTTTTACAGCTTCTCCATGTATGCAATCATTGATTCAAACTGATGTCTTTTGCTCATTAATGGTCAGTGGGTATATGATGTGATGTGAAGAAAAGGAGGCTGGTTGGGCAATGTGCTACCGTTCATAAATGATCTGATTTCTTTATCCCTGCTTTTACATCATTGATGGATTTTCCTGTTGTTTTTTTTCTTAGGAAACTAACTGTGTCCGTCTTATTGACACCTTGATCCATGGCCAGCTAAAGTATTAGACATATAGTTCATGCAGTCAGTGTGACAATTAGCAGCAAATGACAGCTTCCAACAAAGGTCTGTAAATATCAGTTTTTGGTTGATTAGGTGATACCTTTTTGTATGATAATAAATATGATAGTTAATGGGAAAATTCAACTCCTTTGTCCCTTGAACAGAGCAAGAATGCACCATTTAGCAAGCGCATATTCCTTTATGTTTTATTGGGTTTTATATTTTGTATTTTCAATATATTTTTTTTATTTTTTTATTTTGGCATTATGGAAACCTGTTACCTTTTAGCACACTGTTCTAACCATCCGAGCAACAGATGAGCTTGTCCCTCCTTGCACCTAAAAACAAGTCTTTGTTAATTATGTGCAACAGACAGATACCTTCTTATTTAACAAAAATATTATTGCTTTAGGTTCAGGACTCAATCATTACCCTTGTACTTTATTGTGTCAGGTTTCAAGCAACCCAGTTGTTCCTCTCTAGTCACCATGGCTGCTCCTTGAAGCAATTATATTAGATGTGAAAATTAAAACTTGTTTTGTGCTACTGTACGCTGAACCAGTGTTTGCCTTTGTTATATAATTGCTTGTGGCATCGTTCATGTTTGTTTTTTTTCCTCTCTTCTGGGGGGCCGTTTAGAGTTCTACCTTTATGAATATTCAGGACAGAAACTTTTACATACAGGCCTGGTAGAAATATGATATATGTTTGAGTGACAGCTGCTGAACACCCCCTGCAACCCTCCCCTCCTCCCAAACCTTGTCTTTTCAAATCCCTTCTGGACGCCGCCTGGCTGCCTCCAGCATAACAATTTAAATCCCACCTGATAATACCTCTTGTCACAGTGACAGCTGTCATCAAGTCAGCCGTGTTCACTGCTTAGTTTGCTTTTCAAATTAGCAAGTGGATATTCTCACAATGGTCTTTGTTTTCCCCTCTTCTGAAAAAAGGGAAAAACACACCCCCAAGGAATGCAACCAGGCAGAGAGTGAGTTTTGTTCATGTTACTGAGAATTGACAGCCAGTTTGACTTGACATTTGATGCAGTTTGCTGCTGCAATTATTGAATTTCTGAATATTTCAGTTTGGAATCTACAATATCTGAATTTGCTTTGAATAATAATAATAATAATAATCCAAATTTAAAACCCTACAAATTATTTTGAACTAAGTTGTCATATCAAGGTCTGTTCAGCATCATTATAATCGCAACATAGTAAACCTCAGCTGCAAATAGCAAAACAATTACGTTAGATCACACCAGCATTGTGACAATGATTGTCGGCCATAAAACATAATGTAAGTAGAGTCTGTGGAGTAATCAGTTAATGTTTTGAAAGCAACCAACAATAATATTTAATCTGTTGACAGGGCTGAGGCCTGCCAACCCGTAATCACTCACCTCTCCGATCACCCCCAACCAGACCTACAGTATTTGACTTGTAACAACAGCTAATGCCTGTGACGTCAGCTCTGTTGATTTGCACAGAGATACGAGTGAAGGCTAAATAAATGTACAGTATGTCACCTGGTCTGGTGATGGTGCAGCACAGGAGCCAAAACTAGACATTTGGAAGTGAGTTGTGTTGTGTGAAGCAGACTGAGGTGAAGAACAGACCAGCCTGAATTATTGAGATCCAGACTTGCTGCTGATCACACCTTTCCTCCTCCTCTGGATGAGAGATCCTGCTGTGAGGTAAACAGGATTTGTTCATTTCTCTCTCTGCATTTCTCTCTCCCTCTTCTGTGTCTAATTTTAATACATGCATGAACTGATCCAGTTGCTCAAAGCATGAATCATGCAGGTGGAACAGCATGATTATTACTTTTATATTTTCACAAAGTATAGGTAAGTGGTGATTGGGTCAAACCATTGAAAACCTTGTTTATTGTGTTGATTGAAATAAAAGTAACTCAATCACTAATTTAAGAGGCAGTTTGTCAATTGTAATATCTGAATATCTGTTGTTGCACATGGAGTTGTGTCTTCTCATAGAGCAGGTCGTTCATATCCTTTGTTGTATTGTGTAGGAAACATATGCAATGCTTTCTTTTCTAAAATGTATCATTTTATACAATTTAGCCACACACACACACACACACACACACACACACACACACACTTTCTTTTATTAACATAACCAGCATGTTTACAGAAATAGCTGTACTTTGTTTTAGACTCATGTTTTGTTTTTGTTTTTCTTAACTGGGGTACAAAGACTAATGGATATATAATCAGGATTTTTAATCCTAATACAGATCCCTGGATTATCTTGGAAAATATGATTTGAGGCAAATAAGCAACACTTTCCCCTCCACCATAGTTATCATTGACGGATTCTGACCACATTTGTTACAGCTCAGCTACAATTATAGATACAACTTTATGCTGATGATATAACTCTCTATAAATGACTCTGCTTAGTGTTGACTTCATTGATAATAGGCTTATTGTGCCTGAGTGACTACCCCTTTGTATTCATGTGTTACAATGTGCAGAACATAGATGTTTTACAATGGACTTCAAGGACTTGCTAAATTGAACATACACCACCTGTAAACAGTAGTCTTTATTCCTCCCACATGAACATGGCTACAAAAGATCCCATTCATGCTCTTCGACAGAGCTCAGACCCAAGGTCAGTACATCAACCCAAAGATCCTCTAATCAAGAACTTTGACTTGAGGATTTCATTGTAGGACAAAATTGCTGTTGTCGTTTTGCCAATTTAGAAATCTATTCTAATCTTGAACACAACAAAATAATTAAACATTAAAGACAATGTTTTAACACTACTAGTACAACTAGACCACTCATGAGAGTGGCACCCACTGTCTAGGTATACTGACAATTGACACTTACAAGTTTCAGTTATGTTAAATGTCCACATAGTTCCACAGCTTGTTTTCAGGACTCTGTTTCTGTTAATATTTAAGAGATTTATTAATTCAGGTAGATTGGTTACCACATTCCCATTAAGAAGTTAAAACTGGGAGGAGGCTTGGCAAGGCTGTTCTGTCTCGCTGCCAACAGACTCTCTCCAAGGGTTTCTGTCTGGAACTGTAGGCAGACACACACAGTGTAGAGTCAGTGAAACGAGACAGCTTTTACTCTGTGTGTGTGTGTGTGTGTGTGTGTGTGTGTATATGTGTGTGTGTGTGTGTGTGTGTGCCTCATGTGCTTAGGCATAATTTGGTGGATTAAAGTAATATTACAACCCAACATTTTCAATGAATGTTCATTTAACTATTTTGTATCAGTAATTGGTAAAAGACAAGAATGATCCAATAATCCACAATCCACATTTGCTGGCCTCAGTACCTGAGAAACATGGGTTGCTGATGCACAGGAAGTGATGTACCAAATGTAGGAACAGCCCTTGACCACAAGGACACAAATGTGTGCAGAGAGAACTGTCCGGATACCATTGGCTCCATAGAGTAAGTGAGTGTTTCCTCTGGTATACTTGCTTCACGTATATCTAATCTCTAATCTGAAACTTAAATGAGACTGTAGCCAAAATTTGGAATTACAAGTGAACTGCATACACACAGACTCGTGCAAATTTAGACACACACACACACACACACACACACACACTCAAATCTAAGCAGTGCTCTGATAATGCCACGGAGATTAGATCTATAAAGAAGGCTGAATTACAACTAGACCTTTCTGCCAATATTGTTGAGTCAGACGAAAGGTGGAAGTTTGATACTCTGCAGTGATATGCATTAACTTTATTTTTTCCACCACCGCTACAGTGACACTTTATTTACGTTGAAATGAAATGCCAGTTTGAGTGGTATTGACATTGTCGATCCCTGTTGTAGCATAAAAAGCTGCTCTTATTTGCTTTCCGCTCCACAGTGCTTCCGATAATGTGTCTTGTTTGTTTATGGTGCTTTAGTATTTTACTCAAACATACATACAAAAAGGCCTGTTTAACCAAATTGTAAACTGTGTTTACTTTTTTGTATGCATCATTTGAACCTGGAATTTTCCCCCTCGGCATCCACCGCTCGCCTTGTCTCTCCCGGTTCCTTGCCACCACTTGCCTGCCAGCAAGTTCTCCCTCGCCAGCATCAAAACTAGGGCAGCTGAACGGGGTAGGCACAGAGCAGTTTGCTGGTGTAGTTGAAATGAGAGATAAAGGCTGAAGTCAAACAGGCGGTGGTGAGACAGGGCAACGTTGCCGATTTCCCATGTTGCATCCAAGAGCTGTCGAGGCGTTTGCTTTCTGCCATGTTTAGCATGAACTCAACTTTCAGAGAGAAGTAAATGAAGGTGCTAGAGGGGAGACAGGGAGAGGCACGTACAGTGGTAAGGGAAATCTTATTCTGCTTAGCGATAAGGGGTTTGAGACATTGTTTTGGCTAAAAAACTGAAAGAATTGCACCCTGTTTTCATTTTGTATTGCTATTGTTGTCAGTCACAAGCCAAAAACTCTGAGGGTAGTACAGAATAGTAAAAAAAAAACAGGAAGCCAAAAGTGAGAATAAACGGAAAAAGCACCTTGAGGGGTAAAAACAAAATCAAATTTAAACAACCTTGGTGTTTTATATGTAAGTGTAATTCAAATTAGCTACACATTTGCTTTAAGTGTTGCACTTTTAAGCATTTCAGCACAAACTGTCAAACTGTGTAAGTTAAATCAACACAAATGAATATAATATTTTATTAATGCAGACTGATTGCAATTGAATGTCATTAAGAGATCCTCTGAATTTCACATGGAGCCACAGGAGCTCAGTGATGCAGTACGAGAGAGACACTAGATGAAATAGAGATGTTAATACACTTTTCTATTGCTTGTTTTCCAAATAAAACAGTCAGTAATAATTGACAATTTATTATTCATGCTTACACAGTTGTCAGTAGAGTTGGGGATTGTGTGTCTGATCTAATTTAAGAATTTACCAGTGATTACACCTGCATACCGGTGGGGGTTTGTTGGTACATGTACATGTAGATATTCTGAAGCACAAGAAACTGATGGATTGGATTTTATGTGCAGAAAAAAAAAAGCATATGCAGGGTTGATAAATGGAGCCCTTTTTCTTTTAAGATACATGTGTACTGGTCCTGCAGTCATATCTAAAGACTAGAAAACACTAGAAAAATGCACATTTTTTAAGTATTCATAATTAAAAAACAAAAGTTTGGCAGAAATATTTTCCACCATATTCTTTAAATGAGAAACCTTCCTTAGAATTTTAAATATAAAAAAAAGGTGAAGTCCCACAATTCAGTTTCGATTGCACATCTCTCTGTAGGAATTCATAAATAGTCAAGCACCAAAATGGGACATTCAGTCAGCACTGTTCTTTCATTCTAGACACCCAGACTACAAAACTACACACACACACACACACACACACACACACACAGGTAGATCTAGGAGATACTAGTGTATTCTATGTCCTAGATCATACTATATTCAAAGCTCATAAAGGTCTAGATGCTGGTGATGGTAACACATTCCCAGGACAAATAACTTCAAAATATCTTTGAATGTGGCAGCTCTTAATGCTTTTGTTGATTTTAATATTTTGAGCTGCAAAATAGTGAGAAGACAAATGATGTTCGTCATGCAGTTTCCCCAGAGCCACCAACTATAAAAACACACTTGAATAAGCCATTCTGATGTGTCTGGTAGATTTGAGACGACTCTTCTGTCTTGATAATCGGCTCTAACTTGCTGTGACTCTCCTCCTGTGTGGCTGCCAATAAGATCCAGAGCTCATTAGCAACAAAGCTGCTCACATGAAACAGCAACATGGTCTGTTTGCTTGTACTGCAAATAAAGGACAAGGAAAGCAATTGAAAACTATAGCAAAAAAGCTCAGGCTTCAGACTGAACTTGTGATGGATTTCTTGATACGGTCATCTGCTACAGGCACCCACCCACTCAGTCAGACTTATTTACACAGTTGTACATCTAAAATAAAAAGATCCAAAAGTTTAATTACACTGAGAAAGGGGCATAATATGACATCAACTTCCAGTGTATGTCCCCACATATAAATCCAAATACATTTTTTGTGTTGTGTGTATTATTAATAATAATAATTTAAATCTTCCTCCTCTCTGCTGTGCTGCACATTTTTTATACAGGCAAAATATGAACATTAAAAATATTTATAGAGACGAAATCTGACTTTACAGCACAGTGGATGGTTTCACATGTTGTTCTCTGAGTGTAAACAAAAGGTAGGTTTACAAAGCAACTGCACACAGCAGTCAGCCCTCCGTCAAGTCAGAGATTTGGCATTTGCAGATGTCCCTTTATTTCAGCTATTTTAAGCCTATCAGTTGACTGCTTAATGAGCACAGGCCTGTGTGCAGCGATCACAAGATCAAGCACTGCATCTAATCCCTGTTTAAAGTGGGTTGCAAACCGGTGCGCTTCTGCTGTGTTTGGTGCTAGAAATGTACACAGGAAATTTTACAGGCCACCCCACTTCACACACAGTCTCTCTCTCTCGCTGCTGTGTGGTCTCATTAATTTGAATCTCTTGGTTTAATTAATCACTAAGAGTGCTTAATTCATCTATAATTTCAGCAGAGTGGAGTTGATTAGTGTAGTATTGCCCTCTGGCCCTGTTCAAGTTTTTGATTTCCGTTTCTGTATTTTTTTTATTTTTTTTTTACCCCACCACCACTTCTTCCACTCTCTCATCTTTTATAATGGCTGCTCATCAAGAGCTCAGAGACAATCAGCTGGCAGAGCACCCTTGACTCCCTTTTGAGGGTTGTGATTACAATGACGTTGGATGCTTGGAGTTAATGGAATCAAGTGGATCCACTTGTGTTTCATTGCTGCTGGCTGCGTGCTAATAGAGTCTTCCTTTTAGTTTTATTTTACAGACTACTACTGGTATTTCAGCCTCGGTGATGAAGGGGAAGAGAATGGACAGAGTATCCTCTGTTGTGCCATTGAAGAGTTCCTTTAAGTTGCTTTTCTGATTTATTTCAGAATTAGATTAGTTATTTATAGGGTTTTTGATAGCTGGCTTTGTGTTGGTGAATGTTCAAAAGCGTTTTCTAGGACTCTGAAAACTTAAGTCATTTATAATGGGTCTTACTTGTCAGTCATTTTTTTTTGGAAAAGGTTTAAAATGATCACTGCAAGGGGATATAATTAAATTTTTGATATTGCCACTGCTGATACTACTTGGTTATTAAGCTTGTTTAATGTAAGATCTGAGCAAGTGATGTCCAAAAAGTCAATTCCCTGCCCAGGTGTAGGAGTCTCGTTCATTTTTCTAAATGTATTAAGCTGTCAAGGATCATAGAAATGGTGTCAAGTCGATTTGCGCGTGCATGTGTGTTTGTGTGTGTTCATCCGTATTTTTCCTTCACTGTTCTGTGTGACTTGCCTTTTAAAATGGATTTGTGTGTGTACAAGACCACTTCGCCTGTCAATGTGTTTGAGTGTCATGATCCTCTGAGCTCGGAGAGAGGAAAAGGCCCAAGCTCTTTTTCCCTAGGAGTCATCTGCCAATCATTTTCTCAGATTCAGTGGTAAAAAAAGGGAGGGGAAATAGACAGAAAGGAGCATACAGGGGGAAAGAAAAGGAAGAAAGTCTCCCTGAAGAATGACTAAATAGACCTTCAGTGATCTGACAGAGAGGCCTGGAGCTGAATCCCAACTACATTCTGCACAGTTAAATATCCTCACTGGGAACACAGAGCTTTACCACCCTATTGATTTTAATCATCTCTTAAAGCTCAGACTTTAAAAAAAAAAAAAATGAATAAAAAGGGGACCCTGAAGACCGTGGTAAGGAAAATAGAAATCTTGTGAATCCAGAAGATGACGACTGATTGGATTTTTTTTGACATCTCACATCCCCATCTGCACCCTGAGCTCCCTCACATAATCCCCAAGACCCCTTTTGAGATGATTATAAAAAAAAGGTGCTAAATTTACCCCCTGCTCTGTTTGCTGCTGACCCAGTCACAGAAGCACTCATTAAATGGGAATAGATTCTCCATGTACTCACTGCAGTCTGTAGGGCTACTAATGAGGGGTGAAGCTTGATGACGGGAACTTGACTGAAAAGGTTTTGATGGGAGTGAAATGTGATGGCACTTATGTGACTGTAGGAGAGCTTTCAGAGCACAAAATCACGTGATGGACACTATCCTGCTCTGCTTATTCCTCAATCGTAGCAAGCGATTTATAATCTGGGTTCAGTGTTTATTTTCATCCTCTAAATCAGAACCTTTGGCATTTGTCCAAACAGAATCTATTTCTATGAGCTGAGAATGAAGAATCGAATTTCAGTTAAAGGAAAACACTCAATAAGACTAAAACCAGGTCCTGTCTTTCACTTTTCCACATCAGGAACCTCTGAGTCTGGCAAAACCTCTATATCCAAGCTCAAATTCCAGACCTGCTGATATAAAGAGGTGTGGTGTGTATAATAACAAGATGTTTGCAGATGTATGCAGGCATTATATTGTGGTGTTAACATATAGTTTAATGTGATTTCATGCTAACATTCTTTTAACACAAGAAAAAAGTTTGTCATTTAAAGGGGACAGGTAGATTGCCAGGTGTGCCTAATCACCAATCACTGTGGTGCTGCACTCACAAAGAAGCACATCACACACTGTCAGTCAACACCAAACAATTTCTATCTGAAGCACATCTATCATCCAGTTAAATATATATTGAAACAACAATCTTTACAGTTTTTAGCATTGTTCACAAAATATATTCCAAACAACTATGGCTATCAAGTTTCACCGTTCATAATTAATTTCAAACCAACATGTGAACATCGTCAAGGGATTAGTGCAACCTCCAAAAATACACCTGTTGTCATCATTACTCATTTGGTATGATGTCATTTTAAACAATTTTCTTTATTTCTTAAAATATATACTATTGTAGTGAAAAATGTTGACTTTTTTTTTTGAATGGCAGGAACGGATGACTCTCTGGAAGATGCACAGTTTATATGAAAGGGATCAAATTACATATTTCATTCATGCCAGCAGGATAAAGAGTTTTTAGCTGATGTATCCAAACACACTCCCGTAGTAAGAGTAATCTTTTATGAAAGTCTGATGCTACTTCTGAGCTCATTGATCCTAATTTTCAACTTAAAAGATTATGCTTTAACTTTTAATCCTTTCATGTACCTCAAGTGGCAATAAGATGAAAACTGACCAATTCCATGACAAACATGATCCATATTATTTATTTACTATTCTGTCAATGTAACAAATATATCAAAGATTGTTGTTTTAATATGTTTAAACTGGATGGTGGATTTACTTCAGATGAAAATAGTTTGGAATTACAAAGCATAGTATTGACTGACCGCACCACAGTGATTGGTGATTAGGCTCACCTGGGAATCTACCTGTCCCCTTTAAATGAGGAACACACTCATTCAATCGTACACACTGATGAAGGCCAGATGGTCTAAATGAACTTACAACAGAATTAAATTAAGTGAATCTTGATACTCTTGAGTATGACCCTCTCTATAACGAAAGCACCAAAATGATTACAAATCATCTTTTAGAGGGAAAGTCTAAAAATGTCATGACAATCCATCCAATAGTTATCCAAATATGTTACTAAACACAAAATGTCAACCTGTTTGTGGTGCTAGTGGAAAAGTCAGGGGATTATTAAAAACACCAGGATTCATCTTCTGGTGATCATGAATGTTTTTACTAATTACTAATTTCACCACAATCCATCCAAGAGTTGCAGAGATATTTCAGTCTGGACCAAAGTAGGGGACAGACCCGACAGACCATCCACTATGAAAAAAATGTGTGGATTTAAAATAATTAGTAATCATTGTTTATATCAGTAATCAATTTATTCCCCATACTTTACATTGTCACTTAATGTGATGAGTTGGAGGAATTGTTGCACCATTGTTTATGTTCTGTTTCATTGCTCCTATTATTATTTTATTGTATTGTTTCCATATTTTATTGCTTATGATTATATTTACAGTTTCATTTTCATACAGTATTGTATATTGCACAAGCTCCAGCAAAGTAGGTGCATCTAAAAATCTCAAAAATCAACAGTGCGCCTTATGTATGACCTTTGGTTGTGTTTACTAACCTCGAACCGATTTTATGTTGTACTTTTGTGTTCACTAATTTATATGGTAGCCTCATTGTTGGAGGCAGAGTGGGGGTTTGTATCCACAGGGAAGAAGCCAGGGCAGCTCCATGTGCTGTGGTTACCTCTTAGCATGGTCAAGGTGAAAGTGATTCATGTTTCTCTGGAGGGCTTCTGTGCAGGATATGTAGCATTATTATACCATTAAAAAATAGTAGCTGGAGAGATGGCCAGAGGAAAAAAGTGGCGATGGGGGATGGCACAATAGTTACGGTGTGATGTAGCCTCAGCTTTAAAATGTCAACTCCTGGGGGATTTCTACGCTAAGTTATCACAACTACAGGCTGGCCTTGTTTTCAAATCTTAATGTATAGTGAAAAATTCCCAAGTCTTCATGTTATCTGGCAGGACAGTTTGATTGAGAGATGTACCATTTCAGTAGCCGGCAGATCAATGAGGCCTTGGTGTATTGGTTCACTGTGGAAATGTCATCTTAATAAAAGATGAATGACACGTGTTTGGTAAATGACAGAAAGATGAGGTCAGTTCCAGACCACTCAACACGAAAGTTGATGTGAGTAAAAGATCGTAGACAGAAACAAGCTATAATTGAGAAGCTAAGTTTGTAACTTACTGTCAGGTTACAACCTGTCACCACTCTAATGGATTTGGCCCAAAGACTTATCTTTCCAGACATCATTTACCTTTTTATTCCTTTCATGTACCAAAACATCTTAATTTCCCAACAGAATACTATGCTTGCCTACATAAGGATGTGGTGAACTGGACACTTTTTGTGTGAACAAGTTTCCTCAACTTATATGTGCCAACCATCCAACCATGTACTGTTCCATTAACCTGTCAAGTTTACTGCCTGTGTAAGAGGTGTACTTACAACCATTAAACAAACCCTGGCTCTTGATGGGTGTACTTGCCTTGCTCTTACAAATATACCATCTCTTAAGCAGGGGATATTGGCCTGTCCTCCAAACCATATCGTAGTGGCACCCAGTGGGGTTTGCAATGACATATAAAAAGATAATGGAATATAAAATAGTTTTTTTTATATCCTCTACGTTTGTGGTGGGTACAAGCTGAAGGCTTCCTCGCTATTGTTTTAAGGCTCATGAATCTCCTAAATCTCCGCCACTGATAGTGATGAACGCAACATGAGGACATTTACACATCGTCTCGCCTCATAACCTCCCATCAGTTGACTGGATGGCCCACACTGTGGTGCTTAAGGTGGTTGAACAGTGCAGCTTGCTGCCTTAGACCAGTATTGGATTTTCCCCACTGGTGCCACAAAACGCCATATTTCATCTTTTAGACCCTTTGAGCTGTCGTTCTACGGTCCACCAACACGCTGTGTGTGTGTGTGTGTGAGTGAGGGTGTCATGCTGAAACTAATTCAACTCAAATATTTTTTTTTTCTCAGTACATTTACTTTGTTTTGTCCAAGCGACGGGTCCAACAGGCCAAAGACAAAAATATAAAGGAGAAAAGCAACAAAACCACACATGTCAGAAGTTATACCAAGCTTGCTTTTGAATGACATACAATTAATTTATCTAAAATGTTGTCAACTAATTGATTGATCGATTATTCTGTGTAAAAGATGACATGTTACAATACACCATGAGAATATCTCCACGCTATCTTTTTTGGCATCTCATATCATATCATACTACTGATAAATTAAAATATACGCTAAACCATGCCTGATCTCAGACACAATTGGCAAGCAAAATGTGTGTGTGTGTGTGTGTGTGGGAAAGAGAGAGAGAGAGAGATTTCAGGTCCCCCATCGTCTTGTTGACCATGGTCCAGGCTGGTCGACCTCCGGCCGACCCTGAGCCATTTGAAAATATGATTGTAATCCTTGTGAGGATTTGGCCTGGGTGTCTATTACCACTGTAATCTGTCACACTGGCATCCAATATTCATTCCACGTCCAGGTTAAGCCCCTCTTTCTGTCTGCACCACCCATCACCATGGGAGAGAGAGAGAGAGAGAGAGAGAGAGGCAGGGAGAGAGAGAGAGAGAGAGAGAGAGAGAGAGAGAGGGAGAAAGAGAGAGAGAGAGAGACGGAGGTTTTGAAATTGAGAGAGCACTGCTTCAATCAAGCCCCTGGGTCGGGGTGAAGAAATCTATCGTGGAACACAAGGTCTCATTAATGCAGCAGGGATAGCTTTAACCCCCCCCTCGTCTTACACACATACACACACACACACCTTGCTGGGAAAGAGCAGTATATATATAAATGTGGAAGAAAAATTAATAGAAGAGAGATATTGTGTATATCTGGGAACAAGGCAGGAGAAATCCTACAGTGTTGATGCAATAAAATGGCCACATATGTACTTTTTTTTTTTTTTTTATAGTTATACATTTGCTTGTTTGTGGATTTATGCCAAACTGAAGTTTTTACAGTTTTTACTCACCAATAAGTTATGTTGTTATTGTTAAATCAATTTTGATATGATGGTATATTATGGTTATGTAAGAGACTGATTTGTCCAGAATGGATTGTGTGTTTTGTCCAAAGCTCCAGTCCTCTGTGACCTTGGACAGAACAGAGGATGGATGGATGGATGGATGGATGGATGGATATATGGATGGATCATTTTATTACATTTAAATCAATAAGATTGTGATATTATGATATATTTGGGTATGATATAGTTTCATATGATTTCATACTATTATTGCTTTCACCTGTTTACTGGAAGGAACTCTTCCACAAAGCACAGCAAATACTGTAGATGACTACAGGTAGATGCAGAAGCTCATTAATCTTTTTTTTTTTTTGAAACTACAGTATGGACACTCTGTTTGATCCAGAAAGGTTTTAAGTCGAAAACAGTATCAAATCAAATTACTTGTTTAAAAAAGTGTGCCCGCTGACTAGTTTTGTAATTAAAAGTAAAAAAAATTAAGAGAAAGAAAGAGAGCAGAGGGACAGGTAAAAGTAGGGAACTGATGGAGGATATATTCAATTTGCTCCCTGGGTTACAAGTCCAAGACATCTGTCACACAAACGGATTGATTTGATTGGTGGGAGCCATCTATCTAGATGGCCTGTCGGCAGTTGGTAAATTTATATTCCCCTAAGTCCCATCCTCCATCAGTGGTTACGGTGTAGCCGGGCCAAGGCTGTCAGCCACCATGCTCATATCTTATTTTAAAACTGGACACGGTCAAAACCTTATTAACTTATCTGCTCTTTAGCTCTTTTGTATTAAATAAATAAGTAAATACACACTTTTAATGCATCCTTATTTTTTAATGGAGGAAAATGGCATAAAATACTTCCTACTTCCTTTTTGTCAGAACATTTTTTTAATCAAGTGAAGGTTTTTTTCTTAGGGTTCTATGTTAAAGCAAACGTTGAAACCTGTAAGATGAAACACCTCTTTTCATCTTGAGTATAGAGAAAGTGAAATAGCCTTGATTTACAAATGTTTGCAAGCTTTAGATAAGTGACCTGTGTGAGTGCATCAGACAAACTGTTGTGTAACATGTTTTAAAGCTGTGGTTGGCTAAGCTTCATGACCTAAACACTACAAATAATGCTGGTCTGTGAAGTGCAGCTGAATGGAATACGTCTGATTTATTATCCTCTACATTGCTGCATTGTTGATTTTTATTCCTTCAGTTGGTTGGTAAAATTAGCCTGAACAGTTTGACAGTAATGGGGACAACACCAAATGAATTTAGAGCAGCTTCCTGATAATTGGTAAAACATGCACCCACCCACAACCACATATATACTCCTATACAACAATACTCCTCCATGCGCGTGCAAATGCACACTCCCACTATTTCACTGCATCACAGTGTTAATAATTGGATTAAGCTGGTGTGTTTTGAGTGGGTCACTGGCATCTCTATAAGTGCCAATTTAGTGTGACCTATCTGCTCCAGCAACCTTGGCACAGACTCTGTAATCTGTGATGGCTGTCCCCCATCTTTGCCAATTATCATCACACTGAGATTAATAGAAACATCTTTTGTAATTACAGATATGCTGCATTGCCATGCTGGGTGTTGTCAATTATTTTAATGTATGCCAAACCGTTAATCGACTAACAGAGCCCTCAGTGTTGCCCTACAGTAAAAGACAGAAATCTGCCATTGATTTTCATGAGTCTGTATACTCAGCATTTTATCTATTTTCTCTTCTCCGGGCTGATCAGTGAAGTTATTGATCTTCATAAAGGCAGTATTTTGTCGCTAGGCGAGAAGTAGAGGAGACAGTAATGAAAGGTCTTTAACCTGTGTGTTCAGGGGAGCGCTGGACGACTGGCCGAGGTTGCCAGGTGCTACACGCAGCAGATTTTCAGCTGCTCAGCCGCGGGGATCGATAGGGATACATCTTTGTCTGATTAGAGATGTGCTGGTGAGGATGGCATTTTGTGTGTGTGTGTGTGTGTGTGTATGTGGGTCGGTGGCCGTTACAGTAATAGCTGATCATTGAATCCGCCTGATTTAGACAGAAAGGAACAAAAAGTTTTGACCTCAGACATCGTACAATCGGTTACAGAATCACACTGTTTGCTTAGTCTCACTCTTCAAGCCAGAGAAGTACAGTAGAGGCTATGTCGTAGTCCAAGCAGGGATTTTGGCATTTGGTATTTTTCATACAGAAGCTTTTGCCAAATATAACAATTCCTAAAGATAAAACTGTCGAATGGTGTCCAAAATGTAGTTGGTAAAGTAGTTAAAATCAGTCCCACTTTGACTAGCTACAACACTGAAAGGCTGCTTAAATATTCACACATCAGTAATCAATATTCCTATTATATAATAAAAATAAAACAATCTATTTTGCTGCATTTTAGTTCTTTTGATAGTTAATGTAAATGTAATGATTCCTTTACTTAAATAAGATATTGAATGGGAGATAGAAGTATTTTTTACATTGAGGTATTTCAACTAATACTTAAGGATCTGACTATCTGTAAAAAAGAAGCACAAATTACAACTGTAAAGTCCACATGTATGAGGGCAAGGAGATGATGTATTGCAAAGATTGGTGAATATTTAATCAAAATACAAATGACTTAAACAACATTGAATAGAATTTCCCATTTTAACGGCACCACTCTTTAAGAGCTGATGACCAAAAGTAAAGCTCTTCCATTGTATTTCTTCTCTAGTTCAGTTACTATGGTACAGTGGAAATACTGAATATTTTTATTTTTTTGTTATTATATATTTTGTAATTATAATTATTCAATCATGTGTTTTAGATCTCCCTTAATAGTTGCAGCTCCGATGCACATTTCCACCTTCAACCAAGCCAAAACACCGCCAGCCATCCCACATGCCAAGTGTGGTATTTTTTTATTTTTTTTTTATACTGTCCACACCCATTAGGCAGGCATAACTGTCACGTATGAGTTATTACACATCTGTCTATGGATGCACGGTGCACCAGATGCTGCATTAATGGCACACGTAACCTCCCACCATGAGATGCTATACTAAAACCAAATGGAATTTTCCACTGCCAGCCTGCCTTTTTCCTCCTTCCATCTTTTCCCAGCGACCGCTGTCCGGTGCTGGGAGAAGCCTGTAGGGGATGGTCCAGACAGGATATTAATGGGGCCCTCCAACAGTCAGACGGCCTAACAGAGCCCTGTTTCATTGTCACCTTGCCTTGGAGGACGAGTAAAAACTTGCAAGCTTATTAGCCGAATGGAGCTGTTTCTCCCTCTAACTTACTCAATCTCTGCCTCACTGCTTCATTAGACTGTCTTACATCAGAGGTCTGCTCCTCTCCCTGTTTCCTCACCACATAGCCGCACTCACTGACACACACACACACATGCACACGCGTGCACAGAGTGACATCTCCCACCTAATCAAGTAGTGGATTATCTTGTCCTGAAAAAAAATTGGAGCTTGTAGCACTTGAAAGGTCCTCCTGGAGGAGTGCCTCCTCCCACTGACAGCTAGATCGAGCCCCCAGGGAGCAAGGAGAGAACATCGCCTGGTAATGATTTGTGGTAAATCGGACAAATGTTTTTGGAAAGACCTCTTTCAAGTAAGGGGCTTGATGAATTTAAAGGTGCAGTGTGTAGAATTTACTGGCAACTAACTTGGAACGGACTTGGCAGATAATATAATATAATATTCATAAGTATGTTTAATTAGTGTATAAGAAGAAGGGTTGTGTTACCTTAGAACAAGTACTCTATATCTACAGAGGGAGCCGATCCTAAGCAGGAACAGTGCTGGGCCAATTTGACTTTGTGGCCAAATTGTGGAATTACAACTTCCAGGTCCAACAGGGCCCCAAAAAGCATTATGTTAACATAAGTGTAAGCAGATTCACAAAAGAGAAGTGTGCAACACAAAGCCACATACCCTCAAACATCATATACGGACTATACTTTACATACTGCAGATGTGTATTTAGTTGACATTCTCATTATGTTAGCCTGTTTCATAGTAGCTTAAGGCTTGACAAATCTATAAATTACTACCAGCCATGGAAGTAGATGGGAGATGAGATGTCATGCTTACATTGAGTTCTTTTGATAAAATGTAATCAAGTCTGAAAATGTTTAGATTTTTTATTTCTCACTATGACTAACTTCTTAAATTTCTCTTAATTTTCTCTGTGTAGGAAAACCCCTACATGTGTAATAACGAATGTGATGCCAGCACCGAGGAGCTCGCCCACCCTCCAGAGCTCATGTTTGACATTGAGGGCCGTAACCCCACAACTTTCTGGCAGTCCACATCCTGGAAAAAGTACCCCAAGGCCCTCCTGGTCAACATCACACTATCTTGGAACAAGACCATCGAGCTGACAGACGACATCGTCCTCACCTTTGAGTCCGGCCGGCCCGAACAGATGGTCCTAGAAAAGTCGCTGGACTATGGACGAACCTGGCAGCCCTACCAGTTCTATGCCACTGATTGCCTGGATGCCTTCACCATGGAGGCCAAGACAGTGCAGGACCTGACCCAGCATACCCTGCTTGACATCATCTGCACTGAGGACTACTCACGAGGTTATGTGTGGAAGTATGACAAAACGGTGCGCTTTGAGATCAAGGATCGCTTTGCGCTGTTTGCTGGGCCCCGGCTCCACAACATGGCATCACTTTACGGTCAACTGGACACCACCAAGAACCTGAGGGACTTCTTCACCATCACAGATCTGAGAATCCGGCTGCTCCGGCCTGCCACAGGAGCTACAATGGTAGATGAGACCAACCTGTCCAGATACTTCTATGCCATTTCTGACATCAAAGTTCAGGGCAGGTAAGACATAAATTCTTCTGTACATATGTTTTAATTTTCAGAAGGAACACTTTCAGGATCGATATTGTAATGATGATTCTGTAGACTTGAACTTCTGTGGTTTTTCTGATTATGTTCTATATGTCATCTATAGTACAGCTATCCAGTAGTGTAGAAAAATGCGTTTACCGTTTCCATTCTTTTTCAGCTAGGCAGCGGATCTATAATGATGTGTGAGTTCACTGGTTGTCAGCATGTCTTAATTAACCAAGCTGCTTACGGCTTGCTGAAGCACTCTATTTTGGACACCAAATTCACTCAGCTGTCTGCGTATTAGCCCATGGAAGACATTAGCAGTAGCATTTTAGCTGTCAGGTCACTGCACGTTGTAATGAGTGTTTGATTTACGGAATCCACAGAGGGTCATATAACATGAAAACAAGATACCATTATACTGTTAGCGGAAAGGCCGACAAAAGCTTCTTGACGCTGCTACTAGTCACTGGGGCATAGACTTAAGTGGATCTGTTTTACACAGTGTGGTTTTTCAATTTAACAGATGTGAATATGGTTATAGTGGTTGAGGAATGTAGATTTAATTACTCTTGTTTTGCTCTTCACACATGAGAGGCTTGCAGTACCGAAGTGCAGAGCGGCAGAACGTCACAACAATTCGAGGATATGGGTAGAAGTGTTGAAGTCAGACTATGGCTTACTACAGTGTCTCGAATGAAGATAGACTTGGGAAGATGACTACAAATAGAAACAGCAGTATTGTCAATGGCTGACACCAATATGTGTTGTGTGAACAGATAAATGTTTGCTGAGCTGAATGTTAGGGTTGGTATCAGATAACAATGAGACTTCAATTGTTGACATCCTCGTGCCACACTGGTTGATACATAGTGGTACTGTAATATTCTGTTTGCTGCTGTGACATTATTTACATCAATAATGTCAACTGCCTCCAAGCAATTTAATGAATCTCTAATTTGTTGATTTCCTGAATATGCCATTAAAATGGAGTACAGCCATACTAGACTTTGCTCTAATGCACTGTAAATTGGCAGGTACCCTTGAGCACAAGGGGCTATGATAATGGATGCCTCGTTCAGAAATTGAATTTTTGACTTTTCTCGTGATTGAGAAGGTCATTCAGCAAAAATAACTGGAGGGAATTTACTAACACAAAAGCGTCGGGCATCCATTCAACACCGGCTAAAATGAAGGGGGCTGTCATAAGCGCAGATTATTTATTCTATCTGACTAATCATGACGGAACTCATACATCCCTGTGGGGCTGTAGATTTGAGGAATGGCTGTGTGCAACCGTCGGGCCATGGTCGTTTACCAGCCCGCTGCTTTTAGAGTGACGACCGTCTGAGAAATGTTCCCAACTGTTTACCAAAGGTAACACACAGTTCAGCCATAATGAGATACAGCCTAAACAGAGAGAGGCTTCACTCTCCTTTTTCCCCTCCCATGGCGAATCACTGCTCAGCCCCTTTCTCCATGCATCGTATACGAGACATAAGCTCCTTAACCCCCGGAATAAAGTTCTGTGGGACTCGGCGGGAGCGATTTTGCAGGGGCAGTGAGGTTGAATCTGGGATATTTCACTGTGCTGGACTCAGCTGCCATTCGCCTGAATCAGGAGTGAGGGAGGGGGGAAATACAGTAGGAAAGCTTGTAGATTTTCTGGCCTTAACACAACAGTGTGAGAAACAAAGAAAGGAGCCTAAGCTCTTTGCCAAAGTAGGTCATCCTAGAAAAGAAAAAGAAGGAAAGAGGCACAACTTTGCAGAAATAGACCTCCTTGCATCTGTTACATGTAGCTAAAGTTGTTACAGGGAAGCCAGAAGTGTCATGCATGACCATTCTATTATGGTTGATTAGAAAGAAGCGCCGGACCAAAAGCACTTGGGAGACAAAAATCGATGCAAAGAATTTCAAATCAAACCAAGCATGTAGCCGTGAGATGGATGTGAACAATGCATAGTGCCGGGTGACTTAAATGAATTCGACACCCTCACTGTTTTATTGTATCAGACGTGCTAAATGGGTGTGTGGAGACAGAAGGCATGGAGAGTTGGGAGGATTTTCTAATTATCTACTGTGTGACTTTGGCATAATTGCCCCCCTTTTTTTACATGCTTTACAGTAACTACATTCTGCAATTTCTCCCACTGTGTTCTACCCTCCTTTTTCTCCTCCTGCCCGCCTGTGATCAATACAGTGTAATTAAAGCTGGAGAAGATTCAGGCTACTAAAGGAACTCTTCTCTGCCTCTCTGTTTCGCTCTTTCGGGCTCTGTCCCCCTCCTTGTCTTGCTCTATTTCTCCTGTGCAAAGTAGACTTCTCTCCAAAGGGGCTCTGGATCCCTGCCTTGAATTATGTACGAAGACCCAGCCCCATTCCATCCCTGTATCTCCACTCCAGAGATAAACACCAACCACATAAAACAAGAACTGTAGAAGGGATATTAAATAGCTTTTTTTTCTTTTAGCAATGCACTGTTATGGTTTTTAATTGCCAAAATCACCAGGACAATCCTTTTTATAGGCCATAGAGGTAACCTCCCAAAGAGCCACCACATTTTTACTGGTGCTATTAGTTTCAAAATTTTCTCCTGCTGTCAGGACTCAATAATAATGCAAGCCCCATATCAGGAACTAAATTCCCAGCGTGTTTCTACCCTGTTTGTGAAAAGCAAAACAGAAGATAGGGAAGGGAAAGTTTGTTTCACCAATTTACCCTTGTGCCTGTGGGAGTTGTGATTCAATTTCCAAAGCATATATATGCCGCGGGGGATTATCAGGGAAGGTCAGAAAAGACCTCTAGGGTTCACAGTCACTCTGACTGCAGGGTAGACAGGTAATTCACTTGAAGGGGCGAATTGGTTATTGGATGCACTGCCTTTTTCTGGTCTGGATTCCCTTCAGTCCTGTTCAGCCAGTGTGAAGCCCACACTGACAATGAACCCCAACATCTCAGGATATTTCTGCGTTTTAACTCTCCCCTGGTTTTAATTCTCTCCATGTCTGCTATGCTTGAGATCACATACAGTATAACTTTGCCAATTCGTGGCTCTTGGACAGATCACGTTGATATTAAACAAAGGGAGGAAGAGCCCTTCTTGTTACCTTGATATTTATTTTCTTGAATTCCTTTTTGGGTGCTACCAACCAGCACCAAAAGTCCACTGAATTCACACATTAGCTGATCGCTTACATGTTTTCTTTTTACATTTATGTTTTTATTATTGTCAACAGTTCACTACACACACTTTTCTCAACTCTGGATCACTTGACAACACATGCCAATGGTAGATGGAAAATAGTCAATTTGAACTCAGCCGATATCAGTGAATAAGTAGATTCAAAGTTGCATGTTCAGGTTTTCATCCAGAATCAAATACCCTTTCTCTGAATTTTTACTGCCCCCTGTGAAAACAATCCTTTTAATAAAGATCCTTTCTGCCTGGATCCATTGCACAGAGCTTACTCAAGATTAGATAGATATACTTTATTAATCCCAAACTGGGAAATTACAATACATATATTTATATTTTGGGATAAAGCCTTCACAAGTATCATTCCCGGTCACTTAAAATAATATGCATTAGTTTTTTGGCACATTGCATGTTTGACTCAAGTCTATCACCATACCATATTGTCAATATTGGGCATTTTACTTTGAGTGCCAATGTTTTTAGAATTTACATAATCTGCATGGAAACAACAGTGTGGTTAAATTTAAGGTAAGATCATATTTCCTAAAATATGGAGTTTGATTAATTGCATGTGTTGCAATAAAACCACTGCAAGTCTGCAATAGTATGTCAAGTATTAAGTGCAACGTAGCACATTAGGATAACATAGTGTAGTGGATAAATTATTATTATTATTATTATTATCTCCAATATTCAAACATTTGATAAAGAAAAGCGATTATCAGGGGCAGGCTGTAAGAGATTGCATAGTTCCTCTCTACCACAGTGCACAGGTCATACTATTGGTGCATTCTAATTGATATGTAGTTCAGTGGATACAGCTGTTTCAAATACAGATCAGCAATTTGGTGAGTGATGGCTCTATTAGATCAACCCTAAGGGAGGAACAAACAAGAAGTCAATCTGTTTTTTTTTTCTCCCTCTGCAGTGCTTGGCTTGCTCTTAGACCGGCCTGTAGTCAGCGGGTCTATTTGTGCTAATTTCATGTTTCTCCCTGCCTACTTCCCCCTTGAATAAGTCATTCCAGTTGTCTACCCTCCTTAGTCTCTCTCTCTCTCTCTCTCTCTCTCTCTCTCTCTCTCTCTCTCTCTCTCTCTCTCTCTCTCTCTCTCTCTCCCTCTCTCTCTCTCCCCAATGCTACAATAGACATCTATTGACCATGGACTGTGCTCTGAATTTCAGGCTTTTTTTTTGAAACAGCAGTCTGCATTAGTCATTGAGTGGGAGAATGCCATGTGTGTGGGACAGGCCAAGCGATTGGTCCAGATAACTTGCACCATCTGTTAACATCCACACCACATGTTCATTTTAAACTAACATGTGGCTGTAATCAAATGACCCACAGCCTTTGTTAGTCCAGCAGCAATATGAGTTCAGTGAAGTATTTCATAAGGCTATTAGTCAAAATGATTAGCTGTCTGTCTATATTGTGTTTTCTCCAGGTCCAGGGGTGACTCATCAAAGAGGAAATACAGGAAGATAGAGTTGTGGTTGCCACTTAAAGGGCAGAAGTGTTAAGTGGTTGTAATCATAGACCCAGTTCATTCTGCCCCAACATTTATCATGTTGTCACTATGCTGTCCACAATGGCAAATATTTCCATACACTCATGCAAGAATGCCATTACCATAGCATTATGACCCAGACCATTGCACTTACAGTTTTGTGCCCTAAAGTAATGTCACGTTGTGCAGTAAAGCAGTACAGCAGCTTTTCAATCACCTAACCTATTAGCAGTGGAGGAGGGAGTGCTCACATCCTTAACTTTAATAACAATACGACAATACAAAAACACAAGCATTTACAATTCTACTCATTCTGCAGAAAAAAATCCCTTATAATTAATATATTATTATCTGTGACAAATTATTAATACTAATGCATAAATGTATAAGTAACATTGTACTGTTAAAGTAGTAGTGTAGGTGTACTTTTAATGGTTTGATATAAAGTACAATTTGGTAGAAAAGAAGTTCTCCTGATACACTAATTTCTATTGACTTTCCAAACTTGTGAAGTGACAGTTTACCGCTGCGTATTAGCACATACTGAAAGATTAATTGAGTTTTCATCATATTTATTTTGCCATTGCTTTATACAGTAGCCTATATATTGCAGTGCTAATCACTATAGTGTAGTGTAGTGAGACAACAAGTCCACAACATCAAATTAAATTGCCCTCTTGCCTCAGTCTGCCGTTTTGACCTATGCTTGCCTTATACCCCTCCCTGCTCTTGTTTGTCCTCCCTCTCACTTCAAAGTGCTCAGTGGAATTTTTTTTATTTTTTTTATTTTTTGTATTTTTTTTATTTCAGCTGTGTTTTGAGTCAGCTCAGTGTGAAGCTCTGCCTCCCTACACTTGTGGGTCCACTGAGAGAGAAAGCAGAGGATGGTTTATTAACTTGTGACCTCTGGTTTGTAACTGGCGGTTCATGGTTCCCATGTCTTTGTTTTAAAATTTTAAAGTTTAGTTCTAATAGTTTCACCGATACAATGTAAAACTAAGGAGAATGTTTAGCAGAGCTTTTTTCTAAATTTGTGCAGCAACAACTGAATGAAAGTCCATATTAGACATTGGTTGATGTCACTGCGTGGGTGTTTTTAAGCTGGCAGTAATCTTTCATTTATCTCAATATGACATTTTAACTCTCCTTGCACCTGTGTTACTTTACAAAAAAAACTGTCATTGCCTTAGATTCTATAAAACAGGCCTGCTGCATCTCTACTCCCTTTTGTTTCTTTTCTTCCTCCTCCCTATGAACACCCACATCACTTGTCACTCCTGACTTCTGTCCAGGCCATTTCTCTACCATTCTGCCTTTGATCCTCCTCCATCAGTTCATGTAGTGTATGTATATATGTATATATATATATATATATATATATATGTATGTATATATATATATATATATATATATACATATGTGTGTTTCATTATGTAAAATGTATGCATAAATAATAGTGTTTGGACATCAGAGCATCTCAAAGTTTTTTGGGAGCAACCCACAGCTGCAGAGAAGCAGGAACAAGCTGGCAAATGAGAAATATCTGCCTACAATAAATCCTGATATGATGTATTAGATCCATTTGTCCTCGTAGAGTTTTTAACCTACCTCAACACCTGCAGTTTCCTCCTTGTTCTAATATAGCTCCTACTTTGACTTCTCATGTTTTAAAACACACTGATTTGTGTTGAGCATTCACCATTTAGTCATTTACTCAAAAGCCAGCTGTCGTGGGCGTGTTTCTTTGCAAGGCTGTATTAATATACGATCTGACCCCCCCTATCCAATTAATTGGATATTACCAGCTGCAGAAACTTCCCCAAGCAATACACATGTGAACCGTGAAGGTAAAAAAAATAAAAATATATGAGGAAAGGGTGGATTTGATAATGCAAAGGCGGAATATGAGGTGCATCACTTTGACAGCAGCGGAGCGTATTGCTGTATGAGGACACAGCTGTCTGTGCAGAGTCATCTGCATATGGCTGCTGGCAACATCGGACCATCGCTGCCACGCCTGTGTCCTCTATAGCAATGGACAGAGCGGGAAGTCAGGACAAAAATACTCTCTGTGGTGTTGCTTCTCCTGTCAATTGAGCATTGGTTGAGATGCTTAATTAGAGAGTGACTGATACGAGATATTGTTGTGCCTGACGCTTAGCTTTGTTTTTTTCCATGAAATACATTAGCATTTGCATGCCAGAGCACAATATTATTTATTCCCAACCCATTCATGCATTGTGTTTTTATTATTTACATGCCTTTTGTAATCGCAGTATGCCATTATCTATTGCATTTGGTTCTGTAAAATACACAATCCAAATAGAGCATAAGAAAGTAAATCTTAACTAACCCAACGTATAAACAGTTAATGAACTTAATCTTAAGGGAAAACAGGCATTTAATTTTCTTCAGAGAAAGTACTACACTTTACAGAAATCAGATATTTAATTGTTTTAAAATTATTTCCAAGGAAATTAGACACGCAAGTGCCCGATGCTCTTCTAAATGCTGCTATCCTACTCAGTTAGTGATTTTTGATAGTCTAAGGTTCACACGGGGTTCCCATTCATTACCAGAGACACACCACTTTTAATTTTAGAAATATGGCACCAGTTTTCATACATATTCCACCATATTTACTCTGTTTTAATCAGCTGTTATCTGTTGGGTACAAAAGGTCTGAAACACTGGAGAGTCTGACAGTCATGTTTTGTTTGAGGGGTGAGATTCATATATAACTCTCAGTTGAAAACTATCATACCTATAATATTCATATTCAATATAAATGCCCAGTACAATGTAGATGGAAAAAGATTCACTTGTTTGAATAACAAAAACTATATACTCAGTGTTTAAGGGCATCTGCCTGAGCAATGCCTGTTTATTCCTGTGTGTATAGAAGGTGAATATGAGTTTGAGTGCCAAGGTACACTTTCAAGTCCTGAAGACTGTTTCCATGTATACTATACATTTTTCAAACACAGATTATTCTCTACCTTACTCTCTACCACTCCCACAGACCAATGGCAGGATGAAAGAGGGTTGGATATTGACTGCTTAGTTTCTGTTTGCTGAATTGCGTCTTTCCAAAGACAAGCCGTCGTAAACCTACTGTACTGTACGTTCATAAAGCCCATGATATTTCATTTCTACTATTCATAACATAAACAGCAGCGTGTTTGTTCACTGTTGTTTTGTGCCTGAATGAAGTTTGCAGCAGAAGCCATATTTAAAGAGGAGGCTGCTTATAGAAACCTGTAGGCGTAGTTAGTGTGAGGAAAGGCACCCGGGTGAATGTACAGTCTTTGCTTTTGAGATGATTTTAGAAGCAGATGCTAGAGTGAAAAATACAATCTTTCTCAGATTGAATACACTTCATTTAAAAAAAATACAACCAGTGAAAGATTAGCAGATAGTTAAAACCAATTAATTAGATTTTAACATCTAAAACTGTTTCTTTCAGTTTGTTTGAGGAGAAAGTTAAATATATACTTGATCATTTGTAAATAATAAAACGTAATGTATTAGTTTTACATTATTTTATTTAAATAAAAAAACAGAAAAAGTAGCTCTATGTGATATTCAAATATGCTACAAATATAATTGTTTTTGTTCTTGTAAGCAAACAAAATTTATGTTTACATTGTGTGCTTCTTACCAAAATGCAGTGTGTAACATTTATGTCTAACAAACATGTTGAATTGATTTCCTTCCTCGTAAAATTTTTGCAGAGTAAATATGTAAATATTTTATGTCTGCTTGTCAAGCTAGTTTGTTAGACTTCTATGCACGTTACTGCTACTAACTGTTATTCAGCAGAATAGTGTAAAACTGGAAAGACGAATAGGTAGAATACATTGCATCTCCACAGTGCTACTAGTGGTGAAAAACTCTTGACTTATACTAATAACTAAAAGAAAGAATGAATTATAGTAAAGTGATCAGGTGATATGCTCACATTTTATAAATTAAATGTAATTCTGCTAGGATTATCATCTATTTTATTATATATTCACCTGTGGTGTTGTCTTATAACAAAAACATCTAGGGTTAGTATTTTTCAGTGTCAAAAAAGCACAAACCCTGGCAACAGTGTAAATGGCACAGAACAGCTAAGTTGTGAGATAAAATCATGCACACTGCAAGCTTCATGTACAAATAAAATCAAGTGATAAGCCACAATGTGACTGACACTCAGCCCACAGAAGCTGTACAGGCCAATCCCTTACTATTTATCACAGGCCTGAGGAATCGACCGAGTCCAGAGATATGAGGACCAAAGCTATAAGTGACAGGAAGATTTTATCACCAGAGCAGAGGACAGGAAGCGCGGCGCCTCAACAATCCCTTTCCCATTCTCCGGGATGAAGCAACATTTATTTTTCACTTCAGAATCTGGAGTTTACACTTTCAATGTGATACAATACAGCTTGTTTTTGAGTATTGCATTGCTGATAATGTAGATCTTATATTTTGTACATCAGTTGTGCTGTGCTGTGTCCCACATGATGAGACAACTCACACTTCACTGCTATGTGTGGGTGTGGTGGCAACATGCAGTATGTAGTATGTCCACAACTATGCCTAAATGTCTGTGTATGTGTGTAAATCCAATTCTATTCAGCATGAATTCAATCCCCCCTCCACACACACACACACACACATTATACAGATCAAGCATCCAGCATATTTCATTCCTGTCATGACCCATACATTAATACCACCATACAAATGAAATGATTACATTAAAATAATGACAATCTCAGTGGCTACAATGAGCCATTTCCCAATCTGATTTCTCATAAAGCTTTTTATTTGCCAGTTAGACTGGACAGTTTCCTTTTTTGCGGCAGAAAGAGTGTCAGATGTGCAGAAACTAGCCATATCAGAGGCATTTTTCTCTTCCTTACTGTTGACAGAGCATATTCAACATTCATGTGGTGACCCATTTCATTAATGGAGAGGCCTTTTTTTCAACGTGTCTTCCCCGCCTTTGTTGGCTGCAGCCGTCTCATAATGGCCCCCCTGTCAGGGTTTCATGACTAATCCCCTCATTGACCTCTCCTTCACTTTGCAGCCCCCACCACCGCGCTGATGAGTCGGTAACTAGTAGAGGTTGGGGGAGATGTTGGCAACACAATTACATCTGGAAAAACAGAGAAATATCACCTAACTCCACAGTTCCCCTCAGCCCTATTGTGCTTTGTAGCCACTAGACAAGTCAAGTCAATTTTATTTGGCGCCAAATCACAACAAACATTACCTCTCAGTTTCCCCTTCCCTCTTGTGTCTTGTGTGTAAAATGTTGTAGTTGTAGTGTTTGTACTTGTATCTGTAGTATTAGTAATGAGAGTGTGTGTAACCGAAAGTGCACTTGTTTGTTGCTACTGAAATATCAGTATATTATAAAAATTCAATTCTATACTATATTGTAGCCTATATACTCTATATAGTAGTGTCACCTTTGTGATCAAAGTGACAAGTAGCAACCTTTAGTCATTTAGCTGCCTGTAGTATTCCTATAATATTTTTATGATCCTTTAGTAGCTTTTGTGTTGTTGAAAATACATCTCCAGACCAAGGCAACTCTGTGACAAAATATTTTAGGGGAGACAGGACTACAGATATTGTTTTTACTTAGATGTTTGGTGTAACCTGCGAGTGGGGCTCAGCTCAGGTGCTACAGTTACATAATAGGCCTACACAAAGTATGTATGTAGCCTAATAGCATAGTTACAGAAATTGTTTTTAAAAATTATAATTGCAATTATAATATCAAAAATTAGGATAGACCTATATGATAATCCTGTAGTATCCCATTGGGCCATCGCACTGTAAGAAATTAACAAATCACCTACTGCCTATATCCTTGCAAAATCATAACAATTTTAATTCTAATGGATCTCTCCAGCGCAATAAAAAAATATAATTCCCCCTTAAAATCATAATATTATTTGAGTGCCCAAATTCCTTACACCCATCAGTCAGACAGAGATAGCCATATTGGCATGGGCGACATGAGAAGAGCGCCTCGTGAGTGAAAAAAACACCATATGGCAGTATTTCCCTTCACAAGCTGAAGCAGATACATTTTTTTTAACTGAGAAAAAAGCATCATCGTACTGTTTCTGTTTTTCTAATTCACCTTGTGCGCACACACACACACACAAACACACAGACATACACAATGACAGCACAAATTTGGTAAGATCGTAAGCCTCCCCAAGTGAGATATTTGATTCTGATCTGAAGACGACAGGGAGTGATGAATAAAAACTGCTTGATAATGGGATCATTGAGTCATGAAAAGTGATTCTGAGCATGTTATCTTTTGCAGAGGGCAATGAATGCAGACGTTCATTATGTATGGCCATGCGACGGTGCTTTAGCCTTCAAGCAGAACAGGAGCATACAATAGAGCCTCAACTGACAAAAGAGGACAAGAATAACAATCAAACAAAGAAAAAGTGCTGTATTAAATTCTCCAGACCTTTGCTCCCTTACAAGGTAATGTAACTTACTGGAGCAAAATGACTCAATGCTGATGTGGGCTGCTCATGAGATAATGGTTTATTATGCTAGCTGATGGTGATTACAGGGTCTGGGTAAAGTTCAGTATGTCTGACTTACTAGACTGACCACAAATAACCACCAGGGCTGCATAGTTTTGTATAATTTTGCAGCAGGTCAGATACCTATGATGTACTGTACTATACTGTCCAGCAGTTAAGTATCTGCTACAGTGACCGCAAAGTATTTTGGAGAATTTTGCTTCTTCTGAAATTGAAATATTGGTTTAAAAAAAACAAAAACTAATATGTAACCATAGTTTTGGAATTGCAACCATGCATTCTTCCTACAAAAGGGAAGGCAGAATAGAAATAGAGCTGTCAGCACTTAAAGGAACGCACGCAGCACACAAAAAAGGTGAGTTATGGAATTAAAGTTCCTAGAATTATACATAATATATAAGTCATGTAAAATAACTTTGAATTTTTGACCATGGTTGGACAAAACAAGCAATTCGATGGCATCACCTTGGGCTTAAGATATTGCTATTTAAAAAAAAAAAAAAACAGAAATAAAATGACAATTGCTACTATAAATGCATTGCTGGCCATTTGGCTTGTGTTGAGGTTTGTGGTCCTGAACGGACAGCTCCCGTAAAGTGCACTGACTATGCATCCTTTAACACGCTGCAGTATTCTTTGTTCCTGTCACTTGCAGAGTTTTCATCAGTCATATAGCTGATGCTGAACTGTTTACAAGTTTGCCAAGTTTGTCTAATCATTCTCTTCTCTCACTTTCTTTTTCTCTGTCTCTTTTCTAAATATCTCTTATTCCCTGGTTTGCTCTCTCTCTCTCTCTCTCTCTCTCTCTCTCTCTCTCTCTCTCTCTCTCTTTCTTTCTATCTGTGCTCAATAAAATAACTATGGCACAGATTTTACACCTGCCTTTCCCGTTTGGTAAATTTCAAATACTGTACATTTTCCCTGCATATTGAAAATGATAAATCACTTTCAATATCGTTCTGCCATATTTTGCAGTCTTACATAGGAATGCCTTCCAGTACAAATTTGAGAACAACAAGCAGTTTTATCTTTTTGTCATTTGGCCAGCTCAAACATTTGGTGTGGCCCTATATTAAATATAGACACATATGATTTCATACATTAGCACCTGCCGTAAATATTTAGTAAACTGAGTCTACTCTATGCTAACCTAAAATGCACAAAACACACGAAACCTATGGCCCAGATGTAAACACACACAAACCCAGTACTTCTTGATAGTCTCTTGATCTCTCTCCTCCCCCCTCTCTCTCACACATATACACACACACACACACACACACCCCTACCCCTGCACACCCTCCTTCAAGCAGTTCTTTACATCTCATACCGTGCTCATTAATCACCGGGAGGTCAGCCTCTCATTAAATGTAGTGGAAACGCTGCCCCCTGGTCTGTCAGGGTCTCTTGTTTTCAACACAACAGTGAACACCGTAACCACTAAGGTATTAATGACCCCCGCCCCAGGTTTAAGAGGGAAAGGAGAAGCTAAGAGAGCTAAGAGGGCTAAGAGTTAACCCCGTCTGCTTCCTGGTAAACCGCCAACATTTTCTGTAATTACAACTGCTCTTTGGTTCCCGCCCTGGTTTCAGATGATGGCTTCAGAAATGTCTGTTCTAGACATCAGTATTAAGTAACAAGGGAGGAGATTGCCAGAGTTAATGGCTGGTGACATTAGCAAGGAGCAACAATGGGTTTTGACTAGAAGATAGTTAAGAGGTAGTGGTATTATTTTCCATATTTCCTGCTAATAAGTTATTGTGGTGTTTTTACACTGAGATCACTTGTGACTCAAATCATGATTGTACCAGAATTGAAACTACTGTTTCTCTTTGATTTATTCTGTACAAATTTGAAACACAGGACACGTTCTCCCTTGTGCTGGAGGTTATTAAAAATTGATAAAACAATCGATGATACTGAGTAGAAAAATGGATACTTGTTTGTACAAAATTATCAGATTATTAATGAGGGAATGTGAGGCTGTGGATGAGGGAAATGTTTGACACTGCAGTAGTAAACATCATCATCTCTCTCTCTCTCTCTCTCTCTCTCTCTCTCTCTCTCTCTCTCTCTCTCTCTCTCTCTCTATACACACACACACACACACACACAGGTCAAATGCAGTCTAACCTCTTGCAGTCTGCGGACAAGCTTACGACCCAAACTAATCAATGCTCTCATTCTTTGGGGAGTCGCTTCCTTCAAGGGCACCAGTCAGTGATGTCGCTTATGAAATGACAAGATCGCTTAATGTCACTTCTTCACCTGGCCTCGCCATCGTCCCGGTGAGGGAGCCGGCTCACTCCTCTGCAGTGACTTCTCTTTCACTGGGTCTACAGCCAATAGTCTTTAGCTGAGAGCAGTATCAGTGTGGCCCAGCATGTCGATTCTATTGAACTGGCTTGGCATGTCACAGGCAGTAAAGACCTCTTGATTGACTCTTGCTTGGATAGCATGTCCAACTGCATACATTAGTAATGCTGAGGATTCGATAGATGGATAGCTGGGACAGATTAGTGCAGGCAGACGGCACATTTACCTCAATGCGGACAACTGGATATGAACTGAACTTGCAGGATGATCACAAAATGGTATCTTGGCCTTGTGTTTACTGTCATGTTATGTTAGTTTTCAAGATCTTATTAATTTGTAGATTTTTATCAATTATTTTGAGAGAAAAGCAAGAACCAAAACACCAAAACAATCATTAAAATAATTTGTGATGCAGTTTTTAAGGAAGCCACCATAGTTCAGCAGCTGGGTCACTGTTGTATGTGACACTTAAGTCTTAATTAGCTACTTCAGTGTATCTCATTTCCAACAGAGTAAAAGCACTGTTGTGTATATACAAGTTGAAATTAAAAAAACGGTAGCGACGGTGAGAGGACTGACCATGCACCTGTTTAAAAATCTAAATAAAAAAAATACACATGTACACATCATGGCTGCTCATAGTGGTCTGTCTTGCTTTTTTCACCAGACCATATTGTGAAAGTTAGAAACTGATGATTTTTTATATATTATATAAAACAATCTAGAATGTCACTTCAAGCAGTGGCTCTGTAAATATATTTTCTCATGCCAACAAATTGAACCAAATGTTGTAATTTATGAAAGCAATCTGCCATGATTTACTACACACTTTCTGGTGAGAGGAGAAGGAGTGATGGGGAATGAGGATACAATTATGAGGAGTTTGGGGGCTAAGGTCCATCCCAGGGGAGCTGGTGCAGAAATCACACTCCTTAAACCTCCCACAATGCACTGCAAGAGTGGGGGTGGGGTGAGATGGGGTAGTGGAGGCAATTAGCAGGTAACACGTTGGCAGGCAGGGTGATCTGTTTTAAGCCAATACAGATGGCAGCTGCAAGCTATAGTACATATCAATGTGGAATAGTGTTGTAGTGTATATTGAAGAAACTGTGTGTGTGTGTCTGTGTGTGTCTCTGTGATCAGGTGGGACAAATATATTGTTCAGTAAATTTCCTTCTGTGCTAGTGTTGTGCAATTATCCCTTCTACCAGCAACAAATCACCTGCACACACACCTCAAGGCCTTTTACCAGCCACTCCTTGTGTTTCTATTTCATTTTCATCACACATAATTAAGCCGGAGTGTTCTCTGAACCACCCGCCCCTTGACGCCTCCCCCACCTCCTGCCCGCCCCTTGTAAACCCTGGTGTGTTGTTGCTCCTTTACAGCACTGAATGCAAAGATGAGCTTTAAAAAAAAAAAAGGGGGGAAAAAAGCATTTATTAACCAACCGTTTGACCCAATTGGCTTGCATATAAAAACACCTGGGCGTTAGATTGAAATTTAATTGCTTCACTTAGTTAACCCACTTAAGGACCATGTTGAGTTTAGTCTGCTCAATTTGTTGGGATCAGCAGCTTTGTGCGTTGGGGATGTTGAAGGCTTGGGTTGTGGGTAATTACTATTAATTAGTGGCTGATACTTTTAGCTTTGAAGCTGCAATGAGCAAAAACGGAGCGATGCTGGGGAATAAATTTTGACGAAATTATGTAGATAATGGCTGAAGTAGCAGACATCTTCCTGAGAAGCTTGCCACCAAAACATATTTTGTCTCCCACATTTCAAGGAGTATTGTAAACTCTTGTTAGATATAAGAATATGTTTACTGCATACTTTCATTTGATTAAAAATGGAATCAAAACTTTAATTTTCTGCCATTTTTTCCCTCTCTCCCTCTCTCTCTCTCTCTCTCTCTCTCTCTCTCTATCTCTCTCTCTCTCTCTCTCTTTTTTTTTGCCAGTCTAGCAATGAGCTCATAGCCACATGGGTAATTTGATGAATACATATCAGGACCTTTACACACTGGCACACTCAATAATGCCTACAGCAATATCACTTTGAGAGCACCACACAAACACAAAGATGTCTTAGCTACATGAATATTAATAGGAGATACTGGAGCAGAGTTAAAAGTGATGCGCTAATAGGTTGATGGAGAAGATAAATATGAGGAAAAAGATACAAAGCATAAAAGAAAGTCAGGAGGAGAAAAAGGAAGAGAGCTTTCAAAATTAAACAGGCCCAGTAGTAAATGAAGATACAACACTGTATGCATGGGGAACCCTGGAGAAAATCTGGTTATTAAAAATTCTGTTAAATACATGCTTACTCCACAGAAGCAGTGGAGTCTCCACTGGTGTACATATTTAGGAGCCACTTCTGATTGGCAGCACAACAGCGCTGGTGGGCATGAGGCCCTGCGGGCCTGACTGGCGGTCTCCATCATTATGCCGACGGCGCTATCATTTCTGGATGCTGATTAAAATGTTGGCTATGTTAAAAGAAGCTGAAGGTTAAACCACAAAGGACTCCATGTGAAGTCATTCCAAACCACATCCCTTACCGGCTCCTTTTACACACACGCACACACACACACATATATATTTATTAACAAAGGAAGACTTGTTTAACAGAAAACACACTGTACAGGGTGTATAGGACTTAATTCTGATATTTATTTGTTTTTTAAATCAACTTCAGACACTTTGTGGCTATTGCTAAGACAGTTGCTGATGCTCTAATCCAGTGGGCTCAGCTTGTATTATATTAGCTTTCAAAATCCTGTTTCAGTTACCACTGGTGTTCAGTAACATTTTATTAAAACTAAATCCTTTCAAGTTCCTTATTAAATCCATTTAGGTTCAGCTTTAAACATCTATGGCTAAAGTTGAAAATATCTTAGCGAATACTCAAAGATTACTTTTGTCCCTTTTGCCTTTACTGAAAAGACCTTGGGGTCAAGAACAGATAACAAAAAATCATCTAATCTTCCCAAATAATTTGTGAATGAAACAGTCTCACAGGAAGAAACACTACAGTATATAATTTAAACATGCATCTGACACTTTTAATAACAAGTGTTACATAATTAGTACTCTGCACACCTTATATTTAATAGCTACTTAACCTAAATACATCCCAAATATAAACTACTACAATGATGAGCTTAAAAGATGGATATAAAATGTTTAACTGGAAGCTTGTTAAACTGTAAAAACATACAGTCTACTTGCGATCCAGACACTGAAGTTTCTTTATGTTAATGTTAATTACATCTACATCTGATGCCATCTGTTGCTGGTAATATTTGCAATTTGGACAGATGAACGTAACGGTCAGTGCTAGCTAAAAAATAGAAGCACATTGTTTGAACATTTTTAAGAGACAAAAAGATTCAATTTAAAATTTTGATAGCCTCACAGTTTAGAAAATCCCAGTATTTAACCAACCTGGAATTCACCCTGAATTTAATGCAAACAGCAGATATGTTGAGTATCAAGGTCAAGAAGTGGTGAGTGTTTTAAGATTGTGCTTTTCCTCCCTTATTCTGGGTTCAGGCTAAGCTGCAGTGAAGGAGGGTGGGCAGGGTGAAAAAGGGCAGCTGTCACTAAGATGTTAGCAAACACAACTGTAGGGCTATCTGTGTCATCTCCCCCTTCAACACCTTTCCTTCCATCTGCTTCTCTCTGCCTGAGGAACAGATGAAGAAATGCCTTTCACCTGGTTCCCAGTAAAAAAAGAACCCAATACAAACAGCTAAATGAAAGGGCACTTTCAAAGTAAGGACACAGGCTTGTATAGTGCTATTTTGTCTACCTCTCAGCATTTTCAGTGTCATTAATCTACAGTGAGTCATGCTCATTGGAAGTCAGATTTTCAGTTCTTTATTTGATGTTGCTGGATCGTGAGTCATAGTACGCTTTGGAAACAATATGATTTATCTTTGAAAAACAAGCGTTCGCATGCTGATGTTTTAAAAGTGTGTTGCATCACACTGTATCATTAGAGGTCAAGAAGCCAGCAGCTTATCTAAATATACACTATAAATATAAACTATGGTATAAAGACACTGGTCAACAGACGGTGGACAAAGTAATAGCATGAACATGAAATTATAAAGGTGAAACTTTACACACTGTAATCACAAGATTTAGCCACAGTCATGTGACTAGAAAATAAAGGTATTGAATTGTTGTGGGAGACTCAACAGACTGTTAAGACTTGCAAGGTGAGGGTCATGTGACTGATGGAGTCAGCTACCTCCACCGCTAGCACTAAACATGCTAGCAACTCACTCCTTGTTTGTGTGAGTCGTAACCACAATATTATCTTGTGGGTTTGACTGTTGTTGGTTTTTGTGCTACAGTAGCAGTAGCTTTGTCTCCTGCATTTGGTATTTGGGAAGACTCTTTGATAACCGAGGGGTATGATTTTACATCTATGAGAGATGCTGGATTGCTTTATTTTGTTTGTTTCTTTCTTCTTTCTGGTTTTACTGTACGTACGGGTATTTTTGCATTGGTTACATTTGCATTACAAAGGTGTGCTGCTTTTTTATGCTAAATAGAGATGAAAGAATAATTGTTTTATGTAGCCAAGCCAGCAAGGCTACAGAAAAGCAGCGTACTGATGTCTTCAACTGTCTCTGTCTGTCATGTAACTGTATTCTTTATAGTTTACTAGAATATAGTGTATTCTAGAATACACTAAGCAATCACATCTCTGTCACTAGATGTTGCTCTCTATAGCAAAGTCCTTCAAAAAAGGGAAGAGCAGTTCAAAGTTTGAATAAACTCCAGCAGTTCTCTAAATTCTTCAGAGTGCTTTATGCCGCATGAGGATCATAAATTAATTTAACAGGTAGATATCCCCTCAATACTCATCTAGCCACAGCAGAAAATGAATCTGCTGAGTTTATTGTTAAATGAAGGTTCTGGTGAACAGGATGTGAGTGAGGATTTAGTGCACCTTAAGGGAGTCCCTCTTTCCAAACTGAAAATATGCTTCTGAAATCTAATCTCATATTAATTTGTCATCTAGAACGCAGCTGTGCTTTCGCTCCATGCCACCCTCTGGCTAACGTCTTGCAGACTTGCAAGTCCCGCTCCCTTCATTCTCCCAGTGCTAATTCCAAAATTTAACTTGGCTTGTTTTCCTCAGCCTCCCCTTGCATCCCTTTGTCCCTCTCTCCCTCCTGATCTTCCCTCACCCATCGACTGTGACCTTACTACAATTATGCATTCTCCAGTGGGACAATTAAAACCGACCTATACCTTCCTGAGTGGACAGAAGAGAAATAAAAGGGAAGGAATAATGATGCCAGATTTGCTTGTGAAATCATCTGCCTCCTTTGAACTAGTTCCTGTTGATGTTGATCCTGTGTTGCAGTGCCACCGCTAGTCAAGGACACACTGCCCTTCAGCTGCATTGTCCAACAAAATAAAAGCTGTCTGTTTTTTTATCAGCGCCGGAAAATTCACTCATGTTGATGTGGTTGTTCTCTTTCAACTCCACCCCGTCCTTCTCCTTCTCCCCCTAACCCCTGAACACCCCCTTCCCTCTTTGACAGGTGCAAATGCAACCTTCACGCCAACAGCTGTGTATATGACAAAGAGAAGTTGAGCTGCGAGTGTGAACACAACACGACTGGACCTGACTGTGGCCGCTGTAAGAGGAATTACCAGGGACGAGCGTGGAGTGCTGGCTCCTACCTGCCTATCCCCAAGGGCACAGCTAATATCTGTGAGTTGCACGCACACACACACACACACACACACACACCACAGACATGCTGACTAATAAAAAGATTGAGACAGGTATCAGAATCGGTCTTACATAAATACAAACACTGGGCTTAAATATGGAGACTTCTCATAAAGATTTATACTAAAGCAAAATAACAAAAGCATCAACATAGACAGCTGGAAAAAGTTGAATCCCAATTAGCAGCATCTCATATCTCATCTGTTAGAATTCTGACAGTCACCATTTTAACACTGAGATATTGAGTTGTCAGGTTTCAAAGAAATGTGAACCAATTAACAGTGTTTCGAAGAGACAAAATGTGAAGAAGCAAAAACAGTAGGCAGACCAACGTTCGTATATTTGATTTTGTAAACAAATATGTCCAAACATCCAGGACTCAGATGTAGTTTAGCTGAAGATGGTATAGCGTGAATAGGTTGTTTCATCTGCTCTGCAGCTTCATGTTGTGATTCAGCCTAATAAAACTGTTATTATTTTACATGATAATCTTCTTTGCAAAATTAAGCTAAATGTGATCACAGCCGTCACGTATAACAAAACTACACACAGAATTACAGTGTAGGATGAATAAGAATTAAGCTTTTCCCAATACAAAAACAGCTTTGGTTACTTTGTTACAACTTGTAATGTACAGTAGGTGCAGTAGGTTTATGTGTGACTCCTCCTACCTGCCGGTGCAGCAGCAACTGGTGCCTCCCCATCCTTTACAAACCACCCACAACATGAAGGCTGAAAAGTTCATTTTACTTTTACTTTATGTTGTTTTTCAAACCTTTATTCAACAAGCAAATTTGTATGGGATTTTTTATTTTTTTTGTGTGTGTTTTTATTTCATAATAAGACCACATTCCTTATAAACTCTGTCACTTCATGTTTTGCCATTTTTACGGTCAACCAGCATGAGCTCCGTTTTGAAGATGAAAGGAAAGAGCCTTGCTAACTGAAAATGAGGAGCTGTTTCATTAATAAAGCAAGTTTTGTTTGGAAAGGCTTACTTTGTGTTGTAATTCCATTTATGACGATATAATGATGTCAAACTATTTCTAGTAGAACTTTAATGATGAGAAATTGCAGGAATTTTGCAGAGATTGGTTGAATTTGCATTAATTATTGCTATCATAAGATCCTGGATGGATTGTCATCAGATAAGATCTGCTTTGATTAAATTAGTGGCTCAGCAGCAGTATTTTAGGAGGCAACAATTATTAAAGAGATGACTATACTATATATTATTGTAAATAATTTGAAGTGCTTTATTGTGTCATCTTCTGTTGTACAGTCCTGAAGGTTTGTGGTGAGAGTAACACATTTAGTGTGATAATCTGCATTAGCAATATGTTGCTGTTGACTGCATGTGATGGACATTGTGTTGCAAATGCATTGCACCCCAATGTACGTTTAATGTCAGCTACAGTAAAAGGAAGGAGATAAATCAGATTATATAACGTTTTTACCCTGGACTGCATGGTATTAAACATGTAAGCATGTTTATTTATTCATTTATTTATCTTGTTCTGCTTTTTGTTTCATAGTGTGATGATAAATGATGTGAGACTGTTTCATTCACAAATTATTTGGGAAGATTAGATGATTTTTTGTTATCTGTTCTTGACCCCAAGGTCTTTTCAGTAAAGGAGGGCATGTACAAAAGGGATGTTACAAATAGCCCCATAGCAGGTCCCTATCTATCATGTCAGGAACAATAATAATAATAATAAACTACTTACTCCTTTAATGTGCAGTTACAGTGGCCAGTTGATGGTCATGATTTCATGCATGATCTATCAATTTTAACTAGCAGCAGACTGAATGATCTGGTATCATTATCGTCTTAAAGTGACTGTTGATGTAGGGACACAAGCTTTTCTTTACAAGATACATAATGTATTACAGTTGATAAGTAATGTTCTGCAACTGCAGTGCTAACGTAGCATAGAAGCAATTATTTATTCCTGCTTGAGCTGAGGAAAGTGGGCCAACACCTTTATGTCTAATGTCTTGTGGTGGACCAACATCCATGCTTATAGAGCTCGTTCATGTGGGCCTGTGAAGCCTAATGAGACATTATTTGTAGTACTGGGTTTTGCAGATACACAGGTATATATGCCTTGACTAGAGGAAGGCATGCACATTTGGAAAATATATTCTTCTTTCTTAAAGGGTCTCTCCATAACACATGCCTGAATTATTGTGGTTTATTAAATGAAAAAGCAACAGCTGTTCTTTCTGGTCCGAAACAAAACAAGGACACAGTGTCATAAAGAGTTCTCCACATACAGTAGTTTAGCGCCACTGACGTGAGTAAGCTCAGTAAATGATTCAGTCATGTGTAGACTTTGCGTGTATCTGATAATGGCCACTAGGGGGCACACGTGCCAACTGTCAGTGACAGAATGAATAGATGGTTGAATGAATGGATGGACCTGTGACGATATCACATGAACGCGGAATCAATGGCGACTGGTTTGCCTCCCATACGTTAGCTGAAACAGCAGAGTGATGACCAGCAGCGTAATAAGTTCAAGTGTGCTGGCATTAATTTCAAAGCCTAAGTCTTTCCTGCTCCGTCTTTTTATTGCGTCCACTGTGATTTCTGCCTTTCTTGACGGCGCTCGAGGACTCTTCGCTACCGGCTGATGACTTATTCTACCCCTGAGAGGATCCACGTTATGAGACTTAGGGTGGGTTAGTGAAATGGCCATTCCCAGAGCCCAGATTGACAGCACATTATTAAAAAAGGTGACACACACAAAAGTGCTCATCCAGATCTCCTTATTCACACACACACACACACACACACACATCACACACATTCATAACTACTACACAAGGACAGACACACTCCCTTTGCCCTACAAGTGATGAAAAACAGTCTTAGTATAAAGTGCATTATTATACTTTGTCTTGGAGGGGAAAAAATCCATAAAGTAATAACGCTGTGAAAAATCTATAGAAATGCAAGGCTATCCCTCCTGAATAGAAAAAAGAAACCACAAGGCTGACAGAAAAATGCACCTTGTGCTGTTTTATAATTTTCTAAACACCAATTTCAAAAGTCTAAGCCTCTCAGTGTTTCCCCCAAACCCAGTGAGCATATGGCAGCTCTGTGGAGACAAATTTGTCAAAGATGAAAATTTAATTAAGATTTAATTTCTTTTTACTATACCCATCAAGTCGTCTGATCCGATAAGAAGATCGATGAATCATCATGTGTGGAGTCGGGAGGGGTGATATGTCGTCTTACAATGCCACTGTATTGGAAGCAAAGAAGAGCAGGATTTAAAAGTGATGAAATAAAAGGATGGCAGAAATAGGAGGGGAAGTGAGCATCACTCTCTGTCATAGCTAACTCAACCTTCTGGGGTGGCTCTGTCTCTCTCACTTTCCCTCTCTCCATCTATATCTCACACCACCCGCCCGTCTCTCAGCCTCACTCATTTTCGCTTCCTCCCTCTGTGGAGACAGAAGGAGAGGGATCAGTCTGAGAATTAATGATGGCAGTTCATTTCACTGTTGGGCTGAGGATGCTGAAGAAGATAGAGGCCAGTGGTGGAGGAGGCTAGCACTAGGTGGCCTCTGAAAAGTTGATTTCAAATAGCAAAAATGTATCTTGAATTGATTACTCAATGTTACTTTTTTTGCATCCTGTATGCATATGGATCTGAATTAAACATATGTATAAATGGCCACGTATTTGAACTACCCACACCAAAAACAATAAGCTCCTGTTCTGCTCACGGTCACGGTTTATCTTTATGCTAAGCTAAGCTAACTGTGTCCTGGATATAGCTTCATATTGTAAAGACATGACCGTGATAACAAATAAGAATTCAAATAAGCGTAATAACAAACTATTTCTTTGAAAGATGGAGGTGATGGGGTATCAGCAGGAGATGAACTGTATAGTCATATTTGTTAATGATATAGTCACATTTGATGTGTGTGTGTGTGTGTGTGTGTGTCACACAAATTCAGATTTTTTTCTAATTAATTGTCTTGCGCAGAGGAAGTCTGTTTCTATACATATTACATGGCAAGATCAAATCCCACAGGAGCTGATAGTGCCACTGTAGAATAAATCTCTATTGTGAGTGAACACAAACAACCATGATGTATATGGGTCTACAACATAGGTCGGCAATAGGCGGCCCGCGGGCCAGATGTGGCCCGCAAGCAAAAACATCTGGCCCGTGAGATTGTTTGAACTAGAGAAAGTTAATATAAAATATACTTTTTAAAAATCGGACTGCCAGTCTCAAAAATGCTCTTTATTTGTTAACTTCATTTTCCAGAACAGAAAATTTTCCTCAATTTAAATGCTTATTTGTTTAACTGGATACACAGTGAATAAGCACGTCGACAATTGCACCCTGCACCGCATTAGACAGCGCTTCTCTGCGGCGGGCAGCGGACCTCGCAGAGAGCGACATCTGTTTCACTGACCCGATCACATCATCCATCGACTTGTTGGTATCAAGTTCCTCCAAAACTGTCACATGCTTCGTTTCGTGGTGCCGTCTAATGTTGTACTCTTTGCATGCAGAGACACCCTCGTTACAGATCAGGCATGTGGGCTTTGCATTAATAAAACTGGGGAGGATGAAGGCATAGTTTTCTGTCCATTCATCATGACAGCTAACAGCAACAAGTGGAAATGGTTTTTTTTTTAACAAACAGGCATATAATTAATAGCGCCCCAGTGGTCAGTCCACAAATTTAACCTGCGTCTGCTCCGTCATTTCAAAATCGCCTATCATTTTCATTATCACCCCCCCCCTATTAATTAATTATATTAGCCATTGTTTTGGTTGTGGCCCGCCATGTAATGGCTTGGAAAATATCTGGCCCGAGGCCAAACTTAATTGCCGACCCCTGGTCTACAAGATATACTCTCTATATTATGTTATTGAAATAGATTCAAATTTGACTGGAATATTTATAATTATTACAAACATATAGGGAACTGCCTCAAAAAATGTGTTTCCTATAAACATTTATTACAGGCATTACAAGGGGTTATGAGTCCTGGGTAACATTACTAACTAATACATGTGTTCCCAAAGAGATACATTTTAATGATTCAAAAATAACAATGTCTATTTGTACCTGGGTGGGAATAGTTACATGTCAGCGGCTATTTACACCTGATCCCCTGACCCGGGCTCCACAAAAAATGTAAACACCAAGTTAGGGAATGATCGTGGTTTGGATTAAATGGTAAAATGTAGAATTTTTCAAGTGTTCATCGTTGCACTGTTCACAAGCTGCATGCCAAGGAGCAAGCATGCCGCTTTAATTAGCCTGCCCCATCCTCAGCCTTAACTATCGTCTATGCGTGATGCTAAAAATGTGCTTGGTGGTCTTGAACGATGCTCTCTTATTTCCTGTTCCGTGTCAATAATCGGTAAATTATTGCACTTGTTCCATAGCTGTAGCCAGTGCCAAAAATAAAACTAGTTAAATGCGAATAATACAATGATATAAATAAAAATAGATATGTACACTCAGGTGTAAATAACTACATTTGCTATTCCACCTCAGGTGCAAATTGTTGGTTACAAACACCTGGGTGGAAATAGCATCTGCCAAAAACAAATGCCTTGATATAGTAGAAGGTATTTAATGTTTTAAATCTATACACAGTGAGCTTTGTAAGACAGACTGCTCCGTGTAAAATGTGACTTTTATTCAGACTCACAGCTGTGCTGTGCATTTAATTAGTGCCATGTGTTTATGCATCTACATACATAAACATGCTTGCCTGCACGCACATAGCTTCCACCTTCTTCCTCTCTCCCACACACAATACCCACTCATGTATTTTTGTTTTCCTTTTTTCTTTTCTATTTGAATTTCCATTCTTTCTTTTTTCCTCGGTAAAACTCATCGCCTGTTGTTTTGCATCTTCTCATTCTGTTGCTCCTCCAGCCCTTCTTCCCCACCAAATTTTTTCTTCACCTTCTTCTTCTTTGCCTCCGCCTGTTCTCACTCCATCTCTGTTTTGTTTCATACTTGCGTTTTTGTCTCTCACCCCCACAACATCCCCAACCACCCTAGAGACTGAGCTTGTTTACTCTGTCTTTTGCACATCTCGGCTCTGTGCAGCTGTGACGGTAATCTTTCTTTCAAATGTTTGTTTCTTCCATCTCCACATTTTTTTTTTTTGCCTTCCCCATTGCCACCACCACCAACATACGCCTCATGCAATCCCTGCCTTGAAATCTTAAACTGTGCTTCTTCCAACTTGGCTGCTGGGCACTTTAAGACTTGCCACCCTCAATTCAGATCTAAACACTGAGATTGAGCGAGCGAGCCGGGGACTCCGGCAAGGCAAGCCGTAATTTTGCTCCTGAGGAATTCAATCAAGTTGCATACCGTGCACTTGTGTGTTGGCAGCCCTTTCACCACTAACCAGTTAGCTGTCACCATCACTTGGCTCTGTATAGCCAAAAAGTTCCAGATGTTGATCGATTGCTATAAAAATGATGGCAGCCAGTTAAAGTGATTACAAACTTTGCCTTCAGTGGAAATTTATCAGATAAGACCCTTTCCAGAGTAGTCCAGGAAGCACCAAGGTGACAGACGTCGAAGGTCAAAGCTGAATGGAAACTGACAGAAGCAATGTAATGACACACACAAACAAATACACACAATCTGACTTCCACACCAACAACTGAATGTCTCCTGACAGCAGAATCTTGAAACCAAATTTAGCCAAGATGTCCTTTTTCTCTGTAACTGTGCAGACACACTGAAGGTAAATACATGATAGATTGAATTGTTCAGTGAGGAAATAGGATGCCCGCCGAAGATTTAAATCCCTTATATCAATGGGAGAACATGTTTATTATGGGTTTCTGAACATCCATTAGTAAGGTTACAGTGATGGTCTTTGAGGGATGACAGCATAACTGAGCTGAGCCAGTGAAAGATGAACATCAAGCACGATCACACAGCTCTATAAAGTGAGATTTATTGTAAATCACTTGATGCCCCACATGACTCAGGCTCTCTACTGTATTTTAATGTTCATGTGTGTGTGTGGGGGGGGGGGGCTGTCGCATGTGCTGACCCCACGTGCGCACAGATCATGTTCAGTGAGTCGCACACCTCTTGGAGATCATGTTCACCACCCAGTGACTTGCAACCGTGATCCCAGTACAACTCGACTAGAAATCAATGGAGCACACCATCAACATAAGCAGCTCCTAATGCTCTTCCTGTGCGATAGGACTAAATTAGATTGCAGCCATGCCTCGTAATGGCAGGGCCGGGCAGGTGGAGGGATTGGAAATGACAGTGATTGAAAATTAATCGAATGACCCGACATGGGATCCTGGACATCTGCTCAAACCCTACAGGTTGTTCACAAAGCAGTGAATAATTGCACTGACAGGCCATTGGTGCTCCAGATCATGACCTGGAAGGAAAGGTTATTTGGCTTTGAACTAGTCAAATTGAACTTGAACTAGACAAAGTGTGATTTGTCAAATCAGTCATTTAAGTTTGTATTTAAAAAGATGCACTTTTAAGAACATTATATTCACATAATCATGAATACAAGTAGATTAACACATCACAAGTCAATTACATGCAACAACTGCGTTATAATGTACTGTATAATTAAAGTAAGTACATTGTTCCATGCATTATTCATAACACTGTAACCAACATCACCTGACTATGAATAGTGTGATGTGATTTATCACTTGTGACTTGTTTCTAATATATCTTTTAGCTGAAGGCAAACATATACAGTTGGCAGCAAAATCTTCTCTGTGTACACACTGTTAGGAGGAATGTTTCTTGCTCTCGCTGCTGAAACTGTGAACTCACAGTTTGGTGATGCGCACGGACAAGAGCAAGTCTCTCTCTCTCTGCTTTTATATTTATATCCCTCTCCATTTAATATAGTGGGTCCTCTGCTAATCTTCCAGACTAGATGTAGATAGAGCCTGTGTATCATTGCACTGTCAGCTCTCAACTCAGCCTCGTTTAGCACTGCATTACTATTTTTATTTTTATTTTTTTAAGAGTTGCTAAAACTGGACTAAAACTTTTAGAGTTGTTAAAACTGGACTAGTTATATTTCTCTGTTAACGTTCTTTGAATTTGATCCGATTATAAAGTACTTTGTTTCAATAAAGATGCTACTTTTTTTAATTTTTTTTTTTTTAAATCAGTATTTGTTTTGAAACCAATGCGGTAATATCAAACTGTAAGGTGATTGTGATTCAGATTGTCCTTGCTCTCGTCCTTCCTGTCTCTTGGTTAGCATCTGCCCACCCTCTTGAGGTTTAACATCCATTACGCTCCACGCTGTCAGCAAAGTGTCCTGCACTTCACAGCTCTCAGCCAGGTCACAGATTTGGCTCCTAAATACGTCTGGCAGGCAGAGATCATAGAGAGGGTGATTGAATGACAGGAGTTTGATCAAAGTCCACGTACACAAACACATGCACACACTCAAATCCTCATGTTTCCCCTGAGTACTTGGAGATATTTTGTAACGGCTCCATTAGATGAAAGGCATCACCAAAAAATCCTGCACAGATGCCTCCATAGCTTCCTCAGCCTTAGGTGTGGTAGTGAGCAAATGACAAGAGAGATGTGAACTAGAGATGAAGAAAGCACCTTGTTTTTTATTTAATGTCTTCTTCTCTAGTTTATGTGGGCTGATTTCTCCTGTTGCGCAGCATGCTTCCCTTTCCCATGGTGAGGGGGGTTGGTTTGTTTTTATGGGCAGACTGCCTTATTGAGGGCAGGGGGTAGAGCAAATGGGAGGGAGGGCCTCCGTTCAAACGGATGATTCGTGAAAGTGGAACTGGCGTTGATGTCTTGAAAGCAAAGCATTCCTCTGAAGCCAGTGCCGTCCAAAAATACACCGGCGGTGTGTTCGCATGTCTTTGAAGAATATGGATTCAAACAGAGAAAAATGGCAAAGTGCTTGCTTACATCGCCTGTTCTCGACAGCGTTTGAAGCCGCCGCAGATGTAAAATGTGCGCGCCATTCATATTTACAGACCGAATTATTACACAGACCAAGATGTCGGTGGTTGGTTCAGATGGCAAAATGATCGGCACGAGGAGCCTGTGAATGTTTCAATTCCTTCAGATCCACAGCCAGTCAGCGTCCTGGTGTGGGAGAGATCTGGTCACCATGGGGATGAGACAGACTGTATTATCTGCTCAGTTGCTGTCTGGCACAAGGGATTGCTTGATGGAGGGACGGACAGGCAGGCAGCTGGATAAGACATGTCTTCCTTCGGTGTCAGAGGCAGAGTTTGCCATCTATGATGCCATTTGATCTGTTGTGTGTGTGATTGTGTGCTTCTGTGCATGAGAATTCTGTCTTATGTGCCTTTGACAAGACATTTTAGAAAAACTCAAAACATCTTATGTGCAACTTTTTAACTTTAAAATAACCAAAATCAGAGTTTGTGATTTTTGGTACATATTCCCCAATATGTAGAGAGAGAGGGCCGTAATAATTGTCTCTGGCACTACCAAACATCAAAGTAGAAATAATGGAGGAAACCAGAAGAAACCAAAGAACAGTGACGCTAAACATGCAACAGAGCATTGCTTTGATGTTTCATCCTCTGCTTCTCCTGCACTTGTGGTGGCTACACAGATGCCAGAGAGCCTCCGACTATGTGTCATTTCAAGTGTATGCAGCTCATTAAGGTGGACCATAATAATTGGGGTGGGAACGCAATCAAATGCAAGTGACAATGGCAGGACTAGAATTATACTTCTAGCCTCCTCAAGAAATGTTGCAGTTGTTTAAAATTGTAAATGCATTTAAGTCTGTGTTCTGCCTTTATTTAAGTTGTTCTTTTTCTCTTCCTCTCTTACAGGTATTCCCAATAACATTGGTCCAGTTAGTAAGTAAACAGTCACAAACGAACTATAAGAATGCCTGATGCTTAGCTTTGCCTATTGTCCCACCCTTCACCATACAACTCTGAACATCCACTTGGTGCCAGGTGTTCATTTCTGATTCCAATCAACCTTCCTATGAAGGATTACTCAACAATTGTTAACGAACCTTTTTTTTTTCCTTTTTGGGGGGTGACTGATAGCTTTGGGCAATATTGTCATGCGGGCATATTAATTTACTATATGCAGGCTCAACTCGACCAGATAACACTTGCCTGGCTATGCATGCCAAATGTCATTTGTTTTTTCTCCTCCTCTCATGCATTATAAATAAATAGCATCTAGACTTTATTAAAGTGCCAAGACCTTTCTGGCAGTATAATGTCACAGGAGGTCATTTTAATATAAGCCACAAGCGCCTCGGCTGGTATTATCTTCGTCAACCAGTAGCCCCTCAGGAGGGGGAGGAAGAAGAGAGGTGCCATGTCTCAAGTTACTGCTGCCTGGAAGACCGTGTGATGCAGGAACTATAGGACTGTATTGAACAAGTCAAAGTGCATTTACAGCCTAGCTCAATTCCCCTTCATCTTTTTTCTCGCATTGCCCTGTTTTTGATGAGTATCCTCTGTACCCAGAGCATCAGATTGATTACAAAAATGCCTCTTCCCTGTCTGATCCTGAGCCTACATAGACTGGCTGGGGGTTAAATAGACATGGATGTTTTTGATAAACTGGCCCCAATGACATATCTGTGAAGTGTTATGTATACAGTAGTGCTCCATACTAACACTTTGGCACCGGGAAGAGTGATAAAAATCCACTAGCTTTATCTAAAGTTGTTTTCATGAAATTGTATGAAAATGTAGATATAAATATGACCCATTATTAAGTTAGTATAGTTGATGTAAACAGGGTTATCTGCTTTTGTAGTTTTAAACAATGGGCCTCAAACAAAAACATTTTCAAAACTTGGATTCAGCAAATCCTCTTAATTGCACAAACTTTTCATGAATTGCTAATTTCAACCTGATGAAATGACTTGAGTAATTTAAGAAGAAATCTGTTGTACTGATGGTTCTTGCCTGAGGCTCAATTTTACCTTTGTGTCATATTTTGTGTAAATGTAATTAAGAACCATTCACTAAGTTAATTACAGATTACCTATCATTTAGCTAAAGATCTGTGTTTCAAGTGCTGATTTTCAGATTTTCAATATAAAGCTAGTGGCTTATTTTCCACTCAATGCCCAGGCTAAGTTTTACTAAGAGACACATGCGCACTCGTCTTGTTTTCATCATTGACGAGCTAAATTGACCTTTGGGCAAGTTGCCTGAAACATGTTGTAAGAACCACTGGGTGGAAACAGATTGTTCCCAGGTGGTTTTTAATCAGGCTTTCGATGGGTAGATTGCACAGAAAGTGAACACTGGCTGTAAAGTCTAATGCTATGTCAGAGTCAGAAATGGACATGTGGCCAACAACCCTCCCAATTTTCCACTGCATGCCTTCTTCACCTCCTCCTCAGACCTTAGAAATTTTGTACACCTTCAACTCCATGCATGACCTGCCCTGTGCTAAGTGTGTGTGCGTGTGTGTGTGTGTGTGTGTGTGTGTGCATGTTCTTCACACAGGTCCAAACCATGTCCAAAGGCTGTCCACAAATGCTTTACTGGGAGAGTGTGCATGCTGATGAGTGTGTGGTTGTATGTGTGAGAGTGTTGGGGGGTGGGCGATGTAGAAAGGACACTCCAACAAACCAAAGTCTTCACTTCTCATCCAGATTGGACCAAAGGGATTTAGAGTTCTCACGGGTAGCTGTCTCACCGTGGCATGGACAGCAGCCTCCTACAGAACGACATAACACTAAAAACTAAACACTGACATTTACAAAAACACAAGGAAGAGGATGAGGCTGTTTTCAGTTCAAACACAAACCAAGTTAACATTTGTGTTATTGATAAAGTAGCAATAGAGTGGCAGAAAAATAATGTTAGGATGTCCTTGAGGTTGTTAAATGCACTAGAAGCAAATCTATTGTGGGGAAAAATAAGAGAGCGCTGCACTTTTCATGTTGTTGTTTGAAGGTAATTGAATTCCTTATTGACTTTTCTCAATTCTATTTCAAGTTTATTAAGCCAGGCAGAATTGCCTAATGCGGACCATTAAAGTGAAATTAATATTTAAAAAAAACAATTCTGGCTCTGCAAGATTGCATTTCATTATGGGTATGGGCATTGATTAAAATCCGTCACCACTCATCTAGCTCGCCTTACCTGAATATTCCCCATAACAAAATAATTAATGGCAAGCAGATGTGTATTACATCCAATCAATTGCCAACACAGAATAATTAAAAATGAACTCACTTTACCAATTAAACATTATAGATCTAAACAGTGAGGTTTCGTCACGCATGTTTTACTTTCATATTAAATAGAGAATACTTTGTGTTGTCATCATTATTTAATTGTTCATGTCCCCGCAAGTCAGTTTTGTTTTGAGGAAACGGCTTCATCACAAAGTGCTTAATAAAAAGAAAAAAATATGAATGCAGATACAAAACAAGGTTGAGAAAGAACTTCACAATTTTTAAGAGTGGTGATGTGGCGTGCCCTTTTTCTTACACTCTTTATTTGTTAATCTGTCATTTTCAAAGAGCCTCTCAACGACTGACTCAAGTGGCTCTAACCCACTGGAGATGCGATTACAAAACATTTTTGGCATGATAAAAAATGAAAGAAAAGGAGACAGGAGCTATTGCATGATAGTCTTTTGTTCAAGTGGTTTTGGAATCAATGAATGGCAGTGCTAGGGGGTTTAGAAGTGATTGTCACAATGAGTAGACATACCAAGCCCAAAGCTAATGTATTATTTAATTCCAATACAGTAAAAAAAATATTTGAAATAAATGAGCCCATGTGTAAAAGACATTTCTAAAATGATTTGGCCTTATGAACACCAGTCATATTCACTATTCACACGTAGTTAGGTTAATAGGCTTCGTGCCTAGGCACCACTGGACGTTAATTACCCGAGATTGCATGATTCATGGAGTCAATAGCAAAAGGACAGAAAGATCAAGTGAGAAGATGAAGGGGCATGATGAGGAAACTTATCCGTAGTCGTCCCTTTGCTTGAGTCCTCTCCATTTTCAACCGCAAAGTATTTCCCTGACACGGAAATACCGACTTGTATGTAATTATGAGGTTATGCTACCCACAGCAGTCTGTCATTCCAAGTCCCAACACCTGCCATTATTTATTCATTGTTATTCCTCTACCAGAAATACACTGTAATTAGGTATTGATTACACAGTCAATGTGATGAATTAAACAAATGCCCCCCATAACATCTTAATTTGCTATACATAGTTTAAACTTGCTTGCACAACCCATGACTGAAATACTAAGTTTAAGAGGGCTTTATCTTTTTTCTTCCGTTTTTCACTCATCATTGCCATTGTCATAAACATGTACATACACACAGCAAGCCATGGAAGTCGCACAAATTACATACAACGTCTCTCCGATGTCCTTAATGGGTCTTTGGATGCATTCTCTTTGCTCGTCCATGTCAGCCCTGCCCCATTGTATTTGCTGTTTTCTGATTTACTAATTTAAGTCATGCTGGACATGTTCATGTCTCTAGTTGTGTGTGTCCACTACCACGTAGTCCCCCCTCTAGACGATCTGTAAAGTGCATAACACAAGTGCACGTGAATAACTCCTGGTTTCTCTCAATTGCACGCAGTTCGGCCGAATGTCTCATCTCTAGGTGTCGCTAACCGAAAAGAAGGTAGGCATCTAAGATTATGCAACAACTTTGTTTTTTCACAGATTCATTGACCTCGGGGTGTAAAAGCAAAACATTAGTCTTTGGTAGATAAACGCACTTGTTGGTAGTATTTTACCCCTTCCAAGTCTTGGTATCTTTTTGACGAACCAAAAAAGCATCCTCAGTTTGCTTGTCTTTTGCTCATTATAAAGGTTTTTGGCTCCTCAGCGGAGGCTTGAGTACTCAGGGGACACTCATGTTGCAACATGCTGGAGTGCCGTGCATTATCCTCTTAAGCAATGTGTACACTGTACATTTATACACACACGCTCTCTACTTTTATTAGCCGTAAAGCTTCCAGGGATTCTCAGTCCCATCTTAGAGCATCAGGAAGAAAAGCAGGAGAGGTTTCACAGTGGTTTTATGCAGGTTGATGTTAGGCTCCTCTCAGCTTAATCCATTGCACAGATGTGACGTGCAGCCACCTCACCAACAACTAACGTACAACCACTCAGCTCTATGTTTCCATGACTGCAGCCAAGCGCACACAGTATATGTCAGGGGCTTATGTCACGCAGTAGAATGGCAGAGGCTGGGCCTATTATTTCTTTTTCCCACTGTTTGTTTTATGACTGGAAAGGAATGGAGGGAATGATGTATTCACTGTTAGCCAGTTTCCTTACCCACGCTGCTGTGCACAAATTTATAGGGTAGAAATTGTTGGCTGGCCTCCACTGAGGTGGAGAGCAGTTTGTCAGGGGATAGTTTCTGTCTGGGGAAACATACACAGAGGCTTTTGAATTATACAAAGCACTTGTTAATGAAATGAAGCATAAAAGTAGGACCATAATATTTGAATTGTTCAGCATCTAAGGTATTTGTAACAGATGCTGCTACATGTAGCTGACTTCACTTGATAATGTCACTCCTTATTTCCCAATGCCATCATTCATCATTATTGCATACGTTTCTTTCTTTTTGCTGTTAAATCTATCAATAAGTCTGATACTCAATATTCTTAGTTCTCTGGTATTACATGTTTTATGTTTAATTGCAATATCATGTTTTGTTTTGTTTTGTTTTTGTTTGTTTCTTCTTTTAATTTATCTAGTAGCTCCTCAAGTTGCATTGTCCACTGCCCCTTCTGTCTACGTTGCAAACAGCAAGCGAGGTAGGAGCTCTGATATTCATACATTGCCCCCCAGGTGACACCCAAGCCTCCTCACTGTATGAAAAGATGTTTCTGTTTAACTGAAAGCCCCCTCACCCTGCAGCACCAACTCAATTTTAGAGCAGTCTGTGTATGGAATTGTTTCTAAACACTATAAACCCCCTTGGAATCATACCTTTTTCAGTGCAAATAAAGTGGGTGAGACGACAACTATTTTTGGGGAACGTGTTTCCAAGACTCGAGACTTTTTATTCCCCATGCGTGCATGATTTAGGACCTTAGCCCATTTCTGGAAAGGAGAGATTATTTGTCTTCTGAGAGTATGTCTGCGAGAATGAGGCATCTAATGTAAAAGATCTTAGTTTACACTCAGACAAGACTTACCGCTTTAGGTAAAAGGTAGAGTTGACCACACTCCTGCTCCTTCATTTCAGATCCTTGTCAGGTTGTTAGTGAGTGGACAGAGAGACCTGACCTCAATACAGATCCTTAATAACCACAATCCCTTGGACGAAAGCCCCATCCACCACCCTCCGCCCCACATTCTGGGTCTGTGTGAGAGCTTTCTGTCCAAGCGGCTGCCAGTGAGGCTTAAGGGTCACATCTGTCCGTGCTGTGACACATGGCGTCAGTGGTCACTCAGTGTGGCAGACTGATCCTCACTTGGAGAGAGCTGAGCTGAGGCTGCACCCCTCCCATCCTGTAACCCTTAGGGCAGGGCTGCCAGTGAGTATCATAAAATGCAGCGTGAGGTTTTGTAATACAGCTACAACTTCATATAGCTAATTTAGCAGGACATAGCACTGCATAACAGGCTATGACACGCTCTCTCACAGCTGCAATTTGCTATACACTCACTTGCACTTGCAAAGCTTTTAGTGTTGGGTTGTAATTCTGTAATTATACAAACCTTTAAAAACAACTATTTTAGAAATATTTGATGTGTTAAGGGTTTCTAAGATTTGGAAATTATCATGCATTTCATTACAGAGGGTTGTGATATAAAAAGCGGCATTAAAAGTTTCATCTAATCCTCTTTTCCTGTTACTTCAAACCAAATCAACCATGACATTCAAGAGATCAATTAGACAACAACTGTGCCTGGGTTGAAATTTCCCTGGGTTGAAAGATCCATTTCATTCATGGTTTGACCTGCCTAACACTGTGTGGTGTTCCTGATGTGACCGTGTCTCTGTGCCATCATTACAGAGCCTTCTTCGCCTCGTGTTGTGGTGTGTTTGAAGTGATGTGACCTCTCTGAGTCCTAATGCCGTGCTTCTTTATGTGATGTCTTTTTCTAACTTTAGCTGTACCCATGCCAGACTAATCATGAACTACCCTCCCTCTCATCACTTCCACAACATCTCCAATGCAGTCTCTCCATTCTTAACCTTGCATGCCACGGCGCCTCGCTCAAACTCTTGCTAACCCCACCGCCGTAGCTCTCGCAGCAACAGCAACAATTCCAACACTCCCTACCGCGTCTCTCCCTTTCTTTCTTTATCTTTTTCTCTCTTTCTCTGTTCTCTTCACTTCACACGTTGTCCCTCTTTGCAAGACTGTGAATGCTTCGGCCACTCCAACCGATGCAGCTACATCGAGCTGCTAAACACCGTCATTTGCGTGAGCTGTAAGCACAACACTAGGGGCCAGCACTGCCAGCTATGCAAGCTGGGATACTACCGCAATGCCTCAGCAGAACTGGACGATGAAAATGTGTGCATAGGTTAGTCCCCTACCCCCGTCACTGCCACATTGCTTTCACACAAACTCTCTCCTTGCCTCACTTTCAGTTTTTGACTTGTCACCAGAGAAAGTGTCACTTTTCATCCCCCACGGCTTCATCATCTGTACTCCCTCCTTGCCTTCATGTCTTTCTGTGGTCTCCACATCTTCTTCTTTTGCTTCTTCTGCATCCGTACAACGGTGTCACTCATTACATCCTCAGACTGAGTGTCATGGAGGATGCTAGTCAATTAGCTTTAGTCAGATCCATCCTAACTTGATGCTGAAGTGCTTCCAGCCATTCTCTCAGGTATGGATTTCTGTAGACTTATATTGTGCTAATACAGTATTTTACATTTGATGTCTAGCTGCCAGGTTGTAATCAAAAAGCATAAAGCCAGACATTAAGTTTTGTGAATTAAGTGAAAGAGTGAATTATGAATAGTATGAATCACTACCGGTAATAGAATTTCAACAATATAGAATGTGCACAAAATAATAGAAACACCTAAAATCTGAAAAAAGTCTTGGTAAATTACGGTCAGTACAGCTAATTGTGAAGTAATTGGAAATATGCATATTCACTTTCTCATATCAGTACAGTAAATATGAAGCTGGACTCTTGGCAAGGACATTTTCACAAAATGTTAACAGCAGGTAGATTTCCTATTTATCTTTAGCATGCTTCAACACTGAAAGATAAAATAAATCATTATGAAAAATGTTTCAAGCTGACAGAATACCAATAGGTGTTGAATTTAGTACCACGCCTGTAAATGCTGCTTGTGAAGTTGTGATGTCAAGGTTAAAGGCCATTTTCATCCGGTGTTTCTTTTATTTTGTCCATGACCTTTACGCAGGCATCCATACATTGCATCATCAGTTTTTCTTATGTGTAGAAATGTGTGGAAAATTTCACATAGTTCCTAAGGCAACTGTTTGGTTCCCTATTGGATTCTTTAGCTAGCATGTGGAGAGTGAGTTCACAGTGCTCAGGGCCAGGTGCATTTGTGAGTCCTGAGGGGGGAGTTTGACAAGCAACAAGAGTTCTGAGAGAAATGTCGCAGGGAAGTCACACTGCCAGTCAGGCAGCAAGTGTATATGTCATATACATGAAATGGCCTCAGGAGTAGCAGCTGAAACCCCTCACAAGGCGTTAAGAGTCAGCGAGGCGGTACCTCGTGCCAAACGTGCCCTCACCCTGCTTCTCTTTTACTGACCTCCCCGTTTGTCACTTGCCGTCACCTCTCTCCTCTTGCTTGACCCCCGGATGTCACTCGGGTGCAGCCACATGCAGCCAGCACAGCCACATAAGGTGCAATGTGATGGTCAGGACTGTCAAAATAAGTGTCACTTTGATTGCAGAGTACTCCAGTTATTGTAGAAAGCAGGAAGGTCAGTGTAGTGTAGAACACTAGACTTAACAGATTTGTGAGGCTTTTTTACACACACATATATATATATATATATATATATATATTTTATTTTTTTTTTTTAAGTATATTACAGATCTAATTGTGGCCAATGACCATTCTCTTCTATTAATCACAAAAATTATTTGGCAATGAATTCAAATAATTGAGAGATAAAGAAAGAAAGATAACGTTTAATGAATACTAGTTACATACATTTTATAATGGGAGAGAATGACAGAACATATTACAACAATGCCCATTTCAATGTACCAAACTCTCATTCTTGTGAAAACCTTTACATTCGTTCTTTGTCTTTGTTTCATGCATTTTCATCCATCTGATACTTGCTTATTATTATTATCCTCTCTCTATCTTTTTCTATCTCTACCTGTATGAATGAATCAGATTTTACAACCGCATGTGCAGATTAGCCCACTTTATCCATCCTAAATCAAAGCTAATGGTAATGCTTTGCATATTTGCTCATTGCACGCTGTGTATCTGTAGAACAGTGAAGGAAATTTGATATTAATTACAAATATGATGTAATGAATACAGTGTTCATGCATCTAGAATCAACTTCATTATTTCCTCATTCTGTCTCCATTACAGTTGAAATGGTAGCATTTTCTTCAATCAGTTACTGAGTTAAATTACTAAGTGCCTTTTTACAATGGTTGAGTGTATTGAACTCGAGGACTGTGGTCCACGCTGTGAAAATCCTGGAAGTGTGCTGGGAAGTCAAAGCACCACCCTTTCTCCAGCCTGTGTGTGTGTATGTGTGTCTTGTTTTTCCAGAGTGTAATTGTAATCCCTTTGGCTCAGTCAGTGATCGCTGTAATGGCACAGGATTTTGTATATGTAAGGAGGGCACAACAGGGCCTAAGTGTCAGGAGTGTCTACCCGGCTATTTGTGGGACGATGGCTGCAAATGTAAGTAGAACCACAACCCTCCCCCGCAGCTCTTTCTCTCCCTACTATATCTCTCTGATTTCTTATCTTTCTCTGTGACTCTTGGCTGGATGAATGTGCTGCACATGCGCAGGACTGCCCAGCTGCCTTAACAAACACACAGCGCAACACTTAACATGAGCTAACCCATTATACTACGCCATTTGATTCCCTAACTGAAATTGCATTTAGCACTTGCTGTGGCTGCGTTAACAATGTGATGTTAGCAGATGCCCTTTATGGCTCAGATGGGAAAAAAAGCAAAAGCATGGCAGGATGCATGCTCCTCAGTAACTCAGTTATCCAGCCATGTCGCACACCAACAACACAACAGCTGAGTCAATATTGACTGCTTGACAAGCTGCCTGTGATCTGTTTGAGTATCCCGTCACCCCTTCCAGTCCACAACAGGACAATGTCATCCAACGCCAACATTTTTAAAGGGAAATGCTGGTCATTTTGAGTTCTAGCCCATTTATTACTGTCTACTGTTTATATCTCCCCCAGGCATTTTGCAGTGCATGCCATGTGTAGTCATTTGTTTTCAAATATCAACATTTTTTCTTTTGAGCCAAACTTCAGTGACAAATCTACAAGAAGTAGACAAAATAAAAGTAACACCTCTTGATAAAGGACTTTAATTCTTTATCTGACTATATGATTTAGAGAAAGAACTTTGTTTGTAATTGTGACTAAGTTACCTCAGAATTATAGAGCTTTTTCATAAGGCGGGAACATCTATTTGCCTACCTTCAGTAATAATCTATGTGCTGACTAACAAAGACACTTTAAATAAGGTGGCTCCACATTGTAATTTGACGTGATTTTGAAGGATTCATTTCCAGCAGAGCCTATATTTCTTCCGTTGAATGTAAGGTGACCTGTGTAGGCACAGAGTGTCTAAATGTGAAAACGCTAAAGTCAGATGCAGCCCAAACAACTGCACAACATATTATTATTTATTATTTATATTGTTAAGAACTGGGGAGGTAGCCTTTCATTATGAGCAAGAACAACAACAAGAGAGAGCTTTAATTGAGGGAAAAATGATCACTTTTATCTTGAACTATAGCAGGAAGCATGTGAAGTAGAGGAATCAGTGACATATTTCAAGCTAATCCTCTTCCTAAAACAGCATCACCTGTCATAAAATTGCCAATGACAGGTTTTAATGTCAGTTCCTCAAAACAAAGTCTTTTTGCAGGAATTTCTTCTCTGCAGCCTCAATATACCAGAATGCAATGCTGCCTTATGATGGACCTTACATAGAGGTACATGAGGCAGGTGTAGTGGTTCATCTTAGTGTAAATTAACACACATAACTACTGAAATGCATTAAACAACACGGGTTGATGATCCAGTATATAGCAATAGCAATCAGATTGATGATTTGAACAATAATAATAAACATCACCTTAAAACAGAAATAATACCGTCACATACTGTAACTGTTTAGTGTTTGTTATTCTGCTTCAGGTGCATTGTCATTTAAATTCAGTGCAAAGTGAATAATCAGTTTATTTTAGTAGTTCCTGACATAGCTGTATGTTTATTAAAATGTACTGTTTTTGGTTAATATATTCAGTGTGCGTAGTGTGAACACACATTGTCAGCACTGTGTATCTGTTTCTGCACAAAAGGTATGTGTGAAGGCATAGGCTGGTACGGCTCACATCCCATGTCATCTTATGATTTTATAAGACCCCAGGGCATTACTTAGTGAAATACAATGCTGACAACCAGTAATTAAATGTAAATAAGAAAGTGGAGAAAAGGTATTCTTGTTTTCAAGCTAGACCAAGTCAGCAGTCAACAGATGGGAAGTCATTATGCAGCGAGAGAGAGCACAGCATGGATCAGTAGTTATATTTGGCAGATTAGCTATGAAGCAGTGATTAAAAAATCCAACAAATATTATTGTGTAAAGTATTTAAATGTCCTCAAATGTTTAGTCTTCCTACAATGAGATCCGAGAGGTTTAAGTAATAGAGTGATATTCAAAAAGCTTCAAAACATCCAAAAAGCGGATGCTCTTATACCTTTTATTTACATACACATTCTTTTTAAATTAGCTTCTCCTCAATCTACTGTTATGTCAACTAACATTTCCCAGAATGCCTTCAAACAAACCATAAAGACTGGGGGTTTACAATGATGTAGTGGCATATATGGTTGTGATGAGGAGTGCACCAGGCTTTATACTCTGCAATGATGAAACCCTCAACTGCATTGCATTCTGGTCTATTCAGGCTGCAGGAGAGAAATGAGCATTTCTGCCTCTGCTATGAATTTCTTTTTAGTGCTGATGTTTTAGTAGGTGGAAGAAATCTTCTATTCTGGCAATGACTTGATGAAAATGATCTTAATAACAAATGGGCCCCAAAATACACTCAACTGTTTTACAATGATTTTTTTTCTTATATTGACTACAATAAATGCAACAAAACACCTGAAATAATTCCTGCCCAATAAGTTTATACTACTAATTGCACAACAGAAATACAGAAATAAACCTTTTCCTTCTTGACCTTCCGTAGCTTCCTCAGAGCTGCAGTATTTTGTCAAGACGCTATCTGCATGCAGACTGAAGAATGCAATTAAAAATCAAATCTCTCATCAAACACATTACAGTCCCAGACAGGCACACCTAGTTCATTGTTCCCCTCTCTAAATATTATCACTCATATCAAAAGCAAACTGAACAAATCTTGTCATTTACTGCCTGTGCTGGCTCTGTTTGCATGCAGACACATGGTTAATGTGAGAGACAGAGGAGATAAAGGTGTAGAGCTCCCACCATAATTCATAGAGTACACCAGCAGTCTTCTGCTTCCAACACAACTCTTCACTGATCTTTAGCACTATGCATTTACTGTTATTGTCATTACTTTGTTTTGTGGATGACTGCTAAGTTAATTATTATAATTATTACTATTATAATTATTAATAATAAATATATTATTCCAATATATTAAATAATATGAAGATCAGTTTATCCTTAACACTTCTTATTATAGATTGGCAGTTTACTTTACCTTATTGTCTACAACACAGCCAATGAAGCAATTCCCTTCAGGGGTCGGCCGTTACCTGAACTTCCTTTTGGAGTCAACTGGACCGCATTATGTAGAATTGTTTTCGGACGTTCACATTAAAATCTTGTAGTCAGGAAATCATTGAATGGTAGTCATTTGAAAACAGGCAGGTGTGTGCCTGTTTGGTCAGCTCACAATGAGCTACATTACCCCTTTAGAATATCCCTTTTAATTAGAAATGTATATTTTCTGTTTCTGTTTTGTCTCTCTTTCTTCTCTCTTTCAGTTCTAGACAGAAATAAGGTATTTTGCTTCAATCATATGTCACTACATAACGCTTCCTGGAAGACAGTGAAGCAGCTCCTATTCAACTCTGAATGCAGCCTCGAGAGAACATTCATGCTGCTGAAGATAGCAGGCAGCTATCCCACATAGCTAATGTTAGCCTACATGTATCTTTAAACTAAATTAGCTTCATTCATATCTGCTAGTATTACTGGATGCACCTGTTGTACACGTGTACACTTTTTCCCCTAAAACCTAAACGTAGGCTAAACTTACACAATTCAAACAACTCAAGTTTGGAGATAAATAAAACATCATCAATATGAGGTTTCTTACTTCTGCCATTACCTAACAATAAAATACAATAGACCCACATTTTGCATCAACTTGCTCATCAATTTAATAGACTTACATCAACAAAGAAGAGGTTATTTTATTTTAGGCTTTTGCCATCAGTCTATTCAAATCTTCCATGTTTCTATTCCTTTGCTGTCTTCCAAAAGGGAACTATCATCCTTTAATATGCTGCAAGTCGACCAAACAATACACCATTATTGCAATCGACTCTTTCTGGAGGTGCAGTAAAAACTATTTTATCAAACAATATTAGCTTCCAGTGTCCCTCATAACCTTGATTTTGATTTTCACTTTGAAAATGTGTGATTACACATTGATGTCTGGCACAATATTTTAGTTTTTAATGATGTATTTGAAGCACAGAAAGACTAAAAAGAACAATTAAAACATCCTTAGAAATATGAGACATGTTTTCCTGAAAGCAGGGAGGCATAAGATGGACAAGATGAAAGGTCATTGTCTAATTAAAGGAGTCTCCTCCATGTCCCGATCATATCAATGTCTCTGAAGGAAAAACATGACTCTTTAATTAATACACTTGATTGAAAACCTTTTCTCATCACATATTTTATCTTTTGTCTCATCATAAGGGGGGGGGGGTCCAAGTGAACAAAGTCAGAAACAGTTTTTTGTTGTTTTTTTTTTTAATAAATGTTGTAATTTTTCTTAATGACACATTAGTTTAGTTTCTGCTGAGTGGTTGGATTGGTCATGAAACAAAGATAAATTTCAGATGTCTTATTTGTCTAGCTGTGCATCATAACTGGTGAGCTGTGGCCTTGAGCAGAACTCACTGAGCCAAACAGCAGCTCCCTTTTCTCCAGCAAAACAGACATTGCACAAATAGGATTCGCAGAGTCAATGTTTCTTAACAAGCCTCCCATCAAAGCCCTATTTGGCTATTCCTGGGAGACAGCATGCATCCAATCCGAGTATTAGGAGAGAGGCCTGATATTTGTTATTGTGATATTTATGTCCCATACAGTTCATAGATTGCTCACCACATTGTTTTCCACTCCCATAAAGGACTGAAATGGGCAGAAGTGGCCCCTATGTTTATCACTGTTTATTTGTCTCTGTTGGTTTATTAGTTTGTGCGGAGCTGCTTTGTTTGCCTCCAGCTTGCTTGACAGCTTGGCTCCACTGGGAATAGAGTAGCCTTGGTGTCCCAGCTCTAAATATACACCAATTTTCACCTGACGCTCAGTTAGTCTAAAGTCACTGCTGTTTGGGGGGAAACCTCACAGGCTTTGAGGAATCTGGATTTCTGCACAGTTAATTTAACTGATGGGATGGAGCTTCAATCAGCTTTGTTATCAAAGAAAATAAAAAATCATTAAAAGGGATTTTACTCAAATCACAAAATCATTGTGTTCACGTGCAAAAGATGAGTTGAAGCTGCTCTGGTTGCCAGGTATCTAAAAGGGATATCTGATACTTGACAGATACAGAGAATCATGTTATGACTGAAGATTATCAAAGTTTTAATGTGCTGATTTTTAGCCTGTATTGAATCTTCATTTTTGTCACATTTGAAAAACAGTTCAATTACATGTTAACATATTATATGAGGATGTGAAATGTCATAGGTTACTTTTTTATCAAAACAATGAAGAAAAATTATTTTGATGGTTATATTTTTTCTTTCCAGTGAAAATAAGTGTATTTTTTGACATCACCACTGGAAGTGCCAGAGTTCAGTTCAACACAGAGTGGCTTTAACAATTTACACTAATATTTCTAACCAGATGAATTGTTATTTTGCCTGTTTTAAATATGCTGCATCTACTGCAAACCTTGTCATAAAATACATGGTATTACTATATGAATGAAAATGTAGTATGTTGTATAATAATATTAAGAGTTTTGATGAAGGAATAAATTGTAGTAACACTTTACTTGAAGTTGATACTGTGCAATTTGAAAACTGTTGGAATCAGAGCATTAGAGAAATCCCTTTTCCCCCACAGTCATCATTTAAGTGTCATCAAATCCTAATGGGGCATCTGAGTCAATAATTTAATTATATACAATTTTCTGGTGTTTGATGATGAACACTATTATAATGTGGTTTTGACACCTCACAGCACAATTCAAGTAAAGTGTCACCCAAAAATCTCTTGAGTGTTTTATTCTCACTCTCTCTCCTTTCTTCATATTGCTTCCGCCGCAGCCCGAGTGTGTGACAACGAACTCCTGCGCTGTCAAAATGGCGGGGTGTGTGTCAACAACGTCCGCTGCACCTGTCCCTCAGCCTACACAGGCCTGCTGTGTGAGAAGCCCCGCTGCGAGCTGGGGGGCTGCGTGGATGCTGATTCAGGTCAGTCCTCCCTGACATCTCTGTCCTCCCCTGGGCTGCTGCTGCTGCTGCTGCTGGGCTCGACACTGCTGAGAGAGGCCTCCTGCTGGCCCGCCGTGCTCTAAAGAGACCCATGACCCTCCACCCCACCTTCCAATCCCCCTTTCAGAAAATCAACAACCATAAAACAAGAACAACCATGAGCTTTCTGGACTGTACCGTATAAGCTTCTCCGCTGTCAGACTCAATGGACACTCTCACTGACGATAAAGGGAATGTGGCAGACAAATGAGTGCAAAAACTTTTCATTTAATTTCAAAGAATATATAGAAATGAAGAAACATATACTTCTAAAAATGCCAGATATTATAAAAAAAAAACAACAAATAACTGAACGTTCGCCTAATAAGAGTAAAATGAGCAAAGAACAATGAAACCCCATCCCCCTCTAAGCCATACCAGGTACTTGAGCTCCTTCCAGTTTGAGAAGGGATAACTGAAGATGACAGACTCGCTCACTTCCTCTCTTATTGCCACGGCAACAACAGCTGCAACCAATCAGATCTTGCACGCGCCGACAGTGGCTGCCGATCCCCCCGGGATGCTTCTGTGAGTTAATGTTGGCTGGACTGACGCAGAAGAAAGAAAGAAAGACACCGTCCCGCTGAATGGCAAAGACTGGCCTCTGAAACATAACCGTATACTTAAATACAACGACGAATGAAAAAAGGAGAAATGACAGAAAGCATTCTTTGCTGTCAGTGCATTGTGGATAGAAGGAAAACTGTCCGGACTTCCACTTTGTGACACAGAAACCCTTGCCCATGTCGATTCCTCTCTAGCTTTCTGTCTCGAATTCAAGCTCTATCTCATCCTCCCCTTCCTGTCCTCATGCTGCCACTGACCTGTGCTTTCGTGAACGTTACTCTGTAACCCTTGTTGGTTGAAAGATTTTTTTTGTCCAATGTTAGTGATGCACATGTGTAAGAAGCCCCCGTTCCTCTTCTCCTTTCCTCACCTCCAAAGAGATACTCCAATTAAAGCTGTCTGATTCCTTTCTCTCTTAGAGCCACCGCGCTCCCTACGATCATGGTCAGAGGATAGTGTTCACCCGAGCAGATGAGAAGTGCATAGAAACCATCGGTGTGTTTGCAAGTTCTTTTATCAACAGAACGAACAAAAAAAAAAAAAAAGAGTCATGTTGTCCTTTTGTATCTTTGCCGAACTGTGATTGAAAAAAGGCAACCTTTAATGTATCTATTTAAGGCATCCAAATGCAAAACAATTGTTTATGGTTTTCTGTTTATGGTTTTTCCATTTTTTTCCACTCACATATTTTATTTAATGTTACTTTTAGTTGTGCAGTTGATTTTCCTTTGTATTGGCAACGTGCTGGCATCAAAGAATATCAGTTTACATATACAGTATTAATAAAGTGTAATAAAATCCCACCAAAGGACATTATAAATGTTTTGTTCTTGCTTTATCACTTGAGAATTTAAGTGAATAAAAGTTTCAAAATGAGACGGTGTTGCTGATTTGTTGATCGCAGGAACGTAATGAAGTTGCTCCTAAAATTAATTTGACATGTCTTTTTAGACATTATGAGTGGTTATACTCTTAATAGTTTAGAAATACATACAGTGTACTTTTTTATTTACTGAAAATACTAATTCTTTCTGCAAGACTATGTGTATCTTCTGTTGATTTGAGGAGTTCACTTCACTAAATTCCCTTTTTGTAGCATCTCACACATCTCTGTGTTATAGTCAGCTCTCTAAAATGCAAAGACAAAAGTAAAGCATTAGAAATCTTAGTTTATGACTTCTATAAAACACTGCAGGTACTTAAAGTGCCTTTACATACTGTATCCTAATCGTATTTATAACTGTACATATAATGTGCTCAGACACCTCAGGTGCTGCTTAGGAAGTGCTGACACGTCGGATAAACTAATATGCGATCTGTGGAACAGGAGACCAACAAGGCCACTCTGACAACACAGTGGCATAAAAATCTGTGTATCAGCTTTGGTGATATTTCCGTGCTATTTATCTCGAATACAATCTGGTAAAGATTTGTTTCAGTGGCTTGCATTGTCGGAGGGACTGAATTAAATATTTACAACTATTGATGTCTCCCGGAGAGCCCGTGTTCAAAGTTTATATAGTGAGTCTTGTCAGACACTCGACAGTTCATCCATAACCTGGAAAATTCAAACACTCCCTGCTTTTGTTTTTTCAAAAGTTTGACTCGAGTTATAGAACTCAGGACTATTGATTATTATGTTTATGCTAATGCATCAAACATAATAAAAATCAGTAAAACAATACTAAGCAACTGAGATGACAAATAAAGTTCAGTTTTATTATTTCTAAGTAGCAGGAAACCTGATCTAGGATGTAAACGCACCTCACCTTCACAGGCTGCGTAGTGTGATGCAGCCAGTCTAACAAGACAGAATAACAGCTTCCTGACATATTGTCTCTTATGAATTGATTCAGATATTTTATTTTCTTGTTTAGATCTGATCTAGAGCCACCAAATCACATCCAACAACAAATTCAATTCAAAACTTCATATTTTCAGAAATCTTCAGAGTACTGCAGTGCCTTTACTGAAATGAAAATAGAAGAGCCTCTGTAACTCCAAATATTTTAAAGTGTGGCTGTAAGTCTTCATAAAACTTTATATATATATATATATATATATATATATATATATATATATATATACTTTATTAGATTTCTGCTTCTATAATTCAAAAGAATTTATATAATATAATTTATATAATATACATATACTATAATAAAAGGTGAAATGAATACTGGAAATGCATGCTTATGGATAACACAAACTGAAACACAACTCTGTTTCTTGGAGCATTGTTGTGTGTGAGAAGTGTCTGACTCCGGGGACGCTCCGATAAATTCTGTCAAAGTCACTTGTTTGTCAAGGTCCCCTACAGTGGCTCTAATTTTAACCATGTGTTCAGCCCAGGTGTCAATGCACCATGCTGCGTGGAGAATTAAAATAGAGTTGACATCGTTTGGGGAGAGGACTTCATCCTAGATATCTCACCTCCAACAGCTGTTAGCTGACCCAACCATGAAGCATCACCAAAATGCCTCGGAGCAAACCGTCCACCGCCACTGGATTATCTCCTGCTGTAATGCGCTTTGTGGAAATGAGTAGTGAAAAGGGGCGACGGGCCTGTTGGGCGTTTTCTGCCCTATAGCAAAAAACAGTGTGGAATTCATCTGTTGGGAATCAATGACTCAACAAAGACATTTCACTTCATTACTTCCTGGTTGTTTTGGATCTGTGCTGTAATTAGCTGGCATGCTCCTGTAATGTAACAACTGTCTGTGTCAGTTACAGGCCACCGTATCTCAAGCGGACAAGTCTCCTTGTCACATTTATCCGGATAAACGTCGAATAAATCCAACATTGTAGATCAAAAATGTCTCAAGTTTCAAAAGAAATCAAGAACCTGAAACTGTCACATGAACAAATGAAGACGCCAAGCTGCTCATTTTTAAAAATCTATTTCAAAAAGTTGTTTATAGTAAACTCAATGCATCGTTTCATGCTGTGAATCTCCAGGCTTTTTCCAGTTGCTGTCGAGTCTGACACATCCTTGGTGCTCAAGTAAACTTTGGGCATCTTTATCCATCCACCATCCTTGGATTCTTTTGTTTTTGATACTTTTCAGCTGTCGCATGTGATGCCGAACGCATCACACAAGAGGACACAAGAGGGCGCACAGGAGCACATTATTGACTAAAAGGATTGTCCAGAATAACAAACTGGATACAGACCAGACAAAAACATTTCAACAATTTCACATGCATTAGTAGGCAGAGATGTGAGATTGTTAAAGGAATAGTTCACCATTTTGAGAAATACGGGAAAGATTTGCTTTCTCGCTTATTTCTGGCTGAGCTGAATATCTTCTTTGAATCTCATCAACAAGATATAATGTGTTGTTTAGCGAGTTTAGTTTAAGACAATCATCTTCTACAGCTTCATATGTCGCTTACAGACATGAAAGTGGTTTTAATCCTTTCCCGCCCATTTTCCAAAACGTCAAACTATTCCTTAAAACTGCATTGAGCAATTTTTGGGCTACTTGGGGAACGAACATATCATCACCTTTAAAATTAGATAACTGCTAGCAAACAGATCTAGTCCTCTCCTTGTAGCTCTGTTTTGGTTCTCCACCACCTCCTGATGGCAACATCTGACTCTTCTATCTATTTATAGACACTTACACACACATACAGACCAAATGTTATTCAACTGGACTTCACTACAGTCTCAAGGCTATTGTGAAACTGATGGTTCGTCACTGTTTGAACCTGACTCACAATGAATGTCTGGGCTTCAACTTTGCTTCGATGAAAGATACGAGATTTAAACCTTTCACAGGAAGAGGACCGGACAGGTCTGTTGAAATGTGTGTACAGAAGTGTGCAAATAAAGAGTTTTATGCCATAATCTGCTATAATCATGCAGTGTCTCCAGTCAGGAGCAGGCATGCTTACATTTCAGTATATATTCTGTTTTTTGTACCTTGTTCTTTGACTGATCCTGAGTAAGAGGGCAAGTAAGAAAACAAGCCTAAGCAGACTTACATTAGGTCGGGTTGAGAAGTATTGACCTTTCCACAGCACTCTTATTCCCGCTATGGTGATGTGATGTGTTTGTTTGTGTGATGATCAATGCACTTATTGAACCGCACACAGCACTTATTGATCAGTGTTTGTTTTTCCTGCAGTGGGTGCTGAGTGGTCAGTGATTTTTTTTTTTTTTTTTTTCCAGTGCCCAGCTTTCTCCTCAGTGAAACTAGACATACGGTACAGTAGCTGCAGTAATGGATACTAAAGCTGCTACTCAGCTAGACACAGTGCTTGAAATTGTTCGAACTTGGACTCCTTTTTTCCCCCTTTAGATATAATTATTTTGAGAAGGTAAGAAGTTTTTTTTTCTAGCACATATTTTTCATATTACATCACACTGGCATTAGCATGGTAATCTCAATGCTTGGCTAACTAATGAATACTTTCAAAGCTCCATTTTTCAAAAGGTACAGATTCCTTTGGAGACCAGGACATCCGAGACTTTGCACAGCGATGTTTCCAGGGTAATATGTCTTCTTGCTGGAGATTAAGTGTTACACATCCAGGACTTTTACCTGGTTCAAACATATTACTGTTGTATCCTCTTTCTCTTGGTGGAAATAGTCTGTTCCTGCAGTGTTTGGAATCACAGGTTATTCTTAAAGTTAGACAGACTATTATTGCCATGATTACTAAAGAAATATTCAGAATTTATATGCCAATAATGCACTTAAACCAACAATATAAACCAATAAATTCAACAACAAAATTACACCTTAAACAAAGAGTTTCAACAACATTTTAGCTTCACCAAAGGTTGAATCCATTGTGAGCTATTATATAGAATCGGGTTAGATTATGCTTGTGTTGATGGTATTGTATTCCTTGCTAGAATAAAGGTGTACACACGTTTTTATTTCTGTATGCAGGAACATATCTTTGTAGACTCTCGGTGGAGGGAAATTCTTCATCTTGTGATTCACGTACATCAATACAGTCTTTTCACTCAGTGCTGGGCCCCATCATATCAGCAGAGTGAGACATCACATGGGACACAAAGTGATTGAGAACTGAGACTGAGGGGTGACATCTTGTTGAAGTGAAAATATTGCGCGGTGGCTCTGCGTTAAGCCATCGGGATTTAAGCTATATCATACTTTCCCCCAGTGCTTTAAAATACTTGACACTCTTTATGGTTTTCTGGCTGTGCACACAGAATGTTTGAAATGTAAAGAGTGAATCCCATCATGGCTCAAAGCAGCTGGTGCATGTCAAACACTTCTCTCATTCCAGGGAGAGAGCTGGAAGCGAAGGTGGAGGTGGCAGCAGCCACCATCACACGAGTGGAGCAGTTTTGATGTTGCAGCTCGGCAGCGACAACCTTTTTCCTGGGCCGTAGATAGATAGATGCACCTGTAACTGGAAACCACAGTCGAATGTAATTGGTCACTCTGTGAATGGAACTGCAATAGGATTGAGAAATAATCCTATTTAGTACAACAAGGCTGGCTGAGCCAGCTGAAATGCCTTAGTAATGCTATAGCTGCACATATAAAAAGGACAGAGCAAACCATAGCTGGGGCTACATTTAAATAAATATGAATGAAGGTATGTGATATTATTAGATATTATGATGAATACATACAGTCTCTTTTAGGGTTTGGAAGAGGTTTCAATGACTTGTTTTTATTCATTTTTTTAATGTTGTAAATAGACTTAAGGTAGCCTCTTATCTACTTGCACTAAGATATACATTACATATGTATTCATTGTTGGACCATGTACTTTCCCGTTTCGAGGTGTTTCCATCTTATCAATTAACCTAAAGCTTACTCATGACCCCAGCACACATCATCGGTACAGGTTTTTCACAGCCTCACAGGTGTTTTCAGTTCATCTGGATGATTAAACCTCTACTCAGATTGAACAGTGGAGCTAAACATGATGTCACAAAACTCAACATAGCAATACGATTAGAAGGATAGAAGTGAAGTGTAAGTTGTCAACAGGAGCGGGAGGGACATCCCAATCAAGCAGATTGTACACAGCCACAGTCTGATCAGTCACAAGTGAAAACACCTGTGTGGGTGGAGCACTACGTCACAGAGACTGTGGAGTAGAGCGCGTTGTTTTCTGTGTTACATTATTAATGTTGCTTCATTATTCTGTTCAGTTTTCAAAGACCCAGTTTCCTTCATGTTGTTACTTTTTACATGTTGGATGGTTTTATATTTAATCGTTTCTATTGTAAATACTTTGCAGGGAATTTTTTTTTTTAGAATTTGTATGTAGTCTTTATCAGGATCCTCACAGTGAGGCTTTCTGAAAACAGATGAATAGCGGGTCACATGTCTCATTCTCAGTTGTATTCTTATGTCAAAGTCAATGACTGAATATGTAACTGTGATTCGAAGTGAACAGATTGTGTTTGGTTTGTGTGCCGGGCTCTTCCCTGCAGTGTGTATAGTATCAACCTGAGTACACACTGGCCTTTTCCACAGATGTAGTGTGTGCTGTGGACAAACAACAATGTGCAACCACAGTGTCAACACTCTGATATACTGATAGACTGAACAAATGCAGGGTCAAGCGAAAAGACACAAAGCTCACCTGCCAAAAAAAAAAAAAAAATGCCAGCGAAACCGGAGTGTTTTTGTCTTGACTTCTGTAAAGGTAACAAACCACTTGTCTTCATCCTTTTTTTTTCTGTACTTTCTTACTGTTTTCATAGTAGTAATCACATCAAAAGTAAGTGTAAACTTCTCATTGCCGTGCTCAGTAAGCAGCTAATTGAATGAATCGAAGTTTATAATAAAAAGTAATCTGTCATAATACTCCGACTCGGGGTGGGTTTGATTTGACAGTAATTTGTTCATGCAACAGGTATTCATTCACATCTTTTCACCGTCATATGAATGTTCACTGTTGTCAGTGTTGGACTAACGAGACAAGAAACAACTGTCTCGTCAGAAATAGAGTTGATTTGGTGCTGATGGCAAAACACCTGATGTGCAAAAAAAACCCCCAAACATTTCAGACATGTGACACAGCTTTTAGCTTTTAGCTTTTATACAAGACAGCCGTGCCTGGACTGGTTGTTGGAATCACAAATCAATCAGTCAATAATGAAAACTAGTCAGTCAGTCATATCTTGATGTTTTATATGTACATTAGTACGTTATATAATCCCCTCCCTGTTTGTTTTTCTCTGGTTGTTTCTGAGAGAAATGAGACAGATACTTTCATTTGAAGTTTATTTCCCTTTTTTTTTAAAGGAGGTAGAGATTAGAGAATTATCATCACTCCAGTATTGTTCACCTTCAAAGGGGCAGGCTAATTCCTGCTATCTTTGATGTTTCTGCAGGTATACACCATGTAGTCGGAGATGGGAGTAAAAGGGTGATAGTCTGAGGGAGAAAGCTATGCCTCATGCTGCCTGCTAACGACAAATCATGGTCATCTGTGCCATCATTAGCCAACATTCCTGTATATTCCCTTTATTGGGAGAACAAAAGAGCATCTCTGGTGCAGTAAGTACTGTTTACTCCACTGCTGGCATCCCTGCAGCTTTAATAAGGATGGGATAATCAGCCATATTGTGATCCAGCCCTACTAATGGGAATATCTTAGCAAAAGGCTCTGGCAACAAATCAACCAAAGTCATTTATCGGATGGTAAAGACACAAGTCCCATCGGCCTGGCAACTGGACTACTGGGCAACCTTCGGGGGTTTGGACAGCACAGTGTGTTGGTTGGCAGCTCAGCAGCTACGACTAGGGAAAGTAAATAAAACCTCAGCTACTGGAATTAAGGTGCCCTTCAGCAAGGTACACCCAACCTGTTTAAAAATGCTGAAAAAAAAAAACAACCATTTGCTTGTCATAGAGAAAGCTTTGACACAGGAGTGACATTTTTATCTTTAAAGCACAGAGTAAGAAAAAAGGATAATGAGACATGCGTAGGACATTCTTTTTGTTTCCTGAAACTTGTGTCCAACCGGCTGAGAATCTCTCCTTCGTCTGGTTTTGCACTGATGAGCAAATGCAGTCGGTAACCTAGATTGTTGCCTAGGAAGAGCTTCATTAAGGTTCCGTCTCTGAGCAGCAGAAAATACCTTCTTTTTTTTTTTTTCTTTCACTTTTATCCCCAAGGACACAAACAGGTGTGTGAGTGAAATAATTATGCATGGCATGTTTGCACTAAAGTCTTCTACACAGCTTTGGCTTGCTGTGACTGCAGTGATGAAGATATGAATATATGTGAGCTTACACTATCATACTGATGGTCGTGGTTTCCTGTTTTAAATCAAGTATCATAATCAAAATATAGTAAATCTGTGTTGGAAAAACTTGATATGGCCACTGAATATTTTAAAATATATGGCTAGATGCTCCCTTTAGCAACTCAATATATTCACTCTTTTTTTCCCCCTTTAAATAGAACAGATCCACATTTGACTAAAACGTCATTTAAGTCCACAAATTCTCTACTTTTCATAACCTACAGGCATTTTATTAATGCAGGAGTTCACACAGCTGCAAACCAACAGCATCTACACCACCACAGTGCATTTGTGTATTTCAAAACACACTGTATACTTCTGATAATATAAACTTTACTTTACTAAGTAAAAAACTATATCTGTAGTCATATCGCCCCTAAAAATATTTTGTTGCAGAGGTGGTTTGCTCTCGCCATTATGGTGATGATTTCCACTTCATTTTTCCATTATGAAATTATGATGCAGACATTCGTAATCACTTCGGTGATCATCGTTTCATTTCAACGCCATCAGCAGGTCAAAGTTTCAATATGTCCAATACTTGCCAACCTAATGACATTCCCTTCAGCCTCAGCTGTACTTTGAGTTCAGTGCTAAATAACACATTCTAGCGCGCTAACTAATATGATGAGTATAGAATCAGCATGTTCAGCACAGAGCTGTTTACATGGCTGCAGACTCTTTAGCTCACAGTTCACTACATAATATGACCCGGCGAAGAGTCACATTCTCAACACAGAAAGTGTTGTTGCTAAAGGTCTTAGTCAAAGGCCTGATGATAAAACAGTATGATGCACTCCATATTCTCCTAACCTGCTCCAATGTTGATGTTGAGCACACAAATCTATATAACCTAATGTACCATGTTCACAGCAACCTTGAAGACATCATAGCCGGCAATAAATATTTGATATAAAAAACACATTTATTCTCATGCTGCTGATCTCTGAGAATTGCAGAGCAGAAACGTAACAGCAATGATCGCTTACCATCAAGAATTAAGGAAAAAAAAAACAAGAAAACAGACACGGATCACTCACATTACCATTTGAAAGAATTTAAGACAGCGAGAAATAATGGGATCATTTGCATATGACCTTGTAGAGTGTTTTGGTATAAGACAGAAAGGTGCTTCTCCGTGAACGCATCTAATCAGACAGCTTGATTAAACCCGTGCAGACCCCCTGTTGCAAGAGGACTTTTCAGCCTGTGTGTGTGTGTGTGTGTGTGTGTGTGTGTGTGTGCATACACTCATTTAAGAATCACTTATCATACCAAATGAGTGTCAGTCAAGGTCTGAGATGAGGTATCTGTCTTTTCATTAATACTTTGAGATGAATTTGAACCATTTTTATTGTCTGAAAACAGCACTTCATGCATAGTGGGTTTTTTTTAACTAGTACTGTTTTCCATAAAGTACATGTAATAAGATTTTATTTGTGTGTGTGTGTGTGTGTGTAAAAAAAAAATACAAATCTGGTCAAATGTTTGGTCCCCAGAATTAGCTAATGAGGTGAAAAAGTGTTCTTTCCATTTCACTGTGTCACTAATGCTTTGGATCAGCCCACGGTGTATACAATATCAGCTAATTAACTTACCTCTCTGGCCTCACTCACTCTCCTGCTCCCCGTCAGTCTCACTCTGTTCTCTCAGCTTCATCACCATCACTCTTCCGCACATCCCACCTCCCTCTTTGGTGTCTCTCTGGCACACGCTTTCTATCTTCCTGTTTCGCTCACGTTCTTCATCTTTAGTAATTTGGCCCAAGTTCATCTTGTCACCTAACGGATTCCTCTGCAAAGTGAAAAATGACATTTTGGGTCGGGGACTTCAAGGATGGTCAAGTTAATGAATGGCCACCAGATGGCCCTTATTAGGCTAATGTGTTCCCCCTCTCTGCAGCCCCAGCTCTCGCCTGGGGACTTAACTCGCTGGCAGCCAGTATGTGTGTATGTGTGCGTGTGTGTGTGTGTAAATGTGTGTATCCCTGTGTCTGTTTGTGTGTGTCCATGAGTAGTGTAGGAAGGAGGGGTTTAGCATCCTGTGTGTATTTTTGTGTTTCGTTGAGTTTAAATCAGGTTAACCTGAGAGAATAGAAGGACACTGCATCTCCACTTTAACTCAGCCACTCTGTATTTTTGATGGGGTCAACTGTCCACTGTGGAGACACCGCTGTGTCCCGGTCACTCCAGCACCCAACTGACCCTCAGCCCTTCCCATCTGACAGCCTGACACCAGCCGCCACCACTGCACACAAGTCTGAAGTTTACATGCAAAAAAAAAAAAAAAAAAAAAAAGGATTCAGAGAATGGGGAGCGCGGCTTTTTCCCCTCCAATCTGACAGCCTGTTAATTGCCTCATTTATAATCCCTGCTCATCAAAATGAATAATTGTTGTAATGCATACATCTACCACAAAGACCTTTGTTAAACTCCAGAATTATGCTAAACATGGTAATTAATTGAGTTTAATTTATTAGATCGTCGTCAGTGTATGCCGCCGCTGGGCCTTTGTATTTCCGTAGGTGAATGTTGTACTTACGAGGGATGAGCTGTCAACACGGTTTCAAATGAGGGCCGCTGTTACTGGAGGCCTTAACATCTCCTCTCACAAGCTGCTGTGGTTCTTCATTATGTAGAAATCATCTCATGCAAATCACGAGCAGAACAACAAAAGGCATTGTGACGTCTATTTTGTGAAACCTCCACACTTTTGTAGTTCGTTCTCTTTGTCACGTGTTTGTAACATGAAGGCGTTTGTTATACTGTGTACTGTATCTGTCACTATATGCATGACTACTTGGTGGGGCATATATTACAACGGAAAGTATGATCTGCTTATTTTTTTAATTGAATTGAATTGAATTGAATTAGTGAGCAGCAGTGAGACTGAACTAAAACCGTAAAGCTGCAGGCCTTTAAGAAACCAAAACTTTAGCTATAAGGTGCTAAAAAGCACCACAGAGCTGAGAGGGAATGCTAACCCTGTTCACATGCACTCATTTCTATGGGATTGAGCCATATTGTATGGCAAAAAATGCAAAAAAATTGACCTACTATGTAGTTAACTACTCCCAAACACTGCTTACCTGTCTGTGCTATCCAGATGTAAACTCTAATCCAGTATATTCACTGACTAGTAAACAGATCACTAGTTTAAATGGTGAATTCACTTCTGACATTAAATGCACCAGCAGATCTATGAGAAGCAAAACAGCACATAAGTACAATGTAACTGAATGAGCAACTAATGCTCGAGCGTGATCGCGACAGCAGACTAAATAGGGCAACAACATCATCATTATCCATCATGCTGGAGATGTAAAACTGTAATAAGGGGAGTATAGGCTGACCTCAGGCGGGGTTGAAACTCCTTGTAGTGGTGGTGTGGTGCCATCGGTGGAGGTTGAGACATAACTGCTGACGCCATCACATTCTCAGGAATGACAAATGGGAGCTGTATACATCTGGAGGTGCTTCAGGGGACACTGGGGAATGGGCACATTGCGAATGGCACAATTGCCAGTTGAGGTGGTGGTGGTGGGGGGGGGGAGAGAGAGAGAGAGAGACAGAGAGAGAGAGAGAGAGAGAGAGAGAGAGAGAGAGAGAGAGAGAGAGAGAGAGAGAGAGAGAGAGAGCTCGACTCAAAGACCCAAAAATAAAAGTTCTGTCTCCCACATCTCCATCATCCCTGCCATGGAGAAAACCGGTCTGTATACATAATAAAGAAAACGTACATATATACGTATGTGTGTGTGTGTGTGTGTGTGTAAATTCTATATTTTGTATTTTGTAACACATTCACATTCAAACATACATGATGCAGTCTGCAATTTAAATGTATCACACCAACAGTCCAGATAAATAATGTATGGGATGTTTCTTTGCAGCACTTAAAATAACTGGCATTTAAAATGCACACATACTGTACAAGCCTAACATCAAACAGTTCGCACAACTACATATGAGCACCTAGCAAATATAAGAGTAGCCAAGCAAAGTCAATCCTTGGCTCAGTGCAGCATCCCAAAGACTTATAGAACATTGTACGAGGCATGATGAGCTAATGCAGTTGGATGAGAAGGATACTGAAATGTAACCATGATAGTATCCTATCATACAGAGTTCCCCTCATCTCTTCTGCCAAATTGGAGTGTACCATTGTGAGCTCCATCCTCCTATACAAACCACATGGGAGGGACAAATTCCATGATCTCCCAGACATGAGAAAGTACCTTAGCTGTGTGGAAACCTGATCTCTTATTTACACAGAGATCAAAATATCAGTTTTAGTCCATTCAAGTAAAAATAAAAGGACAGTTGTAGTTCATTTAGACCAATTTAAGCTTAATGTTATTTCTTCTTACATTTCCCTTTAGGTGACGTCAAAGTTAAAACAGCTTTTTCACACTGTTAACTAGCATCGCATATATATTCTGTGTCTTTGTTTCCCAGTGGTGCCTTGAAGCAATAACAGTTTATATTGAGGAAAATATTCAAATCCTGCATGCAATGTTTTCAAATGCTACACTGTTACTTGAAATGGAAAATTCAAGCGGCCTTTTATGTATTATAATACATAATAATATATAATACATAATATAATATACATAATATTATATATTTTTATTTCCCATGATTAATTTGGAGTTTAGTTAAACTTTGGATACTGACAACAAATTTTAAATAAAGGTCTTGTATTTGAACATATACATATATATATGCAATGTATGTATTACTACTACTGACTATTGTTGACCTTGAGTGATAATTTGGAAGGACAACACTGGAAAGTATCATATGTTAATGTACAGCAGGCATTATAAAATATAACACTGCTAAATCAAACTTGAGCTTTGGAGTGAGCTTTTAAGCAAATTAAAGTATATTCTATAAACTATTTTGTATGCTAATTGTTATTATGAAAAGCAAAGTTTGTGCCACCATCATGTGCATGCGTGAGGCACACATTCTGTGTTTACGTATGTATGAATAAAAAATAAGGCTACAATGGAGCTACTGCAGCTCTGAAAGGTGCATTAGTGTACACCTTCATTTCATGCTGCTGGCAGTTGGAATAAATAAAACACACACTGTGCTTCTGAACAATGCTAAGCCATGTCAACATGCTATAGAGGACATACGTCCTCTTGAATCAACGCCGCATGAATACATAACTACTGTATGAGATGAAACTAAAGGCCAGAATAACACCTCTGCAACCTGTAAAGAAAGCTGCCTGTAACAGCCATTACAGTGTGTGTGTGTGTGTGTGTGTGTGTTTTATGGTGATGAGCTGTCTGAGTGTATTCCACAGACAGCACCTCAGTGTTTATGCAGTGCTGATAGTCTCCAGGAAAACAGGGGGGAAAGAGTGCTGCTTGATATTTACACACAGCAGCTATACCGTCTGGCAATGATGATTGCTCCCTCATGGCCCTAAAAGACAGCAATAAACCAGAGAAAGCACAAGCAAGACAGAGTGAGAAATAGACTGGGATATATAGAGTGCACTCAAAACACGGCAGATTTTTTGATCAGGAAAGAGAGATGGAAAGAAGGAAAAGACGAGAAACGACCGCAATGCTAAACAGAAGATGTGAAGATGTTCGGTGGACTGAGCAGGTCATTTTGTTTCAATGTTCTTCAATGATGCTTTTGATGTGAGCAACCTGTTCCACAAATAATGTCGCTAAGCTTCAAGAGACTGATATGTAGTCCATCACATCACACATCACTGTGTGGTAAAGTTCCAAACATGAAATCACATGTAAACTCCTTTCTGTGCGGAAACATCTGAGAGCACAAAAAACAAATGTAATTCATGAGCTGTGCTGTTCCATCCTTTTCAGGAGGTCCACCTTTGTTTTTTGTTTTTTTGTTTTTTGGCTTTTACGTTTAATCCTCTGAACAGAACTTTCTGGTGCTGGCACAAATTAAAACCAGTGGCTGCCTGGAGGGAAGGAAATTCATCAACATATGGTATGCTCTGGAAAAAAACGGAGCGCTGATATTAAATTTATGCAGCGTGTAGAATTTAGAGATCAGTAATTACCACAGAAACTTTGAACTATCATACGGTTCAACTCTAAACTCCCAACAGAGAAAGTGACTGGTGCATCAGTATTATAACTCTCAAATGTCAATATCGGTGGAGTGTATGTCATTCATCTTGTTGTTTTTTTTTTAGAAACAATAAAGCATAGTGTTTTTGAGAAAACTAAATAAACACAAACCATCTGCTTTGGAAGCAACCTTACTGCAGTACCTGTCACCTCTACTTTATATTGTTAGTGGCAAGAGTTTATTGTTCCATCAGTCTCAACAACACAGAGCTCAATAAAAATCTTTGCTCATCTTAAAAATCCATTTCATATCAGTCAGCGCTGCAGCAATCCAGAAAGTTGGACCTAACAATCTCAGTGAAGACGGCTGATGTCACCAGCCATCTGTCACACTGGTGGTCCAGCCTCAGCTGGAAGTGGACTGGTGTGATCCAGACTGGCCTGGCCAAGGCAAAGCCCACCTGGTGGCCGTTTAGTACAGCGTCTCTCTCTCCATCCCTGCAGTGCCAGCAGCACTGGCCGCTACAAGCCAGCTCCACTGATCCTTTTTGGTGCTTGAGCTTCAGTCTAACTTCAGGAACGGCAGGTAACCGGGCACCAGATGGCCAAAGAGACCACCACACACACACACACACACACACACACATATGCACACACAGGACATAGACATGCATGCGCAATCATTTTTACAGAGATGCTACAGTAAGTGTCTGCGTTCACATGCTTAAACAACTACTGACTGCATGTTTTTAAGTAATGTTAGCATTTTTTTTTGCATTAATTTTAACTGGCTTTATTTTAGAAGTTTTGGTTAACTTGGTTAATTATTGTCAGCATGATAACAGCGAGACCTACCGTTTATCCCCACATTCAATTCACACCTATTAGCCAATAAGCCAGTGAGAAACAGCACCCCACTGGCTGCAGGTTATTTAAGTCCTGCAGAGGGAACAGCAACAAAACATGGCAGTAACACCATGGCAGCCATTTAATGAGCACTACTATACTTTAAGGACGAAATCCTAATTTTAGCCAGAAAGTCACTTCTGGGCAAGCTGAGCTAACAGGGATGAGACTGACCACAGTAAAGACCAAAGGCTGTTTGATTCTCTTTTCTTTGATTTACTGATATTACAGAGTCAAGTGTGGTTAACTATAAGTACATTGTGCTCCAGCAGTTCCTGGATCTATTATCAAAATCATAACGTAAATAAACGTAACATAAAAGAAAAAGAGCTTTAAAATGATCAGCGTCTATTTTACAATTTGGTTACAAAGAAGAATTATATCGCTTTTAGATTTGGAAATGTTTAAGTAACACGTGGATAGAAACTCAAGACTTCAATTTAAGTTTAAATATGACATTTGAATCTAAATACTGAAATTAAAAATATCTCACTAACTGATTTATCATTCAGTCATCAGTAAGTGGGTCACCTTTTTAAACACTCTACCTCCTTTAGCATATGGTTCCCTCTTACTAATTAAAAAAATTACGTTAATTATAGTGGTGGAAGAAGTACTCAGAGTCTTTACATAAGGAACAATCACTATAAAAGTACAAGAAATAAAAGTATACATAATCTTAATTAAATAAAAGTAAAAACATTATGAGCAAAATATACTTATAACTGCATAATTTGGTTTATTGCACACTATGAACAGATCTGTTGAAAACCTACAATAATGCATGACATGAAAAAAAACCACATCACATTAGAAGAAGCAACATATATTTTTATTATATGCTATGTACATATTTTACATTATGGTACAGCAAAAATACACGGTAATGCTACACAGTCAGGATTGCACGGTTTTAGAGTTAGGCCACAGCGGTCGGATACCGTGGTATGAGACATAACAGTGAGAGTACAGTAAGTACAGCATACATCTTTGGCTTCATAAGGATAACACGGACCATGAACACACTGGACATAAACTTCAGTCAAGAGGGAACGTTGATAGCTGGGTAACACACACACACACGAGGAGGTGGATGATTTGTCAATGATTCCTTGGGTTGTCATAGAGTTTCAGGTCAGACCAGAGAGCAAGTAAGCAGAAAGGATTGTTTTTGTAGGACATGCGGTATCTTCTTCATGTACTGGTGATTGGTATGTTTCAGTTCAGGTTAGTGTAGACCTGTTTTTACCAACTGGTTAAGCAGATTGTATCCCAAAATCCCTGTTGGCATAACACTTGCACGGCCCTGAATCCTGTCAGAATGCTCCTCCTCACGTACAGTGTGTGCCTACGCATATGGACATAATCTGTGCACACACTGTGTATGTGGAGATAACAGCGGTGAGAGCAAATTTTAATTCATTCCCTAATTGTCATAATTTCTCTCAGTCTATTAATTTGTGGCAAAATGAAACTAGTCCTCATTTTGCTGTGGTTGTTTGTAGAGAATCAGAACGCCTCTTTCCCTCCTTTCCCTAATAATACTGAATCTTCTTTTCTCCTCCCTGCCGAGATACAGCGGCGGCAGTTACAGCCTACAGAGCATCGGGGTGAGGGACGGAATACAGAGAGAAACTAAGAAGACAGAGATTGGATGAAAGATAGATGGGGAAACAGAGCAGTAAAGAGAGAGCGAGAGAAGGGAAGTGACACGGTGAGACAGAGTGAGAAAGAGAGGAGCAGACAGAGAGATGGATGCAGCAGGGTCGCTGAGGTGAGGAGATGGTGTAATGATTAGATCACAGATACCCTTGAGCCTTCCTCCTGTCCCTCCCGCACACAAAAAAAATCTGGAGGCGCACTCGGAGGGAGGACGGAGGCCTGCAGTTGTAAATGGCCCCGCTGTCAGAGTTCATCGGGCGGAGGAGGAGTGCAGGAGTGGATTAACAGAGTCTGCGACTAGAGAACCCTACTCTGCCTCACCAGTTCTCCCAAGACGGGAGGAGAGGGTTGCATTGGATCTCATTTGTGCCACTGCCACACCACACCTCTCTCTCTAAGATTTCCTAAAGATGTTATGGATTTAATGTTTGACTGTTCAGAGCCTGCAGACATGTTTAGGAAGCATGAGGGGAGGAACATTATCATCCTCGTGGTTCCTGCCGGACAGTTTCTGGAATGTGAAATATTGAATAAAATTCAGGGATAGAAGTAAAGAAACTCTGCAATACAACTTTGTTTTTACAAATAACTTTATATTAATTGTATTACATGTTTAAGTATGCCTGCAGGTTTAAGCAAGACTGCTCACTTCTGTAGAAAATATGTACTTTGATACTTTGGTCTTGTCTTCTCAGGTGTCCTCTCTCCCTCTCCCTCTCTGCAACACGTCTGAGGCTGACCCTGAAGGCTGCTTTAAACATTGTTCAGCTCCTAATCAGATGATGTCATCTCCAAACTTTAGCAAGCTGAAGGTGACCGCTTGGAAATGAGGAGATGTGTTTAGGATGCTTCCATCTAGTGGTCACTTAATGACATTGTTGTTAACACAAAATTGGAAAGGGTAAATATTACAATATATAATATAAGATAATACTTCACTGCTGACGGAATATATTAATATGATGCCTTTTTGACATTAAAAAAAAAAATCCAGCATTTAAAGAAATTAATGCAAAAAAAAATAAAAATCTTTTGTCATAACATTACATAACGACATGGAGGAGGTTACTAATGATTTCCAAATATAATGGCTCTATTAAGCACATATAAAAGCTTACTTTACAACTAATCATTAGCTTTACATATATTTCTGACACGACGCCCAGTAGCATCAACAATGACAAAGATATGGCAGCGGAGGAAGGATGCAATGAGGCAGGAGTTTCTATTTCTTCATATTATAAAGTGAGACTTCATCATCATCTTCAGTTATTTCAATTCAATATTTCACCATGTTTCCACTTAAAGTAGGTGGTAAACTAATAAACAGTGTATGTTTCAGTGACAGATATCATAACATTTTATGTACATTATGTTTTTTTTTTAAAAGAAGCATGTTAAATTATTACAGTTTTCTTTAAAAGTGAAAAGATGTATACAGATTTTTAAAAATGTCATGAGTAGGTGTGTGTGTGTGTGTGTGTGTGTGTGTCTGTATTTGAGGAGCGAGGAGGATCATAGGAATGATTTCAAACTTAAGAAATTAAAGGACTTGTTCAAACTAGTGTCTTCATAGAAACACCTGTGTGTACCAACTGCTGCCGTCAGACATACTGCGAGATGCGCTCTGCATTCTTATCCTGTCCGTGCCTTGATATTGGACTGTGTTAATAGTATACGGGTGTGTTGTGCAGCATGTTCTTGCTGTAAAGGTATTTATTCCCTCAAATGTGGGAAAATCTTCTTTCACTGTGAATTAGGGAGACAGTGTGCATAATATTTACGGGAGGTGAGGGTGGAACATAGAAAAGGAGAAGGGCTGAGAGGGAGGACTATATAAGCTGCAGAAAAAGGTTTCTGAAAGCTGGTTCTAATTCTTTTTAGGTTGAAGCTGTTGATACTTTGAGCCAATAATAAATATATATATATTTTTAAATGTAATGTGTTTGTGTTCTACTGTTGTTTTGAGGGGGAAAAAAACTCTGAAATACTCCTTTATAAATACCTGCTAACACCCAGAATGAAAGATTTCATTGTGTAATCTGGTGAATAAATCTGGATTGATATACTCTCCCATAGCAGGATTGATTAACTCTGCAATAACCAAACTGCATCAAATCTATAATATCCGTGAATGATGAAATTGAATTAAACTTTAGATGATTCGACACAGAAAAGAGAGGAGAAAAGAAAGAAAGAAAGAAAGAAAGAAAGAAAGAAAGAAAGAAAGAAAGAAAGAAAGAAAGAAAGTAAGCTGAACAATGTTGGGCTGTCTTTATGTTTTATCTGCTTTTCTTTTCTTCTTTTTTTCATGTGAACAGGACAGGTGGCTCCCAGTTAGTTCAGCTTGTTCCCCCTGACAAGCCGGTAATGCCTCCAATAAGATAAACCCTCTGTGAATGTGCTCCTGTCGGCCTGAAAGAGGATCGCTAACGGCTAAGACAACTAAAAACATGAGAGGCTGGGTCGGAGATAAAGAATGTAGGAGGTGAGAGGAAAATAGGAACAACAGCGATCAATTACTGGCACTGTGCAGCGATGCTATCTGTCCCTCTCTTACATCTCCTGGGTGAGTGTGTGTGTGTGTGTGTGTGAGTGTGCAGCGATTATAATCTGAAGGGGAAGAGAGGTGGGTGGTCTGTGTGTGTGTGTGAATCTGGGTCATCAAGTCATCAATAACCACCTGCATTAGTGGAATAAACACACAAGGTCAAAGTAGACTGTTCAGACTGAGAAGGGGATAAAGGGGGGGGGGGGACAACCTCTTTCCAGTGTGGGTCCTTTTTCAGCTCAGACAACTCTATTCCCACATGGGCATAGATAGATGGATGGATGGGTGAGCACATGACTGGAAGAGTGGCATTTGAATATCTATTTTTGACAGATTGGCGACGGCCGACTTGGCAAGAGGAAACAGGTGGGAGTTGGAGGCTGCAGCTGGCTCGGGCAGAGAGGGGAAGGGAGTGAAGGGTGAATTATGGATGGACGGATAAAGTTAAGGAGGAGGAGGGGCGGTGTCTGGCGAGGGCCCCGCTGACACGCAAGCTGCTAGTTGGTGGAGTCACTTAGACACACAGGGTCAACCAGAAATGATCGGGCATCTTTGCGTATGCAACGTACTGCAGCCCTTTTTTTTCCCCTCTCCCTAAGGCCTCTGAGATGGTTGTAGGCAACAGGGCTCCATCGAGGAGAGTGAAGCGGTCTGCTCCGCTCTGAAAGGGAACACTTAGGGCAAGCAGTGGTGTTGCTGTTATATGCTCAGTTTGCTCACTCAGCTGCTGCCTTCTTCTTTTATCTTTCTCTTCTTCCTGTGTTGGACCGTTCACTCCTCGCCCTCCTCTACATATGTGGATGGAAACCAGCCAACCTGAAGGGGAGGGAGGAGACTAGAGGAATTAGTGGCTGTACAGAGGTTGATGTACAGTATTAGTTTGCTTTCCTTCAACCTGTACTGGCTTGTTCTAACAGTCAACATTTACCAGAAAGCTTTTAAGCAGCCCGCTGAGAAGAACGGTGTGTTGTGTTTTTCTTTCGTTCTTAGATCCGACTAAATGTGGCTTTTATTTGCTGATGTCTTAGATTTTAAAACACAGATACATGCTTTTTTCTTTTTGCCTTAATTTATTCAGTTTTAATTGCACCTGTCTCATATGCTCATATACCTGAGCTGAAAAATAAAAAGCTGGTTTCGTTGCCAAAACAATTAATACAACAGATTAAGCCTCATTAAAATGTCATTAAATGAATAATTCTCATAATAAATGACTTAATGATAAATATATTATGCTGGTAGACAGCTCAACTTCAACAAAAAGATTCAAGGGGCACATACAGTATTAGGGGCAGGGATTTTTTTTTTTCATAAAGAAGTGCTATTAATTGCATTGATGTAGTGGTTTACCCCTAGACAAGTTTTAACTGGTTAAAAGCTTTTAACAGAGACTAACTGCTCTCTACAGACACAGTATAGCATCAACACACACACACACACACACACACACACAGGCTGAATATGCTACTCAGTCTAACACTCTCTGCTAAGCTGAAAATGCAGTGCATCTGAGTAGGAGTCAGTACATATATTTTCCTGCATTTAGAGCAAGGATTCTCTCAGTGCTGCATGCCTGATTATAGAGCGCTCTCTGTATTGGATGGGAATATTTATACATTTATGACATACAAGAGCAGTGACGATATGGGAAAACAGAAATGCTGGAAACACGACAGGCTAAAAGAGAGCAGACCAAATCTGAACAGTCCCTTCGAGGTACCAGTATGACAGGAATATGTGCCAAATCTTTCTTCTTCAAAAAGCCTATTTTTAGTGGTACCTAAAATTGGATTTAAGAATTTCACGTCCCAAAATGAAGCCATGAAACTGGTATCTGACTGAAAGAGAGCTAATGAAATCTGAATCTAAACATGAATGCAATATAAAAAACTAATTTAAGGGCCATAACAACAATTCACCCTTCTCGCTTGAGACTTTTTCAGGCTTTTTAATGCAGTCGATAAACTGCGAGCAAATGCCAAGCCCTCAAAACTAATGTTTTTGTCTCTCCCGACTTTTCATTTGCTTATTGGAGGCTATATTTTATTGGCGTCTCAAAGCGGCCACTTACCCTGCCGTTGACCTCGCCCCTCCACCACCCGTTGGCTCCTGACTTTGTGTAGATCTTCACCACGTCACCCTCTTGCAGCGAGAGCTCTCGGGTGTCACGTGAACTGAAGTCGTACCGCGCTATCGCCACACCAATCACTTTGGGAGTGAACACTGCAGGGAGAGAAGGAGAGGGGTGTCATTATTTAGTTCATCCTGGTTCAAGATGAATTTCAATCAGTTTTTTGCATCGACACATACGCACGTGACTATACACACACATTAGCAGAGAATGTGACTATTATTATTGTTATTAGCATTATATCATAATTATTATTATTAGTGGCAGTAGTTCCTAAATTGATTACCAAATGTTAAAGGAAAATATGTCATTTACCTGTCATACAATAATATATATATATATACAAGATATACAAGATCTCATTCTTTGGATACTGCAAAGTGATGAACTGTCAGGCAAACTGTTATTATTTGAGCTGGTTGCACCTGTTCTGTGTAAGTTCAGACAAGTTAGAACTGAACCTTGTCAGAGATCCGTTACCGCTGAATAAATATATATACACCCACTATCAGCCAGGTGTAGCTGTTACAAACCTAACTGGAAAAACTCACATTAGTTTGAGATTGGAACACTGTATCATTGTTGTTTTTATTTATTTGACATTGTTCTGTTACTACACTACTACGCCCGTAGCTTTAGTTGAGATAGTCCAGCTAGAGTGTTCTGACAGCGATGTGTCTGTGTGGGAGAGACCACAAGTCCTGTCTAGAAGACAAGCACCATGAAAGACAGATGTGGAGCAGGTTGGCTAGTTACCGCTGCTCCATCCCACCCTGACGCCTTTCTTCTTTCTCCAGACACACTGACTGGTAGGTCGAACCGGGCTAAGCTGACAGGTGGAAATGGAATGTCAGACCTCTACAACCTGGCTGTGGGGATGGAATATCTAATATGGAGGTGCTCTGTGTATTTGGACACCTTCATCTTTACTTTGACAGACACTTACACACATATACACACACACACACACACACACACATCAAATCCAGCCACATATAGAAAACCCCTTAAACACCACTCTCTTCTCAACACAGTTTCTGCCTCGCAAACTGCTATTGACATGCAAACATACACACACACACACACACACACACACACAATATGTTCATGCATTACTAAAACACATAGTCCCTATTCTCCACACTGGATGACATGTATGTGCACGCAACTATGGAAGAAGTGCAGATGTAAATGCACTGAGTTACAGCTGGCATGCTAAGCATCTGTTACCATGAAAGGAACGAAATAGAGTGTAAGAGAGAGCGAGACATACGGACAGACAGACAGACTTACAGACCGACAGACAGACAGACAGACAGACAGACAGACAGAGAAGCGATACCTGTACCTGACCAGAAGGGAGCAGAGGAAGGAGGTATAAAGCTGTAGCCGGCAGGAGTTACAATAGAGAGGCCGCAGAGCAATGGGGCTATGGCAGGGAAGGCCAGGCAGGGAGCAAAGAGATGCGAGAGGGGGGAGGGCAGGGATGGGGAGATGGTAGGAGAGAGAATAAAGAAGAAGAAAATGTTTGATTTCAAAAATCCCAACTCTAAGCCTTTTCCCAATAACAGTTGCAGTTTGATATAAAAATAAGTGACGACAGGCACAGGATTAAATGTCTTTGGAGTTTGATTGGCTTTAATGGGGACCCTGTATTTTTAAATCTGTGTTTTTATAATTCAAACAAGATGGAAATATTGAAAGCATCCTACTTTTCAATGTCAGTCCAGTTAAAGAAAGGAACTAACACAGTTATGTGTGATGTGGCAGTAAATCAAATCTATCAACACCTGCCTCATTTTCATAAAACATTGAAGTTTAAATTTAAAACTTTCCCACTTTGATGATGCAATGCAAAAAATGCTGACTCATCTTGTTGCCAATTTGCCAAAAGGATGTGTGCATCAATGATGGGAGACGACATCTTCACTTGTGCATTTAATAGGGACATGCAGTGTGTTCACAATTACAGCATAAGGAATAGATTTGCAGGTAAACATCTCCTGCATAAAGTTTCTCTGACAGACATTCTTATCAGTGATATTGCTATATTTCATATTTTATTATTATAGTACTTTCCTTATTGTATCTGTATTCACTTTGTATGGAGTCGTTCTGCAGCTCACAATGTCCACAGCGTGGATTTCTCTACTTCAGAAAGACTAACCTGCATTTATCTTGCTAACAACTTCATAAACAACCCACTGCATTTGTATTTCTGTTTTCCACCATTTCTACTGGCAGGGAAGAAGCTACTGTACAGGCATTGATCCGATTCCAGTAATGTCTTGGCAGTGTTACTGCCTTGCTCTGGGGAATTGAACCTTTCACCCTGAAAGTATTTGTTTTATTAGTTTTCATGGATAGATTTAAGTAAGTATTTAAGTACTTTATTTTGAAATGTTAGCACAGTGAGTATGTCTGATGTCCAGTTGGGAGAAAATGCTGTTGCTAAAAATAGTCTTTACAGTAGAAATTAAATAAAAGCTGTTAGCTGAATGGATGCCAATGAATGATTTTTGTTGAGAAAAATAATTTAACTGGGATGAGCAAAAATGATTATAATCGGACATAGGCATTATCTATGCTATCTGGACAGCTCTCATGCAAAATACATTACATACAGACACACACGAAATCAGTGTAGAACTCTGACTACACAGCCACAAAGGTCTATTACCGCATCATTACGCAGGTGCCTATATTTCTGCCATAGGGAATGGAAAATCTAATCCCCACAATGGCAGATAAATGGCCAAACTTTATGAAAGAATATGCCGCTCCCAACAATACTGTTGGCAAGTTAACTGGCCTGGGTTATTGATATGCTGTAAGGGGAGCAGAGCTCCAGTGGTTTTTAAAATGAATACTAATCAGTACACTGAGAGACAGCTCAGCAGCCCCTAATGGTGTCTAGGTACAAGCAGTATGAAGAGGGATCGCCCTCCACTTCAAACAGCCACCAAAACACCAGCTGCATTTTACATGCTTCATTTTTGCACAATCTGATTTGTGGACCACGCTGGAATACACAATGTGAGCTGGTTGACTAATAGAGGAAAATACAGCCGTACACACACACACGTATATCTATTGTATCACTGCACTCAAGAGAGTGAAGATGAGTTAAAATCCAATCAGCAACCCAAAGTCCCACGTACGCTGTCAAATGAAATTGTGCCATAGACACACATTCATTTATATTTTGGGGTTAACATGGGCATTGGCGGTACTGTAGTTCAACATTTTGGTTAAAGACAATCAGATCAGTTTTGCCTTCTGCAAAGCTCTCAATTAAAACATAAAAGCTAAAGCAAATCACTTAAAACAAATCTTAATTAGCAGTCTTCCAGCAGTGAATATCAAAGAGAATATCAAAACAAAAATCACATATACGCACTGCAGAAGACCACACCAGAACAAAATAAAATTGGATCTGAGCTGTCTCGACTTGTGTTTAGAAGAGGAGTTCGAACAATCAAACAGCTCTGTACAATCTGTTCACATTTTTCCTGCTTGGAATGAGATTGTCAGCAAGCCAGCGACTTTCTTTTTGTCTTTTGCATGCAGTGGCACACAAGGTTCAAATGGAATTTCATTTCACCACTGATTGCGATTAGTCATAAACGTCCCATTACCCAGCCCATGTTGATCTGCCTGGCTCACACACTGGGTTTAACACCGTTCCTTCTGGCATTGCTTGGAACATTCAGCTTAGAAACAGCACTGTGTGGGGTGAACATGGATATTTAACCAGTATACTTTGTTCTTTCAACGTTATTCCTGCCTGATATTATCCGCCTTTCACAGCAATCAAACAAAGGATAAATTATATATATTGAATACTTTTTCCCAAAAAAACAAACTCTTTAGCTCTTTAAAAAACACCTTTTAACCCCTCGCCCCTACTTTTTTCATGATGTAAAGTGCTACTGAATTGCAGCAATTTTGTTAATCAAATTCAGAAGAACTATAGTTTTGTCTACATTCACTTTGAATTGGCAGTTTGACAGCGCTCTGCTGTTTTATCTTTTTGTTTCCCTTCAAATCCAAAAAATCGCCTCATTAAAATCTCAGTTCAAAGTCACACACACAACACACCTGTTAAATTCCAAGTCATAAAGGAAAAAGCATGTTGCTGGATGTCGTGTTCTTCTTCATTCCGATCTGATAAATAACATCCTTAACACCTGAATGCTAAGAGGAATCAAGTTACAATGGCTAATGACTGACAAAATCGCAAAGTTAAGAAGGAACAGCAGCTGCATGCATAAATAATCATCAGTGTGCTGCATTCAAGTACCCTTCTGGTGTCGGATGTGGAGACAACAGCTGCTTTATCTTGAGGTGTTGCCGGGTTTGTTCGTATCACAACAAACGGCTCACTCTAATGCAGATTAAAAAAAATCATGAAGCTGAAATCTTCACCACAGCAACTACCAGATAACACGCCACATCAACCACAGAAACGTAGATCTGCAACACAGTTCGGGCTGTCTGAAGTGTGAATTACTGTTTGTGGTAAAGTGAGCGAACCTCTGAAACAGATCAATTCTGCTGCTGACCTTTCATTAGTTAAGTAACATCACTAACACTCACCTAATAAGTAACATGTACATACATCATTAGCATGTATGTACATGTTACAAACTCCAAATTATGCTTAATTTTTTGTTTGTTTACAATGTTTGAAGCATCATGAAGAATGACATTGGAAAGTATAAACAGAATTACACCATACAAAGTTACTTTTTTTTTAATGAAATACTAATAACTCACATTATAAGTGGTGTTGATTTTGGTTAACTTTGGTTCGACCAGATTATTTCACTCCCCTGAAACTCAAATCGATCAGATTTTCACTAATCAGCCAGAGTGTTATCAAATCAAATAACATGCTTAGTGGATTCTGACAGTTCAGTCAAAAATTAATGTCAGAGCGTTTTTAACAACATATAACTATGCAGCTTTTTTTTTTTTTTTTAAGACTGTAGAGAGAATAAAAGCAGCGTGCAAGAGGAGTTGGAAAGGATGACAGATAAGAAAACAGAGCAGGCAGCTGGAGTGGTGGGCGGAAATCAGCGTCAGTAATAGCAACATTTTGCAGGTCGGAGCAAAAAACTATTAAGAGCAAATGGAATATGAATGATCACCAGAGTGTCAGATCACAGACTGCTTTATTGACTTAATTGTGATCGTAAAAATCCACTGATGCTGACAGAATGTGTGACTAACGTCTAACGTTTAGAACTGCAGTGTGAATTCAATGCATTCGCTTACTCGTAAAACATCTGCTAAGCAGATTTTTTTTTGTTTAATTATTTTGAAACCTATATTGTTTACGTCCGTGTGTGCTTGCTATGTTTTCCTCCCTGCCTTTCTCTGCATCACACCACTGCATTTAATGATCGTAGTTACCAAACTCAATAACTATATGAGGATAAAAAGATTAGTAGAGAAACAAACCTATTAGTACTTTAAGTTGAGGGAATGTATTATTTTAGCAGGTTTTACTTATTATATATTAAGAAAAAACATGTTTTTAATAATTTTTTGGAATAGTTTTTACACTGTTTATTTGTTGTGTTATTAGTGATTAGTAAAGTGAAAAGGTGAAATAGTGTTAAATTACGTTTGTTGTCTACTTACTGTTGCCACCCGGCCGGTTGAGGCGGTGCATAGCAGCATTCTCTGGTTCCCGGTAAGGGAACTGTAACGTTGTGTCCAGACTCCTAAAACCTTCTCTCAGGGAGTGGTGTTTGTAATATTCAATCAGCTCCTGGACACACACACACACACACACACACACACACACACACAGACAGATCCAATTAGGCAAACTAATAAAAGATGTGCAGGTAATTTGCATTATGTTTACTGCATGTCACAAATTAGTCTGTAAAACCATCTAAGTGACACATTCATAAATGGTTTTTTTTTCTAGCATGTATGACTTATGTATTCAAGAAACATCTGTATCATTTGCATGTCTGTCAAATCTGAAAACTGAATATCATTATCACTTAAGCACCTATCGCTTTTAGGCTGTTAAGAAATGACTTAAAAACCACGTGTTTACAAAAGCTACAAATGTATATGGTTGAATTATAGTATATATATATCATCACATTGGACAGAACTTTTATAAAATGAGTTTGAAATTAAAGTCACCAGTGTAATGTTTGGACACACACTGATATTCTAATAGAATACTCAAAAACATGTTATTATCAAATATGAGAGACAGAAAATACAGCCCCGGCATAAATGAAACGGGCGAACCTTTCCAATATGCACTGGACTTATCTATAATGCCGGAGCCCTTAGGCCAGTATAAACATGTCTCTAATCATGGCTATTTTTGTGCACGCTGCTAAAATAAAATTCAGGTTCTGACACTTCATTAAGCGAACACAATGATTTATTTATGAATTGCAGTGGTGGGATTTAAAAAAAAAAAATGAAACAGGCTGAAAAGACTCACTAATATGTTCCTGAACTTCTTATTCTCTGCGATGTAGAAGCAGAACTCCTTGGTCAGGATCTTTATGTGCTTCACGTCGTTGTTGTACCTGTTGGCCATTGAATAAGTTATGAGTGTAATTTCCCTCTCTGATCACCACCATCGATCGGTGGACCGGCTCCTGGCCCCGTGTGGAGGGCACGGCCGTCGCTGTAATGCATAAGGTCCCAAAGGTTTGTCACACTTGAATGATGGGTGGTAAGAAAGTGGAAAAAAAAGTGTGCGCATGAATGCAACCGACGCCCACCCTGCACACGTATTTGTGTTTGCATTAACACGGTGGCTGATGGTGGTCTGATGCTGGAGGAGTACAAGCTGTGGACAGGGTCAGTCATTCATAGCCCTGCTTTATTACTATGATGAATGCACCATTCTGCTCGTTCCTGCTCCTGTCTGTAAGTCACTTTGTGTAGAGTTTTTGACGTGATGATGATGATGATCTTACAAAAATCATAGAAAACCCTGTTTTGACAAATGGAGCTCTCACAATTACACCTATAACAGCTCAAACATGACAAATGGGGGCTTACAAATCGACGGTGGACAATTAGGTATAAAAAAAAAAAAAAATTGGTGAGTCTGTATTCTGCTTTTAGTCATTCATTCTTAGTGTCCCTGATATTGTTGACAATCAGACTCTTGACCCCAGGCAATAAAAGGGGACCAAACATGACCCCTGACCGAAGCAAGAGTTGGGTTCTGTGTCGGACCTTAGTTAGAAGGAACAGTGTGGACCTGTGACAACCACTAGCTTTCAGAAGGCTACATCTAAGATTTAAATGCCTTAAAGTGGCTATTTAAAATCCAAAGAGACCAAAACAGAGCTACAAGTACAGACTTGTCTTATGACATGGTCAACATATTGTGACTTCCACTGACTGATTTCAAGTTTTTTTTTTGTGGCCATTTGGACACAATCATTAAAACTCCCCTACCTGCTCAACTGTAAGAAAAAAGGCAATGAGGAGATTTCCAGTAATACCGTTTAAATGTCGTTCCCACAGCTACAGAGGCCTATTTTTATACATCCTGCTTCTCTCTTTTATGATTTCAAGGTTTAAATAACCTTGAGCAGTCTTTTTTTTTTTTTTTTTTTTTTGCTCCGTTCAGAGCGCTGCACTTGTGTCCACACGAGCAATTAAGACTCGAGCGCAGAAGGAACCTGAAGGCACTATATAAGTAGAGAGAGAAAAGGGTGCTGAAAAAAAAAAAAGTTAAATGAAGTTTAGATGATTTTATTTTTTTCTATTGCTCACAGAGAAGAGTTCTGGCTCCTTGTTGAGAAAGAGACTCACTTATACATTGATGCTATTTATCTTGAGCATCGAGGTAGGTTATAAACACTGGTAGGATCACTAGCATCCAAATGTTCTAGAGAGTGCTTTGCATTCATTACCAAATCAAATGTATGCTTCTAATTGCAAACTGTTAAGACTGTTTTTTTTTTTTGTGGGTTTAGAGGTCAAACCATAATAAATACTATCACATACTCGTTAACTGAGACCCTGTTCCATGATTACTTTGGTCAGTTTACAGATACATCACTGTGGTAAACCACAATCTCATCCTCGGAGGAAAAGTACATCATCATTTGCAAGGAACTCTAAATCGGTCTGTCAAATTGTGTAGTATAGCCAGGGAGTTTCATCTGGTCAATACTGTGGTTCGGCTAAAACGTCTAATGAATCTAGCAGACGAGTGTAGCCGCAGACAAGGAAAAAAGGAAAACAATAAAATATGATTATTGTCAATAGCTGGACCCAAGACTCTTAAGACATTAAAACAAGATGAAATATTATGAGAACAAATGGTGAATAATTATATGAGCCACTAAGTCAGTTAAATCCAAGAAATGTCTTAGTGATACTGTTGTCTGTATCTGAGGTATGATTGAGCCGGTAGAAATGGTTGACTTACTTTATGCTGATGGCGTATTCTGTGAACTCTCTGCTGCGATGTCTCACCAGGTAGGTGCTGTTGACCCTGTTGATGAGTTCTGCCTCCGCCTGGAGCCTCTCCATAGGCCCTGCGAACCTGCAGCCACACAACCGCCAAAAAGCAGCGGGGTTAAAGAGATCATTATGGGATGTAAGTTGGTGTTGGTGCCGTTGAATGGATGTGTATGTGTATGTCATTATCAGCCAAATCTGTACATTTTGGGTGTGTTGACATATATATACACTCGCTTGTGTTCTGCTACATCAAATGAAAACTTTGTGATTCTTTTCAGCATGAGTAAAGACCTTCACCTTCCTATTGAAAATGCATTCAGACTGAGAGAGCTGTTTTTTGTAAACATACCAAGGTTGAGAAGAGTAATCGACAGGCTTCGGGACCTGGAGCAAAGAGCAAAAGTGAACGTGTGATTTTGTTATATTTACATCGCTACAGTAAACAGTTCCACAGTCCAATGTTTTCAAGCTGATGTTTTGATGATGCTCTACTATGGAACAGGTGCTTTCAAACTTTACAACACCAATAAAAACGCCCTAATGCTTCTCTTATCTTTACAACAGTACAGACACAGCGATGATGGTTTATTATCTACTGGATGCCTCATATTCCTCAAGCAGCTGGACAGACGATTTACACAACATGACCTCGTTCCATTGGTGGGAAGAAAAGAGTGAACAAAAACAGTCAACTGATACACAGTTCAGTCAGTTATTGATAAAGTGAATTAGACTATAAACCACCTTTATTTCGTCTGATTAGTCTAGTTCCCTGTGTCCGGAACATAAACACCCGTTGGCTGTTTTTCTTCTCATGCCAGGTAAATTAGCTTACACCTCCCCTCAGACATCCCTAACTGTCCTCACTGTCACTGAACTGCTAGTGAACACTGGCCAAATAGGAGCTGCTTACAACGGGTCCTGATGTAGCGAAGGAGTAGAAGGAAAGGCTGCTTACGCATGGATGAGGCTTCACAGCGTCGCTTGGAAAGAAGCCAACCTCTTTCGTCGACAGGATTTTGCCCTGAAACCACGGAGAGATAATTGCGTTATGTACATCTGGCCGACTCCGTCTCTATAATTCAGGAACAATTAGCTTGCAACACAGAGCAGTGCAAATTTACAGCCCTAGTTAACTATTGTTGAAATAGTGGCTGGCAGGAAGAGAGTTCCTTATTCCTCCCATGGCGATGACTCTTTAGGCTCAATGCCTTGATTTATCAACACTGGGGTTTTCTGGAGGCCATCTCTTTCTAAATATATACATATATATATATATATATATATATATATATATATATATATATATATATATATATGCGACAATAATTCAGTAGTTGATTCCATAGCTGGAAAGAAATTAATACATTTGATGTTGTTGTTTAATTAATATATTGAAGGTAAAACTGTTACAGTAAACTGCTACAGTAGGTTGCTATGCTGCAGTTACAGCTCCTAAATGAGCAGCAGTCAATAAACGCATGCAGTGTATATATATATATAGTATGCATTAGCAGTGTTATTAGTTGTAGCACTGTCATATCCTTTTTCACGGCTGTGCGTATTAAGGACGAGCAGTGTGCAAATACGCTTATACCAATATTCATTTAAAATAATTTTTTTAAAGGATGTTTTTATCTCTCCATTAAGTCCAATTTTTGTAGCCCTCATTGTAGCCTATTGAACTTTTTTCTTTTTTTTTTTTTTTCTCCAAATACGGAGATATGGGAAAGAAACCCTTGAGTTTTAATGTTTAAATGTTTCTATATTTACTCTATAGTTTTCAGAACAATAACCTGCATCAGTATCCATACTAGAAGCTGTAGCACCATATATATATATATATACACATCAGCTGCATCCTTCTATAACATTCAACATTTTATCAGTCCTTGTGGACAGCGCTGCTTTCTGCTGCATCCTTGCTCAGACTGTAATAATGATTATAGCAGGTAACATTGACATAGATGGGTGCCATTGAATGAAATGAAATATTACAGTGATCGATTCTATTCGTCACGGACATCCACAACAGAAATGATTATGGTCTGCTGGCTACAAAGGTGATGGATATTGAATGTTTACAGACTGCCATGCTGTGGCTGCCTCCGGTTGAGCTTTTACACAGGGTTAATTGAATTATTGTATCTATTTTATCTGTTTTGTATTAAGCATTGTGAGATTTGTTAGTTTCCTCATTATATGTCTGATTATAAAACAATAATCATGCATGTCAACATGGCTCACAATACGCTTTAGGTAAAATCTTATTATGATGGCATTCATTCAGCCTCATATACATATACAATGCATCAAATATATAGAGAAGAGCTTATCTTTGCTCCATCAGTGAGGTTCAAATCCCGTGTTGTCACATAATACTAATTGCTTGCATAAAACAAACAGACAAACATCTGCGGTGTGCGTTAGTTTTACTTCCTTATAAGAAATGAAGTGCTGCATGTAATTGTCTGCGGGTGTATAAATGTTGCTATGAAATTCGTTTTCACATGCAGCTTGTTAGCAAGAACTGTCCTCATTAACTGAGCAAATCCTACACTCACAAGTATAAAACATGATAGCTGCATAAACATATCTTTAAATGATGAGGAAGTTGATAGGCAGGACATTCCTGCAAAACACGTTTATTAGAACGTGGACCACACTGAATATGCCAGATCTACTTTATAATAAAAAGGCAAAACTGCCTAAGGGGATGCATCATTCTAAGCTTATTATATAACACGAGGTTATGATAAGGGTTAGATAAAGTGTCGGTAGAGGAAATGAGAGATTTGGATACAGTAGATCAATTTCTGTGTCTTTGGAATAAGTGATTAAGAGAGGGTTTGAACTCAGACCTGCCACCAGGGGCAGTGAAGGTCAGCGCAGATTAATTCGATGATGTCACCCGTCTGGATGCTGAGTGCTGGACCAGAAGTAGGGCTCGGCACACCGAAGTAGTTCCTGATGACCAGCATCTTGGGCAGACCTGCAAGAAGGAGACAGTTTGAAAATGGGGTTTTCATATGAACACATTAACATAAACTACACTGAATGACAGAAGGCAACTAGTACGCAGTACATCCAGGTAAATGTTGTTGAAACTTGGGAATTTAATGTTCGTAAAACATGATTTAACATATAGTTTGCTGTCATTATGTGCAGATCCATAATGAATGAAAATGAATTAAATGTTCTAAAAGTACGAGGTGCTTGCTGATAGTTTTATGTGATATAGATGAATTATTGTTTTTTAATGTTTTGTTCTTATCTACTCTATGGGCTATTACTTTAAAATAAAGTGAACTTAATTGATCTGAAAGCGTCTACAAGGGCGTTTAAAACCAACACGGTTATCAATATTTGAACTTTTCATGTACTGTTTGGTAATGGCTTAATAAATAATCACCTTTAAAGGAAATTAAAAGAGCTTTGTGAGTAGAAGAGGACAAATGTGAGTCCCAACCCATCTCCAAGACGGCGTTGACTTGATTCCTTCAATCATGAATGTCTGGCTGTATTTGTGTGTGTGTGTGTGTGAGTGAGTGTGCGCGTGTGTGTGTGTGTGTGTGTGTGTGTGTGTGTGTGACCTCAGGTCTAAAGGGACACGTTTGTCATTCTGAAGCTTCATCTTTGCTCTGCTAAACTATTCATGGCCCCATTACAGGTGGTAATGAGAGGGAGTATATACATGTGTACACACATGCAAACACACCTCTTGTCAGTGTACTGCCCTCACAAATCATTTTCATTATCACACTACAGATAAGTAACAGTGCACTCTGGTGTATAGCTGCTCCATCTCTTAAATAAAAGATAAGCAGGAGTTGCACTATGTGTTTACTGCTGCACACCATATTATAGCCTCATGGGGGGAATTTCTAAGCAAAATTCAATCAAAATCATAAACAATTAGATTAGTCCTAATCATATTTAACAGAATGAATTATGGGAAATCATTTTGTTGTTTTTTTTCAGTATATTACATGAACACAGCTTAATCTTTAGAGATACCCGGCGCCATTGCCCCGCCATTTATTTGACTGCATTCATGCTGATAGTATTCAAACTTTGCATAAAGCAGCTTGTTTGCTGGAATGACCTCAGTCACTATTTGATTTTGAACAATGAACGACTTTGATTCTAGTCTGTATGTTTTATGCGCAGTACAATGAAATGTATGAAATATAATGGTGCACAGGGACACAAATAAGAGAAAAGGGAATTAAAGTGAGAGCATGGAAAAAGTGAAAAGCTTAAAGCCAAATAATAGAGAAGCCAGCAACACAAATCTAACAGATCTATATCTGCTTTGCTCCTGTTCCAGCACTGTAGCACCGAGGCTGGCAGCCTGACATGTGCTAGCTTGCCTGAATAGCACTTCTACAGACAGGGCCATGGAGAATTGAGTCTTGGGGGCATGAATTGCATTCCTATCCACACAAGGACAAGCCACGTGTTAGCACATCTTTGAAAACAGACAAAGAGAGCAACATCGGAATATTATGAAACGCCAAGGGCTGGGGCAATCAAATGCCTATTGATTTTAATGCGTCTTCAGTCAGAAATGATTTTCTGCAGCATAATGGATGGAGGGGTGGAAAAATGAGTGTTGAAGCCAGGTTCATGAGAGATTAAAGGTACTCGGTGTAGTGTATGCACACACACACACACACACACGTACGTGCACGTGCACACACACACACACACACACACATTTCAAAAGATTGAAAGACAGACAGAAACAGAGCAGAATGAGACAGAAATATAACATCTATATTTACTGTACAAACCCAGAGTAGCTATTTTATGCACTCTGATTATGATTTTATTCAGGTTAATGTTTGCATTAGCCTTTTCATAGTCTGTGATTGAATATGCTGCTGCAATGATGAAACCAGTTAACTGTCCACACCTTCTACTTAGATGAAGCAAGGTTAAATCTGATACCGGAGGAAAAAATGATAATGCTGGTAGAAATACATGCAAAACCTAACAAACCTTAAATCATATGTAAATCTGCAAATCTGAGTTTGTGAGGAAGGTTACAACCTTACTTACACATCAATAATTATAATCTTCTAGAAAAAGAAAAAAAAAAAAAATTCCCCAATTGAGGAAAAACAAGGATCCACTAGTATCAATGTTGCTTTTAAAAGCAGATGTCAGCTGATACTTTACCATGCTGACGTACAGTATTGGTGCATCTAAACTGTTTTCTGTGTCACATGCCAAAACTAGGTAATTGATTCGGGAACAGTAGTCTCTATGCATGTAGACATATCTAGTGAGAGAAAACAGAGCATAGAGGAGGAAGAGAGGGTTGTGTGGGAGGTGGAAGGATGTCTGGTGTAGTGTCGTGTTCTGAACTTCTTACCTGGATCTCGATCTTTGCTCTGAAAAAATACACAGGAGACGTTACAGACGGCCACAGGCATGCACGTTCGCAAATGCACATAGACACAGGGGTGTTTCTGAAAGTTCCTCTCAACTGACTCAATTTTGTGATCAAAATTCATTCACCAATTTCTCTATCAAATGTGTATATCGCCAACAAGTAATACATCGAAAGTCAGTGCAGCCTCAATCCCCTTCTAATAGCGTATAACATACTAAATCAATTATTAGCTTGACCCCGTATTGCAGTAAGATGAATATGTTCAGACACATGCTATGGAAATACCCACCTGCTGCCACATACACAGAATTAATATTTTAATCCAGCCCTGCTATCTCCCTCATACAGGCATACAGGACGATTCTACATATAACATATTAAAACCCAAATCGCATCCACAGACACTGCAGACGACTTGCTGTACAGTCCTGCTGCAGCAGAAATGTTTTAAAGCTCCAGAGAGTGTCGAATGTAGAATAACTGTATATAATTTTTACTTGCAAATACAGATATTTATTTATTTATTTATTCTTCAATGATGCCCAGATAATTTCAATAAGTCACAAGTCTCTGACAACTGCATTTAGCCAATAGTACAATCTATAGATATGACACCCAAAACGGTACCCCTGCTATTATTATTATTAATGTGTCACCTAATAATATTGATAATAGAACTTGCTGTATTGATGCATATTTGTGGAATCTGATTAAAAATGCATTGGTTGGTTATCTAAAGACTGCAGTCTATGTCATTCTGGTGAAATTTTGCATTAACAAACATTTCTAAATAGCTACAGTACTATATGTACTATACAGTATCTGACGCCAGTAGGGCAATAAAGATACTTCTCAATTTCACCCCATGACTTTTGATTTCATGATAATTTAGGTTAGAGGAGGAGAGGATCATTTTTTCCACATAAATCTTATCAATGCAAATTCCAACAAATGACCAATAACAGACAAATTCTGTCTGTATATAAGTATACTGCAGAAACATCAGTCTGCTTTCTTGTTTGGGGATACTTGTGAGCAATGAAGTTTCAGAGACAGCTGAGACAACTCAGAGGTAAATCTGCAAAAACATTCTCATTTCTGGAGTCAGGTACGCTGCAGCAGGTAAAGTCAATTGAAATCTCCTTGGCAAATATCTGCAGGAGAGAACAGTCTTCAAAGTGCAGCGAAGCTTTTGGAGAAGAGGTGAACAGCAGACAGTATACACATCAACACACACACACACATATCTCACCTGAGTTCTGACGGTGCCGGGATCTGAAAAAAGTTTGAGAACAGGCATAGTGAATGATGGGTGAGTGGGTGCACGCAAACACTTGCACACACTCATCGGTACAAGGCAACACTCCCTCATTAGTGGAGAAGGCGGACGCTCGTGTCTGACCGTGGTTCACTTTGTTTTGCTGCGCTGCCACTACCTGACAGCCGGTATAGAGGAGGTAACAAGGCAGAGGGTTGGAGAGAGAGGGGGGGGGGGTAGACCTGTGTTTTTGCTTCACCAGTTTCTTTCATTGGCTCCCTGAGGAACTGGTTACACCCCCTTGACGCACACATAGACACACCTGTGCACACACGCACAAACATATTGTACCTGTACAAACAGAACGCTTGCATAAACACTTGCATACCTCCACTCACTCACTCACACACACACACACACACACACACACACTAGCTGGCAGAAAGACACAAGTATATGCCCTGTACCTACAGTACCAGTACACACACACACACACACACTTCTCTCAGCAGGCCTGTTGTTCCTCAAGTGAACTTTGACCTGTTACGCAAATGCACACAAGTGAGCTGATAACAGGGAACAACGCAGGTAAACAATGGCTTATCTCTGACAGACATACACTACAGTGTGTACACAACCCTATACAGCGATGCTGTTATTTGTTCATGTAATGTAGCCGTGCATATATTGCGGTGTTAGCAAAAGGTGGTTTTTGAAAATTAAAAACTACTATAAAATTAAACTATGCACACAAAGAACTAGTAGCTAGTAACAACTGAAATGTCTCCCATTCCTGTAAAGTCACTATTTATATATACTTGCACTTCCAGGAGTTTTCTTCCAAGTAAAGTTTCAGACTTCTTAAAAAATACTTTTACTTAAGTATGTTACTTAAATACCGGTCCTCACCCCTGCACATATTCCTGTTGCAGCACAGGGTGAAGACTGTGTGGAGTAATGAGAGGAGAAATTTAAGCTGACATCCCAGTCATCACTGCCCTGTGCTCTCCTGCCGCTGGTGTCGCCCAAATCTAGTCAGGTACATACTGTGCCCAGGTGGGCCTGGCAGTGGTGTTATTGCCTCCGTGACCTGATAGCATGATGACAGATGCCCGGTCCAACACGAACTGGCAGTTTGCCACAAGGAATTACAAAGACACACACAAGGGTGATTGCGACACACAGGCTTACTGTTACAGTGTGTGCATGTCGTAACAGTAAAACTTGTACACTTTCTTGGCTGTAAAAACATTTTGCAGAGTTTTGGTGCGTACGTTCAAGACACAAACGAACTTCCGCAAACAAAGTGTGAATTTAGGTTTTCCACCTCTTCACACACACACACTCACACAGACTCTCACAAGCAGAGGACATGCTAAGCTGGTTTCTGAAGGCCTTTTCATTCTACGTCTAAAGTTTCCCCCCCATTTGTCTCAGAGCTGTCAGTGTTTCTGCAAAGGAAGCCGAGTGACAGATACAGGGGCGTAATAAAAAAAAAGTCTGAAGTTTCTTATGACTCCTCAGTAAAACTACTATTAAGCTTTGGGGAGCGCTACAGTGATACACAGTGACATTGCCTTTAAGGTGCTCTGAAGTGTCAAAACCACCCAGGGAAGAGCTTTTGAGTGAATATCAGAAATACTGATCGAATACTTGGATTAGTAGAAATAAGGACACGTTTAAAGTTTTTATTTATTTTGGAGAAAACCCCACGTTCCACCAGGTATATTTTTGTTCAAAATGTTGCTTGGTTGCTCTTTTAGATCACCGTGCAACAAATCTCATGCATATCCATAATTAGTCACGAGACACTCGTATATCAGGCTTTATGTGCCATTATGCGTCATCCGTCATTAGACTGCTATAAAAGTGCAGTTGTTCTTATACAATTAGATTTAATGTCTCTCTCTCAAACATTGTGTTCAGCGAATCGTTGCAGAATAGATGCGACTAATATGACATTGTGTAATAAAGCGAATGACTGTGATAACTTTAAATTGGGTTTTGTGTGTGTGTCTCTGTGTGTGTGTGCAGCAGTGGTGTGTTACCTGTTTTCCCACAGAAGCCCAAGCGGCCCAGGCATTCTTTATGAGCACCTAAACCACACTTGGAGCATAGGTATCCCTGGTTAAAGACGCCCCTGCAGACAGATGAAAAGGGAAATTCATCACATGGATTGTTTTATAGTACACACACAATAGGGACAGTATATCAGTGAAAATAATAGACAAAAATGACTGTAATGCTTAAAATAAAGCATAGATCCAAGTTGGTTGTCACATGGGTGTCATTTTAGAAGGAATAACAATTTGAAAGCGTAAGTCAATTCCTCTTACTTGAAGGTGCAGTGTCACACCTCAATGTTTAGTTTAAAGTCAATCAGTACCTTGAACAACCCAGCAGCACCAAAAACACCTGGACAGCCAGAATACAATACGTACAATACCAAACCCAAACGGGACAAGAAAGTAGGATAGTGGTTGCAAATAGATCCAGTGAGTTAATTCTGTCAAGTTTCACCTTAAACTACTCACAGTGATAAAACAGTAAAAATGCATAAACTCGTATCTAAAAAATACTGTATAGAAGACCCTGAAATTCAGTGAAATACCTCGACATTAAAGATGCATGCATGCACACACATACACACACACGTTAGCGGAGGATGAAGCCGCAGTGTGTAGATCTGCATTTACCTCACAGGTACTTAAAGTGACATGAAAGTAGAGCTTTGCTCAGCTCTGCAACTAAATGACTAAAACCAGCATGGAGTTAACATATAGATATGCTGTTTTTGTGCAGCGCAGAGGTGTGTGTGTTGTGTTGTGGAAAGGATTTAAACCAATCAGGACACAAAGTTTCTTATATAAGTTTGTCTTTAAGAAAAAAAAATAGACTAAAATAAATAAATAGTTTTATAATAAAAAAAAAGTCATATACATCTTAAAATCACAGATGAACACTCGACTCATCAGAGTCATGATTCATGGAGTTATTTAAATGTAGTGCATGATAAGCGGTTGATTTTCTGTCTTTTCAATTCAATCAAATGCTCTCCAACAGCTACTGCAAACAAAGAGGTCTAGGACAATAGCCATGATGGAATAGTCTAAAGGAACAACTTCAATATATAAAAAATCAAGAAAATAGCAACATCCTAATGAAAATAACAATAATAAAAAGCTGCACTTCAGGTTCTTCTTGAGACTTTCACTTCTTGATTCTTGTTTTTTCTCATATTTTATCTTTAGAAAATGTTTGCCGCCTGTCTCTGTATATTCAGACTACAGTAATCGTGTCCTCTTTCCCCATCCATCGCCTGGAGGAAGTACTGAAGTGTGACAGACATTTTTCTTCGTCCTCGGTAGGTGAAAGCACTCAGTCGTTCCCGCTGTGAGAAAGACCATGAGGCACAGTCCTCTGGGTGCCGATACCATTCAGCGAATTCAAAAGAAACTTTGTGCAAACTAAGGCACATGTGCAGAAGAGGAGAGGAATGAAGGGAAGGTGACGAATAGATTCAGTCAGGGTACATTGGAGAGGAACAGGAGGAGTGGAGGTCTTTCAAAGGAGTCATGACAGGGAAAGAGTCCACAGCTTGTCCTCAGTCTTTATGTTTGACGATAGCCTTGAAGAGTGTGTGTGTGTGTGTGTGTGTGTGTGTGGCCTCTTACCTTAGTAGCATGTGGCAAGAATTGCAAGAGGTGATTCGCTCAAAGGTGTGCATATGAAACTCATGGTGGTTGTTAGTTGCATTCTCAGGACGAATGTTGGATCTAAATGAGACATAACATACAACATGCATACATTACATCTATTACATTTTTCAGGTCAGGGTATACAAATTAGTAATATCAGACTTGTATACATATCTCTAGAAATGCATTGCCTATTTTAGCATATTGATTACAACATACAACATACTGTACATGTCCTTTTGGATTGACTAGCTAACTACAGTAGTGGCATCTTGCTCTGACATCAAGGATTTGAGCTGAATAAAATCAAACCCGGAGGACAAACAAACACATATTCTAAAAGGATAATGCAAATCCGCTTGTTCTTTATATTAAAAATGCAGCGTCAGTGTCGTCTGACTCTGAAATATTAAGCATCAGCGTAATGTTTTTACACTATTTGCATCACTGACTTCTTGTGTTCATGTGAGCCTGATGCATAATGACATGTTTTATTAAATATAATGCAAGACAGCTTTCTGTCTGCATCTTCAGGCAATTAGTTGGAATAAACTGCATAATAAACACTGACCGCCACTGCAGGTTGTTCTACAAATTACAGACGAGTCCAAATGAATGAATGGAAATCAGTGCCTGTCGCCAATTTTATATGCGTAACGGCTTTGTCCTTTGATGAAACGTCAATTTCAAAGCAAAAAAATAAATAAAAAATCACTTACAATTGCAGGCAACAAACTCTCCAATTGCTACAGTAACCTTTCACTGATACGCCTCTTTGAAGTGGGAAGGAGGGAATTGCAAGAAGACAGGCAAGGTCTGCTTGAAGTGAACACAGAAGTGTTTTTGGCCCCTTGGGACAAGACTGTGCGTGTGTGTGTGTGTGTGTGTGTGTGTGAGAGAGAGAGTGAAAGAAAGAGTGAGAGACAGAGGGAGAGAAAGAGCATTTGCTCAAGTTTGCCTGTAGCCAAAAGGCCTGTTTATTTCGAATTATATTAAAACAACGTTGCTGCGGCCTCTTTATAACTGCTACAATATGAGCACTGGACCTCAGAACCCTCCAAAAAAAATAAATAAATCCTTTCATTTTCCTTTTTCACTGGAGTTAGAGGCTTCTCACAGTTCCACTACTCCTCTCTGTGCTGAAAGATTTCTAAACTTTAAAACTCAGAAACCTAAGAAATACGATATGACTTAATTTAAAGTCTTCTTCGGCACTTTACTGCAACAGTTCATCCTTTGTTCTTAAGCTCGGATTTCTCACTCTCTGTATAAAGAGCAGTGCCTCCCCGCCGCGGCTGCTGAGTCTTAGTCATGCAGCACACAGTGGGTGGCTCAGAAAATGAAGTCGACATGTGAGAAAACAACTGTTCACAGATCATCTGTTAGGGGTTCGCAGGGGAGCATGTGATTGTCTTGCAATGCCTCTCTGTTCTCACATTTTGTTAATTCAGCCCCAAAAGTTAATCAAGCAAGTCTCACATCACGCCACACTTCATCTTCCTGATCCTCATCTTCACTTCCTGTTGAGGCCTATTGCTTTTCCTCTGTTACTTGAAAATGTTACTTCACAGATTTTTTCTTCTTCCCTTTTTTCTCTCAGTTTTATTTCTATATATATTTATTGTAAATGCACCTAGGGGATTTTTAGCCTTTAGCATTGTCTCCAAAAATAATTTATTATACATTTCCCATAAACAATAGAATCTTTTTTTAGACCTGCTGTACCAAATCTTTCAAACTCTTCAGATTAATAACACAGACTTTCTAACTTTCTGTTAGAAATCTATCTCTAAGACCAAGTTAATATTACCCTGATGGTGTCACCAGGGTTACAAAGATCCTCCAGGGCTACAAAGGATTATGTATGTATATACTGTATATATATGTGTGTGTGTATAGTATGTGTTTACAAGCTTATTTTGATGTATTTTTTAGAAAGATTATATACTGTAGATCACATATCAGCATTTTCAATCCCAAAAAAACAATAAAGGAAATCGGTATCCAGCTGTCCTCCAACTGTCTTCTGCTGCACCTATTGTAATATTTATAATCCTGCTTCATTGTAAATGGTCAATATCTCTCTGTGCCTACATAATGAGATAAAATCCTGTTCACTTCTTGGTCTTGATGAACAAAGTGATTCTAATTACATTGAAGCAGCTTTATTTCATGGTTTAAAATGAGGGAATTGATTCCTGCCTGACTCCTGGCCCCCCTACTGTAGATCAAACAGCCTGCTCAGTCACACCTTCACAAACCTTCCCGTGGTACAAAATAGCATCTTTTCTGCTTTTTAAATCGGGTGGGGAATGGTTTATGCAGTGTTTTTGACTTCGGTAAATAGTTTTAGTAATAGTTAATAGTCAACACTGTGCGAGGCAGTGTGGTCTGTAGAGTATCGTCGCTCTTGGCTTTGCAAGTGAAATACTGCAGCTCTATCTGTCACTCTTGGTACCAGTTTGTCAGTTTAGTGGAATTTGGATCCAGTTCAGGATGTGGACAGATTGATCTAGTTTAACTATACACACCTGATGCTATAATTAAATTTAACCAGTTGTGAGTATGTACTGAATGTCCATTATGAGGCAATACAATGCAATATTTTGGCAATTGTGACATTGCTATCCGTGTATCAGCTCAGTGTTATTTATGTCTGATTGTGCTTTTTCCGTCTTTTTAAGTGTGTTTCTTACGACCTCAGTCTCGTGTCCCTCATCAAGTGGCCTAACTTGAATAACAGGATAAGCGGTGTGTGTGTTTTGATGCTGTGTAAAAAAATGCAGCTGCGCCAAAGAGACACACGCTCTTATCACATTGTCACGCATGAAAGCACACATACACGCACGCACGCACTGTGAGACAATACACACTCACATGGCCATGCCAAACTGCTCCAGCCACTTCTTTTTCAGCTCTTTGGTCTTGAAGAAGAATTCAAAGCCGCTCTGGCCCTGGTTGTGAGTGAGGTAGAATCCGTGGGACCACTGCAACGGCAAGGAAAACACACATTTGAGACAGAAAATAATAAAAATAAATAAATAAATAAATACACTGAGGGATTTCTGTGAAAGACAAATGGAGCAGGAGGGGGCAGGAGCTGAAAGAGAGGGGATGCAGAGACAGATGGAGACAAAGAGATGCAAAATGAAAGAGGGATGCCTCAGGGAGAGCACAGCACAAAGGCTGAAGGGTTGGAGGGCGGCAGAACTGACAGACAGAGACAAAACAGAGAGGAAGAACATGAAAGAGAAGAAGAATGCGAGGTAGCTGTGCCATATAACTGCTGGGCATCAGATAGCATGCACAGACCCAAGAAGCGAGTGGGCCTGTAATCAGCTACCATTACTCCCTTCAAAGGACAAATATCAGACTATTAGCCTCTGTGTCAACACATGCCTCTGTTTTTAGATAGCACTGCAAAACAGATGCACTTTTTATGGCTCCTAGTTGTGGTTTTGAACTTCTAGCACTTTAGCTCTGAAGGCTAAAAACATACCAAGCTCGCAGTGCTGTCAGGAGAGTGCGGCAGCTCATCTTTTCCGTTGTAAGAATAGAGAAAATAAAGCATCGCTCTACAAAAGGCATTCCCAGTGGACACCAAGTCTTAAGTTCAGCAAAGATATCGTCTCGCTACCAATTTGTAAAAAGAGGGAGGAGGAGGAGGAGAATGAGGAAGAGGAGGAGGAGGAGGAGGAGGAGGAGGGGGAGGTGTTTGTCTTTCTGTCAGTTTGTCTCTTTTTTTGCTTGGGTGATTTCTGAAACACATGCCGTCTGTTAATGTTAAATATTTCTTTGTTGATCCTCCTAAAATCTACATTTATTTGACCCATGTTCACATCTTCCACCATGCATTGATATGCAATGCAATGGATTCGGTCCAAAGGTGTGTTTGTATGGGCAAGTATATTTGCTTTTTACCTCCCGATGACTTGAATGTAAATGTCATCATTTTGTTTCCATAACGAGCGTTTTTATCGCTGCTTCCTTCAGACAGCCGGTGTCATCTTTAGCGTTTCCATGATAAATATGCAATCAAATGAATCACTTTATATCCATCATGTCACAGGTGAATGACACTGTGGTAGCTGCAACAACTAACTGAGCCCATATGGGTCTAAACCCACTAATGTCCGCTATTTACAACATCATGATTACGCAAATCATTGTTTCCTGGCACGCCTTAGATATCATTCCTCATTATGATTGGCAATATTTTTCACCACTTGGCACTTAGTATTCTCTCTGTGTGTGTGTGTGTGTGTGTGTGTGTGTGTATGTGTGTAATCAGGCCCAAAGCGAGGTTTAATGATAACACCATCTGGAAGGAGGCAGACTGTTCAAGTCTGACACTGTTTCAGCATTATGCTGCTAAATGAACAAGGCAATGTAAAACATGTTCTGGAGCAAGCATGCACCACATTATTTGAGACACTTGATTAGTTAGTTTAGACTTTTATTTATTTAGTTTGTGTTTTGAGCTGGAAAGGGTTTTGCATGGCGTTCATTTTATCATATTTAGGATCCAGGAGCCGGGGGGGGTGCAGCAGTGGGTGTATAGGTGCTTATAAAATACCAACAAGAAAGCAAGTTATCTAATTTTTACTCAATTTTCCAAACCTACATTTATCTGATGAATTGTTATGGTGCCTCGTTATGCTTATGCTGTGGTGTTAATTGGTTTGTCAGGAGTCTAACATGGTTTCTGAGCTTTGCTGACTCAGTCATAAAGAGGCAATAATGAACTCAACAGTGCAAGACTTCCCTCCATTAGAGCTGATTGGTTGTTATGTGAGATGTTTGTTTTGTTCTTTTCCGTTTTGCAGCATGTTAATAAGTTCTGTTAATATCCATAACTGTTATATGCACTGTAATGGCGGCATGAGTGATACAATGAAAGTAGGAAGCAGAAAAGGCCATGTTTTTTAAATAAATATAAAAATACACTCTCTTTTCTAGTCAGTGATATTCAAATGGATTAAACTAGTGTGGATTCTAAGAATCGGACCTGAGAATTACGAGAAGCTATAATATAAGAAGAGTGAATCACAAGTTCCTCTGCGATGTGACATATCTAGACTAATAAATGCTTGGATGTCTGATTTTAAGAATTTTTTTCAGTAGATTAAAATTCAAAGCTCGTTTTCATTGCTGAACGCGCTCTATGTCTGTGTGCAGCACAATGAAAAGAAAACACAATTTGTGGTCTGTGAGCCTGGCAGAGTAACAAACGGTTATTTTTCTTTTTGACTTCAACAATTTAATTGAGGCTAATATCCCTGCATGTCTGAGGTAAAACATCACTGTGGCTTTGCCAAAAGTGGAACTGACTTATTTCTTGGAACAGAAAGTGAAATGTTCACAGAGATGTGTTGCTGCCAAGCTGAAAGATGTGCCAATATCTTTTCCAAGGTGACGGCCAGATCTGAAACCTGAAAAACATGTACCTGCTAAGGTACGTGTTGGGGGTGGGGGCTCACAGAGACACCTATTCATGTGTAGTCTAGGGGGATCAATACTAGTGTGATCTACAACGTTATGCATTTTCCATTGATTTCCATGATCCAGAATTGTATTTTTCTCTATGAATGGTGTTTTTCTAATGGGGTCTAGTCTTTTATGCTGTGACAACACTTGATCACATCTGTGTGTGTGTGTGTGCGTGCGTGCATGCGTGTGTGTGTGCAGACCTTTCGGTTCTCCTTGTCTGACGTGGGGTTGTTTGTGATCTTGAAGAGGTGCAGGTCGATCACTTCTTTCATCTCATAGTTGTCTCCTCGTCTCTTGCAAACGATCACCGCAGCATCGAACAGGAAGATGTGTCTGCGGTTAATAGGAGCAAAGTCACTGACGTTATTTGAGGTTACAATATACAGCATTTCTGACATGAGCATTTTAGAAAATACATACGAATTATTATTTATTATCAGCCTGTGCTTGGTCTGGAACTCTGTGCGGTCATAACATAAACACCTAAAAGATGTAATTTAAGAGAAGAAAGATTGCTTCATTGTGTTCTTAATCCACAGAACACAAAGATTTAGTTTCAAACAGCACTTTGGCTTGAAGTAATACTCATACTCTGGCAATTGTCCAACTGCAACACTTTAGCAAGACTGACTAGTGAAGCTGCTGTCAATCATTAAGTCAACCAGTACTCCACCCTGACATCTCACCTGTCCTGTTTAGCTCGTTTGTCCACCGAGGCCACCCGTACCTCCCCGTCACCTTTGGGTCTCCCGTAGTTACTCAGAGGCTGATTCTAGAGCAGAGGAGGAGGAGGAGGAGGAGGAGGTTTCGTCTGACAGTGTTCCCAAGAACTGAGAATAGTATCTTGTTATCTGAAGAAGAATTGGGTGGCTTACCAGATTTTCAATGGATTTCTGATACTGATCTATCTCTCGCAACGTCTCATTGTCTCTCTTGACTTCGTTGACATACTGAGCCAAATCCTGCAAACAAATCAGAAAACAATAAAGTCTGAGTCTGAGTTTATGCATATGCTCAGATTTTGTGCATTTCTTCCCGTCTCTTCTTTAAACTTCAGCTGGTTAGTTAACCACTGCTGATGTGGGCCCGTAAACGCCAGTGAGACAGTGTACAGTATATGATATACAAGTAAATGTGACTTGACTAAAGCGAGAACAGTCCACTTTCAACTGAAAAGCTATTCAGGGTTACAAAATGAGCAGAACTCAATAGACTCATTTATTAATGTGTATCAAATATTGTGAACATGCAACAAAGTCGTATGTTGTGTTTTCAGACTCCTTTTTATTACAATGATCATGAAGTGCTCTACAAATTCTGTTTTCTGAAGGATTTCCCAGTAGTTGTTTTAGTTTGTAAAGGTTTTAAAGCAAATTTCAATATATATATATGTATATATATATACATATATATATATATATATATATATATATATATATATATATATATATATATATATATATATATATATTGTTGGATGCAACTCCAACTGTTGGAGAAACTTGTTTTTAATGGCAGAATAAAGGGGCAATCCATTAATTTTGTAGGGCAATTGGTCAACTTTTTTAGCGAGACATTATGAGGGCGCCTTCTGTCTTTGTTCCAGTGTGTTAGTAAATTTCTGTTGCAATATGGTCTGCAGAAAGCTGAAGAGATCATGCTTTTATTCAACCTGGCCTTTACAGAAATGTAAGAGCAGCATTAATGTGAACTGTTCCCTGTGTTGGGAACTCTGGTGCATTTGAGAGGAAGACTCAATTTACAAGATTGTCCAAATTCACTGAATTCTTGCTCTCAGTTTTACCAATACATTTCATGTATACAGTAGCTGAATGTATTAATTGTTTAAATATCTTATTTTAGCTTTTTCTTTTATCATCCTGTCCCCCCTGGTGTGCATATATAACTTATACCTGAACAAATTATATTGTTCCTTCATTAATATTAATAAAAAAGTACCTTCATAGCGTCCAATGCTTTCCGCAGATTGCTCTTATCTGAGGTGTCATGAGTGTGTTTCACTAGCTCCTGTTGGACAGAAAACACAAAGTATAAGTGCCCAAGTTTCCTATGACAAAACTGATTTGCACTATTACCCACTGGATTAAAACCAATATTTTCCATAATGCAGAATATGAAAAAATGAACAAATTCTGTGTGTAAATTATTAAACAAAGAAATTCACAATAAGTGTCATCCTGCTGCAAACAACTGTGCAGCCTGGCTACATCCCACGGAAAGCTTTGGCTCTAGATATGAAATGAAAAAGGTTAAAGTGAAAAGAATCCTGTCCTGAAATAAATCAGATACTGTGTGTGTGTGTGTGTGTGTGTGTGTGTGTGTGTGTGTGCGTGTGTTTGTGTGAGTGCGTGCAAGTGTGTATCTGAAATTGCTTGCCAGTGCCTCGCTGCAGCGTAAACAAGACATCTAGACCTCAGCAGGGGAGGATAAGGAAGGATGCCATGCATGTCCATCATACAGGCCCATACAACCGTCTCCACACACACACACACACACACACACACACACACACACACACATACATACATACATACACACCAAGCCGCTAAGGGAGATATATATGTCTGTTTGGCACTGCTCAAATCCCTGGTGTCAGTCAAGCTCAACCTGGGCATTATTATCACTAGCAAGACGACAGAGTCCCATTTATCAAGCCTTGCTCCCACCTTCACACATCCAGAGAGATACAGAAGAAGGGAGTGGTCACACTGATAGCTGGAACCACACATGATGGACTCATCGAGGGAATCGTGTTGTGGTAGGTTCAGGGGGGGGGAGAGAAATGATGAGCAGAGGCAGTGAGGAAGAAAGAGAGAAAGATTGATGGCAAAAAAAGAGAGGAAGAAAGAAACGGCAAGAGTGAGGAACTCGGGGAGTGAGAGGAAGTGACAAGACATTAGTTGTACAGATTCTGGCTGTCACCGTCTAGGAAAGTAACCCAGCGGATGCTTTATCCGGTGCGGCTAGCTATAACCCGCCTGTTCTGCAGGGATCTAAGCCCATGTTGACACAACAGAGATTCTTTCTTTTTTCTTTTGGTTTTTCATGCAGACGTGTGTGTGTGTGTGTGTGTGTGTGTGTTGAGGGGAGGGTTCAGAGAGTCTAACCTTTTAGTTTTTTTATGGAAAACCTCGGTGAAATCAGTTCATTTGTGCTTGAACAGAACAAGTGCTCCACTTAAAGGCACATTGTTCTGTTAACCCTGCTGTGGATCTGCACACAACACATGTGTCCCAGATAAAAGATAAAACTCAAATCGTATGCCTCACCAACAGGCGTGTAGCTGTAGAAGCAAAGGAATAAAGATATAATAATTTTATTTTTTAATGTTGGAATGTTATGAACAGCTGATTACCTAAATCTAAATTTGAACCACTTTTGAAAACTCAATGACCTTTATAGACGATTGAAATATAGAACTGAACTGGCAAACCAAATCAACTATTTTGTGTATATCAAATAGCAGTCTTAATATTTTTATTTGAATACTGCACACTTTTCTGTCTGAATTTGTAAACCATAACTCAAAATACTTTTAATCGAGTCTTTGAAATTGCACGTCCTACTGGAAACCCCGTAAATTCAGACATATGGTTTCTCAAAGCAAAATGTTTCAATAATTACAACTTCAACATTAATTATTCAGTTAATGTGTAATCAAATTTCACAAGAAGGTGTTCAGTTTCTTTTTTACTGTTTAAATCCTTTCTAAATCTGTTGCTACACACAGACCATCCTGCAATCATTGCTCATCCAACGTTCAACATTAGCATAAACACAATTAACCAAAAAAAATGAAATTAAATTAAATCAAAAAGACTGAGACCGTAACCCCTGCCTATTGAGTGCCTGATGCAAGAAGGCTCTTGTCGCCTCTGCATCCACCCAAACACACACATTCACACACACACACACACATCTCTTCACTAGGAATAATGCTGCTGCTTATCTTCGCACGTAGGCCACAAACCACATATGCATTATATACGCACCACCTTCAACCTCTTTGACTTATGCAGTGGGAGGAGTGTGCAGTGTGTGTATGTGTGTGTGTGTGTATGTGCGTGTGTTAACAAGGGCAGTTAACTAGCACAGATATCAAGTGTACATTGACATACACATACACACACACACATCATTTACTCTGCAAAAATTTATCTGTAGTTAATGTAACCCTTGTGTTTTCACTTCTCTCACTCAATAATAATAATAAATAATAAAATAATAAAATAATAAAATAATGCAAATAAAGTGTAGAAAAAACTATAAAGCAATGCAATTAATACAGAAATATTTCATGGTTTATAGGCTAAAAATGAACACACATTCCTTTTGTTTGTAAAAGTCATGAAGTATTGAGTTGATGAAACAAAGTTTATAATGTCTTTAAGTTGCAAATACAAGTCAATATTTGAATAGAAGACACCAAAAATCCCACATAATGCAATATTACACATCAATCTAAAATCATATTTCATCGATAAATACAATCATTATATAATAATGATAATTATCAAAATATCTGCATTCATTTGTGATCCAATTCAAATATCTAAAAGAGGAATGTTTCGGTTGTCAGTAACTTCACACTGACTTTGTTTGGACTTTCCACAAACTCAGATTCAGATTCTCATGACTTAAAATACTTCACCTCTCTGTCTCTTCCTCCCTCTCTAGTTTGTTTGTCTTGCTCTGCCTGCTGCTCTCTCTTTCAGTCCTTGCTTCACTTTATCTATTTTCTCTCTCCTCCTCCTTGATTGTCTAGATCAGATGACAATCGTGTGCAGGTCGTTCAAGTCGCGCTGTCGTTAAGGAGCTACAGAAATAGACAAGCGAGGAGTCTAAAGGACGGAGGCAGAGGGAGGGGTTGAAAAGGTGGACAACAGCACCTCTGGTGGAGATATGGAGTGGTGACAATTAGTCCTCTTGCTCATACTGTAAAGTGTGATTGGCAATGATGGAGCCTTTTGACGAATTAATGACTCCCTGGTGTCATTGGTCCGTGAAGATTTGTAACTTACAGCTTCTGTCCTGCTTGGATCATTTACAATGACATGTGTGTGACATTATATACAGATGAGTAGTGTGAGTTATGGTGGAAATACATTATTAGAAATGAGTACAGACAGCTTGTTATGCAGCTAACTATACGTTGTGTGTGATTTGATACGAATACTGTTCGAGCTTAGGTTGAAACATGATCGCATCTATATTAAATATCTGTCATAATCTGAATCAGTTTTATATGAACAAAAAAACATTAAAAATGCATAAAATCTAAATGTATGACTATAAAGACGTAGAAATAGGATAGGTTGGAGTACTATACTGTACCTGCAGAAGAAGGTGATACTTCAAGACTCGCTGCATAGGAACCACCAGCAGATCCCTCAGTGTGAACTTGCCATAGTTGGCTCTCTTTGAACATTCCTGGAGAAAGACAAGGAAAGAGAGTCATTATATCATCTCATATAAATATACAGACACTGTGAAAGAAAACCAGCCAATGACAATTATTCAATGTGTCAAAAAAAAAAAAAAGATTAATTTTATTTATTTTTCCACTTGCTATGAATGAGAACAGGAGTAACTACACAGCGATCTATGCTGCGGTGTCATCACCTGCAATGCCATCAAGTACACACTTGAGGGCATTCTCCAACCATTCGGATATGTTGAGGAATGAACACTGCTGACTGGCTGCACAGAATCACTTACTGACACTAAATGCATGAGAACTTTTTACCTCTAGCTTCATGCGTACGTCCTCTCTGTCTTTGCAGATGTCATCCAGAGTGGCGATGGCTGTCTCCACATGGCTGCAGTATTTCCCGTAGATCAATAACCTGGGACCGATCAAACAGGAAATGGACTCTATGACAGGGTGCTGCACTTCCCTCAAAACAGTTTCTAAGAGTTTCAATGACTCAACAACCACTTAAATGAAATTAAAAGGCTGATTTTATTATTGTATTCCCAAACTGAACATAGCTAATAAACATTCAGTATGCAGTATTAAGTATATACTGTACCTCTCTTTGAAAGTGATGAAGATCTGGTAAAGGTTCTGGGCACTTCTGTGTTGGACTGAGTCTTGAATTTCCAGTAGTAAACATTTATGAACTTTAACCAGGTCCTGAAACACAAAAATCTTTCATGTTCCAAGGTTGTCCTAAAATGTTCTCTTTTTTTTTTTGTCTGATCAACAGTCTAAAAGCGTAAAAAAATATATCATCGGGTACAAAAAGGAAGCAAATCCTCACAACGGGGAGGTTGCAATTAGGAATTAGTAATATGTTCGGTATTTTTGCTTGAAAACCAATTAATCAAATAACGAAATAGTTAAACTTTTTTCAACAATGTCCTCATTTATCAAAACATCTTGTGTGTAAAAGGCCTTGACTACCCAGTCGGATTATTAACAGTGTAGAGTCAAAGACTTACCGGGACATTCACAAACACGTTTTCCATCTCGGCCATGGATAAAAACATGGTGAGGGGCGTCATAAAGTGCTGCAGCAGAGAGAGAGAGAGAGAGAGAGAGAATGCAAGAGAATGAAGCTTGTCCCTCTAGAATAAGTGTGGGAAAGTCATTTTGCAAGACGCTATTATATTATATTATGGGGCCAAGGTACAAAGAGCTGCAGTCAGCAAAAACAAGAAGGACTGTCTGGGTCACGACAATAATCTCATTTTCAGAGTTTGCAATTTAATGATTTCCTCTCAGAAAAACTCCCGCCACATAGTCACCTCTACATCTCAAAGGACCGGGTGAGCACAAACTAAATTCCACCAGCCACTTCATAATGAAAGTCATCTACTGAGATACTCCGCTGGGAAATCAGGCGAGGTCTTTTTCCAGACGTGGAACGTACACAAGAGAGAGAAGACAAGTAGCTGTGGCTGGGGGGTAAGAGACGGCGGGCCTCCCACAGTCCTGTAAAAGTGTAGGGTAAGGTGAAAAAAGAAAAAAGATCTACAACAAGAGGGATTTTCTTTTGGTGTAGTTTGTTCTCAGCAGTGCAGTCTACTCATTACCCGCTGTAATTCCAAAAATAACAGCATATTATTCCAGTTATTTCCATCAGGGAGTAAATAAATTGTTACAACACTCAATATTTTTGTCCATTATACATCTTAAACCGGTGATTACATTCAGTCAGCTTCTTGCTTGCACTTGATAAGGAAGCCAAATTGATATTTTCTAGTGGAGCTCAACTGCTTTCACCTAAAACAGTGAACTTTTCTTTCATTGCTGACCCAATTTAATTAGAAACAGCAATAAAAGTATTATTTTTTGGTATTGAAACTATATACAGTAGGTGTTATGGGGGAAAACGTATTGCGATTACTAATTGTCATTCTACTTGTCATTCAGTAAGGAACACAAACAATGCATTAGTTACACCTCATGTTACCTAACAGGAAGGTTATTTTTCATTTGGTTCCTCAACACACGCCAACGCTCACATTGCAGATATCAGTTTACTGCAGTTTGACAGGTACATAAGTCCCACTTAGTCAAACTAATCACATCATTTCAAGACAGATGTGATGATGAACATTTTGCATTAAAAAAGGAGTAGCATCATTAAAACGAGTGATTCCAAGATAAATGTGGTGAGTGTTGATTAGTGTTTAACTTTTCTCTGATCTTGATGTGTTTTTCATATTCATACTCGTTGTTTTAAGTAATCTGACACAGATGGAGGAGAAAAACACAATTTAAAATAGGTTCAACCTTTGATTCAAGGGGTTTGCAAGCAGACGTTGCTTTATTCTTCAGGGAACCTCTGATGTAAGTTACAAGATTTAACAGAGTTGAGCAACCACACTACCACATCCTTCACTACACATCAGATCATTTTCCCCAAACAACCTGGAGATATGAATCTAAAAACGTGATGATTCCTCATTACATCAATGAATAACAGCACACGACAACACACCAAAAATGTTCAGTGCAGGGTATCGTTTTATGAGCCACGGTGTCAGTGTCGAGTCATTTCAATATGTCTGTACCTTCTCTATAGAGTCCAGGGTTTCAGTGTATTTCTCCTCTGTCTGCTTGATTTCTGTTAAACAGAGACTCCTGATGTCAGTCTCCACCTGTTTATGGAACGCCTACACACACACACACACACACACACACAGAAGTTCACTAATTAACACATCATATCTCATTTGTTTGATTAGTTCAAAAAGTCAAACTCCTCTCTTCTGACTTCTTGCAAAAGGAAGGAAATGTCAAACGATTCTTTCAATACAGCTCAGTCAACAGCTGTATCAATGAGGCGGAGCAAAGATGTGAGAGAGTTTAAAGAGCTCTGACCGGAGGAGGGATGGCTTCTGTCTTCATCAGGTCCTCATAGATCTCGCCGCCATCTTCATCGTCATACACGCAGTCATACAGGTCCTCCTCATCCTCCACCTCGTTCTCACTGCAGCACACAATGAAAGAATACGGTAGTGACATGACATTACATCACACTTGTGTTTGATCCTGAGTTTTACGGTGACTGTGTAATGGTTTTCACTCTTCTCGACAACGACATGAAGAGTTTCCTTTGAAAAGACACAAAAAACAAAAACAAAAAAAACACCAGTCTGTTGTGGTTTTGCAGACGTGGATTTTAATACTATACTACAAATCCTGTTAGTCAGGGACAATACTTAATCCATGGGTGTGAAAGTGATTCAGGAACACACACACACACACACACACAGAAACACTCAGAGGAGAGGCACTTTATATAGAACACATAAAGGACTAGGAGTTTGTGTGCAGGTATTGTATGGTATATTAAAGTGAAGAACATAGGGGTGAGACATGTATTGCAATGCAAAGCTGCAAAATGAGAGGAGAGGAGAGGAGAGGAGAGGAGAGGAGAGGAGAGGAGAGGAGAGGAGAGGAGAGGAGAGGAGAGGAGAGGAGAGGTATACAGTACATACTCTATAAGGTCTTCCAAGTGGTTGTAGATATCCTCATCCTCGACACTCTCTTCTGTTGGAAAAGGCCTTTTAAGGAACAAGAAAGAATCCCATGTTAGGTAAAAGCTTCATACATCATGCTATAATATATCATATGGTACAGTACATATCATATCATATCACCTAACACCACATACATCAGTATCCTGTCACATAGTGTTAAGTTGTATAGAATATGCTATTTCAACATACCTGAATCCACGTTGTTGTGCAATCATTGTGTGGGAAAGTTTAGATAGTGTGTCCATAACCTGAGATGAAAATAGAAAGAAAAAAAAATGAAATGTGAAACATGAATACTTGACAGATTTTTATTTTTTATTTTTTGGTTGATTTGCTCTTGGTGCTCAAGCAGTGCTGCATTTCTTAGAGGAGACACATGAGGGCAGCATTCTCAAACAGTCCAGCGCCACTACCAAAACAGGCTGCACTGTGTCACTCGCACTATGTTTACATTCCATGACTTATCATACAAGGGCCACATTATTGGCACAAGCACACTTCTACTACCGAATGTAAGTTAATAATGTATATATGATGTGATGTGTGTAAGAAGCACATGTTGCAACATGTAACAAGAACCAATGAGAAGAAGTTACATGAGAGAGGAACAGGGATGTTGCTGCACCATCCAAAAAAATAAAAATATGATTCAATTGACAGTCAACACTTAGTGCAACGGCCGGGCAGGGTTCCATGAACTGATCAGTAATTGATTGTGCTGTGAAGTAAACCATGTGCCCTCACAAGCTGACATGATTGCTATTAATATGACATGTAATTTCACGCTGCTGTGCTCAGTCCTGGCAGTGCCCTTGACCCTGTGTGTGAGTGTGTGTGTGTGTGTGTGTGTGAGCGTGTGTGACCTGCTTGACTAATCAACGCTGAACTCACCTGCTGAATGAATAATACAGCTCTATTATCTGACTCAAGTATCGACCAACAGGCAGCACTGTCCATTCATATTCTGCAACCTGGCAAACAGCACTGATGTAACACACACACACACACACACACACACAGGCGTGTGGGCGATAACACGCCTGCACGGAACGCTCGCACTCACACATCACAGATACAACATAGATACATTTGCCCTGCAGCTTAAGCTTTCACAAATCAATACTGATCACACAACTGGCCTTCCCCTTCCCCCACCAGTGGCGCACAAAGGACAGAGAGGGACAGACATGTTGCCACACACTGCACTAGTGTAACCCCTCTAACTAATAATGTGACATATAGTGTGTCATGGATGGAGAATGAATGTTCACCCAGTGTAGGATGTTGAAGATCGATGGTTATCTTTGGGCTGTTTTTTTTTGGTATTTCCTGATTCTGTTAATCGGGTTAAAGGTCTCTCATAGACAAGCCGACCAGTGCTGATCAATTGAAATATGTAATCAATCAGACTGTATCGCATCTGTCATATCAGACGTGGACGACCTTTTATCATGGCAGACAAGCATCTCAGTGGTGCATTAATGAAACGCAAATTAAATCTGAGAGTTGTGATGGAAGAGGGGCCGGCGTGTTCGTGACGGAGCTACAGTGACTCAGCTGCAGTGGTTGGTTACCCACGTTGAATGGACGTAGCAGCGGTACACAAGTGTTTCAGACCTGAATTTAAATACATTTAAATCAATCTAGCAAATAGCACATTAGGATACAACATGTTATTTTGTTTTCCATAATGACATAAAATACAGATGTAATAAAATAAAATACACATTACATGTTTTGTTTTTCTTTTCCTTCCTGAAAAGCCCTGAGGCTGCATACAGTCCCAACAACCTCCACCAATTAACGTGAACGTAGCCTTACCGGCTGCTCCTTAAGCTATATTAGCAACTCAGATGAGCAACATTTTTATCAACTCTTCTCTCATCTGGTTTATTGTGGCTGGACAGCAAGAGGACTTTGTTCAGAGAGATTCTGTTCAAATCAACCTGAACTAATAAAGGGGACAAAAAAGATCAGTGTGTCAACCCATTTCATTTTCCACTTATTAATGCTTCAAAGTATTTGTCATCAACAATTATTTAGTCGTATTCACTTGACTGAATTGTCCATTAATCTTTTAATTCTCACAAAACAAACAGCTTATGCAGAACGAGTGTGTTAACTCTATTCCGCAGTGCATATTTTTCCTTTTTGTGTGATTTGTGTGTGGGTGACAACTGATAAAATGCAACATTAACTACAGTATATATGCTAATGAACACATGTTGTGTTAAAATATTAAAATGCATGCGTCAGTGTCAGTATTGCAGTCCAAACACAGTCATGGCTGGTTGCAATGAGAGTGGCACACGGCGTTTCTGAACGCATCCACAAATATTCAAAGAAAATCTTCCCTCCAGTTACTAATCCTCTCGCAGCCATCCGACAGAGATGCTGGTGTGCATACTCCAATAATGAATGAAGGGTATAACATCCAGAGGCCATTTGGCAGGTACAATATGTCCAAAAAAGCTGAAGATCCACTGCGTGCTGAAGAGAGCTTTGGATACTTTCCCGTTTCAGCTGGCAGCTGACGATGAGTTGCATAGAGTTGTGCTTTTTGGCTCCAGCAAATACATGAGTCACACACACATTTGCAACAAAACTGACCATCTGCACACAGCCAAGAAGAGTCACTCCATCAGCGGTTGTACCACCAATAATAGAAATGTTTCCACAAAGAAAATGAAGGGTTGAAATTCCAAAAGGCAATATGCTTAATTTTAGCAACAACAACAAAAAAAAAGATCATTAGTCAGCAAAGCAAATATATAGATGATTACCGCTGCAGGAAGAAGAGGTCTGCATTCTGCAAGATTTAAAAATACATCTTGATTCAGCTGTCACAAGGTCTTCAATGCAAGACTGGTACAGAATCAGTTCTGTAGGGTTTCATTGAGTAATCAAGTGATTTCTGCTGTCAGGTTCTCAGTACAGCATCTGCATTCATACATTTGGTGTCTAGTGAATGTACAAAAAGCAGAAGCCTGATCAGCCGAGTAGTGGATGAGTAGAGATGTAGAAGGATGGAGGCTCTTTGATAGAGACTTACAAACCTGCCCTGTCTGACCGCAGCTGCACCGCTGGATCTAATGATTCACACTAGAGCAATTAAAGCAGGATGAAGGCTGTGTCTGCGAGATGAAAGGGAGATGAGTACATGGTGTGTGTGTGTGTGTGTGTGTCTGTGTGTGTGTGTGTGTGTGTGTGTGTGGGTGGATGCAGGTGCATGTCAGTAGCAATCTGTCAGCTCTCTGTGACTTTAAAAAACGGCAATCACACTACCGCACATGTTTATTTCTGTATTGGCAGACAGTAGACACACTAGGGACACACATTCAAGTGAAAAAAAATGTAGTTTTACAGTTTTGGCACAGTCAGATAGTGATGATAATGCAAAGAAAATGTTCATACAGATATGCAAGGAGACGCTCAACATTGTCACACTACGATGCATCTGCATCGACACGGATGGATGTTGGATGTTTGCATGTTTGCTGCTTTCACTAAGAGATCAATACTGGCCCCATAGTTCAATAAGTACATTGATAATCAGGAAGCATTATAATATGAATGCTGATATCTGTTATCAGCATCTCCTCTTGTATTCATACTTCATGATAAACATCAAAAATGGGTGATGCGTTTTCAGTGTATAATGTGCCAACTGTTTTATTGGTTCCACACACAGCGTAGTATGCTGTCCCAGTTTTCTATACCCTGCTTTCACTCCTCCTTTCTGTGGCTCGTATTCCTTTCGTTCCCTTTTTTCTCTAAAAAATTGCTGATTACCGGCTAAAAATAGCAATCAGTTAGGTAATCCACTGGAACACCTACTTTTAGTAATATTAAATATTCGCCATTTCCAATAAACCTACAAACAATAAATGAGGTATGGTACCCAATGGTATGGTATCTAACTGAGACTGACCAGGGATCAGCTGTTTGGTGGAAAGCCTTTGGGGTTTTCTCACTCTAACACGCGAGATAAACCCGGAGGGAAACATTGGGAGGTTCAACGAAACCAACAAAACCGAACAAGCAGCTGTGAAGGCACCTTCGGACGACGTAAGCATCATCTGCAGCTCTCACCCTGAAATGATGGTCTTTCAGGGGATTTTCCCACCTGACTGCAGTACTTTCTGACTCAGGAGTGTATTCACACAGTTTATTTAATGCATTCACTGCTTCTGGTTTGTTTTTTCTGAACAAAGACCTTAGACTCTGAGGATTAATAAAGATGAGTATGATGGTCTAGTCAAAAGGTCAGTGTCAAAACAATCTTTTGCTAACAAACTATGGTTTTACTAAAGTTTTAAATCATGTTCAAAAAGACTACAGAAACCCATAAAAGGTTTATTGGGCTTGAAAATCTCAAATCGTTTTTCAAAATGTCTTTTTTCCCAAAAATAACTTTTTAAGCATTGCCTCTCATGTTTGCAGGCCATGTTTGATAAATCATGTATGAAAGGCAGCAAGACAAGTCAGTAAAATTCTGTTTGTGTTTTGGAGAGAAAAGCAAAAGGCCCCCGTATCTCACACACACTTCTCACATCAAACATTTTGCTGTCTGGAAATAAAGGATGTGTGAATATTGACTAACCTCCTCTGTTTCCCTGTTATTGTGCCTGGTGACAAATAATGGATGTCAAATTAACAGAGACATGAAAAAAACATTTTGCATAAGAGTAAACAATGGAGACAGTAGTACAATGCATGCTGTTATAAAATGTGTGGGGGCGTGTGTCAGTGTGTAACACATGTGTTACTTAGACTAATTGATTCAGTTTGTTTCCTTCTGCGTGTGTGTTGGCGTGGCGGGCGGTGGTGTTGTTGCGTGTGACATAGATTATTGTTATTTGTGCATATATGATTACATAAATGTGTGTGTGTGTGTGTGCATGTGTGTGTGTGTGTTGTGAGCACGTGTGACAGATGCAGCGGCATATAAAATTCAATCCATAAAGAGAGGAGCCAATAAAAGCCTTATTAGCTCAGAGAGAGACTAGCGAATGTTTGGCAATCAGTGCCATGGCTCATTAACGTCCATAATACATAATTAGTGTGTTTGGATATACAGACATATAGCTGATTGGAATGCGCCACACGTTTGCCATTTTCTCCTCAGTCTTCATTGCCTGCATCATTTAGTCTGCCGCTCTCCTCATCAAACACTGTTTCACTCGCATTAACTCTACAGCCATGCATATAAAGACAGCAGAGCTGCCTAGAAAACATGGCTGGCCTCACACCGCATCTACACCAAGCCAGCTACATCTCAAAACAAATCTTTTTCCCAGGGTCTTCGCACTTTCACCACATCGAGCTAGCATTTTTCTTTCAGAAAAGACCTTCCCAGACGCAGTGAGGCAGTATATTTTCTGTTACCTTTAGTATAGCTGATAGCTCGTATGACTTTAGGATCATAAAATTAATGCTGCGACTGATGGATGATTTCCATCTTCAATTAATCTTGTTGAATATTTTTTTCAACTACTCGTTTGGTTTATAAAATGTTATAAAATGGTGAAAAATGCCCTTCACAATTTTCCCAAAGCCCCATGTGACGTCTATAACCCAAATATATTCAGTTCAGTTTAAAAGCAGCAAATTGTCACAATCAAGAAGCTGGTAACAGTGAATCTTTAGCATTTTTGCTGGAAGAAAACCACTTAAATGATTATTTGATTATCAGATTAGATGCTGATTAATTGTCTGTGATCAATTAGTTGTTTCAGATCTACATTAAAAAAAAGGGATTTGATTTGCTATAAAAGCTTCTGTTAGACTGGCGATCTAGTGATTTCTATTCACAAATGACAGTAATGGTGATGGGTGACATTGGGAGATACAGTATGTATAACATATATAAAATAAAGTCAAATGAAACTATGTGCTGATAAATGAATGAGGGTGTTTCCATGGTCCATGGAAACACCCAATATGCAATATGACCGTAGTCGTAGCCAAGTGTTGTCATTCAATGCTAATGACTCAATAAGTGGTCCAGCTGCTGAAACGTCTCGGATGTTCAAAAACTCATTTTCCAGCACAATACTTTGGAACAAATCTGTCCCAGTGGAAGTTGAAGACACTCCAGGTCCTTTCTTAACTAAACTATGTTACACTCTTACTAAGTCTTTTGGCCTTTCAGTTCAGTTTGAGCTCCAGCGGAAGTAAATCTCTTTTCCTCCTAACAACACAAGAGCACAAAGGTCAAAGCAAGGTCATCATTGCTGTCCAGGTAAATCACGTCAAACGACGCAGACTACGCCCCTCAGGTCACATGACCATGACCCTCCCCGGTAATCAAAGTAGATCCTTGAAATCCTCCGTTACTCCTCCTGCACCTCCCGCGGTGTTTTATGCTCATATTAACAGAGCACCGCATCGTACTGTGTAATCACACATTGGCACGGTTTTCACACACAGACACACAAACACTGAACAAGCATACCGATGTTCACACACAGCTCGAGGCCTCGATGCACAAACACATCTGACCTGTTGATCCTCACTATGCTGACAGGTGAGGAAGCAATGCACAACTCCAATTGAATTTCACACTGTCTGCATCAGCAGGCTGCTCATAACTGACCAGCAGTGTGCCACCAGTCATAGTGCACTGATTCACATGTGCACAAACACACACACACACACACACACACACACATTACAGAATCCCTGCGGTAACACAAAGATCACATGATTTTTTGTGACATACAGTCAGAATTATTCATACTGGTGCTCACCACATGTTTGTTTTGTATATTAGATTATCAAACATTTGTGCAAACCCAAAACTATTGTACACCTTTACTACCATTTAGATTATATGAATGTCTGTGTTTTAATTATTTTCATTGCTTTATGGATTTCACTGCTGTTTCCAAAAACATATTCAGGATACAATTATGTAATCAATATAAAGGCTTAAAAGTGCAGACTCTCAGCTGTAATTTGAGAGTATTCACATCCAAATTGATGGGTTTCGGAATTACAGAGCTTTAATACAAAGCCGCCTCTTTTTCAAGGGACCGAAAGTAATTGGACGATTGATTCAGAAGGCTGCAAAAAAAAAAAAAAGAAATCTGTGTATCAGTATCTAAGTTCATGAGAGGAAATACAAAGGATTCACTACAAGGTGCAAACATTACTCAGCCTCAAAAATAGAAAGGCCAGAATTGATTTTGCCAAAAAAAAAAAAACACTTAAAGAAGCAGCCAAGTTGTGGAACAGATGAGACTAAGATAAACCTGCACCAGAATGATAGGAAGAAGAAAGTTTGGAGAAGATTAGGAACAGCTCATGATCTAAAGCACACCACATCTTCTGTAAAACATTTCAAATCCAATGTGGTGGCATGCAGAGCCCACATCATGAAGAGTGTGTCACTGTCCAAATAATTTGAGCCTGAACTGAATTTGTGGTTCAATCAGAAGTTGGATAATGACTTGACTTGATAATGACGGTAATGACTTTTGTTATTCCCCTTCATCTAGCACCTTAATCTGGTTCGTGTTTTAATTTGCATGTTAGTCAATGTTAGAATGCCCACAGTCTCTGAACTAAGATGGAAAAACATGTTGTTTTTTTTGTATTGATTGATTTCTTTCATCCATTTTTAATTCACAGTTTAAAGAACAATAGTGTTCATACATTGAAATGCTGCAGTTTACAACTTTCAAAACATCCCGAGGCAGTGGCTTGTAAGGACCGCAGCATCATATAATCATCACAGACAGAATATGTATTCACATATGATTTCTTTCTAAAAAAAAAAATTCATCCTGCTGATAATCAAGGAGAATCCTTGAGCTGGAGATAGCAGGAGGAATCCCAGAGCTCCGTGCTATTGTGCTCACTGCTGTTATTATCATTGAATCCACTGTGGCAGCTATGCTAAAGACATAACCTCATCTCTCCACCCACACCCAAACCAATCTACAACACAATCTCCATTGTTTCATCACATCGACATGAAGATCTCATCCCCTCGCCGCTGAAACACTACCCTGCAGTTAACAGAGGATGAAATGAAGCAAATGGGGGGAAAGTAGTCTCCCTAAGGGGTCTTTCAGTCGAAAATATAAACTCTGCTTTTAAGAGTCCTTCAAGTAACCAACCGCTGGAAGTGAAGCTATCAGAATAGCTCTAGATTTTAGGCTCCTTGTAGACTCATTCGGGGATCCAAGACTTGAAAGACTCGCCAAAACCATAATTGTAAGTTTAAGAGCAAGTTTGAGTGGGCTGTCTCCATTGTAAACGATGTCCTAAGGCCGTCAGTGAAAATCCATATGGACATTCCTCTGTATTTTTTATTTTTTTTCTTCTTCCTGCAGCCTTTGATCCTGCTGTGTCAGTCATGGACCCCTACGCTTCAGTTTTAGGCAGTTTATCTGACCCTGTGGGAGGTTATGAGTCACTAGAGGGGACAGCCAAGTGTTGGAATCAGTTTTGGGTATTTATCACTGTACAGCGTGGCATCATCGAGAGGAAATACAGAAGCTGTGTCCAAATTCCATGCTACGTACTAATTCTAAGCAGGTCTTGAGTAAGCTGTGTGTTGACACAGGGAAAGTGATAAAACAAAGTACACCCAAAGATATCAGAATGCAGGCTAGGGGAAATCCACTAGATTTTTGAATGTGCTACTGATTGACACTTTTCACCCACAATGCAATGCACAATGGATACAGAGGAGCTACTCATAGCTGCAAAAAATAACTTTATTTATATGTATATATATATATAACTATATACCGTATATAACAGCTCTAAGTCAAAATGTCAAAATGTCTAAACTGTGTCTTAATTCAGTGCATTGGATTATGGGATTGTCAGCAGAAAAAAAATATATTATAGTAGCACAATAAATAAATGTAATGATTTTATACTAATAAGAAATGATACAATACTTGTGCCAGACATCAATCAAACTGCAACTTATGTGTGCCAATTAAAGAGACATTTTTATTTATTTTATTTTTTTTAATGTAATACTTCAATTAGTTATACTCAATCTCAATCTTGAGCTTTGAATTCAGAACTCCATGGTGTTTCCTGCAGTCATCTAATCAAGAACTGAGTTACACCTGGGACACCAGGTGATTGTAATTACCTCGTAGGAAGGCTAGAAAAGCCAGCAGGCTGGTGGTACTCGCGGCTGAGAAGAACTTGTAATGCAACACGAAGGCAAACTGCAGCTAATATAAAGAAATGCTCTATTGGCAGCTTTTTTTTGTGTGTCAGTGTTCAAATGCATAAAGTAAATGGGATCGTATAATTCCTAAACCCAAATGTAGCAATCTGCCAAACCACTTCAATATAGTGCTTTCCTGGCCAACAAAAGACACGTAGCGTCTTTGGTAATACTGCGCTTGATTTACAACTATCCTGGCTGTAGGTAAACAGACTGAATCGGGGTTATCCATCTTGCTGCACCTCACTCCACTACTCATCGCAGTAGTTTACATGTCAGCGACTTTATCGCCGTCTTTGGTCGTAGCTGGATATTATAGTGTGGACCAGCGCCGTAACAGGCAAATACTCAGTGAGACAGTGTCATCGGTCCAAATCTCCATTAAAAAAAAAAAAGAAAAAGATAAACATGAAGACATCTGTATTATTGGTTCAAGACAGTAAAAGCCTGTGAAGTAATGATGAATTATTATATCACAGGTCTTTAAATCCTGGCTGTTGGTTTAGTATACAGTTTTGAATTTCAGGTTTACTATTCACTATATTATCCGGCAGGACTAACATGTAAAAAGCTACTAATTGAATCAGTCTAGATGAGAAAGCAGGGTTGCAACAGAGAAGAGAGACCATTCACTGATTTAGCTGCGTCGTATTTGCCCAAGATACATTCTGATGTAAATGATGGCAAGTGTGGGAAATCTTCTTGGTGTTCATGACACATTGAAACCAAGTGATGAAAACAGTAGCAAACAAGAGAAAGCCTGATTAACCATTACAGTCCCTCTGTAATGTAACAAGTGCGTTTTTCCACTTCTGGATCTGAGCTGCCAAAACACTGTCCACAAATAGCCGGCTTGTCATATCTATACAGCATAAGTGGGTTAGCATCCCTTCACATACCCCTAAGGAGTTCCCATTCTAATCATGAACAATTAAATACGCACCGTTTCAATCTCACTGTGCAGATTCTGCGCGTTAGTCATGCGACTGTGTGCAATCTCTTCATGGTTTTTCTCGGTGACTTTTGCATGACTAATTCAATGCCAAAGTAAAATATGGCACTTTTGAAGCCACGGTAAAGGCTAAGTGTAGCATAAAACTAAATCATGTATTTTTTTACAAGTCCAATATTGACACTTTTATCCCATTTTAGCATTGAATCATGCCACATATAATGTTCAAACTGACGACATCAAAACAAAATAAAAAAATATTTTTCATTTAAGCAATCCTTAACTCCTATCAACTCTATTTGAGCTTAGAGGAGAACAACATACCCGTGGCCCAGCATAGAACAATACTACTTGATAAACCTGACATTCAATATCACACGTCAGACTAGATGAAGAGATTAGTATTGATTAACATCTCCATGAAGACATGAGCTGTAATTGATAACGCACATTATCTTCCAGTATAGATTGTATCTTAAGAGATAAGAAAAGAAAGATTTTTTTATATATATTTTTTTTTATAAGGCTCGTTACATTTTGTGAGTTGTAGTCGTTGCAGCGTCTGTGAGTTATCACACAAAACATAAGGAATATTATAGTATTCCACTGTTATATTTTTGTGTCTGCGCTGTTAAAATGAACCGAATCATTTCATTTCTTACTGATCTCATTAACTAAACAATGTAGTAATAAAAATCGCAGTAATACAATCCCAACTAGTATGTTTTCTGTATTCCAGTGAACTAGAAACCAACACAGGGCTTCCTCTACCGTGTATCATAATGTAAGTCATAACAGTTGCAATAGTAAATTGTGTGTTCAGATCAAATTTTCTGAGCATCCACAGAGTGGAGGAAGGAGATTAGCTTTTAGAATCAACCACACTTTGAATGACGGCGCATCCACCCACTCCACCTCCACCTCTGGGAAGCAATGCAGAGAAAAAAGAAAAAAAAAAAGACCCCAACCCCCTCATAGCAGCAGCTTGAACATATGGAAAAAGCATCATTGACATGCATACAGTCCTCTGCATGGCTTCTCTATTTTACAGAATAAACATAAATGTTGCTGTAAAATCCCATTCCAGCTCAGATACGTTGGAGACATTACAGAAGCTGCCTCCGGCACTTAATGAAAGATTGAGAAGAAAGTTTTCAAAGATGTGTGAGAGATGTGTGATTGCACTTGTTGAAAATAAAGACCCCCCTCATTCCTCAAGGGAATCTGGCCTTGCAGCAGGGAGATAGAGGACTGAAGAGAGCAAAATAAATATGCAAAATCTAAATATTCCTCCTTGGTTGCTGCATGGTTGCCCATCTGACCATGGGGCAGTTCGTGTTCTGAATCTAAATGCACCTCGCACATCATCTGTAAGCAGGATTAAAGTGTTTTTTTATCTTGACTCTGTATGTCTGAACAGCATTGTAGAGTTTTAGTTGGGTTTTTTTATGTCCACTTTCACTTTTGGTTTAAGGCTGCCAAGAGAAATCACTGTCAACATGTTGAAAAAACGTTGCAGTGAGTAGGACTTCCCTGATAGTTTTGGAGGCTGTTTGGAACGCAGCAGCCCTGATCCAGGTCGTAAACTACGTATCGCTGTCTATATCTCCCACAACTTGGCCATTTCAGTCACAGTTTGGCTCATAAATTTGTTACAGATAGAATATTGATTGATGTGATGTTGTTCCTGTTCAAAAAAAGGGCTTCCTTTATAGGAATAGTTTGATGTTTTGGGAAAAATGCTCATTTGGTTTTATTGCTAAGTTAATTATATCAGTATAGCAATTATGAAGCTACTGCCAGCAGCGTCTTAGAACAGAGACTGAAGGCAGGGATAAACAGCCTGGCTCTGTCCAGAAGTAACAAAATCTGCTTAGCAACATTACCACACATTGCATTGTTACAGGCGGTTATATGATGGAATATTTCTCATCCAAACAACTTGGAACTCTCGAAATTTGTGACCTCCTCTGTGGAAAAAAGTATGATACAATGGTTCTCAAGGTCGGGAAATTTCAGTGGCCAATTTTACGCATCTCAAATTCACTGAAAAGCAGATGTTCTGATGACACTCAATATGAAAGATAAGTAATCAATGTGTGTGTGTGTGTGTGTGTGTATATAGAAATAAATGCCAGACATAGTCACTGAAAACAAAGTAAAGTCGAGTGGAGACATAGTATACAGTCATAAATCAGGGCTCAGACTGATGCTGCTGGAAATAAATATTTGGCTGATATTTGAAACCCTTTCAAGCCTCCATACTTCTTTTTGTTGAGATGGAAAAGCCTCTAAAATAATATTTAGACTTCTGCACTGAAATCCAATGCAATTTCATCTGTACTGTTTTGGGGTTTTTTTGTTTTTATTTTGAAGGGCATCTCAGACAAATACTGTGGCCAAACTACATCACATCTAAGTACATGTACATCAGGTACAGAAGACAATAAACACTGACTGGAACAAATCCCATTTTTAATTCCAGCCTTGCAAAGCAATACATCAGTCTAACCCTATTCTGTATCTTTTAGTAACACTGGGATGTAGGTCTTTCCCCTGTAGTTCCAGGTAGCAAAGCACTCAGTATTGAAGGTAGAAAAAGCTGCCAGAAAGTAGGACAGTGAGGGGAGGAGGGCTGGTTTGTACTTTGCACTTCAGTCTTTGTAGTCTTTGATCGTGACCATGGTGCTTTAGCTTCACTGCGCTCTGGCTGGCCCAGACTCAGCAGTGGCCTATAAATACTTGGAATGTGTGCATGGCCAGGTAACCTAAATAACCAGCAGCACCTTGAGATGCCTTCACACTAAAGTTCCAGTAAGCAGAATTACTGTCCATTACCTTGCTCTACTTGCCGAGGGCTTTTCTTGATTTCAAATATCTGTGCTATATTCTGATTTATTCTTTGTTTTTCAGCTTTGCAGCTGAAACGAATCAAAAATCCATCCGAGTTTTTGAAATAAAGAACATTTTTTCCTTTGAGTCTTCACTCTGTGCTGAGACTACCTGCAGCGTTTATGTGTTACATACTCAATGGGAGGCTCTCTTTGAACTGGTATGGGGCAATGAATGTACAACACACTCACTCACCCAGCATGTCAAAAAAAATGTCAGGCATATAAATTTCCTGCATCCAGTTTTCCAGTTTGAGCACCCATTTTGCTTCCTGCTCTGTTGCTCTCTCTCTCTCTCTCTCTCTCTCTTTATCTGTGTCATATACACTCTAACACACACACACACACACACACACACTTTGCTTCCACTTCCAGGGGCTGAGGCCCGGTCACAGGATGAGTGGGTATTTGATAGAGCCTCTGTCAGAACAGCACAGCACAGGAGAGAAGCTCAGGAAGTCCCACTGTCTTGGTCACTAGATTTTGACAGCACGAGTGGTAATGGAACAATATATGCATGTATTGTATGTATCTACACACACATGTGCACATATGGTGATTACACAATTATAAATCCACCATTGTACCTGAAGCTAAATTTGCATAGATCTACACACACATACAAAAAGAAACAACTCCACAGGGGCTCTGTGGTGACTGTTTCCTCTTCCTGTTTCCTGCTGCTAACTAAGACAGTCCTCAGGGGAGTCGCGCACACACACACACACACACACACATCCATCCATGCAAACACTAGCACGTAGACATTTAGACACTCATATGTAATCACCTTGTGATTGAACTGTTGTAAGAAACAGAACCTACAGTATGTATAATGGCTGTAAACACAAAAGACATCAGCCATACTGGACCAATATTTCTCATAAATCACTCCTAGACAGGAACAGGAGATCACGTTCAGTCCTAAAATAACTATGATACAGTGATCAAACGAATGTCCACAATCTTTAGAAGAAGAAGAAGTTTTCCCCTCTCACACCCTGAAACAATCGCAGAGGCAATCCAGCTCTGCAGCTGGTCAGCAGGGAGGCAAAGAGCGATCTTCACCGAAGACACATGCATGCATTCATGCTCGAAGAATGCTAGTTGATATGAGACGTGTGATTCTAGTAAAAACAGCTGTCATGCAGTCAGTCACTTGGAGTCCATGAATTATCCACAGAGCTTTCAGCGCAGCAGCTTTTACAGCAGGTTCAATGGAAATGTTTCAGAGAGAATTCAGAATTCAAACTCACTGAATGTGAAAGTAAGTGAAGTGAAAAAGATCACGCACAGCGCAAACATTGGAACTCGAGGTAAATGACGACCACTGTACAGGGAAAGTTTAATGCTATGTTTCTACAGTAACCAGACAATTGGGATTTCACTGCGGCATAGACTGAGCGTGGGTGATATAGCTCGGATATATATATACAGCTCAGGGCTGAAACCTTACCTCAGCTACTCTCTTGTGTGATAATGAAAGAAAAATATTAATATGTTAAAAATCACAGGTGGATAAATGACCTGTTCGTGCTGCATTTCTGCTCTCAGCTGAAACACGAGTTGGCCTTATAAAAACCTGAACTCTCTACACGTATACGTCATCTTCATATCATATCCCTGATCCACAAACAATGACTTTAGCTCCCAGAGAGAAGCCGGACTGTCAACTGCATGCACCTTTCTCATGGCAGACAATGTGTACCCGAAAACATCAATGATGGCTCAGTTTAGGAGTAAGCCAACATGAATAGCAAATGAAACGAAACCACTATTAGAGTTACTGGTTACACCTGTGTTTTTGACAAGTCCAAATGTGTGCAACAAGAAGAGTCTGCTTAACAGCCATCTGCTAATGATATCAAACCAATTGTTTTGCATCCGTGGGTCATATTTTTCACAGCACAAACTTGCATATATATATTCATAATGTTTCTTTTTATTGTGTTTCTCTCTCTGAGGACAGAAAACAATTTGAAACAGCATTTAGACCATTATGGGAAAGAGCGACTCTACATTTACAGCCAGACTAATTAATCTGTTTTTAGATGGATTCGTCTCCTTCAGGATGGTGTAACTGAGCGGCCTCTTTAGAAGCTACACCACTATAGAAAGATATCTCTGGTAATCCAGTTGCAGATAACGTACACATTTTAGATGGTTTTTTTTTTCTTTTTCTTCTAAATAAAAGGCCAATATCAACCCATCATATTGACCGCCCATTACTCTCCTCTACTCTAATGGTGGCTATTAGAACCTGCCTCCAAAGTAATTGAGGACTACTTCTGCTGCAGCTTAGCCATGCAGTACAAAGATACACCCGAAGTATCCATTAGCACGTAGCAGACATGCGATATCTGACCGCACAGATCTGCTAGAGAGAGCACAGCTGAAGGACAAAAGGGACAGAGGGAGAGATTTCCACAGTTAAATTTATCACAGTCAGAGGAAGACACTAATCAATAAACTCTTCCTGTCTTTCTTCCTTTCCATCCTTGCTTTTCCCCTTTCTGCTGCTTGTCATGTTTTCCAAACCCCGCCCTACCCCCCTGCAAAAAAAACCCCACACGTAATCAGCATGTTCACCCACTTCAGAATGCTAGAAGTGTGTTGTAATTTCATTGCAGATGGATGAATAGGATGCATCTGCAAGAACAAGAGCACATCACATCAATCTCTTATTGCCGTATTATTTACATATCGTACGGCTAGACATGCAGGTGTGGCATCTCCTGGCCCATTTACAGGAAGCTGTGGTGTGCATTCGCATACAGGAGCATAAGAGATGATCTGAGATTACTTCATTATATAAAAATCAGCCCACATCAGGCTCAGTGTTCATCAATCAGCTAGCTGTGTTCTGTGTCTTTTGAGATTCAAAGTAGGATATTCAAATTGTTTTTTAATGAAAATTTAGTTTTTTAGTTTCAATATGTTAATATGGAAAGACATGTTTCCATTTCACAGAACACGAGGACAGTTTCAAAAGGAATACTCTGACATTATTATATACTTGCCGAGAATTACGTTAGAAGAAAATAACCGCTATTATATTTTGTGTGTTAAATATGATATAATATATAATATATATATATAATATGATGATAATAAATATGAAGGCGATGGTTAGCTTAGCTTAGCATAAAGACTGGAAACAATTGGAAACAGATAGCCTGGTTCTGACTAAAAATTTAAAAAACTCAAACTCCACCTAAAGCTTGATAATTAAGACTTTGCTTCTCATTTGCTAAAAAAAACTGTAAATATGACAATCTGTAGTTTATATAGGGTTATGTGAGGGAATATTTCTTTTCCAGAACAAAAGAAGGAAATCTGGCACATAACCCCCATAAATTAGCACTAGTAATTAAAAATGTGTATTTATAAACATGACATTTAATTTAAGAAATGAACATACACCAATTTTAGAATCATAGAAGACAAAATGCTAATAAATAATAAATTATTATAACTAACACTGTTCTGAAAAAAAAACATTTATCTGTATGATATGATTGATTGATGATTGTTTCACACTGTGTGAGATATGAATGTACGCCTTGATGAATCACTTGAATGAAGTTACTTTAACTGGCAGTCCTGTGACTGAACAGCTGACTGCAAACAGCTACAGCAAACATATTGCCGCTGTGGTTGCTTTCAATATGCACACAACTTAAGGTTTACCAGGTTATTTAACGGGTCTTTCCATTACACTGAGCAGCCGTCCATCATGTGACTCTGGAAAGCTCCTGTCATCACTTTGAATCTATTTTGAAACAAGATGGCTGTGATTAGAAATAAAAGAGAAGTGAGACAATTAGTCACTCTCATGGATGACGACGGTGGTAACATGTATTTTTCAATCGCATCACAACCCAACGCTGAAAAAAGCAAGAGGATACTGTAGCAACATAAACTGTCTCCCTCTGCCAGGTGTGTATCAGAGTGTGTGTGTGTGTGCATGCCAAGTTTCTCTTCTCTCTGCAGATGTGTCTGCAAGGCAGACGTGCAAACCAGATGTTCCTGAGGAAAAAGAGCTACAGACAGACCTGCTGTAGTTGTCTGTGTGTTTTCCTAGAGAACACCAACGAGCCAAACGCTTTTGTTTGTCGGGTGTATCTATCGGTGTTATCACAAACTCTCACACCGCCTTTTGAGTCGAGTCATGTTTTCTAAGAACCTCATCAGGGACTCGTCTATTACCGTTGGATCCCTTTCCTGCTTTAAGGGTGGAGAAGTCAAGAAGGATTTTTAAGGCTGTACAGTAAAGATTGTCTCAAGTGAATTCAGCTCAAAACATGTCCAGTATAGCAGCAGGCTGGAAAATACCTTAAGATTAGAGATATCTAGCATGTGTTTTCCTCACACATATTACCACATTCACTCATAAACACAGTTGATTTTTTTATTTTATTTAGTAGCGGTCCATCATAAAACAAAACAACAGTAAATAACCCACCCATTCCCTTCTTCTCCTCACTACAGTAGCCTCTGCAGAGCCAACCAAGCGAGGATTACGGGGCCAGGCTTGCTGGTTAATTTCAGAGATGTTAAATTCACTCTGGGCAATGTGTGATTCAGTGAAGAGAGTCATCAAAGTGTTCTGCCTGCGTCTGAGTCAACAGGACTCGCAGGAGGAAAACGAAGGTGAAATCAGACCTCAGAAAAAACTGAAAACAAACCTGTGCTCATAGGCTGAAGTGACAGTTTATCTTGGTCACCTAACTGGACAGAGTCTTCACTCATTCAGCCATTATTGTAAGAGCATTTGAAATTGTGTGCCTAAACTACTGGGAAAATATAAAATAATGAGGCAACAGTTGTTGTTGTTGTTTTTTTGGGGGGGGGTTTTGTGTGCGTTCTGTATATAGCACTAATGTGACTGTAAATATGATATGAGGTATATGAAGAGATAATGTAAGCTGCAAAACTGGACACTCCTTGTAACAATAAACGTGACAGAAGCGAAAGATTATTTAATTCTATTGAACTTTTAGAAATAACAGAAATGTCCTCACAGCTCTGATGGAGCTGAACTTGGAATCTGTGTGTAATGTTTTACACTAATTACTCTTATATCAGCACTGATCCTGTTGTAAAGTGCAGACAGCAATTTAGCTAATCTAATCAAAACAGTATTATTTTTTTTATTTTTTTTTCAGAAGATTTGAACTTGATTATTATTCACTAAGCTACTGTTGGTTCTACTGTAGATTTACTGTGAAAATATTCCCCTGCAAGCTTGAAGAAGGAAAAAAAACTTGCCAGCGGTCTAAATGTGTTTTAATTATAGATGACTTAATGACTAGCTGACTGAATTCTCTCAGCTACTTAATTTAACTTGGCACAACAGCAAAAGTGGAATATTTAAGCAACACGTGAATAAAGATGAGTTGTTGATCATCTAACGCCTTTCAATTCCCTGCATAAAATACTTTTTTTTTTCATAAATTGTGCAACACTTTCATCTGACAGACAGCATTAACGTATCATTTGTAAGACAGAGCCTTCATTAAAGGAATTTTTTTTTTTAGCCGATGTTGGACAGTTAGTTTCATATTTTCAGTAACACCAAAAATATCAAGCGTCAAACCCCATTGAGGACACACGTGCGATTTTGCTAATTATGCTCTTGTCAATGAACAGCTGAAAAGTTCAGTCAAACAAGGCAACTCGAAAGCAGTCTCTGCCCTGCTGAGTGCTGGCAGGTGAACAGTGCACAGCTGAACCACAAACTACGCAGGCCTTCGTTTCACAAGCTGCTAGCTGTCTGAAACTTGTCGGCGGTGGGGGTGGGTGCGGAGTGTTGCCCTCTGATCGGCGTGTTTGCCGTGAAATGGGAAGTTCAAGAGACAAATGCTTAGAGGTGCGTTTCCATGAAGTACTGAAAACCTAAAAGTGTATTAACCTTTAGTAAGAGTCAGTTTTGTTCTCTCGTTTCACAATAGCCGCACAAAAATGATGATAAATGGACACTAAAATGATAATGACACCATGCTGTATTGTAGAACTGATTAATAGCATACTGTGTGAACTCAGCTGACTACAATTTTACTGATGTTACTGTAATTGTGGGTGTCAGTGAAGGATATTACGTTCTCATTATGCTCTAAACTACACTTCTAAAGCTTCTTTTAATGATTTCTATCACGATTGAATGGAGGCAAATAATCAATCAGTATGTCTATGTGTCTTCCATGCAAACACGAATGACACATTTTTTACGCTGAGATCATAAACGCCTCATATCATGTACGCCAACGGGCCAGCTGCAACCCTCCCTCCGCTCAAGGAAGCCATTAGTAATTAAACCTCCTTTACAAAGGCAGAGGCAAGGTTGTCAAAGAGCTGCAGATATTTTCACTGCACTACAAGCAAAGACTGAGAGTCCTATCAGAGTAATGAAGCCGAAGCCAGACTTTTAACCCCTCATAAAGTCTGCACACTGAGGCATTTTCACCCTAATGAGAGGAAGCGATTAGACTGCTGGGTCATACTTAAGATCTAGCTCAGGAGTGTGACGCCTGTAATGCCATTCAAGGAATAGTTAACATATTGGGAAATTAAATTATTAATGCTCTGGCTGGGAGTTATATGAGAGAAGATAACCCCTCTCACATCTGTATTTTTTTTTTTTTTTTTTTAACAATATGTTATGTGTCTCACTTCATATGTTTTTAGATAAGGATGGTAGGTTTTTGAGAAATGTTCTAATATTTTATAAATACTTTTGACTGAGTTCCATAACTCCCATGCAAAGACAAGAGTGGGTGTAAAAAGCACATTTGACTAATTCAGTTCAGTCTTTGGGGGGGGGACAGCTTGAGCACACAGTGAGGGTGGATGCAGGCTGTCGTTCTCAACTATTCTGGAAAGCACAAGGCTCCGTCTCCCGCCGTGTCACCGAACGATCCCGCCTTACCTTTCCAAAGTCCCTGACGTCGAAAAGGTCAAAGGCCTCGAACAGTTCGCTTTTCTTCATGCCGAATACCTCGCTGCACGCCGCCAGGAAAGTCCTGATATTCTTCAGGCACAGGAACTGTGTTTCGAAAGAGAAAGAGAAGACACTTTAGAAATGTAACATAATGATATGGGTGAACAGTATGATGAGTTAATGACTTTTTTATTTTCATTTCCGTGTTACATGTGTATTTTTAAGCCACTGGGAAAAAAACTTCTGTTTTTCTATTCTGCCTGCTCGGCTCCACTCATCAGGGCATGCAGATGTGGACCTGCTTGGAGGACCACAGCTCTAAAAGAAAGATGAATCAATGTTTATAGCCACCATGAGAGCATCTTGTTTCATTAATATGATGTATTTCTTGTTGAAATGGAACAGTAGAGTAGTGGGTAATTAGGAGGGGATCATTCAACAGTGCAGGGAGAGAAAGGAGGAGATATTATTCACTTTTACTGGTACCGCATGATGTCACCACTGGGATCATATGAGCTAAAAACAAACAGAGAGACTTCATGCTTTTAATTTAGCAGCAACAAAAGCAGATGACAGTGTAGCTTAGACAAACATGTCAACATTTTAACCGCCGTTAAAAACCCCGAAAAATCAAATTCTTACCAGCAAGGTTTAGCTTTAACTTAAGACATGTAAAGATACTAAAGATACGGAACATTATGTGTGTGTCTGATATGCACGGAAAAAGTAGGAACAAGAGGAAACATCTATTTTTGAATCGAGGGGGACTTGAACTGGAAAAAATAAACTGCATCACTGCTTGAGGGTTTTTCTGTAACTGTAATACTTTTTTTGATGAACTAAGAAGGGTGAATATACAAAATGATGTCATATATAATACTGTAAATGCCACTTTTAACAAACAGGATGGATATTTTTCAGAACTTCATCTTGATATCATAACAGTTCACGAATGTAGAAGAATAGAATAGAATAGAATAGAATAGAATAGAATAGAATAGAATAGAATAGAATAGAATAGAATAGAATAGGCCAGATACATCTTTCTCAGCTAATTTTTATACACTGAGCTTAATTAGAGCTGCACCTTGACCCAGGAAAAATTGAATCAATTGATCAATAAGTAACCCCTCTAATGAACAAGGCCATTTACTGAGAAGGTTACGCGTTTTCTGCTTTGTCTGCAACAAAAACTTTAGCTAATGATCTTAATGGGGCTTCACCCGGACGTTATTTATCCATATTATGCTACAGTTACCACTGAATACTCTCTTTATGAAGGGTGCAGTAGTGGCAGGCAGGGAGGGGAGGGGAGGGGGAAGGTGTCAACATAGTGTAACATGCAACAGTATATTAGCCTTACACCCGTTAGCCTTCCTCTGGCTGATACACAGTGCAACTAAAGAGGATGCTGATGAAAGAAATGTTTCAGGAAGTGATGGGGTTTTTGCCACATCACTGTCCACTGCTGTGCTGGCTTTGGGTTAAAAAGATGACCTCATCTGGCATAACTGAATGGTGCTACTTTTCAATGATTTGGAAGAATTAGAAGCTGTTTTTTTTTTTTTCTTCTTTTTGCAGGGGCCAATGCTCATCTGTAATAATGTGGCAGCATGCATAGTGATGATGGCTTTGACCTGTGCATGTGAGAAGTGATGGTTTATGGCTGTGGCTATGGCAGGAAGGAAGGAAGCATTGTAGTATATTCAGAGAAGGACTAAATAACTCAAATAGTGCAATTAAAGCTGCAGTCAAACTGGAAGCTAATACGATACAGCAGCGCATCAACACTATCCCCTTCTTCTTTTTCTTGTTGGGTAACAGATTTAACAGGAACTGGATTTCATCAGCTGTTCCTGTTCCTTAAGAAGAGCACAACCCTGAAGCATGCTGTTAATATGTGGAGTCCATGCTCAGAGGTCTTACTGTGCTATATATATATAACACACCTTCACCCTGATGGTAAAAAGCAAGATCATGGCGCATGTGCATGCATCAAATATGAAATGTCTCAACTCTAATTGAATTAGGCTTTACAGATGGCTTCACAGGAGAGAGAAAAGCCCCACAGCTAGTGAGTAAAGCAGCATGTGAGCAGCGAGTGAATAATATTGAATGTTTACACTTGTACACATCACTTTCTTTTATCAGACAAGCACATCTTGTCAGTCTGGTGTCTCTTGAGAGTCCCGAAGGACCTCAGTATATTATCTGAAGGAAGCAGCTTCACAGCTGCTCAGTGCAGCAGAGACTGTGTAGAAGGGGAATTGTATTAACACGAGTGCAGCAGGATGAAGCAGCCAGTTACTGTTCCACTGGAAGCTTTTCTTCTGCATTACTCTCCTCTACTTGACTCTCTGGGGCTCAGGAAGTGAATGTCCTCTGTGTGAGTATATTGCATCCATATCTATAACTACATACATGTATTGTATGTAGGCTATGAGATAGTGTCATTGTGGCAAACAAAATTAAGATTAAAATGTATGTCAAAATATGCTTACGCTCATTTTTATCTATGTTCTGGGTTTCTAAATCGAAAACTGGAAGGTATTTTGAGCTAACTGCTATTGGCAGAATGCTAACATGTTCAGAATGCTTATGCTAATATTCACCATCTTGGCTTAGCATGCTAATATTTGCTAGCATTTAGCTAAGCTGTTTGCTAGTATGCTGGCATCACCTTTATTGGGAGCTTTCTCAGACATGCTTGTTCGTATTACTGTGCATTATGTGATATTATGCGATATTATTAATATCACTACTGCTGCCTTCAAAAAAGCAGGCTCTATCAGGTTCCTATTATAAATCTGTTATTTATAAATGTACCAACTGAAACTGTACCAAATCCAACATACATATACTGATATAATGCTAGTATACCTAATTCTGCATTTTAATTAAATGTGCAACAACATCATTTCAAAGAATGAGGAATTAGAGACAGATTAAGCTGCAACACCTTCACAGGAAGCTCCAAACACGCACTGACTCAATTTGTTTGCTTATACAAGGGCTTAAAATCCCACCCGAGCATTTCATCTCTCAGACCAACCATCTGGAATACAAGGCAGAAAAATATTCCTGTAAGACAAGCCATCTCGACGCTGCACTTTTGATATGAACCAGGTCGTGCTCTGTATCCACAATAAGTATCCAGTTTCTGCTTATGTATTCCTTCATACAAGTCAAAGCTCCATAGCAACAAGCTGGAGCCTTTTATGGCCCCCGTGCGTATTGTGGAGCATAATGAAATCCTGTTCTTGTTCTCTCATAGATCTCTGCAATAAAAGACACTCCGTAAGAGAAACTGAATTTGGCCCCCTCACTGGGTAAATCTTGTTGAGCATCAATTAATGACAATCAAATGAATGAGTCTCTTGCAGAGCGAATCAAGGCTGTGCAGAGAATCTCATTTGGTAGTTAAAAGCTCTCTGTTTGAGTCTCTTATATGCGTACAGATAGCAGTGTGGAAAGGAAAGAAGAAAATGATGAAAAACTACGGTTAAGCAATGTAAAGAGAAAAAAATGTAATATAATAAATAATAGACCATTCTGCCAGGCGTATATATGTCTGTCAGTTTCAAACCTCATATTGACATAATGTCCAAAGCCCTCATCTGTGGAGCTCTTTTGACAAGTCAAAGCCAGTGGTTGACATATCACAGTCCAAGTGATCAGGCCACATCCATGTCATGTAGGAGCTTTTGTCAGCTGTGTAACCAGGAAATGGGAGGGGGAACGTAGGTGAAGGTCTGCTGACGCTGACGGGCCGCTGCTGTCTCTCAGTCTGAGGTTTGGGGTCATCACAGCAGACAGCAAGGGAGCCATCAGCTTACTTATATTAATGGGATATTGTCAATATAAAGCAGTGGTCAGCAGCTTTTCATTCCAGCAATACATTACAGTAGCTTTCTGGTTTAAAGGTGCGTTAAGCTGTAAAATGGGCTGCTTAGTGAGTTGGAATGTAAATCCACAGACTTGGTTTACAACTGAACATGGCTGATAAACACAGCAGATGGTCTTTTCATTCGCTCTTTCCACTGACTTTCATTATAGTTGGTGGCAACCTCCTTATCACCCCTTTATCTTATCACATTTCCTGTATGGGACCATTCTGTTTTTTTTAAGGGTACAGCTCATTGGTCACCTTCCTCTTTAGATAAAGATTAGACACAAAAGCTCTATGTGGTTCCCACAGTAATTACAGGCCACAAGCATTTTTTTCTGAGAACTTGTAACATTACTATGACTAATTAATGACACCACACGCACCTGCACGGCTTGACGCATCCAACGACACATTTCAGTTTTCATAAGAAATTAATACAGATAGTAATGGTCTGATGTTGAAATAACTTCCCCATTCACTCATTCACTACTCGAGATTGGAGATGTGGAGGAGGATATTGTCACTACGGTTGTACAATCACACCATATACAATAACTATCTCCTCTTTGATGGCAGCAGGGAGAACAGGCTGCTGTGTGGAGTCTTCAATGACCCTCAGGGCCTGGGTCTACAGCTCCTGCAGCCTGGGCAGCTCACACCCAGTGATATACTGGTCCATCCTCACACCACCATCCCCAGAGCCTTACAGTCCATGCTGGTACTGCTGCCATACCAGGTGATACTCCCTACATTATATACACTAGCTTAATCTGTGGTGGGCAGTGAACCGAGTGATTTCAGACAGTTATAAATCATCATCATTTTGTGTCATCACTTACATGGGGCATGGGGTCACACAACTGTAATTTTCACATCTATAAAATTTGCTACTCCCACACAAGAGGCTTAAAATCCATCTGGTAACATTTAAAATTCTTGTTTTCTATTTGCACCAAACCGCATCAATGCCTCCAAAATTCAAAAGTCTTGAATTAATGGTACCATCTAAAACCTCTACTCATTTCTGCTCTACTCCAGGCTACTCCACAAGTTGTCTGTCATCTGCAAGTTGTTTGTCACAAAAATCACTGTAACAATAGAGAAAGATGCTAAATCTCTGCATCCTCCTTCTTTTTGCATTCGAAAACGACAACAAACTGTGCATCACAGCCGTCATCTAGTAAGAAGACAGACATAGTCCACTTAACGCAGGAGGTGAAAATTAAGTCCTGACATATAATTCATATGTTTCTGAGTTTCCTTAATGTAATGACAATAAGGCCACAGGAGGAAAACCCAACTCCCCTTACACCCCCACACTTCCACCTCTCTACCTCCCCCACAATACCAATACATGTCTCCCAAGCCATTTTCCATTAAATCCTGGTTTTAACCCTGATGACCCCACACATATACATTCAGCTCACACCATCCCCCTACTAGATGAGGGAATTAAATTAGTGCTACTGTGTGAGATATGAATCCTCTAGGCTGCGGCAACACCGGTCAGGTACTTTCAGCTTTAGCTGTGTGTGATTGGCTATGGAGAATGTTTATGAAGGGTAAAGGTGGCAGAGGGCGAAATGTCATGTAAACTGAAAAAAAAAAACTTACACACCAAATGTGCGAGCAGGACACTGAAGCGTGAAGCCAGTATCCCTCCTCCGTCTCCTCCCTCTACTCCCCCTGATTTTCTACCTCTTGGAAGATTGTGTTAAAAAAAACGGGTGAGTAATGCTCTGCTGTGCTACTTGACAAAGCATGGTCAACTGCTGTTTGACTCGTGTGTGTGTGCGTGTGTGTGTGTGTGTGTGTGTGCCAATTTAGGTGTGGGGTTTGGCATATATGGGTTTTTAAAGGCTGCCACAGTGCTATCAGATGCTGAGCTTTTTAGAATTAAGCTGAAAACTGTATATTTTTCCATTTTGAGGCCAAAATGTTGAATGTTGTTAAAGTTTCTGCAGATATTTTATTTCTGGCAGGTTAGAGCCTCCAAGGAAAGGTGTATCATAAAACTTTATACTGAGTTAATAATAAAAAAAAATATATAGCTTTGTACATTGCGCTATCCCTTGTGTGTGGTATCTCATTCGAATATAAGCCTCACTACTATTTCTGCACTCCTTCCTGGATTTCCTACGCCTTCCTTCTCTGTTTCATTACACAAATAAAGACGTTTCTATTTCCAATAGACAACAGTCATCCATCACTTACACCCTCAGTTGCTCAGCATGGGATGCCTTATACATAACTATCCTTTCTGGAAAAGACACAGGGTCAATAATCTCCTGAACTGCAGGAGCCAATGGCCATATTCATACTGGATCCACGTATGCTATGAACACACTGGGTGTACAAAGTCCTTAAATTCTATTTTAGGAAGTATATTGAAGTTTTAGTAAGTCTTAAATCAGCTTTTACGAATCCTGCAGAGCTTGATACAGCACTGTGCACCTCACGTGGCTCCATCTTTCCACTACAGTGAATCTGGCAGTAAAAGGCTGCACACACACACTGCTGCTGGCTATGGCAATGGTTATAGGTTGGCATCATCTGGATCTACAATTCCTGTCTTCCAAATAGCATCTTGACATTTCCATCAAGCTTAAAAAGGGCAAAACTGCTATTATCGTTGGTTAATGTTACTGTTTAAATATTCATAATTATACTGTACTCGGAGGTCTCCTTTGATGTGGGTAAGCCTCCGACTACACTTAAAATGCCACTTATGATGATGATGGTTTGCCAGTAAAGACAATAGACAGTATTGACTTTCTCAGAGCTTTCAGAGCACTCAACAGTGATTAACTGAATCGTCCACGCCAGAATTGAGTAACATTATAACCATTGATTGCAGGTACATTCTCCACCACTGAATATCTCCTAATAAAATCAGCATATACATCTTCTATACTTTAATGTGCACTGGTGCATAGCCTTTAGCGGCTGGCTGAGGTGCAGGCTTGTTACCTTGGTGACAGAATGAAAGGTCAGTACGCTCTGTGCACATGCACGTGCACGAGTGAGGTGCTACATAATCTTGTCTATGGAAATATCTGTGTCCATGTCACTGTACATGAAGCAGCTTATGAATATGCATGTCATCGTGGTGACACGGCAGAACAAACCAGTGCTGTCTGCATCATGTTGTAGTGGAATTATAAAAGGGAGGTGGTGGCGCCTTGCGTCGACGTGGCATGCACGGCTGCACTAATGTGGTGTTTACACACTGGCAGGTGAAATGCTTTCTTTAAAATGGATCAATGAGGGCAGCAAAGCCTCAGTAACTGAGGGGTCATCAAGGGACTCACAAATTGTGTCCAAACGTGTGTATACTGCATACTAATAGCAGGCAATTTCTAGTATGTGCAATATTAGTATGCAAATTCACAAGGTTAAATGGATGAGTATGCACACAATAAAGATGGTCACTGATTAAACCAGACCCATCATTTATGCCTTATTGTACCCACTGAAACAACCCAGAAAGGGACATTTTCCACATAAGATGACCACTTTTAACACTTCACCACAACCCTTTACATGGTCTAATCTCAGACGTCATGTCCTTACATTTCATTTCAGTGGTAGTGTCACACCAGACTTTATTTCCCCTTTTACACAGTAAAAAACATGTCATTTTCTGTTTTTACTATTATGTGGCTGTAGGTTCTAACTACTACACTACTCTTCTACACCTATATGGTTTTTCTTCTTCGGTAGGAACCAAAGGAAAGTCAAGACATTCTCTCTTTGTCTTTTTCATTCTCCCACACTATCTCTTTCTAACTTTTGTCTTTGCAAGTGATGAGCGAGCTTCGCACCCTTTGAAGCCTGCTGTGTGTGTGTGTGTGTGTGTGCGTGTGAAACCAGCTTTTTCTCTTCATTGTTTGACATCACAAAACCTTGGTCTCAGCTTGATAAAATATACATATGTACTGTCAGCTTAAAACATACGGCAGCATAATAAATCAATCACATGAATCAGCTGTGGTTCTTTTGTAATACTCTCAAAGCTATGCCCGCTAGCTAGCTATAACATTACTGTATTCTGCACCACATTAAGATAATCAGATAATTAATCCATACATGTATTTCCATTTTGGTTTAGAATCTGTGTTTATACAGTTTAGGATGCTTTTTTTCTGTGTATTGATGTACTTTCCTGCTCTGTGCAACACAAACCAAGAAAGCCACTTGGTGCTCATTAAAATTAGACCTGATTCTCTTTCTCACACTTTCACTTTCCAAAAATGAAGAGCATATGAGTATTGAAACCTTTGAACTGTGTAAAGACCAAAGTGGGTTATTATCACTGTGTGAAGAGAGACTTTTCTCCTCATTGTGTCTGACATCTCAGTACTTTGGTCTGAGCTTGATCGAGGGCATGTTTAGTTTCACTTCCTTCCTCTATTCCATTTCCTGATTTCCTGTGTATGTTGAGGTTCACTGCTGGTCTGTGTGAGAATGTTTCAGCAGCTGGTGGAGTTTGCGACAATGTTCTCATTCGTGAATACGTAGCTTATAACCCTGTGTCATGGAAAACAAAGGCAACAGTAGGCTTTACAAGTTAGAGGTGTCAGAGGAAATTTCCAGATTTCAATTTCAATCGAATTCTAAAAAATATTTAAACCAAATCCGACCTTGTTTTTCTGCGTTTAAGCAGTCGTTTCTGTTCTTACTAAACGCATCAATAATATCATTGTTTGTCACACTTGCTCAGTTACTGTAATGGGGTTAATGCCCTTCCTAACAACTCCTACAAGCAGTGTTTGAAAGTGCGGTGAAATCTAAGATTCAGCGGAACCCAAATGTTTTCAAGAAGCAGAAGGATGGAAAGACTGCATGTTGCCTGTTTGACCGCATGGTTTGTTTGTTGCGCCATGATGGCAATCCATAGTTCCTCATTACACTGAACCCCCTGATTTTCACAGAGTGAGACAAAAACAACTAATGATTATGTGGTGTTTTCTCTGGTGAAAAAGCAACATGCAGTTTGCATTTGCTGTGGTTAAGCAGCGTCTAGACTATGTAATTGAATCATTACAGCCCTGTAAAACAATGATCAAAGAGGGTGAAAATTGTGCTTTATTTTGATTTGAAGCCCTTTGAGCCCTTTGCAACTTTGAGCTCTTCGTTTTAAAGGGTTATAGCAAACCTTGTAAATCGCACAATTTCATACACCCAGTACAGATACATAACATATGGCCCCTCGATTCATCAAATCATTGCATAATTCCTATATTATTATTTCACCATAGAACAGACAGCACACTTGCAACAATTTTACAGCTTGTTCATCATGCATACAAGCAGTTTGCTGTTTTGTTTTTTTTATTTCTCAACAGAAGAGGCTCACTGTGCGGCCTATACAAATCGCCTAAACACAGTTTATATTGCATGATGAGAAGCTGCCCGCCCTGATGCCAACATCACACATGTGAACCCTCCAGAGATTCTGATGCATTGTGCTTTAATTACACGGCTAACACCAGCACAGCGGGCTAGCCCTTTAGGGTCCTTTATGTCCTTGGAGATGCATCTATGGAGGCCAGACAGGCTCTTTGTAACACTGTCCCATCACTGCCTTTGTCTTTCCATCTCAGCGGTCCCTTGGGTGAGGCCACAGTGGCGTCCCATGTGTTATTATTGGCCAATGATAAAGTGGCTGCCATGGCCCTCATGAATTATGCACAGTGTAAAGGGAAGCAACTCCACCCTCAGTTATGTAAATTTACTTTGAGGAGACAGGGAGGATACATTTTTCTTGGGGGGGTTGGGGGGGTAACACCCATTTTTAGTTGAACATTGATGCACTCATAGAGGGAGTTCACATGCTGTGGGGAAGCCATTTATACCATTCTTCTACTGACATACAAATAAAGTAGTTCCAGAAACAGTATTAGATGAACGTGTTCATGGCTGGTGTTTCCAAAAATAAATCCTTTGAACAGGAAGTGATGCGCTTCACATTTATTTCTTTTATGCAACAAACTGTACAAACAGAGTATGGTTTTTTTTTTTTTTTTTTTTTTTTTTAAACAAGCTGTTATAACCACCACGGTTGATGAGATGAACTCTGGGAAGTGTAGTCCAGTGTAAAGTATACACACATACACACATGAACTTGCATGTTACATTGCTAATTTTCCTCTGAATGTAGCATCATGACATGGCTCACAGAGTGAGTAAGCCATCCAACCAAGCATAAACAAACTGCCTATAAATAACAAAGGCTGGGACAGGCCAGGCTGGGCCAGGCTGGAAAAGGCTGGGCCAGGCTGGGCCAGGCCAGGCCAGGCCAGGCTGGGCCAGTATAGTTCACAACCTACAAATGGAAGCTCCTTGGTATGTCATGTCTGACAGCAATCACTGACCTATTGGTGTCCTTTTATCAGTAATTGTAAATGGACCAATCAGCTTCTCTTCTTACATCCCCAATCTAGTTTGGTCTGAAATGTCCGAGTAAAAGGATCCTTCAACAGTTAATCCCATTTCCATTGATGACATTATAATCCTATATGCTTATTTAAATTGTCCGCTTGACCTGTGTACTGAAGCTGAACAGCAGGTATCCAATTCGATTGTGAAAGACCAGTAACTGCATATCATATTGACCGCCACCGTGACATTGTGTTTGGAGTGCTTTTTTCCAGGAAACAAACCTAATCCCCCCTCTCCATCAGTTGAAAAGTGCAACCATAGAACTGACATTTAAACCTAAATCAGCCTGGTTTTCTTTTTGCATCAGATGAGAGCATTAGGGAACCCATTAATAAGTGTGTGTGTGTCACTGGTACAACCATTGTTTCTGCAGCAGGTCTGCAGGATCAGTAGGTGAGTGTCTACCTCACTGTGTGTTGTCACTGAGCCAGAAACCCAGATTCACTGTTATGAAGGCGAATATTAATCTGTTCCTGACTCCAGCTGTCCTGTTATTGAAGCAGATGGTATCTGACAAACAGGAGATATATGGCCCTATCTATCTATCTATCTATCTATCTATCTATCTATCTATCTATCTATCTATCTATCTATCTATCTATCTATCACAAACCAAACAAATTTTACTTGAATTCTCAATTTAAAAATATTACAATTAAAACACCTGGTTATTTGTGTGTGTGGTTCATCCTATGATATAAAATCATCTTCTCTTATTAGGAAAAGACAGAACAAAGCCTCATCACCACTTCACCTTTATCTACTGTTAGTCTACATCACCTATAGAGGGCAGATTGAGGAGCTCCGGGAATGTAGCGGTTCAGTGTCCAAAGATAGTGTGAAGATAAAAGTCAGTATAGGTAACTTATATTACAATGTTAGATAAAAGACCGACAGGAAGTTGGGGGGGATTTGTCACCTTTGCGTAAAGCATAACTTTAATACCTCACTCAGTTGGCCCAGTTAGGTGCCAACCAAATTCCGTTCAATTCTTTGTCAGTCTAGTGTTTCCTCCCTCGCTGCCAAACTTGCTCGCGTCATAAAACAACATGTAAGAGCTCCTCACATTGGTTAGGAGCCTATCTTGTCTTCGGAATAGATCCAACTCACAAACACACATTGGGTGAATAAAAATATACACTAATATAATGTGTTAACTTGTTGTACGTAGCCTTTTCTTTTCAACCCGAATACACCACGGGGGCGGTAACCAGTGGCATAACCACATTTATGAAAGTTAAGATTTTCTTCATACTAAATGCTAATTTGTGCATCACACCGTGCCGAATTTGATATATAGTTGTTCTCATTCATAATAGGCGTCAATCATTTTCATACACGCGTGTACATTTACTAGGCAACAAGATAAATCTTAAACTGGCATATTTTTTTACATAGTCCGGTTGCGCTCTCCTCGTTGGGGTTAAGTTGTAGTTTGGCGACGCAGCAGGGAAGAGCTGCTTCAGGCGACTCTTACCTGGGACATTTGAGGTCGGAGGTTGATCTCCTTCAGGTTGATGGTTTGGGGTCTCAGGTTGTTGAGCAGATGGCAGAGCAGGACTCCATCCCGGAGGGTTTGGGCCAAGTCAAATACCTGTGCAGACTCCCATGTAACCCGGTGGTTAGCTGGGAGCACGTTGCAGTTGATTAACCACAGCGCGCACTGCCTCCAGTACTCCATCATTATTATTCAGAAGGACGAGCTTTTTCTTAAGAGAATTTGTTTCTTTAGAAAGTGAAACTGCTGGACGGCTCGATGTTGCACCTTTAAACCGTGTCCATGCTGTATTCAACAACTGTAAAAACCGGATGAAAACAGAGCTGGACCGCTGTAGAGAGCTGGCACGGATGCAGGCAGCCGCTCGGAGGATGACAGTCCGGTGTACTGAGGCTGTGGATGGAGCGCACCCCTCCTCCCTCTCTCTCTCTCTCTCTCTCTCTCTCTCTCTCTCTCTCTATCTCTCAATGTCTCTCTTCCCTCCCCCTCATCCAGTTCTTTACCTCTTCCGCTTGCAACCCATAGGCTCGTTGAGTAGGCTACTGTATGAAATGACAGTACAAGAAATAACAAGATACAGCTCTTAGCCACACTGAATGTTTTTGAAAGTGCAAAACACAACATAGTAAACATGCATTTCCTTAGATTAAACTTTATATTGAACTACTGGGTGTAATGCACCATTCCCAATGTGTTCTCCTCATCCAAATCTCAAATAAAGGGGAAGTGTTCATGATGCATAAAGGGTGTTTTTAGAAGTCCTAATCTTTCATTTGCATGAGTGAATCATTAGAGTTTGGAGGAACCAGTGTGTCTCCTGCAGGACACAACTGCAACTCACATTTTGTCCTCTGTTCTGAATTGTCTATGTAGCTGTTTTTGTTGTTGTTGTTGTTGTTGTGAATGTTTGTTTTATTTTGCATCGCATTGTGTTTTTGTCTTTTATGTACCGCAAAACAGAAAAATCAGTTTTAACTGAGCCAGGGCAGTTTTAAATGTAAATGTTTTGTTATTAATGTTTTTATTTTTTTAAATGTCAAAGACAAACTGCATGTGGAGGTTGTATTGATGCTGTGGTGCTGACTACTGCTGTATATCATGTATGTATTCATTCAAACACATGACATCATGTTCTACTATAAAATACCTATTAGGACTCCTCATCTAATAAAGCCATTTCCTGTTTTAATTATACACAACAAATGTATTTCCTCTGTTTTGGAGAACAAAACCACTTACTGCTTTTACTATACTTCCATGCTAACATGGCATCACACATTTCACAAATGTTCACGCTGTTTGTCCAATATAGTTACCATGTTGTATAAATGTGCAAGCTGCCTTTGCTTAATTTTTCACCAGGTAGCAAATAGTTTTATTAAGTAGCCTTTTAATTAGTTAGAGGCTACCCCTTCCTCCCTCAGTAACTACCATAAATGTGAAATAGGAGAGAACACCTGCAACATCACTGTTGGGCTCTGCATAAAGCAATTGGCTATATAAAGACTGTACAGTAAATAAGGATATACAGTATGAATCAGAATGGACAAAAAAGGAGCAAACAACAAGAAGACATGATAAAAGTAGAACATTTGTTGTATTAAATACAAATACAACCCTGTATAGTAGTACATGGTGTGCAGAAATGTGCTGGTGATCACATTAACAGTGGTGTTTGGTTTGCTCTCACAGTACAGAAATGAAGAAGAGAAGAAGTGCAAACTTTTCGGATTAATTTCACTTTGCAGATAGAAATAAGAGACGGGCATCGGCAGAGCAATGAATCAAACAGAATAAAAACAGCACTATGTAAAGAATGTATGTGGATGAATCACACTGGACATATGTATGTGATTGTACATACACATATACAATGCAGTCACTGAACACTCGGGCCTGTTCAAACAATGTTCAAGATAAGTCTCCCGCATTTGCATTTGTAAACACTTGTTTTGCTCACTCTGTGCATGTCAGTTCCTCATCTCTTCTCTTCATATTTGTGCAGAGGATTTGGAGGAATGTCAACACTCTGTGGTTTGTATGTATTGTATTCATATGGAAAGCGATGAGGCACGGAGGGAACTTGTGTGGTTCCGTTTCAAGCGTCCAGCTTTGTCTTCCACTGGATTCCATGGCTAGCATAACGCAGATGACAGGAGAGGTGGCCTGCGGTCGGATGCTGGTGTGCCTCTCAGCACCCTTCTCCTGTTTCAGCTTCCTCTCTAGGACTGGAAGGACAGCCATGCAGCCAGACAATTATCAGCCTTTCCTTCATTATAATGCTGAGAGGAAACACGCGCGCACACACACACACACACACATACATTGATTTTTAAGTGTACCGTGTTATTGAGGATGCTTTATTGCAGCTTTTTTATTGTTGGAGCCATTATCACACACAATGTACATGAGATGTTGATGGAAATCATACATTTAGGATATTGCAGTGCTGTTTGTATTAAAACAGTCTTAGATTTGTGATTGCCTTCTTCTTCCATCAATACACAGATGAATGACTTGTTTATTTCTGGGTTATTTCACCTTAAATATGAGCAGGACTACAAGGTAATGACTAACTGTGTCAGCTTCCAAGAAACAGCACGATTACGTTTGGGCACATATGGCAGATCCTACTGCCAGGATTTCTTTTCTTTATTTTTTTTTTCCACTGTCAGAACACATAATTAAAGTGCTTCAACAATCAAGTGCAATCTTATTGAGCAAGAACAAGATGACACAACACCAAAAGGGGGTTAATAATGTAATGTAATATAAGATTTTTTTTGCTAAATCATAAGATGTGATTCAATGTTTTTTTAATAGAAGATACTTTTTTATTGTCTTCTAGGGGTTTAGCCCCTTCATTTCCAGGCCGAAAACTGCTTTTGTCCTACTTCCATTAATGTATTGCACGTCCTCTTTTTCAAAATAGCCCTGAAGAAATATTACATCTAAACAGTTGCATTCCCGATTATATACAGTACTGTCCAAACGTCGGAGAACACGTTCCCATTCCCGACCATGGTCTCAGACATATGTATGTATCAAATATGCTCATTAGAAAACAAGTAATCAGTGAAATCTATGAGATGGTTGGTAAAAACTGACAGCAGCAATGGACTTACAACAGCACCATAATACATTTTCACCTGTGATATTACTGTTTAACAACAACTACTGTTCATTTTGCATGTAAAGACCAGAGCTATTGATATGCTGATTGACAATGAGGTTCAATCCATCAGACCAGAAGGATAGATCTGCGTGGGAAACTGTAAAACCAGCACTTCTCACTCCCTCATTGCCACCACTGAGTTGCCCTTGAGCAAGTCCCTTAACCTCATCCTGCTCAGTGGCTGGCAGATCACACTGTGGCTGTCTTCCAGGTATGAAAGGTATGAACTGTGTGAATGTGATCAGGGTTTTAAATGAAAGGAGAGCATTGCGCTCAGTGAACTCCCCTGAATAAATAAAGGTAAACAAATCAAAACTCTAAGAACCATGATCATCCAATAGTTGTTGGTATTTTACTATGGAACAAAGTGGTGTATGACCAACCAGACTAATTGCTACCAGGCTAATTAGTAATGATCTTTTTAATTTGTTTTGCCAACCATAGTTGTATCCGCTGCATTTTACCCAGGCTGGAGCGTGAAATAGATAAAGAAATGACTCAACATTGAATAAATATCACACATAGAGTTAAATTAAAGTGTCACAGTGCAGCTTGTAAATGGATCCACAGCATTGTGTCCAGGTCAGCATGCCTTCATGCCTTCCTTCTAACACATTACTTTGCAAGTTTTGGCATCAAATGACATGGAGTGGCATCCTCTCCACCTCCTACTGTCCTGCCAGATGATCAAAGCCCCCAAAAACTCAGCATCTCCCAAACACGCAGGCACTGACACATTGTCTGCACTCCATCAATATCTTCTTGCTATCCTGCCAGGCTGTAATTTAAAGAGCTTCACCCCGCTCATTGTGCCACTTGATCTGGTGACAGTGGCTGATCTATTTGTGCAGCTCTTCCATTCCCTCTGTGAAGGGCATGTTATCTCACTGCCAGAGAAAGCAAATGCTGTCCATTTCCTGCATGTTTGCCTTATTAAATGCCTTTTGTACCTGTGACTTAATGTATTTACATACATTTAAACCTTATGTTAAGTCGTGTAATGTTTGTTTTTGTTTTTGTTTTTTTTCTGCAATTTTTCACTTACAGTCTAGTAAATACCTCCAGATTCCCAGAATGACATACAACACAACAATAACCCAGAGGTAATAGTGAAGGCGATTATAGCAGCTTTGGTTCATTGTTTTCTAATTGGTATTGATTGTGTGACCCTACCCTTAGCACTCTATTTTACTGGTTTAGGAGGCCAGTAGAGAAATCAATGGACTGGGATACCCATGAGAGCCTGGGATAAGTGAAGCCCGACCGGGCCTTGCAGGGTTTCGTCAGAGTTGGAGCACTGGCGGGGATCAGCTGGGGAACCGTCAGGCATGTGCAGGATGAAATTAAAATGACAGATTTTTGAACGCTAGAGAGTGCAAAACAACTAATAAATTAGGTGTTTAACCTTTGAGGAATTTAAAGAAAAGATTAATGATGTTAATAAAACCGTCTGAATTGGAACACATGGGGCCTAGACCCAGACTCAGAGGGTTGCCACGTTGCATCTTCCCAGAGAGCTTCAAAAACCCAGCAAAGAAGAACTGACGGTGTCTTCAACGGCATTTTGATTCTACAGCAAAGTCAGAAGAAAACAGAAATATAACACAAGTAGTGATAGATTAATAGACTTGATCCCTACTGTATCCTTCAACTATTTGCTGTTATGAATAAATATTACAATTTAACTACAACACACAGATTTAATTTTTGACTGACCTTGGGACCCCTTACTAAAACATCTGTGTGTATTTGTGTCTCCTTATCATTTTTAGATGTCTAGTACCACCAAAGTGACCACCAAACTGTTTTTTTTCTTGGCTCACCATTGGTGTCTGCTTATCAGCAAGCTGGTAGGACCCTCCCCTTGTGAGAAGATCGACACTGACACACATCAACATCTCACTACACACAAAGTGGAACGATACGAGGCGACGAAGAGGCTCTAAGGTAAACACAAACAAAGTTTTTGACATAAAATTACAATTCAGGAGTTTGTAATGATCGTGAGTTATTAAATGAAAAGATGCAAGCATTAATATTCCGTTAGAAAACAACAGTGTGTTCTGTCTAACAAGGATTATGAAGTCTTGAAATGCGTTTTAATAATTTTCCAGTAGGCCAGATATAATGTAATCAAATAAATGGTGCATCCTTTACATGGTGACTTCATTGAAATAACGGCAACTACAAAAACACATGTTCAAATATAATTTGCAATAAACAAAGTTAATTGCATTGACATGCTGACTGTTGCATTCATCAATTTAAATACTAACTTTAACCTAAAATGTGGAAGTATTTTAGCTACTGACTACATTTCCAGGATAGGAAATTAAGTCCTGGCAACAGTCTCTTTTTAAATGTTATGTTTTAAAACAGGATGAAACCCTTCCAATATTTCACTTCATTCCTATCTATAATGAAAGCAGATGGCCTTGACTGCGGCAGATAGAGCCATTGGGGCCATTATCGGGGCAGCAGTGGCAGATGCAGCGGGTAAGATAAACTGTGTGCGATTCTGATGCTGGGGACTTAATTACAGTAACAGGGCTTTCCATTCTGCAAAGTTCATCATCAAGGTCTGCTACATGTTTTGATGCTTTCCAGAAGGCTTCTAGTATTTCCTATCATTTCATACATCACTTTTTTTCCCCCCTACACATTGTTGTTCCTAGTTATCTACCTCGCTGTGGAAAGTAAGTTCCACTATTTGATATTAAATGTACCGCACAAAGGCTCCCTATTGTGCTTGTTAGATGTTGCAATATGCAATGTTAAACCGCGCCTGAATGTTTCCTTGAGAATTGTGCAGACACATTATCACTACCATTATTCATTTGCAACATATGTGCATGCAGATAAAGCACAGGGGTGGTTACTTAATAGTTTCAGCAACAGCGTAAATGAGCTAAGATGAACTTTTATTTATTTGTACCAGTTGTTGCTTGGTTTCTGCTTAGAATCGGGATTTCCTTACTCCAATGTAAGACACACCAACCACGTTTTAAATGTTATCTATTAAAAACAGACTGTTTATACAATATGTCATGTCAGCCACATAAAAAAAAATAAAAAAACTACTAACAAAACTAACCACTGCTTTCCCCCCTCTTTCTTTTGTGTTTGTGTGTCCTCCCACCCACGCAGCCCAGCCCATGCATTGGATCTACAATCCAGACAGGCTCAATGAAGTTCTCTCTGATCTGGAGCCCTCTCCAGAGTTTCGGCCTCAGTCAGCAAATCCCTTCTACCGCAGGAAGACAGGCGAGCAGACCTGTTATGGAGACCAGGCGTACGTCCTGCTGGAATCACTGAGTCAGTGCGGAGGTACTGAAATTCACCCAGACACAGGCAGCGACCATGTGTCATAGATCTCAGTGCCCGTGTTACAGTAGATAGCAGCATTATTTAATCAGCGGCATATTGTTGTACATATCAAACATTACTATGGTATAATAATTACTTGAGAGAAAAAAAAACACCAAGATTGTTATATTGCTAATGTTTCTAAAAGCATGAGTACATATCCCATAAATCCTGTTATTTTTCAAGGAGGATGCTGCCTTTAAAGATTTCAAGGATTAGTCTTTTTTTTTTTTTCTCTTTAACATTTTGGAAGTGACTTTTCCAACAACCTTCTCTTCTTTGCGTCATCAATGCCACTGCGAGAAACTAAGATAGCTTTAGATCTTTTTTTTTTTCTGCAAAATCTGATGTGACATCAGTATACCTAACTTTCATGACTCTACTTGTTTGCACGAATGATACTAAAGTCTTAAAATTAAGGTCCTGGTGTTTTGTTTTTTTTGTTTTTTTTATGTTAAAAAGTGATATGAACCACCTTGCTTTTTGACTGTGCACATTATATAAAATGTGTATCGGCAGTCTGTTTTTAATAATGAACAAACAATAAAACCTAAAATGTGGAAATGTTACATGCATTGCTCTTCCATAAAACATAATGATGGGTTTTCTAAAAAATACACGTCATGTGTTGGCAGATGTCGATGTGCAAGACTTGACCGGCCGCATCTATAAGTTCTTTGGTCCAGGAACAGTGTACGACCTGCCTCTCAATGATCCTTACCGGAAGAAAGGGGGTAAATGTTGAGTTCGTCTGTAATGTAACTCATTTAACCAAATAACAAGTCAGTACTGTGATATCTAACAAACTGCAATGATCTATCAACTCAACTGCTCAAAAGGATGTGAGAGCCTCTGTAACCGTCTGATAACACTGTGTAAAATGTTTTTCCTACCAGCTGATGGGGAATTCCCTTTCCATGAAAATATTCCATACCGTCAGACTGTTTTGCTGCTTTTACTGTGAGGACATCTTATAAATACAGCTATAAATCACCATAACACCACAGAGCACTCTTGGGTACATTAAACCACATACTTGCCAGCCTCTTTACGCCTTCGTGTCTTGTTTGGCATGAATATTAGAAGAACTGCATCATCATCATTACGGGCAGTGATAGGTGTCATGACTGAACAGACAAAGAAAAGAGCTCCACCTACAGAAACTTAAACAGCATCGACAGAGAGGCCGAGTAAAGACGCATTACATGAGACTTTTTTGACAAGTTATATGTAAAAACTGCAGGACAGAAATATAAGAAAAGTGTCACTTTAAAATTGGTTGACTCATATCAAGGGATGTTGTTGGTATTTGTTAGGCCCCAAAGCCATCCTCCCCATTGACGGCCCATGGAGGAACGGGAGCCTGAAAGCTTTCATCAGAAATGTGGACGCTGGCAAAGACGAAACTGGTAAAGATTTCAGATCATAAATGCATTAAAACCTTGCCAGGCTGATGTTGTTTTTTTTTGGGTTGTTATGTAATGTACGTTTATGTCTGTTTGAGGCTGCGATGTGGACTGTCAGATGGACGGTGTGACCAAACTGGCTCCAGTGGTGGCCATGTATGCCGGACGACCTGAAATGCTAGAGAAAGTGGAGAAAGCCATACGGGTCACCCAGAATAATGACATGTGTGTTGCTGTGACGTTGGCTGCAGCAAGGTCAGAAAGTTTCAAAGATGGTCGTCTTCAAACTGACGGTATTACAGTCATAAAATGATCTGAAGAGGTAAATGTTTATAACTTATGTCTGTGTGTCTGATTCTGTATGTGTGATGTCAGGTTTTTGGAGCATTTCATTCTGAATGGTTCAGGCCACAACAGTGTGGATGCAGTGCTGACTCAGCTGAATGATCCAAAGAGACAGAACCCTCAGGATCTGGACAAGGCTGTCATTGGTACGTTTAGTTAAACATTTTGTAAAATACACTGATCCACTTTTTTTTTTATTGAGAGTTAGATGAGAAGATCGATACCACTATAATATTAGTCCAACAAATATGGAGCTGTAGCCAGGAGGTAATTAGCTTAGCTTAGCATAAAGACTAGAAGCAGGGAAACATCTTTAGCCTCTATGTTGCAATGCACTTTCCAGTGAAACAAAATATTTGAGGGGTGTAAGTTACAAAAAGGATTCAAATCAAATCCCCTTTTTTTTTTTTACATATAATTGGCATATAACAATATAAATTAACAGTTAACACGGATACACAGGAAAGTTTATTTTTATTTTGATGCTAAGCTACTGTAAGCTAATCCACTCCTGGCTCTTCTCATCTAATAAGATGCAAAAAGACTCCAATGTTTATACCTTTAACAACACTTTGTATCTCTCTTCCTATATCACTCCTGAAGCGCATATTCACCATGTGAAAGACAACCTAGCCAAGACATCCAAACAGCTCGTACCTGCTGTGTTCACAAACACCTGAGGTAAGCCAGTCGGTAGCAGCAGGATCCAGGTCTGTTGACTTGGCATAGCTTTCTAACCCTTTCACTCAGTATATATCCGTTAGTAGTCCTTCTAGCCTTTGATCTCCTGACTAATGGTCTCCTTCCTCCTTCCTTTTTCATTTTCCCCATCCCGCTGAGTGGAGTGTCTCAGATTTTACAGGGTTAAAAGGTTGAGATGGTTAACGTACACGTCATCAGTTCTGTAACACTGTAAAATGACTGTACACAGAACATAAAGCAAATGATGGTGTTTTTTAGTAATAACATACATATTTTCTGACATTTATGTCTCAATCTGGCATTTGTGTTTTAATTTTGGGTTTGTGTCCAGTTTTGCCTGATGCGTTCCAGGGAGCGCTTCATGGAGTCCTGACGCTGAACCGGCTGGATGAAGCCGTCAGGGACACCATGCGCTGCGGGGGATGCACCGCCAGCCGAGCCTCCTTCATAGGAGCGTGTTTTGGGGCACAGGTACGGTATGAATGTGAATGTCGGGCTTAAAAACTGTCATCGCTCACAATTATTATAGTACATATACAGTTAAATAAATATCTTATATTGTCTTATTTGCTACTAACACATTTAATAGTAGTGTTAAAGGTTATTGGCAACACAATTAGTTCTATAAAGTAAAGGGTGCGCACAATTAAAAACAATGACCAGCCTGGGATGTCATTCATTCATTCATTCATCCATTCATTTAATCTAAATAATTTTAATTTGATCAAGTTTTAGTTCATTATGGAGATTCATAATCCTCCAAACAATACAAAAAAACAATACTGTCACTGTAATGTATAAATCCCTGGTGACATTATCCAACTTCTATTATCCAACTATCTTTTAATGTCTTTACCATATTATGGTATATTATTATTTCTCATTTTGTAGCAGTAAAATATTTTAGGTTTTATAAATAGGTTTGATTTGTAAAGTAGCCTACACACCTGTTCAGTTTGTGCATTCTTTCCAGAAATTCTCCAAATAAAGTGGAAGAGAGTTGCTTTCCAGGTGGTAATACAACTGTTATTACATTTTCACTGTGTAAATGGAAAATCAAAAAAAAAAAAAAAAGATTACTGATACCACAGCGCTAATGGGAGAAGTAGCTGCACTGGTTTACTGCTGTCAAACTAAATACTAAACTGATGCTTAATAACGTTTTAGGTTTTACATACCTGCTACTGTACCAGCAGTAGCAGGTATTGCCGTCTGTAATTGCTGAGCTCTTATTGTGAAAGCTTTTTGCCTCCCGGATGTTTTCAGCTGTCGTCTTGATGTCTTTTCAGACGGGCCTCCAGGGAATCCCAGAGTCTTGGAGGGAGAGGACATTCAGATATCCTCTGTTGTTGGAGCTAGCCGAAAATATGGTCAAAAAAAGTCAACAGTTGTAGTTAAGCTTTGAATTTGCCTATGGAGTATATATGGAGCATAGATAATTGACTTTCAATGCTTGTTTTTGAAGACTTCCTAAAGTTGCAGATGTACTTTGACGTGACAATCCATGACAGTCGCACTCTAAAGTCTTGTACTGAGTGAAACTTGAATCTATTTGCTCTGTCAAAGCTGCATTATGTTAACAAGTAAAAGTCTGTATTTATGCCGTGCTGAGGACATGAAACACATTTCTCCACAGCGGCTGTATTTAAAAAAAACAACAGTAGCCAATAAATTACGTTTAACGTTGCCAACATGTCTGTACTATTGTTATATTATCTGAATTTAACTTCTAAACTGCTAAAGTGGACAGCTGAGATTTACTAATCTCAGGAAACATGCCTCGCCTTGATGAAAAAAGAGATCGTGCTAAGGTTTAGTTTCAGCAGGGTTCAGTCTTTTTCATTCCCCGGAGCTCATTCTGTTATTGGTGAAGTGAAAGAGCAGATACTCACAGATTTACTACTGGAACAACCAGATAGTGCAACCTATTCCTCCCTCGAAGGAGCTGTTCTGCCTTCCTAAAAGTGCTGACTTCCATATTCACGTGTTTAAAGCACCCGCCCCAACAATTCTGAAAGTTAGCCAAGCATAAAGCATAGCCAAGGCCTTAATATCTTTGACATAGTGCGGTTGTAGAAAATGCAGTGTAGGCTACTATTGGAGTCCATTAGATTTTTTTTTTTTTTTTTTTTTTTTTCATTGCTTACTGACTTGTTGAAAAATGATAAATAGGCAGGCAATAGGTCAAGTCTGTTTCAAATATGAAACATGTCAAGGTTAATGTTTTAAATCAATACCATTATGTAAAGCGGTATTACATGTCAGTTTGGCAGCGCGATAAGAAACAGTATAAGTCATATTGATGGGAAAAACCTACAGCAGTCCCCGTTGTGTAGCCGAAACACAACCCGGGATTAAAGAAAACGTCTGGATGAAGAAACCTTCGAGCCATCATTTAGCTGAGTAGGGAGGTTGTGGCTAACGGTGCGTTGGTAGGTCCACAGAAGGGAAGTCATTTGATTTCTCTCTCTGCCTGACTTCCTCCCACACACAGCAGGTAGCAGGCTCTGTCTGGCATAATTACATCCAGACCTGAAGACTGTTTTTTTGTTTTTCCAAAACTGCCAAAAAAAAGTCCACTTCCTCAAGATTTAAGAGATTTAAGATAAGGTGAGTTCCATGAAAATTATGTTGTGGAAGTATTGTCAGTTTAATAACTTGTTCATTTACATACATTTATGTTTTCTTAAGCTTACATTCACCAAAAAAGGAAAACGTGTTGTTTTCTGTTAATGTGATAGTGTTATTTCTCCACATAACTTCATATAACAATAACAAGTCAAATCGTATTTACTGCAGTTTTATGAGGAGCGTATGGGCAGATAGTATAGGAGAAGTGTAGCCACAATCAGCACCATGCTGTTCTTTGAGCACTATGGTGATTTTACACTATGGTGATTTGACCTACCTGCATTAAACCTGCATCATTGTGGTGTAAAAGAGTTACAATATCTCCGTGTGCCCCATGATCATCTGACTTGCAGTAGATGAAAATGTGAACTCGAATATGAATTTCAGTCTGGAGTCAGGCCATGACTTCTCCAAAAAACAAGACAAACAGAAAAATGCATGAGTAATGGTACATTTTCATTCAAACACAGCAGTTTTCAATTATTTAAAATACCCTTTCCCATGCAAGTAAATGTCCACCACTTTGTATATATAAAAAGAAATCAATGGTAGGCTATTTATACAGACAGTGGTCAGTGAGGGGTGACAGGCAAAAGGTGTGAGGTCACATGTTCCAGCCAAACATTAACAGCATTGCATAGCCTGGCGCTGCGGCAACATATTCACACACACACCCACACAGTTGACAGATGCACCAGCATCATTAATCCATCATCATTAACTTGAACATAGCCTGGAACAGCAGCCAGTGTTTTTCACATTACATAGACTTGCATTCATTACCAGTTTTTCAGCTTGTTGCTGCCGCATTAGCGGTCACGTGTGTGTGTGTGTCGTTACTACTTGGTACTCGAGAAACTGGCGCGTGAGTAGGTGTCTGGGTTGAGAGTGACGGATGAACTTCAGCTGAATTCTCTTTCTCCTGGTCCTCGGAAATTTTTGTAACAAATTTAAGCAAATTGCTTTGTTTTGCCATAATTTTCATCTTTAAAGCACTACCACTCAAAAAACCATCATCAAAATCATAATCAAAAAGCAAACAAGAAGTGTTTTGTGTTTTTTTTTTTTATTGGTTGTCAAATAATTGAAACAGTGTTCATTGACTACTTTCCACTGGATGATCCAGCAAAAAAAGTAAGCCTTCTTAATGGGTGGGCCTAGGTGGGCCCACCCACTGACCTGGTTCCAGGATATCCATGATGATGATGACATGAATGTATTTAGCTGCTGCTGTATTCATACTTAGTTTGCATGTGGTTTACATACTGAAACTGCAGTTGAGAGAGCAAGATATGTTCCTATTAGGATGTAAGGATGTATAACCTGAAGTATCTGTGTGTAGGTAAGTACCCTACATACCTATTCCTGACAAATATCCTGTGACCTTTTTAGTTCAAAAACAGAATATAGCGCCACCACAAGCACACGCTTGGTTCCTTCACTGTGTCATTTTCATTTCCCTCTTTTTTAACTTGTAGGCTAAATATGAATTCAGGTGATTTGGTTGTGTAACGAAATAGCATATCGATTCCCAACTAGCACTTTTCTAATAAATTCGCAATGCATTGTATTTATATATCATATTTTAATTGTCCTAATTTTGACAAACATAACAAAAAATGCTGCCATAAGACATATCTCTCCATATTCTATTTTTTTTACGCTTTTACAGAATAGTATCCTACTTATTCTCTTCTACACTTCTTGGCTGAAAAGCTGTGATGGCAACATTTCCGCATGATGTGAACACAACAAAAGATTAGTGACGGCAAAGAGGAAAATGGCGAAGCAAGAGAGTTATCTCCACTGCTGTATAGTGTGTCACGCATTATGTTGAGTTACAAGCGTTAGTTTCCGTCGTACAAACCTAGTGGGAATTCACCAGCCGTTTGCAGGCCAGTCGACCGAAATGAACCGTAATCTGACTAAATCTTGTGTCGTGTAGTTGCTGTTTTAATTGTTATCCGTTGCTGATTAAAATAACATTGACAGTAAACGTTCCCATCTAACGTTATCGAATGGCGTCATGTATTTTCTGCTGTGGGCGGGGATGTGAATTATCTTGTCAGTGTACTATCTTTGTCAGAACCAACAGCTGGGTGGGAACTCCAACAAAAAAAGTTGCTTCAATGACATTTTCTACAAGGATGGCAGTTTGACTGTGAAACGAGCCAGCTATAGTACTAAGACTTTATTATCCAGGCGGTGACATGGATTTTAATGTGAAGCGGTTAGCCGCGGACGCTGGTACCTTCCTGAGTCGCGCCGTACAAGTAAGTTTAACCGTCTTGTTCTTTGAAGCCGTTGCTAACTAACATTAGCTTGATAGCTTAGCCAGTCAGGTAGCGTTAGCTCGCTCGCTAAGCGGCTACTTTGGCTGTTGTTGTTGTGTTGCTATGAAATTGTCACATGAGAGAAAATATTCTGTAACAAAGTTAGCAACAATTACACCACAGTAACATCGAAGCAGTAACATTAACCGCGACATCTCAGTCTCTGTTTAAAGCCAACACTGTTCAACAGAAGAATCAAAGCAGGCCTCAGAAACCATTAAAGAGAGCAATCATCAGAGATGCCATTCATGGCACCGCTACGTTTCTCCCTCTAGTGTATCGCTTACCTTGAAATAAATTGTGTGCACACTACAAATGCATATTTTCTGTTGTCAGTTCACAGAGGAGAAGCTTGGCCAGGCTGAAAAGACAGAGTTGGATGCCCATTTGGAGAACCTTTTGGTCAGAGCTGAGAACACCAAGCAATGGACAGAAAGGATCATGAAGCAGACAGAGGTCTTACTACAGCCCAACCCAAGTAAGAGCAAACCACTTTACTAACCTGACTGGACTGAGGGACTCTTCTTTGTCTCATTAAAATTGTTCAAATACATCTTTAAAGTGGATATGTTATTGAATTAGGTATATGGATAAAACACAAGATAAGTCCTTTTCATAATAACTGAGCTATACAGTTACTCAGGAAACGTCTCAAGCACTGTTGCATGTGTGCGCCTTTGCTAGAAAGGTCACTTAATAAACGATAAGCATCTCTGAGACGGTGTTTGTGATACACCAGTGCTGTGTGTGTAGGGTGCCTGTGAAGTCTGCAAGCTCAGCTGTGCATCCTTTCTTTGCTCACACCATGTTGCCATAATGCTGCAGCACAACAAACACAGACGGACCATCTGCTGCTTACAGTCTTGTGTAACCGTCTTGGATATGTTAAACTGGATTTGTTCTACTTTTTCCATACTCATAAACAACATACCACAGATGTGCTGACTGTGTTAACGTTCGCCCACTTGATAATATGACATCCAATCAAACTTGACAATTGGTTTGTTGACTCGCATCGTGATAGCAACCAAGTGTAAGCCAGGCTGTTTGGAGCAGATTTAGACTCACTGTCCCGAGGTCACTGCCTGCATTTGGCTCCCTCACTGTAGTCTTATGACTTTGTAATTGAGTTTTCTTGCAATCTGCAGATGTCCGGCTAGAAGAATTTCTGTATGAGAAGCTGGAGAAAAAAGCCCCTACGCGAATGAACAACCATGAGCTGTTGGGACAGTCTATGATCGAGTCAGGAAATGAATTTGGTCCTGGAACTGCCTATGGTGAGTGACAGACTGAGCCTGCTTCTTGCTACCTCTGATAAACAGCACTCTGTCTCGCTAAGACGTGTACATAGGGTTGAGTTGCCAAATTGTTACAGTCTGACATTTTGTTACAGGAAATGCTCTGACAAAATGTGGTGAAACGGAGAAGCAGGTTGGTGGGGCAGAGCGGGAGTTCATTCATAGTGCAGCCATCAACTTCCTGACACCTTTCAGAAACTTTCTCGAGGGCGACTTCAAAACCATCCTGGTGAGCTGGACTCATGACTGTTAGTCTTGAATAGGGACCCTGAAAACCCCTGAAAATTGGAACCAGTTCTTAACATTTTTAGAAATTAAAATGTTTTTGAAGTAGCTTCTTTTATCAGTACTTTTTTTAGCATTTTAGTGTAACTTAAGGTTGCACTACAGCATCTACTTTATCAAACAAGGATAAACATACAAAACTACTGGCTGAGACAGCAGCCGCCACCCCCTCCCTCACCCCACCCTCCCTCCAGCGGTACCTGCAGGTAGTGAATCACATCAGCAGCAGCGGGATGAATGACTGATGTGTCTGTGTTCCTCATTTGTTGTTCTAAACTTCACTCAGTATTTTGATTTCAGGAATATTATTTATGTTATTGACATTTTAGTTTCATCTGTTTCCAGTGAGATATTATTGAGTTTATGTAGTGACTTTGTACTATATTAAATTATATTTAACATATAAATCAATTCTAATCTTATTATTTATTTATTTTTTGTTAATGAAAACGAATTGATAATAATCTTGATGAAGAACCACACTGATAAGGAGTATTGAGAAGTAGTAGTAGTTTTGATTAAATCCTAACAATGCTCATCCCTGCTCTTGAATCTGTTCACAACACTAGTGGCTGTAGAGTGTAGGCCAGTATAGTCCCTGTCAACCATGATAATCGGATATCACATTGAACTCTATTCAATATAGACTTCAGTTGCTGTTAAGTTTAATAAATAATCTTAAAACATTCAACTTTTAAATGATCAAATCTGTAAAAGCAGTTTCAGACATCAAAGAAGGGTCAGTTCAGAAATAGTATGGCAGTAAAGGCTTCTTTACTTCTTTAACAGAACCGAATAGTACGCTATTCCCTATATAGTACGGTGTGTAAAAATAGATATCAAGATACAGGCATTTCAAAACTTTTGTTAGCAGGGAGGAGCGAAAAAAGTCTGTTTTTTTTAGCATAGGTATCTCAACTGAAATAGTACTGCAAAGATAATCAAGAGTCTTCTTTTTTTGTAGGATTCAACCTTTTAAAAAACACAACTTGATGTTGATGTAACTGCTACCATTAGACCATCAAATTCCTCCAAAAACCCCTGCACAATGAACAGGCAGTTTTACTAAAGAATCCCAACATTATTGTTCACTCTGCATCTGCAATCAGATAAATGATGGCAGAAATTTTTAACCATCATCTGCAAGGAAAATTGTGAAAATATATATATGGCGCTTGGACCCAAGAGTTGTATTGTTAAAAGGTTTTATTGTTGTTGTTATTTGTGTCCAGAAAGAAAGGAAGCTGCTGCAGGTCAAGCGCTTGGATCTGGATGCTGCCAAAACCAGGCTTAAGAAAGCCAGGATGGCTGATGCAAGAGCTGCAGTAAGTACACACACACACACACACATATGTATGTATGTATAGTGAATGCACCTCTACAATGTTTTTGCATCTGGATGTTTTCATGTTTATTTTCATGTTGATGAGTGAACAAAAAAGTCAGTGAATTCTGCTTTCTCTAAAACTACGTGCCAACTTCCTAAAAGATGAGCTATCTGGGCGTGTCTCGCTTTTTCCTCTGTCTGAAGTCACGCAAGTCCTGACTGACACGCCAAGTTACGCAACATGAAGCTGACCATTTTATCTCTTGTGACTTTCATGAAGTCACATGAAAAACTATGGGAAGTTTAGACTTCCCTTTTTAATTGCTAAAATGTCCCCTGTTTTTCTTGATACTTTTTCTTCATACAAATGATTTGAATGTGAATGAGATAAAATGCTCATTGTACCAAATTTGGCAACAATCAGTGTCCTATTTCACATGTAATATCTCAGGGACGCATTTCTCCTTGTGCAACGTGGTGTGTCAAGCATTACTATATTGACTCAATAGAGCTGTTGATGATGATCAGGAGCAGTATAAAGAGCCTTCATACTTTTGCTGAAACATGAGAACTAAGTGGGAGGCTTGAGGCCTTTTAAACATCTTAAAATACAGTTTCAGCATTTTATTTATTCAGTGTCTGAGGTTGTAGAAGTATCAGAATATAATGAGCTCAGTTTTTCTAGTGAGTTGTGCTGACCTTTCAGTTTTCAAATATGTCTAGTTACAAAACGGATCTTATATTTCATTTTTTTTAAAGGATATAATTATCTTTTAAAAAGCCTGACTTGTTTGTTACAAATTGCAGATACTCTGTCCTGACTCTAATTCGAGACTATCTCCCAGTTAACAATGTCTAAAGGTGATATCTCTAATGACCTCAGTAGACCTAAGAAAAGCATGACCTCCTCCTTCTGCTTTGAGTGGAACACGAAGGGTGTGCCAGTGAGAAAAATAGATTAGACAACTTCTCAACTAAGCTGCAGATATTCTACAACTACTGCAACTAATATCAAAGAGTAGGATGCAAGTCAGAGTTGGGGGGTGTAGATTAAAACAGTAGGCATTACACCAGGAAAGCTATTAGGCTGCAGACGTCTACAGTAAATGAGAGGTTTTGAGCACAAATTTTCCACAAGTGCAAAAAACATACTGCCTGAGATCCAGTGAGCTTAATTTCCATCCCTCTTTAAACAGCTATTACACCCCCCCCTCGCATATGGTGGTTATTGATAGTCTAATAGTGTGTTTAGTCTCTACAAACAAAAGTGTGCCCTGTGAAGGCAAACTTTGATCTCTCCTTAAAAAAGAAGAGTGTACCAACAGAAATGAGTTTCTGTTGCTTCCTCCTCTTCAAAGGAAGCTGTTCAACAGATCACAAGAAGTCTGAGGTGGCTTGATAAAGTGAAAGCAGAGGATGATAGATATTTATGTGCTTTACTGTTACACACCTACCACCCTATACGGAGTGTGGTTTTTGTCAAAACATGCTGTTCACACACACACACACACACACACACACAGAGTGTAAAGATTTGTTGTGTTGGCTGTGACCGTGTGGCAGCTGTAGCTCTAACTACTATGTCACTGTTTTCAAAACGCAAAGCAGCAGATGTGAACGGAGGAAGTGACAGAGGTGAGTGGAATGTTGGAGCCATCTTTGAATTCAACACACACACACACCCACCAAACCCCTAACCCCCTGGTAAAAGTGTCAACAGCTGCTGTTTTCCCAAACTCCTCCAAGACGCATACTGTCGTACCTCATGGAAAACCTTGAATCCTTGTAGACAAGACGAAGCAAACACTGTAAATACTCCTTCCTAGTGTACACCGTAGAGAGTGCAGGACAGTGAAGCCATTGTCCTTATCAGTCTCAGCTCAGCAACATATGTTTATGGGACTTTTTAACCAGTCTCAACAAGCCATTGTTCCAGCAGGTCTCATATTGAATTAAATTTGGCTCAATATAAGAAAAAGGAAACATTTCCCTCAGGACGGAAACATGTTGGGTTGTGTCCTTACAGTAAGTCTTGTCGTGTTTTTTTTTTTTTTTTTTTTGATGCCTCTGGCTTACCTTGTCTTGTCCCATTGAAGCCATATTACTGTATGTCATATTCACAGATACAGGCTCTGGCATTATATTCTTCTGTGATTGACTGAACCCTTATTATGTTTTGTCTCATCATTCTCAGGCAGAGCAGGAGCTGAGGATGACCCAGAGTGAGTTTGACCGGCAGGCAGAGATCACTCGGCTGCTGCTGGAAGGCGTCAGCAGCACACATGTATGTAGCCCAGCGCACGCAAACAGCTCTGCCAAGTTCAACTCTGTCTCAGTGAATATCACTAAGGGACATAATTGTTGATGTTTTTGGCAAGAAAGTGATTCATGAATCAAGAAACGCCTAATATCTTAGTGACATTTTTATTTAAGAAAAACTATTCCAACAATTTTAATATTACAGTCCATAGTTGTGACTCACAAGAGACACAAGACTCACAAGCTGACTTTGAGTTTTTAGGATGGGTCCAACTCCAGCCAAGATCGCCCTGATGATGTCATCGGGTGTTTCTCTCTTACTTTCTCAAACTTAACTCTCATCTCTTCATGTCCATTACCAGGCACATCATCTACGCTGCTTAAATGACTTTGTGGAGGCCCAGACTACATACTACGCACAGTGTTACCAGTACATGGTTGATCTCCAAAAGCAGCTCGGCAGGTGAAAGACCACTGTCACGTTTTATCCCTTGTGTCACAAAAAAAATCTCCTAATCTATTCAGATCCCATTAATAAGCCATTAGAGTCCTTGCCCTGTTATTGTTCCAGTTTCTTTGTGAAATGGGTACATTTCTTGTTCGAATCAGAGGATGAGTTTACAGGAAGTTCAACTTCATATCTGATACTTGCATTGAAGGATTAAAAACGAAACTGGTTAAATGACTGTATCGTGGTTAAAATTTAACTGACTTATGTATTACATGTTCAATATTCAAGAACCAACTCTGCACAGCAGTCTGCAGTTGTCAGTGCTCATTCATCTCTTCTCCCTCCAGTTTCCCCTCTTCATTCTCCAACAACAACCAGTCGTCAGTGTCGGGCGGGGCCAGCATCTCAGTTCCCACCATAGCGGTGTCAGCCTCCCTGCCCAATCCATCTGGCCACGGCAGCTCGGCCGCGTCGGGCGGCTTCAGCGAATTGCGCAGCTCCAGCGGCAGCCGCAAAGCCAGAGTCCTTTACGACTACGACGCTGCCAGCAGCAGTGAGCTTTCCCTGCTTGCTGATGAGGTGAGTCTGGAACAATTATTCTGCTTTTTTATCATAGAGAAAAACTACATGTTCTGCAAAACACTGTCCATTACAAGTCTGTGGATGACCTACAATGACTCTGTGAGCTGTGAGAGCAGATCGTATTCAGTACAATAAACAGTACATCCATGCTCGCTATCTTCCCAGGTGATCACAGTCAGCAGCGTCCCCGGCATGGATTCAGACTGGCTGATGGGTGAGAGAGGCACCCAGAAGGGGAAAGTCCCAATCACCTACCTGGAGCTACTTAACTGAGACCCACCGACTCCCTTCCAGCCTTCTGTAACCAGCTGTGATCTCATATTTATATTGCATTGCAGGAACAGGCCTCAGTTTCTCTCTTCCATTCAGTCATTTTGACAATAAGTTTTATTTGTATGAAAAGGAGTCCCAGTTTTAGCAGATTGTTCTTTTAATCGTTCAAGCTGGAATGAATAAATTTGAGTGAAGGGAAAGGAAATGGACTGATTCCTTGATGTATTTGTATGCAACCGCAGTACATCTCTTAAAAACGTGCTTCCGTGCCTTTTGACTTTGATGCCATGCAAACAGCATATGTGTCAGAACATCTCCCAAGCTGTAACAAATTTTTTTTTTTTTTTTTTTTTACAAATTTGTTTTTGTTTACACTTATACATCTCAGATGGTGACCTTGGCTTTTTATGGGAGGATTTATTTTTTCTTCCCTCACTGCTAATTCAAGTAGTGATACTCATTTAGTTATTGCAAAAAAAAAGCACTTCAGTTTGAAATGGAGAGCAACTATTTCAAGTCTTATTTTATAATTGATAATCTTACAGTGCAGTTACGGTTATCCTGAATATGAAAATATTTTTTTATTATTTTTTTACCAGTATGTATGGTTTCAGCTTTACTGGACAGTGCATAAAACTCATTGTTCCAGTACATTTGATTAATAAGTTGTAACCTGCTGATAGCCAAGACATTATATTTAGTGCCTATCACAGTAAGTCAGCCTTTTAAAAGCCATGTGCCTTTCTTGTAGCTACACCAACAGTATTGAGACCATCGACTCAGTCTCCTCTTATTATTGAATCCTAATATTTCTATTTATGTTTATGACAATTGGAAACCAGCATTTCCACATTTCAGGAAGTTGTCAACCAGAAGACGTCTATTATTTGAGTTATTACTGGGTGTGTTATTCTTTCTCATATCGGATGTTTATTTTAACTGGTTTTGGTCGACTTTGGTGTTTACTTTGAAGAAAAGTGCACTAAGAAGAAAACATTTTACTTTGTTGATGTAACTAATATGTCTCATCAGTTTCCCCTGAGCCTAAATTTCACAACTCCACATAAAAAAAAATAAAAAAAAGTTTCATTACATTCTGGGAGATAAAGTATATTATTACACAACTGCTTTTTTTTTTTTTTTGTATAACTGATAAGAAGGCATACAGATGTAAAATAAATATACACTATGATTCATTAAAATAACAAAATTTCACTTATCTGTTATGAGATTTCTTTTTTTTTTTTTCTTTGCAAATGGATGTCCATAAAGAAAACATGTCCTTTTATATTGAGCTTTATTTTTCTCCAGCAGGTGGCAGAACAGGCAACAATGTGACTGTGTAAGATGTATGTTTTGACTGTCATATCTGACAACTTATTTAATTTTGACTTTACTTTTTCATGTGCGAAATACAGAAAAATACACAATAGACAAAGGATGACACAGAATAGTGTGCAATCAATCAATCAATGTACAGAAATACATTAGAAGAAAAATCACCTTTGGTATTTCTAGTATCCACAGACTTCTCTTCTCATTCATATGTCAAATATTCATATTAATGTAGTGCTGAAAAAGGAAAATGTTTGGGATTGATGACGTGTCGGTCCCAAAAATGTGTCACTTTGACACTGATAAATCCACGCTCTGGTAGTCATGGGCAAGTTTCTGAACCACAGCTTCCAGGGCTGAACATTGAAATTAATGAAGATCTTCTGTTATTTCAGTCTGTTATTCTGACACATTCCCCGGTGCGTTCCACAACTCCCACTGGAGCTTCAGGCTGCAGTGCTAACAGCTGTGGACCAGAAACATACAAAATCCCCAGAAAATCACTCAGAACACTGACCCAGTTTAAAAGACCCTTTTCATTTGAAGATTTCATTGCAGGACTAATAATGGCTTCACTTGACCTCACTAAAGCACTCATAATGGTGCTTCTCTGGCCTCTTAAAACAACAAACAATTTTTAATTTTTGTTCCTCTCATTACATTAATTTTTTGTTCCTTGCCACAGTCTTGAAGCAGCCACTAAATTAATAAGCGCCGGCTGGTTCGCTTAAACCATCTGTCCCGCGTTGCCAGTCATGAGAGCAGGAAGGGATATGAGGAAGTGGTGTTTTGTAAACTGCTTGTTGTCTTCCTATAAAGTTTGCACATCATGTTACTTGGAAAAATATTTCACTTCTTGTAATCTTAACATCTGTATCTCTCTGAAAATAACCCCTACCCCCCCTTCATATGTTGCACAGAAAACAAAAATACATTTAGGCCCCCTCAAAGTTTCCTTGATGTGCAGGAAATCAGAAATAAAGCTAAAAATGTCCCTTTTGCGTCGTATTTTTATCCCTCGCTTGTGTCACTCCTATGTAGCGAGGCAGTTCCAGTCTGTGAGTTTTGCAAAAATGGTGCAAAAATATGGGTTTTTAAATATAAGACAAATTCAGTTGTTTTTTCTGTTTTTGTTTTCTCGGTTAATATAAAGTACGTCAGAGCAGGAAAGAGTACAGGAAGAAAAAGCAAAATGAGAAGATGACCTGAAACTACACATGTTGCTTATCTGATATGTCTGTTGAAGATACTCACTGTGCAACTGGGTAACAGGTAGTAAATCATTTAGTTGCTGCTAAAGGCTGTGTATTATTTTAGGTGTAGCTTAATGGATGGTAACGTTGGTCAGTGGTCTGACTTTTCCTCAAGCACCACAATGAGGTTCACATTTGTGGTTTTGTGGAGTGAAATGTCTCAACGACTGAATAGATTGCCATGAAATTTGGCACAAACATTGATGTCCCCTCGATGATTCTAGTGCCATCACCCGATTTAAATTTCATGATGATCGCATCAAAAGGTTTGGAATTACAGTTCCTGTCTACTGTTTACTAAGAAATGTTAGCATAGTAAACTAGTAAACATTGCCTGCTCACCGGTAATGTAATGTGACTTTGACAACTGCTGCCATTAAACATCCACAACCTTGCTGTCGGCATGTAACGGTGCATTTATCAGTGAGAAACTGACCGCTGACTACATGAAGGAAGAAACGCAGCTTTTCACTCGACACAGCTTGCAGAGAGGATTGTGGTGTGTATTTGGTAACTCACCACAAGTACAGACTCGCTCCGTTTTTAAAAAAGACAGATCAGCTGAATCATTTAAGAACCACAAAGTTGACTTGGTGACCATAATGTGTATAATACTATATGTTTGGGGTCACTGTATCCCTGACCACCTATGGCTTGAGATTTGGTAACCATGCTGTATGAATGCCCTGTTACTTGTTTTATATAGCTGCCTTAACTTCTGACCTAATACAGATTTGTATATTTTTATTCTATATATATATATATTTTATATACTTTTCTTTTTATCGTGTACTATACGCGTGTCCATGCTGTTTTGGACAAGAGAGAAACGCAATTTCGATGCTCTGTATGTCCTGTACACGTAGCAGCATTGACAATATAGTTGACTTTGACTTTTGACTTTTGACTGAGTAATCAAATGAAATTCCTCTTTGGTCAACAATCTTTGACTGGTGTTAAAGGGTCTTCCGCAAATTATCTGTTAGTCGCAAGTCTTACCCAATTCCAAAGTGATCGGGTTCTTGATCCATTTTATCGTGCTGGTAGCAGCACTTTGTCACTTCAGACTATCTTGCTTGCTTCCATTACGTTAACCCAAGCGTCTTTATTTTATATCACCTGCAGCTAATTTTCATGATTTAAGCCAAAAAACCTTGATTTGCACCAAGGAAGACAATATATGCCGATAGTCTTGCTTTACAGTAGACTTTCAAGTTGCTTATTGAAATGAATCCATATTTGCAATTGTTTAAAATGAATACGTGATAAGATATTCAAAAACCTCCAAGTCATAGGTTTGTTCTTTTATTACCTCTCTATTCTTGCCCTGAGACATCATTTCTGTAGGCTATTTCTTTAGTTTGACTGCTAATCCTGCCCTGCAGTTGAGCAGTAAAAAAAAAAAAAGTCAATGTCTTCAATGTCTTCACACTTTAGCTGACTTTCTAGCTACCATATAATGCAGAAGATATGTAAACACGATGATGTTTCGAGGCTTTGACAAGGTTTTTCTCCGGTTTCTCTTTTTATGTTCCAACCACCATGACCCCTGAGCATCACCACAGCGGTATTCTGGTTACTTTCTGGTTAGGCCTACAGCATTCTGCACAACTACACACGTTTCTACCAGCCCTCCCACTCCTGAACACACACATATATACACACACAGCACAGGTAGAAAGTACATTGTTAATGCTTATGCATTGTGCAATGATATATGTCCAAATTTGGTTAAACACAGTGGCCTGCCACTGCTTTTCTGCCAAAGTGCCCTCACATTAGATGAGCAAGTATCAATAATACGCATTCAAAACTGCTCCTCGTGAGTAGTGAGACGCTGGAATTTCATGTTGATGTTGCCTCTGTGTTTCACTGATGGGAAGGAAACCTCAAACCCCTCCTCTTTGAGATACAGAACTGGGCAGTTGCTGCACATCTCAGCAAAACAGGAAATTTCATGTTTCCTCTGCTGCTTATAGCAACAGCTTGCATCACACTACTTCTGCATATGTTAACACATACACACACACACATACACCCCCCTTATACAGTCATACATGCAAGTAGTCCCACAAGAACTCAGCCACATATTACATCAGAATACCAGTATTATGGTATGGTTTTGAACCCCACTTTAATGAACAGAGTACAGCTGTAAGAAAAAAATTGCATGCCTTTATATTTCAGAATTGTTCCCTTATTATTGTAGACAGTTTACGAGGGATTCCTGTATGATTCTGTAACAGTTTTCAACAATATTCTGTACAAAACACTGTACTGTATTGTTTTGTGTAGGTTTTTATAAACTATCAGTAAGATGTAGGCTTCAAACATTTCTTTTTGATTGATTTTTTTAACACTTGGGGTTTGAAGGTGAGGAGAACAATGACTGAAATGCTCATGAAAAATATAAAGACAGACACAAAAAGGAGAATATACCAGAATATGGATTCACTGTTCTCATAACACAACAGTGACTGTAAATGTTCCACTCTGTGTGTTGTTTGGAAGAGATCCTCACATTCAATGTCTGACTGTCCAACCATATTGATTGTGTTTGTCGCTTCAAATGTCCTGAACCACTCTGTTTGGCAGCAGTTGAACGGATTTCCTGTGAGAAAAACAGTCTGAAGTTTGGCGGCTAATACGTTGGCCTGACCTGAGGGGATAGTGGACAGTCTGTTGTCTCTCAAATCAAGCAGTTTTAGGTTGAGATTTAGGAGTGAAGGGGGAAGCTGGGCAAGAGAGTTCCCTGAAATGTTTAAATAATTCAGACTTTGGAATTCAGAGAAGTCAAAGTTTTGCATTTGTGTGTTCCCTAAACCTAAATGCTGCAACCTTCTGCTAAGACTCTGTAATGCTTCTTGGACAATGAGTCCAGAGTTATCGGACAGTTCCAAGTGTGTTAGTGACAGCCCAGCGAACGCAGACGGTGGAATCCATTCTATGTTGCATCCCTTAAGGTAAAGATGTCTTAGGGATATGATGTTTCTCCAATCCACACATACGGGCGTACTGTCTGTACTGGTCTCAGTTTCCTCAGCAAAGCAAATATCAATATTGTTGTAACTGAGATCCACTGATCTGATGCTTGGCAATGAGGAAAATAATCCTGAGGATAACCAGTCAAGATCATTTAAGCTAAGGTTAAGGTAAGTCAGATTGCCAAGAGTGGTCAGCGTAGCTTGATCTGCCGAAATCCTGTTCAGCCTGTTGTTGCTGACATCCAACTCATACAAGTGTCCAGAGAAATGCTCCGACGTTAGATTCAAGGTTTCTAGACAGTTCGTGCCCATTCGAAGTCTGGACAGGGCAGACATTTTGTGGATGAATCCTTGAGGGAAATACTGCACCTGGTTTCCACTTAAGTCCAAAATCTCTAGAGAGGTGACGTCACCGTGAAGACTTTCGTCCCATAACTGAGCTGTCACGTTGCTCGTATTCTTCTCCAGGTTGTAGAATTTAACAGTTGTGGTCAAATTTGGGAACGTGGCATTGTCTGCCAGGTGTTCGTAAAAACTTGCACTGTTGTGGGATAGGTAAAGGTTCCGCAAATGACTATGGCTAGGCAAGAAAGGGAAGAAGAACAGTTTGTTATCTGACAGATCAAGCGTCTCTAGCTGGAAAGTGTCATTGAGGTCTTGTCTCGAGATGAACCACTCGATTAAGTTGTGGCTGGCATTGAGGACCACCAGCTGCGTCATGTGGAAGTCAGTTAGGCAAGGCAGATAGTTGAAGGCCAAGTTGAGCCGCTGGAGCTTGGGATTGTTGCCGAAGGCATTATCGATCTCAAAAAGGATGTTTCTCTGCAGGTCGAGTTCTTTGAGCTGGTGGAGATCACTGAACGTGGTCTCATCCAGCCTCTGCAAGATGTTTCCGGAGAGATTGAGGTACTCCAGGGATCGTAGATTCTGGAGCAAGGTGGCAGCCATTTCATCATCAAGCTTGTTGGCAGAGAGATCTAAAGATCTAAGCCTCGGTAGCTTCTTCAAGGCAAAGCTAGTTTCTTCGTAGCCAATGTGAAGATTGTTATTTGCTAAATTTAGGCTTTCTAACAATCTTGAGTCTTTAAAAATGTTTGATTCGAATTTCTCCAGACCGTTAGAGCATACGCTCAGGGTATTTAGTGAGGGGTATTGGAGAAGAGACTTGTCCTGTAGTGTTTGAATGCGATTGTAGTTGAGCTGAAGCTCCTCTATGTTGTCTGGCAGTCCTTCGGGAACAGATGAGAGTTTGCCACTGTTGCACAGAGCCGTTCTTTGTATCTGCAATAGAAGGAGAGAGTATTTTTAAGTTATTGCATTCGTTTGTTGGAGAGGATTAGGGTTCTCCTTAATGCTAGTTCGGCGTTAGTCCACTAAGATCACTATAACTATTTCTTGCATTTCTTGTGTTATTATTATTATGCCAGGTTCAGTAACAAAATCATATGGGTAATAACATGTTTTGGGTTTACATGAGTTAGGATTGCATCCATCTTATTTTTCTAAACATAGCTCACTTTTTTTTTTTCGTCAAAATGTATCATTAACTTGACATAGCTTCAGTTTTGAATTACACTTTAATCCACACATACTACAAGGTTATCTCCAAAAGTGATTAAAACACACCCTTTCCCACACATTATTACTTACACAACAACAATTTATCATTTTTAAATTAACACTTATTTTTCAGCATCCTATAAATAATACTTTTTTTTTTTAAATCTACCATTATTAAGCTACAGCAGATAATTCTCATTTTTCTGCTACTCGATTTTATACCACTTTCCCCTGAAAATACTTAATAATAATGGTTTATAAGTTGTAACTAATAGCTTTTTTTAGTGTTGAGTGAGTAAGTGAGCAACACAGTTTCCTCCACTAGAATGAAGTCAACTGTTTAAAATGTTAATATGTTGTTGTTCTGTTTGGTCTGGGTAGTTCAGGTCTTCCTGTTGAAAACCCTTTGTGCTTTATTTGTAAGTAAGTGGATTGTACCAGCGTGAACATGACTAATAGTTATGAAATTTAATACAGTGGACAAATTTGAACTTTTACCTAATATTTGTATCACTTTGTGGAAGTGGAGTGGAAAATATCAGAGTGCACAAAATTCCACGTTTATGTAATCGTCTGCAGTCTAATAATGTGAATATTTGTGTTAGTCACATGGTTATGTTTATAGAACATCTAATATGGACTTAATGAAGCATCGATGTTTAAATGGTGGCAAAAAAAAGAAAGAAAGGAAAACGCATTTTTGCGCATTTTCTTTTTTTCCTGAGACCAGATCAACGCTTAGAATGTTAATCTAGTCTCAGGTTAACCTAATATAATTTTTGCTGTCAAAGCAAATCATATATCATCATAATACATATATGTGTTCCTGACACAGTTCATTTCATGGACTTTTATAAAGCTGACTAAAAGAGAGACCGCTGCTTACCATCTGACACGGGCCGTGTTGTGGATAACTTGAGACGATTCTCCACATGTGTAATAAGCAAAACACGACTGGAGTGAGCCTGTGGACTGGCATCTTAACATCCTCACTGTTCAGAAAATAATAAAAAAAGAGAAAGGGATGAGACTTTGTTTGGTGGCTCATTTATTTATACAGCATACTTGCAAAAACTTTGACAAACATGATATTAGTATATATATATATATATAGTCATATTTTGACTCATTCAAGTTTGGTAGTAAGCACAAGGTCATAAAAATGCAAATATGTGCCCTGTGTGTGAAAACCAAAATAAGGTGCAATCAGAAGTGAACGTTTTTTCACCTCATGCTACAACTTCTTATTGTTTGGTTGTAACTAAAAACTTATTAAGTCAGCAATATCCATATGTCCAATTCATGCTGATGTTACAATAAAGTTTAAAATGGAAAGAAATGATTGAATCAATGTTTTACTTTGATTTGGATCCATTCTCAACCCATTGTAAACGCTGGCTGTATAATATCATAGTTAAACCTGAGAACAGTAGCTGGACATTTAGGTTAAATTTCCTTAACTTCAGTTCAGACCACTATGTGACACAAGCTTATTTATCTCTATAAATAAGCATTTTAATGGGAATAAGTCAGTTTGAGATGATGTCATTAATTATTTTCTGTTATTTTCTCTGTAATATGAAGAATTGTTCATTTTCTCTCTCTGTGTATTCTCTACTGTGTTACTTTTTCTACTTTCTTTTTAGTGTTACAGCCATAAGGACATATAAGTAGGACTGGCATAATCTTAACTACATTTACTGTACAGTACATTGAACACTGATTGCACAGATCCAAGGGTTCAATTTATCAGCACGATAAAATATGTGATATAGTCATAAAGCATTAAATATATGAATGCACATTTTTTTTGTTTCACTTCATGTTTCTTGATGATGATGATGACGTTGAGTCAACAGTTTTTTTTTTTCAGACTTTAAATGTTTAACTGTGAGTTACACATAACGCGAGGGACATCATCAACATTATTTACATGGCTGTGTTGCCGTGTAAATAATGACTCATTTTGCATTCTTTAGTAACATTTACCAAACCCAAAAACAATTTGCTATAAATGTCATAAATGAATTTATGCTGACACAGAGTGTCTGTTCTATAAGACATCCTATAGAGCACTATAGCAGGATTGTGTACAAAAGTATATGTTTAATAAGGTATGTTGCTCAAATACATTCAAATAGACCAACAAAATATGTTTAAATTCAACATTCTTCTTTTGGATAAAGCATGCAGTTTGCTTCTTTTATCAGTGCATAGTGCAGCAGCAGGTGAGAGCGCATTGCATTTACTTACACTGATGGTTAGGTGTGGATTATCCAAGCCACTGACGGTTGGTCCCCTGACCATATCGCTGGTTGACTCGCTGTTGCAGAGTGTGTGTGTGTGTGTGATCTCGTGTGTGTTCAGCTGTCTTTCTGTGCTCTGACTGAAGAACTAATGCATCTCTTTTTACTATTCACGGAAGCAGGCAGGCAACGGAAACCAAGTCACATGGACAAGCTGCAATCAGAAAGTGGTTCTCAAGCCTGGGGCCACAGGAAGGCGAGTTCACAGCAGAATGTTTGTCTTTGTCTTCTTTCCAGTGCACCGAACAGTAATGTTGACATGCTGGCAGCTAAGATTGGTAGCACAACTGCCACCACAGAAACCTGATGAGAACACGCCCTTCACACCCTCTGCTCGATCTGATCAGTCATCCTACAAGAGAGGAAACCACTGAACACACACACACCCTTCCTGCCTAAATTTGTTCGATCTGTCACTGCAACAGCAATTACAAAACACACATATGCACACACTTCAACTTTAAGCTATATGAAGGGTTTGAATCATTGTGGCCTAGATGTCACGTTACACAATAGTGGGAATCGAGATGATGATTCGAAACCTGATGAACAGTACAAAATATGTCACTGTAACATGCTCCAGTTGTTAATTTGTTTCTCCTAAGTAGTCAGCCTAAGGGGCTAAGGAATAGGGAATTAGGAAACAGGAAGTGATGGTGCTGTCCTTTAAGTGTTGATTTGTCAGTGATTTCTTCCTGTTTTCATACAGGACATCTATAGCTCTCACTTCTGGCTGCTGTAGGTCGAGTGGCAACAAGATCTTTCTAATCCAAACGTTGAGGCTAATTTACTTCGTTGACAGACAAATGCAATTAAAATACAAGATATCTGTGATGCAGCAGTGCTTTGAGCTCACAATCACAATATTACTATCCTGATTTCTAACAGGTACAATGGTAATCATCTTGGTGTGAAACCAGTTTTCACTGTTATATCAGCTAATTCAGCTAATCTATTTTTGCAATATTAAAGATTTGAGAAAAAGTAACTACTATGATATTTTTTGAGCATTAACTTTCCTATAAAACCCATTAAACCCCTTTACTGACCAGTGGTGGCAGTGCTTAAAAATAAGGACACCACATGCTTCCTAAATGTTGGAATTTAAAGACATACTTAGCAGGTGAGTGATTGTTAATTCCCCACTCGCGTGTCCATCGAAGATTTCTCACTTAGTAACATAAACGCCTTCAGACAGGAGATACAATGCAGCCAAGCGGGTTGACCTCTACACACAATGATGGTCACGCATGTCGTTCTTGTGAGCCGGTTTAAAAGGAAGCAGCTCTCACATGCTGTGTGGACGTACCCGGCACAAATGTGAATTCTAAGACACTATTATTTGCCTGATTCACATCCCACGTGCATATTAAGATACAGATATGAAAATGTGCATTCTATTTTTTTTTTTAGAAGAAAAGGAGGTGGTGTGTAATGTCCCTTGGGTAAGGGCGTGAGTACAAAAACACCACAGAACTCTACAAAAGAATTAGAAACAGATTAAATCTACAAATACTTACTTTATTTTGCATTTATTAAAAGTGAGGCTGGTGAACTATCCTCTTGAGATTTTAACACATCCACATGACCAGGCTTCTCTGTGTTCTAGTTATTTGCATATAATGCACAAACCAACTGCTGCCCTCTCGTGGATACAGAATATTTTGGACACACGTAGGAGACTTTAAACGTCAGGCTTCTGGAAGTCAGGAATCAATCAAAACATTTGGGTTCTCATAACTTTCTCCCTTTCTTTGAAAAGGTTTGCTCCTCTCCCTTTTCACAGGACCCTGGTTTCCATCATTACTAGTGTTCTGTGTACTAAGCCACTAAGGTCTTTCAGTCCTGTTGTGATGTTTCTTGACTGTGCGTTGTGATAATAGGGCAAATCATCTGCTTTAACTGGCCATAGTGACTACAGGTGTGCTTCATTAGCAGTGAGTCGCTCTGTGGTAAATGACATTCTGTATAATTCGGTGCACTCATGGCTGTGCATGCGTGACAACAGAAAACTGTGATTGCCAGCAGTAACTGAGAAATTCTACATCAGTACTGTTCAACATGTTTTAAAATGTATGTATCAGTCTAGCTCACCCTGTGGTAACCTGAGGAGATGGTACACTCCAGCTAAGTAAAAGGCCAGGCACTGGTCAATTGTGAGAAGTAGGATAGAGTGTAGGTAGTAGTAGCAGTGTGGTGTTAGGTAGCTTTCCTTTTTCCATGTTGTTTTTTTATTTTTAATTTTTTAATTTTCTGGGTTTTATTAGTATTTTTGTTAACAAACATCACCATTTTTTCTTTTATGGCGGCACTACAGGGCCCTTGGAAACAATGCAATCCAAGCTATCCACAGAAGTATAATGAACTCTTACAGAAATCCAGCTTTTCTTAGAAGACACCAGCAGCCGTGCGTGTGTGTGTCCTTTCATCTAAAGACACAGAGCACTTTATTTTTGTCTGTTTCTTCACAGTAGTGTTTCATGCAGATCTGATTCTGTACATTTCATAACAATCTGCTGCTACCAGCAATGTAAAATATGTCTCTTTCTGTTCATACCAGACACTTTGTGTTTAGAAAAGTAAGAGTAAAATGTTTTAACTGATTTGAAAAATCTAAAATATTTGTTTTATATGCACATACTGCACAGATGAGTTGAATTTGTGCTGTTGTGGAAGACTTGATTCAATACCTTGTTGTTTTTGCAATAAATGCTTAAAATGTTAAGTGTTGTTGATTCAGACTGTAGTTTGTGGTCGTGTCAAGTAAATATCTGTATGCAAAAGGTGTTTTATAGTTAAACAACACTTGGATATTATAAAATACTAATTATGACGTTAGGTGGTAAATTGTTTATTAAAAAAAGTGCATTTGCATCAGGCTGCTCACTGAAGCAAATGCATAAATAGGCATGTGCATTATCCTAATATGTGAAGATAAACATATTACATAACCTGCCTGTTATCCAAAATAGAAATGCCATCATCCCAAAATGATTATATTCTGCCAATATACTTGACATTGATTTCTTGTGTTCAGCTTCTGAGTGCTGAGCAATAATTTGCTTTCAGTATAGCTGCAGTTCAACACATTAGCGCTGAATGGAAAGCCTTGACCTGAGATGCTTTTTCATGCACTCACTCAGGATTATGTACAGTATAAACTGGCTATGTTGTTATTGTTGTTGTTGTTGTTGTGCAATGAATTTTTACACTGAAGGAAATGTGCATTAGCAGCAACAGTCCATATAGTATAAACATGTGAGCTAGTTCATCTCGTATTATATATTTTTGAACATTTTGGTTTTCCTGTTATGCTTAAGAAAAAGGAGTATTTTCTCAACCCATTAAAGAACCTTTTATCCTTTAGTTCCAATGTGGCGATAAATGTTGTTGAGTTATCTGGCTCTTAGTCTGCCTGTTGCTGTCTTGTGTTCATATCTTCCTTGTTTATTTGATTGCGGCTGATTCATTCAACAAGAGGTGGACATATGCAGTGTAATTGGCCTGTAACTGACGAATGATGAACACAAGCATCAAACCATCTTTATTCCAAGAGTGGCACCATGTAGACTTTATTTTCAGGCCTTTTTAACCGTACAATATTTATAGTACCATAGATAAAACCATGAAATAAATAGTGTGTTAGTAGCACATTAAAAAGGACACATATTAACATGATACAGGTATATTTTACCACCATTACTGGATGAGTACTTTAAAAAGGGCAGATGTTACAGTCTAAACGCCAGTATCCATGCACATGCACGACAGCTGGTCCGCATGTCCTATACGTCTGACTAAAGTCAAATAACGTCAGGTCACATTGACATGGCATTAAACCTTAATGATCCAGTTATCGATTTCATAATTTAACTCTGTCAACTCATACAACAACTAGCTTTGATAACGACTACCGCGTTAAAAATTATGTCATAAAGTATTTGCCACGTTAGAATAGTTTTGGCCTCATTCAAGCAGACATACAATCCCAGGTAAATGTTCAGCACTGTAAGTCTGAATCGGATAAAATTATATTATGTTCCCTTCCCCTTTAAATAGAACAGTCCAGCATCTAAACAGTAAAAGTGGAGACTTCCACGTTGATACAGAAACATGTTTATGGCAGTCCGCACACATTCCTTTTCCCTGTAGTACGTCAAGTATGTCCAAAAACTTTGACTCCGGATTCATATTGAGCTGTAGTAGATATGCCAACAGTCCTCCTTTATGAATAAGGTTGCTTGGAAGAAACGTGACTGCTCCCATTCCTTTTCAAATGGTACAACGAACTGGTTCGGCAGTACGTCAAGTATGTGGCACAGATTATCCATCTTTTTAGCCATCCAGAGGCTTGCCCAGGTACACCATGGTGACTTCAGTGTTGCCATACACTGCAGAGACAGCAGGGAACAAGCAGGCTTTGGGCAGTCCACGAAACGCTACTCCAAGAAACTCAAAACCCCTCTCGAAGGCTAACGTCTTGTCATCCATGTCTAGAATCACTCGTATTCTCTCGCCAATCTGTGGACAAACACGTTACACGAATACAAAATAAATTAAAATTGGTTTTAAAAAAGGCAAAAGCAAACATATTTCCTGCAATGATACAGTCATATCTGGATCAATCAGTCATGTTGTTAACCCTCCGTTTAACATTATTCAAAGTTTGATGACACAATCTCCTACCTGATATTTGGGTGCATTGTTACATTGTGGGAAATTTCCATTGACCTCCCCATTATGAAGCAGGTTGTTGTCGACCAGGTTCCAGCCCCAGCTCTGGTCATCACTGCCCAGCAGGGCCACATAGCCCTGGCACTGCATGGACGCCCGCTTCGTAGCAATGCCTATCACCGCCACAGTGCCAAGAGGGCCTTCCCACCAGATCTCCCACGCATGCCGCCCCTCTGAAAAGCCGATCTTGCCGCGTGCCCCGTCTGTGCTCTGGGCAATGGGGTTGCGGTGCAGGGTGAAACCATTCTTCTTCACATAAACGTTACGGGAGCAGTCGTGAGAACTCAGAGCATGTTGAAAAGCCTTGAGCTGTAGAGGAGGACAGGAGAGGGATCAGTTGTTTCACAGAATCTTAGCTACAGTTATTGTAGTAATTGGAGAACATTTTCTGCTAGATATGGATTCTCGCATAAACAAGGTATGGATCATGATCACTGATTAGGGCTTTGGAGCTTAAATCTTTCACAATTCATGTTATAAGCAGATGGTTATGGCTGATAATCACAGTTTGAGATTAATGAATCAATATATTTCAATAAATTATATATTCCAATATTTGAAAGAGATTTTTAGTAGTTTCAGTCAAAATTTAAAACTGAATTTTGCCGTGTAGTGTAGCATCTAATCTTTTACTGAGGGAGTGATTTTAAAAGTGAGGTTTGGAAAACTCCACGGCTCTCTGAGGAAGTTCCATAGGGCTCCTGTGAATTTCATGTCACTGATATTAACTACAAACAGTACTAGTTAGGTATAAATATATAGAACAATATTTCACTCCTAGTGGGTGTATCATTTACCCTATATGATGCAGATAGTCACACAATGATAAGCAATAACAATAACCTCACTCCTTTTTTAATAGAATAGGGACACATGGTCTAATGTGGGCCAATCACAACACAATCACAACACATCGGGTCTGTCTTAAACCCAATGACTTTCTACTTTAAAACATTACACCAAACCAGATTTAAGAATCTGCCAATGCAACTAGTATTTAGGCCAACATTACTTTGTACCTATACAAGAGTGAATCGTTGGGGTTTTCTGGCATTCCACTAATGTATGTCAGGAGACCACAGTAAGCTATCAGCCATGTTCCGTGAAGGTGTTTGCAGAGCAAAGGTAGTACTAAACAGACAGTTTGCAGTTCCGCATTAATCACGGTGGTCGGTGGTTTATCGGTAAACCTACCTTCCCCTTGTAGGTGGGCAGGTTGCACAGAATGTCCGACCGCAAAGCTTCATCGCTCAGAGACCGGTTGCTGAGACTGCGCCACACCTCGCTGTTCTCATCCGCCAGGATATTGTTCCAGTGCCAGCAGACCAACGAGCACCGCATTAAGTCAAACATCTCCAAATAGGAGAAAATATGCTCCAGGACCCGAGCTGGCAGCCTTCCGGCCACCCCTGCACCTCCTCCGGCTGCAGGGGTGTAGGGAGAGCCGGCGGAGCTGCAACTGGCTGCCGCTGCTGCGCCCGAACAAGAGGAGCCTCCTCCTCCACCACCAGCCACTGCAGACATTATACCCCTGCTCTTTACCGACGACACCAGCCGACTGAAAAGAGCCACCTTACACCGTAGAATGATTCCTAATAAAAGTTAAATATCAACATTTTACCTATTAAATCACACATAGGTCGCACTAAAACCACAACACTATGGACTCTACTCTTTCCAGTTCAATGGCTGAATGGAAACGATGCGTGAAGGTCCTGGAAGAGCGAAAACAAATATTACATTGCTGCCAAAGAAACATTCAAATTATTTTGTAAACACATTGACTATGTTTATAACTGTAACTGAGTCGGCTAATTGTAGTGTAGATATGTTGTCAGATAAAGGAAAGCCACTGCTCAAATCAAATATATATTTTTTACCTTTAAGGACCGCAGCAGACATAATAGTGAGCTCACTTGCTTTTGCTACAATGTTGCGGTGTTTAGATATTGCGATGTTACAGTGTAGCCACTTTATGGTTTAAAAAAAAGCACAAAAACTGTAATAAATAAACATATTATTACTTACAAATAAATCATTTAATATCTTACTGCCTGTCAGACGGAAACATAATCGACATATTTGAGATTTTGCGTGAATTAAGAACAAAAAAAATGCTGTGACGTTTAAAGAGGAAAAACACATTAAAATAAAATTGAAAAAGCGTTACCCGCTAAAGCAAAGTGTTATTTTATATTTTACAGTAATATTTTATAATTGACAGAACACGTGACGGCACACGGAAGTGACGCGCGTGTGCTCAAAAGAGTTCAGCAAAGCATCTGGGAGCAAAACACCAGCTAGCTTAATTTCATTTCTACAGCAGAAGAGCACAAGAGAGGACGGACAGACGGTCAAATACAGGTAACACGTACGTCATCGTGGTTTATTAGTAACATTAAGAGACTTGTATGGTATGTGTCGTGTTGGGACAGTCTGCCTCCTGAGCTAAGCTGCGCGGCCTGTTGACAAGCTGTCCCCATCTGGCTGCTCTCCAGACTGTGCTGTGGTTTGTGCGCGGTCAGGCAGGTGATTAGCAGGTCAGTCTGTAGCCTACATACCTGCAGTAGGGAAATAATAATGCATAATCAGGCTCGTGTGTTAAACTAGTTAATGAGAACAAAGCTCCGCCGCGTTCACCTTCGCTCTGCACCCGAAACCTGTCAAAAAAGGAAACATGTAACGTCACCTCTAAAAAAAAAAAAAAAATTTACATTTTTTTTTAAAAATACCTAATTGATACCTAATAATAACAGGCATGTTACATATCGACCAGGCTTAAACAAAACCACCAAGTATCTCGTTCTTAATGCAAAAAAACCCCAAACTTTTATAAATGCTACTGCGTATGCGTGTTTGGTGGAAGAAAGGACAGAATATTAACATTTGAGGGGCTGCTCACTGTTGTGGATGTTTCACTGTTGTGCATGTATATTCAATGTGATGACGATTGTATAAACTTATCACGTCAGCTTCTGTAGTTTCCATTAAAAAAACAGACTAAAATTGATTTGTGTTTGTATTCTCCATAATTGCATACAATGATACCCATGTCACCGCTGGAGTGGTTTCACTATCTTAGTTTTAACTCAAATATGAAGGAAATATTTTGCGTTTATTCGCAGTTTCAAATATATTTCGGGCTGTTTTGTAAAGGTATTCAACGCACGCTGTCCACCGCTAGAGGGCAGTACTGAGAGGTGATGTCTGTGTTATGATACCAATGGTACTATTGTCTCCAAATGAGCATCGTGTGCAGCAGAGGTGAAGACATCTTCTTGTAAATTAAGAAAAATGTATACAAAGAAAGAAAAATCTGAAACGATGAATGAATACATGTATAATAGTGTTTTACTGTTTCCTAATGGCTGCTTGAGAAAAGGTGTACCTTTCAGCTTTTGTATTGCCATTCCCTCCACAGAATGTCACAGTGAAAAGTTATAAATCTGCTCCAACAAAATGTGAAAACTCCATAAAATATTTATGCACGGCACATTAAAGATAAAGAATGAATTCTGTACTGACTCTTTACAGTTTTATTGAATTTGTTAGTTTCACCCAGGTGCTCTTTTCATCACATGCAAAAATGTGTTGTTGGTGTTCTCAGAGAGCAGATGATATTTGAATTATATGTTATGTTCTATGCTTCTTTTGTTGCAGCATCTGTTAACAGGAAACCATAATGAATCCGGTGTACAGCCCTGCACCAACAGGGGTCCCCTTTACCAATGCTAAGGGTATAGGCTACCCAGGTAATTTTATAATTATTTTTTTTAGTGCTCAGTAAATATCCTACTTATAAGAAAAGATCACTAAACCAAGGTGGGAACAAAGGATTTAATTCTGTTTCTGTTTGTTTTGGTTGTGGTAGTTGGATTCCCTGTTGGTTACGCAGCAGCTGCCCCAGCATACAATCCTAATGTCTACCCAGGAGCAAACCCAGCCTTCTCCAGCGGTAAGAGGAAAGTCCAAGTGGACACTGTAATTCAAACTTCTTCAAAACGAATCGGATGGAAAATAATTGCATATAGGTTTGATGTAGGTCATAGTTTCAGTCTGCAGACATTTTTCTTCCTGATGTTTTTTTGTACTATAAATAGATTAGCTTTAGATTTAAATGAAAGTAGTCTAAGGCATTACGCCTGCCGTTCTTGGGCCACATCCATTGACTGTACTTTTAATAATCAGCACCATTAATGTGAAGTGTCTTCCTCCCACCCAGGCTACGCTCCAGGCACTCCATTCAAAATGTCCTGCTCTCCCAACACAGGGACTGTCCCACCATACTCCTCCTCACCCAACCCGTATCCTGCTGCTGTTTACCCTGTCAGGAGCACCTACCCCCAACAGAACCCCTATGCACAGGTCAGTATGATTTATAGATTATAGATCACGAATTATAGAAGACTATTGCTACCACAGACATATTGGCCGCTTCGGCCCGTTGCTATGATACATTATGTCTGCCATATTGGTTTAGGCAACTGGCCTATAAACAAATGAGAGCCAAAGCAATACTGGCGCAGAAATCTTTTCTGTGGTCAGTAAATTATTGTACCATTTCTGAAGACGTAGCTTTAAATAAATGCCTGAACGTGGTGCCTGATTTCAGGCATAGAGCAGTTTCTTCTTTTAAGCCCTGCTTATTTCAGTTTTAAAATTTTGTTATGTTTTAAGTGTATTGTTTTGAACTGTCACGTGTTCTGCTGTTCCAGGCACTAATACCTTCACAACAACAAGGCACCTATTACACCCAGCCTCTGTATGCTGCACCGCCTCATGTTATTCATCATACGACAGTGGTCCAGCCCAATGGGATGCCTGCAGCCATGTATGCCCCACCGATCCATCCTCCTCGCCACAACGGCGTTGCCATGGGGATGGTAGCTGGCACCACCATGGCCATGTCAGCTGGTGGGTTGCATTTATTGTTTATTACTACTACTATATTGACTAGAAAAATGATTGATGTCAATTTATAACAAAGCTCACTCTGCTTCTCAGGGACGTTGTTGACAACTCCATCACCAGCTCCTGTTGCTCCCCACCAAGTCACGATGCCCACATATCGGCCTCCCGGCACACCCAGCTACAGCTATGTGCCCCCACAGTGGTGAAGAGAGGACAGTGTGAGTATGATGTTTACATGACAGTTATTGTCTACACCTTCACTAGAGATACACATAGTTTATACTTACAGTATACATGTTGTTCTCTCTGCAGGTCAGAAGATGGTAGATATGCATTCACACTCTACTCCAGTGTTTTTTGCTATTGGTGAAGACCTGCTCTGTTGGTGTCTGCCACCAGTTACTCTTCTTCCAGCATAATGTGAATCTGAAACCTAACTACATAGAAAGAGGCCCATTTGGATAGGCAGGGGGTGAAGAATAGGCCCATCCCCATGTCCCCTCTTAATGGAATAAGGCTGCATTCCACGCCACACCCCAGCGCCAGCACCTCTACAACCTGCTGCATATCTCACATCAAACAGCAACGCCTCCTTGCAAACTTTTTTCGTAGACAGTCATGCAGGTTTTTATAGTTTAAACCCTTAAGTGGTTAAAAGGGAGTGTGGATTTTTTTTTTTGTTTGTTTGTTTTTTTTATTTTATTTTGGGGATACATATGATGTAGAATGCATGTGTATATATAGATATATGAAGTAATGCTAGCTCAATCTACCTGCTGTGACAGATGCAAAATCAACAAAAGGCACACATCCAAAGGAACTTAAAAAAAAAAGAAAAAAAAAAAGTAATAATCTGCAATGCTGAATCACCAGTGACCATGTCTTAAATGTAAAAGAAGAACAAGACAAGAAACATATGTTCATGCAAAAACAAAGCTGCACAATCAAGTGCAGACTAAACTGTACTATTTTCACTGCTTTGTGTTTTGTTAAGTGATGCTAGGTTTTTATTATTTCTCTAAGTGATGCAGCATATGCATTGTGTCTTACCATTTTTGTATTTTAGGAAAAAGATGGGACTTTTCAGTTTGTGCCTCTAACTGATGGCCATTCCAACACTTAATCATTCTAAGTGTTTATATATATATTTTTTTTTTCTGCCATGTCAATCTTTTTAGAAAAGGAGTATCAACTTTTCCAAAAGTCTGAATCAGCTTTTATTTCCTGTTTGAAACACTTTTGGGTGATATCAATATTAAAACTATTCATTTATTTTAGCTAGATGTATTCTCGGTGGGAAACAAGTAGAGGACGCTGTTGGAAATCATTTGCACCCATTTAATGATATTTGAATGAGCAGGAACAGTTGTGTGTGTGTGTGTGAATGTATGTGCTTGTATGAACGTGTAATAAAATAGAAACCATTAAAAATGGTGCCATACCGTAGAACATATCTAGAATATATTAGACTTACATGTCACAATAATCCATTTGCTCTTAGATAGGTCTGAAGCACTACACCATTAAATCACTGCTAACTAAGGCAAATATGATATATAATGTTAATCTCAACTTGTGAATAGCACTACTGAAGGAAAGCACTAATTCAAAACAGTTTATAAAGATAACGTGACCTTTTGACATCGCTCACTGTTTTACCCTCAAGGTTCCAGGCTAACCCACCATTATCACTGTCTCAGACTTGCTTTTCTGTGTTGCCTCAGTCACCTCAGTTAAATCTGTTTTGTAAATGTTATTTTTGTGATTTTTGGTTCCTGTTTTGTATTCTAAAGAAAGACCAAAAATAAAAACAAATATAAGGATACGATCGTTGTGTCTTATTGCGTCTTTTTGACCCTGAACAATGGCAATGACAGTCCACAGTACCATAAAAGATTGGCTATTGAGGAAAATATATCTTCACAACGTCATTCACCAAACTGTTGTATGCATGTTGTTACCCAGATAGTTTCAAAATAAGGAAGGGAATATTTGTATAAATGTTTATATTGTAAAAAGGAGGAATTATTTCTAATATGATGTGGGATTTTGTTCCAATTGTAAGTGTGCAGAAAAAAGGTCTTAAAACATTTTTAATTTTATTTGGGTTTAGTTAATTTGCAATAGCTCTGATGATTCTCCCACGTCTCTAAAATGTAAGGTTATTGTCAAGATAAACACCTAGGATGGTCAGGGATGAAGATATGATATCTAAGCAGACTGTGATTAACATCTGATTTATTCTTGATTGACAGGCAGGCCAGCCAATTAAAATGTGAGTGAACTGCAGCTGTAAAGACAAAATGACGAAACTGTTGTACTCCCGAGTTTGAACAAATGAGGGCGTCAAAGAAACAGAAATAGTAGAAGAAGAAGAAGAAACAGAAATAGTAGACGAAGAAGAAGGAGGAAAATTCCCAGCATGCAGTTCGGCGCGCGAATTTGGATTTTGTTGTGGTGTTAGCTATGTGCCTTACTAACACTACATTAACATGTTAGATTAAGTAGTTCATCCTTCATAAACCTCTGCGCGTTTCTTGGACTCGTTGGTGTAAGTCTACTGGAGCAGAAGCAAAAGTTATATTACTTTATATAGTTAATTTTAAAAGAATATTGCTAATTCATATTGTTGTTTACGATGTGTAAACGCGTTCACTGTTGCAAAAATAATGTCTAATATCTGTGGTGTCAAAAGTTTGAGAGCCCCAAAGTGGATATTTAGCTCAGTAGCTGTGAGTTTTGCCGGCGGTTCAATGTTTTATATGTTTATAATATAAATAGCAAATATAAACTAAACTACATAACACAAGGTAGGGAAGGTATGAAGCATATGGGGCAAAATATTGTTACTGTTCACTATGAACAAACAGGTGTAACCGCACTGACAGTACTGACAGGAGGATGAGCTTGTAGCATAACGGAGTTGTTGAGGGTCCAACATGTCCATGTAATTAATCACATTATTCCCAGGTGGCTGAGTTTTGGTCGTGAATGGAGAATGAGCAGCCCGGGCCTGAGCAGCAGGACGCCCAAAGCAGCTGACCTGTTTGAGGATTTATGGAGGCAACTAGGAGAGTGCCACCAAAATGCACTTCAAGGTAACACATTTACTGTATATGAGCTTAGAGTACATTTTCTTATTTGTCTTAAGGGATAAATGGGTAAAATTTCAGAGGGATTTCTGTGTGATTTATAAGCAACATTAAATGAAACATTAATAAACTGAAAAAATTCAGTCTCTAAAGTGAAGGGAAAGGTTTTCTTAAATCAATTGAAATGTTTTATCCTGACATTATTTCAACAAAAGCCCCTCAGACCACACATTTATTATCTAACCTATATTATCAAATGCATGTTTTGTTTTTTTTACGCTTTGTTTTTCATCGTCATGAATGTTCGTCACGTTGTTCAATTTTGCATTAAATTCTCAATTTTCCTTTTTTTTTAGAACTGGAGGAAAAAGTGAACAAGTTGAAAAAGGACCGCTGTTTGTGAGTATGCTTTGTCATTTTACGTTTTTTTAAAGAATCATAATGAGAAGTGTTTTTGATCAGGGTTTTAACAAGTTATTTGTATATGCAGATATTTAGTCTCGAATCATCTCTGTTAGTTGAACTGATATTGTTTGTTTGTTTTCTACAGAGATGCACAGAGACTTGAGGTATTTTACAATCGCAACCAGCAGCTGAAGGAGCAAAACAAAACCTTGCAGGATGCTATCAGTGTCTTGGAGGAAAGGTAACTTCCTCACAGACTCGTAACAATGTCTGCCAGCTTCTTTTGTGTGTAGTATGTAGCCAGCGCAGGACATTGGCTCTGTCGTTTCACTACAAATTGCAAATTTAAAGTTCAAAAGGGGTACTGTGGCATGATATCACTGAGGCCTGATAGTTTTCGGAATTTAAAGCAGTTTAAGGAATATAAGTTGAATGATAAAGATTTTGAAAATGCATTTTTGTTTTAAGTATATGAATAGAAAAACAGATGTGTGTTCCAGTTTTCTTTTTTTTTTTTTGAGTAAATCATTGCTTAAAACTGCACATGAAAAAGGTTCTCAAGTTGAAACTATGTAAATAAAGACAAGCAACTATATTTATTGTTTCCAGGCTCCGAGCAGGAGAGTGTGATCGATGTGCCATCTTAGAGGAGAACTTGAAAAATAGCCAAGATCACAATGAGCGCCTCGTCACCAAACTGAGTGAGTTTACTTGGTTTTATTTTAATCCAATTACACAAAAAGCTGTGACTAAATTAGTGATTAGGCTCTTAAATTGTCTTTTATTTTCAGCATGAAGAGTACACTTTTTTTTTCTAGGCTTGCCTTTTAAGCCACCCTAGTAGTTTGGCACATTTTTGGTCCAGACTGAAATATCTCAACAACTATTAGACAGATTGCCATCAAATTTGATACAAACATCTATGGCCCATTTAGGATGAATTACAGTAACTTTGGTAATCCCTTAAATGTTCATCTAAAGTCATCATCAGGTCAAATTATTTTGGTTTATGCTCAAACTAATGAAATTGGAGAAGAAAGATACAGGCGTTGGACCGGACAGGAAACATCATGTACAATCTGCACACTGTTTTTCACTCCCACATGTTCTTTAATTTACTGTTGCTATAGCAGCTATAGTGGGTGGATTCTTCTTTTTGCCCAACTAATGACATTCCCACCAGCCTCATGTGTACTTTGTGTTTAGTGCAAATTATTAAATGTTAACATGCTAAAACACTAAATTAAGATTGTGAGCATAGTAAACATTATAGCTACTAAACATCAGCATGTTAACATTGTTACTGTATACCACAAGCTATGGCTCCTGACATGTTAGAGCATAATATTGTTAATGGTGATGTAGTGTGTATGAAACTCTTTTGCTATGCAGAGCATGAAAGAAACAACCTTGAGGATGAAAATGAAAAACTTCATGCTGAGCTGCAAAAGTTAAAAATGTCACGGTAAGCTCTTTATTTTATTAGCCACGTTTTGTTAAGATGATCTCTTTGACTTTTTTTTTTTTGGTTCTGTAAAGGTGGTTTCTGTTCTGCTTTTTATCTATGAGTGAGTATTTAAGCTGCACAGGAAAAAGCATTTACAGTGAAGTTTTCAGTTCCACAGTTGGGTGTTATTTTTTTCAGCTCAGGACTGCAGCGGGCCTCTTCCCCAGAACAGGAAGAGGGAATCATCCCTGACTCACCGATCCTGCCGAGCTCGCTGCCTGTGGCAAACAAACTGAAGAAACGTAAAAATACTGACAAAACCAAGCATGTTCGCTACGCAGAGATGCCTCTTCCACATCCCAACAACTCGCTCTTCAGTGGTCAGTCAGGTTTAAAGTAACCACCAGACTTTTAATATTTTTGATCCGCTGAGTCTTCTAACTTGTCCTTTTTATTATTTTTTTTAGACCTGAATAAGGAGTCCACTGATGCTCCAAAGAATCCTGGAAGAGCAGAAGTGCTTGTACCTAATACATGTGAATTGGACACATGCCACATTTTAAGTATGATTTCAACCATTGTTCCTCGATTAATTACATTATCATTTATAATTAAGAAACAAGAATATACGTAAAAACAGGAAGCCTATACTCCCAGAACTGGAAATGTTTAGTTTTTTCTTCCACGAAACCCTTAGATCTTTCTCTGTGGTTTTATCTTGGGGGTTTTAGATTGAATAAATGTATATTTCACAATTTCAGAATGCATTTTTTTTAGTTGCTAGTGTAGCACCAGACAACGCTTATCTGCACACACACACACACACACCATATCAGCCCAATTCACATGCACAGAAAGAGGTGTTCCTGTAACTGCAAACTGTCCGCTCAGATTACATTCTGGTGTTGAGTTAGGCTACCACTGAAAACTCAGACATATAATACAAACTGCCTATTGATGATGTTGGTCTCTTTTCTCCCCTTGTATCACAGATTAACTTAATGATATTATAATAATTTTGACTTGGGTATTAGAATTGAACATTTTCCACTATTTGTGCCAACCGACTGTAACTGTGAGATGTGTAAAAGGTGTTGCAACTTGTTTAAACACAGCTGTCTCATTTCAGAAGATGACAATATGGAAGAAGTAATAGCAGAAACCTGTGGTCTTGAACTTCTTAACAGGCCTCACATGGTAGGTTCGTACAGCTGGGATATCAGTGAATGTCACTCTTTATGAAAGATCCTGCTGAGTAGATGCCTTCCATTAGTTGACAGCTGCTGTCAAACATTTATTGTTACACATTTATTGTTGAAATTGTTCTACAGATTGCAGAGAAAAGTGGCCCAAAAGAGTAATTTTCATTGTGTTTGGAAGAAAAACCTGAAAATGTCTTTTCTTTCAACTTCTACTGTCATCCTGCACTGAATAGTTTTTGTTTTTTTTAGCACAGATATTCAAACTCATGTAGTACTTATTTTGATCGTATCTGTAATCTTTTGATATGTTTTCTCTTCTCAGAAAGCTGAGACAACTGCAGGTCAGCAAAGCAGCTCCAAATCTCCCTGGAAGTGTGATGTTCATTTAAAGTAAGGACATTGTTGCAACACTCATCCACTCTATGAGCACATATTACCACCAAAAGTTGTACATTTACAAATTCTACAGTGGTAAATGTGTATAATATGAAAAATTCAAACTTTGGCATATTAAAACAAGACACTGTCAGCAATGCACACCTTAGCTGGTCCTTATTATTTTTATTGAAGTTTGTTCTTTCATTCATGTAATGAAACATCATTCTGACACCTCACCTATTTGTTTCCTTGTGTAAAGGCCTTACCGTTCCTTCTCTTCATCCACGTTGATCGACAGTCCAGACTCAACCACACTCAACCAAAGGTCCCCATCTCTTCTTGCTCGTGTCAAACGGTTTTCAGAAGAGGCCTCCATTTGCAAAGCAAAGCGGAAGAAGGAGGAACGTGGCCCAGAGGTGCAGGAGGAGGACAAACATAGAATCCAGGAAAGTGTAGACAAACACAAGGAAGGCCGGCACAAACAACCTGAACCAGCCAAGAGAACCTCTGCACCTTTAAGCAATCAAAGCTTCAAGAAGGAGCCATCCAGCTGCAAGGTTAGATTCGTGTGTGCTCCACCTGTGACGTTTCAGCTGTTTATGTAAAAATTTAGATAAGTAGAACAGAGTAATAATTCAGTATGGTTTCAAAATGTCATGCCTTTAACTTTAAACAGGTTCAATCATCACAGAATGGGACTCTCAAAGAAAAACCAGATATTTCCTGTGCAAGTCCTACTTTCAAGAAGCCAAATGGGAACATTAAAGAACGAGCAAACCAGAAAAGAAACCCCCTGCAGGATCTGAATGCCTCACATGTACAACATGATGCAGAAGATGGTAAGTTCTCTTATGTCTGATGGCCTGAGCAGTGCAAGAATTTGGATGAGCCCTTATTGTCTAAATAAAGACAAAACTAATTTTAAAAGAGACATGTGCACTTGTAAGACTTTTTACATAATTATCTACATGTTGTACAGTTTGAAATGTCTCCTTATAGGACTTTATTCATGTTGTCTATCGTTGTGCTTTTCCAGCTGAAAGGAAGCACAAAGTGGAGCCTACGTGGAGCATCGACCCTGCGCTCGGCCTGTCCATGTATGACAGTGAGTGGAGAGAAGACGAGGTGAAGTTCATTTTGTTTGTTTCATCAAATGTGAGAAGTGTTTATTGTAGCTTTAACTTGATAAATTTGAGGGTGCTCTTGGTAAAAGTCTGTTTATCTGTATTTTAGCAAAAGGAAGAACAACACTATCGTGAGGAGTCAGTTGATACTGACTGCACTTGGGTCAGTCACAGTTTACTCCAGTGTCGGGGAGAAAACAGCCAGGACAGAGGAGACTGTGGTAAATATAGCTAAAAATAGTCAATACAAGCTGTTGACCTCTTACTTTAACGTTGATTAATTGCATATGTACAATATGTTGAGAAGAAATAATTCATTTTTGTGTTTGGTCTTTAAGGGCTAGGTGAGAAGGCAAATGACAGTTTGGATCAAATGTTTGACACCACAGCGTATGGGGAATACAGATCTTTCAACAATTCACACGTAGGCCAGAGCCAGCCCTGTGATCATGAGGAGGAGGAGGAGGAGGAGGAGGAGGAGGATGATGGTAGGGTGTGTTTCTCAGCATGACCAATATGTCTGTGTTTGACATTGGATGTGAATTGTTTTTTGTTTTTTTTTCTCCTCTCTCAAATAAGAACAAGATCTTCCTGGGAGCACTCCAGGTCACAGTAAAGGGCGCAAATCACGGTGAGAAACATTTCCTCACCCTTACAGTCAACGGGAGTGTATGCTATATTACACTCTACTATATAGCACCTACCTGTTCATAACCTTTTAATTTGCAACAACTTGAACTTTCACTCTTAGACACCCAACGTTTGCACATGTGGCAGTAATTCGCAAGAAAGATGAGAGAAGAAAACTGAAAGGCACCACCTGCAAGGAATGTGAAGTTGTAAGCATTGTGTTCATTAAGCTAAACATAAAACAAGTTTTAAGATGGCTTTTTTTTTTTTTTTTTTTAATGATGGATGTTGATTTTTTTTCTTTCTCAGTATTACGCCCATCTCCCAGACGAGGAGAAACAGAAGAAGTTGTCTGCATGTTCAAGGCACCGTTTTCTTTATATTCCTCCTTGCACTCCTGAAAACTTCTGGGAAGTGGGATTCCCATCAACTCAAACATGCATTGACAGAGGTAATAAAACGAGGGACATTTTCACATGCATGAAAAATGAATCACAGAAATCATAAGCATCTTGAACAAAGATCTATTATTCCCTGTTTGTAGGTTATATCAGGGAAGAGAAGAATCCACAGGCGCGTTCCCGGAGAAGACAACCTCTCAATGCTTTATTCTCCCCAAAACAAAACCAGCAGGAGAGTTAAATGTTTTTTTTCTCTCTCTAGAGCTGCTTGGATTGGCCCATTTACAGTAAAACATATGGAGAACAGGCCTTCATTGTGTTTAAACCTGCACTGAGTACAATGAAGCTCTATTTTATGACCATTTCAAGTATAATTTCAGTGTGTTGTGTTTATGTACAGATTGTTTTTGATGAGTGATTAAGCTCAGGACATGCTGAATAAATTAAAGATAACTTTACTAGTTTTTTTAGATTTTTAAAGGAAATGGATTATAACAACATGTGTATGAAAGAAAAGTTTATTTGGTCAGCAGATAAGAAATTGCATATATGAAAAAATACATTTCATAGAAAAAAAAAATCTCTTTTTACAACTGGGACTCTCTCTCAGAATACACCAGCAGGGCCTCTCCAACATGACTGATGACCACACTGTAACAGAATAATTCACAGTAACCACATCAGCACTGTAGGTCTGATACTGATCCATCTATTATAATATATCTAATATATCTGCAGGTATCAGGTTGTCAAATTCAAGATATTGTAATAATTCCTGTGACTGAAGTTTTTAATACGAAATCAAAAACATAAGAATTAAATTACATGTTATTTACCAAACAGTCAATATTTGTATGACGCTGACAAACATGAGAAAAGAAAAAGAACACACACAGATTTTATTATGAAAAATATTTGTCAATTATTTTATACACTTCAGTACCTAAATAAATCTAAACCTCATTGTGGAGGCATAAAGGCAGGTGAGGTACTTACCACATAAGAGCTGGAGCATTAATCTCTGTGTGAAACATAAATGGAGAGAGGGACATGGCCGTAACCTGGCAAGAAAGGGTAGCAAATTTTAATTTAGAATTTTACAAATGACTTATTTTACTAATACAATTTTCTTTTTTTTATTGTGTGAATAATGACTGTTGGATATGAGTTTTTTTTTTTATATAAGTGCACCACGCTACAAATTCTTTCATGCTTATAGATGACAAAGAAGGTACAATAAAAAAAACAAAAAAACAATTACCTTAGACAAAAAAATCCATACTGCGACGTGCTCAAGCGATAATCCACTTTTTAGTTTGACTGTGGCCAACAGCAACAAAAACCCCAGTAAAGCACTGAAATAAGACACACATTTGCTGTGAGTGAGACATTTAACGTTGAAACACGGATGTAATTATAACCATGTAAAGATGGAACTGGACATGCAGGCAATCTCACAAGGTTACACAGACAATTACTTGACAACTGTCCTGGGGGAGCCCTATTTTAAAACAAACTTAAGACAGCTTTATTCAATATACAAAAACTAAACAAAACAAACAAAAAAAAACTATTAATCTTCAGCAGATTGAAAGGATTCACCTGGCGCAGCAACCACAGTGAAATGTGTGGGACTGAAGGGAAGGAAACTCCAAGGCACCCATGAGGTCACCTGCAGAGGGACAAAGATCAGTTTAACATGTTAGAACTTATTCTGTTATTACAGAATATAACTAACTTAAGTAAAAAAAAAAAAAAAAAAAAAGAAAAGAAATAACTGGAGACAATTCAATGAAGCAAAATCTCCATGAAGTTATTGTACGTATGTTTAAGATCTTTTTACCTGTTGGGTGAGCAGCAACGGCCAGCAGCAGCACACTAATATTTAAAGAAGCAAGAAAAAGCTTGATTTAGCCTCTAATGATATCTGAAGCTGCAACCATGTGAAGAAAAAACAAAACTAACTTAAGGAGACTCACCAGAGTCGACTGATGTGCTCCGATTAAAAGGATCAATCTTTTTTTTTTTTTTTTTTACAATAATGAAACTGATAGAGTTGAGCACCAATATTACTCCAGTCTTTCTGCGTTCTGCAACGTTCATTAAAATATTTAAAATATTGTCTGTATGTAAGCTATTATTCACATCTATATGTTGTTGGAAGTTCCTGACTTGTTTACTGGATTAAGCTGTGTGTGACTTAATAAGAAAAAGGGATCTTCTGAAACGTGTGAAGGAGTGAATCTAAAAAGGAATTATGAAATATAAACCAATGAAATAAAATAGGTCTGCAGGTAGAGTATGTACATGAAGTACTGCAGTAATTGTATTCAAATCCTAGATACAATAATACTTAAGTATTTGTTACTAGACCACAAATTCAGCATCACATCCAGATGGTTTAGATTAATTCTTACCTGAACAAGTAGTTAACGCACTGCTGCTCAAGGTCACTACGATATAAAGATCACAAACATCTTCAGTGAAGCGTCATGCAGTGAAAATATGTCATCAAATGTGCATCGTCTTACCTCAAATTACTGGATTTGTAGTGGATTTGAAACACTCTGTATGCGCCTGAAAAATGCAATAATATTTAATATTTAGAACATCTCATCTAGTTTCCTTAACCATTGCTAGAAAGAAAACCCTACTACACCTGCCTAGTATCTGGTAAATCCGTCACTTTAAGAGGTGAAAATAAATTATTATAACAGAATCTTCTTTAAAACGTAAACAAATCCGACTCAAGACTTACCGACACAGAACAGATGACCGACGGCCCACAGGTAGCCATCGACGTCAACCTACGAATAGAGATTCATAGCGCTAAATGACCCGAAACAGAAATAAAATACAGCGTTTGATGATACGGAGATATTACCTGAGGATCATAGAGGGGAAGGTTGATGGCTGAGAGCAACATGAGACATATGCTATAAGAGGAAGAAGCACAATTAAACATGTAGTAGCTTTTTGTTTTTTTTAAATATCATGTTACTGGTACTAGTTTCATTGCTGATGACAAAATCATCATCATTACTGTTATTATTAAGCTCCTCTCATGTATTTCCTAGTATTCCTCTACCTGCAATCTTAATATATTTCACACGAGATGTTGAAAAAAAAAGCACAAACCTGATAAATTTCAACCACTGCATCTTCTGTTGTTAAAAAAGAGAGATCAAAACACATTTAACACACACATATAGTTATTTCAAAGTCCAGCAGTGTGATTCTGCTTCCTTGTATAATATAGTTAGCGTATGAGTATAGTTTAATACCTGTCTATGGACAACCTTCAGGATTACATAGCTAACAACATGAGAGGAGTTCTGCAGAGTGAAGAAGGCGGGGATGTCCTGGATGGAGAAGAAAAGCAGACCACTGAAAATCAGCATAGATGCAACATAAATGGATGTAGAGCCAGGCGACAGTCTGCTATAGTGTACTGTGTAATTAAGATTAAAGGGTTTATGTCACTTACTATGCGTGATAAGGCCCTGGAACCAGCATATATGTTTCCCACAAACAGGAGGGAGCCTGGAAACCAGGAAAGAGCAGCTGATCTGAAACAGAACAAGTCAAGCGTATCACACAAAGCTCTTCACAGGGAAGCTGAACACACACACACACGTCGTCTGGGAAAAGAAGAACCTACCCGGTGATGCGGCTCATTTCCACCCATCCCAGCTTTCCGGAGAGAAGGAGCAGGACAGCGCCGATAAACGTCTGCCATCTGAGCCAATGTACGTTTGTTTTATTAGTGAAGGTTTTCATGTTTGCAAACAGTATTGTGTCTGTCATTCATGTAGTGGAAGAACATAAATGTATATAATATTTTCCTTTTTTTTTCTCAAGGGCCGTGTTCAGACACACGTTTTCCCAACAAGTGTCAAATTTAGTTTTGAAGTGTTGTATGAAAGACACAAATCTAACATTTTAACTTATAATAAATAAAATAATAATAATGCATGTGCTAATTCACAAGGAGAGCTCACATTTAACTTCAGCTACTCACCCTTGAAATAAGGTTGGATAGGTGAATTTCAACACAGACAAGACAAACTGAGGGGGACAAAAAAAAAGTAAACATTTAGGTCATGATCTTATCATAAGCAACCAGCCTATCTACAATACATATATATTATCAGAGAAAGAACAAGTATTTGTATTATAATATTGACTTTTTGTCTCGCCTGATTACAAGATTACAGGCTGAGCTAATAGAGGGATGATGGACGGACCTACTAATGTAAACATCAAGTATTTACACTTCAATATGAGAGGCTCAGTTATTACTGGCACCTTTTACATGTCTACCAATTGAAAGGAACTTAACTTAGGATATGTTTTGTTGTTTGTTTGTTTGTTTGTTTGTTTTGTTATTTAATGTTGGGATCCACTCTTACATTCTTCATATATGTTTGTTTTTTTTCACTGTCCATCCTTTTTTTTAATTTTATTTCATTTCCTGCTGTTGTTTTCGATGCTTTGATGGCTTTAACTTCACGCCTGAATCTTTACATCAATTGGAAAAGGCTCTTAAATTATCCTCACTTGATGGTCATCGCTGATGAGGGTTACATTACAATTTACACGGACTGTTCAAAGACACAAGTCATGTTGTCTGCATGGAGTGAATACAGGAACTGAGAGGGAGCCTCGCCGTTTTAAACCTGTATTCTTGATGAATTTTAAGGACATTAAACTAGTTATTAATTAAACTGCCGGAAGAAAAAATCTCATTGTATTTAGATCTCAGGTGAGAGAGAACACATGTTTATGATTTAATTACCTCGTCTATAGTTGTTATTTCCAATCCACTGTTCACTCACCTTATTCGTGAAATATGAGACAACGAAGACGAAGCTAAACGCGAAGCCAGTGATGTATCTTCTCCACTGCATGCTGCAGCCAGGACATGGTTCCCATATTAATAAACACTACATTTTACTGCACGTAGTCTGTTTCAAACTAGAGACATTTCAAGCTCGGAAACTTCACTGTACACATATGACACGTCAAGACGTCGCGGGACAAAGATCGTCTACGCAGAGAAGATATTTCACTGCCCCCCAAAAACGTGCGTCACGCGTTTGCTCATTGCTCGTTGCTCATTCTGCAGGACATTTTTGTATAAAAACATATATACAAATATTTTGATAAAAAAAAGCCATTAAATATATTAAAGTTTTAGTCTGATGGTTGGAAAACAACTAATTATTTTGAGACCTCACTATTTTTTATTTTTTTTTACATTCTGCAGATGTGAGAAATAGAAATAAAAACTATCTATCATATGAATCCATAGTTTTAACCTTAAGTCAGAAACTATATAAAAACAAATCACAGAATAAAGTCACGTTGTCACTGATAAAAATGATCCTAAAATAAGAAAAAAAAAGGTTCCTCTACTGTATCCCGAAATAGCGTCAGAGTGAAGCCTCTCTATTTTCCTTTGTTAGGGGATCGTTTGTCTCAGGGTCAGTCACGTGGTGCTTGCCCCGCAAGTTTCCGTGTTTACAGCAGAGAGGCCGGTGGTCGGTGTGGAGCGTCCTCAGGGGGATGGTTTACAGTCATGGCCTTTCTAAAGACGCGAGAACGAACCAAGGAGAGGTTTGTGCTGCTTCACCTAATGTTAACTTTATATTATTTCAGGTGGGGGTTTAACTCGAGCTCTGCAGCAGCGGCGGCGGTGTTTTTTCCCCCGTTAACGTTAACGTCAGGCTGCGCCACTCAGCTAATGAGAGCCTCTCTGTCAGCTGTGGGATGCCCTCTTATTACCGACGGCAGAGAGAGAGAGAGAGAGAGCGGCCTCGCCGAGGAGCAGGAGTTAAATCTGCAGTAGAAATGTGACTGTGGGCTGTGTTGTCTATTCATTATCCGTCCTTCCTATTTGAAGAAAACACACAGAACTAAAAGTTTCTCAAATTGACGCCATGCAACCTTTAGAAAAACACCACCCAAGACTCTGGACAGTCTCTTAAAGTGCATATCGACCATATGAAATGAAAGCAGGATCCTATTGAACAAGTCTTTGTTGATGTTAAACGTACCAGGAGAGTCATATGACTCCTGTTTCAGAAGCTCTTAAACTGTGTTCCCTGTGGTGCTGATCTAAAGTGCGGCATTGCATTTCCAGAGCACTCGCAGGGCAGCAGGGTGAAGTGCTGTCTGCAGACTGGTGGTGAAACTCTAGTAGCATTGTGTCTATAAGGATAGTGAACAGAGAGGTCTTCAATCATCGCAGGTTATAACAATGTGCTGAAGATAAAAATCACTCTGCATTGATGTCATCTCAGGGTTTAATTCACCTCCTAGTTTGTTTTAAATATGTTTACCTCACTGCGTGGAGCTCAGTACTGTATAATTGCATTGCTGTTTTTGACTAGTTGGTCATACTAACATCCACCTGTGTTGTCAAGATTCATGAAACAAAGCATTATGGGCAAGCACTCCCTAAATCTTCCTAAATAAACTTAAATTTAACATGAAACTTTGCAGCTAACTGCATAGCAGCCTCAGTGCTGCACTTTGTGCACTGTGCAGGTTGAGTTTAATGGGAAGAAGCTGCTGTTTGTCCAGTGTAAGCAAATAAAACTAACATGATAAACTGCCTATGATCAAACTGGAAGATCCAGTGACAGATTTTAGCCACATTGCTTTTATTTTCAACATTGAACACACTTGTATTGTTCAAAGGCCCTAAATCTAAATTCACATATGTAATTATAGAGTTTGTACTACTGATGAACAATCCATGTATTAATAGATTTTAGTGGTGAACTTTTGCTTGCAACGATCTGCATATTGTAGCTGACGTTTAGCTGTTGTCTTCTGTTATTTCACAATCCTGTGTTGTTGTTGTGGTTCTTTCCTAGATTTTCTCTTTTGCTGCTGGATTTGGAGGAATATTATTTTGAACAGCACACTGCGTACCACGTGACAACCAGTTCAACCAAGGACAGGTAACTCATAACGTTATTCACTCTACTGTAACACCCAACACTGTGGGTGATGTTTCTTTGTGAAGTTTTGACATAGATTCAGCAAAGAAACAGAATGTGTATATATATATATATATATATATATATGTATGTATATGTGTTTGTGTGTGTGTGTGTGTGTATATATATGTTTGTTGCTGTTCAAACATGATCTTATCCTGGAGGCTTAAGCAAACTCGCAGAAAATCAACAAGCTGTTAGATCAATATATTCACATTAATTTCCTTTCCAAGAGGAATATATGCCCAGTAAGCAGATGGGGAAGATTCATAATACGATGAGTTGTGTTTGCACAGTGATCACATCAGTGTATTGTACCTCTAGTGATTGCAGCCACTTGAGGGGAAGAAGTGTTAATGAACCTTTGAAAGAAAATCAGTGTAAAGCAACAACAACAGACCACAAACGTTTCCATCCACAATGAGATTTGTAAAAGTAATATTTCTAACATTAAGTGTGTGTAGGATCGTTTATTTGTTTGTTTGTAGTTTGCAGTCTTATTAGTATTAATGTGGTTATATTAAACTGAAGGGCAATTTTTCCTTCCAGAAAAGTCCGAGGCTCATTCAAGGTCTGTTCCAGATCAGTCATTTTCGATCCAGATGATCTTGAAGAGCCAATTTTAAAGGTTTGTTTTAATCATGTCTTTATGTATATGATGTATTTTAACCCTTCCTTTTTTTTCCCCAACTTAACTGTAAATTATGTATACATGTAATGAATTTGACAGTTACAGCACTAAAATGTAACGTTATGAACTGGAATCATGAAAAGGTCATCATATACTGAAAAGCAGAAATTATAGGAACTGACGGTATACGTGCTTGTTTGTGTATCTGCAGATTCCTCTTCGAGACTGTAAGAAGATTGAGTTTGTGGAGAAGGAAAGCAACCCTTTCAACGAGTGAGCGTGGTTTCCTTTCTGGTGTTCACACACTGATGTTTATTTAGTTTGTCGAACTGGTTAAGTCACTTCAAAGTTAACCCATGTTTTAACCCAGCATCTGTTATTATTATTATTGGGCATACTGTGTGTGAGCTTGAAGAAAATCAATGTGATTGTTTAATGTTGACCAGAATCCCATTAATCCCATGATTAATTTTTAATATAATTTAGGACTAATGGACTAAAGTGATATTTCTTTCACGTTCAGTCAACTTATTTGATCTGTGTTTTCCTCAACAGACCGAAGCCATCTACTATCTCTATTTTATGTGGACAGGTGAGTTATCATTTTCATTAAGATATCATTTTTGTTAGTTTTATTATTTATTAGTTTTGTTATATTGATGATGATTTTTTACACTGTAATAAATGGTGTTTTAAAAAAAAAAAAATGTAATCCACTTTTCTTTCATTGTCCAGATTTACTACAGTAGCTGTAATTGTTTTCTGGCTGTGTATTATTTGTTGTCCATTTTCACATAAATTGCAGGTTATTTACATCAAAGAAAGCAACGTCATAGCACCTTACAGAATTGAAAGGGTGAGTCAACCAAAACTCAACAGAGAGTCTCTGGTGTTTATCAGCTCTCAGCTGTTTGCACAGATGTTGGTTTTTTTTTTTTTTTTTGTCCATGAATAAACACTTTCTCTTTTGTTTGTAGGTGCTTGTGCCTTGCATGCATAAAGTTTCTTTATGTTGACTATATTGAACTCTTCCCAAAAACTCCCAGTGTAAATTATTGTGCTCTTCAGGGTGTTTGTACTATGATAATTCATTGATGCAAGTCCCAAGAGTAAGTCTGTGCATTTATTGTATTTACCAAGAACAGCAGATCATTGCTACATCATAAGACAGTGATGACCATGGTCTGGGCTGATTATTATTATTATTATTATTATTATTATTATTATTATTATTATTATTATTATTATGAATACTTTCAACCTGAAACAAAGGTGGAATATGAGGGCAAAACTCTGCTGTTAAGGTTAAGTTATGTGTGGAATTCAGTCATTCACACCTGAGTGATCACTGGCTTAAATATAATATGGATATAATGTGGATGACGAGGCATCACATTTGACTACGAGGGAGATTCAGTCCTGTTAATCGTGGAAATCATGACACAGGAAACAGCAACATTTCAGTCAGTATGTCCTGTAATTATGTCAACATTAAGATCTATACATATTTGTTGTAGCCATAAAGATGCATTTAACCCAAAGGTTGTGCAGAGAAATGTCTCCCAGACGTGTTCATTTATTTAAATGCATCCTTCTCTCATTGAATAAAGGGGACAAAAAGAATGACCTTTCAGCTGGAGGTTTGGAGTAAAACAGAAGATGTTGTTCAGACATTACTTCAGGTATGTACTATAACTGAATAAACTAATATATTACATAATCCATCCATCTGTCCTTTAAAAACAGACCCAGGATTGCATGAATTAAAGTAATGGCTGTATTTGCGTACGTGCTCTGATCCAGTATGTGTTTGATTTGTTTTGCTCCTCTTTAATTGGGTCTGTTTTGCAGCTGCACAGATCATCCTGCCTGGACAAGCTCGGAGATCAGACTGCAATGGTGAGTCAATCATTTTAAAGACGATGAAAGATGATTCAGCACTAGAAAACAAACTAATAACTCATTCTGCCTATTCCACATAACCCATCTTCTTTCAGTTCTTGATTATAAGGTAACCATCACATAATCCCATTATATATTTCTTCATTTGTGTTTCCAGATTGCAGCCAATTTACAATCTCGACTGGCGAGGTCATCGTTTGACAAAAACTGGTATGTGGACATCAAGCAGAGGCAGAAATGGACTGATATGTTCACTCGTTGCTTACATTTTCCTTTCACTGTCTGTTACATCACAGACCTGTTTTTTAGTGGCCATCTGATTTGTGTTTTATACTTTTAATGTTTTAATGTAATATACAAAACAAGTGTCTCACCCAGCTGTCTGATACTACAACAAACTCTGGCATATGATGTAAAGCTTTCAGAGTGTTGCTGAGAAGCCTCACATGGAGTGTAAAGTGGAGATGGTCATGCCGCTGGTGTCCAATCCAGGCCACATCTGCATTACAGATGAAAACCTTTACTTCCAGCCGCTCAACGGATACCCGGTGAGCTGACCCCTGCATACACCCCACCTCACCTCACCTTAATGCAAATTAATTATCAGCTCAGGTATTTATGTTGTTTTTCTGTGGCTTATCCTTTCAGGAGCAGGTGATTCAGATCAAACTCCACAGAGTCAGGCGAATCTACAAAAGACGACACGGACTCAGACCACTGGTGAGTACATTACTGGGAGCACTGTCACCACAGTTTGGCATATAAGTAGGTGAATGATGTGTTTGTGCGCACGTGTCTCTCCTCATGCAGGGTCTAGAGGTGTTCTGTACTGAGAACGACTTCTGCTCTGACATCTACCTGAAGTTTTACAACACAGCAGACAGAGATGAAATCTATTACTACATCGCCACATTCCTGGGTGAGAAAACTCAAAAATCCAGTAATGAATCTCTCACAAAGTGTCATTAGTTTTTAAAGTATTGTGTGTCTTAAACTCCTGAAGATTAACAGTATTTAAGTCTTAAGCATTGTTCCAAAAATATCGGTAAATATTGATGAAACACATGTATACACATTCCTTTACTGGAACCTTTTTTTCTTCTTTTCTCTCAGAGAACCACATGACCGAACACACGGCAGAGAGTTACATGCTGCAGTGGCAGCGCGGCCATCTCAGTAATTACCAGTATCTCCTCCACCTCAACAACCTGGCTGACCGCAGCTGCAACGACCTCTCTCAGTATCCTGTCTTCCCCTGGGTCATCGCCGACTACACAAGCACGCAGCTGGGTGAGTCAGCAGCAAAGGCAGATTAACATACAACATACTGCAGAGGCCTGAGGTGCACTGCATCAATTCATTTCACCTCTGATGATACAATTAATGTAATTATGTGTGTGTGCGTGTGTGTGTGTGTTAGCTCAGCCTGTAGAGGTTTGATTCTCCCTATAATCACTCAAATTAAAGACGTATCCAGTGCTGATATGTTTCCTCCCTCTGTCTTCCAGATATGACAAACGCCACCACATTTAGAGACCTGACCAAACCAGTGGGAGCCCTAAACAAAGAGCGACTGGACAGACTGCTGGTGAGACTCTGCTGCATCTGCTGCTTAGACAGACAAAACGAAACAGACAGTAAACAGGAAACGATGGCATAGAAAATGACTACTATAGATATAGTTAGTGGGTTTTATTTAACTTACTGTATCTTGGGCAAAAACCTTCTTTCTCTATCTGTGGTTCGGTTGAGTGTTTGCTGATGTTACTATGTTTGTGTAGTTTGAGTGTTTTCTATGAAACTGTCCTCCGTAACTACCAACCCATTCTGTTGTTTCAGGCTCGCTACAGAGGCATGCCTGAACCTCGCTTCATGTACGGCAGCCACTACTCATCTCCAGGCTACGTGCTTTTTTACCTGGTCAGAGTCGGTATGACAGAGTACTTCAATACTATTACAGTACACATCCACAGCACGTATGAAACCACAGTGCACACACAGTGTTCGGTGTATTCCTACGCACTCAATCACTATTCAACCACACTGTCACCTGCGTGGTTGTATGAACTGTAACATCAGGTCGTGGTTTGTAGACTGAGGTTTGTTGGGTGCAAAGCCTGTCAGTTCACTCATTTAAAGGTCGAACACTTAACATTAAAATACGTCTTTGTACATGAAGTCAAGCAGAAGCAAATTCTCTAAAGGCCATGAAAGGAAACAGTTCATATGAGAGCAGTACAGTTTCTGCTGATAAAATCAAGCCATGTTAGTTTGGTTTCTTTTAATCTTCCAAATAATATTTTGATAATACTTACTGTCTTCTCCTCTGCAGCTCCAGAGCACATGCTGTGTCTTCAGAATGGCCGTTATGACCATGCAGATCGCATGTTTAACAGGTGGCTTATTTATTGTCGTGTTAACATACACCATTCACTCATCTTGCCTGTGACTGAAATAATGTGTTTTTGTTATTATCAGTGAGTCAATGCTGACTGTACTGTCAAACTTACTGTTCTTTCACTTGCATTTTTAATAACTTGCTGTTCACTCTTTCACTTATCATAAATATGTGAGCTAATATTATTTCCCCTGTGGCATAAGGCATGTTTTTTGTTTTGCATAGTGCGCTATAAATAACAGCTCAGTGTGTTCGACGTTAAACACCTCGGGGATACTGAAACTGGCTGTTAGACACCGTTGATTCACTGTGCTACTGAAATCATGTCTGAACAGCATGTAACAACTAAACATGTGATTACAATATTTCTCTAATTAATTTGACCATTTAAATTCAGCATTTGGGGGTTTTAAAAAAAAGTTTTAAAATATAGTTTTGCATGTTGGTTGAAGTAACATGTATTTGTTTGGTTACAGCATAGGTGAAACATGGAAAAACTGCTTGGACGGGGCGACGGACTTCAAAGAGGTGAAAATATTTATCTATTGCACATCGGGCCATATTTATCAAATGTTTGTAGATACAAATAATGTAGATCTGAAGCAGCTTCGGCGATCTTTGTCTCAAACTATGTGCAGTTGGGTCCTTGAAACTGAGTGAACTGGTCCTGGAAAGTCCTTGAAAAGTCCTAGAATTCAATGTTTAGAAGGCGTGGGAGCCCAGGATTTCTTCTGTAGATGGACGTGTTACATTTTATCTGACTTCTCTCTTCTTTTATGCAGTTGATTCCAGAGTTTTATGGGAATGACGGCAGTTTCTTGGAAAACAGACTGAGTCTTGATTTGGGCAGAAGGCAGAACGGATGCTTAGTTAATGATGTCGTTCTCCCACCGTGGGCCTCAGGTAACTTCCTGTTGACGTGTCTTATGATGATATACATACAATCTCTGTCTGAATATTGTGAAGAGGTGGAGGAAATTGTTCTTTCATTTTATGTACTCCTGCATATCTGCCCTGTTTGTCATCACACTAGATGCCAGTGATTTTCTTCAAAAGCACAGGGCAGCCCTGGAGAGTCAGTATGTATCGGAGAACCTTCATGAGTGGATCGACCTGGTGTTTGGCTTTAGACAGAGAGGCAGTGAAGCTGTGGCAGCTCATAATGGTAAAATAAATTACCGCCACAGTCATTTCAACATCAAATCTACCAAAACTGGACAAAGGCTAATATTTATCTCATTGTCTTTCAGTGTTTCACCCTCTGACCTATGAAGGTGGCATTGACTGTGACAGGTATAACAGAAAAATACCTCAACAACTATCATTCCAAATATCTAACACTACATCCTGTACCTAACTTTCACCTTCATGTCTGTGAGAAGCATCGAGGACCCTGACCAGAGAATCGCCATGCTGACACAGATACTGGAGTTTGGCCAGACGCCCAAACAGCTGTTCAGCAGCCCTCACCCTCAGAGGATCACACCCAGGTTTCATAACATCACTAGAAGCTCCAGCATCAACTCACCAGTCAGCGAGCTGTCTTCAGGTTAGCACTGCACACACACACACACACACACACACACACACACACACACACACATACACACACCGAGTTTAACAGTAACAGCTTTGTATGTCGACACCGCCCGATGGCAGTGACAGGCCACTATTTCAAATGTTCAAGCTTCAGTGAATGTTATGATGAAACTGCACACTGTGAACAGTCATGCCACCACAGTTATGAGACATGTGATCTGATAATGAGGATTTTCCAGATTGGGAGGCAGTTTGTATTTCAGTGAATCTACATCTCTGTTAGGATGTGATGGGTGAAATTGCATGAAATTCATAAAGGGTTTGATTTCTTGCTTATTTTCATGTGTGTAAACTATCAATAAAACAAAAACAGACTAAAACAATGTGGAGGAAACATCCACAGTCATCTAACACATAGTTTAGATGTCATTATATGCATGTATCTCCATATATCCAAACAGTAGGTTCCTCTCTGCTGTTTTGCAGCCTCTCAGAGTGAAGACTCGTCCTTTGAAGACCTGACAGAGGAGAGCAGGAAGATGGCCTGGGCAAACATGAGCAATCTGAAACCAGTGTCCAGCCACAAAATCCACAAGGAGTAAGTCAATTGGCGTCCACTTGGCTACAGTGAAGACAGAGTGCAAATAAAATAAAAGCGCTGGTGCAAGTATGAGGACGTGCATGCAAAGCAGCTTGATACTCGCTAGGAGTTTTTAAAATAGGACTGTATTAAAATGAAATGTGAGGAATAGCTGAGGACAGGTGGCTGCTCTCAATAAAGGAAATGAAGGCTTCATTTCATAGGCTTTTCATTAAGGTTTGTGGTATGTTTTTAAATAACTGAGTCCCTCTGCTGAACGTGCAGGGCTGTGACGGGCATCACTGTGACTCGAGATGGAGCAGCTGTTTTCTCCACATCTCAAGGTCCGTGTTTTGCAAGCTTTGTTCTTTCATTTCATCACTGCATTAAAAGGGGAAAAAATCTTGTACAGTATGTTAACTCACTGTCACTATTATTTCCAGACTCAACACTTAAAATGTTTTCCAAAGAGCTGAAGGACTTCCAGAGGAGCATGTCTTTCTCTAACATGGTACGGAGCTGTACTTTACTTTCACTTTCACCTTTTCTGTTTGCGTTGCTTTCTGTTATATTCTGATTCTCTCTGAACTTCTTTTTTTTCAGGCCTTATCGTCATGTTTGATGCTGGCAGATGGTAAAACTGTGGTGTGCTCTTCGTGGGACAACAATGTGTATGTATAAAATCAGTCCACATTTGACTTTTTTTTTTCCAGAAAACGTCTGCTGACCTATACTTTCCTCTTCCTTAGTTATTTCTACTCCATCCCGTATGGCAGGCGGCAGGACACGCTGATGGGTCATGATGATGCCGTCAGTAAGATGTGTTGGTTTGACGACAAGCTCTACACGGCATCCTGGGATTCCACCGTCAAGGTCAGTTCAAGGGTCTCAGAAACATGCTAATGATGCGACAACATGACGATTTAGTCTTTGTGATCAACTTTCAGTTATTGACTGATAGCCAGTTGTGAACAGTGTTGTTTGTGTCACAGGTCTGGCAGTGTGCTGCTCATAGTTTAACCAGTCACAAGAGATCCCAGTTTGAGTTGCTGGCTGAGTTGGAACATGATGCTGGGGTGAGTGAGGACGCTAACTGTAACTTATTTACTGTATGTAAGGTTTACTCATAAACTGAAGAAATGTGTCTGTATTTCAACCATTTACTAAACTGGAAAGTTGGTATTATATCTTTGATACATACAGAGAAAATGTAGCTTAAAGAGGTCTGAATAATGCCTGTTTGGCTGTTATGACTTTATCTGACCTTATCAGGGTGGAAGAAGTTTGATTTCTCTCTTGATTAGCCTAAATGCATGTTTTAATGCTGTATGGGATTGTAGAAAAGACATGCATGTTCATAACAAATACAAACCCCTCTTAAAACCAAATTATCTTGAAATATAAACATGTTTGTCAAATACTGAAAAGTAGAAGCAGCACTGAAAATGATCAAAACCTTTTTTTTCTGTCTGTTTAATTACGTCTCTCACACCCATCTTCAGGTGAACACTATTGGTCTGAATGCAGCGGGGACTCTGCTGGCGTCGGGCTGTAAGGACGGGACCGCCACCATCTGGGACACCAGCAGCTATGGAACTCTGCAGCAAGCCCACTGCCATTCTGGGACCATCCATCACGTGGCTTTCAGTCCTGGTACGTGTTCGACCACTCTGGTGTCAACTTCAAAAAATGTTTTAAACATGGAAGACAAAGTCTTCAATTTAATACTCTATGTAATTTGTACTATCTGCCCTGAGAAAAGGTTTAAGCTAGAGGTGTGTCTTTGCAGAAATCTTAGTTAAGTTTGCATTAACTAATAACGCTTTGTTATTGATGGCTTCACTTTTCATCAGAGACTACGGACTACCTTAAAGTTGGGAGAAAATATTGTTGTTTTTCTTTTTTTCTTTTCTTGAGAGATCAATACTGTAATTGGTTCTGCCTTGTTCTTTAAGCATCTTATTACACATTATTTCAACTTTTAACACTACATTGATTTGGCCAGAATATGTTTGATTTGGTTTGCTGTAGTCAAAGAGACTTTTACTGTCAAAATAAGGGCAGTTCGATTGCCAACATTAAAGAAGTGGGCTTGGTTGGAGATCAGCAATAGACTGCACATCAAGTTAAACTAGGCAATTAAAAAAAATCCAATAAAAGAATTAACAATACAAATAATTAAGCATTTTGCATCCTCAGATAGTCGACATGTTCTCAGTGTTGGTGCTGACTCCTGCATGAATGTTATTGATGTCCAGACGGGAATGGTGATCTCATCTGTCAAAGCTGGGGAGGAGCAAAGGTAAGATCCCACCAACTGCAGACCCTCACCTCAAATAACAGCTTTACTCAAAGCAGAAGGTTCTTAGAAAGCCAGGAAATCGAAAAATTAAGAACCATTTTTATATTTTTTCCATTATGAAGTGACCATTTTCCATTCAGAACAGGATAAGTACTCAAATATGTACAGTATATAGTGGAATCTGGAATATAATACTTTGATGTGTGTGTGTTTCTAGGTGTTTCTGCTGGGACGGGAGCTCAGTGCTGTGTGGGGGGCAGTCTGGTGAACTCCTGCTGTGGGACCTGCTGAGCAACACTGTCACCACGAGGATCGCTGCTCACTCAGGTACAGATTTTATTCATTCAACACCAATTTAAAACCAGACTGAAAAACAGTGTTTTGCTGCCCTCTCTGGTTGAAAGTTTCAAGCCTGTTTCACCTCTGACCTCATCTAACGGTGATTGTGATTGAGTCACTGGGTGCTAGAGTGACACACAAGACAACTTTACACTGTAAATCTCTGCTACTTGCCTCCATTCCTCCTGTCTGGAGTCTTATCTTTCTGAGAGTAGATGTGTTTTTCTCCCCATCTGTATTCAAATAAAAAGCTTTAGCTGTATTGTGAGGTAAAAACACTACAAGTAGCAATTTAAATGCACTGTGACAGACTATAAAAAGTTTAATTTTTATGTTCTTGAATGCTTCATGTTCAGATAATTATGTATTTGCTTTTGCCCAGGTGCGGTCACAGCAATGTGGATGAATGAGTTGTGCACCACAGTGATCACAGGCGGAGAGGACAGGCAGATGATCTTCTGGAAGCTGCAGAGCTAAAGAACTGTTTTAGAAAAAGACTTCCAGTGCAATAAACCGCACAGCACTGGCCAAGTGTCCTGCAGACTACAAGACCTAAATATCTGACTTTGAACAGAGACTCATTTAACAGCCATGAAGACCCCAGAATTTACTGTAAATGTACAGTATCAGAGCAGCTGGAGGAGGACAGTTAAAGTCTCAGCAGTTTACAGTCCAAAACCAAACAAAAGGTCATGTTAGTTCATCGCTTCCTGCATATTTTGTGCATGAGAACAGGAATCTACTAAAACAGTGTACACACCTTATTTTTCACTTTTGTTTTCGGCCTATTCTGCAGTTGTATGTGCTTTTGTTTTCCCATTTATTATGGATCGTGTTACACTGCTGTTTTTTAAATTAGCAATCGTGTTTCTATAGCTTTATGACGCCTTTAAGAATTATTTTCTCATCTCTCTTTTGTTACCATTTATTCAGCCTCAGAGATTTTTACAGACTGTCCAAACTTGTTATGGTATGCTGAGGTGCATATGTTGCACCCAGAAAGTTATTGATTGTTTGCGTTACACAGACTGGTCTTGTTGAGATGATGTGGTCGTAGAACGTCAACCCATAATGTATAGTATTATCTAATTATCCTGTGAATAATTATAATCTAATAGCAGTTATCCAAAAACAGTGTACAAAAGTGCTTTATGAAAATGGAAAAGAATAAAAATAAGTGTCTGTAAGAATAAGAGGACAGATTAAAATGAAAGCCAGGTTACTTGAGTTTTGAGAATTAAAAGTTCTACCCCAACACACATCTATCATTGGAGCATGAAATACTCAACTTATGTAGAGTTGAAATGTGTCTAAACAAAGTTTGCTTTTTTTAATAGAGATATTTTGCAGCTTGTAAACTTCTTTACATAGTTTTATGTGAAAAATAAAGCATAATTTGCAATATACAGTGGGGATTGAAAGTTTGGGCACCCCTGGTTAAAATGTATTTTAATGTGCAAAAAGAAGCCAAGGAAAAATAGAAAACATCTCTAAAAGGCATCGAATTACAGAGACATTCATATAACATATTAAAGAAGTCAGATCTTCTTTTATTTGTTTACACTCAAAAAAAAAGCTAAAGTTTGAGCACCCTGCAGAGTTTATAACATGCACTGCCCCCTTTGGAAAACTGAGTCCTGACAGTATCATGGATTGTTCACAATCACTGTCTGAAAAGACCAGATGATGTCGATCTCAAAGGTTTAAATGCCCCCTCTGACCTTGCCCCAGCAATCAGCACCATAGGTTCTTCTTAGTTGTCTAGAACACAGAAACTGAAAATAATTGACGCTCACAAAGCAGGAGAAGCCTGAAGAAGATAACATTTCAGATGCCAATATCCTCTGTTTGGAATGTAATTAAGAAATGGCATCAAGAACAGTAGAAGTTAAAGCAAAATCTGGAAGACCAAGAAAATTATCAGACAGTACAGCGTGCAAAATTGTGAGAAAAGCAAATCAAAACCTGCGTTTGACTGCACGATCCTTCCAGAAAGATCTGGTAGACACTGGAGTAGTGGTACACTATTCCACTATAAAGAGATACTTGTACAAATATGGTCTCCATGGAGAGTCATCAGAAGAAAATGACCTCACCACATAAATCAGCGTTTGAAGTTTGCAAATGAACATATAGACAAGCCTGATGCAATCTGGAAACAGGTTCTGTAGACTGATGAGGTTAAAAATAGAACTTATGTTTGGAGAAGAAAGGGCACAGAATTGAATGAAAAAGCTGAAGTTAAAGAGAGGACGTCTGGTTAATAATCCTAAACACACCTCAACACATGGTGGATTACATCAAGAGGTGTAAACTGAAGGTTTTGCCATGGCCTTCACAATCTCCTGACCTCAACAGAATTGAAAATGTATAGATAGACCTTAAAAGAGCAGTGTGTGACAGACAGCCCATAAATCTCGAAGAACTGGAAGACTTTTGTAAGTAAGAAAAGGATGAAGATCAAACAGGAATTGAAAGACTCTTGGTTGGCTGCTAAAAGCGTTTGCTGCTTGCCAACGGGGGCAGTATAACATATTAACTCTGCCAGGTGCTCAAACTTTTGCAGACGCTATTATTTTGTTTTCTGTTATCTTCAAAGTTTAAATAATGTAAATAAAATCTAACTTTTTTTTGACATATAAGAATGTCTCATCTATACTTTGTTGCCTTTTGGAGATTTTTCCATCTTTCCTCAGTTTGCTTTTATGCGCATTAATACAAATTTTAACCGGGGTGCCCAAACTTTCGATCCTCGCTGTACAAAATCTTTAAACATAATGTCTAATGTTCAGATGTGGCTACTGACACTGATCAGTTGAAATTCCTTTATCTCTAAAGCAAAACATTTATAAGGTGAATATCATTAGATTATAATTACATTTCCATTCAGGTTCGGCGACTTTTAATAACATCTAATTGGGTTCAGTTAGTGTTTTGTGACTGTCGCTTTGGTGTTGAAATGGGCTAGAAATCTCAACAAGTGAACCATTACACAACTCGCCCCTTGTGAGGCTTTCAGTAGCCAATGAAAAGGTAAAAAATACTAAGTGAAATATTGAAGCTCAGAAGCATCACACATCTCATGTGTGGGTATGTTTCTGTGGACAAAAGACAAAACAGAAAAGACACAAAATGAATACTACATTACTTATAATAGTGGTTTTAATTTATGTGACTAGCTTACAAAAATGAACAAATTCAGGCTTAATTCAAACTGTTCCACAGGTAAATCAAGCCAGCAGCTACTCAGCAGATATCTCTCTACGGAGAATGAAAAGTTTACCTTGAGTTGGCGTAAAGCTTTAAGCAGTTTCGGTGTTGGTGGTTTCGTTTGAATGAGGACGAAGCCTCTCTGCATTTCCTCTTTTGTTTTGGCACCTGCAGGGCCTTTGGCTTTGGTCAGCTTCCTTTACAATCACACATACACACACACAATCCGTAATGGGGCTGCATCTCAATGTACAGTAGTGTAACAGGAATTTGACTGATGTTTTTTAAAAATCTAAAAAAAAAGAAAATCACTAAAACAACCGTGATCACAATAAAATATTTATATACTTGAGGAAAATCAGACCAAAAGGTGACTCACTTTCCCTTCCTGGCCAACACTTTCTGAGACTCTGGGTAGTGGACGAGAATATCAAACAAGTCCTTCTTCTCCAGGACAAACAGGTTCGCGAAGCCGTGGGCTTTAACGTTAGCTGTGCGCCTGTTTCCTCCATCTTTGGCAGATTGTAGTAAACTGTAGCAGATCGAAGTAGAAATACATTTTTGTCTGTGACATTTAACACTGTTTAATATAAATTTTAAATAGTTGTATATGAGTGGAGTGATTAGTAAATGCTCCTGCAGACTAACCTGATTTCTCCAAAGACGCTGCCAGCCTTCAGTGTGACAAACACAATACTGTTGTCGGGTCCTCCCACCACCTGCACCGCTCCACTCTTGATGATGTACATCTCTTTACCGATGTCCCCCTGCAGGCAGGAGAGCGCCAGATGGAAACACAGGTCGGCATCACACTCACATCACGAAATCTTGCTCATATTGTTGGTTGTTTACTTCATGATCATCACCACAGTTTAACAAGCTTTTTTGTTTCAACTGTTTCAGTGGTGGGTACTTTCTTCGTGCGGATGGATACGCTCACAAATAACTCACTTTCTTCACAACAAAATCTCCTGGTAGATAGACAATAGACTTGAGCCTCAGCAACATGTCCACCAACATCTGCTGGTCACAGCCCTGGAAAAAAACAATATCAGTACGCTGCTGTATTATCATACTGTTTGACTGCATATTTAGGTTAAATATTCAAATACATTCATTGTTTCTCAGCCAGTGGGTTTTGACAGACGAACAGGGTGAACTTTCAGAATAGCGTCATCCGATTTCATAACTGTGGGCACTGATTATTTAGTTTGTCATGCTGCTGCTCTAATGCGAAAGCTGCGTCACCTGAAACAGTGCGATCTTCTGGAAAGTCGCCAGGTTGATGTCAACAGCGATGGCCGTTCTCATCACCAGAGGCATGCTGTCCAGCAGCTCTGACTCATCTAGAGATGACAAACATGCAAGGATGTATCAGAGGAGGGAAACATGACAGCAGGTGAATGATACTTCATCAGCTTTCAATCATTGAAAAGCATTCTTCATCTAAATGCAGTAATGTTCAGAAGCCTAAAGAGGCCCTACAGAAATCAATGTGTATCATTATTTACTGGTCTTTGATTTGTTATTTTGTGACCACAACACAGCACAGCTTGTATCCTGCTTTATGAATCAACTCATTTCTCATCAGTTTGGTTTTCAGTAGAGTTTTAGTAAAGTTTTAAAAGCTATGCCACCAAGTTCTAACTGCTTTAGTTCTGTAACAGCTTGATTGCTAGAGATGAGATCACCAAAGATATTATATGAACAGTTATTTTCTGTTTGTTCAACACAATTATCAAACAACAGAAAGAAGGTTCATGTTGCCAACAGCAAAAAAGCCAGTGCAATGCTGATGCTAATCCTAATCAGACTCACCCAACATGCCCTGAGCATCCCAGGTGTAGTTGTACCAGGTCCGGATTCTGTTCTGGACGTACTTGGGGATCATATAAGTGTTCATGTAAGCAACACAGCCGTCCATTGATGCCCGGAAATATGTCTCACCTGCTGTTGCTGCTCCTATGACATCTCTCATCTGACAGAAGGAAAGAAAGAAAAAAGGGAGAGTGTTAAAAAGAAGTTAAATTAAAATATATTCTGTGATTCCAAAGAAAAACCTTAAAAAAGTTCATTAAGAATATATATATATAATTAGTAACAGACTGATACACAGGGGTAAATCTACTGGTCTGAGGTCCTTGAACTGTTGCCACATGATAGACTTATTAATCCTCCTACCTGTCCAATCAGACTGGAGAACACAAAGACACCAATGAAAAAGTTAGCCATCTGAAAGCTAATCTCAAAGATGGTTATAGGCTCTGGAAGACCCCCGATGTTGATCAGACTGCGGATGGCAAAGTAGTAACAACGCAGGTACCTGTGGAGGAGCAGTAAAAAAAACACAGACAACATGCAGTAAAGCATCTTTATTTCATCTCAATAAAAATACACTATAGTACCTTCATACGCAGTGACAGTGTAACACTGGTAAAGGCCACATTTCCTGAAGAAACTTAATTGTTTCCTTCTTAAACCAAACTAGATCAGATTAGGTTTTTGCTGGGGTGATGCTAAATGGTTGTTTGAGGGTATTTCCATGTGGATAGGCCGCATCTGACATCACTCCTACTGCCACTTATATAATAGATACTCAGGAATTTACTCTATAGTAATTATGACTGCAATTTTCATTGTGGGATTGTTTGCAGAAAGCCATGTATATGCAATGGACACTACTTTTTTCATTCTGTTGTGAGAATTTTTGAGGTGTAAATAAAGTGATTTGAGATGCAGCCATACAGAGACTGCATGACATTTTCAGCACCATGGACAGAGACGAGAGGGATGGACTCTCTGTGTTTCAGGACCAGGGAGAGAGACAGAGAGACTTCTGTACAAGGAGAGTTCCAACAACGCCACTAACAGCACTCTGATCCTCAATATCAAAAATCAATATAACATAAACAAGAAAAAATAAAAGGTACTTACGCTGAGCCCTTTCCATCATACACCCATGTAGTGCTTCCCAGACCCTGGTGTACTGAGGCGGTATAGAATGCACAGGCATTGAGATGCAGCACAAAGAGCAGGTAGCCTGTGGTGCGAGCCACTCTGCACAAAAAGACAATAACATATTAGATACATTAGTGGCCAAATGCAAAAGCTAATGATTGGGTTGAAAAGCTCTTAAAAATGCCAACAGGTGTGTTTTTCCTACTCATATTCCTAACAGTAAAGTACAATAACAATTCAATGAAATCAGTGTTTAATCTCCATTGACGCTTGTCTTCCATTACTCCTGTATTTACCTCCAGATGTAGGCCTTTGCCATGATGCTCTCCAGTCGATCGCTGAACTCAAAGAAAGACTCAAGCTGGAACACGGAAAGAATAAAAGAGGAGAAATTGAACAGGAAATTCAAGACAAACAAACAAATGTCTCTATTTTTTATTTTTTTCATTTAGATCTTCAGTAAATAAGAAAACAATCAGTTGCCTGCCTACCCTGATGAAGCGGTTGAGTCGGTATACGGAAGAGAATTCAAAATACAGGCAGACAAGGTCAAAGGGGATGATACTGATTATATCAATCTACACAGAGAAGAGAACAGTAATCTGTTAATATTTCACAACAAGTTTGTTTGTTTAATTTTTGGTCATATTACATTCTCACCTTAAATCGCTCTGATTTCCGATAATGTTCCTTAGTCTTGACGCTGTCTTTCTGCAAGTTATAGAAGTATTTATGTTAATTATACAATGATAACATTCAGAATATGCGTGGAACACGAAATACAATAACGATATTGTGACTTACAATAATGTCTCCGGCTTTGACAAACTGAAGTCGAGGTTGCCAAACAGTCATGTCAATGACTGTCACCAGGTCAGTGAGAATGTCACAAAGCACCCAGTAGGGGTTGACAGTTGGACTGTGGTAAGGGAAGATCAGTCGGGCGGAGCAAAACCAAACATTGTAGTTGTACGCCACTGCCACTACAGTCAACCAGGCAATATACCGACGATCTGCAGAGACAAACGCACAGTTTCAGTATTTTTATGCATCTCAGCATTTACTTAGCCTGCGTGGAACTCACCCAAAGGATCTATGGTACACCCCAGGATCGTATCCATCTTCTTCTCTATGGGAAGAAAGAGGGCGTCGAAGCAGGAGAAAGTGATTTCTGAGAGCATCTTGGGCCTCTTCATGACCTCCGCTGCCAGCTTCTCTTCCTCAGCTTTCTTCTCTGCCTCCAGTCTCTTCTCCTCATCCTTTTTCTTTTTCTCCTCTGCCTTTTTGGCTGCCTCCTCTGCCTTCTTCTTGTCCGCTTCCTCCTTTGCAATGCGCTCCTCCTCCTTCAATTTGATGTAGTCTTCCTTCTTCAGAATGGGTGCTGAACGGAACAAAGTGATGATTCGTTAAATGGCACTTGGAGCAAGTTTAAGGGTTTGTTTTTTTGCCTGTATGTGTTGGGTTGTTTTGCCAGTACTTACTGACAGGTGGGGTGATCTCAGGAGAAGTGGCATATGGGTCAATGACTTTCTCTTTGAATATCTCTCTCCGCTCTCTTAAGCTCTTGATCATATTTCTGAGGGTGTCATCTGTGTAACGGAAGTAGACTACAGGTAGAGGCGGAGGGGCTTCTTCACTGACAACGGGAATACAAATCAAAAAAGTGGAAGAAGCCTAATTAGAGAAATAACATTTATATATAAATTTCAAGTAGATTAAATCAAACGCAACTGGACTTGGTTATTTGTCTTTGAAGACGTTTCACCTCTCATCCAAGAGGCTTCATTATTTAAATATAAAGTTTAATACTATAAAGAGGGACAAAAATAAGAATTTCCTTTTTATAAACCACCATTGAGCATTCTCAGTTAATGAATATAACATTCTCAATAACATTATCAGGTATGACAGTGTAGTTGACATTATTATAGTCACTGTTGATCATCTGTGATAGAAGAAAAAGCCCCAAAGTATTAAGATATTTTTAAGGCCATAAAGTCTGTGTTACATAATTAAAGTAATGATGTCTTGCAAAAAAAAGTAAATCATTATCAGAAAAAAAATAAAAAAATAAATATATATATATATATATACGTGTGTGTGTGTGTGTATTCTGAATCCATGTGAATGCTATCTCTGATTGCTCTCAGTCACACATACTGCTAAGCTCCTAATCTCCTTTCCTACATTAGGAGTCACAGGCTGCAAGTCACAGCGTGATCATCACAGCTGCTGTTACTGCAGTTTGTACAGTCACTGTGTCTTATCTCTGTCCTACATGTTATCTTTCCTTACAGAAAGACAAAACAGTATGGGTGGAAATATGTCAGGTATGCACACTGAGTCAACCAGCACAACAACGTGTTATCTATCTGATATCGAGATGATATCTATCTGATATCTAGAGACGAGAGGCATGAGGAGTTCTAGAAATGGACAGAGCTCAACCTCAAGCAGGGTCAAGGTATTCTTGGCCAAGTCAGGTTTATTTGTGTTGCTCCTAATCACTGCTACAGTCTCAGCTAGTATCATAATGCTTGCATTTTGAAGACATACCATGGCACTGATTAATGTGTCTTTAATGTTGCGTGGTGATGTACATGTACTTTTTTTTTTTTTTTTAAACATCCTCTTTCTGTCCCAAAGTGAATATAATGTAGTATGATCTCAGCCTGGAGGCAACACAACATAGTTTGCAAAGTAACTCAATATATGTATAGTACTGTACAAAAGTACAATTTTAAATACTTTTGCTTTACTTGAGCATCTCCAATGTATGCTTTATACTGCTTCTACACTACATCTGAGAGGAAATACTGTGCATTTTACTCTACTACATTTATTTGACATTTTGCATACTACTTCCATACCATATCACTTCAGGATAATATTGTAATATTGTTGCAGGACTTAGTTGTACAGTCATAGAGTATTTTTACAGTAAGATATTGCTACTTGTCTGTATGTCTGTACTTCTTCCACCATTTCTGATGCAATACCATCCCAGATCCAACACAAACATTCAGTGAAGAGGTAATACATCTCCTTCATGAACATTTATTTGTGTACAGATGCCAGAGCTCCTTTTCAGCCTTGTTTCACCTTCTCAGCCTCGGATAACCATGAACATTTGCAATATCATTCAATTCATTTCCAAAATATAATTTCTTTAGGTGCATGATGTATTCTTACCCTTCAGCCCCGTCTGGATTTGCAGGAGCAGCAGGTGCAGGAGCTGGAGCAGGAGCAGGAGCAGGAGCAGGAGCAGGAGCAGGAGCAGGAGCAGGAGCTGGAGCTGGAGCTGGAGCTGTAAGAAAATGATAGCAGAATATTTATATCCTAACAAATTAAATTTATTACTAACATCAGTGGCTCATAATTTCCAGGACAAAAAGAACAACACAGTAAAACAACTGCTTGACAGTTTTCTTCCATCACCTGAAATCACTCATTTGTGTATTTTATATTGTTGTCGTGTACTGACATAGTGTATTTCATAAAACATGATAACGTTAGTCCTCAGGCATGTCATTTACAGCCTAATTTTCTACTTCACACTCAAACACTATTTAAGTGTGAGTGTGTCAATGGTTGTTTTTTTTTTGTTGTGCACCAAATGTGATCTGGCTATTACTGGAAAACAAGCATGTGATGACACCACTATCAGCATTAAACTGAACACGGATAGACAAAGTAAGACCAAATAAATCAAAAAACGTCTCACCTGGCTTTGGCTCTTCCTTCTTGGGTTCTTCCTCTTTCTTCTTTTCCTCTTCTTTCTTTTCATCCTCCTTTTTTGGCTGCTCTTCTTCATCCTTCTTTTCGGGAGGCTTTTCTTCCTGGAAATTCAAAATAATAAAACAAAGTGCAGGCAAAAAACGAGAAAGCCAAATCATGAGACAAAGTAGGACCCAGTTGTAGGACTTATTTTGTTGGAAGTGCATCTAAAAATGTGCCGAATGCTACTCCAACAGATCTGGACACAACAATAATAATAATATATTAGGAGTCCAGGCCTTACCTTAGCTGGTGGAGCTGGGGCAGAAGGTGGATCAGCAGCTTGGGCAGGGGGAGGCTCAGGTGCCCCCATCAAACTTTTCAATCTGCTGAACATGGTGGGGTTGTGTGTAGGCTACAGCGAACAGACCTGCCCGTCCACTTCTCCTCCTGAAGACCTTTTTCTCCGTGTATCACTGATCCTAACTAGAATCCTGGGATCTCCGGCAGTCCTTGTTTCACATCCAAATAACAGACTGCGGATATTAATTCCTTTAGGCCCATTAATTCCCTGTGGGCACTCCCTTTTCTCCTGGAGCCAACACCAGATCAGCTCAAAGCCACCAATCAGTGCCACGCAGGACAACTGTCTTCTTGCCAACAACGTGGCCGTCACCACTGTTTTGTGGCCATTTATTTGTTGGAAAATAAGCTGTGGCAATAACTAATATGGAATACAAATGTGTCTTCTTAATAATAATAATTACATCCAGTCACAGTACTGAAGGTTGGAGAATATGAGTTGATATATTATTAGTATGAACTGCGTATTCTTTTTGCTATTAATCTTACCACATTTGACACAGAATTGAATGCATTTTTCAATATAACATAATCAATTACGTGATAACATATGAATTACACGGCTGTAGGGGAGGAACTCAGCCGGGGTAAAATTAGTCTGCGCTGAGGTTATTCACTTCTGGCTCTAGGATCACTTAGTTAATTAACCTCACAATGTCTCTGTCGAGCTAACTAGATTAGTTAATCTCTCTCTGGTCTGTAACTCCTACTGCTGACAGACAAAGACAAACAAACAAACAAACAAATGCTGTATAGTAGCATATCTGTCTATCAATCAATCTATCTATCTATCTATCTATCTATCTATCTATCTATCTATCTATCTATCTATCTATCTATCTATCTATCTATCTATCTATCTATCTATCTATCTATCTATCTATCTATCTATCTATCTATCTATCTATCTATCTATCTATCTATCTATCTATCTATCTATCTATCCAAACATACATGACAGAATGATCATTCACAGGTTGGAATTATAAGTGAGCTGGAAATTATTTATTTAAGCAGAACAGGAATATAGTCAGCATGATGATGGCGATGATGTATGTTGGCGAACTGAAGAATATAGCCAACAAAAGCTGATAAACTATAAATAAATAAAATATATATATTCAGTGTAACAGGCAGTATCCACAAGGGGGAGTAGTTGAGGTTGACAAACAGTGTCAGGAATAGCGTCTTGCACATCTCATCACAGCAGTTTGGAAATACATGTGTAAATAAAGTGTTTAGTCTTTGCTTGGTGCTACTTGTTGTCAGAGCCAGGCTGGGAACTACATTTGGTTTTTTTCCTTCGATGGTATTTTAAATATAATTGTGATTTTTTTTTTTCAATGCATTACATCTAATTTAGAGTAAAGCTCAAAATCTTGCACCGTGGTCAACCGTGTCAGTGTAGGTTTCCAGATATGTTGAACCAAACATTTAAATGATCCAATATCTTAGTATAGCAGAAAGCACGCTCAGTACAAAACAGTAGTAAGACACTGAAAAAAAAACTGTACATTCACTCCCAAAAAGGAGTTATTTAAAAAACAAAAAAACCACTCGCCAATCATTACTGGCCACCAGCGGCATTCTGGGGAAAAAAAAAGAAGAATATATAATACAGTATGTTAAGTAGTCAGCACAACTGCAATAACTTTACTATGAACAAATGTTAATATTTATTTAATTTAAGAAACAATAGTTGAGAGAAAAGTGTTTGTTACCCTAATTTTGTCAATCATTCTTCTGTTTATAGTTCCACCGACAGCACGCAGCAGTTTGGGTGTGGCAGGTTTGGGTCCGAACAGCGCCAGTCCTTTCTTTTTTTCCTCTTCAACTTTAGCCGCTGCTGGACCCTTGGCCTTCATTAGTTTCCTACACACAATATGATAAACAATCAACAATATGATGTTTGTTTGACTCAGTATTACATTATGGCTTTAGGCTTGTTAGCTGTTGCTGTAGCTGTAAATGACATAATTACTGGAGTAATGCAGACTGAAATGAATAACAACAGTCAGTAAAGTTTGTTGATTTGTCGCTGATGATAATGAAACACACTTCTCTTTTTTTCATTGTGTATAAGTAAAGTAGTCTCTAGCTAAAAGTGTTGTCTGCCTCTGCCTCACCTTCCCTTCCTGGCCAACACTTTCTGAGACTCTGGGTAGTGGACGAGGATGTCAAAGAGGTCTTTCTTCTCCAAGACAAATAGGTTGGCGAAGCCGTAAGCTTTGACGTTAGCTGTGCGCCTGTTTCCTCCATCTTTGGATGATTGCAATAGACTAAGAATAAAAAAAAAAAACTGGTTAGAAGCCGGTTTGAAGCAGTACACTGTTGTGGACTAACAGCTAGAAAGCAACAACTTTATCATACCTGATTTCTCCAAACACACAGCCAGCCTTCAGTGTGACAAACACAATACTGTTGTCAGGTCCTCCCACCACCTGCACCGCTCCACTCTTGATGATGTACATCTCTTTACCGATGTCACCCTGCAGAGGAAACAAAGCGGAAATATCACAAATAACTAGCACACATGAGCAAGCAGCAGATATTTCCACATAGGTTTCACAGATGATTTTGTATTGAGGTGAAGCCAAACAACTTAGGTTAACGCTTGAAGTCCAGGATAACAGTACTCACTTTCTTTACGACAAAATCTCCCGGTAGATAGATGATAGACTTAAGCCTCAGTAACATGTCAACCAACATCTGCTGGTCGCAGCCCTGTGGACAAAAAAAGAATTATAACATACAATGGAATATGCTTTATTTACTGCGTCTGTTGTGTTTGTATGTGCTGCTTCAGCGTGCCTGCACCTTGAAAAGATCAATCTTCTGAAATGTTGTAAGGTTGATGTCCACAGCAATGGCAGTTCTCATTACCAAAGGCATCTGTTCAAGCAACTCTGACTCATCTGGAAGCATCAAAATAAAAGAGAAAAAGTTAGTTCTGGGTCTAAAGCGTCAAATGAGTCTGGAGTCTTATTTTTAAGGTAATATATGTATAAAGTTCTGAGTGGTTTCCTTATACTGACCCAGCATGCCCTGAGCATCCCAGGTGTAGGTGTACCAGGTCCGGACTCTGTTCTGCACCAAAGACGGGATGTGGTTGGTCACCATGTAAGACACGGTGTTGTCCATGGAGCTTCGGAAGTAGGTCTGCCCTGCTGTGGCTGCACCAATCACATCTCTCATCTGAGGCAGGATGTGAACGGGAATAAACACACAAACTAATGAAAACTTCGGCAAACTATTAGAAACTAGGATTCATGTCTTTTAGATGCTGAATTGCCACTTTTTAAACCATTAACACGCTTTTTGATAGTCAAGACATTAACAGGGAACCAGTGAAATACAACATTTGTGATGGATAGTGGTGACTGGCAGTATCTTTCCTAAACGGACAGGTTTTATTCATCTATCTCTACGTCACTACACTAAAAAGACTATTAGGTTTCCAGATGAACTGAGAGTGCTGGGGTCGTGACTCTTGCTACAGGGCATAACGTGTCTCTATGTTACCTGTCCAATCAAACTGGAGAACACAAAGACGCCCGTGAAAAAATTTGTCATCTGAAAGGTAATCTCAAAGACGGTGTGGGGTTCATTAAGACCCCCGATGTTGATCAGAGAGCGGACAGCATAGTAGTAACATCGCAGGTACCTGTGGAGAGGGTGGGGGGCGTTAGAGGGGCTGTCACAAACTATACTGGGTGTCATGCCTGTTTTTTGATAAGGGATAAGTACAGTATGCGCAGTATGAGTTTAGGAGGGTCCAGTCTAGAGTTCATGCACATGCTTTGAATCGTGGTTTTTACTCCCGTTTTTTCAACTTTGATTCCCCGGATGTCTTGCTGCCAAATAAAAAAAATATATATATAAATAAACAAAAGAAAATAGAAAGTATACGACAGTCGGTTAAATGGTTAAAAAAGAAAAAAAAAAGAAAAAGAAAAAAAACAACATCCAAAGATAGAAAAAAAAATGAAAAAAAATGAAAAAAAATGGGAAAAAAAGAAAAAAAAAGAAAAGAAATTGAAAAAAAGATTGAAAATTAAAAAAACGAATGTAAGAAAAAATGTTAAGAAAACACAAAACAATCACAAAAATATCACAAAGAAAGAAACTACCTGGCCAAGCATGACGGACATAAAGAATGCCCCAAAAAGGTAGTTTGTCATCTGAAAGATCTGTCCGAACATGGTGTCAGGAAATGGCAACTCAGCGATCATCAGCAGGGACTTCTCCGCATAGAAGAAGCAGCTGAGGTAACTGCAGCAGCAGCAAACATGGAACATACAATAGATTTTACATTTCGGTATTTTCTCCGGATATTTCAGGGATGATTTTGACTGGAACTCTGTTTCACCGCAGAAGTCGTTGCAATGACAAAATAAAGAAAGATAAGAGCTTTTGGACCTCATGGTAGATCCAACATGTTTTGTTGAGGAGACAATAATGCCATTTACACAAGCATGGCTGTAATAACACTTACGCGCTGCCCAGGCCAGAGTAGACCCATTTAGTTTGACCGATGCCCTGATAGGCTGAAGCCACGTAGTAGAAGCAGGCGTTGAGGTGGAGCATGAAGAGGAGATAGCCGATGGTGCGAATCACTCTAACAGATGAGTAAAGATGTTAGTTACGTACGGCATTTAAAGAGGGAACTACAGTATGTATCTGAAGCTTTTGGAGGGTTGGTTCATTTTTTACTCTGACAGTCTCATAAGATGACGAACCACAGCTGCCAAATGAATTTCTTGTAACTTACCTCCAGATGTAAGCCTTGGCCATGATGCTTTCCAGACGGTCGCTGAACTCAAAAAACGTATCTGCCTTGAGAACAAGAACGTATGAAGGTCAGCAACAGATAAGTCGGAAAGTCACTTTTTTTAATTTGATGTTTTCCTCAATGCAGTGGAAGCACATGAGTAAATTCACCTTTAGCAGACGATTGGCTCTGAAAATGGATTTGAATCCAAACTGGAGGTATAGCAAGTCGAATGGTATGAGGCTCACCATGTCGAGCTGTTGAGAAGAGAAACGTGCGAGGTCACTGAGATGATATCATCCTAAAATTCAAATTTCAAAATTAAAATACCATACCACAAATCTCTCTGAATCTCTGTAATTCTTCTTTGTCATCACTCTGTCTTTCTGAAATCATTAAATAAAAGCGTTTTAAAATGATTTGACAGTATTTATGTTACTATGTGACTCTATTAGTTCAGATTATGTAAGACTCACTATGATGTCTCCTGCTTTGACAAACTGTTTGCGGGACTGGAAGAGGACGCTGTCTGTGAGGTAAATGAAATCAGCCAGTAAGTCCAGTGCGAACCAGTAAGGGATGGCCGTCTCGGTGTGGTACGGGAAACACAGGCGGGCTGTGATCAACCACGTGTTGTAGTTGAAGGCAAGAGTCACCAAGCTCAGCCAGGCGATGTAGCGGCGGTCTGCAGGAGAGGGGATGATGGGAATTCAATGTGTCTGATAAACTCTAATCCACAGTTTTAAGATTACTTGTAGTAGTTTACCTGTGAAAGGGTCCATGGTATTCCCCAGCACGGAGTCCATCCTGTCCTCTATTGGCTTCAGCAGAACATCTACAAAAGACCAGGCAGCTGCAATAAGCTTGGCCTTCTTGTCCTCCAACTTCTCCTCCTTCTTCTCATCTTTGCTCTCTGCTTTCTTTTTCTCCTCCTCCTCCTTCTTCTTCTGCTCGTCCTCCTTCTTTTTTCTCTCCTGCTCCTCTTTCTTCTTTTTGTCAGCCTCCTCCTTTTTTATCCGCTCCTCCTCTGCTTGCCTTTTCCTCTCCTCGATGACTTTTGTGTAGTGGTCTTTGCCCAACAGTGGTGCTGAAAGGACAACATTAGGACTGAATGTGTTGAAATATTAAAAGTTACAGTTACATTTTTTTTTAAAAACTGTGTCACTTATGATTCACAAGATGTTCACAGTCACAAGTCTCACCAATATTATGTTTTATAATACAGCTGAAGCTTAATAAATCTGTGTCTGTACTCACTGACGGGAGGACTGATCTCTGGGGATGAAGCATACTGATCAGTCACTTTTTCCTTGTAGAGCTGCAGTCTGTCTCGCATCCGTTTGATTATGGCTCTGAGCTGCTCATCTGAGTACTTGTTGATGACTATGGGTTTGGGTGGAGGAGGGGCTGCTTCTTGTCTTGTTGGACAAGGAAAATAAAGGTCAGAAAAAATAAACAGTTTGTATTAATACTTCTTTGAGTACTGAGATGGACTGCAGTCTAAAGCAACTACCATTCATACATGACTACGCATGGAAATCGTGATTTGTAATGTCACATAAAGAGATTTACAGTGTGAAATGTCATTTTAAATGGAAAGGCTCAGTTGACACGGACAACGTCAGCTTCAACAGAACACACACAGAAATCTGTGTTTATATGTCGCCTCCTAGTGGACAGAATGCAGTAATACATCTGACTCAAAGGAGACAGAAAAGGGACTCATGTGTGTCCAGTTATTACTAATTGATCATCACTGGACCATAACCGCCTTAAGCTTGGTAACATAGAAAAACAACATATTTCATACTTGCCATTTCGCTCCACCACTACTGTTTTTTTTTATAATTTCCACATGAATCAGAAAAACTCTTAATCCACAGTACACCCCCCTGAAAATGCATTGATATATATTGGATGGATTGCTCTAAAATTTGGTATTGATATCTATGATGCACAGAGGATGAATTCTAATAACTACCTAAAGTTAACCCGGCAGGTCAAAAAGTTTGATTTGAAATATCTCAAGATTTAAAGATGGATGGCAAAAAATGTAGATGAATTGAACTACAAATATGCATGACTAAGTGACCGTTGTAAATATTAACAGCTACATTTCAGCATGTTAGCATGCTGACTGCCACAACCTCAACAAAGCTGTTAAATCATTGGTGGAATATAGCAACAGGCCTAATTTGAATCAATGAAGGTTTTCTATCAAATAATATACATAATAAAACACTGCACTATTTTCATCTGGGGTACACAATATTCTTTTATAACATGCCAAAGATCAGCCCCATACCAGCCCTCCTGTGGAGTACAGTATATTAACATGACCTTTGAACTCCTGACACTTACAGGCTATTTATTCTACACATCATTCAATCTGATGGCAGGTATCTCTAATTGTGCTCCACATAGAGCATCCCTTATTGGCCAGTGATGAAGCATTTGTAACAAGTCTCCTCATTTAGACAAGTAACATGTTTACAACTGTTTTTACCTGTCACCCGCATGGCTTTTATTGCTGGAACATAAGCACCCCGGTGAGCTTCTTACATCTAAAAAGCTGAAAAGCTTTTAATCCACTTTCAGGTCATCCCCACTGTTAATATGCATCGTGCACCAGGGGGATTAGGATCTCACATGGTGTACTCATCTCTGGAGGCTTTCTCTGTGTCTCTCTGCCATCTTGTCAGAGAATCTAATTAATTAGTGTCCACTAGGTGATAAATGTGATTCGGGTTTGTGGTGTCAATGTCTTGGCAGGCATATGTTTTGGTAAGCCAATGTGGGGTTTGGAAGCAGAGCAGATACTTTCGGGATAAAACACAACTACATATAATCTCTTTAATTGCGTGTGCTGTGGCACGTAGAGAGAAAAAAAACTTGCTGATGAAGGTGTTGATTGATATCATTGTAATTAATGCAAAAATTGATTGATTTTGCTTGATGATCGACACTGAACAAAACAAGTAACTAAGGGGTAGATATCTTACTTGTCAGGTCCAGCTTGATCAGGGTTCGCTGGGGCTGCTGTAGGGGCTGGAGCTGGAGCTGCAGCTGGAGCAGGAGCCGGGGCGGGAGCAGGGGTGGGGGCAGGAGCCGGGGTGGGGGCTGGAGCAGGGGTGGGGGCAGGGGTTGATTCTAAGAAAGGTGAACAACCAAATTTCCATTTTATCTCCTGCAGACACACTTTGTTCTGGTCTCAGCAGGTGACACATCCAAGAACATGTTAGACACAACACTGCTCATATGTTCTAAAAGAAGAAACCACCTTCACTGGTTACCTATCAGATTTTGTTACCGTTCCTTTTTAAAGCCTTGCATTTTATCTCCTTTTATCTTTTACCTTTTGGTTTTCGTTTAACTTGTTTTATTCCATGTTTTACTTCAAACCATTTGATTTTTGAAAGGTGCTGGAGTTTTGAAGTTCCTCCAGATGATACTACGGGGTGTATCAAGCTGATGAGGCTTTGAAGTATTGGTATGTTATGTCATAGATGAAACATGTAACACTTCCACAAGGCCAGACTCATCCATAAATATCCATAACATATGGCATGTCCTTATATGATGAGATTGATTAGGAGTTTGGGATTGCTCTCTATTTGACTTTCAGATACTTTCAGTCAGAGAATGACCAACTCTAAAATCACTGAACGAAATGTGTGTAAACTGTGAACAACACATTCACGTAAAACCTGGAAAACTGATGTTTAGACAGACAATAAGCTCAGAGCTGAATCTTCTATATTGATCAGCTGTCAACAGTCAAATTTTGTCATTGTGTGCCTCTTTGTTGTATTCTGTCTATCTGATTTTCCTTTTTGATCAATACTTCCGCCTTACTAGTATGCCAAAAGTTGATTACAGCAATTTGAAGCTCGTTTGGAAATCTGATTACCGGAATAAACATCCGAAATACTCCTACATGTATTTACAGTCAGAACAGCTGGACATAGCAGGCGAGAAACAAGTCATCAAATAATCAAGTGACATGAGTAATAACTGTGATATTTGTGTATGTTCTCACAAACTAAAAGACAGAAATATAATATATTCCTGAGCCCTCTGTAAGACAAGAGAACAAAGCACATCTTATATAAAGCTAAACAAACAAGGACACAGTGATTTATCTTCTAAACCTGCCATTTCAGCCTCTCAAATGAATTATAACTCACCCTGTGGTTTGTCCACTTTCTTGGCCTCATTCTCCTTATCGGCTGGCTTCGCCTCCTACACAACAAATCAACATTTTCCACAAAGTCAGATGGCCGACTTCATTAGTCAAACCCCGGTCATTAGAGAGACACTTCAATTTAGAGAGCATTTTTTTAAAGCATAGTGAATTTAGCATTTGACAAATTACTCCCATGTCTGATAGACACTTTTAAAAATCGGCTGTTTGCGAGATTAAATGAATTTAAAAGTGCCTGTCGGGTAATGAATGATTTCAATGAGGTCCGTGTAATGAAACAAATCTATTTGATTTTTTTTTGTTGGCATGAGTACTGAGCAGTTGAATGGATGGACGGACAGATAAGAAGCCACTGCTGTGATCTTAGTACAAACAAATGTAACCGTACTTGCTGTATTACAAGCTGGAGGCAATATTTTTATTTATTTTTTTGTGGTTATGTTTGGTTTCAGTCTTGGCTCCTGCCGCTGTGCCTGGCACATACTGAACATTATGAAAGATAACAGATGTTTACAAGAGGATCACAGAAGAATTTCAATTCTATTGCATGTTTTTACCTTTTCTGGTGCCGCAGGTGGAGCAGGTTTTGGAGCCGGGTCAGGAGCGATTCTGGTGGTCCCAGAAGCTTCTGGTGCCGGCGGCCCACTGAAGAGGCCCTTCAACTTGCCAAACATGTCCACAAACCTAAATGTACATCTGCTGTGTTGTCTTCAGGTAACTACGAGGGGATTGTACTGATTCCAGAGGAGCTGAAATAGACTCTCTGTCTACCTTTGCCTCATCCCCTTCCCACTTCCCCTGAGCTAAAGCAACATATCCTCATAACGCAGTCGTCCCTGACGGTATTACTGCTTATAGCACCGCTAATACTCTTGCATGGAGAGGAGCCTCCACCATCACTAGTGACAGCTAAGCCCATCACCATCTCGTATAAGACCCCAATAGGCTTATGGCTTCAAAAGCAGTGGCTGAGTCATTGGTGGACTGCCTATACAGTACACAGACCTCACTTATCATTGCGCCTATAGTGAGTGAAATACGACTACTTATCTAGTGTTGAATTCTGTACATTTATACTTAAGTATAAATATGACTATTTCAACTCACGTCTCTCTCAATTGTCATTTTCATTATCTCATTATGATATTTTCATGTAGTTTTTTTTCATTTATCACAGTAAGACTCACAGGTTCACTTTATTAAGAAATAAAATTAGACCACTATGACCCTCACACTCAGCTCATACTCTGCATCCCTCGGCACACTGAGGAACGACCAAAGCGACGGCACAATGATGCAGGTGAGGCTTGACTCAGCTGTGGGCTTCATACATCCCAGAGCACTCTCGAGGGTCATTGACTAATCACAGGAAGAACAGAGGAGAGGATGAGAGGAGGAGTGCCTGTGCACTTTTTCATGCCTCTCCATCTTTACCGCTGTCCGGTCATACAAGGAGACAGGTCATTAGATATTCTCCTATCTCTTCTATTATTCTAATTAAGCCATGCATGCTTTGCCCTAGCCCCTGACGTTGCTGTGAGTGTGATACATACTATAAAGAGCAAAAAAAAAAAAAAAAAAAGAGCTCTGTTTTTTACTTGCTGTGAACTCAGAGAAAAGTGCAGAAATAATGTACTTGTTTGGTTGTAGAATTGTCAGTGTGTCAACCAGACACTGAACACAAGTCAAGTAAAAAAGGAATAAACACTATTAAAGGAGATGAATGTCTGTAACAATATAATTAGTTTGAACCCTGATCTTTCACCTCCTCACACACACACACACCCCTTACGTGTAACATATCAGTTTGAGTTGTCAGTCAGCAGCAGAGTGACAATATGCCCTGACAGTGTACCAGCTAGAGGTAAATTTATAGCAGAGTGGAGGAGGCAGAAATCTACTGACATATGACTCACTGCTCTAATTGGTGTAATAACGTACAGAGCTGCTCTCAGGCCTCACCAAAGGAGGATAATTCAGAGACTAATCATGGTGGCATTTGATACCATATATCGCAATTGCAGGCATTTGCCATCATGATTACTTCCCTAACAATGCCATTAACAACGCTATAAAAATCAAACACCGTTCGGCTACTATATGAGGGGGTCTCCTTTCAGTGAGAAGTAGGAGGGCAAGATAGCAATGACTTGTTCCCAGAAAGGAGCTCTTAGAAGGACTATTTCTGGTTACTGAAAAAAGAACACTCATCCTATTATTTGTGTTTTTGTGAAGAGACCAAGTGGTTTTGTTTTTTTTTGTTTGTCTGTTGCTACTGGAAGTCATTGGGCTTGACAACTATGTTTATTTTTATCTGTAGCTTACAGAAACATTTAGCTTCGCTTTGTAAAGGAGTTTATGGCTGTAATTGTGCGGCTGAGGCCTGACACGACCACAGAAATTGGTGGCTGTTGGTTTATAGTTTCTTTTGAAGTATGACAACCCTTTCTTGTCTCACTTTGGCTTTCATGGTTTTGGGAAACAAAGAAATGTGACTTTTTTTTTCTTTTCTTTTTTTTTTTTTTGTAAATGCAAAGTTTACACCTTAAGATGGTCTGTGCTTTTTTTTTCTCCATTTGATGGCAGCAGGAATAAGCTGTAAACAAAACACTGACATACTGTATACACTATATGTCATTGAAGGCCACAAATGTTCACTGTTCATCTATTAGTTTGTATTTCTGTTTGCTAAAACATATTTGGAATCAGGATGTAGCTGAGTTGGAAGTGCAGACGTTATAAGTTGAACCTGTAGATTACGTCCACCTCTTTCAGTGATGTTGAACAAGGATTAAACGGTAAACTCTTAGCAGGTCTACATGGATTCAAATAATAATCCCAGAAATCATTGTGGGGGTATTTTGACAATATTGCTGCCAAGCATTCTGGTATTTTTGGTGTCTCTCACAGCTCACTACAGGACCTTGTTCTTCTCCTTTGTTAGATAGTTAAGGCCCTAATATCTGTTAAGGGAGTATATATACTGTGAATTGTTACATATTTTTGTGTAATAATGACTTATTATTCCTTGCGCAAATACTGTGTATTGTATCTTGGGTTCATAATTAGTAAAAATGTGTTTAATAATAGCAACCCTCTGCTGTTTTTTATAATATAATCTATTTGTGTGCAAAGTGTTTAATCATCCAAATCTAAATTGTGATATGTCAGTGTTTTGTGGAGCTTTGGTAGTACTTAGTTTAAGTTAGAAAGGGCTCTTGGTGCTTTATAAGGGCTCAGTCAGAATATCGGGCAGTGCATTTCTCTCTTCTACCAGATGGGGGCAGAGCGTCCTTTCATATCTCCTCTCCTCCTCTCCAACAGACGATTAAAACTATTTTCATTAGAATTTGCCAGACGCTGTTAAAATATATTCTTAACTCCAAGAAAGGAAAAAAGAGAAGACACCAACGTGACTTATGAGCATGCCACTACAGAACTTGTCCCAAAAAAAATAAAAAAGAGGCACTAATTTGTTTCCAAATCCCAAAGAATTAAGACTCAATATCTGATTCGTTTGGATGAAAATGTTTTTGGGCAGTGATTGAGACTATTGATACTTTTGAGTATTAAATCCTTAGTTTCCAACAAGGTATGCTCAAATGAATGACAGTGAATTAAACTGTAAGAGTGGGTGCATTTAAGGATAAAAAGAAAAAAAAACCCTTTAATGTTCACTTAAAGTGACAAAGGTTTGTCACGTAACATATTGGGCCGGAAACAGCAAAGAAAAGCTACCTCTAAAGATGTTGGATGCACTGTCATTTCTAGCTATAAAATCTCCAAGTAACAGTGAAACATAATCATTAGCAGACCTGTTCTGTAAATCTTTCTAACATTACTTCATTCGTTTACTAAGGAATTATATTGAATTATCCTCTAGGCTTATGGAAACACACCTGATACATATTTATTGTCTCGTGTCAAAAAATCACTTAAAATTTGTAGGACATTTGAATGGAAACCAATAATATTATTCATTGGTAGATGTACAGTACATGTTTTAGTGCTTCAGTTGCTAGCTGAAGGCCGATGGTGAGATGAAGTAGCAAGCGAGGCCACGGTTGTGTTTTTGTTGGAGGAACCTGCTGTTGAGATGCATTTGATTCCCTGAAATTTCCATTGTTTCACTCTTTCCATTTCATCTCTTTCCAGGTTTGCAGTGTGTTGATTCTATTTGCTCTTCCTGTTGAAGGTGTGTGTGTGTTTTGAGGGCATGAGCTTCTTAGGGAGCGTGACAAGCCTCTGTGTGAGTTTTAGGTGTGTGACACAGCAGTGAGCCACAGAGCGCTGAGGTGTGTCATTGAGAGGGCCTGTGGGGCTTATTGCCTGGGCGGTTGGTGTGCACATTAATCTGAATGAAGGCACAAATTGACAGGCCTGTGATTTAGACTGCCCATTAAAGCTTTCACTCACATGTTTCCCACAGTCACAACATTGGGGTTCAATGCCTGGGAAGAGCAGCCAGCAGCTCAGGTGCTTTGGGAGAGCAGAGGAGGCTGGATGGACAGGTGGCTGATAAAAAGGGATATGCTAACGCTTCACAATAGGCATTGAGATCTGCCTTGCGATGCTGAATGTCTCTTGTGGCTCTATTTATTAATATATACAATCTGAGCACACTACAGACTCAGATTTTAATGTAGAAAAGCCTGAATTTAATAAAAATGGAAAGGTGAAAAAAGGAAACGTGAGCGGTAAGGAAGAAGTAAATAAATAAATAAATAAATAAAGTAAGAGGAAAGGAAGGAGGGAAAGGATAGAAATAGGGAGTGTGGGAGGAAAGAAGGAATGTAGGAAGAAAAAGGGAGGAAGGAACCAATAAATGAAGGAAGGAAGGCAGGAAGGGTATAAAGGAAGGAAGGAAGAAAGGAAAGAAGCGAGGAAGGGAAAAAGGAATAAAGAAGGAGGAAAGGAAAACCAAAGAAGGACAGAAGGAAGGAAAGAAGGAATAGAGGAGGACAGGAAGAAAGGAATCAAAGAAGTAAACACAGAAGGAAGGAAGGGAATGAAGAAGGAATGACAAGAAATGAGGAAGGAAGGCAAAAAGATAGATTCGGACATCACAGGCACGAATAGAAAAAAGACGGACAGTCAAATAGATCAGTGCTGTCTGGAGCAATGACAAGTGGATGCTCTGCCTTTGACACTGTGATCATTTCTCATGAATGTTAACAGCCCCATTTCTTTTTCCTCTTTTTCATGTCAGCGTCTGACACACCCCTTGGCACCAATCAAATCTTGCATGTCAAGCCTGTCAGCGGGCGTTAAGCTACAGGTCTCCTCATCATAACACTTTCACTCCGACAAAGGTCAACGGTAGCTGAAAAATATTACTCCCTGGGTCAACGTGAATTATGATTGACAGAGGTAGATATGATGAGTTGAAACTTCAATCATCCTAATGGGGAAGTGGTCATTACAGCGGTAAACAGCTGATATAAAAAAAAGACGAGATAAATATTACATTACAATAAAAATGCATTACAGAGGTGTGGACCACATGTTACAATATGCAAGTATGTAATTGAGTATGAAATATGTGAGTGCACCAGTTTCAGCTATTTAAAAAATGATTAGTGCATGATTTGGTCAGACGGCTTACATAATATTTAGTGTTTGCTATATATATGTGTGGCCTTGTAAAATGATACTAAGTAATATTATGAATAATAGATTAATCCAGAATGGGCTAATGGGTTTACCTCAAACTCATACCAGACAAACTGCCATTATGATTAATATCAGAAATTCAAAGGATCCAAATAGTTTTCAAGTTGCCTCCATAAGATACCATATACAATGAGGAAGCAAGGTTATTTGTTGATTTCTTTGTTCTGTTTCCCTTGCCAACAGCTTTATATGCCTACAGTGAAATTGGAAAGCTCATATATGTGCATCGTAATAGATATACAGTTTTTAATACGCTCAACAGCAAGGCAGCAAGATATTTATGTGTATTTAAAATCTGTGAAACCACAAGTGTATCTGTACGGCACTTTTGACAGTCTTCACAATGCTCCAGAAACCCTTTAAAAATGGTGCCGGTGTACTATAATGCACTTTAGTGGTACAGATCTCCTTAACTCATTTAACAGCTTTGTTCTTTGTCTTACAGAGAAGACACATTAGGCATAAATACAATAACCTCCAGCACTTCACCAAAGGAGAATTTAGAGAAATAGAAATTCTTTGGTTACTTATTTACACAATTTCATTTCATGAACTACAATAATGTACTTCTCTGGACATTTATGCCCATCCTGATAAAGACAACTTGAAGCCTTCAGTCCACATAGTGAAGTAGGAGACATCCTCAGCATTTTGAAACAAATGCATATTTATAGATTCTGGTTCTATGAGGGAGAAGGATTTGAAGGTAGTTGAATGTTTTGGGGGTTGTTTTATGTGTAAAAAACGTATTAGACACAAATTATTATTCAAAGTGGAGTATTTTTCTGTCTTAATAGATGTCTGAAGGGGATCTTTAAGAATGGTGTCCTCATTTGCATAAAGTCAAGCATTTAGCACTTTCTATCCCTTGTTCTTTTTTTGTGCCACAGGACAGCCCTGCATCGCACAGTTCACTCATGTTCCTTAGAAAATGAATTATGTCACCAAGTGTCCAGAATCACTTATGTCCAGCATGCTAGTGGATTTAATTTCTGAAAAGGGGTTCAAACAACAAATGTCTTGATACTAAGACAAAGAGACAAAGAGATATGCAACATGTCCAAAACAGAATGTGATAAAAATATGAATATGAATGAAATACAAAACAAGTTTAACTTTACACACATTTCACTCTCTATGACTTTCTACAAACAGCTCTGCCAGTGTTTTATCTGCCATCTGACCACATAAACACAAACACACGCACACACACACACACACACACACACACAGGCACGCGAGAACAAGGGGAGGAAGGTGAAGGTTAATGAAAGGTGGGGCTCTCATCTTGTCTTGTGCCTACACAGATGGAGATGCTGATAATATCCTCCCTTTTCCTCCTTAGCTGCATTCTGGCCGCGGGCTGCCTCCCTACCATCCTCCCTCCACTTCCTCTGGATAAGAGCTGTGGCAGCGACTATCTTCATATCTGAGCTACGGATGTCGGGTGTAATCTGTCAGGTCTGTGTATGTGTGTGTGTTTTATTTCTGAGGAATATAGGACAGACTTTTATTGTGGTCTGTGAGACCGTGTATGTGTGTGTGTGTATTATACAGCATGAAACGCATTAATGAGGTGGTATACTGAATCATGACTTTTATGTGAAAAATGATCTCCTCGAGATAAAGCAGCCATGTTAGAATAACAGAGGGAAGTCAGACTCTGCTTAAGGATACATATTGTGCTTCCAATTGGTGTTTTCAAAGTGATAAAACATTGTTTTGCTTATGATAATGTTGTCACGGTGCACAGCAGGCGGACATCTATCTGTACAAACTGCCATGCCACTGTTATTTCATCTGACTCGTATTGAAGTTCATTTTATACTGAACCTTGTGCCTGCAGAAAGTGAAGTGTGTATTTCACCCAAACAGTTTGCGTTAGACGACTCACATATGACATCTCCACGTTCTCAGACTGCATGCAAGACACCAGCCACGAGTGAATGGAAATACAAACAGCCAAAACACTGGTATTATCCTGCAAAAGTGGCTTTTCATCATTTTTTTCTCTTTTGGTGATTTACAGAGCACATCCCTGATATCACTTGAGTTATACATAACGTGGTGTCATCAGTGCATTTTAATGTTATTGCTTTAGTTTGTATGTTTAGTTCTGTTGACTATCATCTCATGCTAAATACTGTAGTTCTTCCTCTGTTTATTCCACAGATATAAACACATCCCTCCCTGTGTACTAGAGGCCTTTTCTCACGCTCAAGATCAACCAGACATCGACTGCTTAGAGCAAAGGCTTTCATGAGTTTAAACTACAACCAAATACAAAAAGACTGCAAATACAAATGTTGCCCTCAGAATGCAGCCAGTACGTCCTCCCTTCCTCTAACCCATTTACATTTTTTTCCCTTTCAGTGTTTGTGTATTTCGTTGGATTTTTTTATTTTTTATTTTTTTAGGTACTGAACTTACAGATCTAAAGTGATGGATAAATTCAAAATTCTTTGAGGCACAGGGGCAGGATCTGTCATCTGCTGTCACATCGTATATTATTCCAGGAGCTTTACCACAGCCTCCTTTTTCTAACACTTGGCACATATTAGATCAACTTTTACCCAAACTACTGCGCACTTCACTCTGCACCCACTACAGATCATTTCAAACTCTACATTTCTAAAAGTCTAAACAAATGAGTGGCAGCATTTCCAAGACAGACTGTGGTGTAAGCCAAAGGTTAACGTGTGTACCAGTAAAACTGTCAAGAGCTACAGTATGCGTCTTTGAGGAAGACGGGAAAACTTGATGGATATTTACTAATAGTAAATGTAATGTAATTTGCATACATTTATCATTCCATATATCTTCATCTATGCTTATGCTGGTGTAAGAGGCAGGATACAACATATACTTGCAATACAGAAAATTTAAAGTCTCTAATTAACCTGTTGTGCATGTACTTGGACTGTGGCAGGAAATGAAAACCACAGATATGGGAAAATATGCTAATGCAACACAGAGAATCCCCAGCTAGTCTGTAGATTTGAACCCTGCAAACCACATTTACATCATAAAGCACATTTGTCTTTTTTACTCAAACAGAATCTCCTGCTGCCACGTAGGGCCGTCATGGTATAATGTGTGTGCGTTTTGCAACTTTAGTCGAGTCAAGTCAATTTTAATTATATAGCGGCAAATCATAACAAATGTTACCTCATGACACTTTTCATACAGAGCAGCTTTAAACCATAATATTGAATTTACAGAGACCCACAAATTCCTCCATGAGCAACACAAAACTCTCCTTTTACAGGAAGAAACCTTGAACAGAACCGGGCAGACCATCTGCATTGACCAGTTGCGTATAGAGAGAGAGAAAAGACGGAGGGGGAGATGCACAGCAACAACAATAACAACTATAAGAGTAGAAATATGGCTAATAAACTTAATAAGACTAATATGACAATGTAAATGATGAATCATTGATTTGCCTGAACAATCCAGATCAGCGATAGGGTGGGCAGAGGGGAGGGTGGTCATCGCTATCACCAGTGATCTGACAGATGAGAAAGAAACAAAAACTCCAGGGAAGAAGTGAAGTTAGTAAGATGCATTAATGGGACATGAATGCATATATATATGCAGATGGAGAGGGAAGAAAGGAGAAAGGATGTCAGTGTATCATAGGAAGTCCACAGGAGAGGAGCGTGATAGCTGAAGGCTCTGCCCCCCATTGACTCTAACCACAAGTAAGCCTTCATTTTGGGAGCACAGTGTTCTAGCAGGTCATAGAGTAGTATAAGTTCTTTAAGATATGATGGTGCCTGACCATTAAGCACTTTGTAGGTTATTCTGGATTTCCCACGTAGCCAGTGCAGAGAAGCTAATATGGGAGAAATATGATCTCTTTTCCTAGTTTCCTAGTCAGAACACGCACAGCAGCACTCTGGACCAGCTGGAAAATCTTTAGAGAATAGTTGGGGGAGACTGATAATATTGAACTGCAATAATCCAGCCTGGAAGCAACAAATGCATGGATCTGCATCTTCTTAAAGCAGGATGTGCCTGATTTTAGCAATATATTACGTACCTGAAAAAAGGTCGCCTTTGATATTTATTTTATGTGGGAGTTTAAGATAAGACTACTGGAGGCCAAAGTATTGCTATCCAGAGTAGCTATATCATTAGATAATGTGTTTCTAATAACTTCAGCTTTGTCTGAGTTTAGTAGCAGAAAATTGCAGGTTATCCAGATCTTTATGTCCTTGAGACATGCTTGAAGTTTAGTTAAGGTTTCGTCTGGCTTCATTGAGAGATATAATTGGGTATCATCTGCATAACAATGAAAAATTATGTAGTGTTTCCATATAATATCACCTAAAGGAAGCATATATAATATGGATAATATTGGTCCAAGCACAGAGCCTTGTGGAACTCTGTGTCTAACTTTTATGCGGATGGAGGATTCATCGTTAACAAATACAATCTGATAAATAGGACTTAAACCAGCTTAATGCGGTTCTTTAATGCCAATTACATGTTCTAGTCGTTAGTGTCAAATGCAGCACTGAGGTCTAACAAAACAAGTATAGAGTCCTTTGTTAGGAGGTCATTTGTAACTTTTACTCGTTCTGTCTCAGTGCTGTGATGAATTTTAAATCCTGACTGAAAATCCTCAAACTATTGTCATGTAGAAAGTCACATAGCTGACTGGCGACTGCTTTCTCATGATCTCAGAGAGAAAGGGAAGGTTAGATATATGTCTGTCGTTGGTCTAAATGTTTGAGTCTAAGTCCGTTTGAGAAGAGGTTTAACACAGCTACTTTAAATGACTGTGGCAGTGCTAATAAAGAAGTGCTAATTAAAGGTAATATTTCCATAAGCAGCCCAGTCAGGATGAGGTCTCAGGGAGGTTGGTGGTTTAGACAATTAAAAGAAATGTTTAAGTTAATTCAGGAAGGTCGATTAGAGAAAAACAGTCTAAATATATATATCACGTTTTACAAATGTTTTTTAAGGTTTCTGTGTTTGATAATAATAAGAAGTGGGTGATGAATATTGTCACTTTTTACTGTTACTTTCACTAAAGCATTAGTATAATCAATAAAGAAACATTTCAGGTTTGTGTGATGTTTGCTTTAATTTACAGGTTTGGGAGTTATATCATGACGCTTTTGTTTCATTATCTTCTTTTTTAAAGAGGCAATAGAATCGAGCATCATTTGCAGCGAGCCTGCAGCTCTATCAACAAGAAGATCAATTTGACAAGGTTTAGACTTGGCAATGAAGTTGTATTGACACGTAGCAATGAATTAAATGCTGATTGAATCACCCCCTTAAATTTAGCTACAGCACTACCAGGTTGGGTTGTGAAAGACTAAGAACGAGGCTTTTGCACGAGTTTTGATTAAATTTACTTCCTGAAGTTTCTGACTACTGGAGGATTGTCAGTTGAATAAAACACTGAATTATTTGTTGATGCATGTTTTTATTATAAATAAGTGAGTCTATGGGAGTTAGTTTGAATGTGTTCCATGCAAGTCAGAGGAGGAGCTGTTGTATAATGTGGCTCAAACGAATCGTTTGACTTTTACAACAGACATGCTGAAAGGCATTTATGGTGTGTGTGTGTGTGTGTACAGTACTGCTGACCTCATATCACATCCAAGTGCATTGCAGTTTCTTCCACTTATGCCTGCTGTCTCACCAGATTTTTACTTTCACAGGGGCGCATACACACATACACGCTTCCTGTGCCCTGTTCCCGTGAGAGCCTGAGTGTGTGCCAGACAAGAATTGTATACATTAACCCCCCCAATCACACACACACACACACACACACACACACACACACACACACACCATCCCACTAGGGCACAGCACCTGCCCCTTCCACCCCAACCACATTGGATGATTTCTGGGACAGGATGAGATGCTCATGGGTAATGGCCAGAGATGCGCGACCTCAACGGAACTTATGGCTTGTTTTCTGAAGGAAGACAGGATTCCAGCAAAAAACTTGCTTTGTCTGCACTTTCCCTCTGTTTTTCTTTCTGATTTCATCTATTTATGTTTCTTTATGAATCAGCCACCCCTCTCTCCCTATTAGCCTCTTTTTCCCAGCTCCATTTCCTCTTTCCAAACATTCTAGCACATTAGATTGATGGGGAAAGAATAATGACTGTTTCCCTTTCTGTCTTTCCCTAGTCTGATCATTACCTTGCCTATGGTTATTGTTTTACCAATGTTCTTGATAACACTCAATATCACTAGCTTAGCTTAGCAAAAATGTCTTATTTGGAATTGAAGTAATTTAGACTGTAAAGCCCCCTGGGGTAAATTTGTGATTTGTGATATTGGGCTATACAAACAAAATTGACTTGAGGTTTGTAGCTCTGTATAATGTCATTCACTCAGCTGTCTGGATGCTGCTGCTGCTACAAACTGTCATAACACTCTGAATGAGTGAAGACCTGTCAGATGGGTAAAAAAAATAATTAAACAAATGGAGACAGGCTGCTGTCTGTGTAGAGCACTGCAAATACTGCCAGACAAGACAAGCATGCTTGTACTCACACACTCTTTCTCTCTCACACACACACATACACACACACACACACACACACACACACACACACACACACACACACACACACACACACACACACACACACACACACACACACACAATTAATGCAGATATTCATTTCCTGATTTCTTCCCAGCCCTTGCTGATGGCTTTGCTCTTCTTAAAGCCATCTATTATCATTATCTATCCATTTGCCTTGACACCATTATCCAAGATCCTAAATCTTTATATATCATATATTTAATCATTATTAGAAAGTAATGGCAGGTGGTCCTACTTAGAGCAAATGAGGGATTTACGCAGAATCAGGGGTCCATATTGGAGCAATGCAAGCTCAGGGAAAAACTGCAGGAGCTGAAGCAACAAGGTATTTATTAGCAGCCATTGGGATGAGCGCAATCAATAGACACCATCATTGTGAGAGTGGATATTGAAATGTGATAGCCAGCCTGCTCTGGCTTTGTGTCTGTGTTCTTCCACTGAACTACAGGCTGTGATCAATATGCAGAAAGTCCTGAGGCATCAGACATAGTGACTCAGAGTCTAAAAGCTAAGTTCACTGATGTGCCTGCATAACCTGTGAAGAGCTCTGGTCCTCACCAGGTTATGTAATGTAATGATTTTAAACAATAATTTCAATTTATTACAAGTTGAGTCTTGTTAATTTGCTGAATTAATCACTGAAACAAGTAAAGTCAATACCAAAGAAAATAATCAGTGGACAAATTCAAGGGTTTCACTTAACATAAATACAGCTGGACACACACGCTCACAGTCCTGCACACACATGCTGGTTAGCAGTTGGCACGAAGCGTACATCAGAAGCTACTTAAACAAGTGACAAGTCATTTGATCCAGAAAGTCTGAAGTTACATTAGGGAACCACAGGTGAAGCTTGACTGCAGGGCTGTCACTTGACTGGTCACAGCAAGACGCTGCCGTCTGTTTTATTGAAAAAAATTTTTATAGGTCAAGTTGTTAGTGCATAAGACATTTTAATAGGTCAAAGTAGTAATGCACAGATGTAAATAATCAATTTAAAGATGGCTAAATTCCATTTAGCTGGTATTGTGCATGCTGGCTCACTGTCATAGTTTACTTAGATACATACTGTAATAAGTATCCAGCTTTAATGTAAATAGCAACTGTGCTTTTCCTACTTGGACGACAACAAGAAGGGCCAATATGGAAAAATAGAAAAACATAATTTTTTCTATTTATCTTCATTAGACAATATTATCATTCTCCTGTCATGGTCACCCAGCAGTGTGATTTTCCTGCGGGTGCTCACGATTGCCAGAGTTTATAAGCACCCACGTATCCAGTAAATATTAAGGGTATAAAGATTAACCGATACGCATTGGAAAACTGGCACAAGAGTCAGATATTTCGCTCCACCAACACACGACCACAGGCTGTCTCGACAAACCTTCAACAGATCTTTCCGAATAACTCTCTCCTAATGCTCCTGTGCACATTGCCCTGTTTGCTAACGCCACATATCTGCCTCAAGTCATCCAGAACCTTCTCACAATAAAAGAACTATCAGGTACAACACTGCCTGACATTAGTGGCGAGGAAACACACACCTTAATACTAATTTAAGAAGGCGCTAATGGTAAAGTTACAAAGAGAAAGACATACAGAAGCAGTAAAAACAGGGTGGAAAAATGCTAGCATTAGCAGCTAATGCTACTCCCATTTAACTAGCTATTTTATCCTGGTTGCAGGCAAAACTTACTTGCAAATATTGAGCTTTATAGAGAATATATACTACACTACTATACTATACTATACTATAGGAACTGAGGTAAACAATACCCTGTCAGCTGCACTAAAAATGACTGAAAATGCCTTGGAAACTATCTAAAAAGTTATCCAGGGTAGCTCATGTTTAATACAGTTCGTATAGCAGTGGACATATTCTTTCTGATTCAGCATTTGAATTAAAAAAATGAGGTAATAATTGATTTCTTCTAGTCACACTTCAATTACTATTAAAAAAAATGATTAATTGTCCTAATTGTCTGAGTTGAAGCTTCTCAGATAAATTCCCCTAGCACATATGATTGTGTGAACGGCAATGATGATGATGATGATGATGATGATGATGGAAATAACAGTTTGGTTAATAATCTTATGGCTAAAATGCTCTGCAACAGTTATAGAAAACATGTTTGTGTGTCTGAACAGTATGTTCCAAAGTAAAAGAGAAATGAAGAACATCTGTTCATGCTGAAACATATCCAGTCATGTCTGTTTGGATATAATCACACATAGATTATTCACAACAACTCCTAGAGGTTGGTGAGAAAGAGATAAAGGACTATTTCCCCCACTCTTCAGGAGATGGTATGTCTGTGTCGAGTGTGTCAGGCTCTAAGCGTTAAAGAAAGTTTCATCGTTGAAGTTAAGTGCGAGAGGTAAATTGCCATAACAATTTGGGGGCTTGTCCGGGATGCCAATTTCATTTCCTTCTTCAACTATTCTCCAGCCAGATTGAATCTGCACAGCTGGTGAAGGGATTAAGACCCAGGAAGTCTACTTCCCTGGAGGAAGGTTCGTAAACGACTCCGTGGGTGAGAAGAGACCATCTGTGAGGATTACAGACTACGATTTGAATGATACAGTATCTGAACTTAAATGGAGATATAGTATGGAAAACCACAAACGATGCCTGAAAGGTATTCCACCCTTACTAGAATGCCATTAGGGATGACGACTCATTGACAGATAATAATGGATAATGCCAAGTGAACGTCTGTTGAATGACTAAATGCCTTTGAAACTAGAATTATGCTTTAATGGGGACCAACATACAAAAACATGGATCTCTCCAGCTTTCTGTTTTGCCTATTAACATATACTAGGGTATAAGTGTTAAGTGTCTCATGAGTTCTGCTGAACCTCAGGCCTGTTAATGTGAGCTGTGTGCTAGATGAATCAAACTGAGGAGCTGCTGCAAGTTTTCGTAGTGTGATATACATCTAGACCGATATGTAGATAATGCTTTTGCACACTGCATTGTACTCAAATCCACAGCCGTCTTTGCTAGGCTTATGTGTGCTAGACAAATTGTTTTAATGCAGTAGAGTATGCATAGGAGGAGGTGCGTGTCGACGCAGTGCCAGCCCAGGAGATGGAACAGATAGCTGTAAAGTGTCTGCCAGCACTATGCCTGCCACAGAAATGATGGAGGGAACAACACTGGGAGGCAGAGCGTCACTCTCCAATATGAAACAGGTGCTTGGAAGCTACTTTGTAGCACCGTGGGCTGTTCAGCCATAAAACCCTACTGCAGTCATACAGTCTGGAAATATTATATCTCTCCAGATTACTTTCCCCCCAATCATTTTCACCCTCTTGCTCTCACCTCCTTTTATGTCTATCTTTTTTTTTTTTTTTTTTTAATTTAAATGTGTCTGACACTGTTCCCGGAGGGGAAAAAGAAGCAGGACATAAATATCACCCAGGCACATATCATGCTGTGGAAACGTCAACACTGAGAAAAGGAGCGGAGAGACAGGAGTCGCTGAAGGAAAAAAGAAGGGAAGTTCCCCTCTCATCTGGTTCTGGCAGTGGAGGAGTGAGTCATCCTGTGGAGCGCCACAATGCTAAATGACTTTTCCTTCCCATCCTCTCTGAGGGTCAACTGAGGTAGGCCGTCTTTCAGAACTAGTCAGGTGCATGGAAATCCTATACAGCTTAGTGTCAAGCAAGAAACACTGTGTTTTATTTCAGTTTTCTTGGCTAGCCAGTCATTTCAGGACTCCGTAACAGGCCAAAGGAGGTGGCAGCGAGTGCATGAACTCCTCACTCTACAATTGCCTATGGAGTGACTCCAGTGTAACAGTCTAAACATGAGAGACTGAGAGTTTCCTGGGGCAAAGAAAATTACAGAGTACAGCTCCACTCAGGCACCTAACGAAAGAAAAAATGGAGGAAGAAAATGACATTTTCAGGAAAAGTGAATCTAAATCTCGATGCGACAACACGATCGCCTTCATCTGCAGTCTGAAGTGAGTGTCCCTACTTTGTGTGGGAGCATGTGGTGCTTACCCTACATTACATAGACATCACTGAGTATTCAGCAAGGTAAGCAGGCAATCTCTCCAGACAGACTACTTTAATGAAAGATGAGTGTTTAAGAGGCAGAATGAAAAGGATTTTCCTAAAACAAAATCCTAAAAATCACTGGCCTCACACCCTCCGCTCTATTATTGGCTGGGGGCTACACACCTACTTTACAAAAATGTGACAACAACAAACTGCAACCGACAGATACTACTCATTCTGCCTTTAAAGATAGGCATCCAGACACACAAACCAGCAGTGGAAATTAACCTTGGATCGTTCTCCAACAGCACTCACAGACAGATGTTAAGGGTAGAAATGGTCCCCAAGTTAAACAGATTAAGTCATGGTGGCTGATGACTGGATGGAAATACCACTCACTTTAAATGTAGTCAGTTAATTGTGTCATTGGTGTCTTTTTTGAAATATTAAAAAAAAAAAAAAAAAAAAAAAATGGGAATGGAATTATCAGTGTCTTTTACATTTCACAATGTGTTTTCAATGATGTGGCCTGAAGTAGGGCCATGTCTTCAGACAGCAGTCAAGATGTGTTGTCAAGAATTGTTATAGGAAAAAAAACCCCGTCCTAAAACACTTTCCAAAAATAAGCTACCATCATTTTTCTGTATGACAGCACATTTTCTCATTTTGGAAGAAAATTGTCCACAACGATTACCGAAGCCTACATGATGACGCTGTAGCACCTTTTGATAGCAGCTCTACTTTGATGCCAAATAATCAGCGTTAGACAAGCTACTTAATAAATATAATCAATCTCTTGAAATATAAATGAGACAATGGGCCATATTCTCATGGAGGTGCAACAACAGTATTTTGGTGACTAGTGCAGAGTGCACCGGTGCACCAAGGAGAGGCACAAACAGGTGGGAGGTTCATTCAAACGAAGCAGCTGAAAGCAAAGTGAGCTGATTGATAAAAATCACCAAATGATCAATCTGCTGCTGCTGCTTTGGTTAATTGTATCAACATTTTAATTAAAAGCTCTCGAACCAAAATCACAGAAAATAATATTTAACGTAGTGAAAGCAGGAAGGTCGGTATCAGTCTGCGTTGATCTATAAATGAATGTGGGTAATTCTGCTTTATACTGTATGAGAAGCTTCTCTTTCCATTCATTAAATCCTTGCAGCCTCCCATTAGAGAAGCGTTGTGCCGAAGCGCAGTGCCCTTATGCACAGCTGTTTATTGTGTTTACCTTCAATAAATTGGCCCAAAACGACACCAGGCTGCTACAAAATAACCACACACACCTCTACATACATACATACATACTATATCAGGCTGCTCGCTTAAAACATGATATTCTGTATTTTTATGTGTCTGGTTACCAGAGCTCATCATAGCTTCTTTTCCAGCGTCTCATGTTTAATTCTGGAAACACATTGTTGTGCAAATGTTGTTGTGTAACATTGATTACCAACTATCAGAATGATGGGTGAAATGGTGTCGGCCTGATATGATCATAGAATATTTCCATCCTTTTTACAGTAACTAACTGATGAAAATAATGACTCCATCTCCATCATCTTTAGGTGCAGATTTGTTAATGTTGTGTTAATGTTGTGTTAATGTTGTGGCGCTCTGAGCTTACCGCTGGCCAACATTAGCAAGCCAGCTACCAAGATTCAATCAGTACTGTAAATGAGGAGCGTCTGCGATAATAGTTATCAAACCACCATGTTTTAGTGTGAACTGCTCAGAAGCTTCTTTCTCAAGCTGCCAGCCAGATATACATCAAGCATAACATCAGAGAGACAGAGATATCAAGATCACTAATATCCTCAATAAACCTGAAGCCACAGCAGGCATCTTCATGGATCTGCTGTCTGTAATATGGCAAAGACAAAAACCTCTGGGCACTAATCCTGTTTGGCTGAAAAACTTTACTATTTCCATCATTTTATCCAAATAGAGCACATAAAAAAAACAACTCACAACACAATATGGTTTTGTGATCGATATATCATTCAGACATTATCCAAGGGTGGACTAACGAAATGTCCAACTTTCAAAGGCCAAGTTGGACATCGTGTAGACGCGTACAGCAGGCCAACATGCACAGCGCTCCCAAAATGAGAAATAAGAAAACTGCTTAAAAACCACAAGGAATGAATAAAGACTACTTTTTTTTTCTTTTTTCTTTTTTTACAAAGTTTTACACAAGTGTGATATGTGATATGGCAAACTTAACTTAACAACACTAACAAACAATCGTGGTGTGTTTTCAGCTTTAAAATAACTATAGTATTTCATGCCAGATCATGAAGTATTGATACTTACGCTTCCCCTCCCTCAGACAGAATAGTATTTGTATTAGTAAGTGTTTTTGGTGTCAGAAGCCTCGGTGTGAGGATTAAACTGCAAACACAAAAGAGATAGCAGCTATCCAATAAACACTTTTATTAAACAATATACTCTGGCTTTATAATAAACCTTCTATATCTCATATTGGTTGCATCCTTTGCTTTTCTTTTCCCTTTCTCTCCGATCTTTCCCTGGCACTCAGATTGGCTCCTGTAAAGCCTTATTTCAGCTGAAATATTATCACTCTAATCTCCGTGGTGGATTTCTTTTTTGTCAAGACTCAATTCTTTCTGGCAGAGGTGGGACACAACCTCATATTCCACTGCCAGGCTCACTTCCAGTTTAAAGACAGCTGCTGCCGCTGCTGCTGCTGTGGAAAACCCCATGAGAAAATATTTCTTCTAAACACCCATGCTTTGCTTCATTTTCGTTTTTGTTCAGTTGTTCTCATCCTCTGGCTCTCTGTTTCACTTGTTAACAGTTGGAGGAGTCAGGGCATTAATCAAACCCAGTGTTCCAGTGACTGGGTGTTGGGATTTGTTCCAGACTGGGTGATGATGGTGGACATTGAGCTCTCTGGCTCTCCGTGCTCAGGCCTGCTCGGTGGCTGAGGCTTCCAGAAAAACATGGTTGTTAAGAGTGTGGGAAGGGTTTGAAGTTTATGTGCAAGTTCTGTATTTAGGTGTTTATTATGGACTGCTTTTCACTTTGTCTCTGTCTTGGCTGTGGTGCACAGGTCACGCCCACAGTAAAAGACTACATCAGACTGAAATAAGACAGGTCTTTTAAGGACAGTGGAGGACATCCACCCTCCTCTTGAGACATTTTTTCCCCTTCTTTTCTCCTCACAATACATTATCTAGTGACAGAGGTGTCCCAGACCCTGCTCTCTCTGCCATGATGGATGGTCCTCGGTGCTCCACAGCGGCCGTGGTGATTGGCTAGTGCTGATAAAGCTCTAAATGCCTTTAGTAGGAATTTCATTGCCCTACAATCCCCCAAAGACGCGACTGGGCTACAGTATCCTTTGCAATACGCTACAGCTGGTGAAATTGAAACTTGAACAGCCAGCCTTTCTCTTCAGGACTGACCTTTGACCCCTTCAAGTTTTTTCTAAAGTAAACCACAGCAACGGCAAGAAAAAGATGTTAGAAAAAAAAACAAAAAAACAGGAGGACAGTTGAGGCCATCATAGAAGCAATCAAAGTCCCCAGATCCCACTGATCAAGCCACTGAAGGCTTCCCCCTGCTGTTATCACACAGGGAAAGTGGCACTTTGAATTAGGTTCACCATGTTCTTTTTTTTCAACCCTAATCCCACTTTAACTGCTGTCTACACGGTGGGGTTCTTTGCTCCCCAACTTTCAGCCAGATAGCTCTTATCAACGGTGTCCCATCCCCATGATTTATGTCACCAACTGACTCTGCTTTAGTGGTAATGTTCTGCTGCCACAGCCACTGGAGATAGTGGGAAAAGTAAGGTATTTGGTGGCCGGTAAGATAATGTCAGAGGGGCCAGAGCAAGACTGCGTGATAACAGTGATTACTGTTATTTGTGAGGCGAGGATGAGGGACTCTGTCTCTTGTCAGGTCACTAACAGCAAGTCTTTTTCTGATACTGATACCCCGAAGCTGTGTTGAAAACTCATTACTGGACCTCAAACTAATCTGATCCAACACCTCAACGCCCAGAGTGTTGGTTATGAAATCCTCTGATGTGATGAATCTTGAGGAGCAGGATGTGTGGAGGTGAAATCAGCATCAGTGGGATTATTGAAGATGGCAGATTGATGATGGAGGACTGTAACCTGTAATCTTTTTTTCCAACAGTAAAAATGCCACCAAGAGAGTCAGATTATCCAGTTGTAGCGGACACATTTTCATCCGGCGAGTCCAATGTTCCAACATTTCTGATATTTCAAATGATCAGATGAAAGCATATGTAGATGTCGTTTGGTTTGTCTGACAGGCAGCTGTTCAGATCGTCCCTTGTGTTTGCTTTTGTCTTTTATAACTATGTTTCTAATCAGATTTGAATACACTTTCAGTTTGTACTAGCTCATATTTATTGAGATATTACATTAGTGGTATAATCAATAATATTAATATTCAAATAAAATAATTGCATTTAAAAGTATCTGTATAGATGTCAGTGACAGACTGCTGGTAAATCATCAACCAGAGAATTTGAACTTTGTTTTTGCTAAAAAAAAAAAAAAAAAAGGCAAAATGACCAATTTAATATCAAAATAGTGAATGATATATTTTTTGTTGATGGATTACTCGACTAACTATTGTAGCTCTATTTTGATATGAAACTGACCACCCTGTGATTTTAATGACTGCTCAACACTTTAGTGGTTGTAGCAAATGTTACAATTTGCCTTTTCCCTTTTTTTTTTTGCCGTGAAGTGTTTTTTCTTTTCTTGTGGCTAAACATAAAACCTTCAGACACAAGCATGTAGCGAGCATACTGACCAGATCACAGCCAAGATATATATATTTTTGGTGCTTAGAAAACTTACAGAAGTTATGTCATAATTAGCATAAGAAAACTGCACTCTTTTAAATTGCAATATTAATCTAAACATGATTATTGCCCTAATCACAACACACCAAAGCAGAGGAGGATTGAAACAGGAAGCTAGGGTGAAAGATGAAGAGAAATGAGAAGAAAGTGAATGGACTGTGTCAGCATCTGTTGGTGCAGCATCATCCTCTTTGTGTTGTGTCTCCATCTCTTTACTGCCATGTTTTTCTTGAGTGACAAACTTTCTGGAGTACATTATCAACAGAAGCTGTACAAGTCACCACACTGCTGCAGCACAAAGCTGACCCCCTGCAGCTAAGGATAATGTTTTTTCTCTCTCTCTTTTGTACACACCCACCAATCCGCACACATACACACACACACACCCACACAAATTAATCTGCCACTTTCACACAATTGTCCATTATCTGCCTGCTCAGCTCTTTGCTGTACATGCATGCGTATGTGTGTGTGTGTGTGTGTGTGTCTGTGAGCACGCGCATCAAGAAGCCACAAATCCTTGACACTGCAGAAAATGATTTTTTTTTCCCCCTCCAAGAATAATTCAAGTCATCCCTGTACTCACAGTGATAAACTTTTCCACCAGTTAATTACATATGTATGGCAGGATTAGAGAGGCAATTATTATTATCACTGAAAAAATGTATGATAAGTGTCACCACATGTTGTATGGAAATAGCAGTTAAAGCCTGAATTAATTAGAAATGTTTGTTTACTGTGAAAACAGGATGAAGACCAAGCACTCCTCACGGCCTGACCTTGAGGTTTTAAGAAATGCATAACTTTGCTGTTTTAGGGCTTTATTTATCATACCAGCTGTGAAGTATTCAAAACTGTGAAATATTTCATTTAAAATACATAAAGGGCTAGAAAAAGACACCTTCTGTTACCATAGAAATCCAAAAATCATAAGGAATCACTTATAATGTAAATCCATTATTGCTCACTAAAGTTAACGGCTCAACGAGGCTAAATCTGAGCTAAATGCTAATGTTACCCAAAAATTTTCACTTTATTGATCATGACTGAATAAACCTGAATCACATTTAAGATTCTGAAATCTGAGAATTTTATTTCTTAATATAACTCAAAGCAATGAACTGATTATCAAAATATTTGTTGATTAATTTAATAGTTGGCAAATAATCAATTGATCAACCAATCATTGCAGCTATAGTATTTGGTCTGAGATTTGACCTGATGATGGAGCTAGATGAAGTTAAGGGATCAACACTGAGTCTGAGGGGGTACTGAATGTCTGAAACTAATTTGTGGAAATCCATCCGATAGTTGTTGAAACATTTCCCTAAAGAGCAATACGTCTACTTGCTGGTAGCTAGAGGAAAACTTAGTGGATTACCAAAATTGGTGGGATTCATCATGAGGACACCACGAACGCTGGTTTAGATGTTGAGATGTTTCGTTCTCGATCGACTGACCGTCTGTCAGACAGGACACCGTGCTTCGTGCATGCCTACATCCAGCGCGACAATTAAACAAACCAATTTTCCATGAGGCCATGAGGCTTGTGATGCTTCTAACAGCCGGAGAGGAAGCACATTTAATTACCTGTAGGTCAGGGGTCAAGAATAAAGACAGCAGCAGTGAAAGGTCTAGAAGGGAGCAAGGCATCAAAGTTGGTGGTCGCAGAAATCTAATTAGTGAGTCTTTTTTCAGTGCAAAGAACATGAACAATGTAGTTTGTTGAATGAATATAATGTCTGACATTAAACCCTTTTCTGAAATTGTTTATACACATTATACTGTTGTGTAGTTACTGTAGGCCTATTCTTCCTAGTCCCGATTTCCATCTGTTTGGATCATTCTGCAGCAAAGAAAATTAAATCCATAGTGTATTTCTTGTTTCCATTTTGGTGGCCGCACAGCTTAGTGTAATGCTGCTAACTTTGGCTCCAGTATGACTGACAAACTGAGCTCATCGGGTCAGTGAGGTGCAGAAACTATAAACTAATTGTTACATTATGCTTACAAATGCAAGAACACCATAAAAAGAAAAATCAAAAACAGATATCACAGGCGGCTTATTCCCTGCTGGCTTCAGTGTGACTAGATGTATGAGCATTGATTTAGCACGCACGCTCTTAGAGCCTGTCTTGCACTGAACCTTTGAAATAAAGTCATGCATGACCCGGCGGGACAGGACAGGTGTCCTCGATTTTTGGAGGATTCATCATCGAGAAGCCAAGCTCGGCTTCGCAGGTGGGTAAGCTGCAGGGTGGAGAAGGAGCTCACCACCTGACTTTTAAAATGTTGATGATGTGAAGCTGCAAAAAGGGAATGGCACAAAAAAGTTACCCAAAATCCCGGTTGAGATCACCGTTTGGTCAATAACTGTGTTGGCTGATGAATATATTCTACTTTCACCTGTTTGTCTCAATCCATAATTGCAAACTGCTCCCTTGTTGATGGAGTCAAAATGGTCTGCCTTGAAATGTGGCCTACTCTGTTATATGGGATATAAACTGACATCTTTATCTGACATGATTAGTTTAGACATGTCAGATCGAGTTAGATGCTGCTATTATTTCTGTTCAACAAAATCATAACTCTTCAAACTCTGGCAGGATTTAGGAATATAACTGGAAGAAAAAGCTCATACGCAAGAAATGACTCATACAGTACATCTGCACGATCGAAATCGTTATTGTTTTGTAGATGGGTAAGGAGTACTGTACTTGCTGCTTGCAGCCATGAGCGTTGTGTCCCTCCATTAGTCCCTTGCTAAACAACATGAGTCTATGAAATTCCAACATATTTTACTTTTGTGAAAGAGAGGCTTTAAGGATTTTCTTCTTATTGAATTAATAGGATGTAAGTATTTTTTTCCAAAACATGTGTTGGTATGGATCCAATTCAGATTGACAATTATGAGATGTGATGAGATAAAATTAGATACATATACCGGAATATAAAAGAGAAGAAAGCTTGTTGGTGATGTGGCTTTCTTGCTGCATCTTCAGACTGGACAAAACGTTGCTTCTGTAATTACACAGTGTGTCAGCCCACACCCATATGAGCACACAATAACATCTTTCTGTGTCTCTTAGAGTCATGCACATAAACACACAGGGTCAACAATCTCCCAGCAGGCCTGCATTGTGGAGCTTTCAGTGATTGATGTCTCTGACCTATTCTGCGTGCAGGCAGCCACATCGGCAACCTAATTACCCTATCATAATCACTACTCTGTCTGGTGGGGCAAAACACACACACACACACACACATTCATGAACACAAAATCACAGTAACAGCAGGTTAGTGGTGACTTTTCCTGGCAAAGTTCAAAGTACAAGTTGCAGGTTGAAATCTTATCAAAAGCAGTGTGCTAACACAGTAAACTCTTGAGAGCGTTTTACTGTATTGGAGAGAAAGCAGTTTTCTGGCAGACTGTGCCATTTATTTCCTGTTTGGATTACTGAACATGTCTTCATTGTCTCCACAATGTCTTCATTGTCTCCTCTTTGTCTCTATGTACTTCACAGTTGGCTAATCTAGCGAGTAGTACTTTAGATGAATTCAGCCTGGAGCTCCTAAAAAAGCAAGACTATCTGAGGTGCTAGATTAGCTGCGGACTGCACTGCTTCACAATAGGGGTAAAATTTGCTTAGGGGAATAATTAATCAACTCAGCTTCTTTAATTGCAGTATATAGACATGATTGTTTTAAGCACTGAAGCTGAAAAGTTAATGTTGCCTAAATTGCATTGAGAGTTCTACTTAGGGGGATCACTTGTGTCAGGGAGTGAACGTATTATGTGACCTAATTAACCTTTGTTTGATATTGTTTAATATGTGTTCGCTCTCACAATACAACACACTAAAACACACTCTTTCTAATTGCATACTACATGATTCTAATTATGTACAGTGTACAGATTTGGAGAAGTTACAAATATGAAAAATATGACCCCCTCCCAAGAAAAATGAGAGCACCAGTTATCGAAATGTCGGACTTTAACTAAGTTTGCCATTTCCCACTGTCAGTTAACATCACCTTCTTTTAACCATGACCCCAGCTGTTTTCTGAACCTAACCAAGTGTTTATTACTGTAACCACAATGACGAAGTTCCCTTAACCTAATGAAGTATAATTAAAACCCAAACCAACACCAATCAAGTCAAGTTTTTGAGCTTAATCCTTAACCAAACTCACCATAGTGGTGGCAGATCAGATTTACAACATCATATATATATAAACATTCATATGTGTCCTTCTCTTATATATTGGACGTCACTTCAAAGACCATTATAGCCACTATTCAACCAGTTTGCATGTTCAACATTCCCACGTAGAAAAATAGAAGTGAGACGGAGACAAGGTTGACAGGCAGTTACAACCCTTCCACTGTTTTCACAACAATTGTATAGTCAAAGGAAGCCTTGATATTATTGCTTCAGACAGGCACATTCCTCTCTATAATACTGACACAAAAAACACATACAATCACCATCTATTATTCATTGTATTCACCAAAGCCATTTGAATACATCAAGCAACTGGGCGCTTTTGTCTGTGTGTCTACCAGATTTAGCTGCAGGAAGGCAGGAGGCAAAACAAACAGAGTCTGTCTGCCTGCTCACGCCTGGACAATCATTAGATGTGGATGTCTGAGGAAGTACATGAATTCATATGTATGCAAATAAGCATGCACACGTACATGCATCATATCACCGATCTACAAAGTGCATTTTATTTGTAAGATGAATTGAACTTGAATATCAGGAGAGCTGCCTGATTGCCCAAAAGCAGTCCCCATCTGCCTCCGTTTCTTTTAATTATTCAGTCTCTATTCATCCATCTATAATTTACTCTCTCTGCTCCCCCAGCTGAAGAGCTCCTTCTACATGTAGAGGCAGACAAATTAAGCAGAGGGTGAAAAAAAATGAGAGTGTGAGAGTGGAGAGGATGAAGGGAGAAAGGATGGAGAAGAGGACAGGTGGGAGGCAGCAGGAGAGGGACGACACTTGTAGTTAAAAAAAAAAAAAAAGCCATTTAGCCTCTGAAAAGACTCAAGTGAAGCAGCAACAGCCATCAAATAAAAGCTTGAAAAGCAATTGTTCCACTTCTTTTCTAAAGTCATTTCTCTTTTCATTCAGCCTCTTTTGTTTTTTTCTCCAACAGTACTTTGGTTTTAAACAAGGATTGATTTAAACTTGAGGGTTCTTCTGAAAACATCCTTATATATTCACGCAGTGCATCCAAACAATAGCGAGCGGCATGTCCTTCTCAAAACAACAAATGAAATACATGTTTTACATGTTAAAGAACGTTATAACACGTGACGGAGGGCAACTGGGTGACCAGACGGGCAAAAAAAAAAGTTTCTATATTAAATAAGATGAGGCATAAAAGGAGAACATTGACAGGCAGAGAGCTTTTCTTAAAGAAATGTGTTTTCAGTTCACATACACCGGCTGAGCTTTGTTCTATAAGCTATGATTACATTTGCTGATTAAATTATGGGCTACGGCTCTTTAAAAACCACTGAACTAAATCAGCAACGCATTTAGCCCATAATTAATGAGCCACATGATCCATTGGTCAGGCTTATATATGTATAGCAGTTGATAGAAGGACATAAAATGTGAGTTATTTTCTTCTCTTCTAACACCTAAGTCATTGCATGTTATTGTGTGTTTATCGTTCCCATGTGCTGTAATCATCTCCCAATATGACATAAGTGTCCACTTGATGGAACTGAAGTGTTTTAAGAACCTTTGAATAAACTGCTGTGTAGGTACAAAATGTCAAACAAGCTTTAATGCTGACTAACTGTAGTAATGCAACACTGGAAGTTCATTTTTCTGTTGCTTGAAACACACAAAAAAAAGTAACACTTACTTCATTTCCAATATTTCTTCAGGCTGCTTTCTGATTGGTTTGAGCTCTTTAAGTTTTCGCAACACTGAGTATCAGATGGTGTTTTAGTTCATTTCGTTGTGGTTTACAAGCCGTGACAACAGTACAAACAGTACAAGAGAATTGATTTAATGGCACAGTATTGAAGTGTTTTCATGGCTCTTATAGACAAAAGGTAATTACAGATTGAACAAGCAGATCTATGACAAGAGTCAATTCAAATAATTTTTGCCTGGAAAAAAACATTCATTTACAATCAGAATGAGGATCAGTCAGATGTGATCATCTGGCACTGTATGATTTAATTATTCTTCCATGTTGCACACCGCATGTTTCTCCCATATTCAATCCAAATCTCCCTTTTCTGTATAGCCAAACTATACGACTTCTAAACTCACTACATATGGTTCAGTCAACCGGTTACACCTTAGGATCTTACATTACATTGATCATAAACACAGAACCCGCTAATCGTTTTTGTCAATGCCTATAAAACAAATGAACTGAAAGAAAATGAAAAGCTCCACCGCTCCAACTCTAGTTGGGGTGACCAGTTTGGGATTAAAATCAAAATTAACTCGGCTTTAGACAAACTTGGATTTCGGCCGTTGAACCATAATCTCTGAATGTCTGACCGCCTCAAACCTCTCATCATTAATTGATCATGGTCCTCATGTAACCCAGCACAAAAAAAATGTTATATATATTTTTTTCTTTTTGATGAATAGTATCCACCTGTGGTGAAAATAACTTGTCCGGTGAAATATGCTGAAGCTCTGCTGCAAATGATAAAACCTCTATTAGATTGACCGTTTAAGACATTGTTGAAAACCAGGTTCGATTTATGAATCAATTTGTCATCATCAAAGACTGTCAAAGCAGAGCCGACAATGCTCAATGGATTTTCATTTGTCATCTCAGGATTGTCGCGGCTTTGCTTCCAGCCATTCTCCCTTTCTCATACTCAGAAAAAAAAAAAACTATTGTAGTTGCTTAACGATTCGGAGAGAAGTCTGACACAAGAAGCAATTTGAAGAAAATAAATTCCTCTCCCGGGTCTAAAGGTTAAAATGCCACAGGTTTGTAGACATAGAATAATGCCTGAATATGTCAGGTATAAATGTTAATACTGGATACATTATGCGGTTTGGACAAGATATCTGTTTTATGAAATCCGTGATAGCAAAAGCAAAATGAGCAATATCAGTAATGTGTTGTTTTTTTTTGCTTGTATGTGTTTGTCCTTTGAGACAAAGACTGTGGCATAATTGTTTTTGTCTGAGAGATAAGCCTCTGCCATGGTTTGATGTCTGGCTTTTATCTTGGTGAAGGCTGGTTTATTAATTGACCCAAAAAAGAAGATTAAAAGCTGAGTGGGAATGCACTGAAATCAGACTGGAAATGATTGTTTAATGCCCTGAAATCCCCGAGTGACGACGTTCATTCATCAGGGAGCTGCAATGTGACTCACTCCTTACGTGTTTCTCCTCCCTGTTGTTTGACAATGTTGTCAATACTTTTAATTTCATGTGATTATTAACGGTTAGGTGCGGCCCTACAATCTGGACCCTGTACAAGGAACCAATTATCACCATGCATCACGATGTATTAATCATCCATTGAGTGATTGAACCAAAACATCCGATTCATTTAAATGATGTTTTGTTTTTTTAAGGCTGGAGAGAATGACATCACTCGAAAAATATTCTGTTTACAGACATAAAAAGGGTTCGAGTTTATCCCGTTGCAGCTCAACATAAACATCCAAAATGCTCAAAATGTCTTAAACTTGATTTGAAACACTTTGTTGCAACTCTAATGTCAAACAGGTTTTGCTCCTCCTTCAACATCTTATTGTAATGCTACTGCATACCGAGCCTCTTAATTCCATTTCATCTATTCCTGTCAGGAACCTGCTATTCTGTTTTAGCCATGCTAGCTGCATGTTAATTGGTCTGTTGATTGATCAGTCCACCACAGAGAACGAAATAACTGAACAACTATTGGATGGAATGCCATTATATTTGGCACTGTTGATATAAGATATCTACAGTGCCCAGAGGGCGAATCCTAATGCTTTTGGTTATCTAGCAAACATTTCTGGAGCAAAACCTAGATAAGAAATTGTAATTTGAGGAGCCAGAGATTAATAATCTCTATCGAGATTGCGGCCAACTTCCTACCAAACGTGGTAAGAAGGGAATCAAGAGACTTTATTGCCATTTGCAAAGGCTCAATGTGGATTCATGTGTGGTTCACTTCACAAAAAATAAAGACATTTACAATAACATTTAATAAAAAAATAAAAAAAGTAGTCTAAGGTCTAAAAGAGATTACATTACACAAAGTACTAGAGCAGAAGTAGGAAGGAGATATCGCACCACAGTGTAGCAGCATGTTACCAAGATATAAATAAGGGATTTGAATAAATAAGCATAGGTGAAAAGGCACGATGCTTGAGTGCCATTTACAGTCCAGGAAGTGTGTGTGTGTGTGTGTTGTACGACACAATCACTGCCGTCACTAGGACAGTGTGTGACATTTTCAGTTTTGCAGTTTGGACACTACTGACAATATAAAGAAATCAAAGCTTAACTACAATAGAATAGAATACAATATGTAAACATACCGTGATTATCACCTGTTTCTTTTTATGCAAACAGCTGTACCACTTGATGTAGAAGAGAAAAGCGTGAAAAGATTATTATTTATTTTTATTTTTTCAAAGGGGAAACGGAAAGAAGAGGAGATAGGAAGAAATAGAGGAAGAAAGACGGATAGATTGAGTAGAAAGTGAGATAACAGCTAACCCAGGCCAGCAAAGGGAAAGGTGGATTGATTGTGTCTTATCATCACCTACGCCCGAAAGATAACTGACACCAGGATGCACATGATTTTGGCAGAAACACACTCACACAAAAACAAACATATGTGCACAACATTCTCACAATCACTCGCACACAAAATGAAGCTGTCTCTGTCTTAATCGTTTTCTCTCAATTGTATAAAACTATCCAGGCTCTTGATTCATGAAGGAAGAAGAAAACGATGTGTGTATTTTTGTGTAGCAGTGTGTGTGTGTGTGTGTGTGTGTGTGCTACAGTATGTCTCACCTCTCAGCTCCCTGCAGGCACAAAATAAACACAGACGTGTGTTTGTTATTGCGCAAGCAAATATTTTTTCTCTTTTACCTACTACAGTGTGTCTGTCTGTGTGTGTGTGTGTGTGTGTGAGTGTGTTACAGGGGGAGAGAGAGAGAGAGAGCATGGACACACATACCTTGTACAGAGAGAAATGTGGTCAACATGGTTACCTGCAATGGATCAAATGAGGCTTTTAAAAATAATCACCATTTACAGTCATGATTTGATTCAGGGACACATGCCAGTCTTAAAATCAGCTGATGACCAGTTGGGTCAGTGGCTAAGGTTAAGGTTAAGGTTAAGGTAAAAATTAGGATTAGCCAAGTTTAACAAAGTTAAGATCTGTAGACACTGAGAAACCTCCACAGAAAATTTCTAGCACAGAACAATGTGAGGATCTTGTACTCTGCATCCCTCCTGTGTGAGAATCTAAGCTTTCTGGCAGAAAAGCTGAAGCTGAATGAGATCTCAGACCTTGGAAGAGTTACTAAAATAGTGTGAGGATTGTATTTATGGGGAGTGTGAAAACTGCAAAAACATGACGGTTCCCCTGCTGAGTACATATGACAGTGCAGAAAGATGTTCTGTGCTCAGTGGGGGACAGAAGAGAGGGTAAAAGTGAATGATCAAGATGGGCCAAGAGTCAGTCTCTCAGAGAGATCCTCCTTCTCCTACACAGATTTCCAAGAGTGGCTTCTTCTCCTCCTCCTCCATCTTCTGCAGTCTGGTGTCCCAGTTCTTTTCTTTCCCAGCAGCAGCCTTTTTCTCCACTTCCTATTTTGTTCTAAAGGACGTGCACTCCTCCCAGATGTGACTCATGAGGGTGTCCTTTTCTTCCCTCTGTTTGTTCTGTAGATCTCTCTCCAGCTTGTTCATTGTTAATTTGGCTTTACCAATCACCCTTTGTGCATCTGCAAGGGAATGTTGCAGATCGCTGTAGTCACAGCAGGGAAGCCTTCCAGCTTGTGGTGTGTATTGATTTGGACACAGCTCAGGTGCAGCGTCGGCCAATCTGGCGTTGCGTCCCGAATCGTTTCTTCTATTCGTGGCTCTGAGAAACAAAGATGATGTCCAAAAGTAAAGCAGTAGATAGTGTGTTAGTACTGCAGTTGTTTATTTGTGCTCAGCTCAGGGTGAGCATGTCTAATGACATCATCAATGTCTGATGACGTCATCAATGCTCCTGATCAGGTTGCACAGCCTGCTACACATTTCACACAGATATCGGATTGAACAGACAAATCTTTGGAGTAGGTTCACATTGATGTTGGCTTTATTGATATTCATGATCAATGATAAACCAGCTGATTTCTGCTTTGTTTATATGGAAGAGAAATATTAATTATCTGTGATGATGGCCTGTAATATGGCTGTCTGAAGGTTATTTTTTCTAAAATCCCTTCATATAAAACTGCAGCAAACCTGAATCCACTGGGACACGTTTCCTGTATGTGTCCGCCTTTAATAATCAAGCAGGTGTCATGTTTTCAGCTTTACACAGCAGAAGATTGTCTCTCCTTTAATGAAGTAGGTGCAGACTTTTTAAGGCTGTGCTGACAATAGGCAGAAAACTACAGCATGAGCTCATCTACAGAGCTCGTTATAATGAGCATACGTACACATACAGAGGCAGCTCACAGTAGCCTGATACAAACGCACAGTCTTGTGTTTATGACTTTGGATGACATCATGGATATGCTAGACTGGACTGACGAACTGTGATGCTGCAGCTGTAACACACACACACACACACACACACACACACACGCACACACACAAACAAACAAACCTCACAAGCCCTTTGACTGCTCTGGCCTGAATCAGACTTAGTTTTGCTTTCCCACGCTTCCAAACTGGAGTGAACTGTCCTGGAATATGATACCGTGGAATATTTAATTCTGGACACACTATCGGAATATTGTGTCTCATGTCCAGAAAGTCATGTTAGTCCGTGGCCCCTTTTTGTTTTATTCCTCTAGCGCTCACACACACACACCCACCCACACCTACCTACATGGAGGTCTCACAGATTGTTTTGTGTGATTTCCACAAGTAGAATTCAGGATTTACTGTACATGCATGCATATTAATCCCTACAGCCTTGGATGAATGATTGATAAAATGATGATTGAAGGGGTCATCCATGCATAGTGCTGTATAGTGAAAGATCTGATTGATTTGCCAGACCTCTGCCTAAATCCTGTGTAGATTCCAGTTTTAACTGAGTGGGCATCACTCTAATGTCTCCAGATAATGTAGATGGTAAAGCTTACAATCTGGTAGTGTTTTGTGTGTACAGTGCATGTACACTGATGTTACGTGATACATCCTCTGAGAATGAATTAATTTCCTCCTAAAGTCTCGGTGTTTGTTGACATCTGGCCTCCTCTGAGAACTTCCAGCTGTCTTTGTCTTTTCTTCTCTTTTTTGCTCTATGTGCCAGAGCTCCACACTACATTATGGACTGATTACAGCTCCACTGGCCTCATTACTGTCAATGAAGGGCTCAAACACAGTAATAGCCGCCTATTACTGCGCTATTAAAGAATATGATGTGCCCTTTATTAGCCCTTTCTACTCGCTAACTGGACAGTCAACGAGCTGAACTACAGTGGGTTTGTTTTTTCAGCGATGGGACAAAAAAAACAACATACAGTGACAGACACATGTAAACATGCTGCACACAGACAGTGATTACTTGTGCCATCTCCACAAACTAGTACCGTAAAAACTATGGTGTTAGCTTCACCCCATTAGCCTGGTGTCAATCACAGATGTCAGTTTCTGCTTCCCGGAGTTTATATCACACTTACGCCTGCAATTTGCAGCTGATTATTAAACAGCTCTGGTGCTAACCCACCATGCTGCTGTGTCTGTATTGGTGTGAACTAAAAGCTTTGTAATCTATTCATTAATTGATGTTGAATGTAGCGTGTATCCAGATTGAAATTTCATGTGAAAACTATTCACAAAAATAGCATTCATATTTCATTTTTAAGATACAGCATAAATCATATAAAGGATTCTAAAGACAAAGGGATGATCTCAACATATAACATTACACACACCTTACTTAGTTAGTTGCTTAGTTTGCAGAAGAACCCCTTATGTGCTTTTTCCTCACTTACATCTCTTTCTTGTTTCTTAGCTCCTTCCAAAAAAGATATGCAAGACAAAGATGAAAGAAGACATGTGAAGACGGACAAATCGCAATTACCAAATGGGACATTATTGCTCGACACCAATTTTTAAAAATCTGGAGCATGGAGAAAATGTCCTATTTCAAGAAAAATGCTATTTTTGCCGTTTTTTTTTTTTTTTTATAACCACAGGCCTTTCAGACACTGACTGAATCGAAAAACTATTTTTAATTTTTTTTTATTGTGTAGTTTGTGGGCTGGTTCGCTAAAACCTTGCTCACACTTGAACAGAGATGCACATTCAACCTGCAGGCCAGACTGATAATTCCTGTTTGTGGCACAGTGGACCTCACAGAGACAGAAACAGCCATCAGCACTAACATACTCTTCAAGATGGAGGAGCTTCACTGTGAGTCAATGCAACTACAACAACACACACTGCAAACATAAAGGAAAATAATCCCTTTCTTGACCTCCTACATTGTTGTTATTCAAATTCCCCCCAACTTTTTGCTTTTGTGTTATCAACTGAGAGGCATTTGTCAGTGTTTTGCTCTGAGAGCTACACTGACATGCCTGATAGTACATGGTCAATAAAAACAGATAAGGTAATCTAAACTAATAAGCCACTTTTTTTGTTATGTCTCTATCTCTAGAAACACACATGAGTTTAAAATAGGTCCAATGCACACACGACTTGAGTTCAATTTCATTTCGGTCAAAGCTCTTCCTCATGAACTGACTTCTTCTCATCAGATCATTCTCCAATTTGTTTTCTCTGTGCATCTGTCACTGACTCGCTTTTGATGAAAGTTGGGGAATAATGCATCACACCACTGCACCCCGGCATTCTCAGAATTAGTCTAACTGACATTTCCACAAATACCAAAAAATACGTCTTGCTTCACAAAATGTCTTTGATTTGTTCCAGGATGGACTTGAAACTTTGACATTTACACAACTGACAGGCTGAAAGGGTGGCTGCATCATTCTAGGGACGTTTACTGTTGTGTCATTCCTCTTGGGTCTACAGAGGCATGGTTTTTTTTTTTTGGTGCACAGCTGAAGCAGACTAGAACAGATGATGGAGTCTGCGTCTCAGGCTCATTAGTTCATACAGGATGTAGACTGGGAACACTGAAACAGGACAGAACAGATGGGTGGTAGCGATGGAAAAGGATTCCACTGAGGAGACACTAGATCCAAAATCCATAATAAAAAGACAGGTGCAAAGTGTGTGAGGTCATACAAAACGTCAAAAATGTTGCTGAATTGTCATAGCTACATTCAGTTAAATTTATTGTCTCCTTAACAGAAGCTCCTATCACAAATAATTGACACATTACAGATTCACCGTGTTTGGCCTTTGGGTGTAAACACTGGTGAGACGTATTTCTCAGTGGAAAAGAAGTAGTAAATTAAAGATTCAGTGTAAAATAAAGCAGTGGGTGCCCTTTACTATAAAGTAGACGTATATGAGAAACTGCATGTTCTACTGCCAAAGTGGAAACACGAGTGTTCACTCACATGCTAATTAAAACGGTTCATGGGAATTGCATGATATGCCGTGAAGTACCTCCTGACAATTCATAGTGCAACCATGACAGCTCCGACGGTTCAGAAGTATCGAGGCGTGTCACATGGAAGTATATTACAGTGCGAGTGATTCACGTGGTTACAAATGCAAGAGGAAAAGAACAAACAGAGGATTAGGAGGAACAGACAGCACCAAAAAAGTGACTGTTTAGCCTGAGTGTGATAAGCTTGTATTACTAAATCATCAACAAGGAATGGATAGTGCAGAGAAAAAAATATATAGTAGACTGCAGTAGTAATAAATTAAACAGAAAATTCCTATAACCCAGCAATAACTGTATAAGAGAGCAGTTTAGAGCCTGAAAATACCAGAGGGGGGTTTTGATGGGATGTAAACACGTTCCTGTCACCTAAGGCCTTGCAGGCTGATAAAGGTGCAGTGTCCACAGGCTCTGCTGCTGTAGTTCAACATAGATATACTTTTAACACATGGTGGTCTGCATGTAATGTGGTAATATCTGGAAAATGGGGTGTGGCCCTAACAGAAGACTTGACATGTATTTTGAAATGAGGAGAAATGGTAAAAAAATAATTTAATACTGAAGTGGATCACTCAGAGATTTCCTAAATTACACACAAGACAGCATATCTCTGAAGCTGTCCAACCTAGAAACCATGCAGTTTATAATATGGTTTATGTTGGTTATGTTATGTATGCAGAAGTTGTTTACAGTTCTGAATGGACGGGCCAGTATTGTGCTATAAGCACAGCAAAACGTGAGTCAAGCTTGAACCTAGGCTTATTTGTGCAACCAACAAAAACAACAGATAAATAGTTTCTCAGTGACAGCCATTGCAAATTCAATTTTAAAACGAGGACATCCCAATCAACTCATGGTAGAGGAAGGGGAAAAAGTGGATCTCAGGATTTAAAAACTTTCCCAGCCTTGTGAAATATACTACTTCCTGTTAAACTAAATATTGCCCGTTAACGTTAAAGAATCAGATTTTCTGTGGTGTAGAAACCATCAGAGCAAACTGCCTTCTACATCTGTGTCATTCATTACAGTCATGGAACATACAATTTGTTTGATATTATCCCTCACTTATATAACATTTGCAATCCTTCTTCTCCTAGCCTCTGGTTTTACAGAGTAACAAATCACTCTCTACTGTCTCATATATGCACCGTTAGAGCGGCTTGCCATATGATTCAGCTGACAAACCCATTGAAGCACTTATTCTTCTTCACTGATTTTTTTAAATTAAAAAAAATAACTGCAAGGAGTAAATAGAGTGTTTGCTGTATTTGGGTTTATATACCTGCGCTGAGGAAGAAGCATTTTATATGTTTGAGGTGACCACTTAAACATTATTATTGCCTCTGCTGTCTTCACTATAACACCATACTTGGAAACCAAACAGCCCCAGCTAAGCTTGAAAAATTTTGAAATCTAGACATGATGAACAAATTGGCTATAAAAAATTATAGCGTGACCCTGGTGTTTAGATTGGATAAAAGCCTTGAGGGATTTTCCCGAAACAGGATAAACCACTCGGAGCTCCTACAAGAAAAAAAAAAAAAAAAGTAGGAAACGTTTGAAATGTTTTTCCGACTGTTGACAGTTGTAAATCTAGAGTGACATGCCGGTCTTTATGAACATCATCTGCAGGGATTAAACGTTGTGTCATACGAGGCATGTTTGTGCATTTTGTGGGAGCAGGATGTCTGCCATGGCACAGTTAGAGGAGCTACGGGCATTCTGTGCATCGCTGGGATTTGTCAACGTGACTAACCCTAACCTTATGATAGTATCTTACTGTAGCTGTGCATACAAAAAAAGTCAATAGCAACATAGCTGAACTCACATACTGCAACAAAAATAATAATACAAGTATCAGCTCATTGCTAATTTTGAATAACACTGCAGTGATTATATGAGGACAATGGTAGCATGTGACGCGGCTACTGTCCGTTTTGTTTTTGTTCGGGGCTCTATTTTCCTCATGACAAAGAAATAAGAACAGCGATTTGCCATTTATCACATTGGCCCACTTCTCTCAGGTCAGAGAGGATGAATGCACTTCTGGCAATAAATTACACGTGTTGTGAACAAGAATTTCTGCTATTTATTTGTTTGCCAGATTAATTAAAGCTGAATATGGCTTTTGTGAGCAACTGGTAATCAGTGGATGTCAGTGGTAATTATGCATGAATCGTGCAGAAAATAAAGAGTAGTGTTGACTGAAATAGTTTGTGGGAGTTTAAGCTTTGTGTCTTCTGAGAAACACTGCAACATTCATTGATTCAGGGACGTTAGGCAGACACCTGCTAAATTCTTCATTGTCCAGGCTATGTATCTTTTAGTGTCCTGATGCTTCTGTTATCTTAAAAGAAGTCTTAAAAGATAGGCCTGATGATTCTATATTTTTCTTATGGTCCATAAATACCATGAAAAGACCAAAACCAACAATTTTTTGTGTAGACAAGGCCTAATTAAAATATTAGTAATAGCACAAGTACTTTTTCACACAGGGTTATGTACACAGGTTTGGATTTTGTTGTTAAGTGTGACAAACATGCATAAAAATAAGAAATCAGGAAGGGAACACTTTTCCATACCACCTTATCTTAAATCCTCTGTACCATAGAGCTTCATTATTGTTGAAAAACTATTAAAATATAAATGTTGCAGATGTTGCTTTATTTCCATGTACTGTAGTAGTATTTTGACTCAATACCACATACACGTCCACCGAAAACACCCACACAATCACAGAATATGTCTTAATCCGCAGCTGAAAAATAGTCTGCAACAAATGTATTTGTTAAATTTACTAAAAACTACAGTGCCCAGCAGCCTTAGGGAATTCATAAGCTTTTTTTCTTTTCTATTTCTGACCCTATTTTAAAGATTTATGTCTTCAGTGGAATGAACGAGCAAGGGGCTGAAAGCCACAGACAAGGTAGATAGTAAGAAAGTACACTGTAAAAAAAAAAAAATCCCATAAAAACAGTAAACGGTAAATTACTGGCATCTATGGCTGCCAAACAAAACCGTAAAATTTAAGTAAATACTATATGTTGTGAAATTATTTACAAATAAAGTAAACACCAATATTTATTATAAAACCCTTTTATTTAATGTATTCAGATGTAAATTTACAATATCAACCAATTATTCATAAACTGTTCTTTAGAGCCCCCCAGGAGAAACTGAAAAACTAAAAAAAAAGGTATTTGTCCATGTGTGCAGCATGTTTGTCCATTTCTAGCAAAAATGAGGTCAAGATGTCACCTTTTAAATGGGTAGAGAAAGCAACAATTGTGCTGTTGATCGGAGGGAGTTGTGGTCTTTTTTAGCTTTAATTTTTCACTTAAGTGTTATATTATTGTAGGGTTTGTGGCAAAAATACTGGAAATCAGACGTAGTGAGTGATAGAATTCCTGAATGAGCTCTCCGTCTCTTGATAGTGTGACATCCTGATTTTTTTACATTTATTTTTTGTTCTGTTTTTGTTTTTTAACAAATCACCTAATTTTACACTGCGCCTCTTCCAGCATTCCTATAAATACCAACCTAACGCTCTCCTACTCTTTCATTCTTGTGTTCTGCACTAGTTCGTGCTTTCTGTGCACGCAGGCTATCTTACATTCCAGCAACAAAATTAAAGCTGCCACCAGATATTTTGTTGTTTTCTGATTCTCGACAGACAGAACGATGCTTCACGGCTAATGGCATGGTTGAATTATGTAAACGATTAAAACAAACAGTAACATTTCAGAAGAGTCAACTCATCCGATTCAGACGTCTCAGCCTCCTCCGCCTGTCAGTCATACATTCAGCTTTTCTCGGCACACTGTTCACATCCCACATGTTTTAAGGCCCCAAAATCCAATCACACTTACAGTACAGCAAAGTATCTGTCTCTCCTGCAGGTCAGGAAGTCAGAGACTAACACTTTACGTCTCCATATGCAGAATTAAGCTTGGTGAGAACAACAAGGTTAATTTTCTTTTCCTCTCTCTTCCCAGTATATCAATGGGAATACTGCAGGGACTACTGCAATATCCTCATGCCAGTATCAGTATCTGCACAGCATAATTCAACTATCACAACTAATTTAATATGGAAACCCTCACATCTAGTTAAAGGCTCATCATAGGTCAAAATGGAGCAGCCCTTAACCGTCAGGATTAACCAGGATTTATATTCCTGTGCTGCTGTAACTTGGTCGTTATACCAACAAATTCGCTGGAATGAGCTGAATATGTCCAGCTGAATCAAACAGCTTGTAAACGTACCACTTTCTAACGCTACTTGGCTATTTAACCTGTTAGAAGGTAACTGGCTAACACCAGCTTTAATGCAGCAAATATTAACTAGCTAGGTTAGCTTGACAGCAACGAAGGTCAGGTCACCCCCAGAGTGAGTCGGAAAAAAGTAAATGACCAGAGAGGTGCACCAAACACAACCTTTTACTATCTTTGACTGCTCATTAAGCAGGATGGTGCTCAAGTGTTAGTGCTCAAACTCAAGTGGGGTCAACAGGAAAGGTCCACTTTGGACTGTCTTCCATAGAAATTTAAATGGTTGATATAAACAATGATAGTGCTGAAAAGACTTTAACAGAAAGGTTTGGTGTCAGCTTGCAATCAAAAGGCTGTTGAGGGTCAATGATGCCAGTAGAGGAAGAATAAAAAGATGTAATACTGTATCATCCTTCAGTTGTTAAATGCAGTAATAGGAGAAGTCGATCTCTCACCTCTTTTATTTAATTTAGTTTTATCGTGTGACAGTCTTTTATACAGAAAAGTCACCAAGTCAACCAGAGGTCACCTATGGAAAACATTGATAGCGTCAGGCAGACAAAGCAGCTGAGTCATGGTGTGCCTTGGGTTCCACCGCTCACAGTACAAACGCAGATTCATTTTTTCATGTTTAAAGTCATATACTGTTGATTTATTTCATGTGTTTCAGGCATTTTTGGTACCTTACTGTCTTACACCAGGAGGGGATCAACTGTGAGCATTGGAGACAAAAAGAGTTCTAATAAGAAGACACCCAACAACCTCCAGCTGTCAGAAATACGCATGTGATGTTAGTCACAAACCGTCAGGGACTCAAACATCATATCTGATGTGACAGTGAAATCCCAGAAGATTCTAGCTAAATGTTTGAATGATTCATTTGAATGCCTCTCTAGCGCACCTATCTGCTCTGGAAATGTGTGTGAGATCATGACGCGTGGTGCAAAGCAGACGCAAATGCAGAGCTTGCTAAATCCCTGCCAGCAGTTCTAGTGGTTTCTCTTTTCTATCAAACCTCTCTCTCTCTCTCCAAAAGTCCCATTTTCTTGCTTTCTGCTCGCCCTCCTCTCTCTGTTTGTAGTCGTGTCATGTTAGACATGTGTTGGGATTCTGCCAGTTTCCCAACATGATTACACCAGTGTGCGCTGTGCTCCATCATTGCCATGGCTCAAATCCTGACTTTCAGAGGAAAATTCATTATTGATGGTAACCGTTCCAATGCAATCCCCATGATCGCCGCTGTGCTTACACAGCTTGGGTGTAATCTTGTCAGACTAACACACAAACGGACAGAGGTAGTTTTGTACACTGGTGTAAAATAATGGAGAAGTACTTTACTCAACAGTAAAAGAAAAAAAAAATCTAAATCTTTTATTGGTAACTTGTGTGTTTGCGTGTTTTAAGGCCCCAAAATCCAATCACACTTACAGTAAAGCAAAGTATCTGTCTCTCCTTTAGGTCAGGAAGTCAGAGACTAACACTTTCCGTCTCCATATGCAGAGTTAAGCTTGGTGAGAACAACAAGGTTAATTTTCTCTTCTCTCTCTCTTCCGAGTATATTAATGGGAATACTGCAGGGACTACTGAAATATCCTCATGCCAGTATCAGTATCTGCACAGCATAATTCCACTATCACAACAACAAATTTATTATGGAAACCCTCACATCTAGTTAAAGGTTCATCATAGGTCAAAATGGAGCGGCCCTTAACCGTCAGGATTAACCAGGATTTATATTCCTGTGCTACTGTAACTTGGTCGTTATACCAACAAATTCGCTGGAATTGCTGGAATGAGCTGAATATGTCCAGCTGAATCAAACAGCTCGTAAACGTACCACTTGCTAACGCTACTTGGCTATTTAACCTGTTAGAAGGTCACTGGCTAACACTAGCGTTAATGCAGCAAATATTAACTAGCTAGGTTAGCTTGACAGAAACGAAGGTCAGGTAGCAGGATATTACAACTCTTAATCTACTTTTTGCTGGTCTGTGTGACAAGAAGTCAGTTAGCTCATTGGCTAGCGTTTGGATGATAAAGCAGTGAGGTTAGTTTACTGGCTAAACTTTATAATCAATGTCTGAGAATAAAATACCCATAATGCATCTCAGTAACAGTCAGAAATGTCATTACTCATTTAATTGGATGTAGATTTTCAAGTAAGAATATATTTTACAGTTATTAATTGGTCATTTCATGTTTTCACTACTTTCCTTATACTGACATTAAATAATATGCTAGAAAAACAAACGTGCAAAATCACATTTTACAGTGTACACGCATTGATATGTGGAAATGGTAAAAGGTGCGGATGAGCTGGAGAGCTGATAAAATCAAAAGCAGGAGTGAAGTGACTATGAGCTTTCTTCAAATAACACCACTTTACATTAAGCTCACACAAAAATGAAGTCTACCTATCAAAACACAATCTTTATACGAAAGCATTAACGGCCACGCTTTGAGTGCTGTTATCTCAAGATCACAAGTTAAATATCTCATTATCTCGAGAAAACAAAAAGGCTGTTTTCTCGAGATAATAAGATAATTACGGAGAAAATGGTCTCAGCCATTGTACCCTCCGTCCAAAGTTGTGTTTAACTTGTAACAGGATAAACAGCCTATACAGAGTCATTGGCTATGCCTGCTATTAGATAGATGGATGGATGGGACCAGGTGTGAACCAGACACTCATTTCCGAATTCTTTTATAATTATCTTTAGATAACAAGATGAATGAACTCATTATCGCATGGAAAAGGACCTTTGTTATCTCAAGATAACACAACTGATAACTCAAAATAACAGCATTAAAAAATAATTGCGAGGCACGACCATGCTTGGCTTACATACTTTCATGTCACAATCATGTGACATGGCTTCATTTTTCTAACCCACTTCATATCAGTGTTTGGTTTAAAAGTGCAACTGGAAAAACGTGTGATGTATCACTGAGTAACAAAGACCCGTAGTACATGTGCATCTATTGATTAAGTATTTTATGGCTTTTTACAGGCTGGGATGAGTTAAAAATGTGGTTCATCACTTAAAAATCTGTCACAAAGTCAAAACATTCCTTTGGAAACAAACCTTAAAGACTAATTAAAAGACCTTTTTAATTATTTTATGACTATTTATTTTTAGAAACTCTGCCCTGGTTTAGGTAGATTCTAATGAACCCAATAAAAAGGCTTATGCTCCAATTATCTCTCTATTGAATTGCGTGTTCAAGTGCATCCACTCGGTCTGCGCGTCTCTCAGTCTACTGATTTGTGCCTGTGTGTGTGTGCGCACGTTCCTCTTTATTTGTGCATGAGCATGTGTCTTCTAAGGCGGATAATGAGCTCACAGAATGCATTCCCTGTTTTCAATCCAACGCTGCCTGACTGGCCCGGCAGAATGCAGCGGTTTGTATTCATAAGCATAATGCACATCGATCCCTTGATTTGTTTCAACAGCCAGATCAGTCTGGGTGTCTGCCTGTCTCTAATTCACTCAATGATTGGTTATCTGTTTCCTATAATTTTAATCCAAACTACATGCCCATGAGATAGTTGAAGTAATAGCACTGCATTGATTTATATATTCTCCTGCTTTATGCAATGTTTTCTTTGTTCTTTTATATATAGAGATTGTGTGAAGACCTGGGTAAACTAATGTAAAGTCATTTTATAGGAGCTTTTTATTTATCTTCTCTTGTAGCCAAATTTAAGTGTTTAGCTAAAGCAGAACAGATCAAAAGCAACATGATTGTAATGTTTTTTTATATATATTTCCATAGCCTACTAACTTTTACTACATGTGTGCTAACATCTGAACACATCATTTTGTCTATATTCAATTTGTTAAGCTGTGCAAACACTGTATTATTTTATTAATCACGTACGTTGTGCCAAAGGTATATTTAACATTTTTTGGCAAAATCTTTTTTGCCAATAGTGCATTAACTATGGAGCAAGAGCAGCCAGTCGATAGACTTAGTTTAGCATAGCATAATGACTCAAGCAGGGGGAGAGAGCTACCCTCGCATAAAGTTAGAAATTTAACTTTTCAATTATTTTGGGAGGTATTTTATACCTTTATTAGATGGTGCACAGTAGATAGAAGGAATGCTGATACAGAGCATGGCAGCAATACTTTGTACAGTTCTACATTGAAAGCAAGATGTGGAATGGGAACAATATGTGTTTAAAGTTTAGTTATATCTATATGAGTGCACAGCCTCAGTCAATGTAAAATACAGATATTTCAAGCTGCCATGTGGGAAATTGAAACATGAAACTGCTCAAAGTGCTCAAACTGCAAGACAGGCTAAAAGCTAAACATGCCAGAAATCCATCTGGTCGCCCAGACAAATTACTGATTTACTGTGTAATTCTAACATGAATTCAACATTATTGGAAATATTCTCGATGAAAAAGTTTGATACCACTTACAAGTGAATAAGTATGTTTCCCAAAACAAAATGTAAAACCTTTTAAAACAGCAATACGACGAGTTTGATCACTGACAAAAAGGTTTTGGAGTATCCAGGGCGCACAAACTTTGCACAGTGTATATTTAAAGTCAAATACTGTACAGTGTCTTTAAGTGTGTCATCTGTTCTACGTAAAGCACTGTATATTAATGGAATGATAGGAAAGAAGAGGGAAGTGGATTTTGTGGAACACACACACAGTCGCCAGCGCATAAGTGCCGCCAGATGTTGCCATATTCAAATGAACACTGGAACTTTCTCTGCCAAACCCTAATTTTCTGTTTACAGTGACTTCATTCTATCAGATCCCACTTCTGACAGCAACACCCACCATATATTATCCAGACTGAAACCAGCACTGCTCTGAACTGGAGCTTCAAAGAAGCTAAACTTATACACTCATCCTTTTGTGACTAACTTTTAAAACTGTACTTTATACTGTATATATTTACCAAAATGTTTCCTGTCCTTTTCTGTTGTTCGGTTTGATGGGTTAATCATTACGGTCGTTCTCTTTACAGACGCTGCTTCCTTTTCAAACAGACATAATGTCACATAAGGACGTCTCTATATTCCAAACATACGTACAGAAAAACAGAGAGCTTTAACAACATACAGCTGACTATGTTGAGACTGTATAGACCTTAACGACCTTCCTCAAGCATCTGGTTTCTTCTCATATTTCCAAAAGAAAAAAAAAAACAGGCATCCTGAACTGAAGCGACCACTGAGTCCGAGTCTAGGACCATCGTGCCAAGTGACCTGCGTTGTTTTTCATTTGATCATATCCGAGGCTTTTTCTTTATACATTTTACATCTCGTCTGAATGAAAGGTAAAACATTATGGCTGCGACAGTGTGGACCCACCATGCTGGGTGTGATGAAAATAGCTCCAGATTCAGATTGCATCGGGTAATTACTGCTCCAGTCATTACTTTTATGTCTACGTTTATCTGTCGAGGTGAGGAAATATTCCTATCAGCAGAGATGGTAGATGAAAGGCCGACATTAGTGCGGGCTGTGCCGTCACTGGTGTATGTTATGCATTTGGAGATATGAGTCTCTGCTGTCGCTGCCGTTTCTGTGACATGTCAAATCAAAGCAATTAATCTCAATGAGAATCTCTCCTTTTAGCCATAATTGTGAGAGAATTCGCCCTGGTGACTTTATTGAAGAAAAATATCAAAAAAAAAAAAAAAAAAAAAAAGCATCACCTAAACTGCAAAAACATTTTCTTTCCATGTCTGACTCGATTTTTATTGGTGTCTTTTTCTTATTCCTGTAAACAAATCAATAAATGTAACTTTTCTTTAGTGGTGACAAAGCATTTTACTAGGTACACTTCCTCATTTAAGCATATAAATTGCTTGCATACAGCGAGTAGTTAAATACAGTACAATAACAGAATACAGAGCAATCAGGTTTGATTATTGTTGAACTAAACATTATGAAGGGCAGGGCATGTGATGTGATTTAAGTGACTGTACAGACAATGACCAGACCTACTGGTTCCAGCACCAATCATCTTGGTATTGCATTGTCCAAGTTTTCTGGAAGAACTGCACCAGTACAAACAGCGAGCCATACAAAATACCACGTTGTTAAACAGGCTGGAGAAAAGCAAGACTCATGAAAGCTAACAGGTGGGCCACAAGTATGCTAATGCATCCCAGGATGCCGTCAGTATGTGGTAACATCCTGGTGTCTGTTGCCACATACTGACTGCAAGGTGGAAAATTCAGCATAATAGGTTTTCGTGCATCTACCAGCAGGGTAGATGCCACAAAACAAAACAATGATGCTCAAATATTTTCCTGGTTCACAGTCTGTCTTTTGGAACCAATTTATCTTTGACAGCTGCGAAGCTAAAAACTCTTGCTGAGTGGGCATATCTGGACACTGACGTCAATATAAACCTGCACAAACTGACTTTTTGCCCACTTAGGGGGAAAACAAGCTGTAAAAACAAAAATGACTTTCAAAATTAAATGGTGAACAAACGGTTGCAGATTTTACAACACATCCAGCAGTGTAGTGTATACAGTCACTACTATTAGCATTTTTATATTCACTCTCCTTTCAGCTCTGTTTTGGTCTCCACCAACTCCTGAGAAATATCTGGCTCTTTAGATGCTAAATGCTGCATTATGATCACCTACAAGCAACATCCTTCACGTACAAGTAGATGAACAATGTGATTCATGATTAATTACAGCATTTTAGATGCTTTAGGATGACAATAGTAACTTTAATTCAGTGCTCAATTGAGAGGCTGAAGATTGCAATATGAATCTGCCACCAAAAAAGCAGAAGTCGGAGTAGGCCATAAAATGGAAATCTGCAGGGAACAGGGTTTAAAACAAACTCCTTAAATCAGATGACAGATCTTTGGCAAGAAGCTGTTCAACTGCAAAACTGTTTCACAACATGCATAAAGACACAAAACTGTTTCAGAAACAATTATTCCAATGTGAGGAAACTCACATTTTCTGGCCTCAGTGTTTGAAAGGTTTGCTGAGTCTGTGCAGCCTCCTGTTTGCCCTAGCAAGATACAGAGGAGGAGGGTCACAGCCAAGTCATTTCCGCTATTTGGATTAAACCCTGTGAAAACGTCCCAGGAGGCCAGAGGACTCATTAGGTGCGGTGACACCGTTGCCGCGGGAGGTGTCACCAGGAAACCAGCTGACAGGTCCTTAAATATAACACACGCTTCCTATGACCTCCCATCCGGACAAGCTGCTGGGGCGTGATCGCTGCTCTGCCTTCAAGGCCAATATGTCTTCAGTCATTGTTTAAAATGAAAAGTGCACAGAAACACAGCTTACACATGCCCAGGTGTACGAGTACCTGCAGCACTAGCACACCATATCTAAGTATACACACAGCCATACACAAATTGCACTGGAAAACATACACATGTATTGCAACATTTAGTACTAGATGAAGAATTTCTTGATTTCAGTGGGGAATTATGGAAAACTTCAATCCCAGGAGTCTTGTTACATGATGTGTTTAATGACTTTCACCAGATTTACTAACACACTCATGTGATAACACAAAAACCTGGTCTGTCATGCTTGATAACGAATGACAACACAGCAACAAGAGAGACTACGCCGTCTATATTTCCCTGCTACGTTTCATCTTTCATGAGTGTGAAGAAAACCAAACAATGGGGCAAATGTTTCACTTTTCAACACGCTGTCAGGGGAACAAGCAGTTCCCCTCTGCATGCTATTGTTGTTCTTTGAAAGACACTGTGCTCTGCAGCAATCCTGGCTCAGAAAATCAGTTTTACTCAACACCTGATTTGTGTTTGTGGTCGCTACAGAGGAGGCAGAGGTATAATGTGCTGCTAACCAAGCATAAGGCAAGGAGACAAAGGCCTGTTACACTTCTTGTATAAAGGAAATGTTTATTTATTTTCTGGTTGAATATATCTAAAAAAAAAAAAATCTGCAGTATAAATCTAAGCCAAGTTCATACAATGTTGTCATACGTCCTCAAACACAGGCGAATAATGCTAGCTGTATACACTATGTGGTCCAGACAATCCAGCCAGCTCCATACACAGCCTACTACATACAGATATAGCCATAATCGATATAGATACAAGTTAATAATCAACATAACTCCTGATACAGCGAATTAATCAAACATTGTCAGTGCTGGCACGCTGCATCTGTAACATGGCCCGAGGTAGGTCTGCTGACGGATGACTCCACACAGTGTACTATAATAAACATAGGACATAGGAGGAAACATGAGACCCGGCTTGACTCTGAGTCCTTATAGGTAATCCATCATTGCAGTGCTGACTGGCTAACTTTCAGGGACCCGTGTGGACGACATATAATACAGTAAAGAGAGTCTGGGAGCGACTGGCCCAGTCACGGATGTGTTATGCCCCCCTGTTGACACCGCATTGTTTCCCACTGTCTCCGCTGGCTCGTCGGATACCAGAAAGGATAAACAGAGCACTGAGCTTGGCACAAAGTTTGTCCTCCTCCCTAATGAAGTGCAACCTCCCGAGCCCAAACATCATTCATCATTCTCCAGTCTGTGTTGGTGTGTGAGCGTGTTTGTGTCTATACTCGATGTCTGTCCGTATCTGTGTCTCTGCGCTTTTGTTTTCATGCTCTGTCCTACAGACTGCAGGCATCCAAATAGAGCTTGAATGACTTTAACAGAGAAGACAAAAATAAAAACAGGCCAGTTTGACCTACTTGTTTTTTAGGCTTTTGCTTTACTTGGCACAAAACTCATACATCTAATTTCCTGTCTATTAAATGGAAATCTTAGTTATATCTGATTTTCATCTGGAGTTACACTATGCAGGGTAAGGAGGGTAAGTTCCCATTGTTGATTTATTTAGGTCACAACTTCCCCGTCATTCATATAGGAATTAACTTTGCTCCAGCTGTGCCATAACATTTACATGATAAATCATTAGCTTGTATTTAGTCTGTACTCAGATGTATATCTCAATGTGATGTTTTTCCCCATCACAGTTTGACAAGTATGAGTTATGAATGTCTACAGCAAAAGTCATATACAGTATGAACATGTGTGTCCCTGTGATAAGGGTCAAGGGCCCCATTTGATTAAATGATCCAAGACATTGTGATAAATCATAGTGAAATAATTAAAAGATGATTGCTTCAAAGTCACAAAAATTTGATAAAATATGTTTGCATGAGTGTAGAAGAGAAAAAGGAAATTATGTTTGGAGATAATTCAGACAAACTCAAAGCTGGCTTTGGATGTGTGATATCTTCCATATGGTGCTGTGCTGTTTTACAGCTGTAACATAACAAAAGAAGCTGAGCATATCCAGACATGCCTGTGTTTGGCATAATATATGAGAGCCAGTATAGCTTTGTTTCCTTTGTTTGCTGGGGCATAACATTGCAATGGCTAAAACTCGGTTTCTGTTTTATTAAACTGACAAAGCCATTTATAATTTTTCTCAGATTCTCAGCATAACAAATGACATCAGCGGTCAGGTCACAAAAAAGATTCAATGAAACAAGTCAACGTTTGAGACACATCTGCTGTATGTTCACAAAAATGAACACTATGCTTTCGAATGCAGATTCCATATGTTTTATGTTTGAAAAAGTTAAAGAATTAGATTTTTCTAACAGAAAACATTACGTACGTCTTTGAGGTGGATGACGAATAGATTTTCCTTCAGTTGTGGCAACCTGGATGTGATTCATGTCCACAGCTTTTACATTGTGAGTAACATTTTACTTTTAGGGTGTATCCTTTTCTTATACTCGCAGCTAGTGCAGACCACACTCACTGGCTGTGGTTGGCAATGAGTAAAATCCTTTATAATATAATTATTAATACTGATTAGTGTTTGAAATGGTCTACGGGTGTTATCAAGAGATTTTTTCCTTTGTGGCTGTAATATATATGTGATAATGCACTGAGGTTTCTTGATATAGACAATAATGGCTTTGGTGAAGGAACAATATGTTTTGACTTTAAGGACTACACAGGTCTCCCCTATTAATAGCTCTTAATGCATATAAATGTCCTCTCATTTACATACTAATAGTAGCGAACGCGCTTGACCACCGGGAGCAATTGGATTCAATATCTTACTAAAAGTAGCCAGTTAGCGAACCACCACCCCTTTCACTAATATGCGAGCTGTACCTGTTGAGCCACGGCTGCTAATACTAATTAAATGTATTTGTAGTAGTTAAAAAGGTTTGGTTTGACACTCACTATAAGATAAGGTTATTATTTTAAACAATAAGCTGTTGGCAATTACTTTAAATGTGTACTAATCAATAAATTAATCACTTTTTTATGTAAATAATAATACACCAAATAACTAAGTGTAATGTACAAAGCATTATTACCTGACTCTGTAGATCCCCTCAGCTCTTTTAGTATCTTTCAGTATCAGCTGCTGTTTCGGTTTTACGGTTCACTCTCACTGCTCCCATTAGCATCCGCTTCAGGTGCAGCAGGTAGCTTTCAGGAAAAAGCTCTGATAAACCACCTGCCCAACACAACAGACAGAAAACAGCAATTAGCAGTAGTAGTAGTAGTAGTAGTAGTAGTAGTATCGCAGTAGTTGGTGGACACCATGTGCTGACCTCCAACACAACCCAAAAGGAATGTGAATGTTGCTGTGCATCTGCTGCATACAAATGTGCACCTTTTTGCAAACAACAATCGCTATAACAACTTTAAGGTGCCCAAAATTTAAAAAAAAATAAAAATAAAAATCTGTCAGATACAGGTGGTGGTCACAGTGAACATACTGTAAAAGCCCCGCCCAAAATAAAGCATTTCACTGCATCACCTTTGGGAAGTTTGTAATGTTTTTAGAATTGTGTTGCTGTGTTGAATTGTTCTTGTTATTTTTGTTTGGCCCCTCAAGTTCAGTTCATGATGGAAAAATCATAAACTTTATATTTGTGTTGAAAAGAAGTAATCCACTTTTCAAAGTTTGTTATTTTTCACATTTCTCACAGAGACTGCTGGTGTTCAACATTGCTGCTTTGTTCTGCGTCTTTATTGATTGGAATTCTTCCACAGTACAGTTCACCTCAGAACTCAGATGCCCCAGCGTGTTACAGACACAAGATAAGAAGCTAACACAACACCAGGTAACATAAGGAGAAGTAGGTCACATTAAGGATATGAACCTTTGCTTGGCTGTGTATGCGTGTGTGCTCTCAGCAGTCTCTGCGGATAACGCTCCTATCTCTACTCCATTTAGTGCCGCCATGCCTCAGTCTGGGTTACGCCGACTGCTGCCTCAGGGAAATAAGGATACGTCTCTCAGGTTCCCAGCAGGCCTAACATATGGGAGCTGCTCTCTCATCCAGTAGAGATGAATTCATCCCAAACTCATCTCCTCACACAGATTAATTTGGCAGACATGGTGAGGCAGGTGGAGTGTTGAGCAGCATCTGCGGGTTGTGTATGAGATTGATGTAGCTGCTTCGCTCTTGTGTATGTCACTTCTGTACCGTTGAAAACCCGAGTGATGGAAATGAAATGAAATGAAATGTCAGCCAATTGTTATTTATTGTCAGCCCTCATGTTATTATTAGTCTTAGAAGTGAAGTAAGGGAGGTTTATAATTTACTGTGACAGTATATACCTGTGAATCAACGTTGACCTGTCATTATAAGCCTTCACTAAAGCAACAAAAAGATAAAGATGCTGTCGGATCAAGACTTATCTGGAAGTTCAGGTTAAATTAAAAGGCAAAAGCTGAAAATATACGTGACCCGCCATCAGAGGGCCTCCGCCAGGCCAGCCTCATGTGGCGTTTGGGCAGGCGGTTCCTCCAGCCCGCTGTGAGGTGGCAGCCCCACCAACCGTCTATCCTGCGGGGGCTAACAACCCCCCAGTGCTAGCTCAACGCGGTAACAGACTCCAGCTGCCCACAACCAACGAGTATGGATCCATCGTCTTTTTTAATAGTATGTTAAATTAGGTTGTTTCCTCTGATAGTACTGAAAACAACCTGAAATTCAAGCCACACATTGTTAGAGCAGTGTTGAAATTAGTTTAAAGTTTAGCTAATAATTAGCTATGGATAGTTTTGATCAATAGAGATCAAACTCTGAACTTGTAATGGAAAATCTTATTTTATGAGCCTTGTGGTGAACAGCTCTAATAGAGACTTTACAGTCTCTAAACCCATAACTCTGCCTACAACTGATTTACAGCTTGTGGTTTAAAAGTAACCTGGACATACACAGCTCCACAGTAGAAAGAAACAGATGGCAAGAGGGTCAAGTGAACCTTCTGGGCTCTGTTAAGCCTACTTCTAAATTAAGTAAGAGCAGACTTAAAAAAAAAAAAAAAAATTATAAACAGAGAAACTGGTTCCTCCTTGAGGCCTTTGGCTAAGATGAAAAATAAAACCATATGGTAGCAAACACAAGCCACCTTGATCATCCAAACCAACAAATACAGCCATTTGGTAAACTGTCCTCCAGACAGAAGTCAAATGCTTATGCTTCACTGCCTTCCTGGTTTTGGGTAGAATGAAAGCAGTACATTGATTTGAGGTTAGCCTGAGGTATGAGGGATTAATCTGTCGTCTTTTTAATTATAAGCACACAATGAAAAATAGGCATTGAAAGAGCCATTTGACATAGTTTTTTTGAAATTATCAAAGTGAGTCAGAGCAGCTTTGGTTGACTCATGAAATGTAACAAAAGGAGATCATAAATGATGCAATGCCCTTACAGAACTTATTCAAACTATGACTTTATATTATCAAGTGCCACGCGCTACAAAATACAATGTTTACAGCGGTTACTTGGTAACTAGTTCAAATGGGAAAATAGCAATAACATTAATATATTGTTTTTGATTAATTTCCTTTGTCTGCTGTGTTTATTTTATCCCTGAATAATGACATGTTCATGAAGGGATTTACAGTATATAAAATGTAATATTTACAAGATAATTGGAGATGCAAATGGAAAAACAAACACACCGACAGATTTACTACAGAGTGTTTCACAATGATGTAGCCTTACTAAGATTCAGTGTTTTTCTCAGGGGAGGAAAACGGGGACCTTAAAAACCTCATCAAAGACACGAGGTCTGTTTAGACCGGCTGCCAACTTGTTGGTCTATGGTTTGTGGCAGAGGTTAATAACCACTGTGGTTGCTATTTGATAGTTTTCCAGGGGTGATGAGAATCTGTGTGTGTGTGTGTGTGTGTGTGTGTGTGTGTGTGTGTGTGTGTGTGTGTGTGTGTGAAGACAGAGGGAGGGAGAGAGAGGCAGACAACACGTCACTGTCCCTGGTTCACATCTGCGTGGTTTTCCAGTTCCAGACTGTTGCTTTTATAATAAAAAAAAGTACGCTAATGCTAAAAATATTAGCGTGCTAATATTTGTGGAGGATAATTAATTAGTTTCCAACCATTACATTAATCACAAACTATTTTTATATTCACTTAATTGTCTCGAGGTATTTTTAGAGGGAGAAAAAAAAAGTCTGAATTATTTGATTCCAGCTTCTCAAATGTGAATATTTTCTGGTTACTGTTGGTCAAGACAAAACAAGACATTTAAGGACGTCATCGTGGACTTTGGGAAACAGTTATTGACATTTTTCATCATTTCCTGACATTTTATGGATGAAAAAACATATTGATTAATATTGATGCTGACAGATTCATCAATAATGAAAACAATTGTAGTTGCAGTCTTGAATATTTGCTAATTCACACTTGTTCGCAAGTGCAGGTGATGTGAATGTGAATGTCTAAAAGTGAAAGTTTTGTAGGTATTAAACCAAAGTATATATTGTGAATATCTGTACAACATTTCATGGTAATCAATTCATTGGTATCAAGTAGTTGTTGCAAAACTATGAAGCTCAACCTAATAGGTGACACTAGAGGAAAAGTCACTAAAGCCAGTAGGATATCCTCTGGGAACCACAAATATATGTACATTACATAACAGGACTGTTCCACCAGGTTTCAGTGGGACAGTTGAGCACCAGAACTGTGTTATCAGTATTTTATCTGCAAACTTAGAATGATGGAACAAACTCCTGGTTGACTAGTAAAATATAAAACATAACAGATTGTAGCTCATGCAGCCAGTTATCCCAAATGTGTTCCATGAGTCATCCATCAAAAGTTTCTACTGACAGATTCGCTCCGACACAAATTTGGATTTGATTTAAAACACAGTAGCTAATATGACAGATAAAAAGGCACCTTCTTGTGACACCACCTGCTAAATGCTGATTATGTGTGGTTCTTATGAGCAGAGATAAAAATGGAGTAATGTGTAAATTCCACATTTCTTTCCCAGAACGGCTCTGGAAACATTAAATATAATAAATAACCCTGCACAGCATTGTGCAATAAGCCGCTCCTACTGCTGAGGCTCAAATCGGCCCTCTGCGAGAGACCTTTGTAGCTTTAGGTGGATGTTTTTGTCTTTAGCCTATTTGGACAGGATTCGTTATATAGTGGGTGGAGTGGTTATAACGTCATAACTGGAGTGAGTCTAGAAATTAGTGTCAGTTTCACTTTTTAACCTCCAAATTTGTCATTACATATTTTATGTGACGGCATATTTTTGTTATGAGAATTTTTTAAATGGAACAGACACTCCCATTGCTAATTGTTGAACCTGATTACACACACTTCTTTCCCAGTGCAAATTGCACACTGCATACGTACAGTTGCTTTCTGCACATTGTGCAGATACCTAATCTTGTTTGAATAGTGTTTGTGTGTGCATGCTGTGAGATCAGATTGCAATAAAATCCAGAATTCATTGAACTCGGGGTAAAACTGGAGATGCAATAACCTCTGCTGGAAATGACTGCAACAAAAAGAAATGCAGTTTGGCAGATGAGACTGTATAAACAAAGACAAAATTAGGAACTAATTAGGAAATTAGGAAAATTACTAACATTGACGATTCAATATTGAAGTGTCCTCCCTATGTGTATGTGGATGTACAGGCACCTAGCCAAATGACAAATAGTTTAATCTCACTGTACATTAATCCACTTGTACTGATGCCAATTACAGAATGAATATGACTGTCACTCTCTATTGCATCAACATGATTTAAAGTGCAGAAGTGTAGCTCTGTGGGAAAGTAAGTGCAAGTAAAGGCTCCTGTGGGCTCTTCTTGGCTTTTAACTCTAAACTTTTCTGACGGAACTGACAAATATCTACAATCTAGTCAAATATAAGTTTACAAAGTGCTAAGAGTGAAAGGCAAATTTGTTCCTCCAGTGTCCTGTCTGAAATTCAGACAGCAGCAGCAATCGGACACTGACATTATATAACTGTATACAATACTGTAACAAACACAAAGACAAGTTTCAAGCTTTACACGAGATTCTGAACTGAAAATATACATTTTATCAGCCTAAATCAATTTCATATTTCAGACATACTGAGGCATCATACAGCAGATACAGAGGAGCGCAGCTGATAACTGGTAGTGAAAGTACAAATAAAAACCACAATTTCATTCCGTCTTATTCAACTCTTTGTACCAGACACCCATTTATTGCCACCGCACTGTTTTTAGGACAGTTTCCATTAATCTTCGCCATATGCCGTACAACTGTCACAGACAAAAAGCCACCTCGCAAACCAATTACATATCGGTGCGGGGAAAGCAAACACACAGGCGCCGCGACTCGATTAGATGGATGACAACATGAAAACAACAGAAAGGAAACAAATTACACTGTGTCAGCGATGGTGTCAAAAACACCCAAAGGGACGAAGGTGGAGTTGCCCCACACGGCTCAGCTCACCTCCTAAGTTTAGCTCCTCCCTCACCTTCTCACGGCTACCTCTCTCTGACCGATGAGTCACTGGCAAAAACAAACAAACACGTTTGTTGTAGAGCTGAGACGTTATCATCTAGTTTCATTCATAACAGTCGCAGTATTCTTTCGTGAGAACAGTGGCTGCTCAGGTTCAGGCCGGTTCAGCTTTTCATAGGTAACCAGTGTAGTATTGATCAGATCTACAATTACTGTGCAGTCAAAAAAAAAAGTGAGTGAGAGTGTCCGTGACCAACAAGACCAATTCTTAGATACAGGTTAGTACAATGTTACAAACATAGAAAGTACATATAAATATCTAAAATCTGCATATTAAGTGAATCTGGGACACAGTTCAGCTGCAGACAATTTGCATTTTAGTGCCAGACTGAATGATCTGCACACCAAGAGCTCCAGCATGGATTCACTCTCATAAGGGTTTTATTAGAAAGCTATGCATTATCTTGTCTTATTATCATCTGCAGTCTAGTGAATGGCCCATATTTATGGCCCCTTTTAGCCCGCTGCTCTGACATTACATCAGTTATCTTGTCATCTCCATGCACTCCTCTGTCGCCCAGACTCATCTTTTTCTCTCTTTCGGTTTAATTCTTTATTCCTCTATCTCTTATGTTGTAACCCAACACGCACGCACGCACGCACACACAATCTTTCTATATGAATTTCTGCTCCAGATGTGATAGTCAGATTGGTGGACTTGCTACAAATTATTCATAATGTAATTAGCCTGTGGGGAAATCACATTAGAGAATCTTAACTTAGACCTCAGGGAAACTTTAAGCACTTCATCAAATAATGGACCAGGCATCCAAATAATATCCACGACCCATTTCTGCTCTCGCATGGGCAAGATGGTCTTAAAAAAAAATTCATGTTTGAACCTTAAACCAGCCAGGTTCAGTTAAACGATTATATAAAAATATGTTATAATAATGAGAGCTGACTGTAATTAATGATGACAGAGTGATTTTCTTTTGATTGTTTGTAGTAATGCTGATCAGTCAATCTGAAATATTTTATTGACATTTGGAAACAGGTAACTCAAACTTAAACTCAAAGTAACTCAACTATATTGTATCTGGCATCAAACGCCCTTTGCATGTTGATCTAATATTTTAGTCCAGTTAACTGAGCAAACCTTCATCCTATGATGAGGTTGTTGGACACACGGCGCTACTCTTACCAGCTAATACAATGATGGTCATGCCATCAACTTTATTCATGCATTTATTCTAGTTTCAATTAATTTCCATACAATTCAGGGTGTGCTGAGTGCATTTCTAGTTTGATGAAAAGTCTGACAGATGGATTGTGTTCCACCTTCTTTAAAGCTTGCTCTATTGTCCATGTAGTCCTCGTGATCAAAACATGCAAGTTCATTTAATACAAATAATATTGTATTTTTCCAAAATCCTGACACATTGAGGTTCATTGATGAAAACATCTGATTAACTGGTCATCCAGATTTAGGAGAATGTCTTTAACTTTTATTTTATTTGGGAGCTCACTTGGGGTTTTAGTTCTAAAATGTTTTGTTAATTATTGTGTGACGAGGGCTATTTTTAGGAGTTACTTATAGCAAATACAGCCCCAGCTAATCTAATACACAGATTGTACAAACATTTTTGGAGTATAATGAACATTTCAACCTCTAGGAGCCATTACAAGGTTTGTAGACTTTTAGTCTTGTTTTCAGCACCCACACTTTTTTCTTTGCCATACATTAAAAAAATGTGATACCAAAGGAGGCATTGAGGAATTTAAAAGTTTAATTGCACGTCTCAAGATTTGCACATTTCACCCCTCACTGCTTCTTTTACCAGTGTATTTAGGCTACATCCAATTTAAGTTGATCCTGTAATCCACATTGATACCCAACACCAGCACTTCTCTGAGCAATTTCCCAAGCAGCTGACCGATGATATAGAATATATGGTTCATGGGGATGCAAATTCAGTAAGCATTTCAGCTAAATCATTACATTTTAACTGCCTATATAGCGCAGGTATTCAAGCATTTCCCTCGATCTTGGCTGTGCTGTCTGTGAAGACCAACACTGTATACAGTAATGTGATGCTTAGTTGCAAGCTAGGAAGAGCACAGGAACCGGTGAGGTGGATGACGGTAATTAGGTGAATAATGACTGGAGGGGAAAGGGGAATTGAAACAGGATACAGCTCACTGTTTTAGTTTATTACGAAGTAAAGAAAATCCCAGTCAGGGAGGAGCAGTGGGGAAAAAGGAAGAATGGGTGTTGTTGAAGGAGGTTTAGGGTAAAAACATGAGCCACCTGCTCCAGATCAACCATGAGGGTTACATATATTATAAACCTTCATGGAGGCCAAAGATGATCTGTCTGTTACTTTGTAGCACACCAACTTTTCAGCTCTGGTGAGATATACAATTCCCTGGCATGGCTCCTGGTGGGGAAATGAAAGTTCCTTTTTATACGCTTTTTATAGTCCTCTCTCACTCCATATTTTATTGCCGAATGTTCTTTACTGCCGTTTGCTGCATCACTCAACAGCTACTCAGAGACAGCTCTAATATTTTTGGAGGTCTTTTGGATGCATCGGTGGGCAAACATTTTCAACTCTCTCCAGTTGCTTTTGTACGTTGTGTTTTACACCTTTTTAAAATTAATGGAATAAAAGGTACATTCCTCTTCCTTTGACTTCCATTGTTTACCCGGAGCTGATGGCTACCTTTATTTCACTCATAAATCTCGTTGGCAGCCTTTGACTGGTAGGTAGATGGAGTAGACAAAATGAGCGGCCACTTTGAACCTAGCAAGAGTTTGTTCCACAACATTACACCACTGTTCCCAGGATGCTTTCATCCTGAGAGAAGTGGTCCTTTTACAGTAGGGAGACAGGAAGGAGGAAATATATCCTTGCTCCGCATGGCTGTAGGACATCAGTCGTCATTTTTACAATCTAACTAAGGTCAGTTGTTAGCTCCTTGGTGGTGTGACCTGACTTCATGTAGTCTCCATACCTAAAAAGTATTAATGTTTGGTTGTGCATTCTAAAAAATCTTTATTTGTTGAGACTTCTGTCATTTTCCAGAGCACTTGTGTGTAAACACTGACACACCATTATTGACACAACTCCATTCCACGACAGCACAAACAGATTTCTGTCTATGTCTGCCAGGGTTTGAGATTATTTAACCTCCTGTTAATGGAATTTGGTCAGTGGTTATAGTGTCTGTGTATATACTGATTCATTCAGAAGCATGCTCTATGGGAACCCTCTAGGCTTTTGTCTTTGCTACCCACCTTATCATCATGTCAAAAGTCCTGACAGTATTGAGAATTGAGATGCACCTCGAGACCAAATGGGATATTAAATGCACGCCAGCTGGTGTTCTGGTGGCAATGTTACAAAACGCCTGACAGAGTTCGACTCAGCACTGTCTTGCATTGTAGCCTTGAAAGCCGATTCTTCTGAAATTCATTTATCTAACGGAATGCATGTGGATATATGAGCATCATCATGACCCTCCTGTGACGATCACAGACAGATAAAGCGGCAGGGAGGAGGAAGAATGGAGAGGGATGAAAAGAGACACACATAAAAGCCATATAGAGGCTAAATCAGAGAAAATGAGAAAGAGCCTGTGGATGAGAAAAGCAATGTAGGTGATATGAGTGATAGAGGTGAAGCAAAATGAAGAAAAGTGTTTTGCTTTCGCACTAAGTGATCCATCTGCTGAAGTGTGTTGTGGCTAGAGGGCAGGAGCTTGTTTTTCCTTTGGGATGTCTTCATACTCAGAATAGAAGCTCATAGCTGGCTCCATAATCAGCTGGTGGCAGACTCAAATTTAAGGAAATGGCGTGTAGCCTGAAAAGCTGAATGATACTAGTCCTCCATGGACAACATCTGACAAGGTAGCCTTAAGCAATTCAAGCACCTACAGAAAAAGTGAATGAAGGAAAACAAAATGGTCTATGTGTTTTTAGAGATTCTTCTCTGTATTTCTGGGAATCTAATACTATTACAAGACAAAGCCATGACAGCCATGCTAGCTGCTCTGTGAGCCTGTGATTTGGCACAGTGGAGCTTTGAGCTAAATGCTAATGTCAGCTCGTGAACATGTTCACAGTGACCATGCAAACATGCTGATACCAGGAAAATAGTTTTTCCTGGTATAAGGTACAAAGAAAAAGGACAAATTGAAATACAATTCCACTTTCTATACTGCACACCAAAAGTGTACTGTAATTAACATTACACTGCAAGCAATGTCATGTCGACCCATGAAATTAGCAAATCAGTGCAGGCAAAGAAAGAATCCATTTGCACCTGACAAAATTACCATTGTGCTATTCTAAGAAAATGAAAATAGGTCCCATAAGCCAAATTCACCGCACGTCAGCCTCTCCTTTTAATTTTTCCCTATGTCACCTCATCATTGCTCATTAATGACAGAGGACTGTCAACACCTGGTCATTTCAAGACATTATACATTTGATGAAAGTCGTTCTTTAAGTCATCTTAGACTGCCGGCTGTTGCTCAGCAGAACAAGGTCGCCCCTGCTCACTTTCTTCTTTTCCTTGCTACATCTTTTATGAGTGACTAAAGCTAAAGAAACTGATTCATGGACAGAGCACTTCCTCCAACTATTGCGATGTATCCAAAGTAAAGAGAGGCCAAACAGTCTCTCACCAGCTCCCCTCTCTCTGACCGGACGTCTGAAATGAGGCCTCCTTCCCTGCTTTGATATGGACTCGGAGTATAGAGGAGGCCCCTCAGGTAACCAGAGCTGGCTCTTTGGACTGCAGGGTCAGGCTTTCAGAGAGAGACAGATGTGTCATTGAAGACAGCCAACCATGACCTGCAGACAGACCAGACAGCCTGGGAGGGTCTGACAAACAACTACCAGATCTCTGCACTAGAACGAACACACACACACACCTGTTTTTATGCTCTTATAATAATCCTGTTGAGAGAAGTTTCATTTTCTGTCTGGGAACTTTTTCTTTTCAATCTTCACCTTATTGATGAATTCTGTTTGATTTTGAAATGAAGCATGAAATGTTTCGATCTGAACAAATGGGTCAGGCGCAGTAAAGATGGAGTTTGACATGAACACAAACCTTTTCTGCCAAAAGTTTTAGTATTTTCACACAGAGATTTCTGTATTTGTGTTTCTGTCTGTGTTCTCACTGGTTTGAAGTAGACGGGACTCAGTAGGCAAAAAGTGACACTGTGTCCTTCTGCATATCAATCAGGATCACAGTGATCTGATGACAGTTGGTGGGTTGTTTTCTTATAAGTCCAGGACATCATCAATCAAATCTGATCAAATCAACCCACCTGGTCCTGATGAAGCGGATTATCAGTTTTGGATGTTTTAAAATGTTTTTTCCAAGATGTTATGTCTTGAATATTAATGTTATTAACAAAACTGTATAACAAATGTAATACGCTTATTCATTTTTTTGTAATGTTTGGATAATATGACCACACATTGGACATCTAAATGGTTAAAATATCAAAACTTAATACAGTGACATACTAGCAGTCCTAGGATGCAAATTGAGAAACGCCTTATTTTTAAGCCCTTAGGAACAGCGCTGGGCTGTGAAGCCAATCTGAAATACTGGCCAAAACTATGTAATTACAACTTCCGGGTCTGTCATGTGACGCACAATGGCCCAAAAAGCATTTTTCCCCAAACACAATCATTGAAAACGGAACAGCTGTAAAACACTGATTACATTTTGGAAACACTGTAGACTTTTTAGACTTCATGCACCACTAAGCAATTTTAATAGAAATCAATGGACACCATCTTTGAACGCTGTGTCCAGTTCTCCTTAATACATCCCTGCTTGTTTCTTGGCCAGTAACAGTCACTTCCTGAAATCTCCGCCAGTGCCTGAAAACTTGTGATGATGACGAGACTTCACACGGGACATAAGTCCCCCATAAAACAACGTCTTTACACTGTGGTGGTTGTACAGATTAATCAGCTGCTAGCGCTAGCTTCATATTCACCAATGGATCTTATCATTTAACACTCATTAATACTAAATTTAAAGTAACACTAATACTAATAATAAGCATATTTCCCAAATGATTTAAGATTTTATGGGCTTTGAACTACCTTGTTGCTAATGATAATAAAATAATAATTCAATTTATAGCAACTTCACTAGAGATTTTATATTACTTTTTAAGGAGCTCTAGGTCCCTTCTAAAGATGATTCTGATATTTCATTTCCCGTAGCAGCTGACAGACCAGTTTGTTTGAGAGAAAATAGTACTGGACACATTTTCACTAGCGTCAAATACGGAACGACAAAAAGTCACAAATGATAATTTCACTCTCATCATTCCTTTACTGGTATACCCTAAAAAAAACTAAAAACAACAACAAAAACGAATATTTCTGTATGGGTGATCACCAAAGTCAAATAGCTGTTCTTCCTGTCTTGTTTTGGTGCTATAAAAAAAAAAAATAATAAATGCCACTTCATCTCAGCTCTAGATTAAGCTGAGAGCATGTCTGAGTAAAGCAAAAGTGGAGACTACTGATCCTGATGAAAATTAAGATAAGTATAATTTCTTAGTAAAGTTAACGTCATTGCACTGTTTACAGGGGGTCATGATAGCAAACTGTTTAAATTAAACCACTGAAAGTACTAAATCACAAAAAAATAAAAACCCAGTAATGTCTTATCGTGGGAATTGTAATAATAATGTTACCATCTCTTTTTTTTTTTTTCTCGCCTCCTCGTTCTGTACTTTCAAACAGCCTTTCACCATCTTTGCACTCAGCCTTGCCGTCAGGCCCGAGTTATTTGATTTGCAGGACAGTTTGGCATAATGACTTGTGTGTGGAAGGGTGATTCAATAACTGGGGCTTTACACATTATAGCTAAATGGGGTCAGTTTGGCAGCCTGTGTGTGCTCTCCCACTGTGTATTGTCGACAGAGATCAATCGGACTCATTCTATTCCATTGACTTTCAATCAGGTTTCTCTGAATTCCCCTGTTCCCCCACCAGCCGGCAACCAGTTACTCATTATGAGGTTGGGTAAAGGTAACCAGGCCTGTGCTGCCAATGCATTATGGACTGAATGCCCTTGGGCAAAACGATCTCCTCCTGCTGTAATGGCAGGGCGCCGGTGTTTAAGCAGTAAATCTACCTGCCTCATTCTCAGCAGTAACTTTTCTTGTCTGACAATATTGACTTACTGAAATCATGTGGAGCCGAGTCTGAATCCCTAGTGAGGTCGTACTCTGTGACGACTGATGACGTTAAAGAAACAATTATGTATGTATTGTAATTGTAATAATTGGTCACAATCCAATAAGATGGCTCCCTTAAGAGACTGAAATTATATTTAAGTGCCAACTGATATGATATTGATCCATTTCAACATCCATTTTAAAAGTTACACCTCCTACACAGTGATAATTATGTATACCATTATCACGCAGATGTATTACATTAACACTCTCCACATTAAAGCAGCAGAAAGCAAAAAATACATGCATGCATCCACCTGGTTTGTCAGACTAAATCAGAAATTGGGGCTGTAACAAAACAACTGTGATGTTACACATTCACTTCACAGTAATGTGCCCTAAATACATTCTGATGTGTGTTTAGTCATTGATAGCTTTGATATTAAAACTTAAAATCTGTCAAAAGTTCTTTTTAAGCTCTGGACTAAAATAAAGGCATCTGATCTCGGTGTTAATTTGCCTGTGCACCTATTCCTCTGTCAGTCCTGTGACACCAACTGATTTCACTAAACTAAATGACACCACTTTCCTGAAAGTAGGGCTGCTGCTGGGAGCCAGCGTTAACAACACACACCCCATCTGTTCCATTAGTTCAGCAAAAAAAAAAAGAAAAGGGTTTGAGGTTCGTCTAAGCAACCACAAAAAGAAAAACAGATTCATCTCCTTTGGAAAATATTATTAGGCCTCCGTGGCTGTGTGTACACAAGGTCTGCCCGCTGCCAAGCACACAAACACAGATGAGTTTTTACTGTCTCTTTGGCTTTGAGTGAGAGGTCGGCTGGGACCATTTCCTCCTCCTCCTCTCTCTCTCTTGTTCTCACTATGTCTCACGAGCTGCAAAAGATATCCACCGTTCTAGTTTAATACAACCTACTGTGCAAAGCTGTTACTGAAAAAAAAATTAACCAACACGTAATTTGTTTGAGTACATTTAAAGGCAACCGACGTAGCCTAATCCTGAACTATAATGTAGAACAGACATTGTTGTGTTAATTTGCGGTTCCTCCTTGCTGCTTCACTTGAATGATAAGCTAACATAACTATATAGTTGTATTTTAAAAAGTCAGCAAACAGCCGTATGTTTACCAAATATTTTGGTGACATTATTATCCGTTCAGTACGCCTTGCTAGTTTTCTCAGAGAACAACAGTATAGATACTAATGGCATACAACTAGTCAACCATGTCTCCTAGAAATTACGTATATATACAAACTAAATTGCAACAGCAAATACATTTTGGTGAAAATGTAATGGTGGCTGAATTACGTTTTCTCTCAACATAATAAGAAAATGTTGTTAATCAACATATCAAGTTGCAAAAATGTTAAAATTGAACATATGAGTGAAATGTTTATTTATGGCGTACCTAGTTTCTTTTCACCAAAATGTCTGATCGTGCAGTACAATATCCTCTAGTGAATAAATATATGTATGCATTACACTGTATCTATAATATAATTTATAATGTATAAATATAATGCTTAATTCATTCAAAAAACACAATGTGTGATCATATTGCAGGCAGCGTTTACATTTGCCAACACAACAAAAGTGGTATATGAATGTAATTTCCAGGTGACATGGTTGACTGGTTAGACTGATATTTTAGGAACTCCCCCTGCTGGAGGACAAGGTGCAGCATGTTGTGAAGTTTGAATACAAATAGATGGTTACGGATCAAACTGTTCATTTTCCTGATGACCTGTAAAATGGTTAAAAAACAAGCGATATGATAAATTTCCAACCTTGTTTATTTCCAAGGCTAACCCTGTTCTGAGGATCTTTTTCTTTGTGCTGCTGATGTAGTTAGGCCACTGTGCACTTTGAACACAAATGAAACAACACAGGCAGATGAGTCCACATCAGGTGAGTCTAATTTTAGAGGGAGTTTTGTCTCTTTTCATCCAATTGCATTCAGTTGGGTGAAACTGGACCTGCTATCAAAGTTAATAACTGATCAGATGCAATTCTAAAAAAAATGTGTCCGTTTCTCATGGAATGTATCTCCAAGTCTGGTTAATTTTACTAGACCCCGTAAAGGGATGCAAAATATAAAACATGCTGAACTCCTTTAAAATTAATAGGAAACCTACTGACATTTTTTGCAGTGTTCTCTCCCTCAACCTGCTGTCTCAACATTTGTTGATCTATGACATCTTTCCTTCCACGTTGCTCTTGGAAAGTAGGATGCATGAGGGGAGAGACATTCATTAAGGTGGCCTTGACATCAAAAGACGATGTGGAACAAAAACTGGATGAGAACACAGATACAAGAGGGAGGAGGAAAGAGAGGAGGGGGATGTGGGAATCGTGGCATATGGACGAGACAGTAATTTTGTGTATGTGCGTCTCGGGCACACGCATGCCTGTGCATGTTTTGCTCATGATGTTGATGGAGATTGAGCCATTAAAGGCATTATCACTGTTCTGCTCAGGGGGTAAATTGATGCCATTGCAACAAAGACAAAACCATCTCAACCTGTCTCTTTGCAATTTATCATTGTTAGGATGACAGCTGCAGCACTCCCAGTATGCCCACAAAATCCCCCAAGTGTGTGTATATGTGTGTGTGTGTGTGTGTTTTTAAGAATCTCTTCATCTCACACTGTATATTTCACAAAGGAGGCAATTTACAATGATGTGAGGTAGATAAAGCTCAGGGAAGGAGAGGCAAACAGAAGAAGCTGTTGGAAGGAAAAAAAAATATCTTGGCAGAGAACGGGTGGCCAGAGGGTTGATGGTGTTTTTGTATTCCAGATGCTTGCTGGAAAATGGGCCGGTCGTCTGGATTTCGAAGCGAACATAAGAGGAGACAGTGGAGGGACCAAGGGTGTCCCAGTGCACGCCTGACTCTCTGTATTTGTGTGCATGTCTATATATTCTTCATTGTTTAGGTATCACCTATACAAATAAATTTTCATTGTGCACATACGCAATGTCTACAAACTTGATTTCCTGTGTGTGTATGTGTGTGTAGACCCCTCAGGGGACTGTCCAGGCCACAGTGGTGAGTGTTGAGACAGTGCATTAGTTTCATGGCAGATGTATCCTCCAGCCTGCCCCCTGGCTCTCACTGGTAGCCCATAGAGATGCATTGAGATGCATTCAGCTGCATTGAGATGCATTCAGCTGCATTGAGATGCATTCAGCTGCAGCCAGTGGTGCTTTGCGTGATGAGCCTGGGCAATGGCCTCAATAAAGACTGATGGCACCATTTGGAGTAAAAGAGGAAATGAGGCAGGGGAAGAGAAAGGGGGAGGGAGAGGGAAGGGTTATTGAAAGGAGAAGATATAGATGTAAGGATGGAGTGATGAGGAGGGTAATGGTGGGAAGCGATTGGGGGCAATATTGGTGTATGCTGAGCAGTGTGTGCTCTCATATGGGCAAACTGCTGGTCATTACTGATAAACAGTCATGTTCTCAGACTACAGCCAGCTCAAACACCTATTATTACCCCAGCAGATTTAATATGACACTGGGAAAAAAAGATGATTCCATTTCACAGCCAAATTGAATCAATGACTGGAGCCTCATTGGCAGCTGAGTCAGGGGCACGTGTCAGCCATCGGCGTGCTTTTAAAACCTTCACTAAGGCCTGGCACTGCTGCAGATGGGAGGGGGGCCAAAGCAGGGGGTGCCATCTCATTAGCACTCCACATCCATATTGCTAAGACTTAATAATTAATTAGCAGAAATGCACTATAGAGAGCCAGGCATGTTGCCATCTCAAAAGTTAATCAACGAAACAGTGATTCATTCACACAGGAATCACGTGTTAGAGAAGATTTGACTTATGATCAGATGCTGACTTCAGGTCGGTAACAAGAGCATCAGTGAACAACCGAGACATATATGTCTTTTGTGAAAACTTGGAAACTGAAAATCATTGATTGCTGTAATTAATGAGCTATGCCACAATTCAATATTTGGTGTGCAGCACTGACTGGTAAAAAGCCAACTGATTATTGGTGTAACCCAACCAAATGCTTGACCAGAACCACAATGAGCGAACAGAAATGTGTGGGCTGGATTTATAACGTGCTGATGATACCGCCACAGAAAACTGGAGGATAATCTTAACATTGGATTGTTTCACCAAATCAGAAAAGTTGAAAACTTTGAATTTTTTAACCATATCACTATGCATATTGTCATCCCTCTTATTGTGGCTGCATAATTGATGATTGATTCATATATAGAAACTGCAACTGCTGCTGCCTATTAACACACAGAAAGACTGGGAATTCTTTGGTGAGAAAGAGCCCCCTAACAATTAGAAAAAAAAGTGTTACTAGAAACATTTACTTATTAGTAATACATCATCAACTGCTTTCCCCCCCAGCTAATCAATCAATATAAAATCAAGTATCTCAACGAAGTGGAGCAGTGGGATCGGATCTGTTGTAGAAACAAGGTGCATTTCTTCTTGCTTCACAAAGGGAACCAACTACAAATATTTTCTTGCTACTACTTTAACATACAGATTAGTTCAACTCACTGCTGTCTCCGATAGTGCTGACAAATCAAAACATGAGTGCTGACATTTAGCTGACACAGATGACTCGGTGATAAATGTGACAGATGGCATTACCAGCTTTCTGTGCTCTTTAATGACCAATTATGACCTAACGACACTGTTAAGCATCCGTTAAACTGAAATCATGCTTTTTATTTAGTGTACAGTAGCATTTTAACTTTTCTTGCATGTGTTGCAAACGTGCTATAAGAAAGCCATCAACATCTATATGTTAACATTCCTTAAAAATATATATATATTAGTTACCGGTACAATTTCACTTTCGCTGAAGTTTTTGCAATTGTGAAATAGGTTAATAAGTTTTTCCATGGGCTAAATAAAAAAACCCTCTCTTACCTAGTGATGACTACCAACCCCAACGCTACAGTAACTATGAACAGTCCATTCACGTCTTGATTTTGTTTGAATACGAGTGTGTTACTCCATGCACACGTGTCAAGAGGTGATTTAAGATTGATAATTTCCGGTATTGCAATTTGCTTCTCCCATCAATAAAACAGACAACTCATTTCACTTTAATTTCATATTACTAAAGTCTGATAATGACTTCTTCCGCCTCTTGTCAACTCTGTTAGAAAGCTTACTAATCAGGAGGTGATGGAAAGTTGACATGCTGCATCCACTTCAATCGAGCTTGATTATCTCAGCAACACTGCATGACTTCCATATAACGTGCGATCACTGGTGACAGCTTTGACTGCTAATTAACATGTAAAGAAAGAAAAAAAGACGCAGGGTGAAAAAAATGACTGGAGAACAATGACAAAAGTCATGGATTGAGCACAGTGTAACGTTCACCTTCCAACACATATGACAAATATTTGCTTTGCTAGAAAATTGCCTTTTATTAATCTCTGATATGCTTGAGTTTCATCCCTGACCACCTAATATATCATTTCCCTTTCATTACTATTCCCTAGTTTTTATTGAGAGAATTATTCAGTCTGACCAGGATTGTATGTTTTATGCTGTCATAATTATGAGCCAAAACACTTCTAAGAACGCGTGGATGCCATATGCAAGGATCTTTGTTATTTTGCAATCAACTGCAGCTGAAGGAATATTAGGTTTAAAGAAGTCCCTTGGTCTGTAAATATGCGCAGTTACTGAACATTCCTGCAGTAGTGAGTAGCTGGCATGTACACAATACAATAAAACATGTATCTTTCGAGGATAACTTTAATAGCTACTCATTGATTTGTGCTCCTTACAGTGGATCTGAATTTGATGATTTTTATGGGAATGGGGTGATGAAGTTTGCAATAATTCTTCTGACTTCCCAGCTTTGGGGGACTGTTGACGGTTTCGCCGACAACACCAGGAAATTTTCTCTCCAATCAGTCCTGCGTCTCCGTGCTTAGCTAGGCTATGTTAGCTATTCTATGACAATATGAAGAGTAAAATTGGATTGGATCTCACTGATGCATTAATATGTGTAATATAAACTCAGTGTTGGAACAAAACTGCACCTACTGATTGAAGAATGATGAATGATGAATGATGAATGAAAGAGGTTTACAGAGCAGCCAGGCATCAGTTTCCTTCTAGTTCTACATTGAGATTGGTTTCTCTTTGTCAAAGCATCCTCCAGCACACCAAACCAATCCCACCTCCCAGCAAACAGACCTGCAGTCATTATGTTCCCATTAGCTCTCGCTTACGCCGCTGCTGCAAACATTATCACGCCTAGACGCTAATGTTATGACTCTGATTATCATTATGTGTTCCTGGTGCTGGAGATGCACACATATACGCAAGCATTGGAGACCTCATTCCATTTCGTTGCCTGCTGTGAAACAAATCAAAAACTAGTTATGCCGCCATCTCTAAATGGCATCTCTGCAACCTCATCGCGACATTAATATCAACTATCGATAGGAGCCAGCGGGGAAACTGTCGCACTTCTAAGCGGGAGTCAATTAGTGTTGAGGACAACCTCTTCAGATCTCCAATTATTATCCCCTCACTAAAAACCCTCAGGTTGATGCTAGTCTGCCCTAATAGCATCTTAGCTGCGCTGCTAAGTAGAACCAATTCACATTTATATACTGTACTGTGTGTGTACGCGCGCATTCATGTTGTAAAGCCCTTCAGTTGCTTGGCGGGAATTTACATCACAGCATGAACGTTAAAATAAAACAGTTTGCTTCCGTTTTTCACCTGTTGAAAGGTTTTCTTGACAGGTTTCAATATTGTAAACCAAAGACAATGTAATTGCAATGCAATCTGCTCCTGCAGCCTGGATGAGAGCACAGCAAGAACAGACCGATGTTAGCGATCATTTGCCAAACACAGTTCTCTTGCTTTTTCATAGGGAAGAGAAGAAAAGGACTCAGACAAGAATAATAAATGTACTTTTCCGCAAAGAGCTGCTGCTCCAACCGACAGGTTTGTACTTAGCGTTACTACCATCGATTGTATCCTTCGTTTCAATCTCTCAATATTATTTTGTGTGATATTCCTACACAGAATTGAACGTTTTGCTCATTTTCCACAACCAAAAACATAGGGATAAAGTGTTAGGAGTATATAAAAAAAGTGGGTTTAACAGCATACATTAGCATGCCCGGCTAACTACCTTACTACCAACAGTACTGATCAATGGTTACCTCCAAGGGCAGGGAGCACATCATTAACCAACTGTTAAGTGGCATTAGTTTGTGAAGTTACAGCTTACGTAAAAAAGAAAGTTTTGTTCACTGACCATGCATCCACTGTGTAGTATATCGCCAATGTGTGGAAGCTGTTATAAGAGTTAGCGGCTCTGTCCTGTTCTTATTGGATTTGGGGAGGTTTACACTCCAGCAACCCCAAACAAATCTACTTAAGAGAGAGAGTTACATTTGTCAAATACATCAGTGAGGCCTCCTCCTATAAGCCTTTAGTCTGGTTAAGTTAGAGGTGATGAAACAGTTGGAAAATACAAACATAGAGCTAAACTAAACAGACAAACAGTGTTATGTTGGATTATTTTGCCTGGGACATACATGCTTTAGCATCAGTCTTTTAGGACATTCATCCTTTCTTTTAGAACTGCCATTGTACACCTTAACCACAATGAAACAAAACAACGATCAAAACACAAACCACATAACGTCTTTGTTAATCTACAATACGTTTTGCTATTATCTCTGGCATCACCAGTAAGATGGTTAAAGCAGCCACACATGCCTGGAAATTCCCCTCTTAGTATCTCCTTTCACCTCATCTAGCCCTCCATCCTTTCACACCGTGTTCTCTCCTCTTTGATCTGCACTGCTGAGTGCACCCTTATTTTGTTAACAGTAATTGGAGAGGCATGATGTAAGTACATTGCAGCTGGACTTGATTTGTAATACAAATGTAAATTTGATTTACTTAGGTACAGGGTGCACCTCTCACTCCTGGCTTCAAAGATGTCTCTTCATATTCTTCTCCAAAGAGCCAATGAATACAAGTTTCAGAGCATGATTTCTATTTTAGAAAGCCAAAGCTGGTCCAGCAGGCCAGAGTTCACCAGTTCAACCCAATAAACCTTCACAGGTTAACATAAGCTGTATTAATATGCCATACCTGCTGTTATTAGTTCATCTGTGTTCAGTAGTCGTAGAGAGATGCTTCACTTTCCCCTCTTTTTTTCTGTCTACTCATTAAGCACTCCTTTGACTTCAGCCTTTACAATGAAGCATAACTTGCATGCTGTAGCCTGTGAACAACAAGGAAAACAGACAATTAAAAAAACATTTCCCAAATCTGGCCCGTCCCTCTCCACATTCTCAATCCTTTCTTCACCTTCAGCTTTCAAGCCTTAAGTTAACATTCAGTTTTACCGGGGGCCAAACATTTCTGCTGGTGCTGTCTGGTTTCTAATTGTAATAATAATTGTGGTTTCAGCTAATCTCAGCCAAGGCTGCGACCCCGGCCCGCTGTGAGCGGATTTGAGATAATGAAATAATTGTCCCAAATACTTTTTTTCCCCAAGCAGCCTGAGCGCTCAGATGAAGAGGCATCAACATTCATTCGGGCTCTATCAGCGGCATTTTCCACTTTAATTGAAATTTAGATTGTTGTTGACCCCCTGGGTGAGGTTTGGTGGAGGAGAGGGAGGATATCACGCGAGTCTAATGGGGTGGGTTGTACAAAGAATGCCATCTATCTATCATTGTATGTGTTCATGTTTTCATAAAAGGAGGAAGTAAGCATCATCTGTTTTCCCCAAACTCTGCAGCCATTTCTGCATATGTTTGTGTTGATTATACAGACACACACAGAGAGACACACAGAGACACACACACACACACCATTTGTCTCTGTAGCCAGCTATATATATCCATGCATCATTTATCATGGAGGAGGCAGGTCTAGGCTGTCACGCGAGTAAATCCAAAGATATTTTCTGATTCATTTGTCAGTATGAATGTCCTACATAGTCTGTTTAGGACACTGTGTGTTTATATGTCCTTTTCCACTCTTTCTGAACAGGACCTGAGAGACATCAGTGAAGCTGTATGAACGAGCACCAGCGTCTTTCCTGCTATTAAACGATTACTCCATCTGCCTTCATTTCATTTCAACCTCTTTCCATCTCTCTTCTGTATATCTGCCTCACTAACAGAGTGGAGACATGCCTGCTGCAATAAATGTATGGAATAACTTACAACTCGCCATATGTCTTTTTAAGCAGTCAGTTTAAGGAGCTTAAGGACTTTGAGTCAGTTATCACAGCAGAAATGTAGGCTAAGGCTTTTATTGTTGGAGCTCGCTGCATCATTTAACAGGAGTGCTTTAAGGACATTTGCTGTGGGACTGAAATAGCTGTTGCTGAGTATTTTATATATATAAATATATAAATTAAAGAAAAAAAGAAAGTGAGTCTGGGTAATGGCTGATGCCCTGCAATAAACAGCTACATTGCACTTTCATATGTAGTGCCTTTTTCAGGCATTGAAGACTTTGGTTTAGTTATTTTGGAATAAATTATGTATAAGGATGCAACTAAATCCAATTAAATCATTGCTGCGTACGCCACATAAGACACAATGTGCTGTACATATATTCCTATTTATTAAACAGCAACAATGAAGAAAAAATATGAAATGCTCACATAACCTGGCATAATGAAATAAAGCTGTAAGTGGGAATAAAAGTGAGCAAACAGCTATAGTTTTTGATACCGAGCCAGCTGAAGCCACTCGATGAAGACCAGGCAACGTTTAATATGAAGTCATGAAACTGTTTTGGAAATCTTTCAGTTTTTACTTGGGTTACATCAACAAATAAACAGAATTGAATTGTCACATCATGACCGTTAGTGATCTGCTTAATAAAGTCTGTATTGGCACTGATATCAAGCCAGTATATCAGATCAGTGCATGGTATCTTCAGATAACATCACTACTTTGTACTTTGAAACAACAGGCGTCAAAACATACTTTTGCCCTTCATATATAATATCCTGGTAGTATGTGGAAACTACATATCCGGTTGCCATTTTTTTCATAATTTCGCTGACTCAGCAAAGGGAAGCTAAGCAAAGTTTACTCAAATTCTGACATTATATTTGTGCTGAGTCGATCATGAAGGACCAAATGTCCAACACACTGCCTCATTATAAACGCTGCAACCATACAGCTGGTGACAGTGTAGTAAGATTGCACTCAAGTACAGATATCACTGAGGGGAACCACTGACACATGACACCACCTATTACAGAACAATCTACATAATGTGGAAACCACTCCAATGGTCAGGGGTGGATCAATATTTCTAGAGAAATGGGTAACACACACACACACACACACATACATACACACACCATCAGAATTGTAGTTATAATAGCCTTGATACAGCAGCATACATAATAGTTGCTGTGAACCACTTCAGGGCCGCAGTGACCACAAGCTCGGGAATCAGGGAGTCTGAATCATCGAGGCTTTGGAGAGATGAGACCATGAGACTGAACATGCAGATTCATACTAGAGAAAACGTGTTTCTAAGGATGCAATATAATTAAAGTACATGGCTTTTGTTGTCCATTACTTGTATCAGTCAACAATAAGACGTTTTAATACCAGTGGAGTTTTACAGGCTGGAAGGAATTTATAGTTGTATCAAAAAATCAGACGGGAGCAATACAGTTTATTTAGGAAAGCCTTTCTTCAATCTCTGTTTACAGTAAGACTTCGATCACAGCATATTAGCAAAGTATTACCAAAGAGCCATTTGCACTGTTTGAAATAAAGGACAAAGACAAAGAATTTTTCTCAGACTCCCCAAAACAGCCTTTCGTCCTACGAGTCCTGTGCCGAACGGCATTTAGATCCTGCTTCTTACACTTTTCATCGTCCTAATTAAAATGACTGGAGAACAAAAGCCAACTTAGCCCATCCAGTTTCCTTAATTGCTTTTGACGGAATGCACAGATCGTCAAAGATAAGATCCACACCCAGTGTTAGAATTAGCACAATTTTTAATTAGCCCCTTTTATATTAGTCATTTTCATGAAGGCAATAAGAGAGCGACAGAGACTTTTTGTGACCATTGAGAGCACATAGCTTAAGGGAGCACTCAAGTGAAGGAGTGACCTGATTCAGATTCAGGCAATTTCTTTATTACATTGCTGAACAATATTGCAGTAGTATAACAGGAAGAAGTGTGGATAAAGCAAATATAGATGATTCATTATTAGTTAGCAGTGATGTCCATTTTACAGATTACGTAAATTATGCTGCATTAACCCATAAAAGGACTTTTTCTAAAGGCTGTGGCTTCACTACAGAGGTCAAGCTCTACAACGTCCATCACCTCAAATAGAAAAAACTAGAAAATGAGATTAACTGCATTAACTGCATACACGTTAGCTGTTGCTAAACAAACACAGCTCCTTTATAATGTTTTAATAATGTCTTTCTAAGCTTTTGTATATCATACATGATAATAAACAGATTATCTTTGGATTTTGGACTTTCTGATTGGACAAAAGACATTTGAAGATGTCACCTTGGACCTCGGGTACTTAGTTGGTCATATGATTATTACAGTTGCATAAAATTAGTCAAACAAATAAGGTCTGTAGTACACTCCATATTGCCAAGTGTGTCCACTGAGAAATACATCAAATTTATTGACAAATACAAGTCTCAGAGTTACAAAAAAAAAAAACAGTACAGAGCATTTTAGATTGAGTGCAAATGTATGTTTGATATTTGGAGCAGGCTTTGCCTGAGTATTTTAATCCAAATGTTTGAGCCCGAGTTCCTGAGAGGTTTGGAAATGAGATTCTGCTGTCATGTATAATCCACTTCTATAATGACTTCCCTGTAAAAGGGATAGATAGTCTGAGCCCAAAGGGGTTTGCTAAGTAACTCTGTCAGCCAAGGCTACTCACCACTAACACAGCCGCTTCCTATAAATACACACTGCCTGCTGAGCAGCACATTTCCACATCTCCGGTCTTTACTGTAAATAGACATCTTCATGTGTCCTCTCTGTACAGGTAACACAAATTGCAGTAGAGGTTCAATTAATGACTGTTCTGTGAAACTTTAATATTTCCCCCTACAAAGAGCCATCGGTGGGACACTGCTACAGTTTTATTATGCCTGCCACTGAATCATAAATAATAAAAAGTCCATTATGAACTTAAATCGATTCATAAAGTTGTGTTGTGTGTCGAGTCCATTCTGACAGGATTCATTATCAAGTTGTAACGAGTGTAATTAAGGGCGCCCAGCATCATGCTGCTCATTAAGCAGCCTCATGGTCTGTATGATGCTGTATCAAAAACAAAATGACAGCATGTGTTTCATTATATACAGCACATGGTAGGCTATACAAAGCAACAGACGCTACAGTAAAACCAGGCTCTGCCTATAACTTTGATTACTACTTCTAAAGTACTTCCACACCTGTCCCAATACCACCACAATTTATGATCAAATATAATATAATACAAAATAATCATGGTTTTCTCCCATTATACTGTAAATAAGAGTGTTATACAGGTTTACAGGAAACGCATCCAGCAGATATGTATTAAAAACAGATTCTCAAGAACAGAAAATCGATAGATAGATAGATAGATAGATAGATAGATAGATAGATAGGTTATTAATCCCAAAAACTGGTAAATTATAATATAATTATGTGACTCGTACATAAAAACCAGTGTAAAGCAATATGAATAGCACTAAATTAGAATATTTTCTAATGTTTAACTGAATATGTGGACGCATGTTGCTATGACTACCTGTCCTGTATGTATCAACAGCCATTTTGACTTCACCCAATAAAGCCTGCAGGGAATTAATTATACTGTATGAATGGCCTGTATGCAATATAGTACACACACACACACACACAGTTACTTAGTTAGCTAAAGTTAAGCTAGCACTGCCTCATACCTCTGAGTAAACAAGCACATTAAACACAACCAAACAACAGAGACAGAAAATACTTAACTTGCTGAAGAGAAGCAGACGTCCTACTCGGTTATTTTAGCGCAGTCCAGCAAACTCCTGCGTCCATATTGTCCTCCACAAAGCTTTCTTGAACCGACCATTGTTAAAACTGCTAGCTAGCTCCTCATAGACAGCAGAGAGCGGCGCTGACGGTGTTTAAATACGGCGCCCCATTTAAAAAGGGTGCGTTGAATATATGTGTCAGCGTGTAGAGTGTGTCACGCGTTGCAGTGGGGTTTGCTAAATTTCTTTCCGTTTAAAAAAAAAAAAATTATATTTACTTTAAACTCATTTTAATGTGACCTTTTTTGTGTTTTCAAAAAAATAAATAAATATTTGCTTACTGTATTTTCTGTTGTATGTATTATAGCAGACTGGGTGAAATATTACTGATATTTTACAAGTGTCGCTGTTTTCAGAGACATTAGTTCAGTTGAGACAAATTTCATGCCTTTGAGGATAAAATGTGGTGGATCTCACACACTTTATCATATATATTATCACATATATATATATATATATATATATATATATACAGCCAGCCAACCATTTGATAATACTTGTGATGTTGGCCTGATTTAGACCATATACAGCATCATGCATATATGCAGCCTAAAGGCTGTGAATAAGTAGCGATTGCTCTGAATACTCCGGTGTGTGAAGCTGAAACTAAATACACAAGGACGCTCATACACACAAACGCACCAGGACACCCATGAGTCACACTGAAAACACTTCCATGCACAGATATACTTAGACACACACACACACACATGCCATCACCACAAAGAGACATATTTCAGGCTTTTCAGGCCACTGACCATACATCCTTTAAGTACATGTAGAACAACATGCGGCTATACCCTTCATTGCCCTTAGTCAGTTGCTTTGTGATCATACGGTACAGCATACATAACATGCACTTTGCTTTACAAGGCTACAGCCCACATTTCCTCTGCAAAAAGCCATTTACATCAGGTTGACTGCTTCATGGAGCGCCCTGTCGTTCCCACGTCTCATACAGCCTGCTGTCATCCTACTTTAACCCCCGTTTCCTTTTCTTTGCATATTCCTTAGAGATGTAATAAAGTCTAGTTAAATTAGTAACATGTTTATGTTTGATATTAAAGATGTAGATGCGTTTGACTGATGCTAATAGAGTCCCATACTGTAGATCTTATCTTAATTGCTTGAGATTTGAGTTAAAAAAATCTGCTGAGGAAGAAAATCAAACAGGGGTCCATCATGGCTGTAGCACTAAAATAAAGTCCAGACGGGCCTCTCATATTATCTTCACATCGAGGCTTGAGACAAAGCAAGGGAAAGCAAATAAGCCGGGCCGCCAGCGGGTAGCCATTCAGCCAGCCTCTCCGGACTGTTTGAAATGCGCAACACTTCCTGAGCCTGGGTTTCCACTCACTGAAAATAATCACCAAAGAGGAAAAAAAAAAAGGGAAAATGTCTGGGGTGAGTTGATTTAGCAGATTTGTTGCTGAGGCCCTTAAAAATAGTAGTGTTCAACATGAAGAAATAGTATCCTGTGTGCCCTACTGATAAAACCTTATCACTGTCACAGGAAGCTGCGATATCACCAGGAAAAAATAAACACATATTTTTGCTCTTCTGATGTTCTCACAGTCACGTACACACGTCTATAAAGGTCAAAATGCACTTTCATATTTTCATATCAAAGATCAAAAATATTGTTTAATATTTACATGTTGAAGTGACATCCAGTTCTTTGAGCTAGTTAAGTTAGTTCATTCTTGACCATAGAACGAGTAGCTGGTAAATATTACAGACTCCACAGGGGGAAAAATGCTGTCATGATGGAGAACGATCAGTCTGTAAAGTCACAGTGTCGACAGGGAAAAGGTCAAAGGTCAGTTAGAGGAGGACATTCACACCTGTTTGGATCTGAGACCATCACTGAACAGAGAACCGCCTCCACCGCCTTTAAAGTGGGCGGCGGCGGAAAGTAAGTACATTTACTCAAGTACTGTTCTTCACTACAATGCTGAGAGGTACTTTCATATTTGATTTTTAGCTTATGGCCCCTCAACAACAGCAGTTTCTACTTGAGGCCCCATGTCATGTTTCACATGTCTGTCAGTTCTTAGTAAATGTCTCAGATGGGTTTTATTTCAAATAATTGTTTGTGACCCAATGAGGTTAAACTAACTATGTTTTCTTTACTATCATAGGAATCACGACCCCCGAGATTCATTTTAGGACCAAACCTAACAGAGAAACTTCACGCTGTGAAAGTAAAACTTGCCTTTTTAATGTAAATATTCTTCCTCGCTGACACAAGCTGTTGGAAGAAAAATATCAGCGCGACTGAATAAGAGTGATGCAGGTTTATATGTGAGATCAACACACAGCAGGTTTATTTAAAGAGGAAATTACATGCAAGCAAATGAACTGGATCTTAAATTCCTGCCATTGTATCTGTGAAAAAGTAAAAAAAAGCTGCAACCTTTCATTGGTTTGGAACATAGCAGCAGGATTTCTTGCAGGTATTTGGCTGATGCATAGTAATGGGCTTTTCTAGCCTCTCCATTTTGAAATCTCATACATCTTTCTGAAAGGTAGATATCAATCAAAGAGAAAGCTATTTCACTCCCTCTCTGGAATCGGGCCACTAAAAAATGAAAACAATTCATAATGTCTGGGTCAAGAAGCTAGCAGAAAATCTATCAGGGATGGACAAAGGTGCTGAAGCAGAGAGTGGGATTTGAAAAGTTTTCAGGCGAATCGCTGTTGAGCCTTTCTCCTTTGAATGAGCACGAAATGGAGGAAGTTTTCAAACCCAATTCTTCTTAATTTACAAGGAGACAGATATTGACTCTTCCTCCAAAGACCGGAAAACACAAACAACAACAGAAACACCAGAAAAGATGCCTCTGGATAAACAAAGACGCCTCAACAGAGGTTATTCCTCCACAATCCAAACATATCATTTATGGTTAACCATATCCGTGCCAGTCGCCAGGAGGAGAGAGAGAGAGAGAGAGAGAGAGAGAGAGAGAGAGAGAGACGGAGAAGGGGCATTGCAGTCTGCAGCACACCAATCAATGGTGTGATTAATGGAGCTAATTCTACCTGGTCATTGTGGATCATTACTTCCTGCTCTCCAGCTTCTCCTTTTCTCAGTAATGAGAGTCCCACAGAGATCCAGAGGACAGTGGAGGGTGAAACCACGGACGGCAAGTCATCTGGGACTGCAGCCCAGCAGGGAGAGATGCTATCTGCAGCAGCCGCTGAAAGCGCCGCCACGGCTTACACAGTCCTGACCTTCTCCCCGGCGTCCACCGCTGACAACGTGTTGACTTGAAATGTTATCCCGCATACCTGTCTCATAACAATATTTCATTAGTCTGGCTTTCTAAGGAGAGTTTTTTTGGCCTCTGACAGACTTTGTTTCACAGACTTTTCCACCGTGATGAGAATAACAGTGTGGGAGAAACACTAAATCAAATGTAAGTAGTTAACAGATTAAGTCCAAATGAATTCATAATGACCTTAATATATGAATATGGAGGCGATTTTTTTTTTGTTATTGCTTCTTTTTGAACTCCAGACTTATTTTAGTACAGGAATTTAGTGTTCACAAAGCCCTGCCTAACAACAGCTGCTGCATTTGAAAAGCATAAAGATCCCCTCCACACATGTATGAAGACATAAAGAAGACATGAAGAATATGTGTCTGACGTGATTTATTGCTGATTATTGTGCTGAAAGACTCTCTTTTAAGATCTTCCGGTCATTATCCTCTGTTACTATCCTTCACTCCTTACAACCAAGCAGCGCACCTTCTTCTTTGCTGCAGTTATAAAAACAAGAACATAAACAATCAATATTTTACTGAATGAGATTTCAATCCCAGCCAGGTGAAAAAAAAGAAAAAAAAAAGGGAAGCGATAATGGAGGGCTAAACAGTATGATGTTGGAAAAGAGACAATAAATGGATTTTAAATTTCGCATCAACTGCGGCTGGGCTCAGCATCCGTGGTGCTGTTTTGTGTTCCTCAACAGGAATGATGAAGCATCTTGGATTCACGTCTCTTCTTCATAGTAGCTGAGGCACATGCGTATCGTAGTATTTAGAGAAACAAACAAACAATCTTTTACCCTACTTGAAGTAATGTAAGGCTAAGGGGACGTTTTTCACACCTTTTGGATTTGTGAAGCCATTTTCAAAAGGAAAGATGCAACATAAAGTCAAGGCTGTTGTTTTCGGAGCCCTTTGCGAAGTTGACATTTTTGGCGGTTTTCAAGCGACAGCAACAATGCGTAAACAATCTTTTGTTGACCTTAACCTTCAGCTCAGTTCCACAGTGGGACAGGGTCACATGTGTAATGTCCTCCTCTGTGAATTCAGGTTGTATGGCTGCAGAGGCCACCTGAGACCGTAGTTTGAAATATGGCTTAAAAACAAGGAACCTCCTGAGGCTGGTTTTCTCAGGATGACCCCTACAAAATATGAACTTGTGACCCGTTCAGCAAAAGAGAGAGAAAAATAAGCCCACGGGGGCTCGTACAATAAATGTGTTGACAACATGAATCAGCCGAGCTCTATTCTCACCATTAACTACTGAACTACTGAATTGTTTCGCTCCATAAAGAGAAGCAGAGTAGTAGCATATTTTCCTTTTGGTCTATATCACAATTTAAATGGTCTATTCACAAAAACATATAGTGTATGAGATCGAAGGCGTCGCACTAATACAAGAGATGTGAAATGAATTTAGTCTGAAGTGCTCACAGTATTATAAAAAAATGAAAATTTAACAATAGTTTTTTTTAAACTCTTTTAAAATACATTTTAGTGAATAAATCTGAATAAATCTGACCAGGAAGCCTTAAATAGCAGTTTGGGGGAACTGATTATGCAACCTCAAAATGTGCTCATGAACATGAACTCTTGACATGAACTCGTCTACTCATCAACAGGTGGTATATTCATGGTATATATATATATATATACATCAAGTTGAAAACACGCAAGGTCGTAGTTTAAATTACGAGTTAAGAGAGTTTATTGGATCTGACCAGGGAATTCAAGCAAAGTTCACGGAAAAAGTTGAGGATAAAAATACTAAATTGTTCTCTCATGAACCCCAGTTATGAGCTACAAACAGCTTTTAATGAAACCACTGTCACTTTCAGAGAGGAAATAGTCCCAATGAGGGTGTTTTTTTTTTTAAAGGTACCTTAAAAACTGCATGTCTATCATATCTATCTGCACGACCGGATACCATTAGATGAAAAAGCATGTATGAGAAAAATGTGCTTTTGTAATGAAGTAGATTTATTATGCACAAAGCGAACTTGCCAAACTAAAAAAGTAAAGTGGGATCACGATGAGAGCGTATTGACCGGGAAAGTCCGGGAGCCTCTGGTGGATGAATGGTAGATATGGAAATGCGAGCAGTAAGAAGAGGCCTAAAGTTCCCCTCACACTCAAAAATGTGCTTTGCTTAAACATCACTGTGATGCTCCAGCTTCACTGTGCAGAATGATGTATGTGCAGAGTTTGACACTCAGAAGCTGTTTTCACATTCACCTGCTGAGAGGGGAAACTTTTATCTGGGCTCCCTTTAAACGCGAGTTCAGCAACGTGTATCTACGAATCATGATTTGTGACATCACAGCTGGTTTTCAAGCCAATCGTGGCTCAATATGTAACCTAAACAAATGTGATCACAGATTCTGGATTTTTTTTTTAATCAGGGAGAAGGAGTAGATGTCATTTTAAGAAAAAACATATCACACATACATTATTATTTAAAGTATTATTATATGTCTTTAAATACGGAACAGAGACACTAAATGTGTCCTCCTGACACATTATTTTTTTTAAAAACTTGCAGAAGTTTGGTGTAATTGTCCTTAAAACTAGTGGAGCTTTTATAGGTGAAATCAGAGTCAGGATTTAACGGATGAGCAGATGGCTTTAATGTTTCCTACCCAGAGTCTATATGACCTTAATCTACATACTAACATAACGCCTGCTGCTCCACTCTCATCAGCCTGATCGTTGCTTGTGCCGTCTTATGCTCTCCATACCATTAAAACAAATGGTTCCTGGGAGGGATACCAAATGGCTGCCGCGGGGAGCAAGTGAAAGTACAGCAAACAACTCTATTCTTTAATTCATTTAGGTTTGGTTCTATATTAAACGGCCGTGCCTTCTGTCTCAATTCATCAGCCCCATACCACTGAAGCTAATGATGTGTACACAGCACAAGTAATGGCACCGCCGGAGACAGCTGGGGAATCAGAAACTAGAAAGCTTTCAGTCAAAACACGCTGGGAAGGCTAAACAAAGTCAGCAATTAGAAGAAGAAAAAAAAGTCTAATACTGTTACGACAGTGCAGAAATACTTTCAACAAAAGCATAATGTGTCTCATTTGAGTGTCTGGAATGTACAATGTGCCCTGGGTATGTTTTCATATCCATGTAGGTGTTATTCTAAGCAGATTTCAGCAAGAAGGTGCGCCGCTGCCGAAAAAACCATTTGGAACCAGCGATGGAAATGATAGAAATTGGAAACAGATTATGAGCATGTCTGGTCCGAGCTGCTCGTTCGAGGCCAGCAGACGCAGAAATGGGTATTTCTTTGTGGATGCAACGTCTGGCGTATTGCAGCAGAGAGAGAGAGGGGTCATTGATTTGTTCATTCAATATCATTCTACATGGTGCCGTGCACAAAACTTTAGTGTTTCATCCTCCGTCTGCATTCTCCTGCCCTTGCAGAGGTGGTTTACGGCTGAAGAAATATGAAGATGGTCTATTCTAGAGGTACGAGGAGAAAGGCTCTCTGCCTCTGAATGGACCTGAGGGAGATTGGAAGATAGCTTTCATCTGTCACACTCCATATAGTGACAGTAACCATTTTATTTCTCAACAAAAAAACAAATAACGGTGCTGCCCTGTTCCTCTCTTTGAAGGTGTGATAGAGGATCTCTGAATGGATGAGGGACAAATGACAAGAATGGCTGACACATGATCAAGCTGTGAATATAAAATATTGGGGAAGAAAAGTTGACAAAAATTACATTTTAGATCCCAGGCGTGGCTGTTTCATATTGAAATACCTGCAGAGATCATTTTTAAAAAGTATATAAAAAAACAACAACAACAGCCCTCCTTGATCATCTGTAACTTTTTTTTCTCCCTCTCTGTCAGCCTGTCGTGTCACAAGCGAGCGAGCTCGGTGCTTCTACGGGGAATGGCGGCGGGTCAGGACGGTGAACAAGACAAGGATGCATGGGAACATCTTTTTAAATGTATTTATTGATCCTCCAAAAACAGACAACAGAAGAATGATGCTGACAGACATTCAGTGGGAAAAAAAAAGGTAAAATAATAAAATAAATAAAAAGAGAATTGACATTTTATTTATTTATTTATTAATTTTTTTTTTAAAAATGGGTCTTATCAAAGTGTCTTAATGTGTCTTAATTAACATCATGACATGATTGGACAGGTCAGTTGACAGTTTGCTAAGCCCCGCCCTCCTTCGTTAGTGTCAAGCTTCCTGTTCCTGCAGTGTACATGTAGTTTATAATGAGAACTGGCAGATTTACTGGTTTAAAATGTATATTCACTTTGAAAACAATGATTTCAGACAGAAGCAGACGAAAGCAGATGGTTTAAGTTGTCTCTGCCCGAATGTTTCCAGCTGATGATTTAAGACAATTGGAAAAGACAATGTGTTATTGTCTCCGTTTTCAAACAATATGTTTTCACGGTAGCCAATGTGTTTGGCAAATGCTATCTCAGATAAAGTGTTTGGACTGGACTGGCTGGACCACACAGAGCCGCTAACGTTAGCCTAAATCCTGACAGCAGACAGGATCGGTTTTAGGGAAACACTATACAGTCAAAGTCTAGTCGCATACAGGTCTTTAAAATTTTTTTTAAAAAAAAGTAACGTGTAACCACAAAAAACTACTGTAACCTACTTAATGATATGCTGTTTGACGCTCATTTACTAATTTTAGTAGTAAGCTATTTAGCCCCACATGCTAACGATTGCCACTGAGGTGAGAACAGATAAACAGTTTAACCGATTCCTGACACTTTTGTTCTCGTGGTTTCGGAAAGGCCAAAATAAGAAAAATAACGGTCCTAAAACGTGTTGCCTAGTTACGGTTGCTAAGCTACGATTGGACAGTTGCAGTTCAGGATGCGGGGTTTAGCAAACATTGCATTCTGACAATGAGTAAAGGGGTGGGTGGGCGGGGTGCTGAGATGTCACTTACATACAGTACACATATTAAAATGTCATCACACTTAATAAAACAAATGATCCAACAAATACAGAATAAAAAAAGTGGCAGCAAAAGAAGTTTGCAAGCGATGGTACAATGTTATCTCTGAATGTGGACGATCGACTAGCCTCCCAGCCGCAGGAGACAGTGCAAGTAAACAACCGTTAATCTTTCTGTATGTCGCAGCTATACGTTTTCACCCTTTTTCATCTGGGCCAAATGCGACAGCTTGACCCCCACTGACCTTCAACAAGCTCCTCTCAGCTGCATCACTGTGCTGTGCTAATAACCAGCACCAGGATAAATGGTCCTTAACCTAAGAGGGACCATTAAGCAGTGCACCATAAGGACTCGGGTTAAATGAAAATGTATTACTTCGGCTTCCATTGTAATCACTCAAGTTTCGGGCCAATGACAGCAGGAGGTGAAGGAGGAGGAGGGCTGGCAAAAATAGCACCGAAGAATAACAGGCCTGCCCGGTGTAGGTCAGTTTAGCACCAAATGTTTTAGCCGGGCAGTCTCGAAGGCTGCTGGGCCCACAGGGTTAGTCCAGGCTTCAGTTGTGAGGTTGACATGCTCACAAAAACAAACACTCTCTCTCACTCTCTCTATCACACACACACATACACACACATATTTTGAGCAAGCATGTACACGATCCACGATCAAGATGCAGAAAAAGATTCTCTTATTATAAGCCAGATAGAGATCGAGACGCACACAAACACACACACACACACAGCAGGCAAAGCAACAGGTGGTTTGTGGACTGACTTACAACTTCTTTAAAACTCAGTGCACGCTCACACACACACACACACACACACACACACATACACAGAATTAAAAGGAAAACTATTGACTGACCTTTAAACACTAAACTTCTTCTATCACTGCTTGAGGACTGAGGCATACAGCGCATCCGCAGTTAACATAAGGGAGAACACAAATAGGCACTCGAGGTCTGTACTTATAGGGATGAAGACAGAACAGAAAATGAGTAAGAGCCTCACGGAAAAGCACCAATCTAAACACAGCTGAGCATATAATGCCTTTGTCTAAAAGCAGAGAGGCAATTTCACCACTGAACAGTCCTGTGATGAGAACCAATGAAGTGTTATCCCTAAGAGTGTAATTTCATCACACACACATACACACACACACACACACAGTCAGTAAACTGGCTTGACCTAACCCTCTTTGTTGTCAGTAACCGTTTGTCGAACATCAGCGGGCCGTAGACGGCTCCCGTTTCTCATTCAATCTGCAATAACTGCTGCACCGCCGGGATCAAACATCTGAAGCCCTGATTTTAATCGTGCCATAGAAAAATGTATCAGCACACAATAACAGTGGACCGCAGGGCTCTCGGTCCCAGATCAACCTGTGTACCAGTTTTCTCTGCATCAAACGCCGCTTTTTGTATTTTCCTTTTCCTGCTACAGGCTGAGCTGCAGAGTTCACTGCTGTTTGAGCTGATATCCTTAATTATGTCAGCCTCCGTCTGCACAGTTTGTTTCTACTGTAGGTGGCAGGACACACTGGTTCCAGCTAAGTTTTAAGTTTCTGAATTCAAATCTGATCTTTAATTAAAGCTGCACAAGGTAAGATATAGATATATATAGTTTAGTTTATACTCTAATACCTGCAAAACTGCCTCAGCTACTTAGTGTTTAGCGATAAATAGCAAATGTTAGCATGCTGTGCTGTTTGCTCTGTACTGACATCACTTAACTTGAGTATTTAAGTTGCCTCTTGATGCAATTACAAGCTTTCAAAGTGTAGCATAAGCTTCCTGAATGTGTTGAAACAAAAGTGAGTATTACACTGCTGCAGGGTGCACACATCGTCTGAAACAACCTCACAATCAAACACTCAACAGAGAGCATAGCGTGTGCACAAAAAGCGTGGATCTGTGTTGCACATATACCCTCTACATACAGTAAAAAAGATGAGCAGAGAGTTTGAAGGCAGCTCTTAATCATATATTGATCAATTTATTCATTCTGTCGGGACACGTTTCTCTGTTGTCCCAAAAGTCTTACACAAAGAAGTCATTGTGAGATGTCCAATTTGTTTTGACCAGAAAACAGCAAAGAAAGAAAGAAAAAAAAAAAAAAAAACAGTTTGTGATCATGAAAACAGACACACATTCAAAGACCGCTCGCCTCGACAGCGACAGAGGAAAACAAAATGTTTGCTAGGTTTGTTGGTGCATTCGAGGCCAATTGGATTTTCAAATAACCCATGAGATCTCCCATTAATTTCCCAAATGTACCACTGGAATCTTTTTAAGGATTTTTACTCTAAGATTTAATTGTACCTGGAGGTAAGGGGGGGGAAGGGGGGTTGGAGTACACTTAAAATGTACAAAAATAAAATGCAAACAGTATTTTCAAAAGAAAAACTTCCTCCTCAGCTGCTGAGGGGTCCAAAGCCACGTTGAGCAGAACCGGTTGGGTGTACAGTAAATGCTTGCATGCACGTTGACACAGGCACTGATCTTGACTTGGTGTCTCACTTTGTGGGTCCTCAGTCAGGAGACGAGACGAAACTGAGAACTGTGAGCTCCCTCAAACAAGGCAGTCAACAGGATTTCTTTTCTTCTTCTTTTTTTTCTGTCCATTCACAAATACCATACAGAGGAGTGATCATTTCAGATGTACACTTTAACTCTTCTTCAAATTAAGGGGAATATGGGCCCAAAAAAAGTTAATTAAATAAAAAGACTCTCAAGCTCTTAATGAGCCTGATTTCTGTCGTAGGAAAATGATAAAAGTAAGTTAGACAGTAACAAATATCTTAACACACAAAAATAGTGGCTTTACTCCAGAACCTTCCAACATACAATACAGGCTGATCCTACTGTATATTCTGTCCAAGAATAGCTCAGCAAGCCAGTGCTGAGCATTCTGGGTAATGTAATAAAATCCAGAAATACCAATCACAAGAAGCTTTCAATGAGCATCTTTTACAAACAAACAGAAGCAGTATACAAATAATATGTTTTTAAAAAAACAACACCAAGTACGGCAAAACAAAGCACAAGTAGTATGATCTATAATTAAGGCGAGTTAAAATATTGCAGAATAATTTGGCCCCTGTGTCTCAAACAGACTGCCACAACAGTCAGAGCTCCCCGACTCTCTCGCTGCAACAATCCAGAGAAGGGAAGGAAAGATGAACCGAAGACAAAATGAGAAAATAAAATAAAAAATTACAAGGAATAAAAAAAGTGATCCTCTTTGGAGAGAAATTGATTTTATTTGGTTTCGTTTTGGTCTCTTCCTCGGGAGCGTGTTAAAGGGAACTGTGAGGACCGCTTTTCTCAAAAGAATTAAAATAAAAAAAAATTATAATTAAAAACAATTTATGAAAAAGTAAAAAAAAAAAGAACACAGAAAAGGGAAAGACGATTGATAATGTGATTAACTCGTGTTTTCTTTTTGAGCGCAGTGTGAAGAGGGGGGTGGGGGTGGGCACAGAGATTGGAAAATATAAAATTGTTGTTGTATCAACACCTGATATGACAGATGATAATGCAGTGCCCTGCGGGAAGAGTGCGTTTCCCCCTGAAAGCAAGTCCTCCCCCTAATTAAGAGCAGTCGGGCAAAGAAAAACAGAGGAGAGGGGAGAGGAAGTAAAGTTTCTGTGATACAAAGAGATGCTCACCCTCCTGATTATTATTATTATTAATTTTTTTTTTTTTCGGACTGGGACTGAAGGTCATTTTAGGCAAAGATCCCCCCACAAGCTCCCCCCGTTAGTGAAAAAGGCTGGGGGTCGCAGAGTCAACTTGAAGTCCCGGGTTCCTGCCTTGTCTATGAAGGTCTGCCAACGGACCGTCTGGCTGTTTCTGTGGGTCTGAACGAACATCAGACTGCCCAAAAGGAGGAGGCGTGGCCGTTTGTTTTTACTAAAGATGTCCACTGCGTCACTCCCTAGTCCCTGAAAGTGGGGGCCGTCATCCTGTTTTCACCAGTCTCTTCTCCCACCCTCGCCACACCCTCTCTCCCATGTTTCAGACCCATTCCTGCATGGAGCGTTTGCAGTACAGTATGTGGCGCGGCGTACCCTTCCTCTTGAACTGCACCACAGTGTAGACCAGCACCAGCAGGCACAACGCGAGCACACAGGGGATGACGATGGCGATGGCCTTCACCGTGTTCGCCTCGTTGTCCAGCTCGATCACCACGTCCGAGTTGCCGTCGTCAACCGGCGGGCGGGCGGGGTCCACAGGCTTCAGGTCGCAGCCCATGAAGTCCTTGAGGATGGACCGCGGGTAGCCCGGCTCCACGCGGAGGAACTGGTTGTTGAACTTCCAGTACTCCTTCCCCTTGTAGAAGTAAGTGAAACCTGAGGGAGGGAAACAGAGAGCTGTGAGTGCATTGTGATCTGTAGCTGAACAGCCCTTTCTGGTTGATACCTGATGTCACATGGCAAAAAAAAAGTAAAAAAATGAATATGAGTGACCCATTTTTGCTCATTTGCTCTCTTTTATGCTGTTTTCATATATTTATGGTGTGTGACAAACTGTCCAAAATACAATCCAATAATATCTGATGAACACATCAAAACTACCACCAAAAATCCCTTGATTGACTTTATCTGGCAAGCAGCGCGTCTGTGTTTGAGGTTGTTAACATGTCTGCCAAGCAGGGTTACGTTCAGCTCACTTTCACTTTCAGGCAGAGCATTTCCTGTCTAATTAAAATACTGAACAAACTTTGCCTTGAGACAGCTGTCTTGCCTATCATGAGAAAAATAATACCGATTGAAGTGAAATCAACCTGCCAGATTGGTAAAACAAGTGTGCCTCAAATAGTTTAAATACTAAAACGGTTTCAGAAATAGCGTGTGGGGTGCTGCTGTTGTTTCAGCTAAGATGTCTTTGACTGTCCCAGAGGACTAATTATATCTATTCATAAAGGAGATAACACACCCAACCAGGAGCCAAACCCCACAGCTAATATCACACAACAGCACAACAGATGTGCTTTTCATTTTTTTGTGGGGGTAATGGTCCTGGTGTCACACAAATTATTATGTCTACTTACACTGTGAGTCAATGTCCATTTTTGATTCCCTCCCCCAAGAGGAAAAGTGAGGGAACATTTGGGAATATTTGTTCTTGTGTGTTTGATTGTGAAGAGAATAATGGAAGTGGTGACACAAGCAAACACAGAAAGTAAGTGTTTCTTTCCTCTCAGGTATCAGTCTCGCACCCATTTCAGCAGACATTTAGAAGATGAATAAATGATGAAAAGTTGCATGAAAAATGTTGAAATGACTACTGTTGTCAGTCTCCGGCTCTCCTCTTCCTCACGGCTCCCTTTTACAGAGATGAGTGTTTATAGGAAGTAAATCTAATTACCATCAAGTTAATTTGTAATTTATATCCAATAAGTTTTCCATGTCTGTAAAAACTACAGCAAGCGCTTTGTGTTCAGAGGTCATCTGATAGCAGGAACCCCAATTAAAATTTCTATCCGACTAATTATTCTCTGTGTGTATTGGTATTTATGATGACGTTTTGGGACTGTTTCTGTACAACTAACATCTTGACAACTAATTTAGTAGAGCAGAAGAAAAATCAGAGAAAGCCTTAAAGAAGTAGTTCGACTTTTTGGAAATTACACTTATTGGCTGTCTCACTGCGATTTACAAGATTGAAGGGACAAAAGGCGAGTAGCTTAGCCAAATAATTAGTTTAGCTCCCAAACTATATTATATATTACGCAACTCTCTCTAAAACCACACAGTGTTGTTTTTACATTTCTATTTATTAATTTTACAGATTCAATAAATGTGACAAAACATGTTAATTATCAAGCCTTAGAGGTGCTGGTAAAACTTTACTTTGGATTGAGTCAGGCTAGCTGCTTCCCCCTGCTTCCAGTCCGCACAGACATGAAAGTGGTATTGATCTTGAGAGTGAATAAATGTATTTCTCAAAATGTTTAACTGCTCCTTTAATCCTGAATAGATAATTGGAGAAGCAAATACAAATGACCAATTCAGTATGAATAAAACTTATAAAACACAAACTATAAACTGTGGATAAGTTCTTTGCTCCGTGAGAAGGAGCAGCTTGGTCTTCACAATCTGACCAGTCTGAGCAATATGTGGGTGTGTGGGCAATCAAGTCTTATTTTGAGCTCAGCTGAGTATTGTGATTAGCTCATGAAATATAACCACTCTTGAGATTTTTTTTTTCCAACCTGGCAGCAGCTTCTGCCGCAATTTTCTCCTGCATTTAAAACAAATGATGCGAAAAACAGAAAGATCCAGATGAAGCAACAGATAGAATACAAACATTATTACATTACATATTAACAAAGAAGGAGAAAGGGGAGTGGGCAGGGGGATGAGAGGTGAGACAGGCTGAGCTATTGTGGGTCAACATCGCCCTGGGGCCCCCTACTCTGAAACGTGTTGCCTTGTACATGCTATCAGCATCATCAGCAGCAACATACTCAATTATGGCTGGTTATCTGGGTCAATGTTATGAACGTGCCACTTGACACACTGTCTCTGCAAACAGCCAGCCTGCCAAATTAATGCAGACTGACACACAAAGAAGCGGAGATACATGTGATGCATACGAGAACCCATCATCCTTTTGGATACCGATCCACCCTTCATGCTCCAATTGATGCCCGTTCCACCTGGCCTCACCGGCAAACACGCCCGGTTACGGATCTGGCAGCTGATCCTCGGCACAGATGGCCCGAGCGTTCAGCACCACCTGCCCTGCTTTTTCCAACCTAGGTGCTGCCAAGCCCACCTGGCATCATACAGCCAATAGGGAAAGCTTTTCCCCTTTTCACACTACCTGACAAACCAATGGGTTAGCTCTTTGAAAGTTACAAATCCCACCTCCCCAGCCTTAGCAAGGGCTGGCTGGCTTAAACCGGAATGAGTGCCCAGCGGTGGTCTTGTCCTTTCTGCTTTTCACAATCCTGCTCCAACTGGGTCTTATGGCACACTGAGCTGGACGGACTGATTATGGAACATTTGGCTTGTGAAAAAATTCAAAAACCAAAAACCATAAACCAAAAAAAAAAAACTAAAAAAAAAAAGCATTTCTGGGAAAGTTGACCTCTTTTCATATTTCATTTTCAATATACGAATACATTCTATCAATCTCCTTCCCCTGGAAGCGAGCCACCTGCTAAGACACAGTATAATAACTGGGGCAAATTTAAATCAGCGCTATCCTGGTTTACCTCCTGCATAATGTGTGCCAGTGACCAACTGAAATCAATGCCGCCTGGCACATGAAGCGTGCTGTTATTGCCAAATCAGAGTATTGGGCAGGACAAATCGTACCATTGGCTTTGTCGACGAAAGCCCCCTGTGGCGAGTCAGGCACACCTCTCCACACTGTGACGGGCTTGGGATAACCGGGGTCCATGGTTCTCATTTCCTCATTGTAACGCCAGTACCTAAACAGGAACAAATGATGAACCACAGGAAGACAAAGCAGGTACTGTATGTCGATGAATGCAGGAGTAAATTAGTTAAAATTGACAACAGATGGTATTTTATGCTCATATTTATCTTAACACCGCATGTCAGATTCTAATACACGAGTGTACTTGAATGCAACTGAATGATATAACAGGAACGGAGACAGTGATTAGCCAGGATTTAATCTTCTATAGGAGGACAATATCAAGCTTGTATTTATAACTTGTCAGACATTTTCCCTGAAACCTCTTCCACACTGGTGACTAAAGTTGCGTTAATAGGAAATGGAGGATCTAACATTTTTAAGCTTGATCACATAATTGATACTAATCATATCGCAATTATATGCTATGGCTGTAGAGTTCTCCCAGTAATGTTAGAAAAATTTGTAAAATCTATATCAAGGAGTACTCAAGCCGACGCATCTTACTGAGATGCTTTTGATTTTTTCCCCCCTTTAATTTGCCATCCATTTTTATGTAGGTCGACTGCTACTGACCCTACACAACATCCATCATCAAACTCAGGGTTGACAACACAACTCTGCTGAGCCTGTAGTCAAAGTAGAACAGAAATGTAATGTTGAACTACATAAATACTTTACAATGTTTGTGAATATTAAGCTGTCATAACACTTTTGAAGATCGATTTGGCTACGCAAAATCAACTTTGTAGGTTTTGGAAAAAATGCGTGTAATTAGTGCTCCTCTTCCATCTGTACTTACCTGTCCCCTTTAAAGAAGTAGGTCTTGGCCACATCCTCCCACCACAAAGCGGTCTCGATGCTCTGGGCTGGCATGCCGTGGCCGAACTGGGTGATGTCCTTGGGGTATCCTGACTGCAACACAGTGTCCTTAAACACCCAGAACTGCTTCCCTGCACACCAAGAAAGAAGGGGAGAAGATGTTAAAGAAGGGGGGGGCAGGTAACAGCATGGTATACCCTCCAGAAGCAACACATGAGAATGAACCTGTTGCCTTGTATAACTCTATTTGATGTTGATTTGTTTCCCTATTTTAAAATAGGAAACAGGCATGGTGACAAGTTCTCCTTGCCTAAATACAAACATTAGATCCTTAAGAATATTTATGATATTATTGAAAACTATGTTTCTTTGGTAACTGCCTGGTCCGCTCAATCTTTCTGAACAGTCAACCCTCCTTCCTGTCGAGTAATTAGGTTAAACAGCACAATTTTGACACCGTGTGACCCCAGGAAGTGCTTTTCTCCGTCACAAGTGGAGGTGCAGGGTGGACCAGGAGGAAGTGGGGGTGGGAGAGATGTGTTGCAAGAGAGAGAGAAAGAGGAAGAATGACGAAGGTAGAGAAGGAAATAACATACGTTATCAAATACTTTGTCCTAACTATGCTGACTCATGCTACAACATTTTTTCATCATTCATAGTCACACTATTTCATTTGATTGATAATTGTAATGAGAGTTAGAATTTGTTTTTTACAGAAAACCAGCAGTATAGCAATTTTCAACAACATTTCTTCTGAAGTATTAACACTACACTGCTGTGGTGGAGGGAGGCAGATTTTAGATGAAAGGAAGAAGGAACAGTAGGACAGGGTGTTGGCTGAATGCAACTCTGAAGGAGAGACCTGTACCTGCCTCTTATTGGAAAGGAAACTCCTTTTATTTCACCTCTTTCTCTTACAGTGCTCCACTCACTCTGGGTCACACTTCCTTTTGCCCCGACGCGCACAAACACACCACGCCCTGAGATTAACATGGCCACACATCCCCAAAAACAATTTGTCCAACTAGATTTAACTACTTAATTAAAAAAAAAACGTTTTCTCTCCTATCTTATATAAAATGGGATTCTAGCCCTCCACATTAAAAGTCTGGCTTCATCTTCAGAGCTGTGAGGGCTGCTTTGATGTAGTGACGTCTCCAGCATCTGCTGCAGTGTAACGACTAATCCCCTGTGTGCCCTCAACACTGTATGGAGAGTGTTGTATAGGATGAATTTTTTTTCCAAATAGAGACCCCTCCCTCTTACACACAAACACATAGTCTGTACAGGCAAATGAAACACACATGTGCATGAATGCGATGAAATCATTCTGCACACGCACACACACACACACACACACACACACACACACACACCAGTGTTCCCAGTGTGACCTTGAGGTTTTTATTCCATAACCTGAAATGTCTGTTTCTGTTTTGTTATTGAACAGTTTGGCAGGAAATCAATTAACTTTAACATAAAGTTGATCAGCATACTCTGGTATCCTACAAACAATACATTGAAACGGCAGTCAAGTCAAACTAAACTTTACCTTTACAAACGAAAACAAAAGAGCAAAACTATAAGGAATTATAAAACCTAAAACGGGTTGCCATATTGGCCGTCTAATCTAAAACAACACGCTCTCAGACAGGTCTGCATAAGGTAAATGAAGCAAGCAGCTCTCCGTCTGTCCTCACACACAAACAACAGCCATCAGCTCTGATTGGATCCTGCCTCCCAGGATGAAAATGCATATTGATGTATAGACCCTGCTGCATGTGTAGGGGGGCTGTGTGTATCTCTTGCTACTGCCGACATTTAATTTGAATTCATAATGCAACTGCTAACCTCACACAGCGCTTTAGGCTAATCAAGTAGTTATATTTTCATATGTAGAGCCTCAGACAATGAAATTTGAAATTCAAACACCTTCCTTGATGATCTGAATGGTGTTTTTGTGCAGACATTCAGTCTGATTAGAAAAGCTGACAAAAGGCTTGATTTCACTGTTGCATATTATTTTCAAACGACGAGCTGACGGCACATTCTTGACTTACACATCCAATGTCTCAGAAGAATGGAAACCGGGAAACGCTGACTTAATATTGGCAGAAGTCTGCACTGTAAGAATGAACAACACATGCTGAATTTACTTCTAATGTATACCACCAGTGTCAGCTTACCGACCTGCTCTGTGATGCCTTAGCAGCACTAAGCTAATCAGTGTCTCAGCCATGACTTCAGCGCAAACTAGACTCTAAATGCTCCATCTGTGCATTTATTTTAGGGGAATTCATCACACAACGAGCTGTTAGAGGATATTCAAAACGGCTGGCGAGACAAGGACCTGGACTGCTGCATTTTGTTTTCTGACCGACTTTGTTCCTACTTTTTTATTCCAAATGGGGACAGACAGAATAAGGACTTCTGGGGAATCAGCTGTGCATATTTAAATGAGAAACAGCATTTTGTTCATATGAATTTTTCTAAATCTTTGTGCAATCCTGCTGTTACCCAGCCTGCAAAGAGAGCAAGGCTTGCAGAGCTTGTGGCGCACATGGGATCTGTAGTCTGCATTTCCAGGAATTGTTTGTTGCTGAAAATAGAAATGGGGTTGAGTGAAGATTTGTAGTTTTTATCCCAGTAGGCTTTCATTGCTTACCTTCATCTCCTATCATCAACATCCCCCCTTTCTCTGCCTATCTTTCTGGGACACATGCAAATATGAGTTTACAGTTCTGCTGTTTATTTTCCATTTCTTTTAAGACAAGGCTTTAAACATAATTAGCTTTAAATCTCTGTATTTACGGGCCAACTTAGTCCAGATTTAAATATGCAGAAATCTGTTTAGAAAATTTAAATCAGGCCTTGTCAAACAGTTGCTCTGCTGATAAGTTGAAGATTTTAACTAAAACATATTACCACCAGCACCACTAAACTTAACACCAGCATTATTAAAAGTCAAAGCTGGTGGATTATGGCGGCTTTTCCCAAACCAAGTAAGCAAAACATTGCTTTAATCTTCCATAGATTTACATTGAACACACACACACAGATAAGATCAAGGGAGTTGTCTGAGTGAGCATGATGAAAAGAGGCAATGAGTAAAGATAAAAACAATGTTTGTTTCTGTGTGGGGATGCATATAGAAAACACATGCAGAATATTAAAAAGGCCTGTGTACATAAAGACAACATGACAGCTGTTTAAAACAGAACATATCTATAGCAATAATTCATTTGGTCCACTGATACACAAGGTAAATCACATGATAAGATAACGGAAACCAGGATGGTACAGACACAATATTTTGATTGGATGAGGATGAATTTACGCAGCAGAAGGATGACGACAGTGATGATGGCGGTGAAGCGTGTGACCTTACCTTTGAAGAAGACAAACTTGCCCTCGCTGTTCTCGTACACTGCATCGATCTTGGGTGGCAGACCCCTCCAGAAAACACTGATGAGCATGGGGTACCCCGGCATTACAGCGTTATCTCTCACTCGCCAAAACCAGTGGTCCTGAAAAACAGCAAAAACATGGTCGAGGTCAAATATAACTTCAGCTAACAAACTGGTAGGTTTTATACCATGTAACATGGTTCACCCCATGTGGGACTGTCTCTTCTACTGCGTGGGAGACAGACAGAAACGCTGCTGTGTGCTGCTCTTTTTTGTAGCTTGAGAAAGTTAAAGAGGCTGTTCACCGATTTTACAAAATCAGTTTATTTATCACAAGGAGTCCTAGCAGTGTTGTACAGTATAACGTCTTCTGTGGCTCTGAAGGGAGCTTTCCAAAGTTAATGTCATCACGATCTTTAATTAGTAACAGAAAGTTTAAAATTACAAATTGGAGATGTGGAGTTTGAAAGAAGTGGGCATCTAGAAGGCAGGGTTGTAATATTAAATCATCTGAATGACAACGTAGTAAACAGGCTCTTATTTTTTGCATTAATTATTTCTCACGCAAAGGATATATTTGAGTTTTTAGTTAAAAGTTTGTTGACACCGTCCTGAACCAACAGTAAGCAGTAAATGATAATATCTTCTTCTGTGAATTCAGGCCAACTTCTTGCTTTTGCACTCTTAGCCTGCTTGCGATGATCAACTCCCGACTACTGCTTTGACAGCCGTGATACTTTTAAGGATCCATAATACTTTCTCAGGTTGCCTGGAAAGCCGGTGTGACCGTCGTTACGCACACGAAACTTCAAGAGCATACTGGGAAAACCATCAAGTAACGGGGCGCAAAGTGATAGCCAGGAGCTTTATGAGAAGCCAAGAGTCTCTGATTTCCTTTGGGGGGAAACGTGAGCGCGGCCAAGTAGAAGGTGTGTCTTTTTGATGTTGGATGAAACTTGATGACAGAGGGAGCTGGGGGGAGACCCAGCTGTGAAAGCCATTAGGACTCAGCGAGATGTCCCACCCTTTGGCAATGAAACAATTGCGCCTCCTGAACGCACACCAAGGGTCCGGGCCAAAAAAGACCTAACCTCGAGTAGTGAGGGACGTAGAGACACAGAGAGAGAGACAACACATCATCACACCCTGCTTTATTCACAGTAAAAACTAAATAAACAAGCCATTTATCAAATACTCTCCCCGCTGCTCTCTTTCTCTCTATCCGTCTAATGCAATTGTTTCTGTGGGACTCTCCACTCTCCCTGGACTCTTCCTCCTCTTTCTTTTCATTTCCCTTTGTCTCTCATTCCAATTCCTCCTCTGCCTCTCTCTTGCGCTACACCTACCGCCTCTATACATTTCAATTGTTCAGCAGTTTCTTCTGTACACAGCCCGGCCCAGTAATTGAAAACAGATCAAACTGTGAAATCCGACCCATTTGAATCCTTTTGACTTCATATAAAAGAAAATGTTCTGTCTCTGCTGTACTGTCCTGCTCCCACTTTGAAAATAAAGCTCCGGCAAGCAAACGTCACTTGTAGAAAATTTCAGCCGGCACTCTGCAATTCCAGGAACGGTGAGAATAATCACAATAAGTTCAAGACTTTGGCAGAAGTTGAAAATATTATACCTCAAATTTAAGAGAAAGGGCAGCGGAGGGTTTGTCAGGCACACTGTCTCATGGCACATCATGCATTCAGAGCAATAAGGCTGAATTAACATATGCTGTCTATAGGAATATGAATTTTTATTAGGTTTGTGAAGCGGAACACAAACTGCACGAACTGCCCTGCCAACAAATGTGCTGAGTTCTGTAGGTTAAGACCGTACAAGACATCACTGCACCGAGAAAGGATTGTGGTCTGCTGAGTTGACGAAAAACCTTCCTGTTTCAGAACAGATAGATAATAGTACCCACTTTGCATGTCATTAATAGTTAAAAGAACATGCATTGTATATAGAAGAGAATTAGTTGATTGGTGTTCTACTATAATTTAAAAATTACTTGCAAAAAAGACTTGTAGTTTCCTAAAACTGGAAATGTGAACATGAGCTATGACATACAGACACTTTTCACATATAGACCTCCACCATCACATATTCACAGGGTAAGTTAATAACACTAGGCTGGCAGTTTGTTTTTTCTTGGGAAAAGAAGTCGTCTCAAATGTGCGTTTAGAGATAAATGTCATACTGTATAGTCCTTCTAGCAGTTTGAATAAATGCAGGTATATTTTGGTTCCAACTGTAACACTGAGGTGAAATCAAAGCCTCGTCATCTCACCGACATCCAGGTCAACCGTGGGTGAGCATCTGCTGCTGCCATGTGTGCATTTGTGTGCGAGTGAAGAGGTGAGAATATGACAGACAGTGGCATTAGAATGACAGCACCGCTGACATCTCACTCTGTTAACGTGACACACTGGCTTGCTTGGCTTGACTTAGAGCAGCATGCAGGTGTGAATGATTCAGAGTGATGTGGATTCCGCTTGAAGCCTGAGATCTCAGTACTGGCCAGGATTTATGGCCAAAATCTGATCATTTTCACTGGTGAAAATTCCACATGTGCTGAAATCTACCACATACACTAAAACAAAGCTGCGTTCTCCAAATCACATTAACTTGACTGCAACTGTTGTAAATACTGAAGTATGACCTTGAAACACAGTTACTACGGTAATAAACAGTGGCTCAACTTTTCAACCCACAGCTGTTTCTTCCAGTTACTTTTTGTTCTGCTACCAGTTCATCTGTGTGGAAAAAAGTAAATAAATGAATGTCAAAACGAAGCAAAGTAGAAGCTGAATGAAGGCTCCATCTCCAAAAATCAGAGTGAAGCGGCATTTATAGCAACTGCCTACATATAAAGGAATGACTCAGCATTTTGGGAAATATTCGTATAGAAGATTGAGAAGATAAGATGATTAACACTACTCTCATATCTGCACAGTAATGGGAAGGAGAAAGATACTGAGTGGAAGGGACAGCTTTACTGCCCACTTCGTCTCTGTGTTCTCATTAATGGATGTCAAAATCAAAGCATGTCTCAAACATCAGCGGCCAAGTGGCCGATCCTGAACTGCAAGGGACCCTCCGGCGTCCCAGAATCCCCTGCTCTAAATGTGTCCACATCAAGGAAGTGTCTCTCAGTGACTGGCAAGACTCTTGTGAGTGAATGGAGGGCTGGTAGACAGGAGGAGGAAGGAAGTGGGACACCAGAGGGTGGCAGTTTCCTTTATTATAGACTGTCTCAGGATGAGATCTGGGCACAGGACTAAGGAGGGAAGTTTGACTTGAAAAGAGCAGACACAAAGAGAGAAAAAAGCTCTACTTTAAGCTCTACAATAAATTCTTTACATGGCTTGAATCTATATGGGATTCTGTGTAGTTTTGGTGTAAAACCCGAAAGCCCTGTTTGGTATTTCTGGTTCAAAGATGGTGGCCAGCCATAAACCCAAATCCAGACTTTTAAACATACCTTTAGAAACCTATCTACATGCATACGTTCTATACTCTTAGCTCCAGATAAATCAGATGGGAAATAAATGACCTTTGGTAACCTGCTGTCTTCTGATTGTCTGACATAACTGAAGTTACAGTCTACTATATTTCTGCTATAACAGAGAAACTATACCTGGCTGCATTAATTCCCCAGAATACCACCATTCATTTTTAAATTCTACTTTAAGTTTTGAAAAGATATACCATATGGTGCGCAAGTTCATATAAAGTTGAACCTGAAGTGACAGCAATCATAAAAGTAGTAGCTTTGTAATTTTAGTGGTGCGTTTATTGGTGACACTGGATCCACATGGCTGTACACAGTCATCTGTGAACCTTAAACGACCTCCTGTAACCCCACTGGAAAGAAAAACGATCGACCGTAAAACAGCCACCTTAACAAGCACGACTCCTAACCTGCCTTTGGAGATTAACGTGCCTCGTATAAAGCAGGCCGTTCTCAGCATTGTTATTAGAACCAATGTGCAGCTTATTACTCAAAGGCCGATATGTTTTCTGCTGTTATTACCCCACATAGTAGTCCATGGACTGCCTGTATGTAATCAAAGTAGTTAGAACTATCAAGCTTTATGACAGGATAGCAGCTAATTATGAGGAGGTTAAATAATGAAATAATAGGGGACTGACATTTCAGGATAATTAATAATCTTAAATTTGGAAAGCATAACAACACAAATGTTGACCCTTAACTTATTTCTTTTGAAAACTGTAACATAATACATGAAAATGAAGTCTTGTTGCTGTATCGCCAGACACAGATCACGACATACTTTGAAGTCCTGCTGTAATATGGATAAATCGAACCACAAAATCTCCCTAAATTGCATATGGGACCATCATTTTCTCTGCAGTTGTTTGATAAGATGCGATATGTGATCTGAAATGTGGAACATTTAGATGTAAACAACAACCTCTGTCTCTCTGGAACAAAATGGAAGACCAAGTTTCATAATATTTTTGTTGCCAAAAAATGTGAAGAAGAAAAAAAAAGTACCCAAAAAGATTGAGCAGAAATGTTCTATTTACATGTAAATGGTTGTGGGGAATTCAACAAGCCTGTAGACTCAGTTATACTTTCAAAGACAACCCAGGAAACGATCACATAAAACGTTTTGAAAAGAGTCATGTTTATGTAGAGATGAAATAGTGATGTTTTCGCTCTTGTCCTCAACTGTAACTGAACATAAATCTAGTTTCATTCAAGTGACAGCTCAAGCTCTGAATTAAGCTGAAATGCTGACAACATTTGGGGAAATGTTTGGTTCTTGGATCATGTCATTTGTCAATGAACTGAACAAGCTTCAGACTGTTCATACTGTGAAACAAAAGCACAAAATGAATCAAGTTTAGTCAAAGTGCCAACAATGTAAATGCAGCTTTTGCTTCATAGAAAACCTGACCTCAGCACTTCCAGTGTATTTCACTGAATAAACTCACATGGACTTTGCTCTGTTTGCTTCTTGCTTTACATGGCTGGACCACCTGTGGACATCGGGGGCCGAGAGACTGAGATCTCGGCTATAATGACTTGGCATCCACTGGACTCCGCTCTTCCAAAACAATCAAGTTGGGATGGTGAGTATAGCCAGGCCATACAGGCCAAATGGACCTACAGCACGAAGTAACCGAGCTAACAATCAATCAAACCATCAAGCAAAGAAAAAAATCTGCCTTATACACGATAGAAACAAGAGAACAAGATTTTAAATAAAACCAAAATGAGAAGTGAGCACACACCTATCAGTTATTCCTATTCTGGCAGCCATCATTTGAACCAATCTGTACTCTCCTTGGCATGCTCCAAAGGGAATATATCAGTGTCCAGAGGAATATAAACATTACTAATTATGATTCCAGATCAACTGTTAGACAGCTTCATCTACCAGGAGTGATGATGAAAAAAAAAAAAAAGCGTGAACATGATACCTCAGTCTACTTGGAGAAATCGCCTACAGCAGCAGAAACTGGCACAAATTACACTGAGAATCAAGAAATATTAGGACCACCTGCTCCTCCTATGAAGCGCGCTTACTGAGTGAATCCAAGTCAAACCTGTGATCCCTTATTGATTTCACTATACTGAGCACATTTGATTCATGGACTAAGATGTGGATTATGCTACAGGGTGAGCGAATTCATCATGAGCCCTAATATTACTGGTGGTCCTAATGATCTGAGCACGGTGGATTTACAACTTTACTTATATGCGTTCTGCAACAAATCATCTCACTCTCCTCCATTCCTCTATACGTTTGGAAAAATAAGATCTGGTCTGAATCGTCACTATATCGTCAGTAAAAGTAAGAAGACATACAAGTGAGTGATTGTATTTAGTGAGGATCTGTAGCTACATCTTGTGCATATTGGTAGTTTCTTTCATATACTACGCTACAGACTGCTGTAGCCCATTACCCTTTTGCTTGGGGGTTAATTACGTACATTTCATTTGATTAGAAAGCTGGATCTCTATGTGAGTTTAGACAAAGTAGGGGAGCCAGGCAGTTTATGTTGAACAGCATTTTACATGGATGCCCCACCCACCGTGGATCAGCTACCAAAAGTGTGTTTGGAGACTCATTTGGCAAACGAGAATAAGGACTGTGGAGGATTTACTAAAAACTAATTTAAAGTTGTATGATAATTCATCAGTAAAACTTTTACTTTCTTTACTTTAATTGCACGAGTGCAAGACAAAAGAAACAATAGCAGCAATATATATAAAATTCAATACACTAACAATAACTGTCAAGGCAAATCGTACTGGTGAGTGGGACACTAAAAAACACACCAAGAGCCTCCCCCGCTGTCAGACTGGATAAGGGACAACAAGAGAAAAACCCATTTTTTTCTGCACTGGCAAAGCACCAACACAAAGAGTAATCTTATCTGTTGCACATTTCCAATGATCCCAACATCAGTGACGTGACCGAATTTGGGGAAATTTATTTTTAACAAATAAACAGACAGTTATTGCTGGTGGTTGTTAAATGTGCTGCTCTCTGTAGCGGAAAGTCTGTTAGACGTTATGTTTGATGAGTTATGATAAATAAAAGTAGAAGGACTGACATGCTCATACTACATAAATAATTAAAAACATTAGTTAATACATCTAAATTTAACTTCACAAGCAGCAGTTACAATGGATGTTTTCAGAGCCCAACTGTCCTTCACTCCAAATCCAAAAAAAGCTGACTGCTTAATGTCCTTTTTGACTCTCCAGAAATCCCATGATCCTGTTCACTCTATCTGACCAGGCCGCTGCCCTGGGAGTAATGAAGGATGACAGGAGCTACTGCAGACACCATGTGGAAGAGACAGAAGCTGCATTTAGACTATTGTAACAAGTGGATATTATTTCCACCACAAAAATAGACACAGTGTGGGCTTTGAGTCGAATTGTGGTTGAAAACCTCCACAGGTAGCAGCGCTGGTTTGAAGCCAGGTTTATTTTTGCTCAGCTTAAAGAACGCACTCAAAGAGGGGGGGGGGGGGCAGACAGGACAGAAACTGTTTTTTTCTCCGAACTTAACAAGCTTCTTATTTAACCAATGAATACTATCTATTTATATCTCCAGAAAAATACAGTCACACTCACAGAAAGCATCAGAGGCGCCCTTTCTCCTTTCTGTGGAGAACACAGGACAGCTTTGTGTTGCCCCAAGGTTTTTCTCTGTTCCTTACTGCGTGTTGCCAAGGTCTTGTGCTCACAAGCTTAGACTGAGGATAAAGATGCATTAAGGGGCATGTGTGGTTCTTTTTCTCTTGTACTGGAATAAAAAACAGGCTGAGTTTGTTGGAAGTAAAACAAAAGGTAGTGCACTGAGCTTAGTGTTCCCTCTTAAGAAAATATCCATTTTGTCTAAATTCTTGCTCAATTGGCCCCAAGTAACCTGGAAAGAGCTCCTTTTAGACTAAATAGCTTCTTCTATTATGCAGTAAGATACACAGGCACTAGTTTTTAGAGTCCACTATATTTCTACGAGAAATAAGTACTGAATAATATTGCTTCAAACTTTTTTCTGCTACTATTTTCTAAGAAGTGTGACCAAATAATTTAGATTTCATCCAAGTGAGCCATTTGCACAGTATGCACATACTAAACATGGAGCAGATTATCAGGAAAGCTCCCACCCTCTGTATATTTGACTAATCCTTGAAGCTCTCAAGCAATCCATACCCCATTCACCTACTGTCAGTCGCAGCTCTCTCTCTCTACACAGGCCGTTTTCATACATACAGGCTAGTTGCAGTGGTGTGAATTAAGGGATGAGTTGTTCTTTTGTTACACGTATCAGCATTATAGGTTCTAGCCAGAAGTCTCACACAGCAATATATCTCATCCTGAATCCGGGAGAATTCAGACATATAATTCACAGCTGAGTGGATCAATCCAAAGTGTTGGTTTGAAAATACACCACAGACTACCTTCCCAACAAGTTTTCACAAGTTATTTTCAACTTCAAAGACAAGATTTCTGTGCTCTCACACTTCTGAGAGAACCATGTCATGGAGAAGAAACTGCTCCAGGGTTCAGAAGGACTGCTCAAAACCAACAAAGCGTGAAAATGCCCCAGGTTTGTTTTGATATCCCAGACCCTTTGCTTACCTTAAAGACGAACATCTCTCTCCTCAGTATGGCCAGTGTGTTGAAGCCTCCGTCGCAAATGTTGGGTTTAGAGTTGGGATGGGATGGTTTTTCCCCCGGGTGAAGCCTAGGAGGTCGAGTCTGCCTGTCTGGCTTGCGTGGGTCAGAAGGAGGATGGGAGCGGGGAGGGGGCGCCGTCGGCAAAGGCTTGGTGGGCTGAGGAATCTTATCAGGAGGCCCTGAAGAAAGTAAGTGAAAATATTTCAGTTGTTGTGATACATACTGTATATCTGCAACACATTTTCTATCATGACTTGCAAACCAACGTTTTTGGGTGGAATGTTTTGGGGGAAAGTGGTTTAATTAGAACCACACCACATATAATATACACAGTCTAGGAACCATGAATATCTGGAACAAAATGTGTGCAAATCCATCTGGTAGATGTTGAGATATTTCACTAAATAAGGATCATGAATGTCTGTACCAAATTGTAGGCGATCCATTGCAGGCATATTTCAGTCTGGACCAAAGTGGTGGATAAACCAACTGACTAAGGGATTGACATTGGCATTCCTTGAGCCTCTAGCATGGCAAAAAATGATGCATCCTTCTGCTACAAATCTCTTAAATGTGGAACAAGTATAGTAGATAATGAAATGCGTGACAGTAAAGAATGTGAAAATGATTCCAAAAATTTCCAAACTTTATTTAATGCCTTCCTAAATGCATTAGCCGTGAACATGGTAGAATGTAGTAGAATGAAGTAGTCTGTGAATGTGTAAGCACACTGTGAAACTTCAGATAATTCAGGACGTAAAAATGCATGCAGATTTAGTGTGAAACACTTTCATTATTACTGTGCCAACTCAAGCCAACCAGCCACCTGAGCTTGCAAGCGAGCCAAGTGTTGAAGCCAAGTCTAACTTTTTAACCTGTAACTGGAACCAATATGGAGGCAGGAAGGGAGGAAGAAATTCTGCAACAAGGTGTTGAACAAAAAGATGAAGCAAAAAAGAACAAATACAAAGAAGGAGATAGAAAAACAAGATGAGGTCATGCAAAGATCAGTGGGTAAAGCTCACCAAGCACAATATAATACAATACAGGAAGTTAAAACAAGGTTTGTGGCATTAAGCTTACAAATGCATATAGAGACAAAAATAAAATTTCCTCTGAAATGGAGCTAGAGACATGCCTCAGTGTCATTTAACATTCAGGAATTACATGAGAGAAAGAGAGCGAGACATGCAGTGGACAAACAGAGCGATAGAGAGAGGTAGACGGAGGGCAAGCGAGTGGGCTGTGTGGATGAATAATTGAGCACATTACGACACACGGAAAACACACTGTGTAACTGAAAACGATGATATGAGTTCCCATGTGTTGATTCAGGCCAACAGATGCAGGAATAGATGACTGCAATATGAAAAAAGCAAATGTGACATGTTAACCCTCGAATCCCATCTACCCCCCCACCCCCCCAACTCCTCTACCCCCAATCAGTAGAAAAGCATCAATGAGTAATGGTGGCATATATAAATAATGACGTTGAAAGCCACTGTGAACATTCAGGGGGTATGCATGAATGATTAAACGACTAAACAAATGGGTTAAAAGTCAGTGGATGAAAAGAGGATTAAAGAACTAAATGAACAACCAATCTTTTCCCTGAGGGAGTCAATTTATAGTGAGCAATCAAACAAAGAAATGAAAAAAGATAAACCATCAAACTAGTTGACCGGCCAGCTGATCACAGGATTAGGAGGGCCGGAGCATCTCCCAATCCACAAAACTGATCAGTCGGTCTACATGACAGAGATTCCATTTACTGACTGAATTAAATCCCCTGAAACACATCCCAGATTAGTGGAACCAAAGCACTCTGCACTTATGTAAGTGCGGTGAGACAATGTAGACAAACACACACAATAACATTATAGTGAGCCTATTATAAGGAAAGCTGAACATGTAGAAATGTTAAACAAGATAACTGTTGAGGCTACGAACATGTCTAAGTGTTTCTAGACAAGTTAACTGTGTCTCTTGCTTCTTGTTCAATAGCTATATTTTTCCAACAGAAGTAAGTTTTCCTACTGCACAAGATCTGTAGGTGAATGGTGGACCAGAGATCGGAGTCCTGGGCGTTTTCAGACCTGCATCTTTTTAGTTCTGTTCAATTGGACTCTGGATTTGGACCAAACAACTGTCCCGAAACCCTTTGAGGAAGTGGTCTCAGTCTAGTCCCACATGAACCAGAGCAAACGAACTACAGGTTGGAAAATGCCCTTATTATAAGCAGAACTACTTTGGTTAAGGTTAGTAAAATATAGTTTAGTGATTTCAGTTAACTTTAGTGATTTCAGCAACATGTTACATGTCTCATTGCTTTAAGTTTCAACTTTTAAACAAAGGCCACAATTTTTTCCCCTTCCTTACACTGCAAGATCAGCTACTGTAGTGAAATCAAATGAAACAGATTCATTCAGAACGTTTTGCAGATATGTTCATTCACATCAACATTTTGCGACTAGGCAGATACATTAAATATTAAAAACCTTTTCTCATTATGTTGGTGAAAAACACCCCCGACTTAATTTAGGTCATTATGTTTCCCTCAAATCATTTCTGGAAGAGAAGGTTACGAAGACTCAACACTTGAGATGTCACCACCCTCACACACACTTGTTTTGTGTGTTACTAGATTTTATTAATTTGCTTTGGTGCAAAGCACATAAACCACACTGTGTAGGCACTACTTAATCCCTTTTTTTAATAACCACTCTTAATAGGCTCGAGCTGAACTTCAGTGCAAATATGACGAATACAGTATGTGAAAAGTTCATGTTGATTGTCCTCTTTAGTTGGCAACATTATCATGTGCAGTGATGACTGTTAACAGGAAGTAGGCTCTTATCTTCAAAAGAGTAGGAAGTTATTATGTTCAAAGCTTGTTAAAATTAAAGTCGTTTGTCCAAGAGGAATAAGAAAAAAAATACAGACTACATGACAGTAATTCCACTTCTATATGTTTGGATATCGTCTGTCTTTATTATCTATAATTACTTGCAGGCTGCTGAAACTTTTCATTCATTTTTACAGCAATGAATATCTGTTAAATTTGAAGCTGTTCATTATTCATAGAAAATTATTATGTGTTTATAAAAAGGGATATAAATGATCTGATCCTGCAGGCATCTCTTCCAGGCTGCAACAAATTATGACCTAAGCATCAAAACAGAAAGAGCACAGCCATTATGTCCAAAACTGTAACAGAAATTTGATCTCACGTTCAACATCAAACTTTGTCAGACTTTTTCTTCCCACAGTTCAACATGTGAATTCACTGTCTGGCTCCACTCACTGCAAATCAGAGTCCTCACAATACAGAGATTTCTACATTCAACAAATCCTTCCCATTAACACTCCTTCTCTGCCCGTCCATGTACATCTCTAAATTACTCTTCATCTCTTTTACACCTCACCCATCATTTTCTTCACATCCCACTACTATACCTCTTCACCTCTGTGTAAACTCATTCGCACGTCTCCTATTCAAACGCAACTCCCCCACCTTCTAATTGAACCAAAAAGTGCGGCTACCATTGTCGTCTTTATTTAGCTCCCACGTCTACCGTCATTGTTGCTACAAAGAAAAGAAAATGAGGCCAATTGCTGGGAGGAAAAACAAGAGGTTGAGAGAGGAGCTGCCATCACTTGTCCTGCCCTTCAACTCTTAGTACAACAGAGAGGAGGAGGGAGCGGTGGCGGAGACGAGTAAAACACGGAAGGGATAAGGAGAGATTTGATCACTCGCCCAGGTCTGTCACTCTCAAAGGGACGTGCCCTGAACATGTAAGCAGATGGCAGGTTCTTTTGTGTGTGTGTGTGTGTGTGTGTGTGTGCAGCCAGTCATGTGACAGAGCAGAGTCATCTCTGTGGAGTGTGACTGTTTTACAGCATCAACAGCTGTAGGGGACAAATTTGTCACTTCCCACCAAGTTGTTTTCTTAACTTGTCAAACTGAGGTTGACACAACAATGTGAATGTTCAAATAGTAAATGTAAAATGTAAAAATCGGTTTCTCTACACTTACTGTATCTAAGCACAATGGAACAATAGATTAGGAGCCACCCTGATTTATAAGGGGTACACTGTATAGTTATAACTCATTAATCTGAGAGTGTAACTGTAGACTTCGTGAGTGCTTAAATAAATCAGTTCCTATCAAATCCTATCAAATATTTCATACTTCTGACACACCTGTCCCATAGCTATATCAGCTTTAGGAGTAGACGAAGCACCGTGATCAGCATCTGTCAGCTTACGAATATTTGTCAATGAGAATAAATGGATGTATCAGTAAGTCTAAACCTTACATCTTTTTTATGTTTTTTTAGGTGATCTTGTGCTATAGCTGGGTTAGATTTGAATAATGCACAATATATTGATTATAACTTCACCATGATTTTGAGGAGGAGTGGAGTTGAAACCACATAATTCACAAAGGATAGATTTAAGTTGCCGTCAGATTCTGGTGTGACTGTGCCAGTAGTGCAACAAGTTACTAAGGCATTTAAATATCTTATTCTTATTTCCAGCAGCAACAGCAGCTTGACATTAATAAATGGTTTAACCTGAAGAAAATGTTAACTGGAGTCATAAGTACACTGTTCTATTCAGTATATTTAAATGAAGCCAAGAGCCCTTACCATAAATCTTCTGGATGCCCAGCAGGTCGTCCATTGGCAGTTTAAAGTTGTCAGTGTCCATGTACTGGTAGAAAGGAGCCATGATGGCTGTGGGGTCATTAGAGTGTTCGAGTCCAAGAGCGTGGCCAAGCTCATGGACCGCTACCAGGAACAAATCGTTACCTAGAGACAAAAAGAGACAGGAGAAAAAAAAGAGAGAGCAGTTCTGTCAGTGCTGTGCCCGACAGTAAATTAGTTTGCAGCGTTTTATGTTCATATCCTCAGTGAGCCTCTGGTTATCTTGTTTTGTCACCTCGCAGATTGTCAGGTTGCACCTGTTCTAGTTGGCAATGCCAGCAGAAATCCTTTAAAATAAAGCCAAGTTTTGGAAGTTCTGTAATGTCTGATTTGAATAAATAAGAAGTTTTAACCCAAACTTTCACAACGGCTCCATCGTCTTTGCTCAGAGAAGACGACAATGTGCTTAAAATGATAGATCCTAACCAATGATAAGGATTGAGTTAGGGTTCGTTAATGGTTGAACAATACAGTCGTCCATGTACAGTCCTCACAAGAACATGAGCGTGGATAATCCACCATTTATGCACCTAATGAGTGGATTATGTAGCAAGCCACAGCCACTGATGGGACATATTACACAGAAATACACGCACACAAACACACACATGCATACTGTATATTCACACGCACACACTCCCCCTCACCGAGCACAGAAAAGCACGCGCTCTGTAATTAGTCTCGAGCCGTGGTAAGCCGATGACTACACTGGGTTGACCTTTTGACTCAGAAACCCTCTGTGGCTGACAGCCAAGCCCCATCCCAACTGTATTAGGTTTAGATATTTGGGATTTAAAGCCACCCCTCCCAAACATGTCCCATTCCAAGCTCTTTGCAACTTACGTCACTTACAACCAAAACAACAACAAAAGAGAAATCAACCCTCTGATGTCTTGCCAACAAGCTGAATCGGACCCAAGAAGAAACTCATCATCACTGTCAGTGGATATATAATTAGGATCAGACTGTTGCATCTTGTATTTTGTATAATAGCACACTGACTGGTTTGTGAGAAACTATTAATGTCATTCCAGAGAGACATCTTAAGCTTCAATATGTTTTTACTTCAAACAAGAGCATTTTCCACGTTGTGAAAGCTCTGTTTTGGCAATTAAAAAAAAAACTTTTTTAATTGGAATTTGAAATTCAGGATTGAAAATTTGTATTTTCAAGGTTGCTCTTCCAGTACTCTCCCTACTGCTGTCTCTACAGTTTACTGTTCTCTTTCTTTCTCATCACACCGAGAGACTCGACAGGAATAAAAAAAAGAGCATTTCTTATTCATTGAGATTCCTTCTAAAGTGAGGCACTTATCTACTGCAAATCTGTCACATGAATAACGCATCAGCAGATAGAGACGGTGATTCCGATCACTTCTTAGCAGGTAAAGTGCGGTGCTCAAGAATTTACAGACTAGACTACCACAAAGAAATGGCTTAATTGGGACCTTGTGCAGTATATGTAACTGTATAAATGTCAGTGACTCTTTTCAGGCTGGATGTAAATTCCTCCCCTGCACGGGTGTAAAAACACAGACAGACTGCATTAATATCAACGACATTTCAGCCAAATTCTTCCAATGAAAACAGATGGCTTGTAGAAGTTTGGAGAGATATAGAAATTGAGGCAAAAATTTCTGCAAGCTTGTAATATCAAATTAGTATCTGGAGTTTGGAGCAAATAAAGAGAGACAGAAAAGGAGATAAAGAGTAGAGAGAAACGTCTCAGTGACATAAAAAACAAGAATAAAAAAAAAAACACTTCAGGCCATTTCACAGACGGCATAATGTGCTCAATGGAACCGTTTTCAACAAAAATATCACTGTCAAATTCATTGTGACACAGTGGATAGTGCAATTATTGTAAACAAGTGACCAGAGCTGTGACAACATTGATATCACTCTCCGATCTGTACGATAAATATGAAGCTCACGTTTAGTTAGCCTAACTTAGCACAAAGACTTGAAACAGGGTGGAACAACCTAGCTCTGTGCAAACATGTAATCAATTAGATTTTCGGTGTATAAAATGTCAGAAAATGTTAATAAATGGCAAGGAGATGTCCTCAAACACACCAAATATAACATTATTTAACTTAACATAACTTCATTTGTGAGGGTTTCTTTTTGCCTGCTAGCTATAGCTGCGTTTTTGGTCATTATGCTAACATAATCTTTATTCAATACAATGACGTGAGAGTGGTATTCAAAACCTGAACCTGGTTAATGTTTCTGCTACACAGTTATCTGTAAGGAGCGTGACAATGGGAGAAAGATACCATCCTTTTATTTCCTGCTTTCACTTCCATAATAGTTCCTCATTTCAAAGCAGAAACCACCATGAACAATCTACCATACTGTACACTTTGGATTATGGAGATATTCGGTATGCTCATGCTGCTGCCGCCACTCTTAAACCCCTGGATGCTATCTTCCACAGTGGCATTCGATTCATTACAGCACACAGCTATCGCACTCGCCACTGTGAGTTATATGAAAAGGTTGGATGGTCGTCACCGGCATCTAGAAGCTACCATTACTCTACAGAAACAAGCACATTTATACATTAAATTGATCTAATTATGCTATGAAAATGAAATGTACATCAGAGATGAACCAGTACAGGTCCTGATATTACAGAAGCTCAGGTTACATCAGCTGTGTGCGTAAAGGGAAGGGCTGTCTGTATCTTTTTCTATCTCTGTCTTGTTTCATCAGTCAATCTTGAGTCAGCCTTTCTGCATCCTGGAGCCATTTTAGGTCAGTGTTGTCACTTTTATTCGGATGCTTATTTGAGTCACACTGTGGAAGGGATGTCCTTTTGACCCCAGGGCCTTCAAACAAAGCAGAGGCAGTTTGTACTTCCAGGCTAATTATCAGCTGGAAGGTAGGTACACATAGCCTACACAGGAGATAGTGGTGTGTGGAAAAGAGTCGGGAGAGTTTAAGGCAGACAGCCAAAGATGAAAGAGACAAAGATGTAATGTGAGGAGATAGTGTACAAGAGGAGGAAAGAAGGAAGATGAAAGCGAGAGAAAAAGTTATGGGAGGGAGGAACGGATGACTGGAAGACAAAGTTTTCAAAGAGCAGATTAATAGAAAGGAAAAAAGGCATCTGGAGTAATGGTTGCATGAGAAAAAGTAGAAAGAACTGGATGATAAAGAGAAGGGGAAAAACTGAAGCGAGAAAAATGATAAGGCTCTGGACCGTTTGTTATCTTGTGAGTTCTTCCAACGTTCATGCAATCGGAAAGATGGTCATGATGAATTATACAAGTCTAACCTTTGACCTTGGTGTTTATAACATCACCCTCCTTGTCAGTGGCCAAGATACAGTTGAAGAAAACAATGTCAAAACATTCAAGAGATTAATATTACATAGCTCTGTGTGGGCCTGTGTGATAACCCACTGAGGACAACACTGTTTTACTTGTAGGGGAAAAAGAAAGAAAGCGAGACATATTATTATTGTGCCATCCACTGGTTTGGGCAAGAGTTTTGCATAAAAATAACTCATCTTAAGCAACTATTTAAAGCACAAAAGCTAGATTTGAAGTAAGAAGGCACACAATTCCAGAACAATAATTTAAACTTTTTTTGTCATGTGGGTAATGATCACAGTGGCAGCCCACAGCGGCAGCAGAGTGCCAGCAAGATGCACTCTACTCAGGATAGGTCAAGGTTGCTGCTAATGAGTGTTGCTGAGCAGGAAAAGCAAAAACATAAAAAAGAAGAAGAGAAATAAAGAAAGGAAGATAGAGTGGAAGAGGCGGAGGAGGAAGGGAGTCACTGGAGATTTATAATCTGACATGGCTCTCTCCGTCTTTCCCCACAGGGGTTGCAGTAAAGCAAACAGGGGTTGTGATTAGAAACCTGAAAACTCTACCTGCTCTTTCTCCATAATTTAGCGGCTCCCTGCACATGCCACTTCTGCTACAGCTCATCTGATCATTGGGGGCCACACATGACGCAGAAATACAGGTTTCAGACATAAATACGCACACGGATAAACACACACTGGCCCACAAATCAGATATGGGGCCCTGGACACTGCTGTTCAATTGCAGTAATAGCTCAGGTTGTCAGCGCAGGCCTCTAGGGGCCTGTAACCCCCTCTCTTCTTTCTTACCGTTTAGCTAAGCGAATACGGTTCAATCAATACATGATGTTTGACGTGAGCTACAAGTATGTGTGACCAGTGCATGTTGACTTCACTATTCTTCACTAAGTTTTTCCCCCTCAGCTTTCGGTTTATCACTTTCTTGTCTATTTTTGTCCCATATGGATGAATTACCAGCGCTATCGCCATCAAATCAGTTCTTCTCTCTTCAGTCGAGAAGCCTTTTGAAAACACAACATCCATATCAACATCTTGAACTAGCGAAACACCACAGACAAAGCTATTACAAACCCCTGCTCCTTCTCTTGTTGCACAGCAGAGATGAACAATTCCTAACTCTTCTACCTCCTTTAACTCGGAAGATCCTCCTTTCAGAAAACACAGCTGCAACTGTTACCCCTGTTATCTCATTGCTCTTGTTTTGCTGTCCAAGTCAAAGCAAGCATAAGCACTCTCTTTGTCCCAGAGGACCTGAAATGTTTCCCAGTTTTCAGCTCCCACTACTCCCCGAGTGGCTGACACTGCACTTTCAGCATTGGTCTTGGAAAGTCTTCTGCTGCATGTTTAACGTAAATGCAAAAAAAAGGTGTCAATTGCAATTGCAGGGATGTTTTTGGTGGCTCAGTGCAGTGGGAGCAGTTAGAGCAGTGGTTCCCAGCCTTTTCTCTGATGAATCGCTACAGTCTTGTAGCACATTGATTTTAACTGAATGTAATTTAACATCCAGTTAAATAAAGCCATTAATTATTGAAAAGTGGATAAAGTTTAGGCAAGTTTGCATTTCTACTACTACCATAACTCCCTTACTAAGATTTTTCAGCAATTTACCAAATAATTTTTGCTGTTTTAAATGTTAATGTAATGTAATGCTAATGCTAGCTATCTACTTGTTTGTTAACTTGATTTGATGCATTCATAATTACAACAAGTAGGTGTTTGAGCTTACTCAATACATGGACAAATTCATTTTAAAATCCTAATTTACTCTAAAATCTACTCAACTAGTTAATCTTTGTGATAGAAAAAGAGAAAGAAGAAAAAAGATTTATTCACAAAAAAAAGCTGGTAATACTGCTGTAAGGTATTTTTGCTGTCCCTGACACTGGCTGAAATCTTAACCTGTGGAAAACAGGAAGAGGAAAAGGATGGAAATCAGCTGTTATCCACTAGCCCGGGTGAAGCCAGTACGTCATCAGAAATCAGAACAACCTTGACCCTGGTGGAAGCTACAGATATGTGAAGTCAGAAGGAAACACAGGGAGTTCAGAGAGAGTGCAGAGACAGTTAAATAGAGTGTGAGTCAATGAGAGTGCTGGTCGTCCAGGAGTGCTGTGCTGTACACTGACAAGCTGCCACAGGATCTCAGCCCAGTGCCTGGCTCAGAGGGCCCCCAGGCACACGGAGCTCTGCTGGCTGTCAAACTAGAGCTGTGTGCCTGACCTGACAAGAGTGACCATTGTGAAGAAAGCAGCCAAACTACAATGGTTATACTTTGTTTCCTTTGCTTTCACACACTCTCTACTTCCAACATACCCTCACAACACTAAGACAGAAACACACAGTGCACTATTGGATGCATTTCACCAAAGTACCTTAGAGTTAGACAAGTATAAACAAAAAGATTTTTTAGAGGTAAAGCTTCAGGTCTTACTAACCTCCACCCCAACCACCAATATGCAGTAATATAGCATATTAAACTACCACTACAGAACTATTGAAGCAACAGTGTACATTTTGCTGAATTACAGCCCCTGTGGCCTAAAACGTACTGTAACAGTAACACAAGTAAAGCATCAGCAGACTAGTAATATCAGTTAAACAGTACCGTTAGCCATTTAAATGCTTTAAATCTGAATCTATAGCATTTTCTGATGTCACAAAAAGGTTCACTTATATGAGTAATATCAAGATCACAGTAAAACGCGGCGTAAAGTAGTCCTATCTATATCGTTAATTATGATCAGTCAAGAAACATACAATTTAGGAGAATGCGTATATTCTATTTCAACATGCACTGAGTTATACTATCTTATAGACAAACACTCTATTGTTACTCTTGCTCTCCTCCCTGCTCTCTTCCTCTATCCCTTTTCTCAGTCTCGCTCTCTATCTCTATGTCTATGTGCCCCTTGCTCCAGGCTGTTGACATTGGTTGAGCAACACTTGTGCTGTTGAATCTATTACACTTAGTTCTCACAAGCTTGTCTGAGAACAAAACCCAGACTGATGGGAGCAACATATGTACACTGGAGTAATTATTTATTTACAGAAACTGCTACAGACTGAAATTCTTTATGTGGAACGTTGCCAGGGATCCAAATATTGGCCTTTCCTGTGGACTTGAGGTAAATAAACCAGCAGAAAAGAGGGGAAAAAACGCTGCCAAGGAAAGGACATCCTTTATTCTTGTCATGTTTATCTCTGTGCAGCACCTGTGAGCGAGACAGGGATCTGGGTACATTTTCATTGCGCTTATTAATCATTAATGCATAAATGCATTTGCAAGCAGTGGTATGTGCTTGTGTGCATTCACAAGCACGCATACATCTGCAGCTATGTCTATGGATGCCGCAAAACAGTTGTGTTTAACCACAGAAATGCTGGAGAAAACTCAGCTTGTACCGGCACACTAGACAGTGAGATAATGATGACAGAATTTTCAATGAAGCTACACAACCCAAAACATTAAAACAATATACTACAGCTTCATATATACTTCATCTGGTCATTAAGCATCTCTGGTAAATTTAGCATAATGTAATTTTCTTTAAATAAATCTTTAACTCAGATTGTTAGTCTTCTGTAATCTTTTTTTTTTATCTTTTATTGTGGAGTAAAGGAAATGTTCACTGTTTTTCTCCAGTTAATGCTTACTACAGAGTTGAAGTTAGAGTGGTGGTTGAAGTACAACTACTGAAAGATGGTGAAGTGTTAATCAAAATGAAAGTGCTGAAAGGAAGTGAAGTGAAGGAAAGTGCAGCATTTGAAGTCTGCTTCAACTGTGAGCTTCCACTTCAACTGAAATGTCAGTCATTATTGCCACAAGTCAACAATTCAACTGCTTTCATATATTGTCAAATTGACAAATCAGTTTTTTTCACTGGTAACATACACACTGACATTTTGCCTTAATGAATCCCTCTTCATCTGACATTCTCCTTTCAGTGCTCAAATTTTGACTGACACTTCAAACCCTTTCAGGCCTCAGGTCTCCTTTGAACAACAACAACAAACATCAAAAAACTCTCCACTATTCATTCTCAATTTTCTCCAACTCCTTTCAGTGCTTGCACTTCATACACTTGAATTGCCACTATTTTCTTTCAGAATTTCCACTTCAACAGATACGTCCACAACTGACACTTCAACTTCGTTCAGCACTTCCATTTTAACTGCTAATTTAACTTCTTTCAGTATTTGCATGTCAACAGTTACAAATGTTTAAGTGTTTTATCCATTTTAAATTTAAACATTTACATATATTTTCTTCATACATTATGCATTTTTATCTTGTGTACCATTCAAATATGTTTTCCATAATTGCCAAAAACTGGATCAACAGAAACAATATCAGGATCAAGATTTTCTTCCAGGATGCACAACTACAAATCAGATACTGATCTGAATAATACTGCTTTTATGCATGTGCAGAGTTTCTAGCCTGAGGCCTTAATGTAAGCACACACACATTTTCCTTCAAATGATCTAAATAGTGATAAAGGCTTATATTTCATTGAAGTTTGAGTTGTTTGCCAAAGTATTCTTAATAATGAAAAAGTTCCCTTAGAAACGACAGCTATAACCAGCTTTGAATACAAAATGGGTACATAACACATCACAAGAGACATAAGTGATATTCCTTGACTAGTGTTAAAATGTGTGTGTTCAGGCATGGTTGTTTACACTTTTTGTTTGCTAAGGATTATGGGTACGAGGTTATGAGACATCTGACTGACTAGTGGGAGGGCGAGCCTCCCCAGGTGCGCGTTTTGTGTGTGTGTGTATGTACCCTTGAGTGTGAAAGTGTGTGCATGTGTGTACTCATGTGTGGGGGCGGAAGAGAGTACTGCTGCCCACGTGGAAGTTGCTGCTGCTGTCAGTAGGCGGCCGTCTATTTCTAGTGGCAGCCTGGTGGGCAGGAACGCATGGTGATGCTCTGCTTTCTTTCTCTCCGCTTGATTTTCTTTGTGAAAGTGTGAAAGCAATGCTGAACTGCAAATCACTTATGCTTATCGAAAGTGATATTCATAATTGGAAATTTAACTAATACGGTTATATAACCATAAAAAGTTCTTTTCTCACTAAATAAACAATGTATTAAAGGTGCTTATCTACTGTATCATTACATTTATTGTGATGTAAATTAACAACAGCATGGTTGAGACTGTTAGTAGCTTTATCTCACACCTGTGTGTGAGATAAAGCTAATAAATCCAAAGAAATTGAGACCACATTTCTCATAAACTCTGTGGCTTCTTGCCATGAAAAGCATTGCTTCCTGTACTTCACCCCTTCCTGATGCTACCTTTTTGTGGTTTTACAACCCATCTGAATTTCCAAAGCAGATACAGGGTGCTAGTCTTTTCAGTGCCGGTCACCATTAATACTGATTTTTTCAAAGGGGAAGGTTTAGTTTCAGCATGATGGGTGGACACAATGAACCGAATAAATTTAACCAAAGAAATACATTTAAAACCTGAACGTATTTGAATAATATTTCCTGCATTTGTTTAGCTTTATATCAGTCTAGTAGATCTTACATAGATTCACAGCACTATCCCTACTTGAACATTGGTAGATGTTGTATTTGGTTTGTTTTTGTTGTTCTGTCAGGTCACGTGCAGCCGCAACAACAACCTCAATCAATCACAGCATATTATAGCCTGGAGCAAAAAGGATACTGAGCTGTACGTATTACAGTACATCATATCTCACATATATGAATTGCACGGTATACATATAGGTATTGTGTTTTATAGAACTGCATCAAGTATATTCATCATGTTGAACTAGATCATGGGCTGTCTGGTTTATTATATTGCACTGTGTCGGATGTGAAGTGTTACATTATGTAATGTCAACTGTCATACAGCATCCTTGAAATAAATCGCCAACAATCTAGTGAGTTCTTCCAGCACCCTTCAAGTGTTTGTGTATATGTGTAGCCTTCTGTGCTGTTTTATCGCCTGTGTCCTTCAACAAACTCCCTTACTTACAGTAACCCAACCATCAACACTGTTCCTACTGACCGCCTGAATGTAGCCATGCTGGATGTCCTTAGGATTCACACGTACACATTCTTCCAGTAAAAGATAAAGATCTGTTCCTGTGGTAAGAAAAAAGCATCAGAATCTCCCCATTTATTTTCTCTGAGAGATAGAGAGAGACGGCAGCGGGGTGGGGGAGAAAGAAAGAGACAGATGGACAAAGATAACCCTGAAGATCTTTAAATAACCTGCAGAATGATGAAACAACTTTCCTGAAAAGCTGAACAACCTTGAAAGAATTGTGTGATTTCACTTTTCTGGTTTACCCTATAATTGAGCTAGAGTATGAAGTCAAACAAATGTCCCTTCTAAGTAGACGACATGCATCTTTATCACTAAGGGCTTCAATGGGGCCTGGACCTTCTTGGTTATTATTGTAAGGCATGCACCTTGACAATCAATGTTAAGACAAAAAAAACACAATTCTAAAAAAGCAGAAAGTAGATTTACAGAGAATTCATGCAATATTTCTGAGGAAAGTCAAACAAAAAACAAAATGTAATTTCAAACCATTAAACATTTGATTCAAATCTAAATTCCACTAGAACAACTAATGGACACATTAACACCACTTATGTGGAAACAATGATTTTTTTTCTATACAATCTGATAGCCTGCTCTAGTACCAGGACAGAGGGAGAGTTACAAAATAATGGGCTTAACAATGGAGAGCAGAGCAGACAATGTTGGGACAAAATGCATTCATAGATTATTAGTGCCAAGTCCAGTCAGGTGTAGAATGTTGTGTCGAGGGTGAGATATAAGGATTTCTCTGCAAAAGTACAATTAAAAGAAAAGCTCCACATCCTTTAGAACTTTAGATTGAAAAAAGGTTGTAGTGCAGAGTAGTCCCCTGTTGACATGAAGGACACAAAGGACATGAAGGCGACGGTCACTTACAAATTCAGACCAAATTATTACTAAGAAAAACACATACATCACTTTCTGAAATGGAATGACATATCCAAACACAAACTGAAATAACATGCAGCTGCAGACTAACTGACCAAAGTACCCGATAAGAAACCTAAAAAAAGACTATGACAATGCATAGACCTTAGTGTGCCCATACTCTGAAGGCAGACACATGCTCTCCAGACACTCAACTTCCTGAAACTTTGTCCAAACAATATGCAGAGACATTCTTTTTGGAAACATTTGGAAAAATATACAATGTAATTCCGATGTCTGCACAAGTATAAATTACTGCCTGCCACAAAAAATTGACTACTAGGAAGGAAATATCATCTAGTAGTGATAAAATATCATCAGGCAAATAATCTGTTTCTTTTCTTCTTACTTATTAAATACATGATAAGTCTCCAGCATATTCTGAATTTGTTTAGTGGTTTTTGTGGTCATTATTTCAACAGTATGTATTTTAACAGTGCTTAAATGATGCTTTGGCAACACAGCAAATGCTAACCTGAAACTGCTGATTTTAATGGAGAAAGTGCAAACAAGAATGACAACGAGGAGGACACAACATAAACAGAGGTGGTGGAAAAGACCAAATCCACTGCCTCCTCTCCATCACCAAGTAGGAGCGGCAAACTAAACTATAATAAAATAAAAATAATATTCTATATTTTCTATCTTGTCTTTTTTTTTTAATTTACCATACCCTGACTGAGGCAGCTGGGCTCCACATGACAATGACTGCTCACTGCTTAGAAGCAGAAGATTGATCTTTTATTGTCTTCTGGTACAAACCCAAAATGACGGCCACTTTGAATGTACAATCAAGTTACAGGACTGGACGTCGATGATAAACCGCTCTGCCAATTGACACCAGCGAGCTGAGCTTTCTCCTCCACCGAGCAACAACCATCGATCAATCAGCCGATCAATGTCGAGCCCCTCCCGACAACCCGACAGCCAATCATCACCTTGTTATTGAGAGCCCCGCCAATCCAGGCCCTGTTATCCAATCTCTGTACCTGGTAACATACATTCTTGGCCTATTTTTCCTCCTTGTGACGATGTGTTTTTATAAACTCTGTGGTTCAGTTTGGGGGCAAGGGTGAAGAAAATAATAAAGTCCAGGAATCGCTCATTTCCTGTGTGTAGGTCTAGCCCGTATGCTGTGTTATGTTACATACTTTTCATTACTACTACTGGAGGTCCTTGAAGGCATACCAGGCCTTATAAGTCACCCTCGGGTGAGTCTTGGTGTTTGTGCACCAGTCATGGTATGCAGCAGTGGTGATGAAGCTTTTTTCCTGTTGCCAAGCCATTTTGTTTTGTTTTGGGGTTTTTGTTTTTTTTGTATTTTTCTGTAAAATCCAATCAGCCTCGGTATGACTGAAAGTCAGAATGGAATCCGTCTTATCTATTCCTTTGATTTTTCACAAAGAAAAACACAGCGGCCTCAGCTCACAAAGATCACCTTGTGATAAAGCCCCGATGAGCATCTGCTTGTTCGCCTTTTCTGTTGAGCAGAAATGGAAAACTGTCAAACAAAGCACCTTCTGCAAATGTGCTCCCTTTCAAAGTGGCCGTGGCACGTTGAGATCTGATGAAAAGACAAATCTAATCATCTCAATCTCCAGCTTCAGTTTTTTCCTCCTTATCCTGTGTTCACACTAAATCCCTCCACTATCCTTTCTGCCCTCCAGCACTCTGCCTCTGTATACGTTTCTTTTTCCTTTGTAGTAAAAATTTTCCATGATGTTTCATCCAATCATATTTCATCTTTTTACTCTCCCTGCTTATATTTCCAATGCAACCTCTGCCCTCCCCCATTGCAACCTATTATGTCTTTAGTTTCTATCTATCATCTATCTTTCCCTCAATCTATTGATCCATCCTCGCTATTCATCCATCAGTCTCTACATCCAAGAGGGCTAGGAATGTAGGGCAGCTGTAGGAGCTCCAGGATCACTCCTCTTTGTTTTGCCCCCGAGGATGTCCCAATCTCAATGGGGATATTGTCTAATCAACCACCCCGCTCTTCTCTCACTGTGCATTATTCAGGCTACAATAATGCTAGTAGTTATCATTGAGCAATCCTTAACACAATAATGTGCAAATTCAAACAGTTAAAGATAAAATGACCAGATCCACAAACAAATTATTTCTTTTCATAATGAGTCCTTCTTCAACAAAGCAAAGGCAAAAGAGAGAGGCAACGCTGGGAGAGAACAACAGGAATGTCAACAGCCCAAGGTGCCTACAGGTCTGAGATTACATAACAGTGTTGTTATCCACCTCCTGGATTGATACAGAAAACAAACTGTAAATAATTTCTTTTTAAATAATTTCTTTCCCTTGACTGCAAACCCCATTGTTTTATAAAGCATCACCAAAAACTGACAAGAGCACAAGAGAAAAGATGGAGGAATGATGGAAATGTGTAAATCTTAGTTTTCATAAATAAGAATTTCTCCAAACCTCTGTGTCAAACACACTTTACTCACTGGAGCTCTGAACTCTTTTCAGACACAATAAGCTGAGTTGCTGCATAGAAAAAAAGATTCTGGCGCTTAGTTTGGGGTTTGGCACGCGTGTCTTGGTGGTGTGATCATGGAGTCCACTGTCAACCGTAGCACTTGTAACCACACACAGCAGAGAGGAGAGTATTTAGTGTGAAACAGAGGGGATAAAAAGAGTGTGCTGGTCCTTCTTGAATGTCGAAGCTGCTGCCTGCAAGGACTGCCTCTGCTTCACTGTTAAATGTCATTAACAACGAAGCTGATTGCTGCACATTACAGGTACGGATACTTATTCTTGATGCAATTACTTATACAGATGATGACATGGGCATACACTTAAGGACAGACTTACACTGAAGGTACTATTCATGGTGTTGCACTTGGTGCAGTTTTTCTTAAATACAAATAAACTTCTTGCAGATCAGATACCACTTTCTTGATGGTGCCTCATTCTGCTTTTTCTACACTGTGTCTTTAAATGTGCATCCCACCACTTTCTCCTTTGTGTGATAATACAGACAGCAGCTGCTGTATTCTCTCTTAAAATGTCTCAGCTAATCCCAATAAGAGCTTCATTCTGCTGCGTGTGCTAAAACGAACATCCCACTGATGTAACTTTCGAGTTATCGTGTTTTCAAATGCCTGAGTTGCAGTGTGAGAGAAGGTGCAGGAAAAACTGCGAGAGTGTGTGTGTCTGTGTGAGAAAGAAAAAGTGCATGTGTGAATACTTAAACACGTGTATGCAAGTGTTTATCTCCATGCAGACAGGGATTAATCCTCCAGTGTGCATCTGTGACGTCATTATCCACAAAACAAAAACAATAACACTGTCACCACGATGCTGCCAATGTTTGCCGTGATGACTGATCCACCTCAACAACAATGTAGGAGATTAAGTATGACAGGCATGTGCATCTTACCGGACAAGAGCCCATCTCTGAAGTGTGTCTGAGAGTGTGTGTGTGTCTGTGTGTTAATAAGTGTAGTAGTACATTTTAAAACGAAATGAGAGAGAAGAGACGAAAAGAGGAAGAAAAGCCAAACATCACGTGCCATTCTGGGTCACAATTACATCATTCCCAGCTGTTCTCTGTAAAGCGAGGAGCTGGCTGCATGGGAGACAGAAGAGATGGATTACAAATCCTTAAAACAAGTTGACTTAGAAATACGAGGAATTATCTTTTATCAGAGATTTGGAGACAGTATCTAGAGATTAAAGTGAACATGTACGTGCATGTTTTTATTAAAATACTGACAAAAAGAAGACACAACCAGTTTGATTTAAGCCTACATCTTTGCTCACTTGGGAGATGGGATGTATAAATGTTAGCCAAGTGGAATCACATATGGCTAATATGCATGTTAAGGCATAAAAAATGGTCTTGGACACATGTTTTTATCATCCAAACAGTGTTCTCCTACCCGTCAGTGGTCAGTGAGGCACCTGGCTCTTTAACTTCACTCCATAAACTCCATACAGACACATTAGATTGTAAAACAGTGATTTGCTCATTTCAGTGATGCATTTAAACAGCAACAATTTGTGTCAAAATCAGTTAGTATCAGTGGAACTGTTGGGATTGGTGGACTTACTCAAAGGCGCAAAGAAATGCTGGCTAGTCAAGTTAATCTTTAGTGAAATTAGGGGAAACAAATTTGCACAGTTGCCCCATAACAAACCCTCTCAACAGTGCTGACCTTTGAGGGGACAGAGAGTCCAAAATGGAGGACACGATCATGGTTTATAGATCGTTATGAGACAGGAGTTGAACTGTGGGAACTTATTGTCCTGTTCGCGATCAAGAAACACCATCGTCTCACCTCCGAAGCTGGCAAAATGCTAAACATTACAGTCCAAATATGTGCACTAAAAGCAAATCAGAGATGACAGAATATCAATATCATATAATAAGAGACATTGTGTCATCATAAAACCTGCTGATCAATGCTACACTGGTTGCAACTGCAAACAGCAACGCATGTTTAATCATTAGTTGTGACAATAGTTATACTTCCAGTGTATTATCTTACAAGGTTTTAGTCTTAGCTTGCCAAAATTTACACAGTGCCTACAAGAGGGTTTTGTTTTTGTGCTAAGAAATAACAATCTGGCAAGAATACAGAGTAGCTGATATTTGTAGCATTATTTGGCACAAGAAAAAAAAATAAGATATTCAATATTTCAGCACAGTACATGAGCAGCTTCAGAAATTCATCTCAGTGCAACTCTAGTTATTATGCAGGACTAAGGACACCCGCCACGGCAAGCAGTCAGCATTCAGCCAGTGGATGTTCATATTTGGTGAGAAAGGCAGCTGGGGAGTGTGTCATAGAACTGCATGCATTACGGGATGTTTTCACAGCGTGGGCCATAGCAGGACTGTATTAATATTGCATTGAGGGGTAGGGAGAGTGTCTGTCTGTCTGTATGCGTGTGTTGAAGAGAGTGAATCATAGCCTTCAATGACAGCTGCTTCTCCTTCCCCAAAGGTGATGACAACAACACTGTGTGTTTGCGTGCGTGCGTGTGTATCTGCAACTGCACACGTGTGTGTTTAAATATATTTCAGTTTTTATCAGCAGAGAATATAGGTGAGTGTGTCGAAATACATCAAAAGCATCAATAGTTTACTTGAGGTTATCGTTTTTTACTTCTATTGTTTTATTCAACTTGCAGAAGTAGTTCTAGTAAATATGATTAAACTACGCATTTTCAAAAGCCTTAAATATAGCTGTTCACACATTATCTAATCCCACAAACGCCCTTCTGCTCCTACTTAAAATTCAGTCTTCAACAGAAAGCTCTTCTATTTCCGACGCACAGTGCTCAACATCTCCTCTGCTCTCCTCTCTTCCTTTTCCTCTTCAAATGTTTTCTTTACTTCTTCCTTTGCTGCCTTCTCAGTCTTTCCTTCCCCGTCTGTCTCTCTTGTGAGCTCTTGAACTTTCAATATTTGTCTAGATATACTCCGCAATTCTCTCTTATCCTCTTTCTCGTCGTTATCTCTGCTGCCTTCCTGCTAGTAACTCTGCTTTCTTGCTCATCTTCTTTCTCATGTGTGTCCCTGTTTCATCGGGACTCTTGCTCAGTCATCTTGGTAATTGTTTGGACTTATGACTCAGTAACCATCATGACTCCTCTTGAGTTGTCTCTATAGACCGCAGGGCGCGCTTGTCCCTTTGAATTAATTAGGAATTCAAAGAGGAACACTTTAGAGTGCAAGAGATAAATCTGAAATGTGTTGTCTTGATGCAACAAGCGCCCAGTTAAGAACCAAGAATCCATTTGCTCCTTTTGCTGCTTGCTTTGATTGTCTTTTGTCTCATTTAACTTTAATCACTATCTACTCCCTTACGAAGCTCTTTCATCACCACACTGAAAGCAGCACAGAGTTCAGGGGTCTGGAAGCTTAGTCAATAAGCATACATGCATACACAAGTGGAGATCTTCTGGCTCTCACACAACACTAAACACCAACACAGCTGCTCAACATGCAACCCACACAGTAGAATGACATACAGACCCCTCTAAAGGCTTACATACAGCCTGACGAGCTGTAAAGCTCCAAGGGCAAGTACACAGTTAGGGCACAAGCTCAGAGTGAGAGGTGATATGATTCCTATAGTTCACTGGAAGATATCTGTCATCATGTTTTCAGAGAGAAGCCTGGGCGAGCCTCAACAGATCAGATTCATATCACACCAGAAGAGACCAAAATTCCACAATACACTGACCAGCACAACTATTATCCAGCATTACTTCTTCATGCTTTAATGGTACTTAACTTGTAAGCAAAACACCAAAATCTGTGGTTCACCAAAAGTAGATATACATGTGGAAAGCTTGATTTAATACTAGACAAAACTGTAAAACTCACACATTCTTTCAATGACTTCGGTATGAGTGTATCCGTAACGAAACCGAACACACAAACATTGTTTTGTAAAATTCTCTAAGATTACTGAGTGATGCTTACCATCATGGTTGGGGTTGCCCAGCGTCCATGGCTCATCTGAATCAAAGTGTGTGTCGCCTCCTATTCCCGGCCCAGGAAAGTAGGCGTGTGCCAGGAAGCCACCCTCACCATCAAAGGGTGAGCTGTCACCATGGAAACCTGACGCAAAGATGATGGTGATGTCCACATCTTTCTTGGTCCGCTCCAGCTCGCTGTAGGGCACAGCCTCAAAGCGGAGCGGTGTCACGTTTTGCCAGACGTCAAAGGCTCGCCGAATGGCATCATGGGTCTCCTCAGCACCAACTTTGGGTGTCACGTTCTTTATGCTGCAGAGACACCAGATACAGGAAGAAAAAGTTAGGCTGGAAAAACTTCACAAGTCTCTGTAAACGTCTCACGCAACTAGGTAATTTTTTCTTATCATCATGCTCCAGTAAGCCTCAGATTGGGATTTCTCCTTCAACTGGACAGGCAAATCTATTTTAAATTGTCCCGATAAGCCTCATGGGTACTGTGAGCAAACAAACACACCTTTGAGCAGTTTATTCTCCTAGTCCACTCAGAGGAACAATGAAAGAATATAATCTAATCAGGCAAAGTAAACAGCCTCTAAAGCATGCGATATAGTGGGATAGAAAACAATAGTTAGTTTAGTTTGTAACAAACTCAATACTGCCGCATGTCAATCTACATGATCACACTCGCCAAAAAGAAAAAAAAAAAAATCTGTCACTATCAGTGTTTTCCCTGCATGCTGCCATTTCACGCTCATCCTATTCGCCAACTGAGAGCTAAATGGAGCGATTTGTGAGAGAAAACAGCTGAGTCCTCCCCTGCCGACTTTGAGTTGCTGCAGGTGTGGAGAGGACGGGACAATTTCCTGCCTCTGGAATTTATTTTCTAATTAAGGATTATCAACAGCCCACTGCCTGCTGAGAGCCCCAGTCTGGTTTTGGCAATCAGGAAAAAACCTCTCGCCACTTTATTCGCTCTGAAAATATCTCAGTGTCACGCTCTATTAAAATTTTGGTTTCACTCCCGGGATGGACAGATAGGTATGCTTTACCATCATCCAACTTAAAAGCTTGTAAACACACAATACTCTTTTCCGGTAGTGCAGTGTTGGGTGCAAAGTCGGTTTGCTGATGTTCAGTAGATAGGTACATGTGCACTGTGTAAACAGATTGTGCCACTTTCTTTCGTTAGCCTTTTCAAGCAGATTCAACAACTCCCTTCTTTCTCCTCCCACCCACTCTGTCCCCTTTGTGTCCTCTCTGTCACAGACTCTCCTTTGTTCACTTTTTCATTTAATTCTTCTGCGCATCTCTATTTAGCCGTCAGCCTGTCATCTCCCATAATAGAAGCAAATATTATCAGAGCGTCTCTTGTCTTTGACTGTTGCTCATCTTCTTCCTCATGGGTGCTAAACTGCCCCAAGGCACATTTATTTACTGCATATTTATATTGCATATAAGCTGTTTATCAAATAAAATGCTACTGAATAACCCGTAATCTTCATTCAAACCACAAACTCCTCCTTCTTTCTCCTCTTTCAGGACTGAGGAGCTGACAGCTGACTTTAGCAGAGATATGTTTGCTTTAATTACTGAACACTCTCACACGTTTTGACAAAACTTTCATCTTCAGTTAATGACATACTGCTTTGACAGAACTGAGCCCTGCAGACACCTACAGGTTTCATGTGTCTGTGTCATATTTCAATTCCACTATCTGTGCATGAGCTTTATCGGGAATTAACAGTTTTACACCACTGAAAGCAACAACAATCATGTTTTGATGAATTGTTGTTGTGTGATTACATTTGTTGTGAGTGATATAAGTTGTGTCCTCAATTGTCCTACAACAAGTTCAAGTAGTAAACGCCTCGTGTGTCACGATTTGTTGGTACCCTTGAATTACAGAAACATTATTGAACATCAGGTGAAGTGCTGTTAGTGTGAGTGTGATGGCTGGCTGTTGAGCAATCAAACTATCTTTGCCTGATTGAGGCAACATGAAATGGCCCTTTTGCCTTTTGTTTAGGGATGAGAGAGATGAATTAAGTACAATTGTGAGAAACAATCCTGCTTTCAAATCAATATCAGCTGAGCCACATAGAGTCTGCAAAAGTGCAAATGTTTCTTTCCTGATATTAAAATAGAAATAAAAATTTGAAGCACCTCCAGGGTCCTGCATGAAAACACGTCCTTGTCCTGCTCTGTCGCGGTTTGAAACAAACAACCACTCGAGGAATAAAAAGATGGTTTCAGTCGACTCTATTACCAGTTACTATATGTGTGTCCTGTTTTAAGAGCAAGATGGATATAGAGAGAAATACAGGCAATGCAACGACAAATTAAAGAATCCCAACCTACTCTAAGGCCATATAAAATATTTAAGTCCATGTTGCGAGGTGATAATGATTCCGGATGTGCTATAATAGTACCTGCATGCAGGGAGAACAGTAGGGATGCCAAAGCTAATTAGTGCCTCCCGACAGCAAGTACTCCATGTGGCTGCGTGGAAACTAGCACACACCTGGGGCGGCCAAGCACAAGCATTCGTTATGCCTTCCAAATGTCAGAGCTGTTTTTTTAAGATTATTTTTGCAGCTTACAGTTTGAAGGAGACAAAAGGAAGTTTTAACAGAAGAAAGCGCAACATGACATCACATCCAAGGCCTTAAACTGGAATTAAACCCACAACATAGCAGTTTTACTGTTGCACCTTATCTGAGGAGGGACAGAGTCAGTTATGGAAATGTAACACACAATACACCTTTTACTTCAACTTCCATCTTCACCCTAAAGGACACTAAAAAGTAGTGTTGCTCTGATCGATCGGCTGCCAATCATGATCGGCCGATACTGTAAAAATTGCCTGATCGGCGATCGGAAAAACATGCCGATCAGGTGACGTACATTATTAGCGTGTGTCGATAGTGAGCGGCTGTATTGCACAGCTGCAAACATCATTGATGACAAAAGAAACCGTCTCACCCCCATCTCATAATGATCAAAAGAAACTTACCTAGCTAATCCTACTCACGTTTTTTACACGCATTCATTAGTACTTTCCCTGTACAGTCAACTAGTAAGTCAGCAGCCATAATGTTAATCATATAAAACTAAAAATCCCATAGTTTCCCATAGGCAGTAAAGATCAATCTACTTGTTCCTGTTCCCATTACTATATTCACTATATGTATATTTGTGTTGAAATGATTTATACTCCATACTGCAGCCGCTATACAATCAGACAAGGTAAAGCAACACTTAAAGTAAACATTGTGTAAAATAGTAGAATAGTGGAGATAATGCTAATATCTCATAGTTCAATGTGGTAACAATGTATTGATGTTGAAATGCTACACACGGTAGCTTTCAGGTTTTAAATGCCTTCAGATGATATAAAATGTTCTACACTTTCTATTATACCAATATGAGATAAAAGTAGCAGCTGCAGGCACATCTGACTACTGACTGGAGGCCAGGAACACGTATACACGCGCACACACACACACACACACACACACACACACTCAAAATGATCCCATTCCATTACATAACCCTAATCTGTCAGAAAGCACCCTCTGCTTTCTACTGGGGTTTCCTCCTCTCCTCTCAGCTCATCTCTTTCTCTGTGCAGCTGCTTCTCCTCCACCACTCCTCACTTCCACCTATCTACTCCTCCACTCTTCAAGAAGCCTGCTCATTTTATTGCCCTCAGATCTGCCATCAGATGAACCAAACGCTTGTGAAACAAATTCCAAACCAAATGCCACTGAAATATTTTAAAAAAGACGAATGCAACGGCATGAAGCTGAACTGTTCTGCTATCGGTGATATACAGTCCGAATTCAGTTGTGGGTCACTGATCCACTAGATTATATATACCATAATACTGCTCATATATTTATCTGCAAGGCACAGGAAAAACGTAAAAAAAACAAGCTTACTTCTTAAGGATTATCCAATGAAACATGGAGCTGGGAGCAAGCAACACAAAATATAAAATATTACAGAATCTGGGTTACTGAACTCACTAAAAATCAACAAGAGAAATATTATATAACCGCAGCATGTTGTCCTATACATTATTACTCATGTTGCTGGATGTCAGAAAACGCGCTTGTGAATTATGAAATTGGTGATGAAATCTCTGGTACATGTGTTACATGTTCTGTTGGGGATTAAGCTGGTTCTCCTACAGTCGGAGGTTTGAACAACATGGTATGTATGTGTTGTGTGTAATCGTTGTAGCTTACAGCAAAGTTAAACTCTGGTTGACACTTCCTGGTTAATATGCTCAAATTCAAATAGTGACAAGTGTGTTGACTAGTTGCTCCTTTGCTTCACAAGTGGGAGAGAGGAAATGTTTAAGTACAAATATCAGTCCAGTCCAAAGTCTTCAAAAATTGTTTTTAAATCTGTTGTCACATTAAGAAGAGATGAGCTGAAGAAAGAGGTTTGTAAAAAGGCAGATGTGCAGCAAAAGTGTGAGAACTGCATGGAAAAATGAGAGCAGGCTGTTTTGTTTTCTGCCTCTCTGTGAGAAACGTGTATCTTAATGAAAAGGTCAATGACACTGGTTAAGTCCACATGCCTGTGTGTGTGTGTGTGTGTGTGTGTGTGTGTGTGTGTGTGTGTGCTGATATCAATGATTTGTTTGTGTCTGTTGGCCTATACTGGGTTAATCTTGTTGACTGGGCAACTTAACAAAAGCCCCGTTGATGGGGGTAGTCAGTGTGTGTTGCTGGGATTTTCTGTGCTTGTCAGGATGGTTATGGGGATAGCAAAACAGTTAGATTATTATAAAATGCTGTGATGTTTCTCCCTCTTCATTAGGTTAATATCAAATCTTGATAAAAAAATAAAAACCCACCTGTATGTGATATGTTTGTGTTGCCACTTCTGTCCTGTGAGGGCATACCGCCGTTTCCTGACGCTGAATTTAGATGCACCTCCTATCTGGTCAGGGACCCCACATCTGGGCTTTCTCATCCACCTACAGGAGAGAGGAGAAGAGGACACACCCATCATTCTGCTGCAGGTACCATCGGCAGCATATTTCATCAGTAACACTGACGACATGTTGAATAGAAACTTCAGATTTGTGAACAGAGACAGATGAGAACAAAATGATTCATGTAAGCCCTGGTTTGTATTATATGTAGATGGTCGAAATACTCAAGACACAGATAACGAATGATTTCACAACACACACTATTTCACAGTTAAACAAAACAAACTAAAACCTTTATGATTCCCACACTGTACTCAAATATACATGCATGAAATGGTGTTGTATTACACACAACGTAGATGCCTCACCTTATTGTGTTATTGCTACATCAACAAAGAGAAGCAGGGGGGAAATAGAAAAAAAAAAGCACAGGCACACTGTTAGCTTATCACATTTCACTCAGTTTGAATCCAGTGATTGGACAGCTGTTAGTCTGCATTCACACCGCTGACCACCACATCGTCACGTTACTGTTCACTGCTACTTGTGGCATGGAAAGTATTTCAGTGTTCAACTTTTGCTTCTGCAGTATTTCAGTAACTCTATTTATATTTTCTGTATATTACCTCACATAATATACTCTCACTTTCTTTTTGTCATTCTACAGTAAAAACAACAACCGATTTCCTCGTCTAAACCCACATGTCGTCCTCTGCTTGTGGCTGCTGTGCTCAGGTTTGACTGATTGAACATAAGACAAACTCCTGTTCTTCCCTCTTTTTCCAGTATTAACACTATTGCATTTAGCTTTGATCTGACAACGGAGGTGTACTCTCTGTGAAAGGTCCCTTTGATCAAATTAAAATGCCCCACTTAATCCATGTCAGGGTAACTTTATGTCTGGCAAAATAACTGTGCTTGCCTCCAGAATACAAAACAGCAGATGAATGAGCAACTCATCCAACATTTGTCCCGTTTTCAAAATGTCTCGATTTACAATGTGAATGTTAATCAGAAACAATAAATACAGACAGTTACAACAACATTAGCCCTTTTGGCAGACTCTCCCTCGTTTTCTGCATGTTTTGTCTCTTCATCATAAAGTGTTGGAGGAATCTTGAAAATCAAGCATTAGTAAATCAAATTTTCCAGACTAACAAACACAACATTTAATTAATTCATTATATACTCTTAAAGTACACGTTTACATGTAATACCTCCCACCAATGTTTCCTATTTTTTTGAAGAACTCAGCATCCCATTTCGTGTGTTTACAGGCATTTGTAAGGAAGTGTGTGTGAGACTTACTCTATAGTGCTGCTGTCCAGCGTCCCTGTGACATTGAGGCCGTAGCGGCGCTGCATGGCAGCGATAGCGGACTGCATGACTCGGGCAGAACGCAGCACTGACATTCTGGGGTCTGCAGGGGGGAGGTAGCCATACCTCTGGAGCCATGCCTGTGAACAAAAATATAGAAATAAAGAGGGAACGTTAGACATTACGGTCTAGTTAAAGATTTTAAATTCAGATGCTAATGTCTATGCAAAAAGTTTAAAAACATGAGGAGTAGTTCAAGTCTAATTGTTAAAGGAATAATCAGACAATTTGGGAAATATGCTTATTCGCTTGCCAAGCTTTAGACGATTGACATCGATTTTGGGCCTTTACAGTAAATATGAAGCATAAAAACTGGCAACATGGGAAGAAAAAACTAACCTGGCTCTCTCAAAAGCAACAAGTAATGCATCTGAGCATATAAAACACTTTAAACAAATGATATACTGCTGACTTTGCCGGAATAAAAAAAAAAAGTAAACCAAATCTATAGTTCTGCATGATCTATAACACCATTTAAAGGTAATGAAGATATAACATTATATGGGAGCTATGAAGACACAAGATCAGTAAATGACAGATCTATAGATACTTTTTTCAAAACCTTTTGAAAAAAGTCCATAAGCAGAAAGAGGGAAATATCTATCCCCGTTTATAATGCAGAATGTCATCTGTTATCATGTCATTTGGCTTGTCAGGGAAAAGCTCTGGTGTAATAGAGCTTTCAATGTCCATATAAAATCCTGCCAGCGGGAATCACAGCTCAGATCTTTGGACCAGTCAGGAGAGGGGGGATTGGCTGGGCTTTCCCACAGAAGAGGCTTTGGGGATTTGGATAGTCCCAGCCTCTCTGAATTCTCTCAGTCTTCACCATAAAAATGGTAAACAGATTCACTGGCTGCTGCATTTACCAACACAAAACCAACCAACCAATAAAAAGAGACCTAAATTGTATTGTTTGAAGTGTAGAGAAACACTGGCCTAGAATCGCAAAGACCCAATGAACTCAGAACTGTCAGGCTGCGCATTTGCCTCAAACCTTTTTATTATTCATTCAGCAGACCTGTGCTGTGAAACCTGAACGCTATTCTAGTACACAATGCTGTCGAGCTCCTTCAGTCACTGTGGAGGCCTGCTGCTCAGGGTAGCATACACACACAGAATGAAATTCACTAAACATGAAGGGAAGCATGGTGTGAGAGAGAGCAAGGAGAATGACAAACCATGATTCAACAAGCTTTTATTACAGTGAGTGAGCCTTGTGTCAGGCTCCGAGAGGCCACAACAAGCTCTTTAGAAACTCATTAGATGGGCTACATACGCAGAAAGTGCTACAAGCTGAGAAGAAAAAAAGATGCCGAATATGTAAAAGACTGCAATCTTTGTGATATTTAGAGGTAGAAGCATTAAAGTTTAACTGAACTTATATGCAAGTGGAAAAAGTTGATAAGTAATATTTCACTCAAAGGTGGTTAAAAGGTGAGTTTAGAGCAGCATCCTGTAAATGGAACTGAATTTTACAGCTTAGAGCTCACAGATAGTACATTTGAAGAGGGACGAGCGATACGGACAAATTCTAGTGGCACATCATTTTATATCATAATGGTGTGACACACAGCATTAAATGTGTAAATATAAAATGTGGGAATCGCCGAGTGTCGAGCCAGTAATAGAAAAGTTGTGAGTATAATAAATATAACGTTACAGCTAGTAGCCTGTTAACTTAGATTGGCATAAAGACTGGAAACAACTAATTTGACTCTATTCAAACACTTACCAGCAGCTTTAAAGCTCATTTATTGACACGTCTTTTTATATAACGGATAGATATGACAGTTATCTACCTTCGTATCTAACTATCTGCAAGGACAGTTAAATAGTGAACTATACCTTTAAAGATGTACTGGTAAAACAGTTCCCATAGATTTCTATAATTATAAGGAACTGATAGCTGTAAATTAGGTAGAGGTTTTCTGAAAAGGACTTAATAGAGCTTCAAATTATGCAGGAAACAGAGACAGAAATGACAAAACCTCCAGTTAATTGATTCTATTAATATGCTTTCAGTCACCAGCACATCAGCTGAACATGCAACAATAGAAAATGTGTCTATAGGTAAGCATTCAAATCAGTATATACAGAAACATTTGCAATACAATGTTTACTAAAGTGTAATTGAAGCACTTATGTTAAAGACGCCGCTCTGGACACTATTTTTAAACTCACCACAACAACCGAAATTCAAAAAAATGTCTCAGAGCGTCGTTTCCATTTTCTCCACACTTAATATTAAATTACATGGTTGTTTTCAGGAAACAAGGAAGACAGTTTTTTTTTGTGATAAATTTTGATTTTACAATAACCAAAATCCTCGAAAGACATAAGTCTTATATCATTATATTGATGATTTCTTGATTTATTAACCATCCCATCAAATGCACTGATATGCAAGTGTTTCATGGTAAATGCAGAGGAACCGACTGTATCTAAAGCAGACTTTCTCTCTGTAATTTAGCTGCACTGTGATTGACAACCTGACACTACCCACCACCTGTCTCCTGAGGACTGTAGGTAAGCACATGCACAGATTCACACTCTGCCGTAATGACATATCACGCACCACTCTTATCATGAATCACATCTCTTTGCACTTTTCTGCACGCCTCATATGTCGAGCTTTCCTCTACCTTTCCCTTGTTCATTCCCTCTCTGTATCTTCCTCTGCACAAACACACACACACACACACACACACACACACGGTGAGTTGTTGATAGCATTATGATGTGTGTCAGGTTTTTATACTCAATAGACCTCTGGGGAGAGAGGTGCGATTTTCATTCAGTTGCTCAGGAACTAAACTACACACGCACAGCACACATGCACAAACTTAGACAAAGACGCATACGCTCCTCTGTTGTCTTGCATGGATGGTGCTGTAATCTGGTTAAAATGTTGTCCCTTTGTACGGGTCAAGCTCCAAAAACACTGGATCTTACATTTCCCACAATGAAACATTATAGCATCTCTGTTAGATCCTCCATTCCTGGTAAACAAGCCTCATCTTTCAAACTTTCCAACCCCACCTAGTAACACAGGTTTTGCTTTATAAACGTGTAATCTTAAACCCAAGATGAGATAACCCCAATGATATAATCATGACATCAGAGGTTTTTTTCCACCAGACTTGACAAAGATCCTTAAGAGTTACAAGAGATATTACTCAGATATTTTTAGTAGTTTTTTTTTTTTACAAGACCAGCAAACTAATCTTTCAAATCAAATCAAATCTTAGTTTCAGGTTTATGAATTGTAAATTCTGACTTTACCGGAAACAACGTTCACATTATATCTTTACATCAAATTACAGGCAAACAATCATCTTAATGGCCCCATAACATGAAGCTGTTTGCAGCGCTTCATGTGTCCTTTTCCCACATCTTCTCTCCGTCATGTCACTCTACTGCTGTTCCTTTCCCTAATGTCTACTTTCCCTTTTCCTCTCCTGTAATCATCTGTCCCTCCCTCACATCTCCTCTGTGACATCGGAGGTTTTTTATTATAGCCACATTTGGCTTTGTACTAACCACTGCCCGGTGAATTCCCTAGTGTTTTTGGGGAGAAAGAAAAAAAAAAAAAGATACTGATGAAAACGTATACAGCTTAGACGTGGCACTGCATATTTAGCCAAAGAAAAATTCAAACAGTATGAGTTTTTCCCCTGCAGTCTTAAAGAATACAGCCTGACTGTGGAGAAACATTTCAATTCAACCCAAGCATCTGACTGGTTTTGAAAAGTAAGAAGATGAAGGAGACTGTGAAGACTTATTAATTTATTCTGTCTCCCGTTTGAAAAATGCACCACTCATACTAATCATACAGAAACTATCTATTCATTTTAACTAAATTTGCATCTTACAACAATGAAGTCTGTAGAGCACAGAAGATATTTATCTACATTTACAGATACATAGTTTTTCTGTGTTTTTAACACTGCACAGAACATAATGAAAATATGAAAACTATATTTTTTGCATTATGGGACTAGTATTATGTAAGTGAGAAGCTGCAAAGAAAACATAAGTATAAAGAGTGAGGTTGTGTGTTGTGCTTTCAGAAAATACAGTCATTATCAGATGAAGAGGCTTATTAGAGGCATCAGAAAAGAAGAAACAGGTAAACACAAAGTTGAGACTGTGTGTGGTTGTGTGTGTGTTCAGTGTCCCATAATGCAACTTTCCACAGCGACAGTAAACCCAGTCCTCTTAGTCATTCTGGTCACCGTCTCATCTACAGCTACATTCTGCAGATTAATCAAAATGTGGCTATTGATACTGAAATTGACTTGTGTTTTGTTCATGCAGATGTCGATATAGATTTTCAGATAAATGTCGTGCATACTGGGGCTGATTATAGGCTTTAAGAAGTATTAAAGCATCTTAGTAATGCACGTAAAGTTGAGGGACTTGCAAGAGATTAACATTTTGACCTTAGAAAACTACTGCAGATCAAACCATATCCGTCGAGTCAGATGTTCTATATCACAGCTGCACTACTCAGGCCACTCGTCACATTTTCAAAAGCAATAACTTTCCTTACAAACGCGTGTCTTTCCCTGATTCATCATTCACACAGAAAACCTAAAAATTTCAAGGTCAAACAGAGACAAAAGTTGCCATTTCATGAATCAAAATGCACACAGTTCAATACGAGATCCAAAGAGAGGCACGAGATCAAGGCTTCAATATATTTATGCTATAAAAACTTTTTTAAAACATTGAATCAAAGTCTTTGAATTCGGATGCCATCACTGTGCCAAAGTTTATAGATTATATCTCTAAAAAAAAAAAAAAAAAAGACAAAAATACACAGACCAAGAATTTATAAGAGGAAAGGGTCGATGTTGTAGTGCAAGTTTTTAAAAGTAGCGGAATACATGCTAATAAACAGCCACACTTTTATTAAAGCCTACAAAGCTGGAGACAGTGGCAAACTAAATGTTTGGGTGAATACAGAACAGCTGTCTGAGCTCTCTCTTTTTAAGACTTTCTCCCAGTGCTTCACCACTTCCAGGACAGTGACCTTTCATCTTCTTATTATAACTCTATGGAGAGCAGAGTAGATCGTAAAGATGTGTTTTGCTAAATCAGGACCCCACCTTTCACTCTCTCTCTCTCTCTCTGTGGTTATCTCTTTCTGTTTTTCTTTATTCTGCCCTTTCTCATTGATTCACTCTTTCTCTTCGTGATCTATGGATCCCGGTGTTCTGCCGATGTAAGGATTCCTGAGAACCAGAAGTTGTTTTTTTTTTTCAATAAGACAGAAATTCCTCAGTGTGCTCTCTTCACAAATGGATAACGAGGGAGCTTGTAAGCATAGTTCAATAGAGCCGCAATTACATGTTTGTGTAATAATAATGACACAGAATGGTAACCATGCTATATGTAGTGCTGCATTACAAGTGGCTCATTAGCCTGGATCAAAGTGGAAGATCCACTGGTGAATTGTCTGTTCTTTCCCATTTAGAGTTGACACACTGTCTTAAACCAAAGCTAAAATTGAAAACACTAAGTCACACTGGCTGACGGGGAACTCGGTGGGATTTCTCTACCTGCAGCATCAACACAGAGCGAAAAAAGGAATAATTGGATATGAGCAGAAAGAAATAGTTTGATATTTTGGAGAAACACTTTCTTGCTGAGAGTTATATGTCTGTTAAAGGTGAATCTTGAGTCAGAAGCTACTTAGCTTAGCATAAGATCGAGATGGAAATCTAGCGACCGGCACCTATAAAACTCACAAATAAACACATTTTATCTTGTTTAATCTGTACTATAAGGAGAGGTTGTGATTTTAAGGTGAGTTAAGTGCTTGCTGGTTCTCTCTAAGAACCAGCAAGTCTAAAATAAGCTAACAAGCTAAACTAATCCCTGGATGTAGCTTCATGTTTATAGTATCAATCTTCTCATCAAACCCTCAGCAAGAAAATGAATAGGTGCGTTTCAATATGTACTATTACATTGCAATTGGACTTCATCTGTTATAAATAAAAAGGGGTCTGCTAGAAACAAAGGGGATCAATGGTATGTCTCATAGCAACATGATGAGAGGAAAAACATGTATTTGACATCAGATAAAAATGTTTCTTATTTAACAAACCTTAAATCATTTCGGCACATTTCTTTGATCCAATCACACATTCAAACCTCAACTCTAACTTTAACCCACGCCAGGCATCAAATGAATCAAACTAGCCAAACAAACGGAAATCTTTCATGTGCAATTTGATCATCATGTTGTTAAAAACACAATAAGCACTTCCTGAAAGAGTAGAGAGCTACAGCATAATGAGGTTAAACCTCTCCAGAAATCATCACACTCTTGAAGTGGGAAGATAAGGAGTCCACCTGCATGCCCTGATGAAGGCTAAACTGTCTGAAATCCATCAGTGCCTATTTTTGGGCTCTCCACACTTGATTTCACTCTACTTTGAAGTAGAATTCTCTCTTGCTTCTGATGAAATAAGAGCCCGGCCTCACCTCACTTCTCTACACTTTCACATATTGTGCTTTTCCTTTTCACCTTCGTCACACTGCAGTATGAGAAAAACAGCTTGCGGTTTAAAAACATCATACAGCTACTCTTAAAGGTCACTTTGCTGCATTTACGACTATATCTTACTTAAAATTGAAAAATCTGAAACGAAATAGTTTAACACCCAAACATAACACTTTATAGGTGTAGAATAGTCTCTTAACAGCGAGACTAAAACCGTAAAATATTGTCATCTTGTGCAGCTCCAGATGCCTCACACAGGCCCTGAACCGAGGTGAGCGCTCATGTCCATAGACCACCTCTCAACCAGCTGTCTTGGCCCGCTACCTGACGAGCAGAAGGCGAGCTAATTAGCTGATGGGTGCCATCAAAAGGCCAACCTGTAAGGCGATGGAATCACTCTATTATGGATGAGGCGTGCCGCGGGAATTCTGGTCAGCATAGCACCAATAAGACTAGGCGAGTGGCGGCCGCTCAGCTCAGATCAGCTGATAGGAGCTCAGTCCCTCAGGTTACAGAGACGGGCAAGCGACTTGTGCTACAGATCACATGTGCATTAATTGTTTATGGTAAGTTATGGTCATGACAGCTGAGCTTTAGTTAAAAGGTGTGTGGGGGGGGAGCGTACTTTTGACATTAAAGTGACTTTAAAAAATGGCTGAAATTTTAATGAAAAGCCATATAGAAAAGTAACATCAGGGGAGAGACGAAGAAGACTCTTTCTTGGAAAATGCTACCATAAACTGTGTCTCGTACATTTAATTCAGTAAAACTCTGCTGTCACTCACCCTGGGGCTGACGATATTAAGAGGCAATTAGGCTTAGACTGTTTGGACCAAACTTTTAAACCATGCTTGTGATCAGTACATGTTTGCCAATGAATGAGCCAGAAAGTGAAGTGTGTTTACAAGCCTCAGGTACTCGAATGTTTATAGGCAGAATGGGACAGAGGAGATAAAGTGTGCCGTTTAAATTTAACAGTATTACTCACCAAAAGTACACATCTTGCATGTTTATAACAGTTTATATATATACACCTTAACTTTCTTTCATAATTCAGAAGGTCCCATCTTTTAGTGGCAACTTAACCTCCATGATAATGTTTCACAGTAGTTATACAGCAGATGTGTTGGTCAGATTGTGAGCCATGTGCCATTCAGCACCCTTTCACAAACACCAAGTGACAGGTGTGCCATTTTGTTTGACGAGTAAAAGTGTCCACGGGACAAGTTGCTGTTTAAAACTGCCTGCAAAAGGACAATAAGTCTGTCAACGAGTTCCTCTGCTGTGGTCCAGCTGATGCTCAGTCCTCCTGGTTTTCATTCCATTCATCTAATCTGTGAACAATTTACACTCAAGGATGCTGAGTGAATATAAATAACTCCCTGCTAAGATAGAAATCAGCCAAGAATGTTGCCCCATGTCCTCATTTTATACCACGAGTAACAGTTATTACAAACATAAGAAAGCAATTGAATCATTCTGAGTCATTATAGCTTCTAGCTTTGTCATTAGAGATTTATGGAGACTGTTAACAACAGAATTTATTGCTTTTTTTATCCAGTAAGAATATCCCATTTTAATGGGTCAACAGAAGCTAAAAACAGACAACTGAAGAGAAAACTTGCTCCACTGCACCTTTATTCAAAGGAGCCACTTACCACTAGTCCAACAATTAAAAAGATGCTTTGCACATTTCTACTGATATTGCATCCAGTGAGTCCGGAGCTCACAGCTACAGGTGACTCGTGGGAACATGATCCCAGCCTCCTGGGAAAGCCTGCCGCCTCTGACCACCCTGAATAATTCATCGGGACACAAGGAACCACTGCCGAGTATGCCAGGGTCGCCAAGGCAACCGCAGCCTTCCTGCCCACACCAGTAACCACAAACCCACACACATATGCACATAATTTTGACTGCTGTAGTTAAGTTCATACTGTATTTTCATTTGCATGGGATTCAGAAGAGTTAACATGACTTTTGACTGTACCAGAACTAACCTCTGCACCTCACGACCTCATGTGCATTGTGAAGACTGCAGAGGCTGAACAGGATGTTGCTATATATTTAGCCCCTGGTGCCTACACACATACACTGGAAAACTGCTTTATGCATACCATGTTCACCACCTAAGTGGCCCCATTAGGACAAAATGTCACAAAAATGTCACCCACAAATGTCACAATCTGATCATACATACTGATCAGAGCAGTGCCTTTCCAATGGATGCTCCTCAGATGTCGGAAAATAAAAAAAAATAAAAAATGCAGTATGCATACAATGGTACAAGAAAATTAGGCAGATTCATATTCAGCTACTGACTTGTGCTAATTTTGGAAAGAACAGTAATCACATCTTCAAACATGCTGGTATGCGATTACATTATTGCAAACAGAAACAGACCGCAAGAGTTGACTCACAAAACTGTACAGTGTGGAAATGAAACACACAAACACAGAGACAAATCCTTGTGCATACACACAAGCATTTCTGTCAACAGCTTAATTGACAGCCTTACATGCGATGCCTCATTGGCATCATCTAATGTTGCAGGTGTCAGTCACATTAAATATTTAACAGCTCAGTAAGCTGTGACCAAAGATGCAGCTCTGAGAGAGAAAGAATATCTGGTGACACACAGAGAGAAAGATTTAGGACAAAACACGACGATAACAAGTGGCTGCTGAGGGAAATCAGGTGTATGTGTGTGTGTGTGTGTGTCTGTGCGATTATGAATCATTTAAGTCAGTGCAGGTGTTGTGTATTTCTGTAGGATTGGGTGAACAGACTGACACAGGCACCCGAGTGGCTCAGAAATCTGCTCTGTTATCAAGCCAAATGACGTCAAGAAAGCTGCGCGAGTGTGTGTGTTTGTGTGTATTTGCAATACATATGACCGTGCAGTGAGAATTGAGGGCGAAGCACACAAATATAAAAACACTCGTGCGTGCGCCTGCATGCACAGAAATACACACAAGGTACACGCAGACATAAAAAGTGTATGTGGGAGGAAAATGTAGCTGCATGGAAACAGCAGCAATTTAACATCTACCTTGTTAAAGATAAGGGTGATGATCATTTCATTTAAATAACTGTTGTTTTCCCCTGTTCTGAACACTTACTTCTACGAGCATTGGAAACTTGATGCATTTTCAATTTAAGGCCATTTTGCACAACAGCGCAGAGTAGTTAAGTACCAGTGCTGATAGCCACCGTGGCACAGGAAAGAAAAAGAACATCAAAGTTCATTAACAGAAAATTCAAGGAAAAACACACCAAATGTACATGAACACTGTTTGACTGCCAAGTGATTTCTGGGAAACGCAGCGCCTAAAACAATATGCCAGTGAACGCTTATCACCAAAAATAGCAAATAAGATCTTTCAGATTATTTTAACACAGTTTTGGTTTGTTATGCAGTTACATATAAGCCTAAATTTAGTTCAGCAACAACCGTCTGAATCACAGAAATCTCCCACTTCTTTGGTCTGGTGACTGTCAGGACTGCAGCAGAGCCGAGAGCAGTGAGGGCGATGATGAAACCACTGCCCCCATGCAAATGTGACTGGGAAGACGGACCACCACACACACACACACACACACACACACTGCATGCTGAGTCAATTACATGGCGTAGCTACAAATGAACACATGCACAAACACTGAGCAGTGAGAACAAAAACCCATGCATGTAAGAAAATCCACAACACGTGGAAAACAGACACTTACACACAGACACAGACACACACACACACACCAGTTGCTTTCCATTATTCAGATGCCACTCAGAGGCCGAGTGTGCAAACTGGTAAGATGATCTGTGACAGGAATGAGGCTCTTCCATTCCCCACATGGTGACAACAGCACTAAGTAGTTTGCATTGGACAGGACTGTGCTCGGTGTTAGCAGAGTGCTGAAAACAGCTACAGTAGTTACAGTGGTATGTGATGGCTGAAATCCACATCATGATACTGATGCTACTAAACTCTCCATATGTAGAACACAAATCTTTTAATTTCCACCTACCAGCACATCTAAAGCTCATAAATGTCCAAATGTTGTTTAATCCCTACAAAACCCAACTGCAAAATAAATAAATAAATAAATAAATATTGGTTTGGTTTGTGGTTTTTAGGAAGTCACTTTAACCCCATGAGAAATTAAAGCAGCAAAGATTAGCCAATTAATCCACTGACAGAAAACTGAATATTTTTAGATTATAAACATTTGTTGGGACAAAACAAGACTTTCACCTTGGACGTTAGGAAACAGTGATGAGGCTTTTTACACCAATTTCTGACTAATCCAGAAAATAATCAACAGACTAATCAATAATGAAATAGATCGTTAATTGCACGAGGAATAGTTTGAGCATGTGGTTTCTGGATTGTGACCAGAAGTCTAATCAATTGTTTCATGATTTTAAATCCGTCAACCACATTTCATGGAAATCTGCTCGCACATTTCTGAAAAGATCTGATCCTTAGTGGAGTTAATAATTACAACCGACAGCTAGCAGAGTCGAGCCAAACTAGCTTTTATTAATTCATCCATCCATCTGAGACAGGATGTGTGAACAGATGGGAGTACACCTAAGCAACTTCTTGTTGTGCAGCAGATTATCAGATGACTAAGCAACTTCGCTTTGTCTCCGGTGAGAATAGTAGCATGATTCAAACACTTAATGTGACTCGGAGGGAAGCGCTGCACCTGATGCCTCGCTCTGAAATACTGAGTGTGACCAAGGCAAAGAGATGTCATGAGGCTTTGACGCCTCCACACTGTTGTTGTCTTGTTCCTGTAAAAAGCTACTGTATTGAGAAAAAAAAAATCATAATCACGAGTTAAAATCTCAAAACCCAACAGAAAGAAAAGAAGGTAAGACTACAGAACACAGACATAGCTGTGAGGGACACATTCTGGGATCATCAATCCAATGCAAAACCAGCAAACTTCATAACTAATAACTTCATAACTGCTAAATGGGATGTGTGTTTGTAAAAAGATTCTTTTGCCGTATTAGTGTAATTTCATCTGAACTTACACCGCTGCACACAAATAAGAAAAAGAGATTTAAAAATCCATTATTTCTCTTTTAATTACTTTGCGCTAAAAATAACTCAATATAGTTCAACTGCTTCCTCAGCCAGCCAACAGTATCTGACCTTGCAGAGAAGCATTCATAATGAATTCGCCGGCTGACACAAAAAAGTCGCCGGATTTTCACACAGAATCAATGTGGATTGAAACAGAGAATAAAACTCACGAGGAGATAAATGAAATTAACTTGTGGCTGTGCTGTTGTTGTTGACATTGTCTCATTTGCAGAGAAAATGACTCCTTCATAGAAGACAAGTCAGGTAAACAAAAGCTGAAGGGATTTCAGAAATATTTCAGGAGTGAGCACAAGCTGGCAGATCCATAGAGTTGTAGGTGTTACAAGTTGGTATTTAACTGTTTTATCACTTAGCCGCAGGCTGTACTTCAAATACAAAGAAAAAGAAAGAAAAGAAAGGAGAAACATTGTTGGGCAATAGTGGTAATACAGTCAAATCCAGGACTAAAGCTGCCATCCAGGAGGGTAACGTTCCCTAAAAGACTGTAGTCTGGCCAGCAATTACAGGGCAGGTTTTGCATGAACTCACACATCAAACCACACCTGTTATTTAGAGAAAAATACTCATCTTCCGCTTCATTATTACCCTCCATAATCTGTGGACACACAGTCATAACAAGCCCAGTAAGTGGCTCCTGCAATCAGGAGGAAAACTTCTCTGTGTTGGAGCCAATCGTGAACCAATATACAATTAACACGAGTGAAAACCTGAAGTCTCCAGTACACCTAGACTGAGAATGGACTTTATAGTGAGGGAGAAGACATCTTGTGTTCAGCAGTTAAACTTTGAAATTAACAATATTTGCATATTCATATTACACCGAGATTAATATTTTTATATATTCCTAAAAACAGGTGTGTAGAGGATCTTTAAAGTTTGCATAAGGGCATTGAGGGAAATGTCATTGACTACAAACATCCCTTTACTTCTGAGATACTTTGAACAATGATAATGGTTTAATTAGGCGCCGTAAATGACTCGCATTGCAATGTAAATGCAAACACTCAATGCTGTCACATCGGGATGCTAAAAAACATTTTGTCTGCAACGATAACAATAAACTGAAAATGCATCTTTTAAAGCTAAAGGTCTCGTGTCTCCTGTGGTTTCGCTCATAGTGGGCACATCTCACACATTTAGAAGTCACTTGGCTGCCACAGACCGAATTACATAACAATAACAATTCTGAGATCACTAAATCACTAGTAGATGACTAGCAGAAAACAGGAAGGATCATGACAGTGTTCACATGTACAGTGTAACAAAGAAAAGCGTGGGAAAGAGAGGGAGGATAGCAACGGATGGAGACGAAGACGTGGGAGATGTCAACTTGGGAACTTGAAATAAATACTAAAATATAATGATGATGATAATGCCTATGTATGTAGTAACTATATATATATATAGTTAGTTCTGCCTTGCAACAGTATAGATATGATAGTAGAGCATGGGTTCAGTAAAATACATCTACTGAGTGAAAAGAACGAGCCTCTATACATCTCTCTAACCGTCGTCCTCTTTCCTTTACGTGAGCTCGGACATTTTTAACTGAATGACCTGTAGCATCTGGACTGAATCTGCTGCCTGCCTCTCCAAAGGGAACGATGCAGCATGCCAAGCTTGCAAATCATGTGGATATGTGGACGTAGGACTTGAATGGCTGTCAGTACATATGCCAGGATGTTCCTGTGCGGTGTCTGTGTGTGTGCAGCCAAGTGTGAGAGACAGTCAGGGTGTGTGTGCGTGGGGGGGGGTTTGCCGGGCACGGTGTAACATTTTATGATACTTATGCATTCAACTCCAGCTAAATAAAGGAGATTGTAAAATAGACAGATTAAACCCAAACGTCACTTAATAGAGGCAAGCTTGTGTTGGCTCTGAAGAATCAGTAGTACACAAGCCTCAAGAGGCAGAAAAGTATTCTTACTTAAAAAGTGTGTTAAAGGTTTATTGCCGTAACACTTGTAGCCTGAAAACTTTTAACAATCCCTTGAAGTTGCAGATCAGGTTAAAGGCTCAGTTTGAAAAGAAACGTTTATTGCTCAGTTTAAATCTCATCTATCTGCCCACATTGTTGCCAGTGGCCCCGGAAGATCTGCCTCTTTTTTTTTTTTTTTTTCTCTCTCAGGAAATTAGCCTTTGAGCATGTGTGCTGCTTTTGATTTAATGACATAAGTGGTTCTAAAGTGGAGGTTTTCATGTCCTGTATAAAACAAAATTCAAGTCACAGACTCCTGAAAACACAAACATCTGATCATGGACCTACTCTGAATATTTACACTACTGGCTGCTTTTTGTTGTTGTTGTCTCAGTGTTGAATTGCATGGGTATGGTGTGTTTATGTGGGGAGATAACATAGTCAGAGTGGTCTCAGACTGGAGTCTGTCTAGTAGTCTTTTTAGTCACATTTTCTACACTGTGTTTGGTCATTCTTCTTCCTAAATACAAAGCACATAAAAAGGTCAAACAAAATTAAGATTTCCCTCCAGAATATATGTGTATTTTCCCTTTAAAAAGAACATAAAAGTGGAAAAAAAGGGGACAGGATGGGACTACAACCCAGCTGGACATCTCACAAAGACCCTGATTGTTGTTGAATCCTCAACACAGCATGAACACGGGCTACAATGTGACTCAGATAGGCTGTGAAATCACACAAAAAGAAATATTTCAAACTGAGAGGAGGAAAAGCGCGACTTATGATGTCAACAAATAATGGTCCCGCTCCTTACCTCCACACTGAACGGCTGCTCCTCTCCGTTCACGGCACATAAAATCCACAGCAACAACTGCAAACATAACGTCCCCATACAGCAGCTATTAAGACATCTATTGCGGAGCGCCAATAAAACCATAGTGAAAGCCCGCTTGCTGTCGCTTATTGTCTCTGTTCAGTTTTATTTACAGTCGATACAAACAAACGGGCGCCGGGAATAAATCCTAGACGTTTAACGGCAACATTGCTGAAGCCTCGGTGTCTCTCTTGCGGTGCCGAAAGCAAAGGAGAGAAGAGGAGAGAGGAGGAAAGAGGAGGAGAGGGAGAGGGGGACAAGGAGCGGATTCGTCGAGCGCTCTCGCCGCGGTTTCAGGTGGAGGTTATCCCCGGGGAAAGAGTCGCTGTTAACGCCTGCCAGCAGCCTCCCGGTCCCGCTGTCCCCGGGTGAGTCCTCCAGTACACGGGCCGTTGTTCCAAGCGGACGCGTCCAGTCTGTTTACTGCAGCGCGCGGCATAGCTCCTCGTTTTCAATCGCGGCTCGTACCGAATGCGCATGTGCGCACTGGCACGAGCGCCCCCATCCCGCTCCTCATCCAAACCCTCCTATAAAAACAAAAGAGCCAGTCTAAAAACAGTTTGTGTTTGAGATGTTTCTCTGTACTGGCTGTACATTAGCCTATAGGACGCTTTTTAATGTAAAACAAACACTCTAATAGCACTTCCTATCTTATATGTCACCTCTGTAACCCAGGACCAGTGTCCCTTTATCAGGATAAGACAACAGCTTCCGCTCATAATCTTCTAAATACACACAAAAAATGTCTTTATACCAATTTTCAATCATATTATGATGATACAAGAACGTAATGAGTTCGGTTTATTTTATGAAGAATTTAAAACATATAAGAGAAGCATAGTTGATGACTTATATTAGCTTAACTACATTGCCCTGTCATGTATGTTGTGTGTAGTGAGATGCACAGAAACACTGTCAGTTGTATGTGAATATAAGTTATTTAGAGTAAAATATGTTTCATATCTACCAGTAGCTACAAAACAACGTGTTATATTGTATTTCTGTTTCTCTGTGTGGAGTAGTTTACTTATTTATTGTGTTTATTTTATAGATCCTTCAAGTCCACTAGATGGCGATAAAAGGCCCAGTGCTCAGTTCAAGCCCAACCATAACCCTCAGCATAATATACTGTAAGTGAGTAATCCTACCCAGAAGTGTCCTCTGTGCCTCAGCACAGCTTCCAGTACAGTAGCTGATGACGGTGATGCCATCAGGGCTGTCACACTCTAAAGTGACTGATGTTTTTCAAGGTTTAAAGAGTCTGCTTTCAAAGGCAAAGCTTTACTCAAGGTCCCATCTTTTGTCACAATCAGTGTAAAGCATACTGTTATAAGTTTATGTAGCATAGAGTAAGAGTAGAAAATATGTTACATAAGTGCTGTCGACTGGTAAAAGATTTATACGTCACGTTGTGGCTTCATCATGATATATAAACAGAACAGTATCTAAAGCTTTTCTCTAATCTCCACGGATCATAAGGAGGGGTCACATCTAATGAGCCAGATCAATGATTTTCCACTTAGACTAACACCAGGGGATGAGGGGTAAGTGTGTGTGTGTGTGTGTATGTGTGTGTGTGTGTGTGCGTGCCACAGCCAAGTTAGGTGAGCCGCACCATTAGCCCGTTGATGAGGTTTCAATTTGCACACATACACACAGACACACACCACCCTCCTCTGAGGAATTCTCAACCATCGCACTAAATGGAAAACTCCATTTAAAGTTTTGAAATACACCAGCACAATTATCTGTTCGACCCCCGAGTTTCTGTAGGACACAGAGGCGTGTTTAAAACAAACCTCATCAAGCTCACTGTATAAGAAAGCCATACTGGGATATTAGTAGCACAGTTTACATACAGGAAATCAATGTACATCACACACCTCCTATACACAGTAAGTGACAACAACTTTCATGTGCAGAGCCAAAGCAACAGTAAACTGAACTGCTAAATATCTGCTAGATGTGTAATGTTAATGCAAATCCTCAAATTAGATAAAGAATTGTTTATGATCATGAAAAGAAACTTCACATACTAGTTAGTGATGGTTTTTTTCATTTCTATTAATTATTATGATCCTGACAACATGATGTATTTTCCATCCAAAGCCATCAGTCTGCCACTTCTATCAGCTGTCAGACTGATTCATTCATTAAATATTCATTTAACTGCCACATAGACACAGTAACAGAGGGAGCTGTCTTATCTTAATACAAGTATCCATAAAAAACTATCCACCACCTTAATAAAATCCAGGGCTCTGACCAGATCACTGGATGCTACTGGCTAATTATGTACTCTAAGCTGAAAGTAAAGTTACTTGTTGAGATATTGAACATTTTTTCACTAAATTCGTTTGTGATTTGTGCAGTTAAGGAACAAAACTTCACGTGTAAATGTCCCCGTAAGCTTCTGGGTTTGTTTCCAACCCACGACATCCAGATGTATCTCACAATGTCATTGCTCACATTACTTTTTATTAGCACAGAGCTACGCGAGCAACCAGAAGGCACATGGATGGGTTATTTTCTTTACTTGCATCCCTTCATAGTAATTCCAATGTGTTCTATCTCAGAAAACATCTGTGTGACATGAAGATGATGCATTGCATCTGGTTCAATATTTGTTGCCGAATGAATTGTATAAACAGTCGCCGCACAGACATTGTTTCCTTTTAGGATTGATTCATTTTATTATGTTTAACTGTGAATCAGTGTAACGATAATGTAGTGCGGAAGTTTGCCTTCCTGTCTTTGTTATCGTGTGTTCATTTACAAGTTTGTTGGCTGGTTAAGTCATTTTTCTCACTTGTTTCCTCCTTCCCTAATTCTCTCACACTCACCGTCTCTTCCTCTCCTCTTCTTAATGATTTCCTCTCTCACTCGATAATCCTGAATACCCTTTTTTGAAAGGGTTCTGGCCCTTTCCAACTGGTCCTCCCACCAGCACAGAGCTTTGCCAGGATCCTCAAAGCCTCCCTTTTCAAACATGACTCTGTCTCATAACTGCTGCATCTGCTCCCAGTCAGACCTCCTGGATCTCCTGGCAGCATTAATCCAAAGCCTCCCGTCTGTCTCTCGTTCTCTCTGCACAGAGGAATAAAGAAAAGAATAGGAGAGTAAGACGAAGAGAGACCAACGATCTGCAGTGGAGCACTGGTTGGTAATTTAAACATTCTTGAGCCTATAGTAATTTTGTTTTCCTGGGGATGAGTCATTTATTGGTAAGATATTTGGCACATGAGTTTTGGAGGTAAATCTTGTCTTTAATCAGACATCATCTTTAACTTTGAAGTTGGGTGGGATCACAATCAGATCACATTTTCACTCCAGAGGAAGCTTCAGTGTCGGTTTGGAAGCACAGTGAGAAGCCGCCCTCTCAACAAGGTCTCGGATTGATTGCTGTGTTATCGTATGGCCAGCTGAAGCCAACTAAAAGGAAAAACCACTCCAGTAAGAAATAACTGCTCTATTCAAACAAGAGTCTTTTTCACAGCTTGGACCATTTGCCTTGGGTTTGAACCCAAAAATAATTTCGGGGTGTTTTTATCCTCACAGGGTTGCTTTCACTCACATGAAAATTGTACCAAACCACAATTTTTCGTGCCATTATTTTAGATTTGATTTAAAAATGTTGTTTTGTGTAGATGAATAAATCTAAATAAACATTTTTAGATGTTCTTTGGTTCCCTTCGTTTAGGATTACAATGACCAAACATCACCTTTCATGTCAAGTTATTGTAACAGCTCTACTATATAATTTCACTTCTTCTATTAGCTCTTTAATCTTTCCACCTTTTTGGTGGATTTAAAAATTTTTGCTCATATGGTCATTGAGTTAAATAGAAGACAGACATTTTCGGCCCAATTTTTCACCCTGGTTCTTTTCCTTTCACAGATCAAACTTTGGTCCCTCAGCAGTTTTCATACATGCATAGTGCAGTGTCATACAGAAATGGCACTGCACGTGCACTGATGTACACACACACACCTGGCTTTGCTATTTTGAATGAGTGTCTTGGCTCAGTTCTCAGGACCAAATGACACAGGAAACCAACACATCTCCGGCTCCTATCCTCCCATCACTGATGCGATTGCACACACTTCTAGAAAGTTTTGACACAAGTCAGAGTGCTTGTTTCCATTAACCCACCCATGACACCACAGTCCGTACCATGTGGCTCAAGCTGGCTTGTATAAACTTTGGACACAAAGACATACAGACAAACAGCAGAAATGGGTCGGCTCGGTATAAAAATAACCCGATTACAGCGCACGCGTTGCCATCGCTGTGAACAGACTGGATATTTACATAATAAGCTTAGTCGTGCAGTCGGTTTCACACCAGCTCACACCAGCAAGAATCCAGATTCGCTTTGCCGAAGCAATAGAGTCACCGTTATCTGTGTGCAGAGAGGAATATGTCTGACATGCATGTGCTTCGCCCACTTGAGTAGACCACTTCACTACTGTAGAACCACAGCTTGATGTAACTTGGTTTAGTTTACCGAGAGCAATGCATGAATGAGTTGAAGCTGTTCAGACAGGGGGGTGGTCATTTGACTTGGCAGTACATCGGTTGAGGACATACGGGGAGGATGGTGGATTTGTTGGCTTTAGAGCCTCAGCGGTCTCTTCACTGATGAAAGCAAAAGCAACCAATAAGGGAACCTGCATGAAGAGACCGTAAGATAAAAAGGGAGAGAAAAAGAGACAGAAAGAGTGGGTGTGGAGTGGGGCTATGAAAAGATAAGCATGGAGTAGTATACATTTATGTGAAATGCATCACTGGAGGCTGGGAGGAGTTGTTGGTCCATGATGGGACACAAACGTTACTACATATACACTGTATACATATACTAACTACTTCCTATATTAGCACTGAATGTTAGCATTGGGTGTATATCATGCAGATTTGTTCAATATGAACACAGTTCTCACAGGGATACAATAAACAAAAAAATTTAATCAGATGTTTGGACATAGAAGCCTGTTAATATTTTGGATTCATACAACGTGAAAGGTAAACTCAGTAAAAACCTGCCAACACGTCACCCACACAGCTGCCAATCAATGTACTGTATACCTCCTATTAACATATATTGATAGTATCAGGTAACATACAGTACCTCTGTAATTTCTAGATGGCCACTGCAATGTGGAAAACCTTGTGCAATACCTCCCCATAGATCTGATAAAACTGTAAGCCTCAAAGTCAGGGCAACGGAAACTAATTCACCACACACACACACAGACACACACACACAAGGCTTTGAGATTTTCCCTCGTGATTGGTTGTGGTTTCAGCGGTTCTGAAGGCCAAAATGTCTGCTCTGCACCAAAAATGTTTCCACCCTTTCTTTACGGGGTAAACATTCTTACCAAGCACTTGCCCAAAAAACTTGAAACTGATGTGTGCCGCAAAATCGGAAGTAGGTCGATTGGCGCTGTTGGCAAGCTCTCTCTCTCTCTCTCTCTCTCTCTCTCTCTCTCTGGCTCAGTGTGGCCAACACTTTCTTTTTTCAAACTTGTGCTTGTGGGAATAAAGCAGACTGATGCCATAACAGAGCTGTTAATAACTTCAGTGGGTGAAACTTGGAGGGGAAGTGCAACACTAAAGAAGGCAATGGCCACTTCCCATCTCCTGCATTTTATAATACAAAAGATATACTGCGTGTAGTTTGTGCTGAGGCAGTGCGTCGTTTGCATTGGGTATTTTTGCTGTGACCTACAGTTTATGTTTTTACTGGATTCAATGTAATGATTAGTCATAAGGTAAAAACGGCAATAACTGACTGTTGATAAATACTGTGTGTACAACTCCAAATGATCCAATAATATTACAAGCAGCAACATCACACAGTATTTTGTACAGAAAAAAGAAATATGATGAATATAAATTACTGCCCTCAATACATTATTTATAGTTGTCATTTTTATTTTTATTTTTTAAATGTTGTGGTGAAGAAGCACAAAATGCTCTAGCACAGTAAGGCAGTGCTGTTTTCCATCTGATCTATAATTTACCAGTCAGGGTCTAATGATATCAGCACCATCTTCCTAAAATGTCTGCGGGCGCATGATCGTAATAAAGAAATCAGAAGTTGGACGTGACCTATAGGATTTTTGATATGTTAATAGGCAGGAATTACTCTCAGATGGATCAAACACCTCCCGCATTGTGGTCATCCACCTCAACGTACTGCTGAATAAAAGCTGAAGGATGCAAGTTTCGGCAGTGAGGGGAATGCCACAGCAGAAAGATGAGTAATGCACTTACCACCCATTTTGAGAAATTATGATTGATTATAGCTCCAAGAAGCGTTTCTCACACCGGTCTTCTGTGAGCATTAAATTGGTTCTTGGCTCTGGGCAAAGAACCATTTCACACAGGAACATTTTATAGCGGAGTGTACTGCAGAAGTGGGTTAACCCTAGACCTGTCCCTGTTAGCACATGAATTAATACAATGTTACACTAGATTGGTTTTATTCTTATTCTAAGTATGACTGGGGTAACCCAACTGTCAGCACAGATTAGCCTGTAGTCTGAAAGAGTGAACACCTAGACCCTCCAGACTGTAGACAGGCTCAGGGCCGGTCAGAGCCGTGTATGACCAGGTTCATGTAGTGTGAAGCAGTGCAAGACTTAGCAGACAGAAAGTTTCTGTCAGTTTAGCTCAAGGGAGGGAAAGAAAATGTACAGGAACTGAAGTCACTTACAACAACAATGCCTATTTAAACTGACAGCTTGCAACAGTTCAGATCCCCAACTCCATCTGCTCCACGCACCGACAAATTGCAATAGTATACCGGGAGAAATGTTAAAAGTATACAACAGCGTATTGCTGCCACCGCGTAAAAAAGAACTGCTCAGCTTCTTGTCATGATGAGAACATTTTGCTGGACTTTTGTCTTATTCTTGTCATGTTTATTTCACTTTATGTCACCGCCTCTGTTTTGTGTTCACTCTCCCTTTGTGGCAATTCAAAATAAAGCAGTAAATCAACATAGGACTGTACAATAGCAAGCTAGACAGCTTTTACAACTCTCTCATATGAGGATATTCACGATTATCCCAATAATGAAAAATTCACCACCATAAAATTGTGAGTGAGTGTTTTATTTTATCCCAATCCGTGATACACATCACTACTATGGAGCATTGTACCAACATTGTACCAGCCAGGCAGGTAGCGTCTGTTTATCAGCTACCTGTGTCAAGAAATGACACTGATGTGAGCAGTGGGAATAAACCAAAACCAAAACTATGAGCTGAAAGATGCTAGAACACTGATAAAAGCTGCATCGTTAGTTTATAAAAAAAAAGGAATATTTTTTTCCCAAAAGCTTTTGTGTTTCTAACATTATTATACGTTCATTATTCTACAGTACTGTAACGATGTATTTATTGCTGGTAATGTTGGTGAGCCTGTAATTGAGTGTTCCAGTAAGGAGCTCCAGAGACAAGTGTTAGCTACATGTCTAAAATGTAAATGTAAAAAAATGTAATGGGCTAAATTAGCCCTGGGCCAAGAAGCTGAAAATACACCATAGGAAAACCATTATCCTGCAGATGCTTCTCAGATGAATGATCACATTAAAACAAAGGTGTTATGACATTAGAGGCCTTTAAAAATGTTAATTGTAAGCAAAAAGCCTCGGGCTTTCAAAGGCAAAAAATTGCTTCAACAGTTAAGAGACACTTTATAGGAAATCTATGCTGCACATGTAAAGCTGATATGAAGTTAATGCAAATGCGTCTTGTTAATAAGCTGGGTGCATTGGGAACACCGGTGAGGAGTCTGGGGAAGTACAAAGGTTTTTGGTATTATGTTTTTTTTCTGTGATATACAAGAACATACTCCAGACTGAAACCTTTGCCAACTTTCAGATGATGCAAGTGGAAACACTTCTGGGAGCAATAAGAGGGAAGGAGTGGGGCCTCGCTGTGCTTGTTAACACTAAATAATTCAATCCTAAAAAATATTTCTTTTAAAGAGCGCACCTGCAGCTCAGACATTAAACTGACTGCCAAAGAAGCAGAGTGTGTGGTGTCAGACAATTCAGAAGGGATATGGCTCTCTTTCTGTTCACCATGTTGCCTACTTTCCACATGTTGTCAAATGCCCAACCGGGGAAAGTACACCTCAGTATTCATTTTAAGCAGCGTACACCACCAGTAGCAACCGGAGATCATGCAGTCCATATGATCTCATCATGTCCTAAACAACACTATAGAGAACCACATGGGAGCCTCACAGATAACAAACAAATATACGAAGAGTGTGTGTGTGTGTGTGTGTGTGTGTCAGAGAGCAACCTGGCAGCGTCACCTCTTAGACAATGTGTCATTTCCTGGCAGCCCCCCTACACACACACATCACAGGAAGGTCACCTGCTGCTTTTCACCCTGACTCATAAACGCATGCCAGCCGGGGTGAAGATGATGTAGTTTTTGTGTTTATGCATGTTGCATCTGTGTTGGACCCCCTCACAGAGGATGTAATAGGTCACATTCTCTGATATTTTACTGTATGTCTGTATATCTTTTATAATAAGAATAAAATCGATCCGGTCAGTGTGATTCTCTTCTGGCACGTAAAGCATGATGACGGATTACATACTACACTGCTTGGTTTAAACTGAGAGTTTTGATGCTTTGATGAGAATATATTTTAAAAGACAAACATAATTCAAACATAAATATGCTGCTTATGAGTGCTTTAAGCAATTGATTAGCACTAAACCGCCCAGTATCACTGAGTGTGTTGGAATAACATTCGTTTTGCATGTATTCACGCAATCTTATGATGCTGCTAGAGTAAGATCAAAGTTATATTCATGAAACAACCTTATGACCCAAGAGGAAAAAGATTTATAGATACGGATAGAAGTTATGGCATCAGACTCAACCGTGTGTTTACACAGAGACTGTCTCTAAATGACTAATTAGGAAACTACAGGTTTGTGGATTGTACTAGTACTGTTGATAACGGGTGGGAGAGCAGTTTTTTATCCTCCGTTTGGGTTGTCTTGAGAGCAAAGTGCGGGTCAGCAATCTCCACCCGGAGGATGATGAGTTGGCCCCAATGAACAGCTCACAACATGAAGCGGGGCCATGTGACATAAAAAATGCCACAGGAAATAAATTCTGCCAAAGGGAGCTCTGTTGTCTGTATTCTGCGAGGAAAACAAATCAACTGTATTCATGATAAGAAGATACATTCATTTGAAAGGTCAGGCATGTCTCAAACAGACAACTGAAGATATTTGCAAAAAATCACATCATCTATGTATTGAATATTTTAAAGCTAGAGGGTCTCCAGAAGGTGAACAAACATACATAAGTTCTGTAAGTACTGTTGCATTATTAATATCTTCAACAACAACAAAAACGTGAGAGAAAGATAACATCACACATAATCCATCATTGTGGAAGGTGAAAATGCACCCTTGCATTTTAAAGTTCCTCCTGTGAGATCCTAAGCAGGTGATTTTACAAGGTTTCTTGCTTTCTTCTGACACTATTATCATTATAATATGCAGCCCCTATCCACCTATTTATTGGGGCATGTGTGTGTGTGTGTGCTTTTCTGTGTGACTTGATTTTCGAGACTCATCGAGTTCATCATCATCATTAATCATCACCATTATAAAGCAAACAATAATATCGGACATTGACAATTCTTAATCGCTCCCATTCTGTCTTGTAATGAATCCAGTGACTGTTGTCCTCCACTGGTAACCTCTCACTGAGCCAAACTGCTGCTGGCATTAGCTTGCTATCTTACTATCAATGCTGCATATTGCTATCTACATTATTATCCTTTTGACACAGCAGCACATGGGTGCTTAAAGCTGTATCTAAAACTATGAGAGGGAATCTGTTCATGCTGTAATCAATGGCTAATTACCATCCAAGCAACAGAGCCAGTAGTTTGGACAGCCAGGTTGAGTTGAATTATCTGATTGGCTCTTTTACGATTTGTTTGGTAGTTATAGAGGGCCAAAGCCAGCTGCAGGGTAAATGTTCCAAGTGGGAACAATATAATCACTCTGCTGGTGCCACAGGACCACACGGGCGCCAATGTGGTGGGTGACAGGGAGGTTTTAAAGAAATGAAATAAACATTCTCTATATCCAATGTTTCCACAAAATGTATTCTCAGTCTCAGAGCAGCAGAATATTTTAATCAGTGTTCCACTTCCTGAATTTGTACACCAGTCGTCCATTACTAAGTTCTTTAAAGTCAAACTTAAATCAGACAAAAAGATTAGAATTTACATTTTTATTGGACAGAACAACAGTCCGCTTGCAAAAAGCTTTTGTCAAATAAACCAAATTCCGAAAAAAACAAAAAAAGACAATAAATAAATAAAAAACCCTAGAAGGGTTGGTTTGCCCTACTTATAATAACCTGATTGTATGTGTGAAGTGTTACATTAGAATCTTTGGCTCAGCGTCACTTTCTCTTTCTGTCCATCCCTCCATGTTTGACAGCCTCTTTGATTGAGATCACGCTGTCATCTGCTTTCAATGTTACTCACACTCAGAAATGGGACATGTCCCTCCCACCGCAATCTGTCTCTGTTACCGAGCTGACATTGGGGAGAGACTCTCTCTCTCTCTCTCTCTCTCTCTCTCTCTCTCTCCCCCCTCCCTCCACCCACTCGTCATTTGGTGCCCAGATGGAGCCGTTGCAGGCAAAGGAAGCTTTAGCTGTGCACCCTACTTTCTGCAGAAAAAAAAATTGCTGCAGGGCAAAGAGAGAAAAAATATCAATGAAGACCTTCAGCTATTATATGTGTCCAATACAGTAAGCAGATAGGCAGAGTTTCTTTTAACATAAAGTTTAATGATAGAAATTAGATTCCTGATATGAAATGTATAAACATGACGGTTTTCTTGGCAGCAATGCCAAATTGCAAATATATTTACATAGATTATGGGTATTATATGGAGAAAAAAAAGAATACTCCATACATTTTTAAACTTCTACTTTGTTGAGCCAAGTTCTGAGTCCAGAGTTCAGAACCTCCATCTCCAGCAGTCATTGCTAAAAACAGCTTGAGTTTACCCACATCATATTAGAGGATTTAAATTCTGACTTCTGACTGATTTAACACTGCCAGCATGAGAGGTTTCCTCGCAGTTTTGGATATGTTTTATACATTTGGGAAGTTATATAGATAGATATGATGACTAAAGAAGCTTGTTAAACGTCTGCATGTTGAATAAGCTATTAAATCTGTAACAGGTAATTTGTAAAACATGAATTCATGACTGTGATATTTGTAATGCATATTGGACACTCAGTTTATTATAGTTCATGTACAGAACATGAACATTGTGAGTACTTAGTGGAGTTGAGAGGAACACAAAACTCTCTGCCCTCTGCAGAGGATTAGAAGTCATATTTACCTCTTGCTAGTTTGTTGTAATTCATAACCTTAATACATATGTTTTAAGCCCTTTTGTGTATTTAGTCATTTGTAATATTGGTATGAAAGTCTAAACACAGTGATATAGCAGAATAAAAGTGCCCAGCTATTAACACTTTGGTCCTGTGCAGCCTGTGATTTGCTCACGACAGGACTCAACCATACTGAAAAAGCATGTTCTCCTTGAACAAAGGCACCTGGCTCAGCAATGTAATAATAATATAACATGCACTGTATGATCTGTAAAGGAAGTTGCTCACTGTGGAGATGAAATGTGCTTCAGCATGCTGTCAAAAAATGAAAACAACAGAGGCAGAGAGAGGGAATCCCATCAGGGAGGAACTGGGGAACTTGGATTGGATTACAGGTCATTTTCAAAACATATCCTCCCTCACAGCCTGTAACAGGCATCAGCTGTATCTCCCAAGTTCTCAGCAAAGATGAGCGTTGTACAGCTTTTTTTTTTTTTTTTTTTTTCCCCTCACTCGACAACATTCAAGCTTAAACCAAGGCCAAACATCTGGCTTTGGAGGAATAGCGGCCCCTCAGATCTTGGATGGATGAAAATGTTCCTGAATATTACATTATTCGACAGCTTTGTTGAATACTCAATTCTGACTGTCAAGTTATAAATTTCTTCAGTAAGTAGTCATGTAATAAGCAGAATAACGTACAGCGAGAGGGTCATTATTGTAAAAAAAAGACCCCAACAGGGACTAGATAACCCTGAAGGGGCTGTTACATATTTACTCTAAATATATTATATTTACTGGAAGTAGTCATTTTGAGTGGGAAATATAGTAGAGTAGTATGAGAATCATAGAAAACATATCAGAATTGAGATACATGTATACAGATAGTTACAGATACAATTGTGGTGTATAGCCAACATGAATAATAAAAAACTTTAATCCACCAGTAAAATTCCTGCTATTTAAAATGATCAGACTGCTTTCTCATTTGCTCTGATTGCAAACATTCCCTGTTTCTGTGTGTTTAGAGCCTATGTAGCAATTCCAAGGTCAGCCTGAGAGTTTGTTAAACCTCACTCCTGTTACAGTTCATGCTTTCCAATCTTGTACAGCACATGAGGAGTTTACACGATAACAGTGGCTGAACGATGACAGTTCCTTGATTTCAGACAACGGTAGACAAAAGCAGGTTTCAATTCTATCTGTCCATCTTAGAGGGTACGAAAAAAAGAAAACCTTCTACGTATTGCTCTAAGAACAACTCCATGCACACCACTTTAACAAGGAATCCGAAGCTTAAATTATGGTTGCTAAGCTATATTTGGACAATTACACTGAAAAAAAAACCAAAATCAAGTCCAAAATCACCTGTCCTGACTGCAGAGAGCTTGCCAAGAAATTTGAAAAACTTTGATAAACAAGAATAACTACATTTTGGAAGCAGGGCCATCTACAAATCATCTGGAAACTGAACAGAATAAAAAGTCTGTGGCCTATTACTTAGACATTATTACTCAGGCCCCCCTGGTTATTAATAGCACATTTCAGGATTTTTTTTATAAATCCCTCTTCACCTCCAAATGAAATAATGGCTCAAGAGGATTTAATGGCATACTTGGACACAAGTTTTCTCCCTGCTGTGTCAGAATATGAACACTAGCTCGTCCAAATGTTCACTTTACCAACGAGGAACATTGGGAGGCCATTCAGTTAATGCCCTCTGGCAAAGCACCTGGCTTAGGCAGGTTCCCATTAACATTTTATACAATTATTTGCCCTGCTTTATTGCCTCTAATCAACAGTCATCTGGAGGAAGATAGCACAAGAAGACACAAATGAACTGGCAGGAAGTCCTCTAAGACTGTAATCTTCAAAAAGCGGCAACAACCCTTTATAAGGCTGAACGTACTGGCCGGAGGTGTAGCTTCACTTTCACATGGCTCTACACCACATAACTCCTCAGGTTATCTATAGGATATGTGAGAAAACCGAGAACAAAAGTTATCCAAGGGTGGAACGTTCTTTAAATCAGCTACTGCTCAGTATTTGTGGTGGTGAGGTATCAATTGTTTAATTTATCTAACTGGCTGCTTCATTTTCTAAGCAAACACGCTAAAAAAAAAACCCCAAAAACAACTCAGTTTCCAGCATCTCAAATATGAATATTTAATGGTTTTCTCTGACATTTCTGATAGTTTGGGGGATGGACTGTTGGTTAGGTGAAAAAGCAATTTAAATTGAATTTTAAGTTAAAGCTCATGTGTTAAAAAATGCATTTGATGTAGCAGAGAAATTCTGAGCAACGCACCGCAGTATCAGCCTCATATCACTCCTCCAGTCGAGCTTCATTCTCTTGCAAGTCAACCTTTTCTTTTAGAAGTTTCATATGTTGCTCATCCTGTTCTTTACCCAGAGATTTCTTTCAAATGGCTGATCCGCAACATAATCTATTATATATTATATTTATAAAGACAAAAATGCACTTTTATCAATCTGTTTACTATTTGTAAGACTGTTAGACATGAGTTAGAGATTTGATACAATGAACCAACAAACTGTGCATCAGTACAAGCTGAAAGTCTACCATAGAGTTTTTTTTCTCTGAAAAATATGAAAAGGATCATAAAACAACAGGTTGCTCCTCAATTATTTTTTAATCTTTCCTTTAGGCAAACAGTTTGAGATACACTCAGAACTTGTTGAAACCTTTTATTGATGCTATCACTGCTGCTTGTGTATCACTGTACTGGGAAAACTTTTAAGATGATAGTGCACCGATGACAGCAATAATAATAATAAGCCTAATCTTAATACGCATAAAACACTGCAGGCAGGAGGCTTGAGGAAAAGAAACGCTCCTAATCATCATCAATAAAAACCTAACATACTGCTGCTTGTGTAGTTATGCCAGTTATGAGGGGACATGAAGATTTTATGGAGTCAAAGTATGGTATGGCATAAAAATCAAGCTGGTATGATTGCCTTAGGGGGAGTGTTTTTATATCCAAACCCTGTGAAACCTTGGGAAATTGGACACACTGGGGGGCTGTGGGTGTTTTCAACCCCAGATTGTCAGAATGAGTCCCATCTTCCTCCACTCCTGCCAGCCCTGTAGAACGGGGTCATGGTACAGTTATATTGAGTAGGATTTGATTCTACAAGCATGACACTCACTGGGTAGGAAAGGTGTCGTCAAGGAGACTGTTTACAATTTAGCTCAATGTATGAAGTGAACGGTACCTCTGTTTCAGAGGTCTTGGGCAGTCTTGCCACATTTGATATTAACAGTAGAGACTCAAACTCAGTTCTTAACAATCCTGTGTGTCTCAAGGCTGGTTTGTCAAGGGCGAGTCAGCTGTAAATCTAAGTAGGATGGTTGGACAGCTCAGTCCTGTCAACAGCCTGTGACTTTATATATATATATATATATAGACCCCTGATGAGGCTTTCTTTGACCTGTCACTATCTCATCTCACTCTCCTGGTCTTTATTTCTCTCTTTCTCTATCTGGTCTCTGAGTCTTGAAAGTGACATTTCTAATGTCAAAGGTCACCACATAAGACGTAACTCTAACCCGTGTGTTGTCATCATAAACACAGTGGATGCGTTGCACATTTTGCTACATCACATTACAGCATTTTATAACACACTGTCTCTAGTGATTAACGATGACTTCACCAGACAGTCTCATTAGGCCAACTAAGGGGTTGGTTCTTCCGTGTACGTATCCTTGCTTATAACTGCAGACTCACTAGGTTAATTGTGCCACTCAAGGGTATCACTGCCTTATTCTTCATATGACTGATTGGCTCGATGAGACACTCGATGAGAATTCCATCTATTCAGAGGCCCCTTGGGGTGAAGAGGAGGACATGCTGGGGATATAGGGCTATATATCCATTTAAAGGTCACAAAAGAGGGCTGCATTTGCCACAACATAGCTCTTTGTTGAAACATCCTTGAAGCAGAATAAAACTGGAGATGTATGTCAGTCAGATGCTCCAAGGTTGCATGATGGTGTTTACAGGATGAGAAGTGATGTTAAGTTTAGCATCTGATTTTGATGATTTAGTCTTTTGTAAATGTATATTACTTTTTTAGCAAATTTTAGTCCTTTTTTTTAGTCATATTTTAAAAAAAATATATCATTTCAGGCTAGTTCTCGTCAATGAAATACATTTTGTTCATTATAATAATGTCTATGGGCTAAAAAACAATTATGTTTAGGTTTTCCCCCTTAAGGTTTATGTGACCTTCATTAAACAGAGTAGCGAGGTCACGAATGGCCGCTAGAACGTTTTTTGCACTGTAGAACAAACATATAGGGGACGATTTAAATGGTTAACAGCCCACATTATTCATATTCATTCTTGTTGACAGCCTATGAACACAAAAGATAGCCATCGCAGTAAACATACCATAATTGTGGTGTGTTCCAGCTGTTTTGCAGCTGCTTCTGGTCTTTTTTTTCTTTATCCAAGAACCAGTAACATTAGCTGGAAGAGGAATAACATTACTGAAATGCAAAATGCTGCTTAATGCGGTACGAAAAGTCAATCAGCGTCATCGACCTCTAAAGGAGAGATATTATAGGTGGTGTGTGATGTCGCAGATTCATGCAGGTTGTTGAATAAAATAGTAAAAGTAAAAGTTATTAGTTTTATCCATTCATCCTTCATTCACATTATTATTTAGTTTTAACAAAAAAAAAAATCTGACAATTTCAATATAGTACTCGTTTTTAAATGTGACCTTTGTATTTAGTTGTAGTCTCATTTTCAAAGACAAAGATGTCATTGACAAATATCTTTAGTCATTTTTAGAGAGGGAGCTTATGAATGTCGCCTTTTAACTCCTAAACGGGTACATTTGTAATGGTTACACAAAAAATGTCAAGAAAACATAAACTAAACACGGCAATGTCATATTATTTACATGGTAATTTATTTCTCTCACAAGTACCCCTTACACATGTACACTGTGATTAATTTATCATATTATTCAATAAATAACTCAGTAACTTATAATTACCTTTCATTCCCTTGCAAAAAGTCACTGACCTTGCCTCTTGAAGTAAATCTTTGACTAATACTGTGAATCTTTTATGATCAGTGTGTGCGTGTGTGTGCGTGTGTGTACATGGTCATTTGCTAAAAAGTGTCTAGATATATTAGAACATGCTGCCTTTGCAGTCTTAAAGGTTCTTGTTTTATCCATCTGGTGCTGCAGTCTGGGCCCAAATGGCCAGTGATGAGATTACTTCATACATAAGACGATGTGGGTGGTGAACTATGTCCTTCACTGAGTTGTCATCATAAGGCAGAGCAACCTGTCCATTGATCATCACAGCAGAACATTTGTCCCAATCAGTTTTCAGCTCAGTTTGATAGTTATACACAGTATCTGGCAGAGAACATATACAACATGTGTGTTTGATTATATCAGCAGCAAGCCTCTTTTCAGGAAATGTCTTCTGACGTTTTTTCTTTTGTTTTTTTGGCATACATGGAGCTATATAATGGGATTTGCCTTTCAGCTGTTTTTTATATGCTGTACCACAAAATACATTTGTACTATAGATCAGCCAGCACATTCTGAACACTGGAGCTTCCATGGATCCTTTCAATCAAAGTCTGCTTAGCTGAATAAATTAACACAATATGTTCCAGGGTCCATGTTATTTTCTATATATACGGGACTATAGCCAAGGAATTTGAAATTCAGATCTTACAAGTCCTACATGTGGCTTTTTTGGACAAGGATGGTTTTGTTTTTTTTTCGCCTAGTTTTTGTTAGAAAAAATACTATTTGATCATTTCCAGATACATTTTTTGCCCCTTTTTTGATAGCTGAAGGTGCCGAGAGACATGAAACATAGAAAGAGGGTTATGATATGCAATAAAGTTCTGCAGCAAGAATTAAACTGCAAATGGTGCAGTTATATGGTATGCATCTTAACCAGTAGACTGCCAGAGTGCCTCAAAAGTCCTATCTATCTATCTATCTATCTATCTATCTATCTATTCTGCAAATATGGAATTTGATTACTCTCAACGACCGCGAAGAAGAGCTGAGGTCTAAGGTTCTACATAACAGTAGATGTAGTCACTAATAATTATCATCCATATGCATCGTAACACGTTACACCCCCCCCACATGACCTCAGTGTCCTAAATGGTTGCTATGGTCCAGCATATGTGTGTGTGGGTGTGTGTCCTATCATTTCATTTGATATTTATTTCTAATTCGGCCGTCGGCAGGTGTTGACTTTCCTCTTTTCAGGAAATACACTCACTTATTCAGATGATCGCTTTTATTGTATATAAATGGCATCTATGAAATACTCCTGACCAGTGGATTTTAAAGCCTTTTTGTGCAGTAGCAGTGAGGAACTGGCTCAGCAGTTGTGGATTATGTAAGATTGTTCCATGCCCACCTCTATACTCCCAGTAAAACTGAACAGTTGTTCGAGTAGCCTTGAAAAAGTGGTAAATGTTTAAGGTTCTAACTGCAGTTCATGTTCAATACAAGTGAATCCTTGTGATTTCTTTTCCCTTAAACTGCCAGTGTGCTTTAGACTGTGGAACATTTCTGCCTTCCCGAGCCGAACTAAACGCTAATGGCCTCAGCAGGTTAACTGAGGCCATTCCACAAAAACTTTCTCCAGCCAACATCTTTTTGTATGAAAGACGAACGTCAATAAAGGACACAGAAAACTAACCCCTCAGCATGACAGGGCCTCTTTGAGCAGGTGTTTCAGCTTAAACCCTGCAGACACGAACAATGGCAATGATGTTGAACACAGACGCAGTGGATCACTCTGAGGAATGGTATTTCCATTTTTCTGTTAAAGCTGGAAGCAATTTTAGCCAAGTGGGATTGTCAGCTCTCTCTTTCTCCCCACACTCTCTGGTCATATCCTATATCACAGAACCTTTGTCTCTCTCTCTCTCTCACACACACACACACACACACACACACAGAGTAGGCAAACGTACAGAAACTCTCACTCTGTTTTAAACACACACATAGTGGACACAAACCTCCGTACCAACCAAGAATATAACAGAGCAAATGGAAGCAGATCAGAAAACAAGGAGGCTTTGTATTAAAATATGATCAAATATACTTATCAAACAGAGGGAATTACAAATAAAGGCCTCTCTCTAATATAAGGCTGCTTCCAATAAAGGCCTGGTACCCTCTGCATAGTCTGTGTTTGATCTGCTTGATGTGTTTCTGTTTCACAGACTCCTCTGGGGCTTCCATAGAGAGAGAGGGAGGGAGGATAGAGGAGGATCAAGGATCAAAGTGAATGAACTCGGAGGTTTAGCGATCAGTTCAGGGATCTGGGATGATCTCCTGTCAGTTATACGATGAGCCATTTGTGCTGTTTTCATTTAGATTATGTAAAGTCAAACACTATCACCCCTACTTTGAAAAAGGCTTGCCTTCACTGCTGTACATGAAACTTGTTTACTGGACTAACAGTTTTACTTTCACGCTTCCACCTTTTTCTGTTTCTGACACTCCACTTCAAAATCATCATTTTCTGATGCAAATTGTTGTGGATAATGAACATCACAGCCTTTAGGGGCTGGAAGTGGAGCTTAAGCATGTGTCTTTTTATTCATATGGTTACTGTGGGGAATTAGCTACACAAAGCTCATTGACACCCACATTGTGAAACTGTAGCTGTGAAAACATGGCTTAGTCATGAGGCATTTTTATACCCATCCCCACCAGTAAGACTTTATGGAAACACCAGAGACTTCATCTCGCCGTCTGCAATTGTGACTTTAATCACCACAATGGGGGCTATATAGTATTAACTACCGTATGTCTGCTCTGGACTTTCAGCTTGACCGCAAATATGATCCTGAACCACAATGTATATTGTTGGAGGTTTTTTTCCCACCAAAATATCCAATCTGGCAGTACAATAACCACTTAAGAGACTTAACTTAACATTGCATATTTAGATGTAACTCTATTCTTTATTGTAGGAAATTTGAATGTCAATATAAGACATAAGCTACATCCAAGAGGTCATTGGCTTAGCGTAAAGAATATGAGTAAGCATACGGTATTTCAGCAAATGTCAAACTATTCCTTTAAATGTTTGTCATTTACTAATGATATACCCCTGATGGGACCACCAGTACATGCATGACACATTATAACCTTCATAGATGTAACACAACACCCCTCTCTCTCTCTCACACACACACACACACACATATATCAATCCAAGGATACACATACATATTGAGACATGTTTGCTCACATACTAACGTGTATATGTATACTAATACTAATGTAAGCAAACACGTATTCCCCCGCATGCCTGCCCTTGCACAAGCATGCATGCATACTCCCATGTCAGTTTGAGAGTTGCCATGTATCAGGCCATCCTTAAAATGAGCCTCACAGAGCGGGACGGTGGGTTATGGGAGGAACTGGAGGGGCCACAGGGGTCTCCATGTTTATTTAAGGTGAAACCGTCACTTGGTTTACATTCCTGCTGACGTCAGGACTGAATGGACAAGCACGGCTGATTTATTTTCACAACCAGAGCCGAGTTGGGCTGTAAGACCTTTATGGATGCAGAGTTGGATCATCATATAGTATGCTTTATTTAGTCTCGGTTGGAAAAAGTAACATTACACTCACTCACAGTGGGACGATTCTTATTGGAGTTACTTATAAGCAGAGTCAGTTTTTTTACCCCCTAAGGTTGTTGCAACCTAGAAAATCGAGCGGTCTTGATTTATGTCCGGTCCGTTGACATTTTTTTTAGCCAGTTGCAAGGACAAGCAATAAGTGCAGTTTTGGAAGGAGTTCCACTTTTAAAAGAAAATAAAGTTTTCGGTATAGTGCTAAGCTTTCAGACTTTCTTCAGCCAAGTGTGGGTTTTAAAGCATATTCCACAGAGCACTCCTACTGTGCTGCTGATTGAAAGGTTGTATTGATAAAGAAAGTGTGTGTGTGTGTGTGTGTGTGTGTGTTGGAGTCAATCACACACTGATCTCTGGGAATGTGTGGAGTCTGACTAGAAAGTGGATTGCATTGTAAGCTAGAAATGGGAGTTAGGATCCTCTGGGAATTTTAGTGAGCCCCTGCTTCCTGGCTGTCCTGATCAGACTTTAAATATTTATATGACATTTTGACACAGAGCCTGTGGAAAGTGTATGTGTGCGCGCGCGAGAGAGATACAGACTTTGCCCTGAGCTGTATGGCACACTATAAGACAGAACTTGACTGCTTTTACCATGCTTTGCTCTGAATTAGGTCCCTGGGGTGTCTGCCATCTGCCTGGCATCAGGAGGCCTCGCATAGATTATGTCATGATGCGCCATTAGGGACGTGGTCACTTTCCCACTGAAGAACATTTCCCACCTTAACATGAAACATCTTCACTTCCTGTCATCTCTATAGTCACTTGAGATTCAATTCAACACCACCAGCAGAGAGCTGAACTGCAGCAATGATTCATCAATCAAGGGTACGAACTAATATATGTAATTGTATATGTATATTTCATATATATATAAAATATATGTCAACACACCGAGTCAGATGTAAAACCTCAACACAATGTGATTGAGAGTTGCTGATGTATACGACAAAGTAACTCATAAACAAACATTTGAAATAGCTAACTAGCTCAAAGATAACGAATGGTGAAAAGGCTAAAGGATATGGATGAATGGTTGAGACATCCAAATTCACTTGTGTTGTAAATGTGGTAAATGCATATTTGTCCAAACCAATTTAAATATTGTCAGTTCAATTGTATAAAAAATGTATTGTAACAATATGCACTTTTATATAATTGATGGTAATAAATGTGCAGTTTAAAACAAGTGGTGTCCATGAAGGGGTCCTTGAGTTGAGTTCATGCTGTAGGTCAGTCTTTCAGCCTCCTTCATCTTAGAGCCCATTGGGACTTTAAACACCTCCACTTGTTTTCACTGATTAAATCTTCAATGTTTTCGGGCAGTCGATTTCCTTAAACACTTCCTTGTCTAATTTTGAGTTTTCCTTTTAAGTTCAGCTCTTGGGCATTGGCAAGAGATTTCCCTTGCTCAGGATGTTGATTGGTAGTGTATAATGTGTATTATCCTCCATAAGACGTATTAAGGGCTTATTTCGGTAAGACACTCCACCTCTTTAAATCAGAACCCAGTCTGCTCTCAAGCTTTCTCTACCATCTTTATTCCACAACCGCACACCGAAGCCAAGAACGTTTTGGCAGCGGCTGCAAGGTTTTTGCTCCATTATTCTAATTGCCTTTAACCTGTAATCAATATTTACAGCACAGGCAAACCAAAGGGTTGGAGGACTAAGCATTTTCCTCTCTTTTCTCTTGCCTCTTATTTGATTGAGGAAGAGAGCAGCCAGAGTGAAAGTGCAGTTACTGGTTGTAGGTTTTTATCCCCTAGCATCACAATGTGATAACTCTTGACCTTCCATTACCTTCAGAGTCACAGAGGGTCTTCAGAAAAAGCTCACCGCATTGTGAAATGAACAATCTGCCCAACACAATCGACATTTGTCATGTATTGTTTGAAGAATGAAAAGGCAATCGGGAGAACAAATAAAAAGGTCGGACAGAAAGAAACGAAAAGGTCAAACAGAGACGAGCACGTGTCGAGAGTGCAGGAGGAAAAGGGGGTAAGCGGGATGAGGAAAGAGAGAAAAAGGGCCGGTGAAGGAGAAGAAACAGTGAGAAATCAAGTCTCCAGAGTGTGAAAGGCCAACAGCCCACGCTGTGATTCCATCTGGCCTCCTAGCTCAGCATGTGTGTGTGTGTGTATGTGTGTGTGTTTGAGCGAGTGGAAGGGAGCCAGAGCGAGAAATGACCCCTGTGTATGTGTTTGTGTATGTGGGCGCGAGGCTGCATATGTGAGTTTTGTGTGAGTACATGCCTGTTCGTCTGTGTTTGCTCATAAGTTCATGCATGCATGCCGATGGTCTGTTTGTGTGTGTGTGTGATGTGATGTTTGTCTCCGGCAGTGTAGTGTGAAGATGAATGTGTGTGTGCGCTATACTGTGTGTCATTGCCTGACCTGTATACAGGGACTGAAATAAGCCAGCGGGGACACATCTGTGATACTGGCAGTACATGAGGCTGCCATAGACACCTGTGGGTATTTAAAGAGTGGCTGAAAAATGTCAACTAATATACTTTTGAAACATTCATAATAACATATCCATATCTGCCTATAATGTACCACAACATATCTCAACAGCTAACGGATAGATTACCATAAAACACATAATAATCTATCAGATTTGTAGGTTTGTTTTTTTACAGTTTTGCTTCCAGACATCATATAAATAGTAAAGTACAAGAAAAGAAGGTTAGTTTGTTTGAGCAGCGTAGCGTAGCCTCGGTCTTAATCGGTCTTAATCTTTGGATTTTATTTGGTGTGCTGAATATCACTTTCTGCTGCATAATATCCTTATCATCCCACATTATTCCCCATAGTCTTATTCTCTTCTCATATTAAATACTCAGAATCAAACGAAAATAAAGTTACATGAACATCAAACATTAAAATTATGGACAAAACGTTTCCAAACGGATCTGTTCACCAACTAGACCTATTGTATATGCAATGAGCTTCACTGCTTTTTAATAATTCATCTCAGCAACAGCATCTCCATCATGATGTCTGTGGAAATGAACTGAATTCTTGTGGCTTCATGAAGACATCAGATTAGAGATAGATGACACTTAATTAAATGGTTTAAAATGAAAAAGTAAAACAATCCGAGTATGAATTTGTACTGTACATATTACACATTACACACACACACACACACACATACTGTACATATTTTGTACAGTATGTGTATGCTACATTTTTAGCCATGTGTCTACACAGTGCAGCAGCACAGACTGGGAACACCAACTATCCAGAGAGCTCATTATGGAAACAGCTTACAGTTAGTTGGCAACCTTAAAAGAACCTCCTGCATTTTACAGTGCTTTGCCCTTTTGGTCTAAAAGTACACATCCTCATTCTATAGGTATATAGCTGAAAACAGTGATGAAGAAATGCAGGCCATGCGCCATAATCCCCTTCGCTTCAATAACAAATGCTGATGAAACAAAATAGCTTTTCGAATCCTTCTGAATCCTCCCTTCTTCACTCCCCGAGCGCTGTCTTGTCCCTAAATATCCCCTGACCCATTTCAGGCTTTCATTGGAGACAGTTAACACTGTCTTGCATAAAGGCAGTCTGGGGTAGTCGCAGTAATAGTGTCAACACTCTGAGGGGCTGTGTTTATAGGAAATGGGATCAAAACACTGTCAAAACAAGGAGAGAAGCAGATTTACTGAGAATATGCAGAGGATTCATTCATTGAAATTAGTAAAATAGTAGCTATTTGTGATATTAATGATGTTTGGTGGCAATACTGTACACAGTTATGGTATAAGAGTGTGCAACTAGGTTATTTTGCACGTCTTATTGGAATTTTAACCGATCTAGGACTGAAAATCATTTAAATTTTCTAGCAAAAGACGATGATGATTCACCAGCAGTCACCTATAGAAGTCATGCAATATGGAGCTTCTGCTGTGCTGTCTTTATATCCTACACATTTAACTCATTAATATGAATGAGAAAAAAAAAAATCAACATATCTGTCTGGATAAATTAAATTTAAAAATTAACTTGACACCAGGCTGGAAAGGAGTATTTGATTGCCCTCTTATGTTTCACCATTGTGCTCTATTGCACCGGTAACCACGCCCAACCGTGACATAACACAGTATGAACAAGGTGCAACAAGGTAAAAACAAGTTAAACCACAGAAGGTAAGCAAAAACAAGATGTTTTTGTGGGTGTTAAAAATCTCTTAAAAAGGTACATTGAAATTGATTCAATGAAGCTAAATGAACCTCATTAATAGTCTCTGACTTGTCTCTTCAGCTAATACTGGAAGTCATGGTTTTCTAGGAACAAATGGATGATTCACCAGCATTCACCCATCAGAGTCAGTCAATATGGAGCCTCTCCTGTGCCAGTCTTTATTTAGGAACAACGTTATTTATATAGTATAAGTATATAATGTCCACTGAAGCTATCAAACCTGTTTTTAGTACGTCGTACAGAATTTTCCATTAAAATATAAATGCATTGTGATCACACTCCCATCTCCTGTAGCTCAAAATAAAAAAGTAATTAAAAGTGTCAATACCCACTTTTGGCCCATTTGGGATATATATTCATTAATAAATGCTCAAATAGATCTCAATGATGTTGCCAACTAAATGTTGGCGGATGAAAATGATCACAATCAAAAGCCAATAGATTCATCGGCCTCCTTCTAAAGCTCCTCCAGAACACCAGTCTGTCTCGGGTTGAAAGCTCCTGTGCAGTGTCACGGGAAGTTGCAGCAGACAGGGATATGGAAAAGGGACTAAAGGTGACGTTTTATCTGCTCTCTGGCTTTCATAGCAACATAAAACGATGACATGAGTACATCTTTAATCAAGCCATTTGAAATGATTGAAATCCAAAGAGAGATTCTGCATGCTGATTTGTACAGTCCAACCAGATGCTGCCGGTAAGATTGCTATTTTTTGTGTTGCCTTGTGGATCCAGACAGAGTGGCCTTTTACTGGACTGCAGTAAAGAACGCCAGCCTCCTCCAGCTATTCATTATCTTAAGTGTGTCTGCAGCAGACAGCGTTGCACGATGGGAAAGACTGCTGAAACAAGCTTTTCAAAAAGGGAAGATCTCAAAGGACACTGTTAATTAATGAGGATGTGATGCGACTGATTAAGATGGCTGACATGCTTATACTGATAACCGTGTTGCTGTAACAATGTTTGCTTTGCATTCTGAAAAGAAAAAACACGTATCACTTTGTCCTCATTTTAAAGTCTGATTATTGCTTCACAAATTTACCCTCAGGAGGCAAAAGTTACACAACTCATTACCACTTAATTCATAAGACTTGGTGGTTGTAGCCTCTTGCCTTTAAAATTCAGGATAATTCAGCCTCATCTTCTGAGAATTATTAGGAAAACAAACAGATCTGATTTATAGTGTTCTTGCTGTTTAATCTTAAAGTATTAGAAAACTTCCACTACAAGAAAAAAAAAGATTTTTGCTCAGATTAATTAAAAAGTGACTAATCCTGAACAGGATAATTGTTTACAACAGCAGTAAGAAGTGTAGAATAATAACTTGGACAAGTGATTCTTGACCGAAGCACCTTATGACAGGTTTAAAGATGTGATGCAAAGCTCAGCACAGCCTTCCACCTTAAACACAGAATTAAAATGATAATTGGCTGTAGATTAATTGTAAGTTAAGACAGATAAAAGTCTGACACAGAAACTGAGGTTTGTGTGAGATTTATGTATTTGTGTTTTGCACCTTGACACGTTTCAAACCATTAGTGTCTGAGCTGTAATGAGCCGGGAACAGGAACAGGAAGGGGCTGATTAAACTAATCTTGTAACTGACTGACTTCCTTCATCTTCTGCTGATTAAACACTGTAAATGCTAAACGGTTGCTACTGCTTAAGTGAGACAGGAAGGGAAACTGTGTCTGTTTCAGGTGTGTGTGTTGTGTGCATGTGTGGATGCACTTCAGACATATTGGAGTCGTGATTGTATCCACCTGATGTATATAAGTTAGCCCAACAACCAGCGATAGCGGATATATTTCCAACTTAAAGGCAAGTCCACCTTAAGTGAGCCCGGTAATCAGACTTTGGGGCAAAGCCCCTTCACTTAGATCAGCAGGCGGCAAGCAAGACACAAGAACTTGCTTGGGTCTTGAGGAGTTGCAGCATTTATTTACTGATGCATAGTCTTAACTGTAAACACTTTCACGCACATCTCACAGTGACAGTCAACTTCTAGCTCGAGTTAACACAAGAATATGTCCTCTAGCTGTGACGCTAGTTTTCACTATGTTAAACTCCATTACGTTGGGCTAAAAACATTAGCATCTAAAAGTCTGCAAACTGTAATGCTAATTAGTGCCATATAAAATCCCATTTGATTATGCTAAGTGTTAACAACTTAAAAACAGGATCTGAAATGTATTTGTTGCTGCCTAGCAAAAACTTCACGCCATACTGCTATCTTATCAGTTAAAGCCAAAAAATCACCGCCAAAGAATCACTGCCAAAAAATACAACCAGCGATGAAAGCAGCCAACTGCAAAACAATAGATGATATATTTAATCAATGGCCCAAGCATAATCTTTCACATTTTTAATAAATGTGCCTTTATGGTGTTTGATATTTTGTATTGAAATTAACCGAAGTGAATTGAGTTGATACTCTTTTTTAAACTCACTGACAGTCCTGAAATACAGACATATTTATTTCATATGAAGACTTTTGGTAAATATTCATAAATCATTCAAACAATAGAACATAGACGACAATAGACCTAAAACAGCTTATTTAAATCGGTTTGAAAATAGTAATTTTTCTTGATGGTGAGCACATGTAGAATTCATCTAGTTGCCTGTTAATTAACACAGCTGATGGTGGGAAAAAAAATGATTTAAACAGACATCTCGGACTAGAAGAGCAATAAACACAACTATTGTTGAGTTTATATCAATCAATGCAAAATTACCTTCCAATCAAACCCAACAAAGAGACTATTTGAGAACATAATAGAAAAGACGCAGATAAAAGGTTGCTTTTTGAATCGAAATGATGATTACTATTTCCTCTGGAATGCTCATTTTTCAATTTCCACAAGGGTTCAAAAGGTTAGGGAAATGAAATTACAATCGAAATTAGAAAAAGCAATGTCTGCTTCATGTCGTATCTCCTTTTCGTTCTCTGCTTTTAAGAGTGCCTTACGCCTTCGGCAGCGCAAAGCCGAGGAAATCCTCTCAAACAAAAGAGGCCCTTATCTTCTTCTCTCCATAATAATGGAAATCCAATACATTTTATTACTCCTAGAAATTCTAATTAATGCCGGGTTTATAAAATGAGGCCAATCAGTCAATATTATCTACAGTCAGAGCTGGATGCAGTCTTAGCTGTGAAGCACAGCAAATACTCTGAAAGAACAGAATGTAATATCTCATTTCTGTTAGTCGAGTCAGAAAAGTAGAGCCGGCAGTGCAGACAACGGCAGACTTCTGTACTGAGAATGGCCTGACGCTGCATCTCGGGCCGCCTCTTTCTGCTTCACTTCACTCACTTTGCAGATGAGGTTGGCAGTGGCGGCCCGCTCTGTATTTCAGACTAATTTATGACCTCTGCAGAGGATGGTGCATTAGGAAGATCAGCCACGTCAACCTCTGCCACGCTGCAACAACTGGCCATGAGAAGGCAGAGGAACACACCGCCATACACACATTAATGCGTGTGTGTGTGAGCATGTGCATTCAATTATTTTAAATCTGCATAGCTTTAACAGCACTCCAATATGGGTAGCCAAGACTTTCCATGCAACACTGGCATCCATCAAACTCCCTCCACAGTCAATGTTAATGTGATTGAACCAACAAGCCCTCCAAATCAAACCACAAAATATGTTGTCATTTTTTTTTTTTTCCAAACAGCTCATATGAACCTTTTGAACATCATGTCCACTTCAGCACAATAACAGTTTGTCAGTGTAAACAACAACAAAAAAATATAATAATATAAATTATTCATATGACTGATGGTTAATGTTCTGAGTGTTAAATACTCGTGCGTGCAGTGTTAGTGAAGCCTCACAAAGTGTCTTTAATTTGCTTCTTGGAGCATCTCTGCTTTCGTATATTGTTGTAAAAGTGTACAAATTACAGCTGTCAGTGCTATGAAACTGGCTAACAAGATGCTAAGCTAATCCGCTGAAAGGAATCCGGGAGAGAAGAAAATGGTTGAGTGAAAATAACTTTACACGGATTGGAAAAACACTTATGAGTTGACTGTGATGTGAAGATGGTTTTGCACATATTTCATTGCTACTTTGTGACATTTTCAGAGTTTTCTGTGCTTGTAGTTTTGCATCTCTTAGGTCCAAACTGGATTAATTCAGCTCTTATCCCGGCTCTCTTCCCCTCTTCCTGGGATAATGGCATCGCTTGCAGCTGGTCTGGCTGGGTGGTCAGAACACGCCGTGGGCAGTGATCGTCTCAAGGTCCGCTGCACTTCCTATTTAGCCTAAATTAAAGTGATTGCATATGTTATCTTTCCAGATCAGGGACTCCAAACTATAGTATGAAGACCTCCGGTAATGAGGCTATTTTAATTCACTTTAAACCTGACTTGTAGCTGGTTATGGTAATAGCTCCTGAAAGTGCAGCCTTTGTTATGTTGTTGGGTGAAGCACTGGAGACGGCGTAACTGTTGAGGAATAACGCTATTAGCATACACGGTTTCATCTGCACTTGCTCTACCTCCCTACCTGATACACTCCTACAGGTGATGCGGCAAAGCATTAGTAAAAGTGCACTCTGTGTCTAACCTAGCTTGTTAAAAAAAATGTTACTGTCACTGAAAAATAACTATATTGATTTTTTTATTAAGTGTTTGTTTACCTTCATAGATGGAGAGGGAACACAGGGATAGAAGAGAGGGCTCACTAGTACTGGAACTAATATCTCATCAGCCCATCTGGTTAGAATTGAGTCATGGCACTAAAACGATGTAGATTAAATCTTTTTGTTAGTTGTCAGAAGTCTCCGGAGAGGACAGTGAAGTAACACACTTGTTTTGTGTCAGAGTGAATGTGTATTATAGCAGCGGTTCCTCAAAGTGGGGTCCTTGAGGTTGCTCTAGGAGCAGGGGTCCACAGCAAAAAGGAGAATTATTTATCTTCACTATAATTCCATCCATAAGTACATAAGTAACACAAGTAATACAATGGCATATGACTTTTTTTGGACATGGGTTTCATACACTTACTGTCATAAAACATCTAAAAACAAAATTTTTATCAGATGTGGGTCTGTGGTCTAATTTTGTCACTTTAGGGCTTGATGTCAAAACGTTGCAAAATATGATTATTACAACTGCTCGGGAGTTTTATTTGCTATAGTGTTACTTTAGAGCAAAGCATGATGTGATCACATGGTATAAAATAGTAATGTACAACTATATGCTGTGAAGGGCAGATGTATAGCCAACAGGATGCAGCCGCAGCCTTGCCTCCAGCACCGGCCTCCTCCGATGACAACCATATGCTCCTATATTAAATATGTATGGCTGTGGAAATAATGTGACGTGTGATAGTCAATATGGTCCAACAACTTAAAGGAGTCAAGAGTGGCAAAGGTCTGTGCTCCCACATGGTTTACTGTAAAGTTGAGTTGAATATTTTTACATATTTAGAGAGAGATCATCAAAATACAGCTATAGAAGATACTTTATCCTCCATGTTATCAAAGTTATGCCAGCGATCTTCCACGTATGTCTAAAACTGATTTTCTTTCAGATATTTGTACATATTTATTGCTGAACAAACCATCCAAAGAAAAGCTGTTAGTTCATTTTTTTATTCACTCTATTATTTATTTCCTCACAGGATTATTTTCTCCTTCTTTTCTTTGCAGAGTAAATCCCGTAAGGTCAAGGAAAGACGGCCACTTGTTTGAGCGGAGAACACATGGCGGAATAAAGCCAAAGTCAAGGCGTGGTTGAGGTATGTAACTTCAGGAAAGTTGCCATCTGCAAAACAACAAATTATTTCCTTATGTTTAAACTTGAAGTGTTTACGCAGTAATGTAGCTGCTCGGGCTGCACCCCGATATGAAAAGATTATGAGGCGGTGCTGCGAAAATCTACTCTACAATCCGAGGCCAGTATAAAGTGACACATATGTTTACTTGGAGGTAAAACTTCACGGGTCCTTTTGGTTCGTGGTAACTGAGACGCATCTTGGGCTGGGTTCAATTTATATATAATCTAATTGGGTCCCACTGTATAAAGAGGCAAAGTCCCTCCCCTTCAACACCATATGGGTACTTGGTGAGAGGCGTTTAAATTGTGCCATGAATTACTCATATGATGTTTGTCAATTTTAAAAGATAATGTTGCAAGTCAAGAAAGTTTGTCAGTTTGTCATAAAACTGTTGAAGGATAAGATTGTGAAAAGATGTAATAAGAAAGACTACACAACTACACCTCGACCACCTCCTTCTGCAAAACTTTATAGCTCTATGACAACATCACAGCATTTCCTCCTTTGCTCCCAACAGACAAGAGTAATAAATCCTACAGCTGCAAGAGGGCTTTGTCACTTGAAAGCACCTAACACTGTTGTTTTTCTGCTTCAGATTGGTCAGTAGAGGGTTGAAACTCTCTTCTTGTACTCATGGTGACTGCATGGCCTGTGATGTCATGATGCTGTAATGTATGTTTGAATTCTCGGGTTACAATCATTTTTCAGGTTCATAGATCAGGTTATTTACTCCAGGGCCAAACAAACACACCAGAGACATAATGATCCAATAGAAACTCACTCGATGATATCACTACCAGTACAACCTCTCTTCTACACTCATAATAACATGATCCCACACGGTCGGGAAAGCAGTTACAGTCACATACACAATGGGTGATTAGAAAATTTAAATTTCAAGTGAGTCATGAGTCCTCTATAAGCACTATTATTGTTGCCATGTTATTTTTTCAAATATGCGACATCTCAGTGCTTGACCGTTATCAGGCAAAAACCATTTGTTGCTGTCTCAAAAAAATAGACGTGTGAAGACATCTTCTGTACCGTAGGTCACCAAACTATCAACAGGTACTTAAATTCTTAATGATTTGATGAATTTTTAATTTGAATTTTATATCCAGTTGTGCTGATTTCTGCTTCTTCTCGGCTCTCTGTGCCAATGTTAAAAGCTGTGACAACAAATGTCACTCAAAAAAAAGTACAGCAAGCAGCACAGTACCTGAAGAAAATCAATGGAAATCTTCCAGAAAAAAGAACAAAGAGGCAGATAAAAATCAGAGAGGCAAAGAAATGAGACTAATAAAAAAAAAAAAGTGATAAAAATGACAAAAGACAAAACGAGCAACACAACGAACAAAAAACAAAAACAAAAAAAACAATGGAGGGTGGTTGGGTGCAACAATCGAGTCTCACTTGTGTAATTTCGAATGCCTCGAGGACTTTAAGTAATTTATTCTAAGAAAAACACAATGACGTCAGTACTAGCTGCGCAGGGACAGGTGTGAAAACAGTGGCAAGTAAAGAATAGCAGAACACATGAAAAAAGAAACTGTAGGAGGAGAGCGTCTATGTTCCTAGATGAGCTGTGACAAACACCGCCTGAGTGGTGTAAGGATCAAAATCCACCAAGAAAGAGAGAAACACAATTCTACCAATCTGGCAAATAGCCCTATATATTCAAAGAAGCCAGCAAGGACCTTAAAGTATTAACAGCATTAACAGTAAAAGCTGTATATATTGTATGTACACAAGTTTTAACTCAGTCCTTACTTAAAGAATCCCAACAACCTAATTTTTCTTCGTCTAGATAAGACATGAATTGGATACCTCCCACTCTTTGGATACTAAAAAAAACACACCCACTTCTTGTGTAATCCACAGGTCTCTATGTGAGTCACTGAGAGATTGAATAAAGCGGAGAGGTGAAGGTCATCTCTCCACCGCCTATTAACGCAGCGCTACAATGAGATGACCTTTCAGCACATCAACCTCGCCCAAATACCAAAACACTTAACGTTAACCGTGGTGACACCAGGATCCCGCCGCCGTTCATTTATCTTAATAAAATGCATTAAAGCTGGTGCACACACACACACAATGGCACTGATCCTCACACATCAACGCACACAGTACACGCAGTGCATACGCAAACTCACATGTAGACAGTGTGTGCATACAAATACACCCGACTAAATATCCCCTGAGAAAGTGTTTAAAGCCCTGTGGATGGTTTGCTTCATGTTTCAGTGCATTAACTGTATAGATCAATTTCCTTATTTCCAGGCAGCCACTTTTCATTTTGATTAATGTATTTTCTCTATTTATAGGTGCAATATATATGACATTCAGCCCCACTAGATGGCCCCACATTGCCAAAAAAATGATTTGTCTCGCTGTTGACTACCGTACATATTTTTTTTTCCAAAATAAGGTCCCATGGTGCGGAAAGGGGAGGGACTTTGCCTCTATAAAAGTTGATTTTCCCATCTGGCACCAAGATGTGATATTTGGAGCAATCAGTGGTGATTGTCTTCTGAATCACCACAACAGGAGCTCAGATAGAGGCCCATGAGTCATCTGTAGAGAAAGGTCAGCTCAGTTGGACATTTAGCTATAACATGGCATTCAAAAGAGAGAAGAGAGCAGGGGAGGGAAGAGTTAATTCTGCACCGCAGGATAGACAATATAAAAAACTAGCCTGGCTCGCTATAAAAATGGCTTACAGCTCCAACATGCTGATTCACTCTGATGATGAAATGACTGTATGACGGGAATGACAGACGATAAGTAGAATTCTGAATGATTAATTCAGCTGTAATTAATATTGATTAGATTAGTTGGCAATAATCCATACTTATCTGCATAAGGATAATGCAAATTGGAGCACGCACAAACAACTCCGGGGCCAAATTAAAATAACAATATTTGGATAATGAATAGAGGAGACTAACAGGCGGAGTCAGTCACCTTCAAAACGGATTTGAAACTTTAGAAACACTGTGGTATAACCCACTGCAATTAGGCAGCATTGCTCATTTGTTTTATGGTGTTGGTTTTGTGGATATGTTTATTTTACGATGCTGTTTACTTCAGTCAGAGGGACGTCCAACAGCTCCCAACAAACACCACTTCCCTCCTCATGGGGAGCCTTTTTTTTTTAACTAAATCCCCCAGGGCACTTGAAGCTTTGTTTCCACATGCTCTGTCTGTTATGTTTATCTGCAGCAGCACATCTCTTTGGTTTTTATAGTCTTTGTTGCTTCTTAGGATCTGTTTATGCCTGAATGGGTCCCTACACTTTTAAAATGATGAAGGGGAGTGCAAAGTGTTTGGGAAGGCGATCTTTTATTTGTCTGATGCGTTTATGGTTATTGTTTCCGTTCGTTGTCAGCTCGCAGCAGCCAGAGAAATGTGTTGAGAATTTGAGTCCAGGAACGTGCTCTGATGACTGACATTGTGTGTATGGTGTCCCAAATTGGTCAGTGTTAAATTAATGAATAAGAGCTGAAGTGAAACTGGAACATTTACTGTAACGCAAATACCTAAAAAAAATCCAGTCTTGGTACATAAAAAACCAAACAAAAAAACAATCGCCAACAATCTAATGTAACTGTTATTTAATATTTCGATTTTTATTGATCTTTGGATGCCATTTTGTCCCAGGATATGAAAAGTAAACGTAAAAACAGATTTAATTTTTGTCAGAAAGATCGATGAAACAAGTGCTCAATGAGAGATGGAGTTTAAGAGTCTAACCTGGATGTGATGTCTATATCATCTGAACACGGCCTAGATGGGGACATGCGATTGGCTGAAAGGTCAGGCAGCAGTGACTGGCGATGATAACACTTACATAAAATGTGACATTATAAAATAAAAATAAAAATAACAAAATGAAAATTACCTTCAGTAAATTTGGGCTGAAATACGCCTAGTTAGTTTTTTTTTTGTTTTTTTTTAGCCTAGATTGCTTTAGAATATGTGATCTTAAGTATTTATAAATGCAAAGAAACAAATGGCTTGTAGTTGGATTTTAAATTCTTTTCGTCCAGTCAAAGCGTCTCCTGTCCTCTCTCCACTGCCCTTTGCTCTGAGGTGAATTTAATCAAATGATTCTCTGTAAATGAAACCTCTCATTAGAGCCACTCAGTCAGACAGATATGGAGTATTGATATGGGCAGAAGTCAGTTGCCACCCTCAAGTGCTGTTATAATTAAATTCACCTTTATCCCTTTTTACCAGTAGTTGTTGACATGGTGTCCGTGCTCTCCACTATCATCCATCAAGACACACCTACTAATACTACACACACACACAACGTTGTATTCCCGCAAACAGATAACCAGATTAGTCCACTGGATGATGTAATAGAGTCCCACCCCTTCCCTTTCACACACCATAAAAATATATATGGTAGACAACAGCCAGAGACAAATCATTTTCGGATCTTCTCTCGTGAATTTGAGTTTATTAATTGATATTCATACAAGCATAAAACTGGAATCACAGGAAGATCTAACTTTTTCTTGTATTGGTGGCTTTCTTGTTCATTCATTCATTTCTCTTGCATCAATGAGTTATTGTAGTCCTGCGGTAATGTGGGCTTTCTGCTGATTAAACACCTCTTGTTACCAACACTGAGGAACTGGGACACGCATACACAAACAAGTTTAAATGAGTAAACCTGAGAGGATATTAATTGCCTGCATTTGAATTACAAATAAACCCTCAAACTAACTAACTAACTCATAAACCCAAATCCTAATTGTAAGTAAGTTGGGGAATTGAGAATTCTCTTAAAAGTCTTCATATTACAAAGTACTGACTCCAAGGTGACTAAAAACCTTAAATGACTGCATGGATACAAACCAAAGACTGTGTGTTTTGGTTTAAAAGCTTCAGAAAAAGCTGGTAAGTGGATATTGAGCTGGGATTAATTTTCACAAACTATGATTTAAGGTCAATAATGGATGAGAATCCTAAAAGTGCTACGGATAAAATCAGCAGCTACTCTGAGTTTACATACATCTCCATGCAACTGAGCAAACCTGCCTCAGGCTGAAAGCTCTGGTAACAGTGGGACCTTGAGTTCTGATTGTTTTGTTGGATACATGTTTTATATATTAACATATTCTTTAGGTCGCTAGCATATTTGTATATATCTTCTAGGCTATATTTTGTGCATATTTTATTAAATGCTACATATTCTCCATCTATGCTGAAACAGCAGATTTGTGACTGCAGCAGCTATTTTTGCAAACATCTGTTAATTAATGATCAACAGTCAACATAGTGAGAATTATTTCAGTTTCCCTCCAGCATGTTTCCCCAGAAGAAACAATGCAGTATCATTAGGTGTACTACTTTGCTCCACAAACCTGTGTACTTTCATTCTTGCATACACACCTGTGGAGGCAACCTAGTCGAGCTCTGAGTTCTGACCCTTATTATTATTATTTTAAAACCTCTCAAACCTCACAGCCACAGCTTAAAGAATTTGAAAAAAATATGTCTATAAGTGTGAATATTATGCAGATGTGTGCTTCTTATACGTTGTTGAATAAATGGATGGAAGAATAATCACTGTACAGTATACGCTTTTAAATTCACCTCAGTCCTGCTATAATAAACAGCAAAGCAGAGCTTTAGCAGATGGCTGAGGCCACAAATGACCTCTCCAAACAGGAGAAATGAAGAATACAAACAATTATGCCGTCAGTGGATTACGACTTAATGTCCAAAGTCAGGCGAAGGTTTCGATAGACTTTAATCCCCGTCTGATTTAAAATCTATTTATGTGGAGACACTTTTTTTTATTTTTTTTTTAAACTTTTCCTCAATTCCTCCGGAGCTGAGGTTGATGGTATTTTGAAGAGTGAGGACTTAAATCTCATCAAGACTTCTGGGGGAGATTAAGAGTAACACTTTGGGGGTTTGACGGCTGATCCCCTAACAGTCAACAACAGCCTGTGGTGTGGATGCCGGCACATCTGCAATCTGTGTCATTAGGACAAACGCAATCAAGTGTCTGGCCTGAATTCACCTCGGCATCTGATATAAAACACATAAATGCGACACATTTACCCTTCTGTCACCCTGCCTGACATTAACTTTAGATTTTACTAGGCCTTAAATTTGGCATTACAGTAATTAAAAGGCAGGAATAAGATGAGCATTAAACTGTGAGTTCACACATCATATTAACACAATGAGGACTATAAAAACAAACAAATGCACCGACAGCAGGTCTACAGTACATTTCAGTGGAGTCAGAGCTGTAGTTATCAGATGAAAACAAAAAACTTTAAAGCAACCTGGACACAGTGAGAAGATTTCTATTTCTCTTTTGCTCTCTGCCTCTGTATATACACACACACACACTCACACACACACAACCACTCACATATGTTTGGTCAGCCCAAGGGAGGCATAAATGAAAACAGGACTCTAAATGTGCCATGCTAAGTGAGGAGAGGACTAATTTCAGTCCTTTCAAAGTGGCTAACCGGCAGCTGTTTCCTCAGATGCCTTCCCGATTTTACAAACGTTCTCAGAAGATGAAAACACAAAAAAAATGGTAAAAAGGAAAGCTAACAGCCCAAAATAGAGCTTTGTCTCTGCTGCTTGGAAGAAAGACTGACATCTGTTTGCAACACGGAGACAAGTGATGTGTCTTGTAATTGAATTCCTGTCAGATTTGCGTAATGTGCTGGCTGTCAGCTTGTCAAGACGTTGTCATCCGTACATCTTCCAAAACTTTTCATTATGCCTGTTAGTGTGCCCACACACACAAAAAAAAGACACAGTTATGCACCATAACTATTTCTATCCATTTTAAACTCTTTTCTTTCAGCTACAGTTCCAACCCTAACCGTCCATCTTCTGCTACGGTGGTCTTTATTCGAAGCTCTGTTTGACGTTGGGTAGTTATAATGTCAACCAACTTCCCGCTGATTTACTCCAGGACCACAGATGGAAGCAGCACTGGCTGGCTTTGCCTTTTTTTTTATGCCATCACAATTTCACAACTCCGTACCATCAGATGTTTAAACAAGCGCTCGCCTTATAAGGCAGAAGAAAGGCTCTTTACAGGCAACCAATGGGGAGTTTTTATTTGTTTGCTGCCATTTTGCCAGTGCCAAGAAAGGAACGGACTAACCGCAGTTTGCATCTGCTGGTACTGACACTTTGATGTGTGCAAAACAGGAACCATAGACGGATTAAAGGGGGGAAAGCTGAAAAAAAAACAACATTTATGAACATAAAGAAAAAAATCAAAAAGCCACACAAATTGATATTTCAGGAAGGGAGAAAGGGGTGGTATCATCTCTTTCTTTTATGTGCGGTGTGATTTTGTTGATGGCCTGTCATAGTGTTCATTTGTGTTTTGTCTCCTTTCCAAAAAGCCTGTTTCGCCCGTGCCAAAGGTACTTGTACATGAATTAATAGCATGTATAAATCAACAGTGCTGTGTGCCACTTCGGGTGTCAGGAGAAAAATATAGAACTTTATGAGAACTCTTTTGTCCAGATGCACAATAGCTCCAAACATAATCACACACTCACGTTGTTAGCAGGCCAAGCATGGACACCAAACAAAGAGTATATATATATATATATATATATATATATATATATATATATATATATATATATATATAGAATAATGAGAGGTCTGATGCAGCATTGCAGTCTCTTTGGCCATTAGACTGATGGGCCAGGGAACTCATTGCATTATGGAGAGAGGGATTGAGGAGTAAAGTACTACACAGTGAAATAGTCACACACACACACACACACACACACACACACACACACACACACACACACACACACACACCAGTAGAAAGGCATCCCACAAACACAAATTACCTGCCAGCATCAATTCCAGCCCCTGTACGTTACATTTATGTGAAAGGTTAAACAGAAACAAATGGTTGATTTGGTCCTGCGCTGAAGCTTGGCGGAGGACAGACTCTATTTCACCAGGAGATCAGAAGGGGCACGACTCTTTATGTGTTTGAGTGCTGATTTAAGAACCACATTAGGAGAGGGGGGAAAAAAGCAAAGTTGTGGTTTGGTTGCAGATGAACTGAGTAAGTCTAATAAAGTAGTTTTGTTTCCAAATGCCGTTTACACCGACAGTACTATCTCACCTTTCCTCTGAGTTTGAGGCACCTCAGTTAACCTCCACTGCTGCTGACTCTGCAACTTTACCAGTAAATTTAGTGAATTTTCACATCCACATAGCAACTATTTCTCTAAAATAAGAAACAGTGTGCCACTTAAGGCATGAGATGACAAACTGGTACACTACAGTAGATGCTTGAGTATGTAAATAAGTGTTTGATGGCTATGACACTTTTTCCACGGTAAGTGAATATTAAGTTATTTATCAGTAATGTAGTTCAAATATGTGTTTTACTAAACACAAATCAAGAATGTAGGAAGAAAGTATGTTTTCAGCACATACTGTCAAAAGTGACAACATTTCTTACAAGTTATATACACCAACTAGTGGCAGCAACTTCATGAAGGTTGGATTGATGTTGAGGACTTACAATGGGAACAGATGCACCAGGCCGCAGAGACATGGCAATGAATCACCAGGAGGTCAGTAAGAGGAGAGCAGCTGTAGCTGTGAGTACCACGACTACTACTGCTGAGTTCAAAACATGTACTGTATACAGTTACAACTACAGTTAATCAAAGATGGATTATCATCTACAGCTGTAACCATGGTTCTATCTACTAATACAATACCTCACTGGTGTAAAAGCACGACTGCGTTGAAGATGATTGATTTTTTTAACTGAAACTTGTGCTCAAGGAATTGCAATCATCAAATCAGTCCTGTAGTTTAACTTTTTGCCCTTCACAGATACAGGAACATGCCGCAGTGTCTATTGCGCTACCTTGTTCCTTCCTCCTTTTTCATTTAGCCACGTTTTTCCAGCTCAGACAGATTAGATGTACTGATACACTGACTCAGAATGTTGTTATTGACGTCTTTGATGAGTTAATTACACATTTGCATAAATGTCAGGGTGACAGCGGATATGAATCACTAAAGTGTACAGTAGGGGGTCTGGACCGCATGCTGGAGTTTATTTTCACATGTCACGTCATCACAGATAGCAGATTGTTACCTTTATAGATGTTGAGAGAGACAAAGAGAGAATGACATTAATGAATATGGCTTATTGACAGACATAAGCAATAATTCTGATGACATTTTACAGGAGTGATAAACTGACAGAAGCTAGAAAGCGACAAAATAAAAAAAGAATTGACCCAGCTGAGCTCCTCACAGTGTGAGCTAATGTAAAACTGGGTTAGGGCAACCTATAGGGCCTGGAGAGATAGTGGGTTTTGGTCTGGGTTTAGCAAGAATCTGATAAGAACAGCTCACCACCCACTGCTAGCCAAAGGGGGGGAAACATAGAAACCATACCTGTGAGGAGAAAACAGAGAAAAGAACAGAGAGAGAGCAGAGAAGCAAGGAAAGAGAGATCACGGCACGCTGAGGACACGGGGAAACACAACAAATCTGAAGTATGGAGCACTGATGCAGAAGCAGCATTGACTCAAACAGGAATGACAAATCGTTAAACTCTAGTTGTGCATTTGCACTGCGAGAAATATGATCAACAATTCACCGGAAGTTCATAAATTTCCTACAGAGCCGATGACTGGGAAAACACGGTGGATGTCAACAATCTTGTCAGCTGAGACGTTTACCTCAGTCAGTCTGGGTAACTGATGAGATGTTGGGAACTGCCAATCATATCATGAATCAGAACCTAAATCTGGACTTGCACGGGCGACAGAAAATGTCTAATCAGAAATGCAGAACACAAATTGATTTGATTTTGGGTCTCTGATTACATTCAGGATTGATTCTTGATTGAATGAATACAAAAGGGGGCATTTTCAGTCTCTTTTTCTTATTATAAGGAATATAGTATACAAGTAATACAACTAGTATACATCAATGGTGTATGAGTGTTGTGTTTTACACTGAGCCTTAATTATACTCCTAAGCGGCGTACATGGACAGAGGCGTATACCATGGACGTGCAATGGTTCTCTTTATACTATTTATACATACATAGACATCTATTGATTGTAGTGTAATGGAGACGCAGTTGCAAAACAAATCAGAGATACTCCCATGTCTGCACATACTATACACACACACCCTCTGATGACGGTCACACAGACCTTACGGACCCTCGCGTCCTCAGAACATATTGAATCAGCCTCTGGTTGATCTTTAAACTCACTCAAGAACTGCAGCTGTTTCTGTTATTTCCCTCCAGACCTTCTCCTTTCTGTCTTTTAGTCTCCAGGTAAGTATACATTTTAAAAGTTTAAACATTTTTTTGCTAGGGCAGCAAAATATTTGTCTCTGTACAACTCACAATCCTTACTTTCACCTGTACAAACTTTTATTTTTTAAATTAACCACTGATATGATATTAAAAGTAACAAAGAAGAAATGTGCTGCTCATTTAACACTTTGTTTTCTTGGCATGTTAATAAATCTGTATCCCGGCACTCAGAGCTGAGCTGACAATATCTTCCTTGCTATGACCAGTTGGAGGAACACACACGTGAACAATGACTGTGCAGTTTACGTTACGTTACATAACATGTATTATATCCATTAAATTTGGGTTTAATTACCTTGAATGATGGACTGTGGCCTATCATGAGGCATGTTAATTTACATAGGCAGTTTCAAAGTTTTGTGTACATTAATCACTGCACATGTGTGAAACTGGTAATTACAGTTACTCCAGTGAGACGTGAACGGATATTATTCTGTATTCTGGGTGAGTGCAGAACGGATCGTGGACTATTCATGTCTTGCCTGAATACAGCACTTGTTTGTGTTCTGGGCATGAAGCTAAAAAGTTTTCACACTAAAACCTCTGCCAGATTTTGACTTTTAAAAAATGTTTATTCATTGAGCCAGAACAGCCCAGTGTGACTAAATAGCAAAATAAATGTTGGATAGATTCTTGTTCTTGATTATATTTACATGATACAAATATTTATAATAATAAAATAAACCATGAACAAGGATACTTGTTTAGTAAGGAATTATATGTATTCTTGATTTTAATTTGCATATTTATTCATCCAGTGGCAGTTGGAATCTAATGTGTCAGTAGCTGAGCAAAGGGAATTAGATAACTGCACTAATATAAACTGACTGCTGCTATGATATGTGAGCAGGAATTATTGTATTTAACAGTGACTCATGTGTGATGCTGTGTTATGAGTAGGCTATGCTGGCTGGTGATTAGGAAGCATACTGATGAGTCATCATTTAAGTTCACAGTAGGCAGTACATACTGATTAGTATGTATAGATTTTGGCCTCTGCAGGGAACAATTTTAAGTATTTTTTCTCTTTATCCTGTACACTATTGGCTTCATCCATAACAGCTGAAGGAGCCACATGCACAAAAAAAAAAAAAAAAAAAAAGATGACACAGCAGCTATGAGGTGCTTAAGCAGATGGGATGATCACAGAGTAATAACTAGATCTTTTAGAAATGTTGTAAAATCAACTATTTTCACTATAACAGTCTACTGGTGACTGAGGAAAGTGTGTCGGATTTTAGGAGCGTGAAAACAAGTTCTGTTATCAGCCAGGTAAGAAAAAGGTGCAGCTGACTAATATGTGAGTGACTTTACATAAACTGTGAGATTGAACTGCAGATAATGATCCCAGAAAAACATGTTTTAATGTGTGACAAAATGCTACTTTTTTTTTTACTGTAGAAATATGTTGGCAGCTGCCTAAAGCTGTACTTTGTGACTTTGTATATCAAATCGGTTAAATTAGGACAACACAGTGCTTGGGGGGGGGGGAACAATGTATTTTTCTAGACCATATTTGGACTGGATTACCTTGTTTTTAATATGTATTCGTTTAGGTTTTGCCTCATTTGGTTTAACTAAAAGTTACATGTTAGTTATGTTTTGTTCAAGGTGGAACAAAAAAAAAATCCATACTGGTCAGAATAAAGTTGCCTTGAATTTTAAAATGTAAACATACCCGGATCTACAGTACAAAGCCTCCCTGGTGAACCCTTGAACTGCCTCAAAGTTGAACGCATGCCCAATAAAACACAATAAATCAAGGACTGGTGTTTCTAAATGTATTCAGCAGCACTTCCCCCCCGTCTATGTTTGACTTATCATGGTTCATTATGATTTGCTTAGCTGCTTCTATTTGGAGTGGGTAGTAAAGAGTGATGTTCAAGTAAGAAGTTTCTCCAAACAAGTGCTGTGCCTCGGAGGAGTTCTCCTTGTGTCCTTGACTATTCCTCCTCCTCTCCTCTATGCTCCTCTGTGCGAGTCTATCCCTCTCTTTCTCCTTCCCATCTTCCCTCCTTCTCCCAGCAACTTGCTGTCGCCGGAGGGGGGTCTCTCCACGCTCTGATTGGTTTTATTGGCAGTGGTTCAGTTGTGGAGGATGCCGGTGTGGCTCTCGATGTCGTGCTTGATAAAGATGGATCGGCACATAACATTAGGCAAAGCAGTTCTCTTTTCCGTCTCATTAAAAAGACAATATTTGATGAGAATAGGGAGCATCCTCCGGTGTCGGAGAGATTCACGTTGTGTTAGTCATCTCAGTCAGGCGGCATGCTTTTAAGAAACACACACAGTTTACCCAAATGAATTTCTGTCTTCACATTTTATTAAAAGGACACTTTTTAGCTGTAAAGTTTGACATGTGAGAATATATTTTTTATGGCATTATGAGTTTTAAATGATACAACACACACGTCAATCGTCAGTATGTGAATAAACGAGATCTGTCTATTGTTGGAAACGGAAATGACTGAATGAAGAAGAGGGGCAGATGAGAGACAAACAGTGTGACATTTGATTGATCTGCAAGATGTGCCAAAGTATAAGTGTAGAAAGCAAAGCAAGGCTGTGAGGCATTTTGGCTGGATACAGTAGGAGGGGCGGGTGGGGCCGTCCTTAACAAGGTGTAGGATGCAAGTTCAAAAATTGTGTTACTGCACTGCAATTGATGGAGAGACATCCACCACCCACTAAGAGGCAGAGATGAAGAGAAAGAAGGAGGAAGTTTACCACCCACAAAAAGTGGACGCTGTGTGCCATCAGTCAAAATCACCAGGAAAGAAGACAGGAAGTTGACTGTTTTGACTGGATACATCATAAAAGCCTTCAAACTACATTCTCATTACCGCTGTAACGTAGTCAAAAAACTGTTTTTACATTGTCAAACTGCTTCCTGTCAGTGGGTGCTGCTGGGGTGCAGGCTATCAATAAAGAGGCTGAGAGAGCCAGCTTGGGAGAATAGCATCTACCACCCACTGAGCCTCTGCAGGAACGCAGCTATTTGAGTGCAACAGCTCTAATCAACAGCTATTTAAAGACTGCAGCGTATCAAGTGTGGGCTCACGTCCATGAGTATTCTCTGCACGGGAAAGCAGACCGTCGGAAAAACAGTTGGACAAGTATGTATGAAGAAGGTAACTAAGGGTGCACATATAGATATACAAAAATCAGGTGCACACTCCAAAAAATAACTGTTAAGAACCATATAACTGTATGGTAAGGCTAGAGGTATAGCTTTACTGTTAAGAAGAAAAACTGTGCCTTCATTAGGCTAGATGCAGAGAAATGCATGTGTGTTGGCTGATCATTAGCATTAATTAAGACTAATCTCATTCTCAGCAAGTCGAAGTGCAACTGTGGCCATGGCAACCCACTCCCAAATGGCGAGCAGCAGCGAGGCCTGCTGTCTCTCCACTTCCTCCGGCAGTCATTGTGATTTGTGGAGCAATTACCAAACAGCCAGAGGAGAAGGTGCACTTCAGCGAGACACGTCGGTGTCCCGTCTAATGCGTGACATCTTCACGGTGTCTGCTGGCACGTGCACGCCCCCCCCCCCCCCCCCCCCCCCCCCCCCCCGTGACGTCAAAGAGCCTGCAGTGTGAATTAAAGCACGCGTGTTGTGTCAGTTAGAGCTGGGAAAGAGACGGAAGAGTTTACTTCGGGTATGAGGATCAAAGCTGAGATATTAAAAGTGAGAGTGTATTGCTTCTTCTAAATGGGGGATTTAAAAATAGCACTGTAGCTCTCTGAACAGGAACAAAAGCTAAAATCAGTGTGGTAGTACGTGGGAACTCTCTCAACAATAGACATGGCCTTAACACTGAAACAAGGTTCGTTTTTTCGCCTTCCGAACAAACTCAGTTTTAATTGAAATCACTCGTAATGAATTTATCTCGGAGTGTCATCGCAACAATTTGATTAGAACAGACTTTACTGCCTTTCTTAATTGTCCTGATCTATCACAGCAGGAGACGTGATGTGATGCGGTGGATGACTCATGCCGAACACTATCAGTGTATATTTTAGGTTAATTGCTCATAGTCACACTTTGGAAAATGGTAATTTAGATGCAATGAAAACTCAGGGCAAGTTATTACGGTTCATCCTAAGGGGGACATTAATGTGTTTTCATGGTGACTCAACTAATACATGTAGAGACACTTCACTATAAAAGGACCATGTGTTATTATTCACTTATTTTATTATATATTAATGTTGTAAATTTTTAAATTTGTATTAATATTAATAACATTATTATTTTCCCCCCTCTAATCAATTTTGTCTGTCTTTGTTTTTTTTTATCTTGTGTGCATTAGTCTCAAATTGTTTTACTGTTTACTGTCTACATTTGCTCTGCTCATCAATCGTCAAGCACTTTGAATCGCATTAACCTGGTTGCTATAAGATGCTATACAGATAAAGTTTGGTTGGTTGAATATCTGTGCCAAAATCTGGTCCAAAGTATTTTTTAGAGATGTCTCTGTAAAAAAAAAAAAATCTAATCAATGTGATTCATCCACCGGGGAGCACGAATGTCTGTAAACGTTTTATAAAAACTCGGTTATTTGTGTACATGAAGCTGCAACAGTGACAGAAAGTCCTGCTACACCACAGTTCACTGTCAGCATTACATCCCTACTGTAAATAATTACATAGGATCTCTTTGGCACACAAGCCCTGAATAATAAAGCATATTAAAAAAAAAGTGCATTGTGCTCTGCTGACTGCAAAGTACAAGCACACATTAAACTTTTGTTTATGACATAAGAAGTTGATCATTGTTTTCTAGGTAAATACAGAGGCTGATTAAAAAAAGGTATCTTATTTTATAGATGCAGTTAATGTTCAGGATTTACATAATATCCACAATAATGATACAATGACTCATTTAAAGGTCCCTGTGAGGATATTTTCTGTTCTGTATACATATACTGTAGGTGTAGAAGGAAAAATAAATAGGTAACAAAGATCTCTTCATAACCAACTGTCTCTTGTTCACAATCAATTAAAGACACGTTTTTTTTTTTTTGTTTTTTTTTACCTTCATGACTTCATGCATTAAGCAAGAAACAATAACATATGAATCATTCAGAGGAATCACCTCGTTTGACTTTTCTTTTTTTTTATAAACCTTGACTGAACTATCTCGAGTCACTCAGTGGAAATCAGTATTCATTAACATACAGCTTACTTATAATATTTACAGTTTGTTTTTTTCTGGTGTTAATGATTTCTTAGCCTTATGACTTTTATTTTTAAATGTGATGTGATCATGGACTACACTGAACCGATGTACTGATGCTGATGCTGTATGTATATATATATGATATAATGCTGCTTTAGGATGCATACGTGTACTGCATGTTGTATGTTTTGTTATGTGGTCGCCCTGTTGTTCTTGTGCCATGTTTTGAGAAACAGTGATTCTGATGCATTATGCATGTTGTGTACTAGCATTACTTTCACGCGCCATATGATCTGGATTTACTCCTTTACAGTACATGCAATATTACAAAACAAGTCACTGGGGATCGGCTGAGCAAAAAAAAGGAAGTTTTGACAGATCTTGTGTATTAAAGCATGTATTGTGGCTACCATCTGCCCTGAGCTGACCCACAGGGAGTGTTATTTGTTGTCAACGACAGCATCATGAGCCTTTAACAGCCTCAGGCTAAGCTGCTTTCCAGTCATGTACTGTATGAAAAGTGACATCAGGCTCTCAGCAGAGTCCCTGTAGGCACTAAGAGCAAAAATGTCCAAAGATGAACCTTTACATGACCTGTTTAACTGGTGTGCTAGATCAGAAAGTGGGTTAACAATGAATTGTGGGCCATTAGGGGCTTTAGTGTGGATCAATACTGACATCTAGTGGTTGATTGTACGCTGCAGCATGCTTCAAATACAGCGCATTATTCTCATTTATACGGTTTTAATTAGAATACTTTGTAGTCCTCTTGACTAATTCTAACTTTTCACAGATTTAGGAGCTGGTTTTAGTGCAAAAATGCTTTATGAAATACTTTTAGGCCAAACATTTAGGAGTCCTGAAATTAGGACCAAGAGTTACTCTAACTTCAGCAAGTTAAGAACGACTTTTAGTCTTAAGATGTCATCTATATAAATATATAAAGTTAAGATTTACAGAGAGAAAGAAATGGTGGGAGTGAAATCTGGCACAGTAGATAACACACAGACAAGACCGTTTATGTACCGGCTGAACGTTCAGAATATAAACTCTACTCGACCAGGGAATTTCCAGGGTGAGAAGTGACCTTTGACCACGGACGCAGCCAGAGGTCACCCTTCACTGACTCGGCCACTCAGGCTGGACTTTGGGACCCTGAACCATATGAAAATGAGCAAGTGAGCCTACCTGTCTCCACCTGCTACATGGACACACACACACACACACACACACTATCTAACATTCTTACTTTTTTCTTTCCGTGGTCGTCACCGTTCTTGTCTCCGTTCTCCTTCTTCTTTGTGCTCCTTGCCTCCTCTGTCTTCTGTCTGTCCTTTCCGCAGATCCTTCTGTCTCCGCTCTCTATATTCAAAGTCAAGAACAAGCACAAAGTTTAATGTCATATGTATTCAATTTTGAAAACACACACACACACATTTAAGATGTTGACTTTTTTTGCCCACTTTTCTGTGGGCAGTTTGCTGTATTTTTTATTATCTGGACAAAGCAGAGTAAAACCAGCTTCTGAATGCACATGTTTAGACTTTACAGTGAAGAAAACACTTATAAAAGTCACTTCTGTAAAGTAATTGGACATTTCAGTGTCCATGTATTCATATGAAATTTGACATGTAGACTCTTGGTTATGTATACATTAATTCCACTTACACAGCTCCGTGTCTGTCGATAATAACCCGCTGTTGTTGCGACTGTTATACTTTAAGACTTGACGTAGAAACGTTTCAGTGTCGGACATGTCTGCGCGGGGGATTTCTCTCTCAACACACATGTCATCTTTGATATCTCCAGTCAGCCGCAGTAACGACACAAATGCTCCTTTATCGCTAAGAAGAGCCTGCTCGTCGTCGTTGTGTATGTATACAACACCTCAGACCACGTTGTACTAACTTCAAGCTGATATAAACACTAATACGCGCTTGTGAGTATCTCTTCCGGACACGATGACGTAACTCCTCCCTCGGGACGCACGTTCCCAGCGTGCCTTGCGACCTCAGCTCTGTATTAAAGTCAACAAAATCAAGCCTATAAAACAGACATGGGTAGATTTTACTGCCATGATCACCGTAAGCATGATGATACTGTTGATATACTTTTTGTGGGAAGCCATATGAATATTTCCAGCACCCTAACTTGAACACAAACATCAGGTCAGTGCTATAAATATTCAGAGAGGTCGGTGTGTCTACCGGCTGGTCCGATGGCGGTGAGATTTCAATTGATTGCTACAGTGAGTTACAGAACCTCTACGTTTCTTCTCTCCCCTCCCTCACCGCCGGCCTTGACCAACCTTTTGATTGTTCTGCGTTTCTTTTTTTTTTAATAAAAAAAAGTGAAAAATGTTGAAATAACACCCTGACATTACAGAAAAGCTATAAGTTGTACATGAATAAATACACAAATCTCAAAGTATGTACTGTGAATTTTAACTTTTAATTTTCTAAAATATAAAAATCAGTTGCAATGGTTAGAGAGAAAAAGGAGAAAGAACCCAACAAGATACTATTCAAGCACAAGAGCCTTCTTCTTTTCACTAACTGCAGTGACAAGATCCTCTTTTTCAAGTCTGACCTGGCTCGCCTTCCTACTTTCATCCTCCTGCCCATCAATCCACCAGGTTACCAACTCTGTGTTGAACTCAGTGTTTTGTTAAAGGAGTGTTCCGCCTCAGTGCTTTCCTTCTTCCAGGCTTTCTCCTCCTTCACCTGGTGCTGCTGTGTCCTCCTCTTTATCTTTATTTGTGCAAACGGTGTTCAAGCCGTCTTTTTTTACCCAGCTCAGCTCCTTTCTGTCTATCTGCTCCATCACAGCAGCATTTTTCCTGTCTTTTTGCTCGTTTTCAAACAGGCTTGTTGCATGACGTGCAGGTTTATACTAACAGTTTGCTGCTGTTTCCCGTCTGGCGCCATTTCAGCTGTGCAGTCCTGTTTTGGACAATGTTACTGGTCTTCATGCTGCTCTTATGGGAAGGTTCACACTCTTTTAATGTCTTCCCTCCTTTTTTCCATTTCCTCTCTTCATCTCTTCTTTTGACACCTCTTATTATAATTACTTTCTGGAAAGAGTCGACACATTGTTGAATTAAAGGAAGCAAAAATACAGTGTTGAATTAATTTCAGTTTTTTTTATTGCAGGAGCAACTTCTTGATGGTCAAACTAACATGAAAGCATTCATTCAGGATTAATTTGTTAAAACAGATTCAAATTAAATCTAAAATTGACTTTAACAATCAGATTATCTACAAAATTATCTCTTATCTGTTTAATTTAAGAAATTAGTAACAAAACAAATGGTGGTATCTCACAGCCATGTGTTTGCATTGGCTCTTCACTTCTCTGATTCTCCGGTTCATCGTGATTAACATTACAGGACGACAACATTAAACCAATTGACCAATTTTTGAACTAAGTTCGCAAACACATTCAAAATATTGTTTTAAAAAAAATTATTTGTCAATCATTTATTTTGAGAGGATACGAGGTCATTAAAATAAACAATAACAGAATAAATTGAATCTTTGGAGTGTCTGCGAACTCTGAAGGTTCTGAAAAGTCTCAACAGTAAAATACATTGAAAACAAAGGGTTTAAAAAGTATATAAATCTCACTTCTTCCATGTAGAAAGTCCTTCTGTTGGAGTCAGCAGGTCTTAAATAATTGTCCAGATGAAAAAAGTCACCAGTTGATGTCTCCTCTTCAAAAGAAATTGTCGAATGAAACTGCAAATGCATATATTTCTGACGGGTACAATGTTTGTTTGTATTTAAATGAGAACCATGTTGAAATGAGGCTCAAACAGGCAGAAAAAGCTCTTCACACAGACATCAGTTCGTTCGTTATCTTCCGCTTATCCAAGTTCGGGTCGCGGGGGCAGCAGCTTCAGCAGGGGAAGCCAGACTTCCCTCTCCCCAGCCACTTCTGTCAACTCTCCCGGGGGGACCCCAAGGCGTTCCCAGGCCAGCCGAAAGACGTAGATAATTTATACAAGTCATAATATGGAAAGTAACAAAAATATGCTGAACTACAATTTCATTACAATTTTTATGTTTCTTTCATTAATATTTTTGGTTATAACATGTCACTGTGTCTTTCTGTAAACTAAATTATTATTAGATGTGCTATTCAACTTCTTGCTCCAGGTTTTAATAGATGCAGCTGCACTTTCAGTACATTGCAAGAATATCTCAAGGAAATTAAATCGAACGCAACTGGACTTGGTTATTTGTCTTTGAAGACGTTTCACCTCTCATCCAAGAGGCTTCATCAGTTCATGCTAGCTTGACTAGGCTGGGACTCTCTTGGATGAGAGGTGAAACGTCTTCAGTTGCGTTCGATTTAATTTCCTTGAGATAACCATGACCTGGATGAATGAGAATATTCACAGGCCTACATTGCAAGAAAATTTCATAAGTGATGCACAGTTTAAGTGTTGGAACCTTACAGCGTTATAATGTAGCAGGAGTTGGAAACACAAACAGATAACCCAAAACTATGATTATGACGACTGTTGACTGTTGTATAAAAGATGTTACACATTGATTCTAGCCGTCACCTAGTGGTGAAAACATATTTAAATAAGATCACAAATTTTAATGGTGTCCTGTGGTGAAAGTACGAGCATAAGTTTGATTGCAACAGATAATTATTTTTGAAATGAATCCACATCATGAGGATTGTTGTGTTTAAGTTTATTAGAAATACCAACCAGTTTGGAATCATACAAAAGCAGCACTAATTGTTTGTTTGAATCAGTGTCCTGCCAGCAGATGAATAAAAATGTTTGACACTCAGTAACCCACGTCTGTTATTAGCAAGAGCACCCCTCCCCCAAACACACGCACACCGCCCCATCCTTCCCCAATCCTTCTGAATCAATGACTACAATTCTCCAGAACCTGAGTTGGTCATTTTTTGTTGTGAATCCAGTAAACAAATGAAAGCAGACAAATAATCTAAATCTGTGTGTGTGTATTTTGTGTCCCATCTTCTTTACAACAAGCCCAGTTTATATTCCACCATCATGTGTGGCTCACCCATCATTTCACTCTGGCCTGGATCTGAAAGGTAACATGACACAAACGGCGGGGTGGTTAAGCATCAAATTTTCAACAGTTATATTAATGATTGTGTAAAAGGAAACATACGAGGCTCTTACCATTGAGGACATCCTCAAAGCTGATGGAGTCGTCGCTGCCTCTGAGTGTATCCAGTGCCAGGTTTGAACTCTGTAGGAATGGTAGACGCTGGATCTGAAACAAGGACAGACATCAAGAGTTAATAAAAAAGAAGAGGCATGACTTCTAAAAGACAGTAAACATTACAATAAAAGAAAGAGGGGCCAAAAGCAAGAGGGATATCAAAACAGCATTTGTGTGATTGTATATATCAGGCAGCATGTGTGTTACCTGTCTAGCTGCCCTGTACTCCATCTGCAGTTTTAGAGGAGCATGAATACCCTGGATGTTTCTGAGCGTAGAGAAATTCATCTTGTCCTGGTTCAGCTGGAACTGCATACCACAGATATAAAAACATGTTAAAAAAAACCCACACGCATAACAAAGAGGTGCAGTGTGTGCAACTAGTATCAATATTAGGATGATGCAGGTGGACATGACTTCTTTATTTATGTAAAAAAAAAAGTTATACTTTGTTGTTGTCAATCCAACTTTTTTTTTTAATGGCCAAGCGAGAAAGTCAGACCTATCAGGGAAATGTTAATCAAGCCCAGTCTGTACACATACAAACAGTGCTGAAAAAAAGGACTACTCAGTCAAAATGAGCAAAAACACCAGTGTGGGTAATTCAAATGACTTACATTTTTTTCTGACAGCTCCAGTGGGTGAGAGGGAAGGAGCTCATTCTTCACACTGCTAAAGCTGTTTAGAATAAGACGAAACACACACACACTCACATTTTACTTTTCTAAAGGTCCAGCGACCAGCATCGTAACCACGTTACCAACAGGGCAGTACACTTAACAGTTGAAAAATAAATAAATAAATAAATGTTCAATTATTTTGATCAATGTCTCTCACCCGCTGCGCAGAGAGTCCTGCAGTCCATAAGCCCCCTGCGGACACAAGCCGGCCACAGGTACGCTGTCTTTCAGCTGAGAGCGGAGTCCTCGAGAATTCTGCAAACAAATTACCCATCCACCGTTAACACTTGGTAATATTTAGTTAATATACATCGGCCACAAACACTGAAACTGAGGGTGTCTAGCCAAGCCTCTAATCTCGTAGCTATATTAACTGCTAGCAAGCTAGCATTAGCTCGAGTGACTAATCATATTCACATATACTGAACTTCAGAGCTGATACAGACAGATAACCAAGGCGCGAGGGGGTCAACTATACACATAACTAGCATTAAAAATATTTCACAGGACATGAATGTGGTTATATTTACATGAATTATGATATAGAAGATAAGAATAGAGTCATACCATCCTGATTCCGTTTCTTCCACTTTCTTTTCAACACACTTGAACATCCGGTTCGGTCGCCTTTTTCTGACGTCACATCCTGTCTGAAGTTAATACGAAAGCGTACAATTTACCATTAACACGATAAGACAGCTGCTCACTAATACAGCCATTCACTACGTACGTAGATAGCTCTTTGTCAGTGACACTAAAAAAAAAATCATACTTCCACCATAATAACACAATAGGTATATCGGCTACGCAAAGGATATATATATTAATACATAAAGCGTAGTTGTCATCGGGGGTATAGCTCAGTGGTAGAGCATTTGACTGCAGATCAAGAGGTCCCCGGTTCAAATCCGGGTGCCCCCTCTTTTCCTCAGCGTTGTAATATAAAATGTGTGTTTAAGATTATTTACAAGCATAATTTTTAATAATCATCAAGTCTCCTTGATTGTTCAAAATTGTCAAAAAAAACTTGTCTACAATGCTACAATGCCTGTCTGACTACTTCCCCTTTGCATTTACCCATTTGTTAGTTAGGATTAGATACCCACTCTTTTGTATTCTGTTGTCATTGTGTTTTATTCTGTCTCTATTTAATACACTCGAAGTATACAGTACACTGTAAATAAAACTTTTAATTTTCTTTATGTATGTATCTGTATGTAGTTCGAAATTGTGAAAAATGGGACTTGATAGTACATAAATAATTGCATGCATGTCATAAAAAAGTGTATTTTCTAAAAGTACGTTTTGGTTAAATCCTCATTTAAATCATCTCTGTTTTTAGCAAATTTTATAGTGATTTCTCATGAAAAGCTGGCTGTCACAATCATGATCTATTGCATGTACTGCATTTTTCATAGTCCTTGATAACCATTATCATGGAGAATTCTTTATTGTGAAAGCATCTTATGGCGAGTTACCACTCACACACTCTTTGGAGGTCAATCTAGTTATACCTTTCTTTTTATCATACTTCTGTTACATATGTTGGAATTGATTGGAGTAATCCAATATTATATGCAGCACACACAGTAACATCATAATACAATCTGATGACACAGCTTTCAAGACACAAGCCTTTATTTGACACGAGTATGATGGTACAAACAATCAAGAGAATACATGCTACTAACATTTATTTAGTCTTTTACTGATCACACACTGAATGTTTCTGTTCTAACATAACATATGATAACAAGGACTTTTTATGGGCAGAATACACTATCATATCACATCTTATAGCCTTCCTGCTTTTGCTAAGTTTCCTTTGTGAGAAGTCATTTCTTCAAGTACTCTGCTCCCCATGCCAGTGGAAGCAGCTCCTCTAATATCATCATTGAGTAAGATCCATCCACCTTAGTCATGAAGACAGACACATCACCAAACTGAGGAAAGAAAGATCAGGGCAATATTACACACTGGTGTGTCTCGTCACAAATGAGAGGGGGTTTTTTTTCAGTTAGCTCAACTATTCATGATATTAAGTGAATAAATCGGTGTAACAGCAGCGTTATTGTCAAGCTAAATCAACCATACAACTGCTTTACCTCTTGCATGACCTGTCGGCAGGCACCACAAGGAGGGATGACTCGATCCTCTAAGTCACTGCAAGAGAGATTTTTTAAAAAAGTCTTTTTTTCTCACTTAGCAGTAAATTTATCATACATGCCACTTTACTGAATTCAGCACCTGAAATGATTACCTCAAACTAGCCTGCTACAGTTCCTTTCACACATATTTCCATTGTGCATATTCATTTAAAACCTATACCAAAACTATATTCATCATTTGGTATTCAACATCAGAAAGACATAAATACCTTGAAATGGCTATAGCCTTAAATTTCTTGTATCCCTCAGACACAGCCTTGTTTATAGCTGTCCGCTCTGCACACACACCCAAGTTGAAGCATGCGTTTTCAACATTGCAACCTGTCAAATAAAGCACAATTACTTTATATTTAATAGTAGTGATATCCTATACACATGTTTAAATGTATAGGAAATGTGATATAACAATTTCAAAGTGACCAAACATCATGATATACCTGTAAAGATCTTTCCGTCTTGTGTTAACAGGGCTGATCCTACCCTGAGTTGGCTGTATGGACAGTAAGAGAATTCTTTGGCTTTGTTGGACTCTTGAATAAGAGATTTGATCCAGTCGTCCGCCTCACCAATCTGTGAGTTTGCCATTTCAGCTGCTTCGGTTCAGTGCTGCCAAGCTTCTGTTGGAGAAGGAGGTGAGAAAGAAAAGACAAGAAACTGATAAGTGGACATATTTTTAGGATAAAAAGTTAGAAGACAGGTGTTGTAATTTAAAACTGACTCTGACTTCTGGGATTGAGATTCCGTTTCCTCAAGCAGTTCGCTACCATTACCTCCTTTAAACCTTTTTATGTCTCGTCCTTGCATCTGTTAATGCAAAATCATCAAATCACCATATATTTGCCTGGCAGATTTGGGTAACAGCTATGCAAAAGATTCATATTACACCACAAAGCCAAATCTGTAGCGAGTTGTTCTGGTCGTTATCAGTTTGATCTGCTTTGATATCACAGCGATACAATAGATTTACTAACTGTGCTCACTGCTACACATATTGTACACTTTATAATGGTGACAATCTAGCCTTTATGATAGGTATACAGTAGTAGTGTGGCATAATGTTTCAGTCCAGCAGTTATTGCATTGCTTATATCAAAACTAATATATTATTACAGACTATGACTATGACCACATCTAAATTTACAGATTTGCTCTGCAGACATTGTTGAGCATTAAACAGACTGTTTTGTTTGTAAGTGTTGGAGCAGTTATTGTTTGACGGTGGGTTTGACGTGGTTGTAGTGTGATATGGTCTACAGACACACATTCTAATAGATGTCTAAAACATTGAAGTCTGCAAAATGGTCAATTTATCCTCACATTAGTGTGCAGTGATCGGAACAAGAGAAACAAGTTCACATTAAACTAGAGCCTTTAAGGACGCAGGTCTTTACTAAAATTAATATATTTTACTAACAACTATGCAAAACATTCAAATTACGCCCAAAGGGATCTGAGCAGTTTGGTCTGGTTTGATGTCACATCTATTAAATTTATCTCACTCAAACACAGAATAATAACAATAATGTCTACTTAACTGCTGTGAAAAAAAAAACATTGTGATACCGCAAACACAGTTATCAGGCTTTATTATTTGACAGTGATTGCATCTATAATGACCTGACTGCAAAGACAATACATTTCTTTCGTTTGTGAGGACAACTAACTGTCTTCATCAGCAACACCAGCAAAGTCATGTGGACGTAGTCTGTGTGGAGACGAAGGCTCATCTGTAAGAGGACGACAAAAAAAGAGAGAGGAAAGAAGAGAAAGAAAAACAAAAGTACGATCGATAGGTTTTTTGTATTACAGTAGATACTGATGGAAAGACAAAGTCTTGTTAGTACTAAACTTGAACCACAGACATAAGTGCAGCAGATACTAAACAGCATTAAATAAGTGAGACTATTACTAGCAGCAAAGATATGCAGCCATTAATAGAAATGCTGATAAAGTCTGTAAAATAGGAATCCTTTCACCTTTACTTTGCTCAGAGGAGTCACTACAAGCCAAATGTCTCCACTCCTGCATATACCTACACAAACATGAGAGCAAAATGATAATAAAGGATCAAATGTTCTGTATATACAGAGGGAAAGTCTTGAAGAACATTTCAACATGAATACATAAACTCTGACCCAGTTTACGGTTTGCATTCGACAGAAAGGATCTTACTCCTCAAAGTTGAGAGTGTTGGTCCAGGCCAGGAGCTCATCCAGCTCCCATTCCAGTATCCCATCGTCTTTCTTCTCTTCAGTGGTCTCCATCACTTCCTGGGCTGCACTCCCCACCAGGGTCGCCATGTGCCGATGCACGGGACGAGCCTGCGGACGACCCTGCGGACGACCCTGGTTATACCTGTATGAAAGAAACAGAGGATGATAGATGGGTTTCCTGTCACACAGGAGTCCACATCACACAGCAGCAGATGTGTGTTTCACAAGTATTTGGATAGAAGCAAGAGCATCCAAAGAGAATAAAGTAATAGTTTGATATTATGGGAAATAGATATGCTTCTGTGCCGGGAGTTAAATATGGAGGTGGGTGATAGCTTAGCTTAGCACTGAAACTGGAAACAGCTATCCTGACTCAGTCTAAATGTAACATAACCTCTAGTAAAACCCACAACATGTCATTTTTACACTTTGTTTTTTTGTGTGGATTAAACGAACAACATAACATGATCATTAATGAGCTTTAGAGGTGCTTTAGAGGGCAGATTTTAGCCAGTCTAGCCATTTCTCCATAGCTATAGTCTAGTAAAAATATGATGGCATTTTTACATAACAACCACATCTACTACAACTCACATGTGCTTCAGCCATTCAATTTTCCTCCTTTTCCTCCACTTGTCTACATCCTGTTTCCGCTGCAGCCTGGAATAGTGAAAGTTTATTTTTTTGTCTGCACCAATCTCAGTGGGTTCACCCTTGAGTACCACCTATCAGAGAGCAGAAAATAACATTAACACGGGCTGTATAACATCTGCTTTTAGTAGATAAGAGTTGAACTAATTTTGTTTTTCATTAAATGAACAATGTCTGAGAGCAGTTATGTAAATCAAACAATTTGGCATGATCAAGGCCAAAAGCTTCTTATAAAGTCAAATGTCTATTGTGGCTGTTCATCTATTTATTTCAATTATTTCATTTTCATGTTCAACATGTTCTTCACCTTGCTGCAGAACAGCCTCCAGCTGTTGTTCTCCATTCGTTGGTACCATCCTGATTGGTCCACCTGCATGCGAGGCCAGCCATTGTTGGTCTGCCAGGCCACAGGCTTCTTCAGGCCTGGCTGCGTGTAGTCCTTTGGGCTGCTGGCACACACATCCGCGATAGGCCGATGGGTGAAGATCTTGTAATAAATGTTGGGAGGAAAGGTGATCTGAGGGCAAATGTTTGAGATGTCGATGATGCAGGTACATCAGGTACATTATGTATATTATCATATTCACGTACTGTTAAGTGATTTCCCTACGACCTTACCCCTCCAAGTCGAAATCTGATAAACACTCCAGCAGCAGCATCCAGCAGCACTGCCTGAAACAAGAAAACCAAATTCTACCATTTGTTTAAACTGTTGTTTTTATTTTATAGTGAGCGTGATATCGGTTACCTCTCGGGGATTGACAGTTTTGAGGATGGTCTGTGGATCCCGCTGGTTGCAATGGTTGATCAACTCTTTGAAATACTTGAAGACTTCTCTGTACTACAGTTTGGGTATGAACAAGATCTTTGGTTTATGTCTGTGTACTTTAATTTTAATAAAAGTATGTGTGCCCACAGCAGTAGCAGCAGCAGCACCCACCACATATCTTCTCCAGGCCTTCTGAATTATTCTGGCTGCTATATGCTGCAGTTTCTCCTGTTGGGGGTCCTGGGGACCCTCTTCCTGTAAGCTGGAGCCATAAAGAAAGGAAAGAAGGAGGATGCAAGATTTACTTTTTTTTTTTCATTTTACAGTCATTTCAGAGGGAAGTACTGCACTATTTACTGCACTGCATTGTTTATTTAACAGCTACATTTACTTTACAGTTTACATACAAAATATGTCATAATTCATAATGAGGTTATTGTCCATAAACTCCTAATGTTAAAATCCTAATGAACTAATGCTTGTTCAGGAATATTAGGTAGCTGTACTGGAGTATCAGTTATGACAAAAGATGTCATAGGCTACAACAACTGATGCTAAAAACCTACATATATATATGATGATATATTTAACATATTCACATGCTTTGATACAGCTTCCCTTTGACCAACACATGATTAATACATACAGATAGGTTCATGTCATACAACAAGAAAACAGTCATTACCTCATGACTTCCTCTGCAATTAAATGTCTAATCAAACAGCTGCCTGTCAAGCTACTAGCTAATGCTAACACGCGTTTACAAAGTTGATTACGTTTCCTGGTAACGTAGCGTTACCTGGCAACGTAGCGTGTCAATGCAGCGATAAAAAACAATACAAGTAGACATGTGGACATGCAGTCAGTGACCAGCTTTTAATGGAATATATTAAAAGAAATCGACATTTTTACCTGTTGGCCATTAGATGGAGCTCTTTAACAAGTAACTCCAGCTTCTCTCTGGCTTTACACACACACACACACACACACACACACTTTCTCCATCAGTCTGGCTGACAGAGTGATGCAGAGTCATCACCAGGTTGTGTGTGAACTCTGATAATTAGCAAATGCAGCAAACCAGACCTGCTGACACAGTGTGTCTGTAGGCAAACACATACTTACAACATGCTCCAGAGAAGAAGAAAAATCTGAAGCACATCAGATGAACTTATTATTACAGATCAGTCTTTCCTATTTGTGTTTTTTTTTCTTAATTTTTTTTGACACTACTTCTTTATTTAAATCATCACCTGAACAGACTGCATCTAGTTTCATTGTCCCTGCGTACAGTGTTCTCATGACACCAGCCCCCTTTAAAGACCAATCCATGCCAGATTTGCAGTATTTTATTTATTAATTTTATTTTTTGGCAATTTAGAGTCTGGTCTGTCATGTTTCCAGGTCACTAACAACGCTCGCGTACCAAACCAAACATCGATCATTCCAGCCATTTGTTCAATTAATACCATACACAGAGAGATACTATATCTTTTTATTTATTAGATGCACAAATGTACACATTTGTGGTTGATGGATAACGTGGCAAACAAACTGCACTCATAATTCAGACCCTGAAAAGGTTGCTGATATGACAGACATCCTTTATGCAAATATCCACTGAATGTATTTCCTCACCAAAGCCTGTGGCCATGTAATAAAATTAAAATTGACTGTTAATCAAATGAGAAGTTGTAATTCTCCCTTTTTTATTTCAGTCTATTTGTTTTCTGCAGGGTGAATCCTAACAAGGCCAGACATTTAAATCAGCTTTGTTTCCATCATTCAGTTACACGAGGAGGAGAGGAGAGGAGTGTTTTGATGGCTCATACTGCTGAAATATCACACTTAGAAATATCTTCAACTAAATTTAGATGGCAGAATATTTTAAAGCTGCTGTAGATATGTGGCTGCAGCTTTAACCAAAAAAAAAAAGAAAAAGTTTTAAAGCCAAAAAAAGAAGAAAAGTGACGTTATCACTCAATTAACCACGACACAAAACATTTTTTGTGTGCGTGATACAGATCAGTTTTATAAAAGTGAGTGTGAAATGACATTGGTTTTGAGTAGTCAGTTTCCTGATGATACAGCTGACCTGTCTGAACTGCAAAATTATGACAAAACAAAGCTCCGCTAATTTGTCAGTGGCTTCGTATTTTAATTAATTTGGAGTTTGGCTGCCAAGAGCAACAGCGAGCCAAACAAACAAACAAACATGCACGCAGCACTGAAAGAGTGTGTGGGGCTCGGATGAAGAAAAGGAGCTGGAGAAGTTGTTGTTGTTTGTTGCTTTTTTACTTACACAAGATCATATCAGATCAGGTGGAGGACAGACATGGTCTTGTGAGCATTGTGAGATGAATCTGTATCACTGTCACATCATTGACTGATTTGTACTAGAATGAAAATAATAGTTGCTTTCCCTGTTTTACACTCTTCATTACAATATTGAATACGTAGTTGCCCCCGACCTCACACTGATGAGAGGACAGGAGAATGTGCCTGCATTGCCTACAGGTTGTTATGATTATTTCTGCACTGGTGTAAATGGTTTGTTTATGTTCTCTCTCAAATGAAAATGTTTTGTCTTTTGCATCAATATGCACAGAACCACCATCCATCACTTGAAGTGGTTCACAGCGTTTACATTCGCTGTCAGCCTTAGAAACAGTAGTCTCAACAGTCTAAAGCCTGTGAACATTCCTCGGGGCAGCCTGTTCTTCCTGCAGGACAACTCGTTCCATCCAAAAATAAAAAAAAAACAAGATGAAAACATGAAACAAGGGTTGTGAAATAGGTTTTAATCTGTAGGGGGCAGTATAAGACTATTTCACATGTTTCAAAGATGGCAAAGACTTTGGATTTTTGGAAATCACAGAAATTGGTTCATAATAGTCTGTGAATATCTATGATGATGAAGATGATGAAGAAGATATATGATAGACATATATTATATATATACTATGTTTATGCTGTCTTTTGGAGAGCAAGTTGTCTTAAATTCCTAATCAGACCTGATGATTAAGTGCCATTTAATACTGTGAGTGAATAATAAAATCAGTGCACAGAGCGAGTGTAAAAATAAAAATGACTATCATTATCAGATAGAACAAACCAGGGATACTTATACGCCTGCAGTTGCCAGGGGGCATGTGGTGAGATTGCGGAGTAGCTCAAGAAATATGAAAAATGTAAAAAATTTAAAAAAAGATTTAGGAGCAAAGTAAACAAATAAAAGATTATATGTTTGCATGCAGGTGATTTTCAGCATAAATATCGTGTCAACTGAACAACAATTGGAAGTGGGTGAAAATGACTTAGTAAGTAATCAAAGAAGCCAGAATACATCCCCTGAATAGTTGAAACATCAGCTTCTGCAACTCCAATAGGTAGTACTATTGAAAAAAGGAGAAAAAAGGTCAAGCCGAAGCATAGACATTTCCAATATCAGTATGTCTTGTATGGAATAAATATTCAGAGCATGACGGGTGGTATCAATAGGATGGTGGTATTACATTAGATAGGAATACAAAAAAACAATGACAGTATTTAAAACACCATCCTATCAATCACCCGTCATCTAGACTGAGAATGATATGTAATGAATAATAAGATAAATAAAGAGTGACTCCAGGAATAACGTCTCAGATCCGTCCTCTCTCTCTTAATGGATTTATGCAAAGGATGCTTAGACAGAGCAGCCAAGAGGCCTTTCAAGTTTCAAAGTACGACCCAAAATTGGACATGAGCACCATTCTGAACACGTTTCTGCATGCTAAGAGGACAAGAGCACTTTGTAAATGCAGCGGAGGACTTTATGACTCAGAGCTCTGTGCAGCTCGGTGACTGAGGTATAGTAGTTATAGAGACATGCCATGTTTGAATAATCAGCTCCAAGGTGTGAGAGAAATTCATAAGGGATGTGTTGGCATGGCATGATGCTTTCTAGTCATGACTCATTGTCGGGCTTACAAGCTATATGCACACACACACACACCTACAAACCTGAGATACCTTCAGCTCATTGCCCCAAATAGACATCAAACAAGACCGTGGACGCTGGTAGGTTCATTTATTATTAAAAATGCCTGGAGTCTACTTTGAATTACATAACAAACCAGTATAGAGCAGTTACTCTCCTGCCTGACGCTACAGATAAACACAGATCCTCGTTTTAAATCCACTTTATTTTCTCTCGCTGTGCCAAATAAGTGTGCAACTCTGAATAATCCAATGGAATAATATAGTAAGGATGAATAATGCAGGAAAACACATTAATGCATGTACAGCTGTCATGCAAATGTGACTTTTTATACCGATGTGAATGTTGTGTCTGTGTGTGCATACTGTACATGAGTGTGACGCAGCAGACTTGTTTGCCCGTCATCTCACCCTGTGTGTATGTGATGATTAAACTGGCTCAACTCCAGGCCAAAGCTCTGGATCACAGGGTGCCAAAATGACCTTTTTACTCTTGTTCATTTTTCATTCTGTCATTCTGCTCAATCATGGGGCTTTGCATACAGACTGGAAACAGGGGGAACAGCTAGCCCTAACCCTACCAGCACCTTTAAAACTTACTAATACTGCTCTTTGGCTGGATCACTATGAGCGACCCCTTTCACCTACATGTAGTCATGTGATCTATTGTTAATATACCCCAGTAGACAAACCATTGCTGTGCATGCCACATAAACGCAACGTCCCTGGTTTGATTCCAGCCAGGAATGGCCATCTCTGACCTTGTTTCCTGTCCGTCTCTTCACTATTCGCCGTTAAATAAAGGCAAACAGACTTTAAACAATGGCATTCACATTTCAGTCCTGTTAAAACTAAGTGTTGCCATATTTGTTTGCTCTCTCTAATTTTCAGTGGCACATGTACAATCAAATCATTTACCGAGGGGGATAAAAAACACATTTAGTATTGAGGGATATGGTTCAGATGCACCTTCTGTTTTACAGGCATAGGTAGGAGGTCTGGCTGTTATTATTATTATTGTTAGAAGAGGGGTTTACAATGTGACATGCGGTTTTTATTGACTTCTACCACATTGTTTATACAAAAGGAAAGAAAAAGGTCTTAGAAACACAATCAAATCAGTATGCAAAATAACTACAGACAGACTTTAGAAGTTGGGATGTTTGTTTCCAGCCCAAAATGCAATTTCTCCCCATTTTCTTAAGTTATTAAATGATTTTCCAACATTTGCTCGTTGAGCTTTAATTCAGCACATTAATCTTCACATGAGAAGGTACGACTATAAAGAAGCAACACACACACACACACACACACACATACAAACATACACACACAAACTGTCTAGGAGTTGTTAACAGCTCCACCAAATAGTGATTTTTTTCCATCCAAACTTCCAATATTTCACTCAAAGATTAGAGAAAAAGTCTGAAAACTGAAAACAGATTTGTGTCTCAGAACTTTTTTTTTTTCTTCTTTCCTCTCACGTTAATCATCTCATGACCCCTCAGATCTATCTGGTGACCCATTGGAGGTGCCCGGGTGCCTAGGTTGGGAACCACTGGACTAAACTAGCAAACTGTATATAAACATGCTGACTACACACTGATAATCTAATCTATCTAATGATATCATATATAATACTATATCAGTCCGTACTTTTACTTTAATACTTTACATACATTTTGCTGCTAATACTTTTTTCATGCAGGACTTTTACTGGTAATTGAGTATTTTTACACTACTGTATTGATACTTTAAAAGGATCTGGATACTTCTTCCACCGCTGCTATCTTACATGATATATTTTTCATCTTCCAATACAAATGAAAACAGTTCAATGTTTTCATTTAACCTCATGATACAATTAACCAACAAGGCACAAGGTTTGGGTTTGCTGTAACTGCTTTAGCGGAAGTAAATCAGATGCTACTGTACTAAGATGATGCACAGATAGAGAGAATACACGTAGGAGCACCAACACACATAATAAGCGGGACAATAGACTTAGCTAATTCCAATAAAAATAAATAATAGACTGAGGATGGGCGGAGGAGGAGGATGTAGGCAGGTCCTTTCATTCTCTCTCTACTCTACTACGACTCTACTGTTTGTTCTTTTTATCTTGTGTTTTCTCTTTGGCTTTGTCTGTTCTGCTGCCTCTATCATATCTCTGCCTCACCAGCTAATTTCCTTCTCTCCTGGCATGTCTTTATCCTCCTAACTTCCCTGTCATCTGAAAGTCACAGTGCTGCGTCGACGTCTGTGCTTTCAGGCAACCCTCTTTGACCCCGATGGAGAGCTTATGTTAATGAAACAGTCCTCTGTTCATTCTACGTCTGCATCTCGCTTCATCTCAGGTTAAACAGACTAATGGATCTTACGCTAATCTATCCTTGTTCACGATTTAACCGATTCACTTCTCCTGTCTCCATTCCCAGTCTTTACCTACTCTATCCGTATCTACGGTTCCTCCATCTGTCTGTTTGTTTTCTGCCTTGCTGTTATCTGTTTTCTTTGCCCGGTATCCACCTCGCCGTCTGTCTGCCTATTCCCCCTCTCCTCTGAACCACCTGATGACCTCGTCACTTTCATCCCATCTGTGTTTCCATTTGCTGGAAAGGTGCAATGTTCCTGCTTTACAACAAGACTAAGATGCTTAATAGTGATGCTCATAATGCGCTGATACTTGCAAGTAAAAATATGGTATGTGACTAATTGATAGTCCCATAAGAAATAATCTCTATAAACAGATATCTGCTCAGCTAATCATATGCATATATCTGTAATATATATATATATATATATATATATATATATATATATATATATATTATCCAAAATATCATCTGGACTGTAAACAACGACTGGCACACAGGAAAGGAAAACTTAACCAGAAACTGCAATTATCTTTTGCAATTAAATATTTTATTATTATATTTCTCCACACCCATCTCTTATCTCTTATCTGTGTTCCTTTCACGAACTGGAGTCATAAAACCATAAAGGGATTAGTGATAATTTTGTTGAAAGAGTTTATTTATTCTTCACCTCGATTCAGTCCTCTCACGTCTTAGCTTGTGTACTTTACATTGTCCTCATGAGATGATTCCTGAGATCTTGCAAACAACGTTAAAACAAAGTACATCTAGAGGATCTGGTGTATTTGGCGGTAAAACTGAAAGTGTGCACATTGCAGACGTGCTCTGGGTGTTCTGTGAACTGTGTTGGATGACAGTACATCTGTTTGACGTCTTTAAGTGATGCACAAAGCATATAAGTGGATATGAAATAACGGATGGATTCTTTAAGACTTACGGAAGCTGTAGTTGTTAAATGCCATGAAAATATTTAGTATCCTGGTTTCACTGTCTCACTGTTCCGCACACTTAAGTTCAGAGCTCGTGCAGAAAATGACTGCCTGTCATGCTTCAGCTTTTCAGGAAGTTTTTCAGCTATAGATGTTGTACACATGAATATCGACAAGACGGCGGATGCACAACCGCATAAGTCAAACAAACAGCATCGCAGACCACAAGAAGCACGTCTCAGACTGTTGCCTTTTTTTTTGTCTGGTTATTATAATTCATTTAAGCAAGAGACTAAGAGGATTCAAATCTTCATTAGGCAAAGCCTTCCTGTGTTCCACCAGGATGTAACTGAATTTAAACAAATATCCGGTGGTAAACAAAGCAGCCTCCGAGGGTCACAGTTACCACTCTCTTTATTAATTACTGTAAATTCATTATGTTTTTAGGATGATAGTGTTGTTGTTGCTGTTAGCGAGGTGTAACGTGAACACATTTACTTGCGTTTATATAAAATGGGAAAGTTTAATATCTCTTTATTTAAAACATAAAGAGTACAGTGTGTAAAATAGAGAGTATAGCGCGCATTGGTTTCAATATGATGTGCTTAGTCCATTCAGTCCTTTGTTCAGTGTGTGGGTATGTATAGTGTTTGGTATCATTTGTGATATAGAGTCAGCCTTGATCCTTTCGACCACTGATATCTAACAAACAATCCAAAAAAAAAAACAAGCTCAAGTTGGCCCTGCAGGTCGAGGCTGGAGGCAGAGACTTTCAATGGAAGCTGAGCATTTCTTTATTGAGCCTGAATGTCTCATTTTCTGTGAGGAAAAGTTGTTCAAATTCTTTTAGATGGGTGAAAATTGTTTCCTTCAGGGCCAGCACAGCGGAAACCAGGCTTAAGCTTGAGGATGCATACTAATAATGTGGTTCTTTATTGCTCCCGGAAAGGAATTTTTGTTTTTTCTCCCTTCTCATCGACAGAGGCAAAAAAAAAAAAAAAAAAAAAAAAAAAAAAAAGAGAGATGGGATATGAGAGCATCATCAGCTGTACAACTGAACAACACAACATTCAAGGCACGTTGGCCTTAAACTCATGTCAAGACAGTGTCTTGATTTCCCCAATGCCAGTGAAAAGCTTTTGTTAACAACAGCTTTTCGGCTTCCTGAATGTGAAACAGCAAAAGATTATCACTAATTTATAACACATTCCTCCTAAAATGCAGTGAAAGCCTCACGGACGAGCAGCTGAAGAAAAATGTGCAGGCTCATTCTGAAAATAGTGTTTCATGTTTGCAAACGAATCGCGAGCAGCGTTTAGCGGTTTGCTGCTTTTTTATCCATACAAATTACGTTTTTAAATTGAAATCCAATCGCAGTAAGCGGTGAATGCTGACAAAACAGTTCACACGTAGCATAAACTTACTTTATGTATTTATTGCATAAAACCCCCTAAAAAAAAGGACTGAATTGTGCAGATTTTTCACTGACTAACTGAAACTACACCATTAAAAGTTTAATGATGTCTGCTAGCGGATATTGCTACTGCAAGATTTGAGTTGGAAAAACGTCAACATTTTTGCATCTTGCCAAATATGCCGATTAACAACATCTTCTTATTAATGTTGAGAGAAATTTCTGCAATATGTTTCTAGCAATACATATTTACTGCTGCAATTTAGTTTTATTTATTATAGTTGTTTAAATTTTTATTTTTTATTTTTTTTGGCAAACAATTATGAAGTTAGTTGATTTTTGCTGTTTGTTGAACACTCCAGACGTAAATTTAAACTTAAAATGAATTGACTGATATTAGTTATAAGCAGTGCTAATGTTATATTTAATTTTGTGATGTTATATAAATACCAACCACAACCACAACCTGTGTGTGTGTGCGTGTGCGTGTGTTTAGACAAAGAACAGGTGTTTCCTCCTGTTGCACCATTTCTCAATTGACCTCTACCCTTAAGAAAATGACTTCATATGAACTGATAGATAGCACACACACACACACACACACACACACACACACACACACACAAAACAAACACACATCCAGATTGTGCCTACATGTTTTTTATTATTTTTAGCAGCTTGACTCATGGCTTTCCTCATTGTTTGAGATTAACACTTGTTCAAAGCGTGGGACGTTTGATAAAGGCCTGAAAAAGCAGAAAAAGCCTCAGTTGGCTGCACATTTTGTGCTATTTTAACGTGGCCTTAAATGGGACAATAAACAATGTTTTCTTCCCCTTTCTGTGACCATTGTGAACAGTTTGAATAGAAACACTGATCGTACCATTGGTTTCCCCACTGTGCTAATTGCCAAATCAATGCAAATAGCAACATTAGCAGGCACCTCAGGGTGTTCAGAACAAACGGGGGTGATATTTCATCAAATGCAGTCAGTTGAACAGAAGAGGCTGCTTCTTAATACCAATCAAATAGTATGAGCAGTGAATAAATAGGATCCCAAACATTTAGCTTTTCTGTGTCAGTCATCACTCCTGACACAGATACAGGAGTTTCCACAGGATGGGTGTCTCAGTGGCGGCACGTGCAGGACAGTCCTATTTGGACAAACTTTTAATGGCTTTACAGTCTGTCCAGAATTTCCCAAAGAGCTCTTCGGGCCAGCACAGGGTGGTTCGCTCCAGCTGCAGGTGAAGGCAGGAAGGCGAGTCTGAGTTGCAGGAGGCTAATATTGAAGGAAACAGGAACACATCCTCGTAACGCTCCGGTCGCTGCTGGCATGTTAATGCTTCTACAGTCTGTTGTCTGACCAAGTTTACGCCTAGCAAAGTTCACAGACTGAATCGTATCCTCTATGTGAAGGAAGAGGAAACCTTTTAAGCGGTGGTAAGTAATTTATGACCTACACAGGACCAGTAGGAGTAACATCAACACAATATGAGTTAAAACAAATACGTTAAATGAAAAAAGAAGCTTTTTCTGTGTTGTTATTTTAAGTAAGTAATATACGACATACATATACATTTTATTATTTTATTAGGATATAGTCACTACGTCACTAGACCTTTCACATAACATGTCATTTGATCCATTTGTTGATGTAAAGATGAAGACTAGTGCAGCTTTAAAGTCTACATACAGCATTGTGTGCAGTGTCTGTTTGTCTGCTATAGAAAATAGGTTTTATGCATTTAAAGTCTCAGATCTCTGATGACACAAACACGGTTTATTTAGACGTTTTTATCAACAGAGAGTCAAAGATGAGTTCTTCATACATCCTCTAAGGTGAATACATGTGTAATGCTTCTATCCTTAAATCTACTTGAAGTGTGTTTGACTTGTCGATTTCATTTAGGAATCAGCTTGAACTTTCACATACAGTCAGGCTGTGATCACCCTTCTTACTTTGATAATGTTCTCAACAAGTGATTTTGTTTTTATAGAGAGAATTTATTAGCAATTCCTTCTTTCCTCTCATCTTAATTCCAGTCATCTGCAGGTGAACTGTTTTTTGTTTTTTTTTGTCATTTATGTTCTATATCTATAATCAATAAATACAGTCATGTCTAACCAGTGTCATCATATTAGATTCCAGTCATTGCGGTACTGTGCAAAAGTTTTAGTCCCTTTAGATGTTTAGATTCATATCCATTATGCAATACCATCTGTGAGGCATCTGATCAGTCTCTGAATTTATTCTGCGGCATGACAACAAGCTCAAACATACAGCCGGAGTCATAAAAGAACTATCTTCAGAAACAGGAAGAACAAGGACTTAGGGTAAAACGACCCTTGAGCTTAACATCATGGAGTCAGTCTGGGATCACATGATGAGACAGAAGCAGCTGAGACACATGAATTCATAGAAAACTGTGGCAATGTTCAAAGATACAGGAACAACCAGGTGTACTGAGGATAACTGGGAGCTGTTTTAAAGGCAAACTGTGGCCACAACAAATGTTGATTTCCTTTTAACATCAGCATGCTAACATTCATGTCTCCCATCATGAGATATGAATAAATTCCATGTGAGATATTTCAGTGTAGACCATATGGTGGACTGACAGACTGACATTAGCTACGCTGCTAGCATGGCTAGAAATGGCAGCAATTAAGAAATAACTACAAAAGCAGTTCAAAGTCACTCTTCGCCCCTACCTCCTTCATTACTCTGAACAGTGTGCATTGTGGTCAATGCAGATGCTGAAATCCATTTGGGAATAGAAAGGAAGGACACTGAAATGAGCTTTATTGCTTTTAATTAGCTCCTGATTGATCCTTGTGTGTCTACATCTCTCTGCCTCTTCAAGAGGAAATCTAACAGCTTCTTTCTTCATACGAGCCGACATACTAAAAGTAGTATAGGAAGATGAAAGAGAGAATGACTGAAGGGAGAGTTCGGCTTAATGCATGGTACAATCTGCCGTTCGTGTCCTTTTTAAAGTGGGCAATCTTGAAGGAAGCGCTTTTCAATCTATAGCTCTCCATCTTTATAGAAATCCAAAGCAAATATAGGCTACATATCTTTCAAACCTTTCATTTGGGTGTGGAGGAAAAAGCGCTGCTGAAATGGAAAAAGGATGTAGGAGGCTCAGCCAATCAACATATTAGAAGAATTATTACTTTCAAGTTCTCATATTGGATTTTGATCTGATGTTAATCTTAGAGTGCATGACCTCAGATAACCTCTCATTATATTGACCGTTTTGTTGTCAACATATTTCCCCCCCAACATCTATTAAGATAACAATGAACTTTTAGTGTATTGTACTTTTAGTATGAATTAATACGTTTTCTTAAGCTTCTGGACAAAAGATTTTTTTTTTTAAAAAGAACTCCTATCATGTTTATAATTGGTTTGTCTGATGACTACATGACCTATAATAACCATCAGTTTTATAAGATGCCCAGTAGATAGATTATGAAGTATCTTTTTCTGCTAACCTTGGAAAAAGTTCTGGAGCCGTGTCAGGACAGAGCGGTGAAGATTATTAACGTTCGCCCTGCTGACAATCTGAAGTGCAGACCTTCATTTAAAAATATGAGCTGCAGCAAAATCCGGAGTAGAAGAAGCTGGCAGCAGTCGTGCTGCTATCACAGCTGCTATTCACCATGGAGATGAGGTCAGATATTTAATGACACTGCTATCAGTAGAGTATACTTTATGTACAGACAATTATATAGTAATATAATAAAATAAAAAAATGGATATTTTTTTTTTGGAAGAGATGAGAACAAAGACGATATATCATCCAATAATTCACTGGCTTCATGTTTCATCCTTTATTTCAATGTTACAAATACATTAAAAAAAGCTGCTTCCTGAAACTGATGCAGTTACTCCATAGCACAATCAATGCTAAGATGATGATATCATACAATCAATCTTACTAGCTCTATCCACTTTAATGCCATGCTCAGGCAAATGTATAATCAATTTGCATGCCTCGTACGTCTCGACTGCTTCCTAGAAAGTAAGAGTAGCTCGTTTCTTTACTTCCAGTGTGTTGACTTCAAAGTTACGTTGTCTGCTGCTTCGACGTTGTCTTTTGAGGTTGTTTTGTATTAGGTCTCTTGATTTCTTGTGTATGTGTCATATAAAACCACCCCAAAACAGGCCAAACTGTTCCTCTTAAGTGCAATAATCACATAATCACATCAGCTTTAAATTAAATTACTGTCAGGGTGCTGTCAAGCTGATGTTGTCACATGATTGATATTTTCAAAGCCCCAAACTGTCAATATTAGTCTCCTTTCTGACATGGGAAGGAGACAGATCAATGTGTGTGTGTGTGTGTGTGTGTGTGTGTGTGTGTGTGTGTCCTTTCACAAACTCAAGTTTCTACAATCTCTGCAGTGGTGTCAGCTCAGTAATTACTACTGATTATTTGTGACAGATAATGAAGAAAGCGGATCAATAATCACAGCTGCAATTAAATCCAAAGCAGTTTGAGTTGCCTTCTTCCAGGAGGACCAACGCTGCAGCTCAGCTGAGTACAGGCGTCTTTTTACACACAACACTTGTTGGTTTTAAGTTTAAACGGCTCAGTGGTTAAAAAAAAGGACCTCATCATATATGAAGTGTAGTTGTGGATAAACAGAGATGGCCTTAGATTGGAGATTCAGATCTGCTCAAAGTCAATCTCTTAAAAATTGGGAATAACAGGGAGTCACTGTTGTATGACTGCAGTCCAGACAGCTGGGAAATGACTGTCATCACTCACAGCAAACACGAGAGGAAGCTATTGACACACTGAGTCAATAGTAAATAATTACAGTTATAAATATGGGATAAAGCACAAGAACCGACAGGACATCCACGTACTGTCTAACTGTATACAGCTTATATTACACAGAAAATCACTGAGTGCATGTGAAGGTACAGTATGCATGTGGTGGCAGCTGCACTCTCTGCTCTACAGGTTGTCGTTTTTATTCTGTTCATCTTTTACAGTGAGTTTTTTTCAACAGTACAAACAATACTCAACATCATCATCATCATCATCATCATCATCATCACGTTGCAGCTCGACTTACTGTTTGAGGAGTTATAATTTAAACTGTCAGCTACAATATGGGCATGTGTATACTGTACATACACTGATACTGATGTAGTCAATGTACAGTTCCCATTGTATAACGAAACGGTATTTACAACATCTATTGTGTATTCATGACGGATAGATGCAGGTTCATTTCACAGTGGGACACGTTTATTCATAATGAATGGCTGCAAACTGGGACAGTATATTATGCGATTTCATGCATTTTTATTTCGACTGAGTTTATTATTTATATGCTTTTTCCGTTCATCTTCTGGAGGATGATTACCGGGAGCTAAACATGGAGCTGAGAGTTTAAATCTACATGTTTCCCTGAAACTGCTGATCCGGCCCTTTTTTTTTTTTCTAAGAGGCAAGCAGAACAATGTTGGATGATGCATGCTGGGAAAATACTGTCTTAAAATAGGCATCTTCATTCTCAATGACCTCTCAAATTGAATGAATGAATGAATAACTGGTACTAAAAATAGTTGCATCTAAATTTATCCTCATTTGGATAGATTACGGCATATTCAATCCCTCCAAACTCTTGGAACACCTTATACCACAGCGCGGGGGAGCAAGTACTGACCCGAACCACCTACATGTTTGGCTTTGAAGACAGAAACGGTGTTCCTCGACCTCACAGCTGCCTGTGACACTGGCTGGGCAACAGCAAAACTCAAAACTCTGTTAACCAACCAGAGCTTCACAGTTCAGAGAATAAAAGTGCACAGAGAACACACGATCTAGACTTGCTCTATATGAAAAATCACTCACTTAAATTTTTCCTTTTGTGGAAACATGGTTTTTATTTAGAAAGTCTGAGAACTCTTGTGAGAAAGTGCAAAGTCACTTGTCAGGTTTGAATTGTATGTCGCTTTCCCCTTTTTTTTTTTCAACAACAATTAAAAAAATATCTGTATCATATTTGTATCCACTGATTTGTCAGGTGGTATCATATTTTTACATATGCAATATGTCCATAACAATACTGAATTCCTGTTTATGCGCATCATTGTAGCATAAGGTATAAGCATAAGGTAACATGTGCTAAGGTTCATGTGTTCAGTGCCGGGCATACAAAGAGAGAATTATGTTGATCCCGCTGTATCATCTTGTATTTTGCTGCTGCGATAATTTAATTTAACCAAAGTGTCATCTTAACATGTGCTGTGACAAACATGATAATAGAGCTCAGATGATGTGAGGGCATACCGCTGACAGAGAGACATGTTATGGAGCATGTGCTGCTAATAAACGTTGTGTCTTTACGTGCTTTAGAATAAAGATCGCCATTGCTGCATACCTCGTCTCACATGTTTGTTATTATGTCTAGAAGATAATGACATGAATGTACCCACAACAAATAAATACTGTGATGATCACTCCTGGCTTCAAAGCTGGGAAACTCACTGATTCCATCTGCACCTGTGGCTGACCAGTTTTCCACCTGCATGGCGGGAAGATAATGGACCATCCCGAATGATGCAGCCGATTCCTGAAATACACGTGTGTATTTTATGGTCAAGCATGCAAGAAGATGAAAGGTGAGATTAAATTACCTCAAGGCAAAAGAGTGAATATTTGAAAGATGGGTTAAGATCTGTGTGCACGCCAATGTATGCCTATAAAAGAATAAAATAGAGGTTAGGAAAAATAAAATAATAAATAAATAAAATAAGAAATAATCTAAATTTGATAATAAAAAGTCAAGTTTTGATTTATCTCTTTCCTCTGACTTAGTTAAACTGTTTACTTCTTATCCCTCTTTTTTTTTAATCATAATTTAAATCAGAATTTTACCATGCGCATTTCTATTATTTATCATGACTATTATTTTTTTAATTTATTTTTTCTAAGCCTTGCATAAATGGGCTTCCATCAAATTTGTGGATGAAAACGTTGATTTCTTTTTTACCCCCAGAATGAGGTGGAGAAGCCTCTTAAAACGGCAGAAACAGGCTCCCATGGGAGGTTAAAAAAAAGTCACACTAATGAAAATAATGAAAGCAGCTCTTTCAGGCAGGGTGTGGCAGGTTTAAATATTGATGATTAAAATCCTCCCACACCGCACACACATTGATGATGACTTTTCAGGGCATTTTCATTCCTGATACACGCTGAATTACCATCCTGCCACTTCATTTCCATTCAGTCACATGTGAGGCTGAAAATCCCTGAGCGTCGGGTTTGATGCAAGTTGCATAATTTCCATTTTTTTCCCTGAAGCATTTAGCCGAATAAGTAATTTCCAGTGTTCAAAACAGACCACAAGCATATTCTGGAATATTATTAAATAATGAATTCACAATCAGAATATCAATAAATGCAAATATAATGCAAATAATTAATATATACAGTTTTCATCCAAACAAGCACAACGGTTGAATCTTATGGCAAATGCTGACTAAAAGAGATATAAGAAAATGTTGTGTTAAATATATACCTTATTTAATGAGTGCTTTATCTAACCCTGAGCGATGCAAAATACCTCCAAGACATGTAGACTACTGTGTCATGGTATTACATTATAGCTAAAAAAAAATAAAAAAATATTCCTGCTTTTGTAGGAGCAAAACAAAACATTTGGATGGGAAACCCAGCCGCAGACAGAGAGAAGGTTAAGAAGATTTATAGATGTTCAGAAAAGGACAAAAAGAGTCATGGAAGAGGAATGAAGGATGACAGAAAAGGCCCAGAAAGGCTAGCAGCATTGTTGGCTTGTCATAACTCTACACGTCACATTACTGCGTGTGTAACAGAGAGAATCAACCGCACTTACACCCATTAAGAGATTATATTCATCTGCACTGCCAGTGTATGGATGAAGGGATTTTCCTTTTCGCACCTTGTCAAACAAAAAGATAAAAGATGACGATAGTTCCAATCCAATTAAAGAAAAACAAAATTACACCGAGATAAAAAATAAATAAAAAAAAGACGGAGAGAGAGAAAAACCTCCAGACACTCACATGTTATTTCAATTCATAATCATTCAGTGTAACAAACTTATTAAGAAAGCTGCTTTATTTTTGTTTTTTTTCTCCAACTTCAGCCATTTTAGTCAAAATACATTTGTGCTTCAAATGAAAAATGCAAAACATGTTATCATATTAGCTAAAGAGTGGTGGGGGAAAAAATGCAGGACTGTTAAATGAGGTGATGTCACTGTAATAATCTATAAATACATGAATATGATGAATGAATGAATAAACTCACACTTCTCTCCTGCTCCTTGTCTTCACATTCCAACCATGCATATCACTTTCATGACGTGTGTGTGTGTGTGTGTGTGTGTGTGTGTGTGTGTGTGTGTGCAATCTGGAGCATTGTAGAGTCTTCTGAACCCAGCGGGGTCTCTAATAAAGGTAAACTTTGACTCATTATTTTACCTCCTTACACACACACATACACGCACGCACACACACACACAATGCAGCAATACAGCAGGAGCTGAGGGTAGCGGTCACAGCAGCATAAACCAAGTCTCATTACTGTACCTTCCCATCAGCACACATCTGACTGGAGATGAATAAGAAAGGGCAACCTCTCTGAGGAAACAATTTAGAGTTATACACAGGTCAGTGGATTCTGACCTCCTCCATCTGCACCAGTACATGGGAACTGTGACAGTACAAGACACTGTGGCGAAGAAGCTATTAAAGCAGGTCGCTCGCTTTTTAATAGAGCTCTGTGTTTGTGTGACACTTTCACAGGATATGGGTTTGTGCCTTAACAGGACAATAGACATTAACAAAGCAAGAACAAAAACAGCAGAGCAGTTTACATAATGAGATTTTTTTTTATTTTTTTTCAAATTCAATTGATCAGCTTTACATTGTCTGTATATAATATAAGCAACAGAAGACAACAGCAAAAATCTGTGAGCCCATCCCCTAAAAAATAAATAAATAAATAAATAAAACAACACTAAAGGTCATAACAGGGGAGTACAGGGGATGGATGCACGGTTAGATGGCAGAAAGTGGGGGCACTGTTCGACTACACTAACTGAACATTTTTACTGTCACATCAAGCCATTTTTACAGGAACCTTTTAGCCGCCACATTGGGCATTTCACTGCTGTTAAACTGGAGATTTTACCATCATTTTACCACATTATAATCCAAACCATGTGCTTTTTGTGCCTAAACCTAACCGGACCTTAACCACAGCATACTACGCTCCTATGGGTCATACTGGAGTGCAAGTACATATGACCTATGTGGTCATTTCATTTGGAGGACTTGTTGATACAATACTCACATGGCCATATGAAAATAGCTTGTAGTTGCTGTATCATTACTTCCCACCATACTGGTTAACTATTAGTTACAAGTGCTGTCACCAGGGTAACGCTTCTAATTCACACTTATACCCCATTCGTCAGGAACAATATTATTTTTAAGGCTGTCGTAAAGCACAAAACAACATGAGCTGGAATGTATTTCCCCCCCAAAAAAATACTTAACTACAACACATGCAAACCTCCTACAGTCATAAGCAAGGAATTATGTGAATACCTCCATAAAAGGACAATCAGCAAGAAACAACAAGGCTAAAACATGACGCTGCCATTTATGTGCAGTATAAAAGTGAAGTAATTAAAGACAATAAGTAAGTGATCATCATCATCATTAGTTAATGATTTGCTGCTGCTGTGCATCTGTGTCTCTATCACAGGTTCCACTGATACTGTAATAATTCATCATTCATTCTAACCTATTCTTCATCAGCGTTAAACTCGGTCAAGCCTGGCCTTAATCTGATTGGCTAAAAAAAAAAAAAAAAATTCTCTAGGAGAAGCCATGCAAACCCATTTTATCATATCAAGAACTCAGTTTCTCTCCTTTTTGACTTTTGGGCAGTATGAAATAATGCCATCATTAACTGATACATATGATCTGGCTAAGTTATCATGACATTTCAAATTGAAATTCAATAACAGCATGATGGTAGCAGCCAGTGAGGAAATAAGACAGAACCAGACAAGGTCAAAAAGACAACATAATAAAAATAATGAGAAGGTAAATAGCTCAGACTGAAGGGAGAGGGTGAGTGTACAGCTAGTTAACAGCAAATGTGCTCTTTTTCCCTTCTTTTAAAACTTGTAGGTATTTCATATGTACTATTCAGATGCTGATTTAGAGTCAGATGATGTGGTATAAAGAAGACCTTTGAGACTTTTTCCTGCACCCTGAGGCTTATGATATTTTTACCTCCTCAAAGGACTAGAAAAGGCCATTAGACAGAATGTCACTGACCTGCTCCGAGGGCTCACTGGACTTTGATGGTATTTGACCACAAGACACACACACACACACACACACACACACACGAAAAAGTCTTTCATCATCACAACACCTCACTATCTAAAGTCTCTTTCTGCATTTAGTATCTAAATGTCAAAAAAAAAAAAATGCGTTGATTGAATACAGCAATATAAGTCCTAGGCTAAATGTAAGAATTTGCATTTATAACTCAAAGGCTTTTCTGTTTCCTCTGGTCGGCCGTTATCTTTCTGAGCGTCTTGAAATAAACAAACCGTAGATTGATGACTTTCATAAGAACAGATACAATGATGACAAATATTACAACAATCTGTATGCCTACGAGCCATCTGCAATATATATCTCCTCCATTAAAGCAATGTGCTGAAGCAATCAGAGGACATTTCTTGACTGTCTGGGAGCAGCGTAGCATCACATCATTTGTCACAAAAAGAAAACTTTTTTTCTCCAGCACACAGACACACTGGCTGACTCGGAGTCTGTTCCTTCAACGTGCAGCAGCGAGCAGTAAATGGCTGTCATTTGTTTTGTTATTCCCTATAGTGAGCCGAGAGCTCTGAGCTTTCCCTGAGGGAGAAAATTAAATTAGAGGGGAAAAAAAGCAAGAAAAAAGTTTTCACATCAGAACTGATCTGCAGTCGTTTGGATTTTGCTTTCAAGTTCAAGTTTAAATTTAAATGAGCCTCTCACTCCAGGTTTTCTTCTACTGACTTTGGATTTTACTACTTTAATGTTTGTTAGATAGCTCTGTGGATGGCAATAGCAGTCGGTCGGGCTGCAGTCGGTCGGGCTACCATTTTTGTTTTGTGGAGACACACAACCTTATGTTACACAAATATCGCCACATGCACTCATATACTTCTCAGTGGGAACTACTTTCCAGTCGCTACACCTACACGTTAAAGTGTAGGTGTAGCGCAGTGGTGTAGTCTACGTGATACACAGGTATATGCTGTATAACCACTTAAAAATGTGGAAGGATACGTGACAATATTGTTTCGTGACAGAACTTTCACTTCAGTGATTTTGTATCATCAATACCAGCAATAAAAGTTTTGATGCCGGGATGGCATCGTTTTCCATTCACTGTGCACTGCTAAGGTCGATTCATGCTTTCCGTGTCTGTGAACAGTTGTGTGCAAGGATGCCAGTTTCGCATATCTGCCCAACTTATAATGAGTATCTGTCACTAAGAGTCATGAAGTTCGACTGTTCACAGAATGATTTAACGTAAACATCAGAACCGGCCTCTGATGGTGAGTTTATGTAAAATGACAGTGATTTAAAGCTGCCCGATGCATTTTTAAAAATACATCCTAAATCAGGAAGTAGCATTGCAGCAGGAAAAAAAAAGTGTCCTATTCCCACTCTATGGGACTCTGTAAATTCACCATTGAAATGTTGGTGCTGGCAGGAAAAGTTCTCCAAACACAGGAACTGAAGACCAGGGGAAATGCATCTTAACATTCTTTCAACAGAGAATGCCATCTTATATAACTTCTGGATAATGAAGTACTTAATAACTTCTCTCTAACTGGGATTAACAGCTGAAATGCTACAACTTCCAACCATCTTTTGTTAGGGTGAAATGCACAGGATATAATATAACTTTTACTAACTATTGCAACTTTTACACCAGATTGCTTGCCAGATATTTACTGCACCATTGGTCGTACTTAGTGGCTCTGCAGGTGATGGCACACTCAAAATACTTGCAACTCATCCTCCTCCTTCTCTCCTTCATTTTATTCTCAATTGAGCAGTGTCTCATGAAACAAGAATGCATTGAATAATCTGAGCAGCAGACTTGTTTGATATAAAACAATTTCTGACACTTATCCTAACCATAACACATGCGTTCCTCGTCTAGGGGTCAGTTAATCTAGAGTATTAACACACAGTACAGTACATGAGGTCTGATAGAGTTCAGTGATCTGGAGGAATTCAATGGTAGAAGGGATGTGTGTGTGTGTGTGTGTGTGTGTGCGAACGTTGGGTCTTAGGCAATAGACGAGTAACAGTCACACAGACCTTGACCTTTGAGGTTTCACTCCCTTTCAGTGCAATTACATGGAAGACTGCAGCTCTCACACTGTGTATATGTGTGTGTATTTTACTCTCTATTGACAAATTATTTACAAGTTTCTTCATTAAACTGGAATATTAACAACAATATTACAGTCCATTTTACTGCAGCAAAACAGTGATTTAGAAAAAAAAAACACCTCTCTCAAGACTCAAGGAAGTGCTGAAATATGTATTTTATGATATATAATGTACAGATTACCCAGTTAGGTTTAGGTCTAAACATCTAAATCCTATTTTGTAACTTGACATTCTATTAAAATGCAAGAACTAACAGTGAGGACATGAATCATTAATCAACTGTCATACAAGAGGAAGGCTTTGAATATTTGAACGCTTCCTCCCCTTCCCTTTTTCGGGAATACCATCCTACACCTACAAACGCTGCACAGACATCCATGTGATCCACCCAATTCCTGTTGGATGATTGCTCCTGTGTTTGTGAACGCATATTTTAATCTGTAAATTCCATGATCCATATGCATTTGCAAAATAAATAAATAAATAAATGCTAACTTTTCTCCTTTAAATTCCAATTGAAATCACATTTAATCACCTGTCTTTCTGGCTCTTGTGTTGTGCAGCAGGATGCTATCAGGCTCAGTGTGACTGTCTGCCTATGATCAAACACCACATTATCACTGTATTCATGATTCTATCTATCTATCTATCTATCTATCTGTGTCAGCTATAAAATAAACCATCAGCTCAGTCATGCTGCCATTTAGAGTCTTTAATCTTGCAAGTGACATTGTTCACTTATCTTGAATGTCAGCATGTTGAACTCTTTCACTGTCATGCAGCTTTGCTTTCCAAACAAGTTATAAGTCAACAAGCAAGCATTACAGAAGACGCTGGCACTGAAAGGATGATAAATGTCATGAGCTAATGGTGTAGAATCACAAATGTGTGTGCATCAGTCTAGCACTCATTTGCAAGTCAGCTTCACTGTCGAGCTCATTTAATATAATCTGAACAAGCAGTCACATATGAAATCAGTCAGAAAGACAAACATTACTGGACTAAATAAAAAGGTAACTATTTTTTTTGGTTTATGTGTTATATGCAGGACCTACTGTAATTCAACTGTCCTTATCTTTCATTTTACATAATGTTGAATTACAGTGATTTTATCTGTTAATATAGACTCCAGAACCATGTGACCCTGAACATAATGAACAGCTATGGAAAAAGAAAGGATGGGCTGATAAGTTAATACAATATCTGTATCTCCTCTTGTCATATCAATTTAATATTGTAGTGAATTACAAATACATTTTGGATGGCAGTCCCTTTAATCTGATTGTAAGAAAAATTACCCTTAAATCAATATTAAGACACTGAAGTACTATTCCTTAATTTTGTAACCCAAGGCAAGGAACGTTGATCTTGCATGATTCTGCAGAACCCATTATTATGTTCAATGCCAATGTAAAAATCTTCCTTTATAAATGTATGCACATGGATATGATTAGGGAAACGTCATAGCCTTAAGTTTCCTACATTGGCATTATGAGTTGCAAAATGGTACAATGTGAAGGTTATTCCTAAAGGATATGATACTGGGATGCTGGGTTTTGCTTGCTTGTCATGTTGGTGAACTGTTTAGTGGTGCATAAGAGTACATCAGATTCACCATTGTGTGTCCCTGATGGATGACTGGCACTTCAGTCCTGTGTCAAGCAAAAATGAGACATTTAGTTTCTTTCTTGAACCTGAACTGAGGCAAGTGAGGCCTGCAGTTCTTTGGGTGTTGTTGTAGAGTCTTTTGTGACCTCTTTGATGAGCTGTTGCTGCACTCTCGGGGTAATTTCGGTCATCCAGCCACTCCTGGGAAGGTTCACCACTGTTCCATGTTTGTAGATAATGACTCTCACTGTGGTTGGCTGGACTCCCAAAGCTTTAGAAACAGCTTTATAACCTTTTCCAGACTGATGGATCTCAATTACTTTCTTTCTCATTTGTTCCTGAATCTCTTTGGATTTTCGGATGATGTCTATGTTTTGAGGAGGTTTTGGTCTACTTCACGTTGTCAGGCAGGTCCTAGTTAAGTGATTTCATGACTCAGAACATGAGTGGCAGTAATCAGGACTGGGTGTGGCTGGAGAAATTGGTGTGATAAACCACAGTTAAGTTATGTTTTAACATACAAACACTTTTCACACACAGGGCTTTGTAGGTTTGAATTTTGTCCTTAATTTAAAAACTGCATTTTGTGTTACTACTTGTTTTATCTTTTGACTAAATTTAAATTAGTTTGATGATCTGAAATATTTAAGTGTGACAAACATGCAAAATAATAAGAAATCAGCAAGAGGACAAACACCTTTTTACACCACTGTATATGAGGCACTGAGGTTCCCATATTACTGGAATGTGATAACGTCATTTCATATTTCTTTCATATTTCTGTCATAGCCTTTATTTGACCCTTTGGTTAATTTCACTTACAATGACAGCAAATGTTTTCAGATATTTGTTCATTGATGGCCACACGACTGAGGGTCAACAGGAGTTGTTATAAGCACAAACACAAAATACACTTGACGAATCAGCCTGTTTGTTCCATTCACGTCCCACAGTAGTGCAGTGTAGTCTCCCATCCACTGGAACAAATCCCACTGTGTGGGATGCTATAATTAAGCATGTTGATCGGAGGGTTATTAGTACTGATCCTCGCTCCCTTTGTCTACTCGGGGTTAGACTGCGGTCAGTACAGTTAATAGCTTTGTAGCTTTAATGCGCGAGCACTTTTGAAGTGCGTAGCTGCTACAATGGAGATTTCCCAATGCTGTTCTACATGCTCACTGGCACAGTTTGTGATAATACATTAAAGTTAGATGAAGAGAATCCTAAATGAGTTAAATTAAATGTCAGATACATGTTCAACCAATTTGATTTCTGTTTTTTTTTTTTTTCATCTGTGCTGGAGACCACGCTGTGTTGTTTGGAGCAGAAACATATTTGCTGGTTTGGTGCTGAAATGTTCTTCAGCCGCGTCAAGCTGAACAAACAGTACATTGACACACCACAGGCGATCTATCTTAAACAATATCACCAGGAGGATGAGTTCATGTTAAAAGTTCAAAGTGTCCTCGATTTATGTGGCTTCTGAGCCCTTTAAAGGTTAATTCTTCCTGTTTGCCCTGTTTGGATGAGAATGTATACTGTATGCAGTCAGTCAGATGAAGCACCCTCCTGTCTGGCTATTGTGAAAGTGTGATTACATTTTAATATGAGTTACAAATTGGATTTGTTTTGCCATTGTCAACTCTCAAAACTGAGAACAGCCACTTTGCTCTGAAACAACTGGTGTAAAGGGACAATATTCAAACAGTGTTGCTTGTTGTGAGTTATTTTTTATTTGCTTTTTGTTCTCCTTAATTCATTGCGGGCTATGAAAAGCCTTATTGTCTGCTTTCAGTAGCTTTCAATTTCCTACGGAGTGGTAGGAAAATCCTGACAGTGAATTAAACCCAGTGCAACGCCCAGAAGTCCCGTCAACAATACATCTGGCCCACATCCCAACATTAGCCTAACGTTCTACACAAAGCCGTGAGAAATGAGATATTAGCTCTCCTATACAAGCAAGGCCACCACAGCGTGCTTTTCCTCTGATAACAGCAGAAAAATACAAATTAACATCTAGCCTAAGGGACAGATTCAAATCTACCCCGGAACAAGGTACAATAAAGCAGACTGAGTAAGCTTTTTTTATATTATTGTTGTGGACTTGGCATTGTTGTTTATTGGTTTTTTTATGTGCAAAGAAGAAAACAAGACACTTTCTGAAATGTAAAAGCAGAACACTTACACAATTAGCTCTCTAGTTATAGTATGGCAGTTTATTAATACTGAGATCATGCTGGAATCTGAGCTGTCTGTACACACAGTAACTGTGACTGTTCTGCTCTGAGCTCTTGAGTCAATAGAAATACCTATCTATACCATATAATGGTGTCTTTTTACATTTTTACATCTAATATACTGTATTCTACTATAAAGTCCAACCATTGAATCTTGAATGCAACTTGAATCTTCACTTTCTATTTGCAGGGGCATTTTCAGGGCATTCTTCATCACAAGAGCACCTTGATGGTGTAAACTGTGGTGGATTTCATGCAGCAGAAAACACACAGTAAATCTTACATACATAAAAATCCAAAAAAAGTTTAAACTGCGCCCGCTCCAGTGAACTTAAAATCAAACAAACACAAGATTGCTGCAGTCCAAGATGAGCATTCTCACAGAATCCCAACGAGGATGTCGGCGGGATGATGAACGATGCCTCGGGTGACAGTAGAGGACATCTGCTGTCTCACATCCACAGCAGGATCAGACACACACGGCCACATAACGCTGCACGGCTGACAGCACAAGTGTGTTTCTGGGGTTATCAAGTGGTCGCCTCCCATCACCAATACATGCTTGACACTTGACAGTGATATCTCGTAGGAGCAAAGAACAACTGCTCTCTGCGCCAAATATGGTGAGAGTTGCTTTTCCACTACCCTCAACTGAAACCTTTACCCTAGTTTGTCAAATTCTAGTGTTGACTGTCACAACAACTACAGGCTGATTGGAGAGCAGATCAGAATACAAATGACATGACTCTCGTTTAAAAGAAGGCAAACTAACATACCTACATGGCTCCGTATTAAGTCGTAGTTTTATTATATTACTTTATTATGTTAACTGTGTTACAAACATGACAAACATGTCCATTGTACATTTCCAACTACACTATAATGTCCTAAAAACATCATAAAATCTTAGTACTGCTCAACACTGAACAATGACAACATGCAAAAGTGCAAGACACACACGCACACACACACTGTTCGGCGTTCTTTAGTTTACCCCGCCGAAGGGGTGCTGAGAGAGCAAGCGTTGGATAATTCAAATGTCTTCAAGTGATGATTTATTTTTCTTTTCTTTATTTTTACATCCACATTAGGTTATAAACCTGCAGAAAATACCAAAGTGCTTGTGTTTGATTCATTTAAAATGTAAATAAATACGAATAAATATGTGCACATATAAATACAATTAAATAAATATATATATTTTATAAGCTATGCATCATTTAAAAGCATTTAATATAAAGCACCAGCATATAAATAATATTGTACAAATAACTCATGTAAATATACTTTAAACCTTTAAACCCACAATATAGTTACACAAATAGACAATGGAAAGTAAATCACATGCAATCAGAAGCTGAATTCCACTGCACCATTACCAATGTCAAGTCCCATGACCGAAATACTACGTTTCCCATCATGCCGTTCACCAAAACCAGGAAGTGACAAACGCACCCTTCAAAAGTTTGTACCGGCAAACAATCCACAATGCATAGATGGTAAACACCGGATTAAAAGCGATCACCACGCGATCAACAACAGGACAAAGTTTAAAACATCAGTCCAAGTGATAACAACAGCAGCAGCGGCCGCGGCATATATTACAAACACAAAGCAACGAAAGGGATTCAAACCAGCACCTTACCAGTGGCGTCTTGCTCAGTCAGCATGCAGGTTGGATGTTACTCACTCATCACCGTGCTCGTTACCGACAGTGCGTGCGACCAACCACCAGTCACAACCATTTCGCCCCGGTGAGTGCAACCCTCCCATCTAATCAGCTGTTTGCATATTTTAAATCACCCGCGGCTTTTGTGACACATCACCTCCACCACCAATGACAGTGCGCAACACACACACACACACACACACACACACACACACACACACACTGTAAATCCCATTCGCCCATTGCATGCTGGGATAGACTCCAGCTTCCTGTGACCCTGAGTGGGATGAGTAGATAAATAGATAAATTCATATAAAAATAGATTGTTAGATGAGGAGAACGTAAACACAGCACTTGTTTTGACATATACACACAGACACACACACTCCATCAAAATATAAAGACAACTCAAGGCTTTTCTGGGCTGCAAATGGTATCAGATCAAGTGGTGCTTGGCCTTGCATTAAAAACTGAGACTCTCCGGGGTTTGCACTGTGTGTTTATTTGTGTGTGTGTGTGGCATTCTGTGCCGAAATGTGTCTGTTCCTACAAACAAACACAAATTCCTTTCGTTGTTAGCTTATTTTCTCCATCTGCTAAAATACAGATGTTATTGCGTTTTTTCTTTTCCTGCTCATCTTATCAGCCTCGTGTTTGTTGTTGTATACCACGGGTGTCTTCAGTCCTCCATCTTCCCTCAAATAAGTGCCTCATCTTTTGGCAACATTTCCAAGGAATCGTCCTTAAAAATATCTGGGAACCCTGCAAACGCGGTTTCATGGTTGATAGAGAAAAATACAAACAAACACACACACACACACACACACACACACACACACACACACATACACACACACACACACAGCAGAGCACAAGGAGTGCATCATATTCAGTACATAAAGTAAAATTTCCCACCGGCAGAAAAAGAAACCTCTGTTATATGTTCGTTGGTTTCTTCAAATGGGGTTTTATTATTACAGACTGAATCTCCTGCTCTACCTGAATGCCTCATCCTCTGTTTTGCATTGAGGCCATAGCTCGTATTGCATTATATAGTTTAACTGAGTCAAACTCTCTGCACTTAAATTACAAGGATTTTAAAGAATATTAGCTTCGCCATGCCGACACAAAGTGAAGTGAGTTATACGGATAGTGAGTGGTGGGGGAAGGTTATGGCACGAATCAAAAGCTGCACGGTGAATTCAAACCAACAGCCCACTCCACACTATTGATTGCAAACCATTTCCTACATACTTCCACTTTTAATCCAGGAGGTAATGAGCTCCCCTGCCAGCAGGTAGAGAAGGCTTGTAACAACACATTATGTAAGTGTAATTCATTTTTACTTCATTATGTAATAACAAAACTTCTGCTTTTGTAATACACAGCTTGAACACAATGTGCAATACTTTCCCCCCGTGTTTTGCAATAAGTGATTACATATTGCAGTGGTTATTACAAAATGCAAGAGTTGCAGTTTGTTTTATGATGAATAATACAGTGCTTTATGTAACAACCAACCTAAGTAGATGTCTCTACAACATGTTACATTTTTAACAACTAAGATACAATTAAATTTAAACCCAAATTAAGATGGCATTATTGTTGACTCTAATCTTAATCTAAAGCCACATAAAAACAGTAACAAGATGACAAAATACAAACAAATTTAAGGATTTCATGTCAAAAGCCGACCTGGAAAAACTCATTTACCCTTTTATTTCTAGCAGGGTTGACTACTGCAATGGTCTTTTAACAGGGATCCACAAACATACCATGTAAAAGCTTTGTCTGATTCAAAACACAGCTGCTAGAGGTCCTACAGGGATCAAAAGGTCAAACCACATCACCCTGATGCCTGTTTATAAATCAATACATGAAATGGGACCAAATACATTACAGACATGTCTGGTCTCTTGGGCCAACAGTCCCTAAACTCCCTAAAGTTGCTTTGGGAGTTTAAGAGGAGGAATAAGTTGTAGTGTCTATCACTGGCTCACCCGTATTCTATAATAACCACTGCAATATATAATAATTTATTACAAAATGCAGGGAAATGTCGTGCTCAAGCTGTGTATTGCAAAATGCAGCAGATTATTAAAAAAATAAAATAAATAAATAATAATAAAAATAAACAATAAGATGCAGAGTTACAAGGCTGTTGAACAGTCCTAATAAACTAGCTGCAGTTCCAAGCATGATCTCCCACATTATGTGACTTTCATTATGGCTTTTAGCTCTGTAAAGTTCCCATTAGTGATTGAGAACAAAAAAAAAAAAAACAATCTCCACCTGGAACTCACTCACACACACAAGTCCCATTAATCTCCCGTTAACACCACTGAGCTCTCGTTCAAACCTTATTCCATCAGTGATAAATGTCTCATAGATTATTGCCTCTTAAAAGCTTGGGGGGTAAAGAGGCGGTTTGGTAATTACAGAAAAAGGAAATCAAAATCAAATGTGTAACAGTAAGAGTGATGGAAAATGTTTGCAAAGAAGCTCCTGAAAAACAACAGAACAGCCTGTTTTATTCAGGATGTGTTGTCAGGACACAAAAATATAATTTCCTCAAGCAGTCATAGAATTTCTGACCTGGAAAAATGATGACTAGTTGTATGTCTTTGTTTACCGTAGTTCAGGTAATAATCAATTAGAAATCACGATCCTCCCACCACTAGAAAACCACTATGTGAAGCTTTTCAGGCTGGGTGTAATCTACTCATTCACATTTACAATAAACTGATGTAAACCTACTCAAATTAAAGATGAAATCACATGAATGTGCCGAATGCACAAACGCTGACTGTCTGCGCTGTACGTAGCGATGGAGTAGGCTAATACAAATATTTTCCCCGTGAAGTAAAATATAAAATAAAGGTTCGTTTTTCATATTTGGCTGTTATTTGGCTGTTTAACCAGTTGCATTTGGTTTGAGATGAATATAAAATAACATTTTACTGTATTATTTCAGCACAATAAATCCCTTTTTGCCACAAGCTTAGTGCTTTAAAAAAAAAAAATCACAATATATAATGTTGTGTAGGACTCAGAGATAACACTGAATCCTAATCTATCTGGCAAATCTCCCTATTCACAACACAATAATCCCCACAGCTCTCAGCGATGTTTTAAACCATTGGATTAAAGAGCAGCGCTGTTCCACTGATCTTGCCCCATGGGTGTAATGGACGACTCCATCGTGACGTTTTGGAAAAATGAGCAGCAAGGTTTGACCTCTGGAGGAATCCTATAAACTAAAACATGCTTGGTGTCCAGATGTTTCCACGCACTGTGTTTATTTCTCTGTGTGAACAACATAAAGTAAAGGCTCAAGGGGCTACAGGAAGGGTTCCTTTAAACTAAAGGCCGCTTTCTGGAGTCCCACTGCAGACGTGTCTACGCTGCCTTTCTAAATAGAGCAGCGTGACACTCTACAAACAGTGTGGAGTGTCTGTAGCTGTTATCTGTGCAGTTTGAATTATTTTTAATCCATCTCTCTCTTGTAGTTGTTGCGTTTGCTTCTCTGCCAGCAGACCTTTAAGTATTGATGCATTCAGGGAATAAAGGTCGAACACCCTGCACAAATGAGGACTATGTTATATAGAGAGGCTTAGGTTAGAACTAGAGGTCAGTCAAGGTGGTATCGTCAATATAGTTGGTGGAAAAATAGAAAAAAAAAGAAAGATGTTTGTGTAAAAGATGCATCTGTTGTAGCCTCATGTGTATGTCCAGATGACTTTACATGAAATTGGATTTTCATCCACAGTTGATAGTCAAACCTCAGAGTGAAACACACTGTTTTTGGTCTTATCCGATATAATGACATGAAGCAATTTTCCCCGGAAAACCGCTGATGTTAGACTGAATTAATTGGTGGATAATGAAGAATTCTCTGCGTGGAATTCATTTAAACAAAAAGCAGCAGATGGGTTTGAATTAATGTGACCCACTTTCAAATCTTTATATATAAATGTGTGTTTATTTTGCTGTGTATTTTTAGTTTCAAGGCCCCACAGGATGGCACAGGTGACCATAGTATGAACAGTACTATAACAGCTTTATTAAGTCGTATTATTACAGTATTATTAGAAGTATATTCTTGTAACAAATCTCAGATGATCTATGTCCACCCCCGGATTTATCCCATTGTTGCACTTTCCTTCCTATTACCCCTCCAGTCTACTACTATTTAAAAACCGCATTATGTGAAACTAGTACAAATTGTGGCCACATGAACCTTACATACATAAACTCACACCGACAGTACGCGGCTCCATGAGAGCTCCATGGTGAGCAAAGGGCCAGACAACAGACGGTTTGGGACCCCTGAGGACGATCCATGGGGGTCCATTGTATTCCTCTGGTTTTGTCATCCAAAGGCAGGATGCAGGCCAGTGGTCAAACCAAACAGCATTATCTGTGTGTATACACAACAAATCTCCACAGGGCTTTAAGTCTAAACACTAGATAAAACCAAACATCCTTCCCAAGAACTGTAATACAGTAGAGAGAGAAAGAGAGAGAGAGAGAGAGTGAGAGAGAGAGAGAGAGAGAGAGAGAGAGACTACAGCTGTGAATAACTGGCATGATGACACCAGATACTAGGTACTTTTATTGTTACAGTGAGGCGGGGTGTAGAAGTCGCATCACTGTGGGGTCACATGTAGCCACCGGTTAATAAACACCAGTGTTCTGTGGAGCGGCTGAGATTGACACTGGTCCCGGTCGGGGACTCGTCTTCTGTTGAGTACCTTTAGTCGCTCAGCGAATGTTCGGGAAGCAGTAGAAGCTGTGTGCCTTCACTGCTTTTACCACAACATCCAAGTAAAATTCTCCTCGCCAATTCTGGTGCAGCTATAAATCGTACATGAAGCCTCTTGTCCTGAAGTTATATTGATATGTCTCCCAACAGGAGAACATCGGCTCCAGTCATCTTCCTATTGAAACGCCAATTGGGGTCTAGTTTTACACAACCTCAGAACATATGAATGAGAGTCCCCATCTCTATTTTACTATTTACTGATGTACCTTTGTTCATCCTGTGTAGTCTCTGGTGTACTACATTTAGTCTTCGCTGTTTGGCTTCCATTAGGTGCCAAATCCAGATGTCTATAGTATGTCTATAGATGTATGTTGTATATCTTTCAATGTATAGTCAATGTGGGGTGGCTGCAATGACTTAGGGTGTCTTGATCTCCAACTATATAGTGTCTAACCTGCTAATTGGCTCAGAAGAGATAGGACAGGGAAATGATATTTACAAGGTAACTGGAGAGAACAAAAAGTGTGTTGCCCTTTAAAAGATTAAAAGGAAGTGAAGCAAGGACATCTTTAAAAGGACAGGAGGCAAAGGTGAAGTATAAATGGCATGGAAGAAGAGTAAGAATGTCAGAGCTGCCCTCGTTTAACTTTTACTAAGCTTCAGTCCTGCCAAAATAGTTCTGCTGTCTTTCTAAACTGATTAGAGTTTTCCACCATTTTCATTTCATACAAGATAGGATCGGAGCATCTACTTAAGTCATTTTGTTTCAGCACATTAGGAGCGAGACATATTTTCAGTCCTTTTTCCCCCTAAACAAATAATCAATGTTCCCTAGCAAAGTTTTCCTAAATAATTCGTTACACATGGATTTTTCATTTTAAACATGACTGAGATGAATGCTGGAATTTGAATGAGCAAATCCGAAAATCCAAATCCTTCCTACAGTAAATCATCGACACGATATCCATTTTCCAAGATACGATCTCTTGTTGCCAGAATTGACATGAAGTGCTAACGCGTATGTGTATTGAATGGGATAAAAGACACAAATCAAATAAAACTGCTTCGCTCGTAGTCTGATTTAATACCTTTTATGTGGAAGAATCTGAGAATCCGTAGTCCTGGCAGGAGTTGTCACTCATTCCTTTTGAGATAACTCACTTATCTGAGGTGTTTTTGGTACGAGATGCCAGTAAGATGGAAGGAAATTGAGCACCGAGCTTTTTGTTCAAGAAAAAAAAGTCAGATGACAGACAGGTTCAGAATAGTTTGAGGACAAAAATGGTGAAAAGGGAAGCAGAAATGCTGTTGAATTAAATTTCTTTCAGACTTTGGAAAAAGATAGACGTTGCAGTAAAAAGTCAAATACTGCAGTATTTACCATTCACTCTGAACATGAGTTTTAAATAACAGATAGACATTAAAACAAGGATAAAAGATAAACGGGACTGCGTTACCTGAAAAAACGTTGACGGCAGTGGTGACCCTGGGACCGGAGGATCTGCGTCATGACTTCAGACATCATTACCCATATGAATGACTAAAGCCAATCGACATGCAGCAGAAGCTTTGTTTATCCTGCAGTATATTGTTGGCCCTCTGCTGTATTTTTCCAGTTTTATTTCCTGTACCCGATGTGATAAAGAGGACTTTATACTGAATCATGACTGAGGCAAAGCAAGACCAAAAAATAGCTTTTCATTTTTCCATCATTTTTGAAAGCAGCTCAAGGCTGCTGTCATAGTGCTCAGCCGGTACTGTGAGCGTAAATCACAGTACAGATATTAAATATGTTTAATAAACATTTCGGCACAGTGCAGTTGCCTTTGACATAAACTAACCTGAGTCTGAATGTCAGTGTGTAAGTGTATTCACGTGTTAAGATTAAACCCTGAGGCACACCACAGGAAAGAACAGTAGTTGTAAGCATGTAAGTAACCAAGCAACACAGAGAATGACAGGAGAACCAGTGTGGACACCCACCCACTGTCTGAGCCTTTCAATCAGGATTCTGTGATCCACGTTGTCAAAAGCTGCCGTAAGATCCTACAGCACCAAAAACGGAGCATTCACCCACATCAGAAGACATCATTATGTCACCGGAGACTCTGAGAAGAGCAGTTTCAGCTAAACGTTTCTGACAGAAACCAGATTGGAATTATTCTAAAATGCAGTGAGCTGTTTGACAACAACTTTCTCTAAAATCTTCGAGTTAAAAGGCATCTCGGATATAGCCTGTAGTTGGTGGGAACGGACAGAAGGATGAACAACTGCATGCTTAAAATATGCTGGGACGCAGCCAGATTGCAGGGAGTTGTTTATAATAGAGGCCAAGCATGAACTGATGGACTCAAATGCATTTTTTAAGCACAGACATGGGTGAAATATCTACAGGACTGGAGGAGGATTTTATCAGTCCTTGATGTGTAATTAATCCAATTAATTTAAAAGATGCTGTCCAACATTTACACATTTTTATTTGAGGACAGCTGGTTAAGTCTGCGTTTTTTTTACCCATCGGGATCACAGTGCTGTGTTAAGTGTTTCTGTCTTTTCGCTTTTTCCAGGCTTTTCTCTGTCTTCTTCTCTCACAGATGACAGTAGCTTCACTGAAAGTGGCCACGCTGTGAAGGAGAAGGAGGAGAAATCTCAATTGTGGATAGAAAAAAACAAAAAAGCAACATGGCTTTATACCAACAACTATCATCCATAAGATCCAGTAATATTTTCCATCCCATCATCCATGTATCCTCAGAGATTATTGCTACCACTTCAGCATCTGCTTTGCTAACGCACAAACACGGTATTCGATTAAACTGTTTTGTATCTTCTGTATCTTTTAAGTACATGTAATTCCAAAAAAAGACTTTAAAGGAATAGTTCAACATTTTGCACAATAGGTTTGTTTGCTTGTCTCGGCAAGGTAGTGAATACATTGTGTGTGTTTAAAGATGAAGTGAAAGCAATAGACGCAATTAGTCAAAATGTCTCAAAAGATTTGTTTGCATCATCTGCTCTTACATATTCATAAAGCAGATTGTACAGCCTAACCTTTGAAAAATCATATTTGTTAAATATGTATAAATACGCTGATTTTCCATTCAGAAACGCTGATAATATTTCAACATGTACACTTCTACTGCAGGAATGCACTGAATTTCAATTTTCGTGATAGCATTTGAGGTACATAGGAGGGACAGATTCACCCTCTACTGCTTCACCCTCTGTGACACTCGATTGTATCTCCTCTCCCGGCTCAATAGAAAGACTGGCAGCTAGAAAGACAGACTCCCTGAGGGGGCGAGGGGTGTGGGTGTGTTGGTGTGTGAGACAGATAGACTCAATACACCTGGTGGCTTCTTTCTTTCCTTTGTTCTCATTCCTTGACTTTCACCAGGCTGATGTGCACACCTCCATCTGATGGCTTACCTGCTCTCACGTGTTTTAACCACACATTGTTTTTTATCATACAGTCTTTTGCATGTGTTTATGTAGCGCAAGCTCTCCGAGGTCAAGGCAACCTATTCTGTGTATGTGACACATTATACGCATAGCAGACTGTCTGTCAGAGCAGCCCATAAAACCTTTATATGGATACTAAATGAAAAACACCACAGGCTACTGCTGGCATGTTGATTATAACTCATGATGACACCGATACGCATGTGCACACAAGCACGCACGCACATACACGCACACACACACACACACACAAACACACTTGCCTTTTAAATGGGTATGCAAAGATCAATGCATGTTATGCTTGAAAGCTTTTCTTCATAGTCTGTTTTATTCAAGTTTATTCAAGTTCAAGTGTACGCTTTGATTTCAACAATAACAAGAAGAAAAAAGGATGAGCAGCTGTGGCTCAGAGGTAGAGCGGGTCCAATCGGTTCAATTCCATTTAGGTCTGCATGTTGTAGTGTCCTTGGGAAGGCTGTGCCATTTGTGTGCATGTATGCGTGTGTGTGTGTGTGTGTGTGTGAATAAAACTCCTACTTGTGGCAATAGCCTCTGCCACCATTGTATGTGTGGGTGAATGTTGACATGTATTGCAAAGTGCTTTGAGTGATAGAAAGGTAATATATAAATGCAGTCCATTTACCATTTACTCAATCAAAGACAATCATCTGCAAAACTTGTGGTATTTAACATAGTGACTATTTCACTCTATAACTACTCTGGTTGCTTGGAAACAAGCATTTAATGAGGCTTTTATTGGAGGATAATAAGACAGGCAGCACGTAAAGAAGTGAAGTTAGATGTGTAGTTTTCTCTGAATCCTCACCTAAATGTCAGACTCCAGATATAATAATGATGATGATGGGCTTTTCCCTGTGCACCAGTAGACTTCATTTACCAAGTACTGTGTTTAAAAGTCACATACACAGCTATAAACTTTTAGTTTTTGTGGTTCCAGTCTTAGAAAAATACCAAAAAAAAAGAATGTTTGTATAGAAATAAGACGAGATAATGAATCAAATCATGAAAGCTTTTACACTTAATACTGCTGGCACTTACATCTTTCCACAATATGATTCTGCCATAACACAATGCATTTTACATTTCTAGAGCAGTAGCGACAATAATTACAGACACATGGATAGTGTCACCTATAGCAACTAACATTCCAGCTTTATTAACATGAAGGACAAAAAAAGAATAATTCAACAAAGAATAATGTGAGCAAAGACACTTTATTTATATACTCTTTTCAACACTTTTCTTTATCAAATATAACAGAAAAATGCACAATAACTGTATCCATCATGGTAAGGCATGCTCATCCACATATTTCTATAATAGTAATACTGAAGAACTCTATTGAACAGATTCTTTAGATCTTGTGATGCCCTGCTCTCTGTGACTCACTCACTTCTCACTCTGAAGAAACACACCTTGTGAAAGTGTGGTGAAAAATGTTGATAAAAATGTTATAAAAAAAGGACTCTAGGGTTTTCATCCTCAGCCTGTCTCCACTTTTCGTTGTTACCTGTTTAACCCCATCCTTGCCATTATGTAACAAAGACTGAAACAATCTTCTTAAAGTTCCTCCTCAACAACAACATAAGAAAAAAAAACCCTCACAGCCTTATGTGGTGCGATGGGATTACTTTCTTGGGTTCAGTCTGACTCATCTGAATCCTTGTCCTCCTTCAGAATCTATTTCTGTCTCCTGCCTCTGATTCAGTTTGTCCTGGAGCCAGATGAAGAGAGGCAGGTGTGCATTATATGACTTCTAAAATGCGCAGCATGTGTTTAGATGTAAATAATAAAGCTTCATACAATCTAATGATGCTGAAATTGATGATGTCATGGGAAATCCTGTTTGGAGACAGTTCAGCTGGTTGGTGCATTGTGGGGGCAACACATGAAGTAGACCATGTAATACAGAAAGTATGGTGCACAGTATAATAACGCTTCCCAGCTGTGTGTGTGTGACTGAGCGAGTGCATGTTATGTGAATGCATGTGAGTATGTGTGTTGTTGTTTTTTTTTTTTTTCAAACTGAGGATGATTGCATGTGTGTGTGTGTGTGTGTGTGTGTGTGTGTGTGTGTGTGTGTGTGTGTGTGTGTGTGTGTGTGTGAGAGGGAGGGACCATGCGTGTACAAGTGTGAGAATGGGCGTAAACAGGAAGACAGAACTGGAGGGGACTCTGCTTTTAGAAAAAGGCTTCTTTGAATTCACTTTTGTATTCACAGCAGCAGGATGCAACACCCAGAATACAACGAGGCACAAACACGTCACCGGAAAAGTGAAACTGAATTCTGAGATTAGAAATACTCTGAAATCCACTGATGCCTCTTCATAAAAATAAATAAAATAAATAAATAAAAAAACAAACAAACAAACAAACAAAAAAATTTAACAACTGACAAATCTCACCAATGAACTGACACATTTCTTGTAGCGATCCTGTTGTTAAAAAAAAGATCCATCTCTGCATGAAGAATTTGACAGATGCAGTAAATTTAATAGCTAAATGCTCTCTGCTATGTAAATTTATGCACTAACTTCTAATCATTTGTATATACCAGAGGATTTTTTTTTTCCTATGAAAGCGACAACAGTGACAACGACTATAAATGCTTTGACAAACAGGATATATTATCAGCTCATGCGATTATTGTGTCACATCGACATAGAGACGGAGCAACAAGACAGACACTTGTTCACTTGTGGAAACTGCAAACATGTGGCACCCTGTAAATCTGTCAGGAGAGGATTTAATACAATTTCTCTCAAACCGACAGGATGTCTGCATAAGCCTGGTATCTTTATCTGCAGTGTGTTCTCTCTGATATTTCCCCATACACTTCCGATTACTACCGCTGCAATGGCCCAGTTTTCAACTGGGAATCGTTAAAATATCATCTCATCTCATCTTTGGGGAGTTTTGGAAGATTTAGGAATTCGGCGTCTATGCATACATGCATGCAGGTTTTCAGCTCTAAAGGGACGTGGAAACAGACCAACATATCACACAAGTCACACAATTATTTAGCATAATATTCATTTTTTTTAAATAAGAAAGAAAATAAGAAGAGAAAATGACACTAAAGCCAGTTTAAAAAGAAGATATTGCAAAAAATAAATCCTGAACCAGAGCCAGACAAACATTTGGAATGAGTCCCCAGACCGTGTTACTGCTAGTGTTGGAAAACTGATGCAAGATGTTGCAAAAGTTGTAATGAAATCCAAAAGTTGATTCCCACCTTCTGGATTTGACATACACAAACATACTATTGCAAAGATGAATTGAGTAATGGCTTCTCAGATGCGTGCGTGTGTGCATGTTTGTGTGTGTGAGCGAGTGAGTGTGTGTGTGTGTGTGTGTGTGTGTGACACAGTCCAGCTGCGTGGTCATCTGGCCATCAGTGGGGGAGTTGGACAGATGAGGGCGAACAGATTCACTGGGGAAAAGGAGAAGGGAGGAGGAGGCAGAGGGAAAGAAAAATATGAGAAAGGTGAAAGCAGGAAAGAAGATCATAGAAGGAGAAGAAAATGTTAACACTGGATGATTAGGGACAAGTACAGGGACAGTGAAGAATTAGTCTTTACTAATAAAGTAAGGACGCTACAGCAGTCTAGGATGTTGGAGCAGTTGCTTTGTGTTTTGGCAACCTGTTTCCTAAATCTTGCACAACAAATTTTGCAAATGCTTTATTGTAGGAAACATAATGCTGCCTGAATTAAAAGCTCATTGTCAACATATTTAGTTTGTTTTACCACAGTATCGGCTCCCGGGCAAATAAAGCATGATGAATTGTTTTAGCCATGCATGATCTGCGTGGGCTCGAGGGATGGCGGTCAGTCCTCTTCTTTGGTCTTTTGGACTGGGATGTGTCAACAACTATTTGATGATCCCCAGAGGATGCACCCTTAATGACTTTGTGGATGGAAAAAAAATCGGAATCCACAGTATTAAGCTAATGTGTAAATACAAGGCTTCTGTGGTATGAATTAGTCATATCAAGTGGATATCTTACACCAGTACAGTCCTTTTAGTAGAGGTTTTCCCTCTTTGCGCCTCAACAGACAAATGTTCCTGTTGCTGCAGTGAAAGTATAGTAACAAAAAGAGGGTCTTCAGTGTAGGCTAAACCTACCTATATACAGGACTCAGGATGTGAACCCTTGTTCAGCATTTAAGTCATGTGCTTTCTACACCTAATCTCACCTCCTTGTTATATCTAGTAAGAGAATGTGGCTTATCAAGGTAAAACCTGGTTTGTGAATGTGATTTTCCAATTGTTTCATAGGGTAAATCAAAGGGTGAGAGAATGATTACTTATACAATGCTTTTACAATGAAAGCAGCCACTGCGGGTGATGTTACTGTAAGAAAGCACAGTGGGCTCATTCGACATCCAGAAAGAAAGTTACAAACTGCGAAATAGTAGTTTGTGTGGGTGGAGGAGGGGAAGAATGGGAACTTAAGAGGGTGAAAGACTAGGAGGATGTCCTGTTTGGGTCATGTGCTTCAGAGCTTTTTTACTGTGGGAAAGTGTGTATGTGTTTGTGGTTGTGTTTGTGTGAGGTTTGGTTTAGCTACTTGTGAGAACTGACTTTTTTGTTGGCCCACTGTTCTTGTAAGAAATATTTATGATGGCCAGTTGATGGCTGTGGTTAGGGTCGGGTATGTAGCATTGCAAGTCATTGCAATGTCCTCACAAATGTGGAAAGACTACTTAGTGTGAACAAAAGTACAGCACTTATCCGTGTTTAGTATATGCGAAAAAAAACCTCTCTTCTGTCCACTCTTGGACCTCTACACACACACACATATACACGTACACATACACACACACACGACCCACACAAGACTTTTACTATTAATCAAACATAACCAAAACATACTACTTGACCTCTGTGGTGATCACTCATGCTATGTACATTACACATAGAGTACACAAACAGAGCCATTTATGAAATATGAGTTTGTTTTTGTATGTGTCCTAGGGTTAGATTGACAGATATATTGGGCTATATATATATATATATATATATATATCTTTTATTAAATGTAACAAAAGTACATATTTACAGTCTGCAGGCTTTTTTTTCCAATCAAAGGCTCCACCAGCTGATTTCACTGATTACTGCTCCCTCATATTGACGAGAGGAACTCATCACTCATCACTGATATCACCTGCTGAGGTGATTAGCTTGAATGGAAACCTGCAGAATGTCGGCCCCATCCCTGCCATATACTGGAAGTGTGTCTATGTTTAGATTCACTAAGGTGCTAAAAATGTAGTTTGAGTAGAAGTACACTGCTCGGAAAGAAAATGAAAAAAAATAAAAATACAATAGCAGAAACTGACATCAATCTTAAAAAGCCACTGTTGCTCTTTGTGCCTTGCCAGCAGTTCACCCATCACAACAGTGCAGCTCTCTGCATGGAAGCATGGCACTCTCGCACTTCCTGCACTGCTTTTGGTCAAAACCACTGGGTCAACCCACTTCCCTGTATTCTTCTGTCAACTCTGGGAAAAAGCTTTAATATCCTTCCTGCCTTCAAGATGCTGGCCGTGGAGGCGTTGTGAAAAGCCATCCTTGAGGGCAACTGTACTGAGATGTCTCCCCTAACCGCAATATGAACTATTGTCTCCTCTGTTTGTGTCTCTAAACTCTGTTGTTTTGCCTTTCACAAGAAACAAAAACTCTTTTCACGTTTCCGGGAGAATTTCAGATGGAATAAATATACCCTGATATCTTGCCATTTGTTTGTTTTGTTGTCAGTAATAATGCTGCGATTGTTTTTGTGGTCATTGAATTTGTGGAAGATTAGACTAGAGTGCTGACAGCAATGTCAACATCACTGACCATCACCCACTGACGGTGATGACTGCATTGTTGGAGTTTATTTACATGATGCAATGATAAGATTTGAAATTGCACTGGCAGGTTTTCTTTGTATTGTTTCAAAGGTTTAAACAGACACATAGCAAATCTAACATGGATTCAGCTGTCTGGATGTTTGTATAGTTTGTTGTCTTGGTAAAAGAATGATGTTTGAATCTGAAAGTTTTCCTGAGTAAATTCTCCCAGGGTCAATGTTCTGAGGTAAGAAAGACATGCATTTCCCAAAATAACATAACGTTCACCAACCAATCGCTATGTGTTTGCCGTTTGGTACTGAGCATGTAGCGTACAGCGGGTTTTTAGAGCTTTTTTCTCTGAAAACATCTGCCCGCTGTGCCTGAAAATGAGCTGAACAATGCACTGAAAATTTCTGTAAGCTCTACGAAGCTGTGGGAACTGCAGAGTTGGGTCATTTGATACGTTGTTAATATAAAATATATTGATTACAGCTGTTTTTTACAGATAAGTAAATATGACACTTTTTGCTCATATAGTTTACTCATAGTTTTACCACAACAGTTTAGATGTGCGTTTGTTGATGCACATGATATTCAATATATGGCTTAATGGTGTTGAGAAAAGCTTAATTTCATGCTCCCACTGCACAGTGTAGATTGGTTAGATCAGAGATTGAATGTGTCAGCAGCTTTGGGTATCTGTTCCCATTGTATATTCAGAAACAGTGCTACGATGCAACCACAGTGAAAGATAGCAAACTGGGACAGTGAGCACCATTCCAGCTTTGATTTGAGTTTAATTGTGACCTTTATGGTTTCTGCAGCAAATAATTTAGTGAGTAGATCATCAATTTATACATTTACACGACCTCTTTAGGATCTGACAATGTAAAGTGATTGATTGCATCTCCTTTGCACAGTGATGGATGTTCAGTCATAAAGACACACACACACACATTTACACCCCTATTGGATGACGTAAATTAAAAAGAGGTATTAGATAAGCAGGCGCGTTTTATTTGTAAGCAGGGGCCGCTCAGGTGGGTGGAGCAGCTATTGGACAACTTCAAAGCAGACGAACACCACGACGGGTTCATTTGATGGGAGGAAACACCTGCAGACCTTGTGTTGAATCATCAAATATTTATTGAAAGTGATGCATGTGAGAGTTTGTTTTTAATGACTTGAGTTTTGAATTAGACAGCATGCATGATGCATTTCATGAAGTAGGTTAAAGGAGAACAATAATACTGGAATAAGACCCCAGAGAGTCAAGTTTAAAGAAGTTTTCAGTGTCAAAGCAATGGGAAGAGTTATTCTTTATTGTTAAAGGGGACATATTCGGCACATTTCCAGATCTATATTTATAATCTGGGCCTCTACTGGAATATATTTGCATGATTTACAGTTTTATAAAAATCCTTATTTATTTTATACTGGCCTTTATACATCGCATCAGTTCAGCCTCCGTCTGAAACAGGCTGTTTTAGCTCCTGTCTCTTTAAGGCCAACCTCCTGATGAGCCTGCTCTGTTCTGATTGGTCAGCTTCCAGAAGCTGCGCTTTGACAGGCTACGTCAACAACCCATGAAACGAACTATAGTAGTAGGATTTCACTACATTTTCTTGTTCTTTACTGCAAATGTCAACTTGTCAAATACATCTGTACATGAGTCAAACTCCAATTTAAATTAAAAGAGTAGACAACATGAGCAACACTTGAGAAAACCTTAGCAACAACCAATTAAGGCTACAGGAACAGACGGCCATATATGGGCATGTGTGACAAGCCGAGATACACTGCAAACAAAGTGTTTAAGGCAGGTTGAAGCCCTGACTTTTGACTTGAAGGAAGCATTTCTACAAACGTTGACCATGTTCAGCATAGGTAACCAACATAACAGTAAATACATTACAAAAACTCACAAACAGCATGACATGTCCCCTTTAAAGGTGTTAGGAGTAGCTATTTTTAACCAACCAATTTTAAATTTGGTTCGTAGCCTTTACATCAATCCAGAGTTAAGGTTAGTACCTGATTCTTCATATTTAATCAACAACAAATGGGATGAGAGACATGTTACAAGTAATATTTGTAATACATAATGTATGAAAGGCAGTTGTTGTTTACAGTGAATATAGCAAATATCCCAAAGTGAAAGTCATAATGATTTATTCTAAAATGATGTGTGATTTTTTTTTTTTTTTAATTTGGTGCTGAGAACACCTGAATAAAGAATTCAAAGAAGCTGACGTTTCTGACAGTCTGGCTAATTTTCTCTGATGGTTGCCGTAATTTAAGTGGTTTACAAGTCTTAGATTGACACTTTAAACATTATACTGTATGATGATTGACTAATAGCTATAGAGGCAGTTTTTGGCAGACAGTGGATCAACATAAAATAAGCGTGTTTGGTTTTTGTGTGTTCTGTCTTCTATAACATAAGGAAGAAGATCAACCTATTATTCTCAGACAGACTTTAGATTTAATCAGGATACGTTTGGCTGAGTAGTTTTAATTTTCCATCGTGAGACACACGGTGTGTGTGTGAGTGACCGGAGACAAATAGAGAATAACGTGTAATGCTTTGGAAGAAAATAAAAAAACAAAAGCAGTGCTTGGTTTTGTTTACCTTGTAGCTGGTGAGGACAGCGGTTCAAAGAACATTAAACCAAGCTTTTCCAAAAGGAATCAATTTCAAAGCATCAGTATATATTTCCCATTGGTCTGAGTAACAGGGGAGAGGCAATGCAGATACAGTAGACAGCACAGACACAGAGGATAGCTGTACATTGTGAGGTCTCAATTCCACCCAGTTCATGTTTTTTTTCCATTGAGAAACCTTCTTTGTGAGTATTAACAGTATTTTATTCAAGAATATTTGATAAGTTACGCTGTTATAAAACAGTCTCTTGCGACTCAGGTGGTCAGACAAGAAATTCAAGTCCCAAAATATATGAATCATAGTGTCGCCTTGTCTTTGGGTTTACACACCAGTGTATCCTTTCCAGTGGCGGTTGTCCATTCAATAACTCAACAGAATCAATATTTACTCCAAATTTGGCTTCTTTTTCATCCTTCCAAGCCATCATACAGAATCATGTTAAAATATTTAACAAAACGGTGTCCTGTAGGAGTCCCTTATTTCCCACCAGTTCAGAGGTCAGTCTCTGCTTCTGATGCTTGACGGATACTTTGGCCTTCAGCAACGATACAGTGCTCCGACAAAGAACCTTCGAGGTGATCGGTCTAGATCCATGAGCTGTAAAGAATACACCGAGATTTGAAGGTCCACTGTTCAGATGGTCAAATTACCCGATACGTGACGTTATCAAACCACCAAAATCCGCTGTGCTTTTCAGCCGAATCATTTTCTCTGGTTTCCTTAAAAACACATAAAACCCAGGATGCGTGTATTCCTCCCTGTGGCTTTAGACAAACAAAACATTTTCATCTGGAAAAAAAAATAGTTTGACATTAGTTGGAAAAACATTTATTTGCCTTCTTGCCAAGAGTTAGATTAGAAGCTCAATACCTATCATGTCTATATGCTAAATATCAGCCAGAAGGCAATTAGTGTAGGTTAGCATAAAGGCAGGAACCAGGGGGAAATTTAATATATTAAATCAGAAAGTATTACTTTGCACTGCCAGGGACTAGTTTTATTGTTTTCACAGGACATGGAAGTAATTTGTAGTGTCATTTATGTGTTATTTTGACCAACTGAAACAATCTCCCAAAACCTCTGTGCACTCCTTTATCGAGTACAGTATTGTTCTAACAGAAAGGTTGAGCTCCTCTCCCGTCTTCCTCTAACTTCCTCTCGTCCTAGGCCAGGATGTCACTCCTCTTACTGCACCAGACCACCAGGGCGATCATGGCCAAGGTGAGGAAAACGGGGATAAGGATGAGGATGGTTAGCGTGTCGTCCGGCGGGTCCACCCATACCACCTGCTCCATGGTGCAGTTGGAGAAAAAGTGCTTGTGTATGCGGATCATCAAGCTCTCCACCAGCGGGTTGGGGTAGTAGCAGTGGAAGGTTTGGGACTTTGTCTCTGTGCAGAGGGTGAAGAGGTGGTACTCACTGAGGGAGAAAGACAGAAGGACGAAAAAGGATAAGATTAGAAGAAAATCATATCTGACTCCTGTTTTAGAAGAGCTCTTCCCCGGGTCAAATGTGCAGCGTTTCTGTCTTTTTATCTCATTTACTATCTATGAGTATTCGGCGCACTTTTTTTTAGAAATGTGGACACAATTCAAAGTATGAAACTGGTTATTATGCATATCATGGAAGAGGTGGACAGTTTCGCATCTATTAAGACTTCTTTACTTGGTTCTCTGAAAGGCACAGTCTTTTATAACCATCCTATGGTTTAGCTAGTATTAATCACGTGGTAGCTAATATCAGGGGTTCGGTAAGTAATCCATCATTGTGACTTGGTATATAGTGCCCTTTACTCCCTTTTAGTGGCCCTCTAGTCTCCTCTGTTGTAACAGGCATTCAGAGCCCTCGTGGAGCTTTTCAGGCTTAGATCTCTGCTTTGATGAATCCTTTCAGCCAGTCCTAATCCCTCTTTCTCCACCCTGAATCCTCAACCTTACCGGTCCAGCTTCTTTTTTCTCATCCATTACATACAACCACTATCTATTGGTATTCTCACTAGCTGAACAGTGACCGGAGCAACAGTTAAATTGCCTCCAAATCAGCTCACACTGGCTCCAAATCCAGAATATAAAATGTGTTGTTTGCACCACAGTAAAACTCTGAACTGGGACATTCGGAGATATTCAAACTATAAAAAAGACACAGCTTGTGAAATGCATGTTGTTGTTCAGTGAACGACAACACTATGATGGGTGAAGATGTCACCATAGTGAGAAGTGGGTTGATTAGCACTGAGCAAGGCCCACGCATTACGATGGAATAAAAAAAGATAATAACATTGGTGGCACAACAAAAGATTTATGAATGCATTGCACTAAAGCCTTTTACTACTACTCTATATTTTAAAATGTGTGTTAAAATATTTAATATCTATGGGTGTTTGGACTGTTGGATGAATAAAACAGACGATTTGAAGATGTCACCTTGGCCTTTGGAAAACTGTGATGGGAATTATTAAGTGAGGAAAATAAGCAGCCCTATTTATAGTAACACACTATCAACTCTAAATCAGAATCTCTTGTTTTTCCTAGAAAAAAAAAAACATGCAGAGGAGGTTTGAGTAGTTTCTACAAGACTGTCAGGCTGCTTACAAACCCAACGAGCTCCACTAATCAGATGGTTAGGAGAGAGTGTATGAAGCCTGAGAGCGAAAAACAAAGGGAAAACATGTCAATAAAGCTCTGCCTGTTGTGAGCATATTGTTATAACTGAAAAAAAATAAATAAAATACACGCATAAACATTAGTGTTGACACTTTACCGCACCCTTTAAACTTTTTTACCACACTACTAATAGAAAACAGCAACCATTACCAGCAAAACGAGGCCATTATGACATTAAATATATTGGGCCATGTCAACCCATTGCCCTCTGTACAGCACATATACGTTAGGCTCTGACGTCAAAGCTGTAGCAGTTGAATATATATATATACTATATAGCAGTACTATATAATTAAATAATGATCCTTAAAAGTAAAATGAATGTTTATATCAGAGGATGTTCAACTGTGAATTCATCTTCCTTTACGGCAAGGATTCAGATGAGATTTAAGTTGGACATTGGAGGGAATTTCTAGGACGAAAAAAAAAGCTTTCAGGCAGAAGCATGCAGAGGAAACAGGGAATAACAGACATTAGAAGTTATTTCCCAGATGAAATACACAGCAGTAAACTGGTTTTCAAACTGAACGAAAATCAGCTGGAAGAGTAAAAATAGCTTGAAGATATAATAGCTTCGCAGTCAATCTAACCACCACGCGAGGGATGGTTAGATTGGGATACAGACAGACAGACACAGTGGTTTTATATTAAAGCTGCAGATAGCAAAACATTTGATGTATATACAGTACTTTATTATTGTTATTATTACAATAAATAGGATATAATCTGCTTGAAACTGACCACGGATGAGCACTGTCCAGTACTCCACTGATAGCATTTAACACTGCACTTATATAACAGTTTTTTTAACAAGGTTCAAGAACGATGCAGCCGAACCAGAGCTGAAGTATTATTTATTCCACGCGTTCTTCTTACTTGTCAAAACCTGGCCCACATTACCCACAAGTCAGAGATTCCGGTGTATTATGCCAGTAGCAGTTAACGTAGGACCTGTAGACTTGAGTTGCAATTGCATGAAGGTCTTTGCGCAAAGAAGAGAATCACTAATAATATTCATTTCAACCACTTCAGCTGTTCATCTAGTGATTGTACCTGCTGGCTGCCCTCTCCCTCCATGGACAGCTGACTAACAGTTATAACTAACAGGCTCGTTCCAGTTGTGTGGACCACGTAACCTGCATAAATAAGGCATTTTCCATCGTCTGAATGATCAATTAGTTGTCATTAGAGGCTACAGGAAAAAAAGCTGTGACGACTTTAGTGCAGCATCTGGTCTACACATGCTGGCCGTAAACATGAATATATTTTATTAAAAGGGTCGGATAAACCAGCGCCACTGTTCTGTTGTGCACAACATCAACGCTGGCTGCTGCTGCTGCTGCTGCTGCTGCTGGAGCTTTAAATCACTCAAGGCAGAAAATCAATACGTTATTAGAGGTAAATGATGGAAGTGCGTAAATGCACGTACAGACACACACACACACACACGCACTAGGCCCACAGCTTAGTTCAACAAGCTTGTACCGGCTCATTTCAAACAATAACGGTCATGTTAGCTGAATGTTTGGCCAACAGCTAGCACTGCAGGGAGGCACGGCTCATTTGTCAAATAGAGGAAGCTCTGCAGGGGTCACAGCTTGTTTAAACAGGAGGCCCCTCGCTCTCCGAGCCCGATCCTTCCCACCACACTCTGATCCCTCTCGTGCCTTCGCTCTCCCTCTTTTCCTTACTCGCTCTCGCTCTCGCCTTCTTATCACCCTCCTCCAGGCTCCGAGGCAAACTGCTACAGAGAGAGTCAGTGTATCCGTATCGTACACAAAACCACGAATGAAATCCCTCTACCAATGAAAATGTGAATTCATGCAGGCAGAGCTCTTGGGAAGAGAAATCACAAGTAAATTTGATATATGTATATATTGTTTTTCGGTCCACAAAAGGGATTGGATTTTGTTATCTTGCTTCATCATTCTGGGAAATCTGAGGGAGGTTTGAGGATTTCTGCTGTCTTTATTGTCTGCGCTGTTCACAAAATAACTGAATATTTTAAACAGAATAAACAATAAATGGATAAACACACACAAACTGTATATATTTTAACATAGTTAAAATGTAGAAATTCTGATTTGTAGATTATCTTTAAAACTCCCCATGTCCATATCGTCTCTATGTCCTTCAGGTTTTTTTTTTATACATAAAATGAACTAAAAGTGGAAAACAGAACCCGGACATTACACCACCCATCCTGCACTTCAGGTACAGACCAAAACAAATGAGGCAGCACTTGAAAGGATCACAGACTATTTATAGTCTTGATGGACGGACCTGTGTTGTGCAGTTTCTTCTGAAAGAAGCAGGGAAAGGGAAGAAGACATGACCGTCTTTTGCTTCTCACAATGAGAGTGAAACACAGTTTGTACGCATGTTCAGAAACACAAACCAGAACCGTCTGCTACTGGCTGAAGTTGTTTTCCTCTTGTGAAACTCATTAGGTTATGACACAGGGTAAAGACAGCCTAGATTATCATATTCAGAGACAAAGCAGACATTCAGGCCAGTGTAAACAGTATATGTAGTGGGACTGTGGGAAAAGACATGGATATCTGATTTATTTTTTTTTATAGTACCAAAAGCAATAAATCCAAATCATATAAAACAGTCCTGATCTTAATACTGACATTACTCTGGTGCAACCAAAGATTATTCTTATTAATCCGTAGAGTATTTTCTCAATTATTCCATTATTTACAACCATATACGACGTGTATAGGTAGCCAATAGATGTAAGTGTCAGGTGCTGATCAGCCTATCAAGATGTTTCCTCTGAACCATCGTCATGCCCAAAGTCAAACATCTGACTTTATGTGGCTCCCGTCGGGTTGACGACGGTGACGCTGGATGTTGCTTATTGTGTCATAGACTGTGATGCTGGCAAGCAGCATTTTTCCAGAGAAAAACTATTTTAAAATCAATAGTTAAGATGGAAGTTCCTCTTCCCGTGTGTATATTATTGCGCAAGAAACCAGTCAACTCTCTTCCCTCTTTCCCTTCAAAGTAAAGGGGGGGGAAAAAAAGACGAACGTTAGGGGCCAAAGGTGAGAGGAAGGAATGAGGTGAAAAGTTGTATAAAGATAGATACTAATTGGGTGGTCGGGGCTCAGATGCTTGTTGGAAACAGTTCTGCTTTACGGGAGCAGATCTCCATCTGTTCTCCCACACACAGTCATTACAGCAGCTGTGGCAGACCGAGAAGAATCACAGTCGTTCTATCAATGCAAGTGTGTGTGAGAAAGTGCAACCGTGCAAGATCGACAAGCCCTTAACTAAAACTACAAATATAGAGCACTCAGACAGACAGGCAACAGTACTTGAGAGTAGTGATAAAGATAAGAGCGTGAAAACACAGCTTTCCACTGCTTCTGACAAATTCTGCTTTGTGATAACTTGTAAAAGCTTTCCCTGAAATCTTATTTGCTCTTCCATCATTGTCAAATTATAGCTGCACAAGGCAACTAATATATAATACAGTGCACTCAGTAAGATTTGTTACATCCTGTGCTTGGAGGAGATTCCCCATCATCCTAACCAGCTTTGAAGGGGGAGGGGATGCTTTACCCTGCTGCAGGACAGTTTTGAAGTCTAAAAGCTTAGAAAACCATTTCATAGCAAAAACACCAGCACCTATTTTAAGAAGCAGGCACGTCTGTTGGCCTAAAATCTCCTTAAGAACATAAAAAAAAGGGGTAGGAGTATATGTCGCGGCTGATAATCCATTTTCAAAATGTAGAAAATCGTGTTAGGTGAACTGACTGTATCAGTGTGTGTGTGTGTGTGTGTGTGTGTGTGTGTGTGTGTGTGTGTGTGTGTGTGTGTGTTTCCCTTTAAAGTCGATCAAATTAGGCTGCAAACAGACAATATTCTGCTGAGAAAACCTCCACACACGGTCGTACCTGATGAAGTGTGTGAGGTTACACCAGTACTGCGGATCTATGTGAGCCATGTCCCTCTTGAAGTCTTCACAACAGACCTCCACCTCCCACTGCAGACGGGACTCGTTGCAGGCTTTCCTGGGCTGCGGGGGAGTTGGCTCTATGTTGAAACTGTCGGTGGCTGAGAAAGAAAGAAAGAAGAAAGCTGGGGGTTTTTTTGTGTAGCTTCTGATAGACATTCATGCAGAGAACGTTACTGAAATGAAACAGGACAAAGATGGATGTTCATGCTTGCGTTACTTGTGCTCCTGCATTATTCATAGCCTGTATGCTGCATGTTTTTTTTTTCTTTTTATTATTTTGACATTTTTCTTTTTTCCAATTATCTCCCGTCATAGAGCAGACTTCCATTTTTCATACTGCCCATCATGATTTTGTTTTCTACCCACTATCGTTCTTGAAAACACTGGAAATGCCAGTTTCATTATGCCTCGCTACGACCATTCGATGTTGATATTTTTGTCTGTGGCTATGATTCAGTTTTCTCCAGAGATTATTCAAATGTAATCTTATTGTATGCTAAAGGGAGGATAGATGGATGTATGGATATGCTTACCTGACGATCCTCCCATCATCCAGGCATTAACTGCAAAGACACAAACAACAGAAGACAGTTAGAGTGGACTACTGGCTGAATATATTTAGTAAGAAAACAAGTCATTTCCATCTTTTCCATACACACACATCAGCTCCATCTCTCTCTGACCATCAGCCCTCCGATCTTATCATCTCCTCACCCCTTACATGGGTTATTATCATATATTGTTGTTATGATCACAGTTGTCAGGCTTGTTTATGAAGGACCTGCTGTTCATCACTTCACTGAATGCTAATGCCCTCATATCCACATTTACAGAGGAAATAATGGCAGTGGAAATGGAGTGATTAAGGTGGAGACACACCAGATCAACATTACTCCACCCAGCCATCGCCATCAAACTGTCAATTTTCATGGAGCATCAGTTTTAAATATTGCATGGAGAAAGTGAACAAGAAGGAACCAATCATACGTCATCAAGGTAAACAGCATTTACCATGTTATCCTGTCATCCAGATGAAATTTTTAAAAAAAGATCAACCAATACAAATTAAGATAGAAGATAGAAATGTATAAATAAATAGTAAAATGATAGAAATTAAGATAGAAAAAATTATAAATAATTAGTACTAAACCATATTAAAAATTTACACATAAGCAGTATTAACATTACTGCAGAAAATATAATAAGGTGCAGTGATCAGTGCACAAGACATATGAAGTGCACTGATCCAAAGTCTGCAAAACACCAGAGAATGGAACAAAGTGCTCAAATCATAAATATAGTTGGGTTAGATTAATACTTTATCAATCCATCAAATCCTGTAATGGTTAATGTTTCGGTATCACAACTTTCCCTCAACCTGTTCATATACGTCTGCTCCTTCTAGTTCTATTCACATTCCTTCCAAGGAAAGCCTTGGGAAGCCTCGCTTTTGGCAAAAGCTTAAGAGAAAAAAATATGAAATATGCGTCAGATTTGATTTTCAGCTAAAAAAACAAAAACAAAAAAAAAACGCATCAAACAAACTGTTTCAGAACAAAAGTGTCTGAGGGTAAAGGACAGATAGAGAGCCTGCTAAGGATGCTGTCTAAGAATCCTCAAACTCATGGGAGGTCACAAAGTCAAATCCATACTCTCATTTTTTTTCCTGTATGGTTCCCTCAAGGAATTAAATCTACTTCCTGCCCTCTCTTCAAAAGAGAATCAGAGATTTGTAGACATACACAGAGACAGAAAATCATTTCTCCGGTTTTGTTAAGATGCTCTGAGCAGTTAGAATGTGCCTTTCGTGTCTACTAATCAATACAGCAAATCAAATATTACAGAATATCAAAAAAAAACACAAAAAACAAACTGCAGTCTCTGAGAGTCCTCTATCTCCGCCTTTAGAACTTGGCTTTAAGCCTTCCCATTCCCATAGGTCTTCTCTTCCATTTAATTCTGTCCTCCTGCAGGCAAGTCCAAAAATAACATCTCATGAATAACATCCAACATAAATATATATTTCAAGTACACGAACCTCTGTGCAGCAGAAATCAGCAAAACCAAACATCACCTTTGTCCTCTTCGATAACAAACGATTTACAATACCACAAGCTCTGTAGGGGCTTCCAACAACATTTTAAAAAAAACAATTATGTCAAGACAATATATATATATATATGTTATTATGTGGGTGCAACAGCTGCTAAAATGTCACTGGTTCATGTAAGAATTAAGCAATAGAAAGAAGGACGTTGAGGATATTTTGGGGAGTATACATTTTCAAACGAGATCATTTGTACCTTACAATATAAAGTCCACAAATAGTCAGTGAGTGCACCATATTTCTTACAGTTTGTTATTTATAGTAGACATCTTTATTGAAACGGCTAATAATAATAATCAGTGATGATGATGACAGCCAGTGTAGCTGTTATGTAGGCTTATATGTTCTTTACATAGTTGGCTAATTCTGCCGTGAATTAAAGCACAGTGTCTGTTCCCCATTGTATTCCCGGTGATCTCGTTAAAACAATTTGTGCTGCTCCAACGCAAATATGGTTTTTGTACGGAGGAAGAAATAGAACAAATATGGATGAGAAAGAAAGAAATCCAGAAATGTGGAGCTTATTCTGTATTTGTACACGGCTTTAACAAAATTCACTAACAGAAGAAGAGAGAACTGGCATCGAGCGTGTTTGGTTCAGTTAAACAGCGACTCATGCCAGAGTATGATTTATAGCAGCTCGGTCTTATGGTGAGTCGTTCATCCTGGTGTGTGACAGTTTGCCAAAAAAATAGCTCACTCTGGATTTAGACAGCGGAGAAAATACCAGGTCAGGGAACGAAACCAATTTCTTACAGCAGCACTAAACGATTTTTTTTTTTTTTGGACACCCGAGGATAGTAGAACCAGCTGGAAACACCACATTGACTTTAAGTTGTTATGGCGAGCGCATTAACAATCTGTTCCCTGTTTACACGTAGAGAGCGAGCTATATTCTGTTATTTCTATACTGTTAGGATTATGAAATCTAACCACCCTTTAAATATAACAGGTTTTTTGAACTGTAAATCATGCATAGATATTCCAGTTGAGCCTCATAATATAATATAGACATCTTCTTTCATATAAAAATATTGATTAATGTAGCTTTAAAGCGCATATGTGTATGTGTTCAGCATCAAAGCACAGAGCTACTAATCCTTACGTGTAATAGTGGGTACAATCACCAGCAAATTGCTGTGACCTTCCCACCACTGAGAGGATAAATAGCAATGCAATTTATCTGTAGCCGCCTCTGCTTTCAGAAACACCTTATAGGCTGTAAGTTGTCTTTTCAGTTCACTGAAACCATGAGTGTCCATTTAGGTCTATGTGAAAAGCAGCTTTGAAATAAAGCTGTGAGAGAGACACATGACTGACGGTCTTCAAATGCTCCTTTCAGAAAATTAAATATTTAGGTAATTAATTAGACATGAATTCATTCACAACCTCTCATTTAATCTCTGAGTACCAGAGACAACTGGATTGTTAATTATGTCCTATCTGTCCAGTCATTTAGCCGCTCTCATATTTTCATACCATTTATCAGTCAGGTGTGTCTCTTCACTGAGGGTCACAGGGCTGTGACTGCTGTAAGCTGAGAAACAACTGGGTCTCACTGACAAGCATGCAGTTCAAAAACAGACTTTAATGTAGAAATAAACTGAAACTGCTATTTACAGAGCAATAACCAACGCCAACAGGCTGAAATATATATTAAACAGATATATTAAAACCAGTGTTTAAGTTTCATTTTGTTTCTTTATGTATACAGGAGGGAATTACCCATCCTGCAGGAAATTAATTAGATTCTCTGCATGTGGGAATTTAAAATTAGCAGAACACCAACAGGCTGCAGTGAAAGAGCCTCCATATGAAATCCACAAAAAAAAAACAACGTCCACTAGAGCATAATGCTAGTACCCATATAATATAATAGTTGCAATGCCATTACTGCACACACTTTTTAGTTTTATATATGAGAAGAAGCCTTGAACCAACAACCCTTCTGCACTCGGCCTTATCTTTACAATACAACAACATTAAATTTGTAAAATATGCAAGCCAAGCTGAGCTATTTTAAACAACAGTATAAAATCAAGGTGCTTATGAGTGCCACATCTGAGCTGACACCATGACAGCCGAGTATTGGCACGTCGTCGCGCTGTCATCCTGTGCCTGTTAGCCTGGCAGGGTAAATATAGATGAGAGGAAATAGAAGACTTGTCGAGAAGTAGATGAATTGCCAGCAGTGTCCACATAGATTTACGTCACAGGCAGAAGTGGTAGAGCTTGTTTAAGAACCTCTACCTCTATGACAAGGAAGGTAATTCAGAGGAGGGTTAGAAATAATGCTATGATTTAATTAGGGAACATCTGCAGCAACATGTTTAATTTGATTACACTTCTGAATCTTTTCTTATTTTAAACACAAGGGAAAATAGAATATTGTGTCCCAAACAGGATATGAAGGAGGTCTCTCTGCCTACAGCAGTAATGTGGACTGTGTTTTAAAATCTAATCAGAGAAATTAAAAAGGGAAATAACTGAGGTGGCCTTTTGTCCCTCTCTTTTCCTGCTGCGCCGTCTGTGGTCTTCTGTCACCATCTTTCTACACAGATAGACAGACCGAAGCCACTGAGCAATGTCAGCTCAGGTTTCTACAAGCAGATGGACAGAGAGAGATGAAAGAGAGAGAAGGGTGGTCATACAGCAGGAAGAGTGAGGAAGAGTGGAAGGTAAGGGACGGAGAACTGCGCCTTGTCTATCTGTTATTCTTTACTGACAGATAATGTTGTTTTGTCTATTGCAGGTACAAAATGCAGTTACAAAAATCAAATGCAATTATATCCAGTAAAGATGCATAAACAGATAAGCAAACATATTGACAAACGGTGTAATTTTCCATATCCTTTGATTCCTACGTACTGCAGTTCACCAGCAGTAATTTGCTCTGACAATTTCCCCTTTCGTACATTCTTCAATAAGATAAGGGCAGCAAATTTTAGAAAGAGTATTAGCCTTTCTCAGGGAACAAGTGAAAGAACGCAGGCCATAATGAGTTTGATTTCAGTTGAGAAAAGACTTTAACGATGAATCGATTCTCAAAATAACAAAAAGTTGCCAATTCGTTTTCTTTCGATCCACTAATCAACTAATCGTTCTCTATCAGCTCTGTGTGATTGTAAATAAAAAGGTTCTGATCAGTGATCCTAAATGCTTTTCGATAACTTGGAAAGTTAGTTGGTTACTACTTTGTGCTGTGTTTTAGGAAAATGTGACCAGATTGCAGGCTGAGGACATGTAAGGTGACTCAAGCAAAACCCTGCGTGTCTGAACACGTTATAAATTCATTTTCATCTGTAAACACCACTCAGCCTTCATGAATAAAAACCCTGAACTCCCCGTGTGCTCTTTGAAGATACTCTGAAGATCATTGGGTTCTTGGCTTTTTCAAGCAACACGGCCCCCTGTGTTCATCATCTGCAGAAAAACAACTGAAGCAAGCCAGATCAATGAGAATACAAACCTCCAGAGGAAACGTTTGTTTTGTTTGCATTGCAGCAATGCCGATCGCATCTAAGCAGGCCTGAAGCCAGGAAGTGGGGAACAGAATAAATACCTTATTTTTAGAGAAGACATCAAATTAGATGTTTGTGAGGCATTGATTGGCAAATTTTCTGTTGAAATCGGAATCGATAATAAGACAGCTTAAAGAAATTGTGAAGTAATATGCAATTAGCAAAATACCCAAAACATACAATATAAGTGCAAGGATGAACTTTATCCTTCCCACTTTTTGTTTTGTTTCTCCTCTCTCAGATCCAGGGGAATTCACAGCTCCTCAAACAATGACTGAGGTTATCAGACTGAGGTCAGTGAGGCGGACATCTGACGATCTGAAGGAGGGTACGCTTGTTTTTGAGGAATATTCTCACTCTACTACACACGAAGAGAGAGAGAAGCGTTTTACGAAAGACGAGCAGAGTCAGAGTTTAAGTGAGTGTCAGGAGCTAATGAGCAAATACATGTGAACGCAACAACAGAAAAATGGATAGGATTGATTATACAAACTCCAGCAGTTTGACCTCCAGCAGTAATGTGACTGTGTGACAGACAGACAGAGACAGACTGTCGGTCATCCCTATTATCAGCAAAGCTCTCTGACAGGAAGGTGAATGACCTTGCGCTGGCGACTATGGTGTCCTAATCTGACAGAACAGAAGAGAGGATGTTGTTGTGATAGGAACACTGACCTGTCCGGGTCACATAAGGTCACAGTGCAATGTCACATGTTGTTGTCGGTTTATTGGAGGTTACAAAAGAGAGGAAAAGACAAACTGTTGGGTAACAATATTGATAAAATTCATATGTAATTTTCCAGCGTCTCTGTGTAAAACAAATCAGTCAGTCAGTTTTTCAAATAATGATTAGCTATTAGAGTAGACATATTGTATTTATGTTCCCTGCACTAACCCATATATATTTGTTATTTTGAATTTCCAATATCTTAGTACTGAAACTGCTGATTAAATATTTTGTTTTACAGTTCAATATCTTACTCTTTTTTTTTCTATTGTTATCCAAATATTGCAGTCTTTCATTGTTATTTCCCAAAATGTATTTTCTTTAATTTGTATGTATTTGATGTGGGGGTTTTTTTCCTTCTTTATATTAAAGGTCAATCGTGACAATATGAGACATTCAGGAGACACTTTTCAGTTTCCTACATTCAGTTGGAATAGTTTCAAATTAAATCTGGTGACAATGAGGTATGTGGATTATCCTCCAGACATGTGAAACCTTGTTGTTGGAAAGTGATAAGCATTTACAACAAGAATATTGTACAAAGGCATCTGTGTATCTCCATTTAAAGCAGTATTATGCAGCACAATGAGCTGTATAAATGAACTGCTCTGATACTTTAATTTGGTGAATAGAGAATGTGTTAACAAACAGTTATCTATTTACACATCCAGCAGACCCAGCATTAGCACACATTTGGAGTTAAGTCCGATATTCACTCTATTTATTAAAATTTTTTTAGCTCTCTTTGGTCTCTTGAAACAAACTCTTTATGTGGTTCTTAAGCTGCCAAATGCAACGCTGCGTTCACCAGCTCGTTGCTAACTTCGTCTGTCTGCCGTTTGGTGCTGCACATGTAGCGTGAAGTTGGTTAAAAACAGCTGCCTGACTCTTTTTTTTTCCTGGTGTCGTATGTCTCAAGCTCTTTTCTCCTTCTAACTACTCCTGCGATCTATAAGACAGCTGTGTTTGCAGTCAGGATTCAAATTAAATATTTTCCAGGAGATAGTAAATGAAAAACAAACAAACATTATTGCTCATAATGGAGAGAGTGAATAAAACATTATTGCTCATAATGTTTTTTCACAGTGTTATACAGCAATCTGTCTGGTTAATTCTGCTTTGGCACTTTTTTTTTAAGCACGTTTGCCAGCTCGTATCCAACAAATCCGGAAACATCATTTTAAAGCTGTTTGTGTCATCTGTCAATAAGAGAGTTTTTATTTCTGCATCTTTATTCCTCTTTATTCAACCATTGACACCAGCTGTCTGACTTTTTTTTTTTTTTTTGAATGTCCACAGCTTGAATTTATTTTGCTCACAGATAAAAGCCATCACTTCCCATTGTAGATGAGAAAGCCAAAAGTGGAAAAACGTGCTCAGCTTCTGTTCTGGCACAGTCTCCATAAAACAAAGCCTGTGGGATTCACAGTGAGGAAAGGCCACAGTGATTGAGTGCTGAGTGATTATTATTCACCAACTGATGTGCCAGAGGCAAACACAAATTAATTCAGAAACGCTGTGGAGGACATTGAACAAAAAGAGACACTTGGAGAAAAGACCACGCTGAATTTTGGGGAAAAGAGAGAGGATGAAGAAGAGAGGATTGTAGATCAAAGTCAAACATTATGTTTTTATGGCTAAGTGCGTGTCTCCTCCTGATTCTCTTTCCAAAACCAAAAGTGAAAAAGAGTGTCACTTACGGGAGAACTGCCTTTCCCTGAGTGGAAGTATCCAGTATATGTTTCTAAAAAACTGGAGTCTTCCATGTAGGGGAATCTGGGGTCAAGGAGGAGAGAGAGGAAGAGGACACTGGAGAATGACACAGATGTGCAAGACGAGGGGAACTCTGGGTACTTGGCAAACAAAAGCAGGAAGAGGGGGAGGAGGAGAGGAGGAGAGGAGTACTGGATGACCATGACGGAGACGGACAGAAATAAAATGCCAATGACAGAGAGTGCAAGAATCCATGACGAGGGACTTTCCGGAGAGAAATGTTGTTGGTTTTTTGTTTTTAACCTATTACACTGTTTGTATGTCTGTATGTGTTGCAACAGCAGCTCAGTTGGTGCAGCGGGTCGCCCGGTGATTGCTGGTCTGGTGGTTTGACAGCATGTCACGAGTGAATGTGAGGTACCATAAAGGGCTTTGTGCCACTCTCGGGATAACGTCTCTGTATAAATGCAGTCCATTTACCATGTGGAGAGGGAAAATTACAGGCAGGTTTCAGTGGAATAGGCTCCCTGTGGAGCGAATCCATCTGTCTAAGCTATAATGCCTTGACTGTTAGAGCGCTGAAGTCGCAGCACTAAAGAATCTCGTGAACGTGTCTGTTCGTTGTGCAGCATCTAAATGAAATCGAGTCATTAGAAATATTTTTTTTTTTAGCATTTGTTTTTAAGCGTAAAAGTTGAGGCGTACGGGCATAAACATGTGAGTGCTCACACGAGAGACGCACGGTGCAGGCTGTTGGCGATAGATAAGGAACATGGATGCAATTATGATACAGAGAAGTGGCAGATTCAGCTGACTTTGTGAATTCCCAGTCGTTATTCATTAGCGAAGATAATCAACTGGAAAAAATTAGCATTAGTGAGAGAAGGCAATTAAGGCTTTCTTCAGTATTGTATTCCCCATTCACTTCTCCTCAACGTTTCTGTTTCAGAGTTTAATTCTAAAACATAAAAAGCCAAACCAGCCTAAAGCCACTCTGTTTCATCCACCTCCCTCTGTCAAACCACAAAAGTGAGCTCCACCAGGACACTTGTTTCTGACAAAATCCAAACATTTGTTGTTTGGAATAACATCACGGCAGACATTAATTCTCTCCTTTATGTAGGCTTTTAGAAAAACATCAAATGCTTCTGACTGCAGCAACAGTTGCATGGTTACGCAGAAGGATAGAAAGCTGTAAGTGTAGAGATTCAGCTGAAACCTTTTTTTTTTCTCAGTTGAATAAGCTGTTTGAATTCAGACTTGGCTCAATGCAGGATGCCTGACATCATACGTCTCAAAGAGCATTCATGCAAAAACAAATACTTTTTTTTATCTCCGTTTTCAACCTCCTTTACTGAAAACGACACATAAATTGCTACACTTGTCCTCAAACGTCCCAACGCGGTAAAAGACAACAGCGGTTTATCACCAAGATTGATGCACTACCTCACACAGCCAATTGATGATAAATATGTCAACTAGTTCTGGCCATTAATTACGGTCCCTTGCCACAATCTGTGTGATGAAAGCCAGAGCACAGCGGTGGAACGCATTATCAACTTTAACTTTGGCCAAAATCTCATCGGGGATTTGACGGATGAATAAATCAACAGAAAAACTGACAGACATGCAGAGGTTGGACACATCTGTTCACGTCATATCTCCTTCCAATAAGTGTAATACAGGACATGCATGGGAACAGTAGTGAGATGTTTCTGTCATAATTCATCCAGTGGTGTATAGAGTTACGAACAAACATAGTATCATATATGTAATATAAAGACTGACTCAAAGCCATTTTCCCTTAAAAATACAACAATAAAATTAAGCAAAAACAGGCTATATTGCTGGCATCTGTGTGACCAGTGACACTGCCAAAGACCTCGTCTTCAGAGACACTCAGGACAGTGCCAACAAGCTCTTCAAAAGCAGACAGCGGTGGAGGGAAAGAAGGAGGCTTCAGTATGTGGAGAAAACCCAGAGACACTCTGACAGAATCCCAAATTCAAATTGCAACATTGAGTCAGAGGTTGCGAGGACAGACAGGGGTGTTAAACGGACGTTAATGAATCCTGAGTCCTCCGCTGACATCGTTGTTAGGGGCCATCACCGGAGAGGCCTGCAGAAACACTGCCCTGCAGAGCCCTTCGGTGCAGGTGTCGCCGTATTAATTAAAAACACAAAAATCCAATTCTGACTCCAGCTAATTTGGCTCTTCGCTCAACTTGTAATATGCACAAATAAATAAACACTGTCTGACTTGAGTCATAAAAAACTGAATGTGTCGGCACATTACTTGAAAAAAAATGTCATCAATTACTCATTAAGTCCTCAACAGCAAGAACGCCTTTAAATAACTAAATAAATCCTCTTTCTAACACATGTAGGAAGAGAATAACCAGACATTGCGCTTTAATAAGCCTCCAGTTTGCAGTCAACTGAAGCCAGTTTGCAGCATCCGTATCTATGACAAACTGAACACACAACACTGTAACATCATAAAACCTGACAGAGAGTTTTGTGAATCATCCCTGTAATGTTTTGACATCTTCTCGCAGCGGTTGTCGACTGTAGCAGACTATTCCTGTAACGTTAACAGAAGGCTTTCCTTATCGCTCTACTGGTAAAATGAGACAGATGCAGAAGTGTTATCTGACGGCTTCAACTCATTACAAATTTGTCTGGGTTTTTTTTTGTTTTTGTTTTTTTTTTTATTTGAACTAATTTTAGTGAAAATTTATTTTTTCTGTTTTCTGTGAATAAAACAAGTTCTCGTCATTAAGCATCATCATAAACTAATTTCAGTCTATTGTCTGTCAATCATTTCCGTTCCACTCAACGCTCCGCTTAGTGCTCATAACCACTTACTCTGCTCTGTGACTGGAAATCTAAATATGTCAGCACTGGACTTCATCTGAAAACCACCCTTCATCAGATCATCTATATTCTGATATAAAGAGGCAACTGGCTGCCATCCTGCTCCAACTCTGCCCTCTCGCTGCTCCTCTGAGAAGCCAGTACCAGCGTGCGATGCCCTCAGAGATCAGTTAATGAGCGCTTGGTTTGTCCTCGTACTGCTTCCTGAGACGCAGGATCTATCTTGTAATGAGATATAATCTAAACTGCTAAGATCTGAACCCTGTGGACACAATTTTGAGATTTTACTTTATGTAAGGAGTGGTCATAACAGACAAGCAATGAGCTAATAGGAGCGTCTATAAAATGTCAAACACTTCTGCAATCTGTTGACCATCTGGTGCTTAGTCAGAAACACACTCTGCACTTCCCCACAGTGACTCAGAATCAGCGAGACTTCAGCATATTAGACTTTGATATGAGCAGGTTGAGTGAAGAGATAAAGTTCAAGCTCCTTCTGGTGCATGAATCTTTAACAAGCCCCTGAAAGATTAATAATGCTCTTAACACACTTCCACTGCAGTTAAGGAGAGAGATGAAATATGTCGGCAACCACTGGCTTTGTTACCCTCAGCATGTTTGCGATGGTTTGAATGTTTACTCCTTTAGGTATAGAAGCAAGAAAACCAGGATTTTTGGGTCTCTCAAAAATTTCAAATATGGTGAGATATTCCATCCTAGCTCTCTGCGTGACAAACCAAAATATAAAATATTATAATCGCTTCCTCAGTCACTTATAAGCTGCTGGTTGACACAACGAGGATGTGCATGACACAAACAGACCCGTTTGTCTTGCTTTTTTTTTTAAAAAAAAGCATTTAACATCTACTTTACTAAACGTCATGGAATGTGCAGGTGATAAACACCACCGTGCATAACAGCATCCATGTGGTAAGAAAAAAAATAAAATAAAAAATACAGCCCAGCATATGAACATCAGCTTCATGCATTGGAAAAAGCTCAACACAATGAAATCTTACCACAGTTCTATGAATAGTATATTACAAAATAACTTGACAATGATTTTATTAGATGGTGGTGGAACAGAAGCACCCCGAGGTATTTTCCCTTTCTGTAAGATTGTATAGAAAGCTGTTTACTGGGGTAAGTCAATGCTTTGCCATCAGCGGGAGTTGCTCCTTTTCTGTGGTGCAGATGGGGACCCTATACTCTAGTTTCTGCTCCATCAACCAAACTGGTTTAACAGTTAATAGTAACATATCAGAGCGATTTGAACACACTGTATCTGATCTCCAACTTCTGTCCGATAGACAGAACCTTAATGGGATGGGAAAGTCTTTTAGTCTAGACAAGAGCTATAACAGAAAACCACTGCTGCTCTTTACAGTGCATCACAGCATGGGAATACAACCATTCACCACTTTGATAGAGGCATCTGCAGTGAAATCGCACCTCTGTTTGTTCACATATGAATCATCGTCTCCTAATGTTACACTAGAATCAGCGTACAGACACTGAACCCGCTTCAAGTCAGAGAATCTTGAAGCTAGTTTTCTGTTAGGCTGTGCAGCACTGCGAGGGGCACAGCTGTTCTGTGGCAGAGATCCAGCGGAGTCCAGGCTGAAGGTCTTTGCCAAACATAGACTACATCCTCCTGTCTGCAGTAACCTTAACTCTTTGTGTTCGACCCATACTTCCGTCATTTATCTCCCTGCACCTGAATCAAACCCCTCCAGAGGCTCGAGGTAAACAGCAGCACTCTGCCTCTTAAGAGCTTTGAGTTTCAAGTCTTTCTGAACAACAGAACCCTTGCAATTGAAATCACCTGGCTCGTGTGCCCATATGGGGAGGAAGCCAAGCCTAATTTCAATCACAATCGGACCAGATGGTGCCGAGACCAAATATCAACTCAGCAATTGCTTTCTAAGAGCTCTCAATCTATTTAACCAGCTCCTGGACAGAGTCACTGTGCCACAAACCGACTCAATGTCTGTACTCCTCTTTATCACTGACTGCAATACTACCTCTACTTTCCTGAAACCGCTCCTGCTACTAATCATTATACCGCTTAGAATAACAAACAGTAGTTTTCCTAGATTCATGTTTCGCCCTGTGTCACTATGGGATCATTAGACCACCCATAGGAACATCTAGATCATGACAACAAATAAACTTGTGTGTGTGTATATATATAAATCAGTCACAACCTTCCACCATGTATGAAACATAATTTCATACATGATTTCATCCTTACACCACCAGTTAATGAGCCAGATCCAGAAATTCCCATTGGCCACGATATAGGTCAGGTCTGTCCACTGGGGCATGATGCTATGATATATTCTCCATTCAGTACATGTGCTATGAGATGTGATTGATGCTCCTGATACTTTTTTAACCATCCTCATTATGTGCACTTTGCATCCTGACACACTCAGGCAGTGCAGAGGGACACGTAATGTGTTTGAAGATAGAGAGAGGCATTGCATGCAATGTACAATAATACCACAATGGACTACTTATGGAGTAGCATGTAATTGATTTAGTGCTGAATAAGTACGGCTACAGTGGGAAAGTGGCTATAACCTGCTCAAGCATGAGTTATAGTTTTCAGTGTGATGCTGTGACATTTCTACAGACCACACACAGACAGCATGGATGATGTCTATAGGTATAGAAGAGGATGATTTCAGTCATTCACATGTGTCCTGTAGTTAAACACACACACACACACAATACTTACCCAAAATCCCAACAACAAAAAGTTTCAGTACTGCGAACTCATTTGTATCCATCACGCTGAGAGAATACAGTCCGACTTTGAATGAAACCTCAGCTGCAGCTCCGTGAAAATGGACATTTGAAGCGAGCCATGATTGTAATTATCCAAAATGTGCAAATCTGACTCCCGTCATGCTGTCATTGGATAAAAAAAAAAAAAAAAAGAACAACAATTTGTAATGGATTTGGAAACAAACGCCAGAAATAAAAGAAGATGGGATCCAGGAGCGTGATTCCCGTCTGTCCTCGTGATGATCTCTGCCGGCAGGAGTCAGGGCTCAGGACCGCTCACACCGTCCTGCATCCTCTGGGAGGAGGAGGAGGAGGAGGAGGAGGAGGAGTATGATAGGGTTCCTTCAAGCAGTGATATTGGGTTATGAGCAGAGTCCATTTAATGCATGCACCACGCAGTTAAGGACATTTAAATGCGAGGAAACCATGTGTTTAATATGTGCTGCTCACAGCTGTGTTTTTCTTTTTTTTTTTAACAGTGTCTTGCAGTATTGCGACGAATATGTGAACGTATGCATACACAACTAGAACCTAAAAGATGTCACATATAACACAACCATTATATTGTACATCAGTCTGTAAACTGTCTCAACGCCGTCGCTATTATAATCTTATCTGCTGAAGGTGGAACAGACTTAAACCACTGAGCTGCTGTTTCCAGGCACCCGGAAGGATTTCTATGAAGCAATACTGACCCCGTCTGGTTTCCTTTCACACTGCACCACGATCAGCTCAGTCTGCATAAAATAAACCCTGAATATGATTCAATTCTTTTGTCACATTACTGTTGATCAATTGCATAATATAAGTATGCATATAAGTGAGTAAAAGTAAAATCTTGAATGTGTTATAGTTATAATAACAGCCTCTGACTGTCCATTTATTAATGCAGTTACTCTCTAACTTATAGCTTCATCAGCCCTGATATATACATATACATATACATATTTATGGAATATCCTTATGTGAACAGTGATTGGAATCAATTCAGACCCCTGCATCTTTTGTTTTGTTTTGTTGTTTTTTTGTTGTTGTTTTTTTTACTAAAACTTCTTATTGTCTTCAGAGTGGATCGATATACTGTTAACAACAGTTTGCAGTTGTCAACTTGTTTATAAGTTGGATGTTCTTTTTTTTATTTTATGCTAAATAAAGGCTGTCTTCATATTGTTTTGCACAGTAAATTGAGCCTACGGCCTCGGTGTATTGTTGAGAAATAATTACAGTCATGTTGGACATATTGCAGACTAACAGGGTGTGGTAACAAGAAAGGTGAGTGTTTTCCTGTATTCCCATTCCAAGACATTCCCCCCTCACTGCCCTGATTTCCTCATTGCTTTGCTTCGTTGCTTGATCCAACTGCTGCCATGTCACCGGGCAGACCATATGACCAACTACTAAACCCATTCTGAAGTTCTTGTAAAGGTTCAGGTCGGAACAACACATTTTTGAAAGCTATAGTTATCTAGTATTTTCAGCAGTGAGGCTAAACACTTATTAATACCCCCAGAAATGAAAGGTTTGAAACAGTCTGTCAAAACAGGAAGAGGGCGCTGTTCTTCCTGCAGAAACTGAGCCAAATCTGTTCCTGGCAGGTGATGGAGGGTGTGGAGGGCAGAAAAACAAAACACAACAAAACTTCCAACATGCTTGTCCTGTTTTATAGAGCTACTAACACGTGGTCTTCATGCTTAGGAACACAAAGTCTTGCACGCTTCTCTGTTATCATCAAATAGACTAACTAACTCATCTATGCAAATCTCTCTTAGCAAGCATCATTAAACATGCTAGAAAAACATGCTCCCTTCTCATCTGGGTCCACACCTGAATGGACAATTCTGTGTGATATCAGGCAAATTTCCTTCCATCTAAATCAATTATTTTTTTTAAATGGCCTTTTGATGGCACACAAGGCCATCAGGTTAACCTGCATGCACTGCTGGTTATAGGGCTGTTGTTTACCTACTTAAGAATCCAATCATCATGATGACTTGAGCTTTTATTCAGAACAACAACAAAAAAACTAAATTTCTGCCAAAAACATTCTGCTGCAATAGTTTTATTTTGTACCATGGCACATGATAGAATATAAAACACCCTCACTCAACAGATGTGTAACTAAAACTAAGAGATCATCAGCAACGTCAGTGAACAGTGTCCTCAGAAGGAAACAGCTGAAGGGGGGACATGTTTTGGAAAGGAACGCGGCCAACAGTGATTTGCATGGTCATTGGTCACATCTATCACCTGTCAAGGAAGTGTTGATCTTTATAACTTTCACAGTGACATTTCACCTGGACGGATACTTTGGCTGGTTCACACTACAGTTGCTATAAATTCCAGTTGTCAAGATGCATTGTCTCGTCAGCCTCAGTATTGAAGCAGACTTACACAACCGGTTAAAATAGGATGTCAACAAGTGACGCAGGAGAGTTGGAGCTCAGAGCTGGAGGAGGAGAGAGAGCTACGACTCTGTACGGGACGGCGGCACAAGCAGCGAGGACCTCGACAGCAAGGTACGCGTAAAGCCATTTCAACACCACTGTCTACTATAGTTTGTAATTATTCTGTATGTGTCATGCTTCGTTTGGACCTGGTGAGTGTTGCTGCGTACTTTCTGCCATTTGTTAAGGGTTTTAATTTGCTTGCTGGAAACTTGAAAGCTGAGTCGTGAAGACGTGGAGGGAACCGACGCCGGACCGCGTTTAAAAAATGTGCATGTTGAAAGTAGGAAAACTTCTCTGGATACATAGACGTCTTTTAATAAGCCAAATGAAAACAGTTAGTGATTCATAACTTGATTTAAGGTAATTCGGCGTTAAGATAGTCGAGTAGTTTCCTAGTTTTACACGTGGTTCACTGCCTGGGTCCGGGCAGGAATGACTTGTGATCAAGTAAATATTTGACTAAAAAAATATGTTTTATTGTCTATAGTCTATTGGGATACATTACTTAATAAAGATGCGTGTAAAGCGTGTTCATATTGCGCAAACTCGGATTTATGAATTCGGTTTGACGTCGCGTCTAGTAAAACGTTACGCACGCGCCAACCTTTCATAGTAAATATGCGGACTGACCTTGAATGTTCATATATTTTTAATCACAGACATGCCTGGACTCATTTTTATGGGCGAATATGCGCTTGTCATAAAATGCAGTGACATTAAACTGGAATCATCGAGTTTCTTTTTTTTGTTTTTTTGAGTCAGTTCTGTTCCAGTGGTTTAACAGGCAAGCTCAAACATGTACATCCAGGCACATTTAACACCACAGATACACAAATCTGCTCTCACGCATGTCCAGAGCTCCACCTCTGTTGAATATTTGCACATAAATGTTAATATCCTCAAGCAATCTACTGTATAACATCTATATGTTAAGACATAAACATCTTTCATGTCAGTCCTGACAGGAACTGAAGGTGTGGCAGCAATAAGGGAACATGTCTATCTGCTTTGAAGAGTTAATAACTCATCTTTGGATTAATTTTAGTGTGTAAATCATTTTTCTGCAGGAACATTAGGCTACGTTTTGCCAGGGTTGAGTACACACCCACATTTAGTTCAGGCTGGATCCTTGTGGTTATATAAGTGTTAGTTGGCAGATATGGACACACACACACACACACACACCCACAGCCACAACTGACCTCAAGTGGAGAATACAGCAATATATTTGCATGACACACTGCAGCAGCCCAAAGAGGCTTTCAACGATAACATTTAGTCATCAGCTTGCAAACCAACAGACGGAGACACATTCCACACAGTCCAGATAATAACGTACATGTTACACGCCTGGAAGACTTGACTCAAGGATACAGTTTGTTTATGTTTTGTCAACACAGGATTAGATGATCAGGATTAGATGATCAGGATTAGATGATCAGGATTAGATGATCAGGATTAGATCACGGTTGACTCTGTAGAGATTTAACTTTCTGGGTTTTTACTCAGAAGATGGAAACTTTGACATAATTCAATCTATCTGAAAAAGTCCTGTAAAATTGAATCATTTTTCGAATTAATCAAATTAACAGTACACTACTAGAAAATAATTAAAAACCACCATGACAAGTTCCTTGAGTCGAAGATGACAAACTGTGATTTGTGGAATCCAAAGATTGTCATTTTATAATGATACATTGCATTGGCATTTTTGCTTAAATGAAATAAATCATTTATTAAAATTGTAGTTGTAGGCACCTGGAAAGTTTGTGGACTAGCTCTGCTAACTTGAAAAAGTAGAAATGGAAAATATTCACTGGTTCCATATTGTCAGTGTTTTGCTGGTTTTCTTCATTTTCTATGATGGTGAATTACATCTTTTTTGTTTTGACTGTTGGTCAAACAAAACAAGCAAGAAGTCAACTTGGACTCTGAGAAACTGCAATGGACTTCTTTTCTGTTATAGACCAAACGATTCATCATTTATTGGAAAATATAATCAGCATATTATAAGATAATAAAAACAGGCCTTTGGAGAAGTATTTGTATATATATATGCCCATCATAAATACAAATTGATGTGATGCTGATCATTAGTTTATCTATTGTCACTATAGCCAGTAACCTTACAGCTACAATTTTGTTCAAGGAAAAATGCTAAATATCAGCTGTTTCCTGTAAATCAAAATGAGGATTTGCTGCTATTCTGAGTTGTATATCAGTGTTAAATCATTTGAAGATTGGGTGCTAGAGGATTAGCTAGACAATTACTCACTCAACAAATATTGATTAATATAAAAACTAATCAACAAGTCAAATCATTGATTTAATCCGCTGAAAATGTTCTCAACTAATTGATAATTTGTCAGTAAATAAAAGAAAATCAGTATATAGTATAAAAAAAAATCCTTTTATAATTTCAGATGTCTTGTTTTGTTTGACCAGCAGTCTGAAGTTTTATTATCATATATGACAAAGAAAAGCATCAGATCTTCACAATTGGAAAAACTCAAACCAGAGAATTCTGTCCATCAACTGATTGATTAAAGGACTAATGCAGCTCTTGTTAATTTAAGACAAAGACACAGTCATCATTGGGCTTTACAGCACGTGTACTATAGTAGATCAGATACTCATCGCTGTGACATAAACTATGCAGTGTCAGTTTGTGGGAATGCTGTGTAACACCTCCGTATGCTCCACCATTACAGTCCATACATTGCTTAGCTGTTAAACTATCCAGATGTGACTACTTACAAGTTAACGAGCGCTAATATCATGTGATGTGACATGATGTTTCTTGTTTTGCCTGCGGGATCATCCACATGGAAGCCGTGTTGGATTTGGCACCGGAGTAGCTGTGAACATGAGAACATGACATTCCTCCCATCTGTCAGCAGCTAATCTCATGTCCTACTGAATCAATCAGCCTAATTTTTTTTTTGTTTGTTTCATACGTTTATGACTGTATGCAGAAGGACCTCTTGTGGGTGCGGTGATTCACAACCTATTTTATAACGTGTTTTGGCCACAAGTGATGAACAACAAATGGCATTTTCAGCAATCGGCTGGGCTAAAAACATTTAGTCTTGTATTGACCAGGCACGATACGACATGTTTTTCTTAGCTTTGCCGCCATTAGGACTGTAAGGGAGCTGGGAGGGACAATTACGTGACATTTACCTCTTCCTTGTAGGGAGGGGTTTATTATGTGTTACGTTACAACAAAATGTTGTTAACAAATTTGGACTTATCGTCCCATTTGTTGTTACTTTAAATTTATACAGTTAAGCAAACCCAAGGTACTTGTTTACAATACCAATATCATATTCCACTATAGTGAGACTTTACATTGTCCCAGACACACCTGGTGGAAATCGGCACAAGTTCACTCGTCTCGTTCTACCTGCTTCTCCCTCATGTCACGTGATGTTATGTCGTGTCATGTCATGTCATGTCAGGCTTTTATAAGTGCCTGTTTTCTAAAGGCAAGTTGGATGAAGAGAGCTGGATTGAATAATAAAAAAAAAACGTAATTGTTGGTTCATCGTTGGGTTGCAGCAGTAAATGTGTATGTGCATGTTCTAGTGGGTGTGTGAGTGGGTGTGTTGGGTGCTGTTCTCTGTTTGTAAGAGAAAGTGTGGAGTGAGTTGAATTATTACATAACCGCAGCTTATCAGTACAGCACTGCGGAGCTGATAACGTGAGGGTAGTGTCGCTGTTTGAGTTTCCTCCGATCCAATGTTTTTTCTTAACTCTTAACAAGAGAAAGATAATTGTGCATGTAATTAACTGCATAAAAGGTTAAAATATCAATCTTTCAAAATGTGAAGATCTGATGCTTTTTCTTTGTCATGCCTAATAGTAAACTCATTATCTTTAGTTTTCACAATTTTTCTAACACTTCATAGACAAATCAATTTTCAGTTGCTTTATAGTAAAAATAATTGTTAGTAGGCATTGGACGATATGAAAATTTAATATCACCATATATATCCTGGCCTGTAGTAATTATGATTCACAATATTATCACAATATTATCAAAATGTCCTTAAAACTCTTAAAATGACCATAAAACATGGCAGAATAATTTTATCTTACATTTAGTGAAGAAACTAATATTTTATTGCATCATAGGAGACTTTTTTTTTAATTAATTTATTTTTTTGATTGACACTGCCCCCAAGCTGCTCCTGACGGGCTGGTGCTATGAGACTGTGGTTGTACTGGGCAGCTGCCAAGGTTTAAATATGTGATTGTAAATCAGGGTGTTAACAAAAACCTTTCCAGGATAAATACAGGTTGATCTATTTTTCTCAGTGAAAGGTAAATCAGTAAATAATAAATTAACAAATGTTAAGTGAAAGTCGCCCATTACAAATTGCCAAGAGTCCAAGATGACAAATTCATTGTTTTGTCCAACTGTCAAAAACATAATATATTTAATGTACATGTATACTGATATAAAATACAGAAATTTGGCAAATTTTTGCATTTGAGAGGCTGGAACCAGACATTATTTTTTTGTATGAGAAAAAGACTTAAATGATTAATCAATCATCAGAATGTGTATATTAATTCAATCAACTTTGCAGGGAGGAGAATCGTGAAACTCTGACTTGGCAGCACTTTCACCAATCAGCCATCGGACAGAAGGAAGCACACAAAGGTAACACACACACCTGATATAACATGCTGCACACAACATTTTACACATCAAGAATCTATTTAGCTTCATTTATTTGAATTTACAGCAGTGACCAGACATTAAACAACTATTCTGAAACTATCGCAGCACTAACATTTCTACCAAGAAAGGAGGAGGCTGTTCACCGTGGTGACTCAAAGATTCAGACCCAGAAGCCCGTTGGACCCAGATTCACCTCCCGCCTCTTTTTGAGATTCTCCAGAAATCTGAGCCTTGACAAACCAGAGCTGAGACCCAAGAAGAAGCCAGACACTCGTCTACACGGGTAAGCAAGGGAAGGAATAAATCCAGGAGGTCGGCTTGTCTTAATCACAGACATTTTAAATACTTTGTTTCCTGATCATAGGTCAACCATGTGTCATACACCACTGCTGGTCTTTTTTCAGTTACATGATGTACTTATTTGCGGCTTGTTAATGAGTCTTACCTGTGGTGTTTTCTCTCTAACATTTGTCTCATAATTAGCCGCAATACAGTGACCCCTAAGAGTATGTCGGATATGATGGTGTTTATGTGTTTTTTTTCTGTCTAAATGTTAGCATGTCTCTTGTTTGCTTGCAGTGATTCATTTAAATTACCTTGGAAATTACTTTTAAGTCTCTCATACCTTGGAATCTAGATAAAGAGCACGATTAGAGTCTCTTATCATGTTTTGAGGATGTTTGACTTTACCTTTTTAAAGTTGATGTGTCAAACTATGACAACCTGTGGGTTGATTTTTTTTTTTTTTTTCATAGTGGTACTTCCTTAAGTGAGCAATTCAAGAGAATTTTAAGTTATCTTAAGTGAGTTGCTGCTATTTCCTTAGATATAATCTGATATGACATAGGAATTGTTGTTGACATAAGTGCTGCACATTTTGCCTTCAGCATATTTGCCTTCCTGTGTCTGCATGATGGTACAATAGGCTTGTCAATAAAGGTCATTGGTTAAATTAGTTTTATTGGTAGAACTGTCTGCTAGCCAACTGGAGTCTTTTAATATCCTCAAACATGACCTTACACAGACATCTTGCACTGTGTGTGTACAGCATGGCTATTGTTCATAAAAATACCTTGTGCTTTTCTAAATGTGTGTGGAATTGACGTTCAAGAGCATGCAACTGTGAGAAAACTGTGTAGTAAAGAGAGAGAGTCAGAGGCAGTGGTGGAAGAAGTACTTCAATCCTTTTACTTAAAAGTACCAATACAGCAGTGTAAAAAGCTCAAGTAAAAGTCCTGCAGGGAAGTCATACTTAAGTAAAAGCAAAGCAACAAAAGGTGCTTATTATGTATGACATCATTGGGTTATTAATACTGAAGCATCAGTGTGTAAACAGCATGTTATTGTTGTAGCACCTGGAGGTTGAGCTAGTTTCAACTACTTTATATACAGTTGGCTAATTTAGTTCAATTTTTTCCAACATAGGGCTCGAGGCCCCTCCAAAGGGTCAGCAGATAAATCTGAGGGGTCATGAGATGATTAATGAGAAAGTGATACACTGATACACAAATTTGTTTTTAATTTTTGGACTTTTTCTCTTGTCAATATTGCTCTCGTAGTACACCCTGTACATTATGTACCACCTACAGTTAAGTGACACGTGTAATCCTGACTAGTATCCATAATGTTCTTTTTATTTTCTTCTCTCTCCTGTTCTACCAGTTTAACTGAACCACAGAGGATTGATACTGAGAACAGCAGCTCTCAGGTACGGATCAGCCATAGTCTGGATCATAATGAACATAAAACACTGGTTTACATACAAAATCTGATATAAAACAAATTGCACATTTTAAGACCAATTAATCCAAAATAACCCAAATCCAATCAAATGCGCAGTGCTGTATTTAATATAATATAAAGCAACGAGTTCATAGTCACTGAAATTCTTTGACAACTGCAAGTAGTTATCAGTGATAACCACATATTATGTAAGTAGGCACATTATGTACTCTCAAAAGCATCTGAGATTTATTATTACTTTAAGTGAGAAGGGCAAGTTGTGCGTGTGTGCGTGCGCTCGTGTGTTTCCTTTGAAATATCTGTCAAAAAAACCTGTCTGTTAAGTCCTGAATCTAATAGCATGGGAACAGAAGCTTTAAGCTCAAGCTTTGGCCTATTCCAGTAAATTTGATTAGATAGCAGGCCACCTTTGCATACTTACTGACAATTTCAGAAAGCATTTTACTTTGGCATGTAAAGAATTTGCTTCGGTATAATATGATAAGCTCAAGTTGACATATGAGAAGAGTGCTTCTGTTTGTATGAGACAAAAAAAGACAGAGGATTAAATTCTGTTCCATTCAGTGTTTGATAGAAAATTAATTCAAAACATGTCCCAAAATAATTTAAAATCATTATTTCCACATTAAATTACGTAAAATGAAAATTAGAGTTGTTTAGCAATTTGAAAATGAATATGCAACATCTGGTTACCTGTAGTAATTATTCTTCTCCTAACAGGTTAATGGACAAACGTCACCACCAGGCACCCCTATAGATGTAGCCAGTGACTCTCCATTACCAGAGCAGAAACCATTTCTAGCCAAGAGGGAAGAAGACGTTATCACAGTTGTTTCAAATGGATTGGAGGCTACCAGGGACAGGGAGTTAGAGGAATATATAAAGGACTATACAAAGCTTAAGAACCAAACTGAATTTGAGGGACCGTCTGACCCTAATATAACCATGTTGTCTTCCACTGTGACGGTTCTTGCACCACAATGGAGTGGCGGACTACGACGGACCAAAAGATTTGAGGACTTGGGGTCTGGAAATTTGCAAGCCTATGGGGGTTTACAAGATGTGACAAACCGTGCGCAGAAACGTTTTCGGGAGCCTCAGAACCAACATGGTGTTGAGAGGATGTTCACAGATGGATCACACACCCAATCAAGGGTCACATTTCTGGGTAACAGGAGGAACACAGTGGCCTGGTCAACTAAGAACGATAATACAGACTTGGACTATGAGAGGAAGAGGAAAGTGGTTCAGTCTGCCTCTTTGAATGTAAACTCTGGAATGATGAACAACAGGAGAAGAGATGCAGGTGCTTCCCTTGATCCAAATGAACAAAACAGGAATCTACAAACTACAAACAATCACCAAGGAGGACACCCCACTGTAAGCTCAAAGCCAACAACCAGCAGTCTTCTTCTGTCAATGAGAAGATTCAACTCCAATAGCAGGAACTCTCATCCAACCCCAACCCTCTCTGAGATAAAGTCTTCGCCTCTGAGCAGTTCACCCAAGGATCGAGACGGAAAACTGTTCACACCACACATTTCTCAAAACGTTTTTAATAAGAATGAGCAAGAGAGGGTGCAATCTCTCCACTCTACATCATCCATCTCTTATAGGACAACAACTGAAACTGGGCCTATCTTTTCCCCATCATACTCCAGTTACAGAGAAAGAGATGCATCCAAGGCATGCTTGTATTCATCTTCACCCATGAACAAAGTCACACAAGATGTACCCTTTACCCAACAACCTCAAACAATAAATAAGACCCGGTTTAGTCCGTCAGCTTCCAGACAGGAATTTCTAAGTGGAGGACAATCAGAAAGGCAACAGAACTGGAGGGCTACAGACAAAGGCACAGAGACATTGTTGAGACATTATCCATATGACTCCTCTGTCCTCCTGAAAACTCATTCCAATCCTGGAAGGACCACCATGTCCTCTTCCTGGCGGGAACACAGTACCCTGGAATGCGGTTCTCCCCCCCTGAATGGTACAACCAACATCATAAACAAGCCAAACACACTCTTTGGGCCACCCTGTAATGATAATAGTGACTTCACTTCTCCAAGTCCAACTGACACCAAAAGGTTTAGTAGTCAAATCCACAATAACAGAGACAATGGCACAACAGAGTCAGTTTTCAATGGTAACATGGGAGGAACACACAACCTCAATCTTGACCACAAATCAGACAGGTTTCTCAAACAACAAAATGGCTTACATCCACAATTTCCTCATAGTTTGCCTGATTTTCTGTCTAGCTCTAGAATTAGCAGACCTACAGGGCAAATGAAACTGTGTCGCTCTAAAGATCTCGGCATGTATGATATGAGCGGTAGTTCATTTACACTAAATGCAACTGAATTACCACCTACTGAGCTAAATCCCCAGAGCACACCCACTACACCCACTGCGAGCAGCAGCATATACACAAATAATCACTGTTCACCCAAAACCAACAACAACCCCGTCTCTACTCACAACAAGGACTCTCAGAAGTTTACCAAACAATCTCTCCCTCCTGAGACCACCAACACTCTCAGCAGTCAAGCTAATACCTCTAAAATTGTTCATGGTCTCCCACTGACTCAAAGTATTCAAACCAGTCCTTCTTTCCAATCCCTTCCAGTTCATTCTCAGACCAACATGCAAAATGCTTCATCACACACTTGCTCTTCTTCACAAATGGCCAAATTCACAGCTACCATCTCATCTCCTGGCTTTGAAAGAAGCTATGCCTCCATCTCCAAGCCTAAACCCGCTTCGAGCTTTATTCCCACAGTCAGTACTCTCTCTAAAACAAACAACAGCCTTGTATCCACCATCAGCCATCCTGAAGTCACAACTATCCCCAGTGCTTCCCTTCATACTCCTCATGTAGCTCCTGCTATTACTTTCTCTCCTAAGGCTATCAACACCTTTCCCCTAAGTCCCGCTCCAACCCCAAGCATTACCAGCCCCATCTACTCAGGAACTTCCAGCCCTAAGGAAGAGAAGACCCTCTCTAACAGCCTAGAAAAAGACCCAAAGAAACTGCGCACCCAAGCAGAGGGAAGGAGAACGAGACATGTAACATGGGAGGACTCAGTCGATCTGCAGCATTCTGAGCCTGTCTCAGTGAAGAAGCCAGATGCATCTCAAGCTCCAACAAGCTCTCTATCCCCACAAAGTATCATGGCTCCATCCATCTCCTCCTTTCTAAGATCCAGCAGTCCAACCACAAATACATCTTATCTCCTCCAGACCTCCAACACAGAGGTGGGACGGGGAGAGAAGTATCGATCATTATCAACAGACTGTGATTTAGCATCCAGAGAGAAAGAGAGAACAAAGCAAAGACCAAGTGACACTATGATTTTTGACCAGGAAAGAAGAGAATCGAGTGCTCCCAGACAGGAGAGAACACTATCAGTGGAGTCTGGCAAAGCCCAGTATGATTTCCCTGCACCTCTTTCCCTCCCTCCCGACTTTTCAAGTCGTTACATACATCATTATAGCTCCCCACCTTACTCCGCTCTCATGTCTGCCAGGTCACCACAACCCGAAACTAAAAATATAACACCCAGATCACCCCTCCACCAACAACCCTCTCAGTCACATTATGATCCACATCCTTTCTTACGTACTGACCCAGTGGCTGACATGAAAATGCCTTTGTCCGAACTGAATCCGTCACCTATCAACTCACACCAGCGCCTGTCCTTGCCTTGTGTTGAGAGTTCAATGCGTTCAATGGATCAAGTCAGCAAAGACCTCTGCAAGAATATCAGCCAAGATCTCCACAATGGCCAGTTATTATTTCTCAACAACAGAGTTCATATCAGCTCAAAATCTCTGCAGGGTGATGAGGCCACAACATGTGTCACTCAGACAGTGGTTTACAGCATTACATCTAATGTAGATACAGCTTCATCAAATAACACAAGACCTGAACCATTGCAACATACTGCAGACACACTCGTTTCTATGGAGACCACGCACACAACAGTCATGGCTCAGAGTAAGAGGGCAGCAGGAGATGCACGTAATCATTCAAATCAGAGCTTCGGTGTGAGCAACTCATCGGACAGCCTGGATGACGAACACTGTAACAGAATAATGAAAGAGAGTAGAATGAGTAAAGGCAGATTTCTTTCAGAGGAGAGCAATAATGAACAAAGTCTAAAGAGAAGCCGTTTTGTACTAAAGAAAAATATCAGCACATCAAACTCAAGGTCAGACTCAGAAAAGGCCGATGTCTTATTTCCATGGAAATGGAAGCAACCCTCCCAAACACCTGTCAGCGAATCCAGGGACATCAGCAACAGTAACAAAGAGCTAGAGGAGCAAAAGCAGGAGACAGAGATGGTGCTGCAGGACAGTGAAAAGGGAACAGAAGACAATAGATGGACACAACAAAAGTACACTGTCATACCATCTTTGACTATAGGAAATACAATGGCAGAAGATGCCATTTGGTCAGACAATTCAACTCCACAAACGAACCAAGAACAAAATGCTTGTGCAGAACACACACTTGAAAGTAAAACTCAAGCTCATTCGACGATGCATAGTCCACCACTTCACCCGGTTGGCTTAAACACAGACAGGGCAGATTATAAAGAACACACAACAAGTCAGTTCCTCTCTTGTAGTGATCCCAGTCCTGTTAGGAACTCTAACCCCTCTCATGACCATCCTGCTCAGTTCAGAAAGTCCACATCCAGCCCCAGGAGCCCCTTCTCCCCCTTCTCCTCTCTTTTCCCCCTCTCCTCGTGTTCCTCATCTGAAGTAATGGACGACAGTGTCTTCTACAGCCCAAAGCTACAGCGTCACAGAGAATCTTACTCACCGCGTGAGCCAGGCGAGGGAATCAGCCTGGTGGGTTCAAGAAGAAGCCAAGCATCCACAGGCCCTTCGAGTGCCAGTTCAGCACCAGACAAGGACTACTTGTCATCCTCCTATGCAGACTTAAAGTATGGTATTGAGCCTGGGAGGTCATTTTCTGTGAGCTCAGTTCACAGCAATCGAACCTCAGGACCAGGACGCATCGCCACTGGATCCAGGGTCATGAGTGTGGGTGATCTTACTGAATCTGCATTGGATTACAGCGAAACCGGCAAGGACTTGGATCGTGATTGGTCAACAGAATATGATTGTACACCCGACAGTGACTGTCAAATGTCATATTTCTCCGGAGACCCTGGTAAAATGAGATCAAGATCTCTTCCTCGATCACTGACCAGGTGCTCGGGAAATTGGAGCTCAGATGTCATTGCTTCTTCACCTGTAACTGGCACAACTACAAAGCCAGCCCACCTCTGGAGCCCTAACATGAACTCTTGTCACTTTGCATGGGATACAGATGGTCCCCTGACCCCGCCTCCAACACCTCCCCTGTCACCGGTGTCCAGACGCATATCCAATCCTCCCAGCCTTTCCTTGCCTGTCGTACCCCTACCCAGCTCATCAGGAACTCCAAAGGACAGCCAGTCCTCCAGAGGTCATTTGCCCTCCAGGGGTTATATCTCCAACCTTAGCACCTTTGAGGAGTTTTCAGACAACAGCTCAGACACTACAACGGATGATGAGTATTACTTAGAAACGAGTGAAGACGAAGAAAAAGAGACAGAATTGTGAACGCAGAACAACAATTGCTTTTAAGTCTCTCTGATCCCAGAGCTTTTTATCAGGACTACGAAAGATAGTCCAGAAGGCTATAATTCATTATATAAAGTGACTTCCTCTGCTTGTCAAGTGTACTACTGTTTGTTATTTACTCTCGTCACCAAAGGAGACCCGAGGTCAATTAGTACAGTTGTTTACCTGCATGATAAGTTTTTATAATGTGGCGGTTACTGACATGTCAGACTGGGGCAAATATGATATTATCAGCTTAAATTTAAAGATTATAATGTGTGCATGAACAGTGATTCTGATCTGTAATTTAGGGATAAATAAAGGATCAAGTCAAATCAACGCTTATATTTTGGACAGTTGCATGGCATCAGTGAAGGATGCACATCTGTGTAGTTGTTTTAAGGATCAAACTACTGTGTTTATATGGCATTTTTGCTTATCTTTAATATTTGTTATGTGTTATGTTTGAAGATTGAAATTCATTGTGGTAAATGTACTAAGAATAAAGCAGCTTATTTTTGACATTTTTTAATGGGCAGTGTTCGGTTTGGTGGTATGAAATGCTATCTTATAATTAACATTTGTTATCAAACATTATATATTATAACATATCTACATAATATGTACTGTACAGTGCCTGATCTTATTTGTTACCCAAATGTTTGCACAATTTAAAGTCTTAATATATCAGTTTTATAAATAAATGTAATATTTCCAACTAGTGTTATGGCTAATGTTTATGTTAAATTAGTGTTTTTTGCTTAACAAAGTACCAAATGGACTAGAAATCATATTGGTTACACCTGGCTTGGACTGTTTGATGCCATAGTACTGCAGTGTTTATACTTATTGCAGTATTTACATACCATCATAAAATAAAAGGTGTGTTGAGTATTGGTTTGACAAACAAAATATTCTGTGCCTGAGGTCACAGTCCAGTCTGCAGCGAGTTTTTGATTAACTATATTGGTCTCAATATTTTGCAGGGTATTGTATCGCATGTTGCTGTCGAAATGCAAATGACAGCAGTATTAGCTTTCACTAGTTTTGTGCATACTTGTGCTCCACCTTAATCCACTGTATTACTGTGTAATTATGCTGTAATAGTTGTTCATTAAAAAAAAAAAACCTTTATAAAGTTACCTCAAAACCCAAAGCTAATCTTTAGAGAGGAAAACTGAATCCAGAATCATCCCCATCATTACTCCTTAAATGAATGGATTCCTGTGACAGGAGTCTGAGACCATCCAGTGGTCATTAAGTGCATTACACTATGTCAAACAGCACCGCCCTCTAATGGTTTCAGTTCAATGAAGAACAGAAGATATACAACTGAAACACAATTATCATGCTATATTTTGTCTGCTGTCACCTTTTTAATGTTTTGGTTTCATTTCATTTGATGTGTTTAAAGGTTGTTATGGCAACTTGTATTAAATCAATAGCCTGGTTTTACACATTGCCATTTGTTTTACTTACTAATTTCACATATATGTCACCAGGGGTAGGTGAATGGCCTTCAGGCTACAGTAATTCTACGCTGAGGTTGTGACCCAGCTGTGCAGTCAGCTGCTCAAGCAACCAGCAGGACATTATCATTCAGAAACAGGGAGCAAAAGTTGGAGCTCTTGGAGCACTTTTTGAAGTCTCTGCAGACAGTCATCCAGGTCTGAATGTGTAAAATAACAGGAAACATAACCACAGTGATGCGTTTAAAACTCATTTATTCTATATTCCACTCATGTTGCATGGAGAATAAAGAAACATAAGTCCTACATTTAAACTACATTCATGAAGATCCAGTTGGAAGTTTCACTCTTCATCGTGTGATTTCTGAGAAAATATGAGATAATATGAGATAATCAGATTTTTATTATTTTTTTATTACTGCAAGACTATAACAGCTACATCTTTTTGCATTACATAGCATTTCTGTGCCAGTGTGCATTCAAAAAGACTACTTGTTAAATTTTGCCTTTGTGTCTGATGTTAACTAACCTTAGCACCAGCGTCACGGCTCTTAGCTCTCAGCTTGTTGACCTGGGACTCCGCAATGTCGGCCCTCTCCTCTGCTTCCTCAAGCTCATGCTGTATTTTGCGCAACTTGCTCAGATTCCCATTGGACTGTTCCTCCTACAAAAATCAAGATTAGTGTATAGGTATCGCTGTACACCAATGATTCATAAGGCAAGTGGACTGTATTTTAGTATATTAAGGTGCAGTGTTTCATCTTACAGCCTCCTCTGCAGACCGCTTGTAGGATTTGACTTTCAGTTGCAGTTTATCCACCAGGTCCTGCAGGCGGCTCAGATTCTTCTTGTCCTCCTCCGTCTGTTAAATAAATAACACAAAGCATATTTACTTATTGAAGAATAACCTTTCATCTTTTGGTGAATGTTTATCACATACACAGTGCTTATACCTGGTAGGTGAGCTCTTTGATGCGTCTCTCGTACTTGCGCACTCCTTTCACAGCGTCACTGCTTTTCTTCTGCTCCATATCCACCTCATTTTCCAACTCTCGCACCTTCAAAGGAACAGTTAGGATACAGCTGTTGTACTTACTTTTTAACGGTTGATAATTATGTATTGTAATTTAGTGGAAATAAGAAGTATTTACCCTGGCCTCCAGTTTCTGGACCTGCTTCTTGCCACCTTTCATGGCTATTTGCTCAGCTTCATCCAGACGGTGCTGCAGGTCTTTGATGGTTTGTTCCATGTTCTTCTTCATACGCTCCAGGTGAGCGCTGGTGTCCTGCTCCTTCTTCAGCTCCTCTGCCATCATGGCAGCATCAGTAATGGCTTTCTTTGCCTTCTCTTCAGCATTCCTGCACTCCTGCACGGCCTCCTCCACCTCATTCTGAAGGTGGGTTGTGTCTCCTTCCAGCTTCTTCTTCTGGTTCAGCAGGCTGGTGTTCTGCAGAGATCATCATCGGAGATTCATGGGTATGCAATATTAACAGCATTGATGGCATATCGTGGTCACAGCTTTAGACATACCTGAGAGTGCAGCAGCTGAACTCTCTCACTGACATCCAGCAGTTCCTGCTCAGCCAGTTTACGACCTCTCTCAGTCTGCTCCACCAGAGACCTCAGCTCATCCAGTTCAGCCTGCATCAGGTTGTTACGTCTCTCCACAATGGCAATGTTCTCCTTCAGATCATCACTGCCACGGAGAGCTTCATCTAGCTGCAGCTGGGAGTCCTTTAAAAAAAAAATACAATCAAGTTCTTTAATTAATTAAACAGACAAAGAAAACCATCCATAATCATTCTATCATCTACGGTAAGACTCTACCTTCAGATGAGCGTGGACTCCCTTGAGCTGCTTCTGAGCCTCTGCTGCCTGCCTGTTGGCCTGGTTCAGCTGGATCTCCATCTCATTGAGATCTCCCTCCATCTTCTTCTTCAGCCTGAGAGCCTCGTTTCTGCTGCGAGTCTCGGCCTCCAGGGAGCCCTGCAGAGTGTCCACCACTCTCTGATGGTTACGCTTGGACTGCTCTATCTCCTCGTCCTTTTCTACTAGTTTGCGCTCAATGTCAGCCTTCACCTGGTTGAACTCGAGCTGAGCTCGGAGGATCTTACCTTCCTCATGCTCGAGAGAACCCTGTTAAATAACAGCAAATCATTTGATTTCTTTTAAAGCGTTATGGCTTAAATACTTTTTTTTTGTAAAGAATTGAAAATAGCATATAAATGAGGAGACATTCAACATTTGTTTACCTCAGCTTCCTCCAGAGCAGCTTGTATCTCAGCCTTGTCCTGATCCAGCTGTTTACGAATCTTTTCCAGCTCATGGATGCTCTTCCCTCCCTCACCGAGTTGCTCAGTCAGGTCAGAAATTTCCTCTGTTTGCACATATGCATTTGTTTTACTATGATCCCAACCTCTACACTGTATTCGGTGTACAATAAAAATGTATCATGTTCCTACCTTGGAGATTCTTGTTTTCTCGTTTCATGGTCTCCAGATGATCCAGAGATTCTTCATAAGAGTTCTTCAGTTTGAAGAGCTCAGTGCTGAGAGAACGAGATTCTTTCTGGGCACTTTCCAGCTCACTCTGGGACTCCTCATATTTCTGCTTCCACTCAGCAACAACCTTATTAAATTGTATATTAAACTATGTTAAAAACCTTACAAATAGCAAAAGGTTGTGATACATCTTTTATTTCTATACTAAAGTCACGTCATCACCTTGTCAAAGTTTCTTTGTTTCTTGTCCAGGGCTGCAGCAATAGCATTGGATCTCTCTACATCCACCATGAGATCCTCAATCTCACCCTGAAGCCTGTGTTTGGTTTTCTCCAGAGAGGAACATTTAGCATTAGCAGCTTCAACAGATTCTTCCGCATCCTGCAAGCGTTGGGCGAGCTTTTTTCTAACAGAAAAAAAAATGAAACCATCAATTAGTTACCTCAAAAACAAAATGGGAATTTCGTTATAAGATTTCTGCCATGTCTCAAGATTTGTCTTGTTGATGATGACGACTTTCCTAAATATGTGGAAGTTTAGCTCTGTTGATATAACTGAAATCCTTACTTTGCTTCTTCCAGCTCCTCTGTCCTCTGGATGGCATCAGTTTCGTACTTTGTTCTCCACTGAGCCACCTCAGAGTTGGCCTTGGACATGCCGCGTTGAAGCTCGGCTTTGGCCTCCTGCTCCTCCTCAAACTGTTCTCTCAACAAATCACAGTCATGGCGAGCAGACTGCACTGCATGGGCTAGTGCATTCTTGGCCTGAAAGGAGACGAGGAAGCGGATGTTCAGTTTGAAGTCATCTTGCTGGTAGACATTGACAGTTTGTCAATAGTTGTTTAGCAAGGAAATACCTTGATTTCTTCCTCAAGCTGTCTTTTGAGGTCTTCAGTCTGCTGTGTGTAAGACTGCTTCCCTCTGGTCAGCTGGGAGACCAAAGAGTCCTTCTCCTCCAGCTGTCTGGCAAGCTCACCTGTGAGCAAAGTTTTGTTTGTTGTTTGTTTGTTTGTTTGTGTTATTGGTGTTTAAATATATTCACAATGCATAGTGTGAATTGGGAACTGTAGAAAAACCCAGCCACATGTACCGTTTTCGGTTTGAAGCTTTGCTCTTTGCATTGTGAAGTCATTGATGGAGCGCTGTCCTTCTTCCGCTTTTGTTCTGTATTCAGTCATTTGATCCTCCAGAGTGCGACACATTTTCTCCAGGTTGCTCTGAATTAAAGGATTGTCATATTAATATAGTAGTAGCAATAGTGTGTAAGTCACAGAATATAGCCGTCGTATAAATTATTTTCTGCATATCATTATGTCTCGAAGGAAATCAACATTTTGGTTAATACTATTACCCATGTGAAGCTACTGCCAGGAGGAGATTAGCTTATCTTAGCATAAAGACTGGAAACAGAGGAAGACTGGCTCTGTCTAAAAAATCTCCTAACACGCACATCTAAAGCTTATTAATTAATATGATGTATTTTGTTTGTAAGTGCTGTAATTACAAGAATAATAGTACTGATGTCAATTATACTAATAACACAAAAAAGAATGAACATATTCTATTTCCCTAAATGTCAAACTATTCCTTTAGATGGAGGCTGGTTTAGCTTGTCTTACTTTAACTTTGACAGTCTGCTCCATGTTGGACATCACGTCGTCCAGCTCCAGTCTGAACTCGCTCTTTTCTTTCTCCAGCTTCTGTTTGACTCTTTGCAGGTTGTCAATCTGCTCTCCCAGGTCAGCCACGCTGTCTGCGTTCTTCTTTCTCAGTGTAGCTGCAGTGGCTTCGTGCTGTAGAGTGGCCTCTTCGAGGTCTCTGCGCAGCTTCTGAAACTCAGCCTCCCTCTTCTTGTTCATTTCGATCTGGGCAGCAGTGGCTCCTCCAGCCTCTTCCAGCCTCTCACTGATCTCCTCCAGCTCTCTGGACAGGTCGGCTCTCTGTTTCTCCACCTTAGCTCGGGCAGCTCGCTCTGCCTCCAGCTCTTCCTCCAGCTCTTCAATTCGAGCCTTAACAAATTCAACAGAGGATTATAAATTTTAAGTAGAATTTCACATAATGAAGAGATAACAAGTCACATTTTGTGCAGTTACCTGTAACTCTTTCAGTTTTTTCTGTAGTTGAGAACCCATGGCCTGTTCGTCCTCAATCTTACCCAGTTGCTGGCTGATTTCAAAGTCTTTCCTACATTCAAATGATAAAAAATGGTTCAATTTAGTAATCAGTTGTTGTACAATAGGTATAGTTTTTGCGATTTTTTTATAAAACATTTTACTTTTTGAGTCTTTCCTCCAGCTGTTGCTTGTCATTCTCCAGATCCATTACACTTTCTTGGGTTAACTTCAAGTCCCCCTCAAGTTTTCTCTTGGCTCTTTCCAGATCCATCCTCAATTTTTTCTCTTGTTCCAACGATCCTTCAAGCTAACAAACAAAATATTTACTCCATAACGCTTGTCTCCACTACTTTAAATTTAGTCAGAAATAACATTTAAGTATACTCACATCATCGACTTGCTGCTCCAGCTTGGTTTTGGCCTTGGTCAGAGTGTTGACTTTGTCCTCCTCACTCTGCAGATCGTCCAGTGTTTGCTGATGAGCCTCCTGAAGAGCTTTCTTCTCTTTAGTCAGCTTAGCAATGATTTCATCCAAAGATGCCATCTCTTCAGTCAGGTTTTTAACCTAAATTATTACTTAGTTAGCACATCTCGTCTGGTCAAAAATATATCATTCTATCAACATGAGCCAGAATTATTTGTTACCTTGTTCTCAGTGGCATGCTTTTCTTTTTCCACTTTAGCCAGAGTCAGCTCCAGATCATCAATGTCTTTCTTGAGTTCTGAGCACTCGTCCTCCAGCTTCCTCTTCTTGGCCGTCAGCTCTGCATTCATCTCCTCTTCATCTTCTAGTCTCTCTGTCAGCTCTTTGGCTTTGGCCTCGAGCTGGATTTTACTTTTGATCAGACCCTCACAGCGCTCCTCTGCATCTGCAAGATTGTCTTCTTCCTACAGGTGGTCCAAAAAAACAGTGTTGTAGATCATTACACTAGAATAAATCTGCGTAATTTTCGGTTAAACTGAAAGACTGATCTTACAGATTGGACTTGGAGCTGCAGGTCATTCTTCTCTTGGAGAAGGGTGACCATTTTTTCCTCCAGCTCTTTCTTGCGGGCTTCAGATTTCGCGTAAGCCTCTTTGAGCTTCGTGAACTCCTCCTTCATGTTTGCCATCTCCTTCTCAGTCTCCGCTGATTTCAGCAAAGGTTTGATCTTGAAGAACATCTTCATCCAGGGCCAATTCTTGACACCCATGAATGCGCGCACGTTCCACTGGATCACCAGTAAAGAGTCCCTATAGATAACATCAGTATGTTTGAGTCCAATTTGAGTGTCTCCCAAGTGCCTTTTCTTTTTAGCATAGCTCTATGGATGTCAGTTGGTCAGTTTATCACTTTGGTCTAGACATAAATATCAATTGTTAACTGAGGAATTAGTGATTTCCTGACTTTTTGTTTAGTGCCACCATGACATTTAAGTAAAATACCTCAACAACAATTGGATTGATTGCCAGAAAATTTGGTACAGACCTTAATTTCCCACTAAGGATTCATTATTATGAACTAAGATGGTGAATATTGTAAACATTATACATGCTATATATCAGCAAGTTAGTATTGTCACATGTTATCATGCTGGACCATTCAGCTCAAAGCACTGCTGTGCCTATGTACAGCCTCACAGAGCTGCTACAATGGCTCCAAACTCTTGTTATACAGTAAATATGAGATGTTAAGAACCAACCTGCGCTCAACTATTTTCTGGAACTCAATTCTGGCGAGTAATCCTCTGGCTCTCGCTTGAATTCCAGTGATGATGAGAGTGAGACGATCATCTCGCATCTCCTCAAGAACACCCAGCAGACCAGCTTTGAAGAACACCTAGTATTGACCCAAAAAAAGTTTGTTAACCTCCCCCAAGAAAGAGGACTAATTTCATCATTCAACCGTGCCCTTTTTAGTTTATGTAGAGACAGAACCAACCTTTGTGTGTCCCAGCTTATACTGCTCATGGTCAATATCCAGAGAGCCCAGTAGTTTCTCTGCTGCTTTCTTGTTGTCAATGAACTGCCCATCAGGGATAGCATTGGGGTTCAGAATCCGATATCTGAAATGATACAGGAATCATTACTATTATTCAATGAATTTGCATTCTACATAAACATCATGAAGAGAGACTAGATTTCTTGCCTTTGTTTGAAGTCTCCATACTGGATCCTGTTGGGGAATCCCTTCCTGCAGATCCTGATGCCTTCCAGCACACCGTTACAACGCAGCTGGTGCATGACCAGAGGATTCTCCATCACTCCAGGAGTCTTGGTCTCATTGGGGATGAGGCAGCGGACAAAGTGGGGGTGAGTTGACCTGAGGTTGGTCATCAGTTTGTTTAAATTTTCCTGTAAGGGCACAAAGACATTTATCAAACTCAAAGGTGTCTTGAATATCACTCTTTGAAAATGTCCAAACGTGTAAAGTTCATTCACCCTATGCAGTGCAGACACAGTCTGGAAGGAAGAACCTTTCTTCTTTGCACCTTTGCCTCCCTTGCCTCCCGACTCCTGGGCTGTATATAATTCATCATTAATATTTTATATCCAGATGTGGGCATGCATGAACAATTGGGTATTTTCAGAGCAGGTTGAAGCCTGGGCGTTTGACTTTCAGGCAGGATTTTTACATTACATTTACCTCAAATTACATAGACATTTAACATTATAACAGTAAATAAATGACAGAAAAGCACTGAAAGCATATTATCTTCCCTTTAATAGAATGTTATAGTGTGAATGTACCTGAATCTGCTCCAGCGTACCCCATGAACAGCATACACAGTAACTTGAGATTGGATTTCTGGAAGAGTCCCACTACAGTCTCGTTCAGTGGGTCCTTGTTCTTCACCAGCCAGTTAGTGATGTTGTAATCGACGGTACCAGCATAGTGAACCAGGGAGAAATGAGCTTCTTGTTTCCCCTTAACAATCCTGGGCTTCTGGAAGTTGGGACTTTTACCCAGATGGTTGTCATACAGTTTGGCTTTAAATGTTGCATCACTGGCTTTGGGGAACATGCACTCCTCTTCAAGGATGGACATGATGCCCATTGGCTGAAGGGACATAGACATATTGTAGTTTGGTAGACAATAAGAATACAATAAGAAATCATTTCTATGAACTGCAAATTTGAAAACACCAACCTTCTCAATGAGTTCAATGCAGGCGGCCAAGTCCATACCAAAGTCAATGAACTCCCACACGATGCCCTCTTTCTTGTACTCTTCTTGCTCGAGCACAAACATGTGGTGGTTGAAGAACTGCTGCAGCTTCTCATTCGTGTAGTTGATGCACAGTTGCTCGAAGGTGTTGAACTAGGAAGAGCATGCAAAACAATATGTTAGAGTATGTTTTATAATCACATGCAACTAAAAACATTTTATACTCACATCAAAGATCTCAAATCCAGCAATGTCCAGCACACCGATGAAGTACTGGCGGGGTTGCTTGGTTTCCAGAGATTGATTGATTCTCACCACCATCCACAAGAACATTTTCTCGTACACTGACTTTGACAGAGCACCAATAGAGTAGTACACCTAGAAAATAGTTCATAAAGTAGTTTGGTTTTAGTTTATTTTCAAACATTTACAAGGTTTAAATGCAGCACCGCCTTTTAACTCACCTGCTGCACACTTTGACCCTTGGTGACCCACTCGTTGCCCACTTTCACTCTTGGGTGACACAGGCCCTTGATGACATCAGCAGAGTTCAGGCCCATCAGATATGCAACTTTGTCCACATCTGTGGAAGAATTTAGTTTAAAATATACATTTACTATATTGTTTTGGGTTAAAGTGGCATGAGTTGGTGAAAATAAAACTTTTATTGTCCTAATGCTTTACCCTCTGTGCCATCGGGCTCTGCCTGCTCCTCCCTTTGCTTCTGTTTGAACTTCATGTTTCCAAAATGCATGATGGATCCGGTCAACTTGTAAATGCCATTCTTCTCCTCTTGGGTGAAGCCCAGAACATCAAAAGCTTCCTTAAAAGACCAAATTAAATTTGAGTTAGTCGTGAGAATATATACATAGATAATTTTTAACAACCACTGTTTGACGTACATCAGTAGCCATCAGCTCTTCTGAATCATTGATGGACGCTACGGTTGTCTCTCCTTGGGAGATGTAAGAGTAGTCGTAGGGGTTGTTGGTGATTAACAGCATTTCTGTCCCAAGAAAAGCAGTATGGAGATTCAGTATGTGTCTATGTGGTGTTTCTTCAGTATCAAATATATTTTATGTTTTGTTCAGCACCTACCCAGCAGCTCTGGTTTCTGCTGGGACAGAATCTGGTAGAAGATGTGGTAATCTCTCTCAGCCTTGAGCTGATAGGTGACGCGAGATTTCTCCAGTAGATCTGAAAATTACGTTACCACATATTGAATTTTAGCATCATACAGCTTCTTAGTTAGGTGCTTTGCTAAAACACTGCAACACAGTATCCTGCTGACTTTGGCTTAATAAATAAGTCAAGAGGTGGTGTGTGAATATACAGTATACAAGTACATATCACAAACTACTTACATGTCTCAATATCAGCAGAGGCCAACTTCCCACTCACCCCAAAGTGGATTCGAATGAATTTACCCTTTGAGAGTCAAGAAAAGGACAACAGTTATTGAACAATTAACTGCAACCACATCATATATCTGGTTTTTATATAGTGTCCCAAATACTCTAATTTCATCCAAACTCCCTGTTTATGTTTTCTAACTCAGCTGTTAACTGTGTCGTAATTCAAAGCATACATAGTGACATGGGAGAACATTTACTGAGCACAGCACGAAAATCAAAGTGTTCATCTTTAATAAACTGAGTAATAAGGACACTAACAAATCTGGAGGAGTTGTCATTTCTGATGGTCTTGGCGTTTCCAAAAGCCTCCAGAGCAGGGTTAGCCTGGATGATTTGATCCTCCAGGGTGCCCTGCGGATTTAATGGATGCAACATTTAAGCCCAACTATTCAAAACACCATTCGTTATGTTTATCATAATATACACATAAACCAGCCTTTTTCTCCTGAGAAGCATCCTTCTTGCCAGAAACTGCTGCAATGCTGGCAAAATACTGGATGACTCTCTTGGTGTTCACAGTCTTTCCTGCTCCGGATTCTCCACTGAGAATAAAAACCACCGAATATGTAAACTGAACATGTCTTGAAGGCGTTTGTAGAAAACAGAATCAATGCTCTTCAAAATAGAAACAGATTTCTGTGAATTACTTACGTGATGAGGATAGACTGGTTTTCTCTGTCTGCAAGATTTAAAGACAATGCTCAGTTTTCGTTAAATGTTTAGATGGTGTCAGTGAGAACATCAGAGTTTTTTTAAATGCAAAGTGTACAAAGACATGAACATACCTGACAGCATGTACTGGTAGGCGTTGTCAGAGATGGAGTAGATGTGAGGAGGAGCTTCACTCCTCTTCTTTCCTCTGTAGGCAACGACCACCGACTGATCGTACACTGGCAGCCACTTGTAGGGGTTGACAGTCACACAGAACAGCCCTGAGTAGGTCTGTGGACAAAGACACATGAAAGATGTCCTTGTTATTAGACTGAAGGTTTCCGACACTGGGGAGATCAGAAGGTTTGTGCTCATTACTCACGTAGATCATCCATGCTGCGTAACGCTCTTTGAGGTTAAACAGCACAGCAGGTTCATGGAGGAAGGTGAACATCGCCATATCCTCAATTTTATCAAATTTTGGCGGGTTCTGAGGATGGACGTCTGCCTCCTTATGGGTTGTAGTCTGTAAGAGTTTAAAAGGCGAAAGTCAGAAGGCTGATGAGTCTAAGCTAATCACCTACCTTTAATTACACAGTGCATGTACTTATCTGACTTACTTTTCCAGCCTCAGTCTCAACGGTGACTTTGTCGCCGTCTCTGCTGGTGATTGTGGCTTTAACGTACTCCACCTCAGGGTCGGGTACGTAACACTGCCTCTTTATGTCGAAGGCTCGAGTCTGGGCTTCCAAACGCTCCTTATCTGACTTTCTCAGAAAGGGTGCTGCTGCCCCAAACTCTGCCATTATGGCATCACCTGACATCTTGGTACCTGTGAACCAAAGATGAGGTTTCAAAGCATTTTCATTACATAGTCCTTGAAGGTCGCACTTGTATTACTATTAGTAATATATATTTATAATTTAATGTATTTCTATTAAAAAAAAAAAAAAAAAGGAACATTACGATAATTATTGTAGTTGAGTAACTGGAGTCACTTAAACTATTATAACCACTGTCTTTGTTTTTTGAAAGTCAATTAAGCTGAGTCCTGAAACAGTAGACGCTTTTTTTGAAAAAAAAAAATTTAATTTAAATTTTGTTTAAAAAAAAAAAAAAACAGGATGGAGATACTTACCTGTTTACGCTTCCTCTCCCCCTAGACTGATTTGATGTTATGTGTCTCTGAAAGCAGAAAAGACAAAAGGTTAAACAACTGTGTTTCTGATACACAATCTGACAGTCAAATGCATAAAATGTATGTGTTCCTACCTGCAGGTGCTCCGTGTCTGTCTTCACTCTGTCTGAACCCCTCTTTATATAAATCCCATAGGCAGTGCTTCGACACACAGTCGCCCATATATGGAAAGAGCAAGAAAACAATAGACGGTAATCAAAAAAAGAACATCTGTATTTGGAGATAAAGGTGTGGACAATAAAAAGTCCCATGTAACCATTGGCTATTGCAACTGAAGCTTATGAGCTGGTCTTAGATCAGCATCTATTTTAATGTTCGCCTTCAAGTGACTGAAAAGGCAAACAAATTATAGAAATGTTTTAGAATTTATAACATTATATAATGAATACGTCTTATTTTGTTCATATGAAACAACAATAATAATACATAACAATCTTAAGTAGTAACAGTAAATGTATACATAAGGACAACATTTACCATTTTCACCATCTTAATACTTTTATTAATTATTCATCTATAAATGTTTATAACCCGTTTCTGGCATATTTTGATGTCAAAGAATGTGACTGGTGGTCTGTCACCACCAACAACAAGCACTGTCCGGGTGTCTACAGACAATAGTATTGTGTGTCTTCTATTATCCTGGAGGACAAAGATACACTTGTGAATTTTTCACCTCAGCTGACCCTCTTCATTTATAATAAAACATGGCGTGTGACAGCTGCCTGCTTTCAAAGGTTTCAGCGCCCATACTGTCAATAAATACATTTAGCTCATATACAGTCACCTCCCGCATGTGCACATTATCGATGGCAGCGGGTCAATGCTTCTAATAGCTGTCGAGTTAACAGAGGGGATGCTTAAACGGTTTAGGGGACCTCTTGAAGACCTCCTCAAGAAGCGCATGAGCCCTTTTGACTTTAACAACTTCACACCTTCGCCGTGACCTTGTGGGACTTGACGGTTGTCTGCACCCAGTGTCCCATTCCTCAGTCCATCGAGGGTGACGTTGAGGCTGCCATTCCCAGCTGTCTTGTGTCCTTCTGTCGTCAACACTTATGGTGGAGCTTTGTTATCTTTCCTTCATGGAGGATAGACGGACGGGCATATTTTGGGTCTTAGTTTGTGTGTGTGTGTGTGTCATCTTTACAGAGTCTAAAACGATATATTAACTAGAGGTCAAATATTTTTTCATTAATGATTATGAATGTACTGTACTTATTTACTTTTTTGTCATGAGTTAGATTAGCTTATTTCCCAAACTGTTGAACTTTAAGGCTCACAGTCACACACTCCTTAAAGCATGCCTCACACCAAATATAAAAACCGCAGTCACAGCTTCAGTAGATACAGGAACATTTGTTTCCTCATAGACGAAGCTTTGGTGACGGCCAGTTCTGTTATAGTAGTTTAACTAAAATAAATGGATGTTTGGTGATCACCTACTACTACGTCCTGTGTGCTCACAGGTTTCCACTACTTTAACATGCACGTGTCCTGCCGTTGAGAGGATATAAAGATGAAGGTTGAAGTGTGCAGTTGCAGCTGTTGCTCAAAAAAGGGCGAGGTCACCGCCGTATATACTGGCACTAAAACTAACTGCCACTTCATACTGTAATTCCACACTCCATCTTGTTGGCCTGCCATTGTTTCCTTCTGTTACCCTTGAGGACAAAGATAATCCTGTGAAATTGTTTTGGGATTCCTTCTACTGAGCTTATGTGAAAGCAAGCTCTCCGCACTCAGCTGGCTTGTCATTTGTCCCCCTCAGCAGTACTACCAGTCTCTGTTTTATTTCCTTGTGCTACTTAATGTCTAATCTAACGCTGTATTTATGAACTACATTACATTACAAATTATGTTTTCCTTCCCCCTGAGTGTCTTTTGGGATGTGATTAAATTGTTGGCATTTACAAGTGTCTGCAGTCGCCACGAGGATTGTTGTCGAGTATTTCTGCACCATGCAAAGTGTAAGGCCATCTTATTTATCTCAGACGTAGTTAGAGATGCCATCTTCTACTCCAAGACCTTTGCATTGCATAACAAGACCCTCTAACACTCCACACTCCCCAACCAAATGATTTCCCTGTCTGTGGTCCCATTCTCAGCTGTCCTACACTGTAAGTTTGAAGGGTTGACTTTTGACACTGTCTTGCTCTGCTGTCATTCCTTCTGTCAGTCACCTAATGCTTCTGTTCACTGCACAGCTTGCTTAATTAGATATAATTAGATTAGTAGTACATACAGCTGGGTTGGTTGAAAGAGGAAAGAAACAGGAGAGCAAGTGATGTAGATGAGAGCTAGGACAAAAGATAGAAATAAGTGGGTGGATAAACCGGTAGAGTTGGTGGAGGATGTTGCACAAACAGTCCAATAAAGGAGCTTGAATGGCCTGGTGTAACTGGCCTGATAACATAAGAGAGGACATAGAGGGACATGATATCCCATCTCTGTAGTACTAGTAAAAAATATAGCCATATGAGTATGATAGTAGAATATACACTGTTTATTCAGGAGTTAATGGTAAGAGATGGTAGACGTACAAATTACGCAAGATTTTTCAAGCCTGCTGTTGAATTATAACAACCTGTCGTGATGTAAATAACAAGGCGCTGAGCTCAGCATTGCAGGTTTGAATGTATTACTCAAAGGTTTAAGAGAGAGCTGTCAAGTGTAACGTGGCTCAGGGAAAGTGTGCAGTCTCTTTACAAGGTGATAATGTGGTCCTATATGACTGGAGAAAGTACGACAGCCTGTAGACCAACTTTTCCCTGAACTCCACATGACTCAACTTTCGCAGCTCCACACCTTACGTTGTTTTGTTATGTTATGGAGTTCCACTCCAACCTTGAGGGCATTGTTTTAATACCAGGGTGGAACATGCCGGCCCGTTTGGAGACTCTCATTCTCAGCTGTCTTACGCTCGTCACAACTGTGCGACTGTTCCTGCACTATGGACTATTCACCCCTCACACCTGAAGTCAAATAAACGTTCACCTCGCTTGTTTGGACAGTTGGATAGTTTTATATCTGTCATCACAACATGGGAACATATAAAAAAAACACAACACAGGTTTGTATTTTTGATATGTGGTTACTTTTAACGTATGTTAGCGTTGAGTCTTTGAAGGAACCGGCTGGGAGAGCTTCACTCACAATCATCTTCATTCAGTATGTGAGACAAGGTCACAACAATCCACTGTCACAAGTGAGAGTATTTACTATAGTGAGCGTAACCTCTGGCCCGTCTTGTCAACTCTTCCTTCTTTCTATCCTTGACGACAAAGATAAACCTGTGAAATTCTTCTTCTGACACTTGTGAGGTTTGGTTGACTGCCAGACGTTGCCCTCTCATGGTCCCGTGACAGGTGCTTTATATTTGTATAGGTCAGTGGGCATAAATAAACATTTACTTCCCCCAACTAGTCTAAGATGGTGATGTATGAAGTGGTGCAACCACTCAGTTTAATAAAAAAAAAAAAATGACTCATTAATAATATTTGAAGGTGGTTATTATATGTTAAATATTAATATTAAGAATTTTCAGCCTGGTTTCACATTACAGGTCTTTTGCATAAGGGTACAATCATATAGATAGTCAGTAATTGAGAAAAAGTCATTTGAAATGCAAACAATTAATACAAGCAAACCAGACTTAAACACATCCACCAAACGGAGACGAGAGAAAGTCAGCTGAATGTTTATGCTGTTTAACAAACTGTTGAGTGGAAGGGTTTTGATCTTCTTAACCCCTCCAGTGTCAACTTCCTTAAAGGTTAAGACAGCTGTCAGAGTTTCACTGTCCAGGGAAAGTGACAAGTAGCAAGGTGTTAATTGTGGTTAAGAGATTCCTTAACACTTGAGAATCTCTTGGAGAATTCACACCTCAATCCTCACCTCTGCAGTCAGTCCTACACATGACGGTACGTATATATGTGAAGTATATGTTGGGAGTGAGCCGCCGTTGACTTAAACTGGGTATGATTGTCTATATGTACTTCAAACCTCTGAGAGTAAGCTTCCTACCCCAAGGATTTGACAGGACTGAAAGAGCTATAGGTTGATTCATTTCAACATTTATATAATTTATTTTTCTATAATATAATTTTTTCATTCTCACAAACAGATCACCACAGATGTGTACAGGCCCACATTGATCTAACCCAAGCTCCCCCAATCAAAAACAAGTTAGCAGCTGCTCCTCAGGTGTAGGAGAAGACAGATTTAAAGGTTCACTAAGTTATCAACACCCAACCACTGCAGCCTCTCATCATCCTTTAATATACATACTATGTCATTTCTGTATCAATGTCAACCAGTTTTCAAGAGCACTTTCATGGGTACTATGATTGCCGTTGAAAAAGGGGTTATTAATGTATTAACTTCCTCATTAAGACATAAAATGTGCCTTTATGATCAAACCAGAAGATCATGCTCTAAGTGGCTAAAAAGTATTTGAACCGAAAACTTCATCATTAAACATAAAGAAAAGCCCCTTTACAGTTTTGTATCTTCTGTTTGCATTACTAAACATGCAGTACAGGGTCTGTCTGTCATCAGCCATAATCTATTTACAGGTTCGATCCTGTCCACACACTGCCATGACTGCCATGTACAGGAGCTGTTGCCATCCTTCAGCGTGACAACGAGGCGTAACCCAACACGTCTTTTTCTCCCGGTCATTGTCTCCTTGAGGACAAAGATAACGTGTTGACATTCCCACTGAGCGCCTGTTATTGATGTAGGTGAACAGCTTGAGAGGTACATTTGGATCTGCATGTTAAATAACAACACGTGCCGCTGACCATACACTGTGTGTCTAATCACTGCTCTGCATTTTACACTGTCAAATACAGGTTTACACATGTAGCTCACGTGACCTATGTGATTTTGGCTGTAGGTTACATCATGTTTATACTAGCTTGTATTTGTAAGTTTGATTATAATTAGTACTTACTGCGTTATATTTGTACATATAAATATAATATATATAAACATGTAAACAAATATCTACTATAAAAACACAGATGAAATAGTCATACAGATGGAAATTCTTGTTATGTATTTTGAATGTGCAGTCTATGATTGGATTTTTTTATGAAAAAGTAATGTGCTGTATAATATTTAGTTGTGAAATTACTCATGAATAATAATAAAAAATAAATGTGGACATATTATTTAACCAGTTTTATTTGACATGAAATCAGGCTATAGAGTTAACAGCATCACACTCATCATTGAACAGATCATCAGTGTTGTCAGACATAGTATTACTCGAGCCGAGTTAATCATAGTGATAATAATCATCAGTGTATAAGTGTTGGGACTTATTGAGTGCAACATACAAGGAAGAAAAAAAGAAAGAACTACCAAAACCTGACGGGGGAAGAAGGCGTCGGTAAAGGTGAAAGTTCTCATAAATCCTTTATTTATCCTCAACATCAGAGTCCAAATTAAACCCCCGCTTCCTCACGCGCACATGAAGAAAACATGAGGAAAAGAATTACCCGAGCACACTAGCATACACTCAGATTTTTTTTGATTTTTTTTTAAGCACTAAAACAGACATGCTTTGATAATTCTCTATCATTATTTTATCTGTGCCATATGTAAAAAGGCAAATAAATAATATACTGTGTAAAGAATAAAACAGTTAATGTTGTGGCCTGCTTGAGGAGGAGTCGGGGGGTTCATTTGCAGCTCCGGGGCCCTCTTAAACTGCCGTTCAATCCTCACGGAGCGTAATCATGGGGCCCTTTCTCCAGCATCAATAAACATTCAGCCAAAATAACACAGATAACCTCCACATATCAAGTCCTGACAAAATATATGTGCAGGGTTACACAAGTTACTATTTAAAACTTCTACTGTAGTTTATTTGTACCCGTCTATACTCTTACAGCGGCGACTGGGCATCTAGAGAGGTATTGAGTAACTATAAGCTTCTGAGGAAATACAGAATAAAACAAGCCCTTCAGTGCGTCCAAACATGCAGATAGGAATGTTGTGACAGTTAACAGCTTCACTCTTCTTTGATCATTAGGAAATGGACAGTTTATTCCATGCCATGTCATCTCAAACCAATTTATCAATAGTTAGCTTAATGCTGAAAAATCAGAGGCCTCTGGATAATTTATAAATTTGGCCCATTCAGGCTGTTATATCATACGTAACAACAACATAAATAAGATATAAATATTTCTGACTCCAGGCCAGGTTGTACAACTGGAATAACACTTGTTTTTGCCTCTGATCCCAATACTGAGTGAATAGATGGTGCAGTCATAGTGTTTAGTTCAATTATTTTCAGAAAAGTGTCTCCTAAATTTGAAAGCTTTGGTCAAATTCACCACCATTATCAAAAGTGCTCTGCTCCACACTGTTCCACTGCATAGCATACTGTATGGTACAGATTCCAGCCACAGGGTCTGCTTTAACAAAACTCAGATGCTCCAAGAAGTTAAAGAAACTAAGTCTAGAGTATTTACAACACATATAACTCCTACAACACCCCTAGAGTGTTACAAGTCCGAGAACTGAGATCCATCCATGGTTGGAGTGCCACATCGAGGGGGGGGGGGTTACCACAAGTGTCCACTAAGTTGTACATTACACAAAAGTATGCAGGCTTTCACATACTTTGCTTCGATTTCGTACACTTTTGAGCACTTACTGTGTCGTCATACACAACCAACACGACAAAAGAACATCCTACGCAGATTAAGACAAATGCTAGGATTACGTTGCAACTTCTCTGGGAGCCAGAGAGTAGAGTCGAGATCGCAGTAAGCAGCTAACATCTCTACGACAGACACGCTGGGTTCGGTGGACGGCGTGCGGCTCTGTACAGTATGCTGGTGTGTCACATGTTGGGGTGGAGCAATCGCCGCCTGGTCAGGAGGAGATGATGGGAAAGATGAAGACTTTCCTAGATGTGAATGTTGTGTGTGTTCAGAAACACGTTGACGTCTGCATGGCTGGAAATGGAGAACGATGGAGTGAAAACGGTAGCTGCGTTTGGAATGACTAAAGGATGATATGTTAGGAAGCTTGGAGTGTAAGGCTCATCACTGTCCTTCATCTTCTGTCTGTCCACAAACGATAAATGCAGCCCTTTTCTCTCACCCTCCCTCTTTCTGTTTCTTCTTCCACTCTCTGTATTGCTCTGCGTGAACATGGATAGATGCAAATGTTCTGGCTGCAGGTAAAGTGAGTTGAATTGAGAACAGTCCCTCCCCCTGTTTCTGTTTCTTTTTTAGGTCTCTGGGTTGGGTGTTGCCAGCAGCGGCACGTTGTCCCTCCTCCTCCGGCCCAGTGGGGGGCGTCTGTACTGCTCCCCATCAGCCAGCGTCTGGGGCAGCGGCTTCCTCTTGCTCTCAGGCAGCAGCAGGATGGAGAGCACGGCCAGCAGGGCCAGAGAGGAGTAGACCACATGGTGCAGGAAGTAGCCATAGTGGTTCCTCAGGTCCATGAGCGGGGAGCTGAGGCGGCCCACGCAGCCCAGGGCCAGCACGGCTCCCACGCCACTGCCCCTGCAGACACACACAAACTCAGTTTTCTATGTTGACATGTACAGACTCAGTGTGGGTGTGAACATTGATATCACTCTTACGTCACTCTCTTACATATAAAGCTACACCCAGGAGGCTGTTAGCTTAGCTTAGCATAGCAACATGAGAAGATATAACGTGTTAATTAGTGAGCTTCAGAGGTGCTACTAGGTTCTTTTTTTAATATTTAGACAGAGCCAGCTTCCCCCTGTTTTTGGTCTATATGCTAAGCTAAGCTAATCACTCCATGGCTGCAGCTTTATATTTACCCAACAGACATAAGAGTAAAATCAATCTTTTCATCTAACTTTCAACAAGAATTTCCCAAAATATGGAACTAAATGTGGACGTATGAATTAACATTTATTTGGGAATTTCCAGGTCACAGCAGTAATGTATAAATGACCTGTGACATAAGGCATTTCATCCCTTAATTTCCAAAAGAACAGAAGTCAACCTGTTGTATAATTTAAAGAGGATTTTTTTTGTGTCAAACTTCTCTTCATTACTTCATTCTTCTTCATTACTTATAGATATCAGTGGAAATTTCCTCTGTCTTCCCTCACGATTTACTGCAATTTTCATGTCCTGATTTATTCCTGCAGCATTTTAGTGTTGAGCAGGTTCTTTTTGACCAAAGAAATACAACAAAAACATTTGAATATGTTTGTTGACTGCACAGTATGTCTGTGTTATCCTACCTGATGATGGTGGGCATGATCTCTGCAGTGAAGAGGATGCAGAGGGAGGCGGTGGCCTGGGAGGAGAAGAGACCCAGCACTGAGAAAACAGTGATGGCCGTCTCACTGAGATCTAGAGGGATGAAAGAGGGAGGGAGAAGCTTTAGTGAAAAATTGCCTTTGCATTTTTAGCATTCATTTCCAGATAATAAATCAGCTGTTGATTTTGCTTGATATCACTGTATCACTTTTCCCCAAATTCCCCATTCCCAGACCTGTGTGTGTCCACAAACAGTAGACATAAAGTACAAACAGAGGTCGCCGCCAGTGCTACTGCCCCCTTAGCCTTCAATGCATGATTAAAGCACAGCGCCTGACACGGCTTTGACTTTGCTGCCACTGCAGTGTCCTACATAAACTGAGAAGTCATACTACTTTTCATCCACATGGGGGAGACTGAGACTCAGACAATGATGGATGTGTGTGTTTCCACACTACACTGTGGAAAAACAAAAGGCACTGACAACGTGATTTTCCACGAAGAGACAGCCGGTTTTGTTACTTTATTAGGTTTGAAGCCACCATAAAGTAAATGTCTAGATGATCTAATATGATTTGAGGTCAACTTCATATTAACTAACTTATACCTTCATTCCAGTTAGGATTTAAGAAACCAAGGCCTTTAATCCTTATACAAGCCTCACATAACTCATGGCTAACCGCAGGGGGGAGATTTCTGCAGAGATGAAGGAAAACTATGTCCCGCTGTTGGCAAAAACTATTATGATTAGCTTTCCTCATTTATTGGACAAGTTGGAGAAAACAATATCCTGTCGACTAAAGCCCGCTTACACTCCATAAGTCCCAGGAGGATCAAAGAGGCCAGCCCCGTCATCGTCATGGCGAGGAGCAGGATGCCACGGCGGCCGCACCTGTCTACCGTCGCCCAGAGCAACAGCCAGGCGCCACCCCCTGCACAAACAGACAGCAGATAGGTCCAATAGAAGCTGGGGGCGGTGCCTCTGACGTCACCTCGGAAAGAGCTGTAACAGTGACTAATGCCATGAGAGATGAATCTGAGGGAAGGACACAAATGCAGACACACCCACAGTGAGCATTCACGTATTTCCAAACAAGTGTGAAATAAAAAAAGTGTCTCAGAGTGGAAGAAATCATAAGAATCAGTGAGCAAAGGTCAAAACACTTCCCAGTTGAAATATGAGACCAGGCCTGTAACTGAAGTGCAGCATTGCTAAAAAGAATATCAGGTGTGTCGGATGACTTACGAGGTAAAGCCGAGCACACACAAGTTCTTCCAGATGTTCCTGCTGTGGAAGAGCTCAGGGAAGGACAGGTGGGGGCGAGAGGAGGGGGCCGGCTCTGAATCCAGCTCTGCAGACACACGAAAAGGACAAAACAGGGTTTTTCTTTAAATACAAAATTTTAGGAACACAGACAATGATGATCTGACCTTTTTAAAAGTGTCATAACACAGTGTTGTTTGTGTGTAATCATATATTATTACATGTGATTACAAAAAAAATACTGAAATTCAGACCACATAAATTCAGAAAGATAAATTTCAAAGTGATATTTTAGTGCAATAAATTCTATGGAATTTAAATTTCAACATTAAGTATTCAGTAGTCATTAACTTTCAAAACTAAAATAAATCTGAACTCGATTCTATTAAATATTCACCAGGTGTTTAACGGCTCAGCGCAGGAGGTGCACGATCAATATAGCGAGGTTTGTTTGATTTCCAAAGATGCTGTACACTTTGTAGCAGCTCTATTACAATTCCATTGTAATGCAGGGTTGGGGTTTGTGTCTTTAATAGATCATGAATTATAACCGTAGGGTAGCATGACAGGAATCCATAAGTCACATGTAAATCATACAGGCTTCATAAACTCATTCACTGATGCAAGACATGCTGAGCTGCTGTCATTTTGAGGGAGAGGATGAGAATCTGATCTGTCAATGTACACACACCTGTGAAGCTCTCATCGTCCCTCACGTCTCTGTTGGAGTTTCTTCTCTCTGTGAAAGAGTTCAAGTCTCCAGATCGCTCTGACAGAAGGAGCCAGCGAGGAGACTCTGGAAATACCCCAGGAATGCTGCAGAAGACAAAAACATAAGTACAGCTCACTCTTTGGTCTTTGCTGACCTTCACCCAGCACCAAAATTTAAAATGTAGAAGTATTAGATTTTTTTACCCAGATTTGCTCATTTTACTCTTTCAGAATTCTTAATACATTTTTTCTTTGATTCTTATTAAAACCTCTAATTCATTGCCAGTAATCTGACTTAAATCTCTGTTAATTCGGTTTTGAAACTGCAATGAAGGCTTTTCTTGTAACAAAGGTCTTGACAGGGGACCTTAAACCAAGTAGCTCTAATACATTCTGACATGAGCCAAAAGGTTCAGAGTGATGAGGGGATTTGAATCAATACAATCCAGCAAAGCTTTCAGCAAGTCAGTTGGCATCAAGACACTTTATCAAATGACAATCAGGTTGCTATCACCTCCTGCCCTCACTCTGCAGCTTCTCAGAAAAACAAACAAACACAACAAACAAATAAATGCGCTTGACAACAAGTATCTAAATAATTCTAATCATTTAATGATGATATCGTAGAATCCAGAATAAAACCACATACAGTATGCACACAGACTCGTACCCGTAGCTGAGGAAGAGTGTTAGCGGTGCAGCGCCGGCTCCCAGCAGGCCCCTCCAGGACTGGCAGCCGAGGGCCACAGCCAGCAGCAGCAGCTCCCCGGCTACAGTCATCAGCCCGGCCAGCATCGTCACCACCAGCCTCAGAGACGGTTCGCACAGCTCCAGGCCTGACAGACAAACACAACCAACCATCTGCAACATTTATTTTTGGTTTACTCCTACACAAAACTTAGAACATACAACTTGTTCCTCTGTCTGCTTATGTAGCAATTTATGATCCATGTCTGGGATTTATGGAGTATGTTTGAGTCTTTCTGCTTTTTTTTTTTATTCTTCTGATTAAAAATAAAACATGGTGCGTCTATTAAAATGTTCAAATACTCACGGGTGATGTACAGAGTGAGGTAGACTCCCGCACTGGCAGCCGCCAGACAGAAACGCATGACGATAAAGATGGAGGGGTAGGGAGAGACACACACCAGCACCCCAAACACCACCGACAGGGTCAGGGAGGTCAGCAAAGTCTTGGAGCGACCCAGCCTGCAGGGAAAAAGAGATGCATGTAAAAACAGGACCTGGCCAACTACTCACTGCACATTTATTATAAATATGACAAAAGAAGAAAAGTGCACCAAATCATTTGTGATCTCTCATAGATGTCAGTTTTTAAAACAACTATTTGTAACTATTTCACATGCTTAAATATTAACAAGTCAAGAGTCTTCTTGGAAAATAATCTACTATGGATATATTATACAGAGCATGAATACAATGGAGAGCCACAGTGTGAATTCTACACTTGTATAACATAACTTCACAAAGTACTACTGTTGCCACCACATACAGTTTCATACAGTAAATAAAAACATCCAGTTCTTCTGCTGAATAACTAATTTAGACCAAATAAAAACCTTACAAAATTAAGACAAATTACAGTCTGATTAATCTCCATGTTAAGATTAACCTGGTTCAACACAACAGGCAACATCTAAAAGTATCGAAACCTTTTTAAAAAAAGAAATGTCCTAATTCCACAATGACAGAAACATAAAATGCATCTTCAAAGCAGCTTTAATCTGAAGCATTTTACTGATCTCTTAATGTAATGATTAGCCAATTTTTCGTGCGGGCGCAGCCGTTTTGCCTCCAACCTGCAGATTAGCACTGTTGCCTTTTCTTCATTGCTTGTTCCCGAGAGGCGGCATTAATTCACTCGTCTTAACAAACAGATGCTATGCTCAATTGGTCAGCAAATTAATGAAGGCTGTTAGCTGACTAAATTGGCATCATCTCCCTCACAATTCCCCCCAAAACTACAGATTCCCCTGTGCGATTTTCAATCCGACAACACAGCAGACACAGGCGGGATCCGTTATGTCAATTATCTGTGGTGCTTGGGGTGTGCCTAATTCGGCCTGTGCCGAGCAATAAGGCCCACAAAATGCAGAAAAGGTTTACATTAACTATTCTTCACTGCTTGTGTGTGGGGAGACTTTTTTGTAGCAAACAGCAGTATTTCTCACACAAAATGATTTCTTACTGTGACAGAAAGTCTTTTGATATAGAGGGACTCTTGATATAAAACCCGTCTTCCTTTCAGCTATTGACTGAGCGTGGAACCACTGGCAGGCATAGTAAATCAATGGCTAATTTTATTTGAACATTAACATCGAGGATACTTTTTGTACTTTTTGTACTTTGTGTGTGTGTGTGTTTGTGTTTTGAAGTAGTGAACCTGCAAAGTCAGGATCAAGTGACTGAAGAATGAGGAACAGCATGTGCAACAAGCAGAAAGACCACATACAAACTTTCTACATTGACACAGTAACCTATTAACAGACTTGTACTGTACTATAGTTAGTTTTACCTATCAGCAGCATAGCCTAGGCCCAGACAGCCGGTCAGTACGCCCAGGATGAAACACACCTCCTCCACTGGGACCAGCCAGTACTGATCACACACCAGATCCCACTGCACAGCACAGACATAAGAGGGAGAGAAGACCACCATTTATTCAGTTAAACATCCCCTCCGAGCATGTTTTAAGACAATATTTTCAGTCTGACATGTTTTTTTTTCACCAAAAACGTTCAAATTTCCTAGTTAGAAAATTCTTAAAATTACAAAAGATCCAGAATCTATAATTATTGTAAATATTGTTCATTTCAGAAATTTAACTGTTGGACACAAGCCTTCACTGGAAAGTCAATTTTTCAGTGTATGTGCAGGTTTAAAAATGAGCACAGAGAAAATTTCCCACTTCAACAGATAACACATAAGCAGAAAACACATTTTTGAGTGGAATTGACTTTAAGCTCAGGATTCATGCGGGTTCGGTAGTAAAAAGGTTCGTAATGCTGAAATGTCACAAAAGTGTCCACGTATCCCAACTGCAGTGCAAATATAATATAATCCAAATGTGATGTAAATCTAATGGTATAAATGGTATAAATACAATATATACAAGTTACACATGAGATATTGAATCCTTACTCCTTACTAAATGCAGTCCCAGGTGTAAACATAGCTGGATCATAGGCTGAGAGAACGATGCAGGCTAAAGCCTACAGGACCCATTAAACAGGAAGATAACCACATAATATTACTGTATGTGTATCGGTATATGACAGTCAGGGGGCAGTTGGAGTACTAACAGCAGTATTACACGAAAAGGACAGTCTGGTAACACGTCTGTTGATAAAAAACAGATATCTGCTCTCAGATCTGAGTTTTAATCACATTATGCCGACCCACTGGTTTGCATTAACAGCTGAGCTCTGCTAATGACGCTGTGTGCTCGTCGCTGAATGCAGAATGATTTAAATGATCCAGAGAGAGAGAGAGGCAGAGCTGAGGGCCGCTGATAAAAAAAAAAAAAAAAAAAAAGGGGCCTTGCATAATTACAGCTCATGCACAGAAATATAAAAGCTTGTCACATTATATCCGTCATCCTACTGCTGGAACACATGAGCCACAACCCTGCACACTTGCCAGGTAAAGGGCAGCATAGCAGCTCATACGGGTGGAATGCTTCAGACAACAGGAGGGGAAAAATGCGCAAAAACAAGTTCATAAACTCTGCCGACTGGTTTTGTGGATGAGAATCAGGCACCAACAGGTTTGAGTCTTCTGAAAGGAATGAATGAATACATTTTTGTCTCCAGGTCATTTGAATTGTTGGAACTTGGTTTTGCTGCTACTGTGTGATGAATTCAACTGAGACTTTACTAAATCATATCAGACAAGACGAGCTTGTCTGTGAGAACTGTGTTAAAATATGTTTCCACTGTGTCAGGATATAAACTGGTCTGTACATTGGTCCATAGATCCACATAGAGATGTCAAGTAGAGTTTGCCTCTAGTGAAGTGACACACTATTTATTGATCAGCAGCAGAGGCAGAGCTGATCAGAGGCCTCCCTGCTTCCTGCTCAGCAGACTGCCAGCTCAGCAAAGCAGCACTGGGGGAACAGATCATCATGACAGCAAAAAAAAAAGCTGAACCTGACTTAAGAGCCAAAATATGTCAGTCTCAGTATGTGAAATAAAGAATGGAGGAAACTGTACTAACTTGATCTACGTCTATACAAATGTATTTGGGAACATGCTCCTGTTAAATGCTTCCCTTGGCAGCGTTTGTGTATCTGGTGTAGCCAGTGAACTGCCCTAATGCCATGGACTGAAGGGCTGGGTGTGGCTCCCACATCACTAGGCACAGAAATAAAAACAGACACGCAGGCCACAGACAGACCAGTCTGAGCGGAAAGCTGTGTGCAGCTGGTAAGACTCTGACATTTACTGTTAACAAGACAAACCCAAAAGGTCTAACAGTGAAATCCAACAATGTTTTTTCCCCACGATCTTCAGCAGTGTCTGTGCTAATCAAAATCCGCACACACACTATATATACTATCATGTAACAGTGCACTGAACGCATCACAGCAAGTATCTACAAAATATATCTTCAATAGCTTCCATGTTGCTTTTTTAATGAGCGAGATGGTTCCCTAAACCTTTTGTTCTCTTGTTTTTCTTGTGAGATTTAAAAGTGTGTTTTTGCAGTTCTATCTGCACACTGCACATTTCTATTCACTTTGGTTCTCTCTCTTAATTAGTAATCTGGTTGTGTCCAGATATTCTTCTTTTGTTAATGAAGTTCCAACCTCTTGACATTTCAGAGATGTCTCAGATATCTCTGAAATGTTATATTCCTCTTAGGTTTGGGGATTTCATTTAACGACTCCCTGACAAGTTAAACAGAAGAAAGAGACACGGAATGAGTGGGTGAGCATGTGACACTAGAACTAAAATATAGTTTGTTTGTTTTGGTTTGTTTTTTTTTGTAAATGACAAGTTATGTGTCATTTTCGGATTTAGCAGTGGTGTGTGCAGAACAACAGCATCATATTGTACTGGGATTAACCTGTGGCAGCAGTCTCATAGCAATAACTCCCACATACCCAGGTGCCACACACATTTATTAACCTACATCAAGCAGGAGGTTTGTGTATGAAATGGTTTCAGACGCTCTGACATTGGAGATTTCTTAAAAGCACCATCAAGGAAGCAAAGGAGAGTTTTCACAACAACTCCTCTCCTCACACAGACATAACACATCTGAGCAAAAATGAAGAATTATGAGGATTGAGGATTTATTACAAGTGCAAATGGATGTTGTATGCATTGTGCTTTGGAAACATAATAGCCATCTTATGTTAGTTAATTGGCAGTTTGGTCCTTTAAGGCTTCATTTAATTTTTTGGTACAAACATGTGCAGCTGTATTTAATTTTAGCAGGCTATTGCAAAAAAGGGAGACTGCATACTCAGCAAGACTATCCTGTGAATAAATACCGGATAAAAAAAGAAACCCCATTTCAGCATTAAAAGCCCTAAATCCACACATAAACAAAAACGGTTGCCTTCCCACAGAAAGCTAAACAACGAACCAGGCCAGGATCATAATTAAAGAGCTCAAGTTGCTCCCAGAGAAGAGCTTTACCTCAGTAACAATGTTGTTCCTCAGCCCTTCTGTGACGTTGTAGTCCCAGCCGGCCTCGCAGTCCACCACAGGCGACTGGCTGCCGTTGACATACTGCTTACACTGGGACAGGCCCCCGCTGTCCTTGGGCCGCTCCCCCTTCTCCCAAGGCAGGGAGGCATTCAGCACCTCGGGCGATGGCAGCGGCCCCGGCAGGTGGCAGTGGTGGGGTGAGGATAGGGTGATGAGGGGGTCGGAAGAGAGCAGGAAGGCCAGGAAGAGGTTGGGCAGAATGGAGAGAGCGATCAGCACCCTCTGCTTCTTCCTGCCCAGAGCCAGCACCATCACCTCACCTGTGGGAGGCAGCGAGGGCGGAGCAGGGAGGGAGGAAGAGGAAGGTGCTGGGGAGGAAGGCACAGGAGAGGATGGGAGGGATGGAGGTGGGGCAGGGCACGGGGAAGGGGAGACCAGAGGAGGAGAGTCTGGTGTTGTCATGATGGAGGAGGTTAAAGGTGGAGGTTGTGGTGATAGAGCGGGAGAGGTGTGCGAAAGCTCTGTGGGAGAAAAGAGTTACACAGCATTTAATCCTAGTTCAAACACTCACTTAATACAAGAATGATATATAGTGGCCGAATAAAAAACTGTGCTGAAATGATTCATGTGTCATCAAAATACATTATTATTATATATCATTATTTATTAGTATTGCTATTATTATAAGGAATGACAAGAGATGAGAGCATAACCGAGGTTTCAAAAGAAGTATTTACAGAAACTCTTAACAGGTTTACTTATAAGATGTAGTAGCATTACATTCCCTATTTTAATGTACATGATAAAGACTAAAACAAACGTTTGTGAACTGGGGTGCTCCAGTTGTTGTTGGCCAGACGGCCCGGACCACGTGCTGCTGCTGGACCACAGTCTGAGGGTCATCTTCACAGTGACACTGATGTGAAAGTTCACAGTAGCACCACACAATTCCAGAGGAAGAAGGCGCACGTTGAGTCATTTGACAGTAAGGCTACACTATGTTAAATACTGAACACACATGTGTCCGATCATACCTACTAAACTAGAGAACAGGACACAGAAGCAGATCATTTACATAATCTAATTCTGTGCATCCACACACTAAAACTGAAACTGAAACTGAACACTTGTGTTAAAGGAGACAATCTTCCACTCTCAGTAAGTGTGGACTCAAACGTGCGTAACACAATTCACTCTTGAGTTGAAACACCAATTGATTAGCTAATCAATAGAAAACTATTCAGCATTGATTTTGATAATTGATCATCATAATCATTTGAGCTTTCAAAAAAGTGTTGATTGGACAAAACAAGGCTTAACAGGCCTTTTTTTTATATACAAAACAATGAATTGATCATGAAAATAATTGTTAGTTGTATCTCCAATTCATACCAATTGACTTTTTTTTATATAGTTAGCATTTTAAAACCATTAATTATTATTTCTAGTCTAATAATGAAGCTTTCTAGGCCTTATAGTGATTCCCAAGCCATACATGTCTACATTCACAATATGAAAAGAGACTAAAGTAAAGTGTTTTCTATAACACTGCCTTTACATGTGCATTGAGAGACAGCAAAACAGTCTGATGCACGGCTGCTTTTGCACAGGGAGCCCTGAACCTCTCTGTGTTTTCCAGCCTGTGCTTTTCCTCAGATGCTGCTCCGCCAGCAGCCAGTGTTGCTGTGTTTCCTTTGCACAGGGCCAGGAAGTCTCAACAAGGAATCCCACAGGGTTACATAAGAGCTTTTTACACGATGAAGAGGGGGGGAAAGGACGTGGAGGGAATGTAACACACAGCAGGGCAGACTGGCCCTGTGTGGAAGTCCTTACAGTCACGTGTATATATACATATACATATACATATACATATACATATATAAGAAGGCTGCAGTGTGAAGAGAGTACAAATATTGATACAGGGAGGGTGAGGACACACACACACACACACCTGCTATTACAATGTCTGCCTGTCTTTAAAACCAGATGTGCTACTCACCCCTTTAAAATACTCCTATACGTGTGCTGAGATACTACTGCTCGTTGTCCAAACATCCAAACATCCAAAACATCGCGTGGTGAGAGGAGGCTGTAGAGACTTTGACCGCATTCACCGTATCTGCGCCTCGATGCCAGTCTGCTTTGTCTGCTAGTCCAACATGAAGAGACATTTCTGTCCCGGAGAAGTGTTGTTGTTGTTGTAGTTGTTGTTGTTCTTCTTGTTGCCTGTGATAAACACCAGAGCTGCCTTTGACACACACACACACACAAACACACACAAGGACAACCGGACTTACAGCGGACCCTCCGTGATGATGCCCGCCGGGCTACACTCTCAGAGCAGGTCTCCTCTTCTACCGTCGCTGCTTTGTAACGTTATTGTTTAGTCCACGTTTCTGCCTGCCGACGTTACACGAAATAATTAAATAACGCACAATTGTGTCCGACATCATCTTAAAGGGAAACGCGTCGTCAGTCAGCCGGTCGCGGACAAAGAGCGGCTGGAAAGCTGCATTGAGAGACGCTTGTTTAAAGGGGCGAGAGGCTCATTCAAGAACAGTCCGCTCCGTCGGCTGAACTCGACAACAATCGGCTGAAGTCGACGGTGACGACGTCGCCTCGTGTCACTGCTGCCAAAGATCGTGTATAATGAGAAGAACAATCACTCTGCATTTTTTTAAATTATTTTGATATAATGATCTTTAATTTCATACTTTCCACCACGAGGTTTTGCTTACAATTTGTTGATAACCAACATAGACTATATAATATTACGTTATATCAACATTTTATTAAATGATTATTAAAATTATATTTCTATGGTCAAGAGAAGCAGAATTTAGTGTAACTTAACACGCCATTGTTTATGTTTATGGCCTTCTGTTGTTGTTGTATTGTCTTATTTCTTCATCTTCTTCCGTTTATGCTCCAGTTATAGTCAAATAACTTTAAATGTAACTTTAAATGAAGAGTTATCTTTCTCTCCCAACCACCTGTGTGTAGCCATTTTAATATGTGTCAATTTAGGTACTTTTGTTTAAAAAAGGAGGAGTCAAATGGTAAAACAGAGGAAACACACAGAATCAGAGGCAGAGTGAGACATCTGTTGTTAGTCCTCTCTCTGTTACAGAAAGCCTGCTTGCAGTCCTGCCACATGAGGGCGCTATAAATCACAGGCTGCTGAGGATTAAGACACTATACCTCCATGGTCCAGACTGACAGGGGCTTGTTTTCTCCTGAGTATAAAAACAAGTAACAGTAAGTATTTTAGATTGTCTGTTGTCTCTGGAGGCAAAAATAAAAAATAAAAATCAGCAACCGTTTAATTCACACCAGTACTATTACTACAGAATGACACTGCTAATTCTGTACCACAGATATTATGTGTTGTAACACCACCAATCAGGGATAAGATAGGATCATTTCAGTGTTTACCCACTTCCTCCCTGATCCCACATGGTGGTTGTCAAGGCTTTAAACAGCCGCAGGCAGGTTCTATAGACAAAAAACTGATTTTGAGGGGAAGAAAGTATATTTTTTGTCTTAAACTATTGTACATAAAACCATATGACTTACATTCGATTAAATAGTTAGCATATCACATGGTGGGGCCTCTGTTTTTTTGGTCTAATTGGTCCAATTGAACACAAAAATTCAAATTGAGTTACAGGTGCTGAAGCAAAAAGTGTTACAACCATACCTGGTCTCCCTTACTCTACACTACACATTGTCTCTATGCTGTTTCTAGGTAGGATATAGTGAAATACCATATTAAATTGACACATCATGTACAGTAACATCATCCTATTTCAGGTTTATGGCAAATATGCATCATCTTCTCTTCACATATTGTTCTTTTTTTAATCAGAGAAGGAATATAATATGTCAATACTGTCCATACCTCATCAAGTTTAAAGTAGTAACTTTTTATGTGGTAATGACTGTCATGGTACACTTGATGGCACCGTTGGTGGTGTAGCCAGAAGAGGCTCCACATGGGCAGCACAGACATTGTTGTAAATTTGAATGTTGCACACCCAAGAAAACTTTATTCATACGTCACATAGGATCATAAAGTGGTAACACTGACATTAAATTTCATACAAAACACCGTATTCATCTGATAATTTAATTTCGTCTTCTGCCGCTACAGTCTGTGTGTGTGTGTGTGTGTGTGTGTGTGTGTGTGTGTGTGTGTGTGTTTGTGTGTGTGTGTGTGTGTGTGTTTGTTTGTGTGACGATGGCTGTCACTTCCTGTCTCAATACCAAGATAACATCTACACATTACAGATGATGAACTTTTGTGGGGTTTTCAAATCACCAAATCATCACTGTATAAAAACAAACAATGATAGACATAAAGATAAGAAAAAAAATGCTCTCTTAAGAGAGAAATCAAACTCTTCCACGGGATGAAAAGCACCTTACACTACAACAGACTGTCCTCCACCACAGAATCCTTTCATTTCGATTATATTGGTATTATCACCGGAAAAAGTTTTTGAAAGAACGGTGGAAACCTGAAACAAAAGAAACCCAGATGTCTGAATGTGTGGCTCTACTGATCTGCCTCTAGTTGTGAACAAGTGTAAATGTATTTGTGGACTGCGGAAGTGCTGAAATAAGGGTAAAAAGTTTGCGTTCCCCATATTTGGACTTGATCTTGTGCAGTGTGTATGTTGAGTCAGTCTCTGCTCCAGCTGTATTGATGGGTCCTCGGCTACTATCATCAAAAAAAATAAAAAATATCTTTAATTGACAGCAGCTATACGATTGGAGCTGCTTTGTGGTGGGGCTCATATAGTCTGCTTGCTGTTGAGTAACTTGCTAGGGATTAGGTGAAACACAGTCTTTCTTCACTCTGTGGAGATGTTGCAGTCCTGGGACCACATATTGCCCCACACAACGCTGTGGGACATTTCAACAGACATGATAACACAAGAAGTCATTATGTGCTGCTCAATACATGACAGGCAGTAAGTAACCGGTATCACACTTTCACTCTGCTTTGTAAAATAATTACCAAAGTCGCATAAAACATAATATAATTATATAATATTATATATATATATATACACACACACACACACCCACACACACACACATATATATATATATATAAAATATGATGCAACAATTGTTTTGGGCAAAGTTATACATGCTACCCCAACCCCCTCCCCTCTGTCTCCTATCTCTGTGTCCCTTCAGTAGCATCACAGCCACAGGAAGGCCCTGGCAGCCCGACATACTGATACTATCTCTGCGCTCCTCATCTCCGTCCTCCCCTGTGTTGAAATCTTGCCCATCCCACAAAGGGAAACCGCTGGTGAACAACGGTCCATGGCATGACGTCCGTTTCTGTGGGTAGACAACTTATGGTAAATAATGTGGCAGGTGCACGCCGTGTTCCCCGATGAAGGATAATTGATACTGAGGTTATATCACACCACTGTCTATGAGACAGTGTGCTGCAATGAAAGCTGGAGTGGTGGTGTTACATTTGTAAAGGCTAATATGAGGAAGCACTGAAGTTGCTTTAATAACCAAAGGCATGTTTAAATATTCTGTGTATATATTTTAATGTTAAATTAGAATTAGTTTTTTATATATAAGGAATTGATAGATATAAAAGACCATTGTTTCATTAAAATATAGGCACAAGCAATTGTTTTTTTTATTGAAGAAAATAATATAGTATAATAAACAAAGTATCTGTTCAACAGTGTATTACTGTAAGTTTATCTAAAACACATTGATAAGATGAAAGATTGTATCTTTACATTTCTAAAACTGTGTCAAAATCTTTTCAAGTAATCCCATACAGATAAGAGTATACAGAGAGAGAGAGACACTTAGATTTCATTGAATCCCCTACAAACCACAAGTTGTTGTGTAACACTGTTGGGCAACAACACTTCCAATCATCTCTGACAGTGACTAGAAGTATCAGGTAGATGATTAGACTAGTCTATACGCATGTGCTGCATTCAAGAACCATAATTAATGTTCATTTAGAATTTGCTAAATTGAAGTTTGCAGCTTGAACTTTTTGTTTCTAGGCTTATTTGTCCAATATTTTGGATTTTTAGATCTACAGTACAACACATTCTTCTTAAAATCCTGCTGTTTTAAGCCTGCTTACAGACTTATTTATTTACAGATTCAGCCACTTGCCTAAGGTAGATGCTGTACAGTCATATCCACCACATGTTTTCCTACAGTATACGGCTCAGGTGCTTACTTTATTTATTTAAAGCGCCATTATGCCATGCCGTAGTCACAGTTTCAGAAATATCAAAGTCGGTAGTAATTCCCCCCCTCACCCAGAAAAATACCAAACATAAACTTTTACATTTTATTGACTCATATAACTGTTATTCGGGCATTTTTCTACATGAAGATCCCAATTCAGTTGTAAACCCAAAAATGTAAAATTTCAAAAAAATTGACATGAACTCTGACACCAGCTTAGCAATCATAACTAACTAGGGCATGTCTGTCTGTCAAGCTTTTGCTTTCTCCACATGTTGAAGCAGTGTGCTCGGCCTTTTAGCAAACAACAACAAAAGAGTTACAGTGTAAGGAATGGATTTAATGGTCTCTTTATGTGCTTACAGTAGTAAGATAGCATTGTTTCCAAAGGCAAGGGTACATTATTTAGTGTAGTTACAGGTAATGGTAGAAAAAATATCTATTCCGGACTAAAAACATCAAGTTTTCTTTTGAAAAAAAAAAAATTAACTGAAAACATTTTAGTTTAGCTTTCACCCAAATTGTCATCATTTTGGCCAACTAAATCCACAGTCATTGGCTAGAAAAAAAACAAACCAAATTGTTTCAAAAATGCTGCAGATTTCAAGTGTTAAATCTGCCACAGTAATCAGTACCTGAACAGAAAACTTGACAGGCGTAGGAATGGTGACTAAGGGGAGAGCAGACATCTGTAGAATGATGACATGACCTCAGTGGTAGCTACAGTCTTACTAGTATGTTGTGCTTTTATTTCTTTTTCTTTTCACAATTTTACAATATGAAACTATAATTAACCAGCTTCAGCATATACCTGCCATTACATTTTAACAAATAATTCACTCTCAACTGTACCTCTATATGTGATGTATGTCTGTGATAATCTCTGAAGGGCTGAGAATGGCTTAAAGAAACCTCCTAGATGAAAAGTGAAACATCTGACCGGCTGCTCTTGACTCAGTCATTCTGGATTTCTTTAAGTGACTTTTTTATTTCCTAATTTATCACAAATGTTTGCCTTATTGGTGACTATTTGGTAAATCAACCAGGGTACCTTTGGGTTTGAGTCTTGGAGTCTGACTACACATACTAATGATGAATCTGCTCCCTATAATTAGATGTAAATACCAGGTAAACATGTGCTTCTTGGCTGTGTTCAGAGAGTAGACTCCCCTGCTGATCCATCCTCAGTTTCCTGCTGGTGCCGCTGGGAGAGGATGTGTTTGAGAGTGTCCAGCTCTTGTGTTAGCTGCCCTATCCGCATCTGCAGCTTATGGTTTTCCTCCTGCAGCTGCATGGCCCTCTGCTGGGTCTGCAGGATCCTCCTGCGGGCCTTATCCCGGCTCTTTCTCACTGCAATGTTGTTCCTCTCGCGGCGCAGGCGGTACTCGACACTGTCCTTGCTGATGCTCCTTTTGGTCACTGGGGCCCGCGGGTTTGGCAGGAGGAAGGGAGAGTAGTCCTGCAGGTCAGAATATGATATATATGTTTAAGTTGTGGGGAAGAAGGATGAAATTTTACTTTAATTATATTGTTACTCTCAGAAAACGTGTAAAAATGACCTTTTTTTTATTTATTATCCGCTAACTGAACATTTCTCTCTCACCTGCTGAGTGTTGCTGTGACTCTGGTGGTGGTTTGTGCTCCCTGAGCTCGAGGAGTTACTGAGACAGGACGACGTGTATGGCAGGTACGACATTCCCATCATCTGCTCAGCCGCTCTGTCTTCACCGCCCCCCCTCACCATTCCCTGACACTGGCTGTACGAGATCATATCAATTGGAGCCAGCTGATTGGCCGAGCCAACCAAGTTGGAAGTGGTAGGGGTCAGGGTCTGGGTGTGGGTATGGGTGTGGGGTTGACCCGGGTATGAGCTCACCCACTCCTGGATGACAGAGGATACCCTGGAATCAGACATCTGTTGGGGTTTGGAAACAGAATGGGATTTAATTTAGCTTTTTTTTTTTTTTTTTTTTTTTAATATACAACATACAAATAGAAAGCAAAAGTCACACATATAACATACAGAAGAAGAGACCAGAAAAAAAAGGCAGAAGGACGTATGGGAGCATTAGTGATTAGTGCTTAAAGATGTCAAGTGGCAGATTAATGGTTTTTATTTTATACAACTTATTTTTTTTACTCCACTACATTTATCTGACATCTATAGTTAATAGATTCAGATTTCACATATAAAGCATGAGATCTCATAAATTTAGATGCACCTTTATAGATTAAACTACCCAACCAAACTACTACCCCGCCACACAATGTCTATGCTTCACCATCTGTATATCTTAACTTTCTAAGATTAAGGCAGTTTATTAAGTAAGACCATCCATTTAATATCAAATGATGGAGGATTCGGTTTCTAAGAATATGATTTAGTTGATTAAACCACAAAATCACGATAAAATGCCTGTTTTAGAGTTTTGTTTTGTTTTCTTGAAGGCTAGAAAATATTTTACCCGTTACCATATAATGTTTTAAAGTGGTAAATACAGATCTGCGTGGGCACAAGACGAATCATACCATGAAGAGTATAGTAAAACGAAATATGGCAAACCATAAATGAAAATTAATTATTATTTTAGGCCAATAATTATTGATATAGTATGTGTCTGTAAACTGTGAGCTTGACTCTAGCTTGTAACAAAATAAAAAAAATAATAAAATAAAATCAATCTGCACTGTATCAAATAAAGTATAAATTGAAATAATCTCTAAACTAAATAAACTTAACGTGCAGTGAGTGGTTACATTCACTCCGAGAAACAAACCTCTTATCGTTCCTTAATTTAAATGATAATAGTTGTATGACATTTTCACCACACTAATAAATTCTGAACAGACTTACCATGACTTATCTCTCTACAAACTTTAAAAAATATTCTTCAGGTTGTCCTCTGACAGTCTAACAGTTTGACGCGCAGTCCTTTTACTCCACTGCAAATGACCTGACAGGTGCTATATCACCATCACTTCCTGTGTCTTACTCCCACTCTCTATCTCTTTCTCTGTCACACAGACACACACGCATACTACAAAAAGGGGTGTGATTAATTTTCTGTTGTTTTTTGTCTAGTTTCCAACAGTTTTCAGCAGCAGGTCGCTGCAAAAGATTTTTTTAAGACAGTAAAACGTTGTGTATAATCTTTTTCTGCTCTTTGTTGTCACTAATTTATTTAATTATAACATTATTAAGTTAAACATTCATTATTATTAAGTATGAACTGTAATTATCTGAACTGCAACATTGTAACATTATAACATTATGAGCTGTAATTATCTGAACAGTGCAACATTGTAACATTATAACAGTATGAGCTGTAATTATCTGAACAGTGCAACATTGTAACATTGTAACATTATAACAGTATGAGCTGTAATTATCTGAACAGTGCAACATTGTAACATTATAACTGTATGAGCTGTAATTATCTGAACAGTGCAACATTGTAACATTATAACAGTATGAGCTGTAATTATCTGAACAGTGCAACATTGTAACATTATAACAGTATGACCTGTAATTATCTGAACAGTGCAACATTGTAACATTATAACAGTATGAGCTGTAATTATCTGAACAGTGCAAGAGTGCAACATTGTAACATTATAACAGTATGAGCTGTAATTATCTGAACAGTGCAACATTGTAACATTGTAACATTATAACAGTATGAGCTGTAATTATCTGAACAGTGCAAGAGTGCAACATTGTAACATTATAACAGTATGAGCTGTAATTATCTGAACAGTGCAACATTGTAACATTGTAACATTATAACAGTATGAGCTCTAATTATCTGAAGTGCAACATTGTAACATTATAACAGTATGAGCTGTAATTATCTGAGCAGTGCAACATTGTAACTATATAACAGTATGAGCTGTAATTATCTGAGCAGTGCAACATTGTAACATTATAACAGTATGAGCTCTAATTATCTGAACTGCAACATTGTAACATTATAACAGTATGAGCTCTAATTATCTGAACTGCAACATTGTAACATTATAACAGTATGAGCTCTAATAATCTTAACAGTGCAACATTGTAACATTATAACAGTATGAGCTCTAATAATCTGAACTGCAACATTATAACAGTATGAGCTCTAATTATCTGAACTGCAACATTGTAACATTATAACAGTATGAGCTCTAATAATCTTAACAGTGCAACATTGTAACATTATAACAGTATGAGCTCTAATAATCTTAACAGTGCAACAATGTAACATTATAACTGTATGAGCTGTAATTATCTGAACTGCAACATTGTAACATTATAACTGTATGAGCTGTAATTATCTGTACAGTGCAACATTGTAACATTATAACAGTATGAGCTGTAACTATCTGAACAGTGCAACATTGTAACATTGTAACATTGAAACAGTATGAGTTCCAAAATTCTGAACAGTGCAACATTGTAACATTATAACAGTATGAGCTCTAATAATCTTAACAGTGCAACATTGTAACATTATAACTGTATGAGCTGTAATTATCTGAACTGCAACATTGTAACATTGTAACATTGAAACAGTATGAGTTCCGAAATTCTGAACAGTGCAACATTGTAACATTATAACAGTATGAGCTGTAATTATCTATAGAGTGCAACATTGTAACATTATAACAGTATGAGCTGTAATTATCTATAGAGTGCAACATTGTAACATTATAACAGTATGAGCTGTAATTATCTGAACAGTGCAACAGTGCAACATTGTAACATTATAACAGTATGAGCTGTAATTATCTGAACAGTGCAACAGTGCAACATTGTAACATTATAACAGTATGAGCTGTAATTATCTTAACAGTGTAACATTGTAACATTATAACAGTATGAGCTGTAATTATCTTAACAGTGCAACATTGTAACATTATAACAGTATGAGCTGTAATTATATGAACTGCAACATTGTAACATTGTAACATTGAAACAGTATGAGTTCCAAAATTCTTAACATTGCAACATTGTAACATTATAATATTATGATCTGTAATTATCTTAACAGTGCAACATTGTAACATTGTAACATTGAAACAGTATGAGTTCCAAAATTCTTAACATTGCAACATTGTAACATTATAACAGTATGAGCTCTAATTATCTGAACAGTGCAACATTGTAACATTATAACAGTATGAGCTCTAATTATCTGAACAGTGCAACATTGTAACATTATAACAGCGTGAGCTCAAAATATCTGAACTAGACGCTGCATCGACACTGTCCTTCCGCAGCTTCCGTAGTCACAATAAAATCAAAATGGCTTCTATTATTGACAACGTGAGTTGAGCTTAGCTTGCTGCTAGTCAATAAAACATTTATATTATCTTTGCATGATTTCTGTTAACGTTGTAGCTTATTCACACGACCGGATGTGTATAATCTGATTCTGTTTGATATGTGAAATTTAGGTAGATTGAGTGACAATAGTTGTTTAATTTCATTGCTAAAGATTTCGGCTAACCAGCAAGCAGCCAGCTAACACACTTCCATCTTTTATGTTATTTAACTGTCTTACAGGATTTGATTGAAAGTGATTTGCCCAAAGCTGTACAACTGCTGAATGGTCTCACAGAGCAGGTACAGTATGTCGGTTATGTTCTAATAATACCATTTCAATGTTTACTATTCGTATTTATTTATTGAAATCGTGCTAAATTAAGAGTCCTAAATGTAATTCTTGTTGTTTAAACAATACAAACAAACTCGTAAAATGTATTTCTCATGTCATGATACCCTTACGCTGTTTAAACCCACTTTTATATTAATGAGACCTTTATTTTCCTTATAAAAACACAAACTTTAAACTAGATTATTATTATTATTAGCATTATTATTAAGATATTATTAAGATTTGATAAGTCTAAGTATAGTTATTTTAATTTTTAAACTTTTTTTAAATTAAAATTATTTTATTTTTCTGGATCTGGTCCTGTGATCTGGATGGGAAAAAAAAAAACAACTTCACAAATAAAATAAAGGTTTCAGAGATCTGAAAGTCTACTTAAACAGCGATAAGGCTTTTGCTAACACTATTTTATGTGGTGGTGATTCTTGGTGATTCTGTCTTGACTGCAGAAAGTCTCTGTAGATGTGAGGCTGAAAAACTCTCCTTTTTTTTTTTCTTCAGGTGGCTTCAGTCACAGGTCATGTCCGCGAGCTGCTAGCAAAAGTCAAAGATGGAGCATTTAAGACATCAAAGGTGAGTAAAAGCTTCATCAGAACTGTAAAAGTCCAGACCAGATCTGTTTGTGTTTTTTTTAAGGATTCTTACTGTATGTGCCAGGATGTTTGGACCATCACAAGAAAGAAAAGTAGGTTGTTTGAAACTTTATAGTCAAAAGAAGAAGTTTGCATTTACTATTTGACCAAGGTCTGGTTGAGACAGACTTATCATCCAGATAGTGCTGAAACATATCATGCATACATAATTAACAAAGAATTAATTGGCAATAACTTTTTTTTTGGGAAGTGTTATATTCTGAACAATAAATTGAAAACATAATCAAGAGACTAATCGATAAGGAACTACCCGTTTATTTGCAGTGTGAGTATTTGACTCTCCGTCCGTCTTCTATCACTGCAGGGTTTGTCTTTCTTGGACCTTCGCTATCACCTGCTGCTCTTCTACCTTCAAGACCTCACACACCTGATCAGCATCAAGACAGAAGGAGGCAAAATAAGAGACAGTGAAGCCTTGAACAGAGTGGTCACAATCAGAACGGTGAGATATTTGCACAAACACACCACTAATAATAAACTTGTTTATACTCATCTGTCCGACCGGCATGAATTGTGTGTGTGTGTGTTTTTTTTTAAAGGTGTTGGAGAAGATGCGACCCCTGGACCACAAACTGAAATACCAGATTGATAAACTGTTGCGCACAGCTGTCACTGGCAGTTTAGGTAAAACAGATGTGGTGTCCAACAATAATTTAACTCTGATTAAAAATATTTGATTTGTGTAGCTGTGAGATTTATTTCCTTCCATTTTTCACAGGCTTCAGTGTATAAAAAAATGTCTTTTGCTTTTGTTGATTTTTTTTAGCTGAAAATGACCCGCTGCAGCTGCGTCCTAACCCTGAGAATCTCATCAGCAAAGTAAGGCCAATAAATCGTCAAAAGATTAAAACTGTAATCTAGATACTGCAGAGACATTTCCGTGGAAGTGTTGACAGTTTATTTCTTGTTTGTTTTATAATTTAAACAGCTGAGTGAATCTGAGGAGTCTGAAGGTGAAGCTGAGAACACGGCGGCCTCAGAGAAGAAAGCAGCCCACTCTAGTGGCAAGAAATATGTACCGCCCAAGATTGCCCCAGTGCATTATGGTAATATCACATGTATTTTTGAGTTTTTCTATTTCTGCTTGTCATGAAAATACCATTCAAGCATTTTATCAATAGAATAGAAAGGTTGAATTATGTGGAAGTTAATCAGATTGTATAGAATGTAGAAAGCAGCGCGTCTCTCCTTTTATAGTTTTTATGTGTATGTTTTTGTATTACTCATCCAAAAGTACTCTTTATAAAACCTGTACACATTGTTATCCCCTTCTTTTTCCTCTAGATGGCGACATGACAGAAGCAGACAAGAAGAAAGCTCAGGTGGAGCGTCAGCGGCGAGCAGCTCTGAGAAGTTCTGTGATCCAGGAGCTGCGTCAGCAGTACAGCGATGCCCCCGAGGAGATCCGGGAACGACGGGACTTCCAGAGCGAGCGGGAGAGCCGTGAGGAGCTGCACAGGTTTTTACTCTCCTACATATGCGGGATTTGTTTCATGTGAAAGAAACAATGAAAATGTTATTAACACATTGGGAATTTTTTTCTTTTTTTTTTTGGCTAAATATCTGACAAGAACATAAAGTCAATAAAAAAAAAAAACAATGTGGGGAGGTTGCACAGAAATGATAATGTATTTAGCAGACATTAAGCAGATCCATACCAAAACAAAAACAATAAGTGATGGCATGTTTTCCAATAAACAATGATTCTTCTCACAGGAAACATTATGAGGAGTCGATGATGGTGCGTCTCAACATGCCAAAACATCAGAAGAACTCTAAAAAGAGAGGCATGATGTCTATGTCCAACCAGCTGAGCGGGATCACACACTTCAGTGACATCACAGCGCTGACAGGCGGCGAGGGCGGGCAGGTGAGCTCTCACAGTAACATCTCTCTCTCATCCCACACCGTCTCCAGACAATAAATAAATATGGGTTTGATTGGGAGTTTTAAGGTAGATGTTGAGGCTCTAATCATGCAGTTTATTTGGAGCACATACTACTTGGATTCCTAACTAAGTCTGGGCTGAAAACAGCAGAATACACCAAATCATTAATATTGACTCAGTTCAACATATTTAAAAAAGATTTGTATACATTCATGTGCTTTGTTTGAACTTTGTACTGGACAACATAAGTTGCCACTAAAGGATGTTACTAACAGGCCCATCTCCATCCAGTATGAATTGGACCATTGGGGCTTGTTTTTTATTTGGATGGCATTTTTAATGTGACCGCAGGTTCTAAACACTTTAATCTTTATTTGACGCAGGATGGGGATAACCCTCGCCCCAAGAAAAAGAAGAAACTCATGAAGAAGAAGACTAAAAGGAAAGGTGAGGAAATTCAAATATACCAGACAGTAGAAATGGATTTCATTGTCCACTCTGTGATTCAATGTGACGAGTCAAATAGCAACTAGAAGAAATTACAGCCAATTAACTTAATTGCATTTAAGGCCTCATTATTAATTTCATAATCAATTGACCTGCAGTTCATTTTCTCAATAAATCGTTTTTAATTTCTATCACAATATATCCTAGAGCACAAGGAACATGTAATATAATGTAAGAACCAAGAAAAGCAAATTTCCATATTTAAGAACCTGGAACCATCAAATATTTGACATTTTTTCTTAAAATGATGAACACTGTTATTTGATTATTAAAAAAAACAAAATAAGTAAAACCAAGAACCAGGAACTCTTATTTGTTTTCTGATTTTGTTATAAATGCTTATTTACATTTATCGCCTTCGCACAACACTAAGAAATGTAACAAACAGCTTTCAAAGTCATTGCTATTATCTGCATTTCACTTGTTTTCTTCTCTGCAGCTTTCAAGAAGCACAAATAGACCTGAATCGTGGCGTCCGACGATGTTCGAAGACCAGATGACGACATGAAGAACACTTTAGAGTGATGATGGCTGTAGTAAGCTGTACTACATAAATACATTCTCCAAAACCTCTGCATAGTTTTTCATTACATTTGTGGAATCAACATTTACTGTTAACTCTGTAATGTCGTGTTTCAGTGATCTCAGATTGCCTTATTGTCACACATGTACCAATTCTAATTAAATCTGTGAAATTCTGAGTGAAAGTAAACTAAGTTTTCCATTTCTTTATTCCCTTGCAAACCCTAACCCTTATCTACTGTGAACATGTGGGGAAAAAGGCACATATTGTACACATTCAGCCAAAGCAGATGCTGCTTTAAGCTCTAATCACAACCTGCTGTCGTATACACACCAGCCAACTGACCACAGTGCAAATGTTTTAGTTCAGTATGGTACTAATATGTTAAGCACGCGTGTTGATTCATTCCTATTCAGGAATTTACGAGCCCACCGTCACTATCAACTGAATAGGAATTCCAATACTTACACATTAAAGCATATGTATATGCTAACATTGAATAATTAGGTGTGTGCAGTATGATTAGTGATTAGTCAGTACAATACTTTGAGATGTTCCTAGACAGGCCAGTACATCAGGAGATTTGGAGGAGGCCGTAGGAGGGCAGCACCCCGGCAGCAGGACCACCACATCTGCCTTTATGAAAGGAAGAACAGGAGCACTGCCAGAGCTGTGCAAAATGACCTCCAGCAGGCCTCAAATGTGTGTGTGTTTGCTCAAATGGTCAGAAATGGACTCCATGAGGGTGTTATGAGGGCCTGATGTCCACAGGTGGGGGTTGTGCTTACAGCCCAACACCGTGCAGGACGTTTAGCATTTGTCAGAACACCAAGATTGGCAAATTTTCCACTGGCGCCCTGTGTTCCTCACAGATGAAAGTAGGTTCACACTGAGCACATGTGACAGAGTCTGCCTGTAACATCCTCCAGCATGAACAGTTTAGTAGTGGGCCAGTAATGGTATGGGGTGGCATTACTCCATATGTTCACCAGAGGTAGCCTGACTGCCATTAGGTCCTGAGATGAGATCCTCAGACTCCTTGTGAGACCATATGCTGGTACAGTTGGCCCTGGGTTCCTCCTAATGCAAGACCTCATGAGTCTGGAGTGTGTCATCAGTTCCTCTAAGACGAAGGCCTTGATGCTATGGACTGGCCCGCCTGTTCCCAGACCTGAATCCAATTGAGCACTTTTGTGATTTTTTTTTTTCTTCCAATTGTCGTCAGCACATAGAAGTATTTAATAAGAATATTTCATTCAGAGAAGATGTGTTATTTTAGTGTACCCTAAAATGAAGCCATGACGTGGAAGGAACGCCTGCAGGAGGCACATTGGGTGATCCTGTGTGAGGATGGGAGGAACTTCCAGGAAAACCATCACTGCAACACTCCACTGATGTTTGCTTTATGGTAGAATCTGTGAAAGATGCAGAAAGGCCTGCTAAGACTATGAGAAACAAAACTCTGGTCTGATAAAAACCAAGATTGAAATGATTAGTCTCAATTCTAAGCGTCATGTCTAGAGGAAACCAGGCACCGCTTATCACCTGCCACCCAAACAGTAAAGCACGATGGTGGCAGGATCATGCTGCAGGTCTGTTTGTTTATTTTAGAAGCAGGGACCTAGAGACTCATCTGCTGAACAGAGCAAAACACAGATATATGCTTAACGAACTCGTCAGAGTGCACTGAAGTTTCACCTTCCAGCAGGACAATGACCCAGAGCACACAGCCAACACAACACAGGTGTGGTTTAGGGACAACTCTTGAATGTCCTTGAGTGGCTCCACCGGCAGATGTGCAAAGGTCGTCATCAAACTAAAGACGACTCAAGGCTGTAACCGCTGCTAAAGGTGCTTCAACTAAGTACTGAGTTAAGGGTCTATATACTTATGTCAATTACTTCAGTTTTTCCTTAAAGCAAAAATGTTTAGAATCCTGTTTTTGTTTTGTTATTATAGGGTAATGAATCTTAGCACAAAGCTGAAACAAACATGTTACAAGCGAAGGGCTTTAAATGCAGTTATCAATTCATTCTGAAATTAAAATAAATGGCTAATATTACTCAAAGGGGACCAAAACAAATAAATACTAAACTATCACTTAACCAGACCAAATATACAGCACAAACTCACACTAACACAATCTCATTTTTACACAATGTCTTTATTTTTTTATTTTTTTTACTCCTAATTACAGACTCATGGGTTAAAAATAAAAATAAAAAAGCAAAACATTTGTTGTTCAAACCCACTCCCCCTTTTTTTTAAAGAGAAAAAAAAAAAGAGAAGAAGAGTCTCCACACAAACCCCACCCCTGACTTTCCCCGCCTTAAAACAGCAGCTCCGGCCCACTCCATTCAATTAATTAATTAATAATCAATACCATTAGCTCATCAGCCTTCCTCAGACAAGCCGTGACTGCACTGCGCATAGTCAGAGAAAGGGGGCGCCTTAAGGTCTGCACTGTACACCCCCCCCCAAAAAAATTAAAAAAAAAAAAAAAATCACCCTCGTCTCTGGTCCTGCCTCCCTCACTCTCACACAAACTTGCCTGCCTGCCACTCAGCTATGTTGGCTTCAGCGCTCTGTGTATAAATCATGTGTTGGGTTGACGGCCTATTAAGTGCCATCTGTACTGCAGTTTGCTGTGGTGTATGTTGAACAGGTCTGTGTGTGTGTGTGTGTGTGTGTGTGGGTGTGTGCGTGAATTGAAGTGTGAAAAGGACTAAAAGCATCATCAGCGTTTGCTGTTGTAGTAAATGCCCCCTGCGGCGGGCCTGTGGTCACCCTGTCCCCCTCCCCCACCCCCCCACACGGACAGGATGGGGTGAGTGTGCATAGCGGGAGCAGAGAGAGAGAGAGACGCTGCAGAGACAGTGGGGGGGGCCTGCGCCACCTGGGGAGGGGTCGTCAGCCTCCACTGGTCCTGAAACCTGAAACGACAAGAAGTGGTCTAATATACAGAGAGAGGAGGGGAGGAGAGACGGGAGACAAGGATCACAGAGGGAGGTAGGGAGGGAGGGAGGGGGAAAGGGGATGGGGATGGAAGGGTTGCAAGAAATAAAAACACTGATGCCTGTCAAAAGAATAAAACAAGCGGCCATGCCTGAGTTGGAGGTGACAGGTATGGACGAGGGGTGGGGAGCTGGCCACACAGCGAAGAACCCCACCCTACAGAAAAAAATAAAAATAAAAAACTATTGCGGATGTATAATTCCATGGAACGCTGAAGGTCTGTCACTGTCCAGAGAGCAGTGTGGACAGTGAAAAAACACAACCCATGGTGTGATGAACCAAAGACGAGGGAGAATAATGCAGGGAGGTGGGTGGAGGGTAGGGATGAGAGAGGCAGAGAACGGCGGACACACAAGGGGTGGAGGGAGGGTGGGTGGGTAATGATATACTCCAAGCCACAAACTTAAAAACACAACAACAATAATACTGGCTAGCAGAAGTTTCACACATGTACGGTACATTAAAAAACCCAAAAAAAAAAACAAAAAACAAAACACAGTATCTCTTGTTGCTGTACCCCCCCTGCCTGTTTTTTTTTTTTCTTTCTTTCTTGTATAGGTGGTGGTGGAGGGTGAGTGGGTGGGCTGTGTTGGTGATGGTGTGAAAGCAGGAGGTCACAGCCAGACCAAAGGAGACACATCTGCAGCCTGAGATACCATCATTCCCCCATACCCCACCCTCCCTTATTCCACCCCTCAAATCCAACAAAAAACAGAAAAACTGCCACCGTATTCTCCCCCAACGGCCAACTTATACCTTACCAGGGTGACCGCACCAACCTCCGCACACGCACGCTCACACACAATCGCACACTGCGGCCAGTCAGTCTCTCTGTCCAGAAGTAGTGTTTTTTTTTTTCCTTTTTTTGTCTTTTTTTCTCTCTTCTGGGGGTTCTCTTCTTTTATTGTTGGGAAAGGGGGACTTTTTTTTTTTCATTGTGTGTTTTTAAATGGGAACAGAGAGGGGAGAAGGTTGATAGTAAGGGAGTGTTGGGGAGGGGTGGGGGTGTTTAGTAAGGGGAATACCACGATGTTGTTCGCCCTCGGCCCCTGGAAAAGAGAGAGAAAAAGAGGGTGAGTTTTTTTCTGGTTGGCTTAAGAAGACGGACACCAATTTCCTGGTGTGATATTATATTATATTATAGATATGAGGTATGTGTGCAATTGTGGGCAGAGGAAAGGGTCTGCTGAAATTTCAGTCCTAGAGGTAAACTGAAGGGGGAAAAAAATATATTTATATATATCAAAATGAATGACAGGGTTCACAAATCATTTAATAATAATAATAATAATAATACCATTTTAACGGTATTGTGCCTTTGATCTGATCACAAGGTGTTGCGTTACAACAAAATCAATCTGGAAGAATGGACTACAGTGCTGAAAGAAGCTGAAAGCAGCTTTGCCAAGAAAAAAAGTGTTTAATTTCCAGATATAAAGATTAAGATTAGTGTGTGTGCGTGTGTGTGTGTGTGTATGTATGTGTGTGTGTGCATGTGTGAGGGGACAGCAAAGGCACTCTCTCTCCCTCTTTCTCTCTCTCTGTCTCTCTCTGTGAGAGCCGCCTCTGGGGTCACTGTGGGGGAAAGACCTTGAGGACAAACAGCACCACACATATACCCCCAGCAAGATACACACACACACATATATATATGCACTCTCTCTCTCACACACACACACACACACACACACACATATATATATATATGCACTCTCTCTCACTCACACACACACACACGACAATTATGGGGGACAGGACTCACAACTGCGTAGTTATTCTTTAGTGAACACACTCAAAACACATACACAAAAGCCAGGGAGTAGCAACCTTACATACCCCCCCCCCTCCCGCTCTCTCACACACACATACAAACAATAAGTGGCAACAAACATAAAAAGGTCACACTGGGAGTAATCCCAGTGGTCATTAGGCTAGATGCTTTGGTCAGGCTGCAGTAATGAACCCTCGTTTCTGGGAGTGAACACTGTAAAGGTGAATCTGAGTATGTATGCGTGTGTGTTCATGTACATGCAAAGACATACATATGCAAAGAAAAACCAACACAAGATTCTTCCACTTTATCAGTTCAGTATGTGGGTCTTCTGGCTCTTATCAAAATCTTGGTTTTTACTATACCAACTTGGGAAGATGACAAACATGATGCTAATGCTATACCAAAGAAAATACCTTTACTGGATGTTCATTGTTCCCTGACGGTTTCATGTGCCAGACAAATGCCACCATTTGGCTGCATTGTCCTCCAATACTATCAAGTTCTGTCAAATTAAGCTTTACTTCAGGACTCCACTGGGCCTTGAGCAGAACTTAACCTCTCCCTATAAATATAAAGCCAATCAAATGATAACACAGTACTATAATATCTTCCCAAGCTCAGAATAGATCAATACAAAGACTTTGAACAGGCCATGTGTTTCTGTTCACCATGGATGTGTTCCAACAACAAGACAAGGCACCAGTGAAAAGTGTTATTTGGTTCAGATCTGAGCCCGATTCTGTTCAACTGCAGCAACCTTAAAGAGGCTCGAGATGAATTCCTGATGTCAGCCTTTCTGTTCTCCTCTGCAAGATGTGATCAAGGCCAGATCAAGTGAAACAACACTCTGCATGCTATTCTCTGTGGGTGATTACTGCATATTAACCAATGCTGCTAGATAGTGGGCAGATGCATTACGTAGCCATCAGTAATATCCATGCAAGGGTATTTGATAATAACAGATTACTGTGAGTACAATCATTAGTTACATGACTGATGATGAAACCAACTTTCAGTCTCTCATGACCTTGGAACTGCCAGGTTTAATCTGACTGATGAAACTGTGGGAACATGTTCAAAATCTTTAACTGTTACATGGTGTCTTCTGAGCTTAATGCACTTTTTGCTTTGCTGTTGGATTTGACTAACTTAAAATAACTGCAAATCAGTCAGACAGAACTTAAAAGTTCAAAGAAGACAATATGTCTCTGACATGTGCAGAAACCCTTTAATGCCAAATGCAAAGAAGTCTATCAGCTTGTAAACTACCTATGATCAGGACTTTCAGCTTCTGGAGACTTGATTTAATATCAAAATCCCCTCAGCTTCTCCTCATCTTTGTGTGCCTTGTCCTGCAGCTTGGGCCAAATCCCAGTGAGTAAACTGGCAGGGTTAGGCTTTCTTGGTATGTGTGGGAGTGGCTGGGATAAGTACACAGAGTGATTAGAGAGATTCTGACCTTGAGGTTCAGACACTTTCACAAAAAGGAATGAAGAGATATGTAACCCTTTCTGTGATTATTCAAAGCCAGCCTCACTGAACTGGGAAATCACTGAGTGAAAAGCAAGCCCAAAAATTAATTTTCTGCTCTTTCCAAAATTACTGCTACAGTGACTTTCTCGTGGAAAATTTTCTGTTTATTAAAGCATTAAGTATTAAACAATGGTCCAGGGCCTAAGGGTTGCACATGCTTTCCAGAAACAATCAAATCAGAATCTCTCTGTTTCAAAGCTCAGTGCATGTGTGAGGAAGTTGGCATGCTGATCAACGCGTTTGGCACCACACCTCCTTTCTCAGTCTCCACAGTAAAAACAAGATGGCTTCACAGATAGAGCTCCACCCCAGGGCTTACATGGAGTGAGATTCTTTTCAGTCTTGTTCCCTACAGTCACAACATATTCAAGTAGGTTAAGTGTGTTTCAATTATCTCCACTTTTATTATCCTACCTTATTACTATTATCCATTTTTCACATCATCTCATCTAATTAATCAAATTAACTAAAAAAAGAATATTTAAAAAATCCTGTAAACATTTAGTTAGCAGCCTTGCAGAACTGCAGAGACTTGCAGAGGCCCACAGCAGAGCTCTAAAGGTGAATCCCATCAAATTCCATTCTTAGGTGACCCAGAGTATCGAGAGATCTTGTCTCACTTCACAAACACTGTATGTAGAGTGCCACCAGAAACCCAGTGCACATCACTGATCAACAACAGGCTTTTCCTTTTGTTCAATTTGGATCGCAGTAATGCAGACCAACTTGATGGTTTGCATACAAAACACCACCACTATAACTGGTTCCAACATATTTTGATGAAATGGTGCATTAAACATAAAGCTAAAGTAGAACAATGAATGGTCAATGTAAATGACAGTTGTACTGCTCATCACACAGCTAGAACCTCCATCATGTCAATGATTTGCACTCCTTTGCCACAAATATAACCGTCCAATCTTTCTAAAAGCAGTAAATGCAGCTGCTGGAGCATTGCATCAGTTCCAGATCCAAATTAGAGTGCATGTACAGCCTGGGAAGAACAAACTGATGTGCACAGAGTCTGTTTGCCTTCATTGAAATGGTTGTGTGATGTGGCATGCGATGAGCTGCACCGGCCCACAGCTGATGTGATCTCTAAACTGACTACATGGTAAGTTTGTGTGTGTCCGTTTCTATAACATTTGTGTTAATACAGTATCTGTATCAGAATGAAATCATCTCTCTGTTGGTTTCTAAAAATACTTTCCTTCCATTATGACTATAACTGGTATAAGATAAACAACTTTAATACTCTAGTGGCTATCATTATAAAATATGATTTGTTTTTACAAGTCGTAAACTTTGATTTGAGGACAGGAATTAGCTGATATCTAACACTGAACACAATTGCTCATTTCAAAATTAATGTTAATAATTAATAACTTTTGGACGTTAGATCTCTCCATTTATCAGAAGCTGCTATTCTGACCTTTCTGTACTTACCTTCACTATGACATCCAATCATAAGAGGCAAAATAGCTTCTCATCTTCACTATTCACTATTTTATGTTCCTGCTCATTATTTTAATGTGACCACGTTCAAAAAACATTTTCCTATTCCATAATATTCTGTCCAATAGTGTGGTGGGCAGTAGCTCCAGCTGCATTAGTCTATTTTCCATTCATTGCCTATTTGAGATTTTAAATCTTTAACACCAGCTGCTACTTCTGGCTGTTCATGATGGGCTTTGATGTTTGTCCTGTCCTCCCTTTCAGTGGAAACAGTGAGATGCTGTGTATGAGGGTGCAGTGCTCTCCCAGTGTCAGAAGTGAGGCGTCTTGGCGTCAGCTCACCTGAAGGCCCGTCCTCTGCCTCTGGGTGGCGTGTAGCCACTGTAGTAGCGTGCACGTGATGAGAAACTTCCTCCCCGTGATCGGAATCGAGCCCGTGGAAAGCCGCGGTCTGTGGTGCTGATGCCTGGTCTGTTTGTTCTCTTAGCGCCCACCTGATGTGCAAGATTTGAGCAAGGGACCGTTGATTACATAAACTAACAAAAGTGCTGTGGCTCTTTTCTCAACAGCTTTTTAAAAAAAACAGAACAGAAAACACACAGCCATGAAACATATTCTTTCAATGTTGATAACAGAATATAAAATGTTTCCTCTCACTAGGCTTAGAACGATATGCAAATTTCATGTTACAATTACTTCACAATGTCATCCTGATAATCATCAAAATATGCTTAAAACGGCACTATTACGGAAATCACTTAACCTTACATTTTGTTCAACAAATTTTTATTGCATCAGGGATAGGACACTTTTCTTTTCGCGCCCTTCTTGGTGCAGGCTCCCCCAAGTCAATCATGAGAATATTCACAATTACCCAATAATGTAAAGTGTGAAGATAAGTAGTTTTATCCCGATGCACAATAAAATCTTTTATCCATCTCTACCTCTCACACCAATCTACACAAGCCCTTTCTTAAATATTAGCAAATTAATTATTAAAATGAGATGTTGTAATGTCTCATCAAACCCAGCATCAGCTACATTTACTCATGAGTGTTTCTTCTGCAGCTGTTTAAATAGGATGGAAACTGGGATTATTTTGTGTTTTTAGTTTTAGTTTTAATAAATGCGGCATGTGTTTAAAGCAGGACAATTGACAATGATGAATGTCCAATCACAAGGACTAAGCTTGGTTTTGCTTCCTAATATGAGAAAATGAACCACAATCATTTCCCATTTTATCACAATGTCCACACTTTTCTTGTCATAGTGACCTGTGGCTGCTGAACGCACTAGTATCACCAAATTACAGTGATAAAAAAGGAAAATGGGAAAATTTAACATATCTCACCTTTATCTGCCTTCCTCTGAAAAGGGACTCGTCCAAAGCCATGGCTGTCCTAACAGACTCTTTATCTGCAAACTCGATATAGGCAAATCTGAGAAAAAAAACAGTCAAAGGAATCTATGGTCATTCAACTACAGAAATACAGCAAAAGACAATATGAGAGCATATAACACTATTATCTTGATTCAGCACAGACACACCACTGATGTATTTTAATAGCAAATCTTTTTAAACGCTACTTCTGGTAACAAGCAACTAGTTGATAAAAGGAAACCCATCCCCCTCCAGGTAAATAACCCTTTTTGTAGTTTAAGGCACTCTGGTGGGATAATGCAACACTTTTATGCACATTCTTATAGATAACTAAATATTTACAGCAACAAATATCAGCTTGATATGTTTTAAAAAATACGGGAAAGGTGGTTGCCAAGAAGTGCAACCAGGAGTTACAAAATGTTTGACAGTGGTCCAAATCTGGTCCCAAAAGACCATTTCTGCCTGCCCTTTCTAACAAAAGCAACCACATTCTTTAAGAGTTCAACTGTCCAGCTCTACTGAGCCTTTGGGAAAGTCTATTGTTTTTGTCGATTCTCAGTTAAAATCTTTCCATCTACCGTTTTCCCCTTGTCTCTTTGTTAACTGGATTACCATGTACATTTGCCTTAGGAGAAAACTTTCCCCACCCACCAATTCATGAACTGCATAGAGAAAAAGGTTTTATGTTGCTTCATTACCCCTTGGGATGCCCTGTGTATTTGTCACAAAGGATGGTGACTCTGTTTACTGAACCGCAGCCATGAAAGTGAGCCTCGAGCTCTTCTGCTGTGGCACCATAATCCACCTGAAGATAGAAAGGTTGAAAAGTTAGACATCAAGAGAAATGCAAATACTAGATGTACAATCAAGACTTCAGCTAGCCTTCCTCAGTACAATAAGCTTCAGTGTTCACAAGTATCACAGTTGGACATTGTTCTCTGTCCCAAGACAACTTATGTCAGTTATGATGTACTGAATAATAAATTGCATTAAAAAAAAACAAAGTAACATTTCAAATGTGAAGGAATCAAGTTAGATTAGATTAGAAGGAATGAAACAGACATTTACTCACATTTCCAACATAAATAGATCTGCCATCTGCTTCCATTTTCTCCTCGATGGACATGATGACAGGGCCGACTGCACCGGGGGAGAGGCAGGAGAAACAAAGCTAAGTGATCTGTGAGTCTCGTTTCTTGACCTACATGATACAAAGTAGGTCTACAAATGGAAAGTTCATCAAATGCCGAGAACTGTTTAAAGTACAGCTCTAAAGACATGACTAAATTTCCTGTTTGGGGTAAGGACTGAATAGGTATCTGGCTTTTCTATAAATTAACAAATTAATAACTGCATAAAAACATTCATACACCATTATTCTCTCCATCTTATATTTTCTCAATGTTGTAATTTTCCTTGATAAAACCCATTTCAATTTTGCTCAATATGCCAATTTTAATAATATATTATTTATTTAATAACTTAATGCAGGCTGTGTAACATGTGTAATAAACATTTTATAAATTAATCCGTCTGAATAAGTCTAGCACATGGCCCAACCACAAACTGATTTATTCTAACTAAACTAAATTAAAAGCAATTCTACACACACACACACACACACACAATTTTAAAGAATTCTAAATGGCACTCTTCCTTTATTCAATTATATTGTTAGAGGAGAGGAATAAGAAACAGGGACAGACGGGGACAAAAAGAGAGGCCTGCCCCTTTAAACAAACACAAACGCACCTGGTGGGGGGCTGAGATTCATCTGTTTCTCCACCTCGTTCTGTAGCTCCTTCAGCTTCTCTGCCTCTTCCTCCATCTCTCTCACCCGGGCTTTGATTGCCTCCAGCTCCTGCAACACAGATACAAATGTCAGTCTATCACATGCATGAAACCAAACATTGAAAGATTAATCTAGGCCTGTAATCATACTTGTACTAACGAGAGCTGACCAACAAAAATGAAAATCATTGACAAATGTTGCCATAACACCTCATCACAGACTTCTGACAACACTAGACTAGAGATGCTGAACCTATGAGTGACGGTGCTGTCTTAACATGACCTCAAACTAAAAGCGGGACAGCAAGTGTGTGTGTGTAATGTGTTTCTGCACAAACGATGATATCCAACAGTGAGACTACTCTAATGTAAACTGCCTCTCATCCCACACGTTATTAACCCTATTTCCTACCATACCACATCATTTTGGCAGTAGCTGCTTCCTACAACTTGAAATTTGGCCTCAAAGCAATGAAATGAAATAAATGAAAGTGCTCCATTACCCCGATATGCCCAAGTAGCATATATTCGTAACATAAATTAAGTAATGGCATTATAACCCAACACAAAAAAAAATACACATTTCAATTACATATTAATTAATAAAAGGTGTTTAACATGTAGTAATACACAGCACTGATAAATGCAAAAGAGTTCTTACTTTGTTATAGATCTAATATTTCAAAATGTTGCTAGAAAAGCATGTTTTAAAAGACAATAATGCCCAATAATCCCAATAATGCATTTGCTACTGATTTATTTGACATTTTATAGGCACTGAGCATGTCAATAAAAAAACTAGTGTATTTAATCAATAAGCACATGTATTTGTTGCAGTCTTATTGCTATTCAAATTCAATTGATTGACGTTTTGGAGCCAGAAATGGAAATCCCAACAGTGAGGATGTTAATCAGGTCTAAGCTCAGAAGAAAAACAGACACCCACAAAACAAACACTGCCAAAAAAAAACCCTGAATATTCCTACAGCGAACACGGAGATGTCAGTGCCCTCGCGTGAGAGCTTCCTGTACAGTGGTGCACTGCAGCACAGTGGGAGTCACTCCAGCTACATCCAGGACTGCTGCCTATGCTGGCTGACACACACACACACACACACACACACACACACACACACAAACCAGACACCAGTACACAACTGACTGCAGGGACACAAGCAGACCATATTAAAATCAAGCCTTCTTACCGGAGAGGACTACGTCTGCATAGTGACACATTGCACGTGCTCATAATAGCGATATCATTTCTCAGCCTCTTGTTCCTGATGAAATGTCAGCAACTCAAAATAAAAAAAGGATACACGTATCATATCTGCATGTCAAGATGGTGGACGAAGAGAAAGTAATCCACAACCACAGCGTGATTGTTGCAATAAGCTGTCCAGCACCTACACATTGTGGCTATTTTTTTTGTCGCATATCCAGTACAACCTCTTTCACTTCCCTCCTTTCTCTCATTCTCATTGCTCCAGCAAAACACTGAAGGATGTAAACCCAGCCCCTCAAATACCGCAACCCCCCGCATCTGCCCGACATATCCACCTGGACACGCTGCTTAGACACTACCAGGGAATATATGCACCACTGCACCGGTGTTGGAAATGGAAACCAGGTCGATTGTGCGTCTTTAAAAAAAAAAAATACAGACAGGACACAGCAAATCCTATGTCTGAGTGTCCAAAGCAAACGACAAAAGATGGTCAGGTGCACGTCTGCCATCTCCGCCCCAGCTTTGTTCGAACCTGCTAGCTTGTTAGCCAATGACAGACCCATCATCATTCGGTAATAAATCTATCTAGCAGCTGGATAAAAACGGTAGCTTAAGGTACAAATGCCGCATTTTATCTGGTGACCGATCATTAAGGTTGGCATATCCCGCTGGTCACTCAGGCTGCAGCAGTTGATACTGGTGCTTGCTATAAGCTATCCGTTAGCCTACCGTCGCACGGTCATCTTGCATCTGAACATACCGGCGCCTGAAATGCCGCAGCAACCAACATATGTTGAGGGTAATGGAAATAAAAATGTGTCATTACCGTCAGCAGATCGCCTTCTCAAGCAGGTAGAGTCGCGCGGCGGCGTTTAACAGTCTTCTACATCTCCGTCTCGCTTTTTTTTACCCCCCAACGGCTCAAACTGCTCGCTGGCGCAGAGAAACTGGCGCTGCTCTTGCGCCAAGATGGCCGCCGACACCACGCATGTCACCACCCATTTCTACTGCACTGCGTGAACCACAATGGCGGTTAATATCGTAACGCACACGGCATGTGACCTAAAGATTTTTTCGTGGGGGAAATCGTTTAACAAAACGAGTACCGTTAATTTGACTGAGTAGTCCGATATGACCAAAATGTCTCCCGGTAATCATGTGGCTGAAACAATGCCCTTCACTTACCGGGTCTTCAATCGCGGCCTCTCCCTCTTCTAACCCTGGTTCTTCGTCGCCGACACCCGGGTCTTCCAGCTCGGGATGTCCGGGGTCTGAATCTAGTAGAGACTCCTCCGCCAATCCGTTACCAAACTCCGCCATCGCCCTTATCCAACTGTACCGACTCGCCTCGTGGCCAAACCACCGTTACAGGCCGCTACTCACACACACACGCACACACGCGCGTGCGTGCGCGCACACACAAGGGGGAGAGTGAGTAGAGCTGGGCGGCGGAGGAAAAAAACGGCGGAAAACGCCGCTTAGTAAAGTTAAAATGGGGAATAAAATACCAGCTACAGTCCAGCCACTATTCAAACAGCACACCACGATAAACAGGGACTGTTGTTTCACTTGCTGCCTCCAGGTATTGGTCCTAATTAAGACAAAGAAGCTAGTTTATTTACTTAATTGTGTATAAAAAAAGACGAGGACCCTACACGAGAGCGGCGGCGTCGTTTCAGTTCAGAGATGGCAGCCAGGGGCGGAGTCATGTATCACTGCAGGCAGACAACTCTCGCTCCTATTCGTCAGCGGACGATTCTAGACAACCCTATTTGTTGTCTGCCGTGTTCCCATTGGATAATCGAACAGGACATTCCGGTTCCCAAAAATATCGCATCTGTGCCTTTTCAATTGGATTAGCTTTCTGTCAATCAAATATCCCTGCCTTGTTCTGTGTATACCGGCAAAAGCCAACGTTCAGCAAATTAATTCCACGCACATTTGAGTGTCATATTGTCTCCCCACCAGTATGACCTCAGTGACCTTTGTTTTAAAACCACAAGATTACTGTAGGATGAAATACAGAATCAAAAGTCCCCCTTCACTCAAAAATGTGTTTTGCTTCTTGTTCCTACAGTTGAATGTCTGAGCTTCACAGTACAGAATGAGTTTGGCACTAGAAGGTTGTTTTTCATATTCATCAGCTGAAAGTGGAAAGTTTTTCTGAGCTCATTGAAAATCTCATTTTAAGAGGCAGGCCTACGAGCACGATTTTTGACATCTCATAGTTTGAAAGCCAATTCTTCTCCAATATTGAGTTTACAGAAATGTGCTGTGGAAAAATGAACCTTCCAGTGAGAATAGACTTTACAGTGAACAAGGAAACATGTTGTGTTCAACAGGTAGTGCTAATAAACATGTCATTTTAACCATTTTTACAAAACAATTGAAAAAATTGTAACTTATTATCCAAAGAGATTTTTTACATGCATCTAAAAACACGACTGGAGGGGACTTTTAAACTTTAGCAACAAAATTCTACTGAAATTAAGACTAAGAACAATTATGTTGTTCAACTGATTTTATTTCTTTTTCTGTATATCAAAGAAAGCATAATGGAGACCAAACACAAAAAGGCAGGTACAAGTGAGGAGGAAAAAAAATAAGCTTAATCAAAAATCTAACAATTCAGAACAACACTGCCACTATTATTGTTCAATATTCATAGGAATACCATACTCTTTTGAGCAGAGGTGGCATTTAAAACAATTATGGATCAATAATAATCAAAACAGTGATGAGTAGTAATGATAAATTGTATAAGTAGTAGTACAGTTATAACAATAGTGATAATCAAAGTGACAATGAAACATAAGAGAATAAAAAGCAGATCTCCATAAAAACCTATCTAGTTTGGACAGTGCAACACCATATCTGTGTGTGTGTGCGCGTGTGTAATCCCAGTCTTGAGGTTCAAGCACTCCAGTCCTTGCTTTACACACAAGATACAGTTTCCAACAGGAGTACAAATTATTACTCATGAAAAGACACAGTCACCCTCCTTGTTTAAAAAAAAAAAAACAAAATAAAAAACCCCACACCAAGTGACTTTTCATGTTGCGTTAATGGCTGTGTTCATTTGAAATGTCTGTAGCTTGTGCAAAAATTGTGGACTAGTGCAAGTGTCAAGCCGTGGGATGTCCTTTACAGTTTGCATTTGCGAACACCTCTCCTGCTCTCTGTCGACCTCAAGATTGCTTTTTGGTTTTTGAATGACAGAAAGCAAAGGGAGGATTACTTTGGAATATCAGTTATTTTAATATATTTCCTTTACAAAAGTTCATGTTTTAGTTTTGCATTTTGTTAAAACTATCAATAGTAACATTAATATACAACTTAAATTGAAGGAAAACATCTTTAGTATGTTAGGTGTCCTTCAACACAGCACCATCTTATTAGCTTTCAGTCAACACATTTAATGTTTCCCAATTTGCTTCCTAGATTTGAGTATTCATTAGTCCCTTTCAGATACTAATAATACCCAACTTTCTCCCTTGTCTTGGTTTCCAGATATTAGATCTCATTTCACAGCATGTACATTACCAGAATTATTAACTCTGTTTCCAAACTCAACAAAACAGGGAAGGGAGGGAGACAGGAAACAGCCCTGGTCTCTTGAGTTTTTTTTTTCTTTTTGACCTAAATAAAAATCAGTTACATCAGTTTTAAATTGCTTCTATTGTCATTGATATAAATATTGAAGTAAATAAAATGAGTACTTAACTTTCCCGTCTTATCCACAGTATTCATGACAGAGAAAACCGTAAAATTTATGAAAAAAAATCGGTCTGATCCTCCGTGCTAGATGTGGATGAAATTAATTCAAACATTTTACGAGGATCACCTGGGCTTGTATTCATATACCTGGTGGCGTTTCTTTTTTTAAGGCTGTCATATTTCTAACACACCTACAGTAGGTGAAGTTTTCCCCAACAGGTTTGAAGAGCTGCATTCCAAAATGAGATATACACCATTTGGGGAAGAAAGTGAAATCCACAGGATCAAAGAGATTTGTCGCAAAAAAAGCAAGTCTGTTGGTAACTACACTCCTTGGCCAAGAAAATGCCGACAACTTTACAGGCAGGCAGGCAGGATTTGCTATGTTCTAGGAACAGAATATGACATTCAGAGGTTTTCCCCCCAAAAATAGATGTAAAAGCATTTTGGAAGCACTCTTCATTTATATCCCCAGATCTGCTTCTTGCACAATATTATGCCAACACCTAAAGCATGTTTCATTAGACTAGCAAAAAAAATCAATTTATTTCACGCGATTTATATTAAGGCATCCAACATGCATGGATGTATCTTTCCATAAAAAGACACTTGCATTAGAATGCTTAAAAACATTTCAAACAATGTAAAATGTGTCAAAGTGCGGTATGCCAAGATTCTACTTTTCTCTGACTCTCATTTTGCCCTGTCTATTTGGATTGTCGTGAAAACTATAAACATGTACATGGGGACAGTTCAACAGCCCTATTCTTTCCAAAGTACCTCTTTTATATCCCAAATAAGTAGACACAACACTCTTCAGATCACACTGTAGCAATTAAAAAGGTGACAGTCAATATCAGTTCTTCCTCTCCCAATAGTTCAGTCCATTAATTTTATATCCAAGCAATCTCTGCCCTGGAAGTGAAAGTAGGCATTAAAAAAAAACAATTCCACAGGAGCAAAGTGGGAGTTATTAATGTATGAACATTTCATGTTATCATCCCAAAAAGTGTTTTTGGGCCCACTGTCAAATGGCCACTTCCAAAGGAGAAACACTCTTGCATCGGTCTCTAGGGTAGGACAGTTCAAGCATGGCAAGTGAGTGACTTTATGAATTAAAGGAAGGTCATTGAAGTACGGTAATATATAACCACATGGTTAGGACCAAAACGTTTGGGTGAAGTGTGTGAGGGAAACTTGAGATGTGTTCATCACTTCTTACACAGCACATGATTAAGAAAGAAGCAGCCTAGAAATAGTTTGCTGTTGTATTGGATTTTAGGTGAACTCTACAGAATAACGGATATAGAGTCAGTGAAGGTTGGGCAAAGGATAGCGGGTGCAGGTAGAGCCAAAAACTAAAGAATATTAGCTTTTGAGGATTAGTGCTCAAATTTGTTTATTAAAATCTGAGGAGCCCAAATGGCTCCAAGAATAGTCAGTGTGCAGACCAATCCTGATCTGAGTCTTTAACTGTTGCTGGTGGCCGTTGGCAACTCAATAACCATCTCCCCTCCAGAACCAGCACCGGAGCTGGTTACTTGAGTGGAATGAGAGACCTGCGAGCTTGGCACAGCGCTGCCAGGTCCGCCATTACCGGTTCCATTCTTGTTGACGAGCGTCGTCGGCTGACCAAAGTTAGTGGTTCTCAGGGTTGCCAGGTGACGGGGGGAGAAGACATGGGCTCTTGCTGCAGCCCGGGATTCAAAGGAGATGTTGCAGGCATCACAGCGGCCCGTCAGGGTCTCCTTTGGCACAGACTGCCCGGCCACTGGGGAAGCTGGAGGATCAGTTACTGTCAGCTGAACTGGTTTGGGCAGGATGGGACGATTGGCTTTGAGAGCGTTGTACTGCAGGTAGCTTCCTGAGCTCATGTCCACTTTCCCACCGGACAGAGGCGACTGGGAATGGGGAGGTGGAGTGGATAGACAAGACCAGAGGAGAGGGAATATGTTTAATGATAAATACTTATAACGGTAGACTACACCAAACAACTCATTTCATTATACGCTTTATACATTCATGACTAAGACAACATAATATGCGTTCTCTAGCAGTATTTCAAGCAGTCAAAAACAGTAATACTCTAATCAATACAAACTATGTTGATAAAAATGTTGCTGTCTGATAAAAATAAAAACTTGAGAACAATAGGGCACTACATTTGATGAATATTTATTTTCTATCAATATTTCTATCAATAATATATACCAAATCAAGGTCCAGTTTAATCCAATACACTACTGTATGTTCCACTGCTATGTATTGCATCAGACAGAACATTTAAAATGAGAAATGTGAAGTCTATATGCAAATTTACCATTTTCTCTTGCTGCAGCCTCCAGCGCTTCTCCTTGGCTCTGGTGTTTTGGAACCAGATCTGCACCACCTTGAGCGGCAGGTTGAGCTCGGTGCCGATGGCCTCACACTCCATGGCATTAGGATGGGCACAGGTCTCATAACAGGACTGTAGAATGGACAGTTGTAGGCAGGACAAGTGTGTGCGTGGCCTACGACTGGATGAGTGGGTCAGAAAGCTGCTTTCTGTTGGACTTGATTTAGCTACAACTGGGGTGGATGGGCTGGCCACTTTGGCAGAACTAGGGGTATTTGGGCTGACTGGTGCAATGCTGGGGGTGGGAGGAGGGGGGATGGTACGAGGAGGCGTGTGTGTGGGAAGAGCCAGTTGTTCTCTCGATAGGGTGTTGATCTTAATGGGGACTTTAGGGGTCCAGTAGTTAAGCCCATTCTGTTTCTGTGGCACCACTGTTGTGGCAGAAGGCCTGTTGTTGATGGGTGTTGAGGGCAGCTTGGGCACCATGCGGTTAGCGGTCCGTGGTGCAGGACCCATCTCATTCTCATGGTCTCTCTCTTCATCAGTATTGTCCTCCTCACTGTCCTCGTCTAGCTTTCGCTTCTGGGCCGGTCGCGGGGCAATGGGGATAGGATCCTTGGGTGGTAAAAGAACAGGGGGGGTGACTTTGGGTGCAACTTTGACCATAGTGACATTGCTGCTGGTTTCAAGCTTGGTCTTTGGCACTGCGGAGGCACTGCTGCTCACAGGAGAGACTGCGGTAGAGGAAACAAAATCCTTAGGCTTGATAGGAACTGGGGTTACTTTCTTCACCATAGCTGGTTTGCCTAGTTCCTTGACATGCTCTCGCTCTGTCTTCATGAGGGTGCGCACAATTGGAGTAGTTGTGATGCATCCAGTATTGTTTCCGGGAGGCTTGTTGGAAAATATGGGTTTGGAAAGAGGCCAGGTAAATTTGATGAGGGGTTTGCCAACTGCCGCCAGGGTCCCATCACTGATGAATCGGACCTCACCCTTGCGTTCTCTCGCTCTCATGTTCTGGAACCAAATCTGAACAACCTTCTTTGGAAGGTGGACCCACTCTGAAATCTGTTCAAACTCATGTTTCCCAGGGTTTGGGTCTTTGAAATAGCACCCATACAGTATGTCAAGTTGCTCAGCTTGAATGATGGTCCTTGAACGCCGCATATCCCGATACCTTTTTCCTTTGGACTTCCTCTGCTGCTGCTCCTGCTCCCTCTCCTTCTCCTTTTCTTGATCCCTTTCTAACAGCGTAGCATTCATTTTCTCTGCTGCTCTCATGTAAATACTAGACTTTGTCAAGTTATTACAGTTGACCAGACTCATACTGCTGTTGGACGAGGACATGGCAGTAACAGACTCAGGTTTAACTTGGACAACAACCAGACCTTTGGATGTAGGCCTCAGACCAAGCCCATCCAGCAACTGTCCCTTCTGTGCTGCAATTTTATCAGCCAGAGAGGATGAGGAAGAAGCAGATTTTGAACTGTTTTTCCCCATACTGAGATCCAGAGCAGACTCACAGTCACCACCGTTGGACAAGTAGTGAGAAGCTGGGTTGTGGGAAGATAGAGACTGTGAGAGGAGAGAGCTGGAGAAGCGTGTGATGGTAGGTGGGTTAGGAAAGACAGGTACTTTGCTCCCATCTCTAACCATTGATGGAGTAAGAGAAAGGACATAGGGGCTAAGGAACTGAGTAGAAAAGGAAGCGAGTGACAGAGGAAGTGTGTGGAGCGCACCACTTGGAATCTGGTCCATGGAGTGGGACTGTGAACTTGGAGGATCCCCTTGGGCCTCCAACTCTAGATCCACATCTGGGTCCTGTCTTTCCTTCTTCACCTCCACCTCATCACGCTCAAACTCCCCCTTTCTTTTTTTTCTCTTGGACCTCTGACCCCCTCCTCCCTCCTCATCTTCATACTCATCCTCTGCATCAGAGAGAAACACAGTTGTGGAGCGCAAGACCTTTCCTCCAACTGACCCCTTGTCACCATGGACCTCCCGCTGCATTTCATCTTTAGCAGGGCTCTCATGACCCTCCCTCAAAGACCCATTCTGACTTTCCTCATCTGACACAATGACAGAAGTGTAGACCTCATTTTCTGAGTCAGAAGTCAAACAGGAATCACCCTGACCCTCCTTTCCCATATCTCTCTGTCTGCGTTTCCCTCTTGTACTAGACAGATCGATTGCCTGACTACCTGAAGCTTCAGCGTCATCTTCACCTTCTGCTATAATCAGTGAGCTTTCCTCATCATCAAAGTCATTGTCAGAATTTTGAGTATTCCCTGTAAATCTTGTAAAGCCTCGCAGGTGTTCCAACTCCGTCGCCCTCTGCCTTTGTTTGGCATGTCGGGCTTGGCTCAGCCACCTACGAACCTCTTCCTCAGAAAGCCCTACCTCTCTGCCCAGCGCCTCACAGTCCTCCCGGGGAGGACTTGCGGCATCAGCCTCACTTCGTGACTCAAAGAACGCCCAAAGAACCTCCGACTGAAACTCTGACAGCACTGGAAGGTCTGGATACATGGATGTCATTGCATTACAATGGGGCCGAGTTTGGTTATTAGTTAAGGCATTTGTACTCGGGCTGGATTTTGGGGTGCCAAGAGAACCACAAGGGCTAGTGCCCGATTGTGATTTTTGAGGAGTAGAATCGGGGCTAAGAGTAAGGTTTAAATTTAAAGGACTGAGGCTTGAGTTGCTGGGCATAGATGCAGAAGGCGAGAGGTTGTTATTGTGGAGGCTCTTCTCTGGGCCTGCTGGGGAGAGATTCAGGCTAGCTGCTTTATCACCTTCCAGGTCCATCTGATTAGTTGAGCTGTCTCCATCTGTTGTGCTATCTCTATGTGCCTTCCCACTATCTACATTAATCTCAACCTTCACTTTGCTTTCTTTATTAAGACCTTCTGCAAATTCTCTACCGTCCTCTTCCTCAAGTTTCTCGATTTTAATGTTCTCTGTAATCCACTTCACTCTGTCCTTGATCTGATCTGAGACCTTATCTTCAACTGCCCCATCACTGTCCTGCTTTTCTTGTTCTCTCTCACTCATTATACTCTGTTTTTGCTCATCCAAACAGGGCTGCATGTTTGTTGGAACTCCTGCAGAGGGCCACTGGTTCTGTAAGCTGTTAAGTCTTTGGGTTAGGAGGGCTTGCTGGGCTGTGCTGAGACCAACGAATGGCACACACTGGGTAAGCAGCTGGCCTTGCTGGTTCTCTGGGTGCTGCTGGGTTTGGGCTTGGAGCCCATTCAAGATCAAGGGCATGACCATCTGAGGCTGAGGCACAAGCTGAGGCGCGGCGGCACCAGGAGCAGCACCAGCCGCAAACAAGGAGGGGAGGAGGGAGTGTGAGAGGGTGTTGGGACTAGATGTGAGCAGGGTGAGAAAGGCTGAAACTGCCTGAGCTGAGGCCACAGGGGAGGTGAGGAGGGAGGGAGCCACTTGTGTTGTTTGGATCTGCTCTCCATCTTTTGTAGTAGTCACCATCAAGGTCCCTGGAGCTGCACAGTTGGTGGTGGTAACTAACTGACTGGTTCCATTTCCAGATGTGCTTACTGCAGTGTTTGGAGCACTGGTGACGCTGCTTCCCAGACCACCAGTGGCCACTGCGCTGTTTGCAGCATTTGCAACAATGCCAGCATTTCTGCTGCGTGTTTGGTGCAAGACGGATTTCATATGGCTCTCAAGGGTGATAGCATGATTATAAGAGACTCGACAAATAGCACACTGGTAGGGTTTGTTTGATATATATGGCCGAGACAGGACAGGAACTGAAGGAGTTAGGGGCTCATTTTCCCCACCTTGGTTTGCAGAGCCTGTTGTCATCCTCTGAATGTGGGATGCAGAGTTGTAATGAACGCTCAAGGCAGTTCTGCTGGGAAAAGTTTCCAGGCAAGCATTGCATTTGAACGACCGGGTGTTATATGCAGCAGGCACACCATTTTTACCAACTGATTTTTCACTAGCATCTGGGATTTCTGTATTTTCAGCTGCATTTTGCTGTTTGGCTCCTGTGAAGTGATTTCCCTCCTCTTCTGACTGTGGCTCAGCTTCACCTCCCTCTTCCTTTATTCTCTCTTCTTCCATCTCTTTGTCTCCGAGCGTCTGGGTAGCGTCTGAACTCTCACTAGATTGGCAGGGGTCTGAACTGATGTCTTCAGTGGGCTTTAGTTGTGACAATACAGCATCTAAAAAAAAAAAAAACACACATTCAACTTTTATGTTACAGTAAATGGGGCACTGACTGATAGATATACATAACAACCTTTATGCTAACCTGCGCCCTCCAACCTGTATCAATTTTCCACTGTCAATGTATTATTCCTTAACGGAGTTTTAAAATATTCTTAACACTGTTTTAATGGCTAAATAAAATCCACATTATAATATAATTCCATTCATAAAGATGTAATTGTCCAGTTAAGAACAAGTAAGCAATTAAATGTACAATGAACAATGACCGGCATGTACAGTATGTTATTAGTGTTCAATTTGGTGATTTTCTATTTTTTATAATTTTAATAATAAAAAGCAGATGAAAAGAACAAAGTCTTTTGCACACTGACCTGAAGACTTTAAAGCACCTTTGTCCTCTTTTCCTCCACTGGCACTCTGTTTTAGAACAGCCTGTTAAAGAAAATGAAAGGAAAGTCAGCAAATTTCCCAGAGTAAACTAAACTCTGCCACAGCTCTTTCAGATGAGCTGAATGCCATGTAGCTTTTGACAACATTTGGGTGTGACTCATTGATGGGTGGTTATATTACACACAGCAAGCCTAGCTAGCCTTTAATTTGCAAATTACCCCGAAGGCATAAATGTAGCTGCTTTTCATCAGTTTACCCACCAATATAATTCCCTCCATTTCTTTACACTTTACATACTAATTTGTTATGGACCAACTACAAATGGTGCGTTCACTTCACTTTCTTCAAATGATTACTACTCAGTAAATACTTTCAGACTAGTTAATCCAAAACCAAATATTCAAACTCCTTTCAATATAATAAACACTTAAGTGCAAACTGTTTAAACCCACCACTGTCCAATTTACACTTCAAAACAACTACGAAACCAAGAAAAAAAGAAGAGAAAACAAAGAAATAAACAGCAGAAATAAACCATGTGTGTATTTTCTCTAGTTGTTCAACTATCTCATATAATTCTACTTTGTTATGGTCTTTGGATAAGAATGTTTAGTTATTAGCCCATTTAAGTTAGGGAAAAAAGCCATTGTTATCTCAGCTGAATAACTAAACGAGCAACTATCTATGTTATTACCTAGTTATAACAATGGAATGCCAAAGGACATCAACTTTCATCAAGTTGTTGTTTTGTTACAACTTCCCAATGTATAACAGCCCAGCAGTAAATACTGCTTTGCTCAAGTGTGTGTTTGTTTTTATGAGTTATGTTTTAGGATACAAAATGTTGCTCCAAGTCCACCCGTGGCTTCTTTTCCTATTTGCTGAAGCAGTTCCCTTGTATTTTATCATCCGTTACCATAATTTTGATAATTCTCCACTTGCCACATCACATCATTTTGCAGCATTTGTTACCAATACCCCAGTAGGTCATCAAGTCTCAAGCCTTTTGCAACTTCGCTGTTTCAAAAATGGAGGGCCATAAAAATTGAGTAAACATCTTAGAGAGTCCGATGCACAAAAAAAAAAAAAAGAAAAAAGAAAAAAAACTTAACTAAACCAAACTTGTATTTAACTCAGGATTACAACATTGCATTACAGGGTGTTATTTTGCCCAACCCCTTTATATCGTCCGGCAATAAGTGGGCTCATTAAATATGATGCCCATAAATAATTTATCACCCAAAGTAATCAGGTTTTACCCTTCATGGTGTATAGTCAGTGTGGAGCAAAAAACCCCATGTGAACACAGACACCAGGGTTCCTACACATTTTCTTAAAATCAATTCACTTTTTAAACATTTTATAGATAGATAGATAGATAGATAGATAGATAGATAGATAGATAGATAGATAGATAGATAGATAGATAGATAGATAGATAGATAGATAGATAGATAGATAGATAGATAGATAGATAGATAGATAGTTCCACAGAAGGGAGACACATTTAAAAGAGGAAAACCAAACAAACAAAACAAAGTTTCAAGTTTTCAAGTATTTACTAAATACTTCATTTACAATTTCAATCTAAGCACATTTCAAACCCTGAAATTACCCGATTCAATTTAAGCACTTTCAAGGATTTCCCACACCCGTACAAACCCTGAGACACAGATTATGATACTGACAATCTTATGATATGTTTGTCTATATTGCACAGCCATACTTACAATGTCCAGCAGTTTGTCGACACAAGTTGGAAGTACGCTGTGTTGCTCAGTGAGATGTAGAGACAGGGAGGATCTGTCTGGTTGCCCTTTTTGGCACAACGGGCACAGCCACTCTGCTGCTCCATTGCTTTCACTGCTCAGCTTCTCTCCAGACTCCTCCTAAAAAATAAAAATGCCAGTTAGAGAATCCTACTCACCAACAACATTACTGGTGCTGTTTATATTTATCACAAATGCTGTATAAAGAATCTCAGACAGGAGAAAGGGAGGAAAATAGAATGAATAGAAATTATTTTTGTGAAGTAATTCAATATGAGATCAAGAGAGGAGCTACAATCCACCAAAATAGAATTATACACTTAGAGTTGTTGGTTAAACATTTTACAGTAGATCTGTACTTATCATGCAGTGTTGTGTTTAACAATCTCAACTCACAATCACAAGCCAGGTAAGCACTACAGTAGACAATTCATGTCCTACAACAGTCAAACTGATCTTAGATCTGCAAGGTCTTTGAAGTTTAATTTCTGACTTCTTCTTTCTCAACATTAACCATGTTGTTGTTGTTGTTGTTATTATCCTGGCTCGCATCTATTTTGCCTGTACCGGCCATATCAAATTGCACAATAATGCCATTATTTAAATAGGAAATAGTCATCTAATACTTCCAGCAGGTTATACATGGCACTGCTGTAAACTCCAAATGGGTTCTTATACATAAACAGATCATTTCATAACTCTTTGCATGCAAAGCATTTAACTTTCAACAAACTGACTTATTACATGTGCATATAACGTATACAAAATGCGGAATATACTAGTAACACTCCACAAAACGATGCAAATCATAACATGCCCTGCTTAACAATCCACAATGGGTACACTTCTTATTTCCGCCCACAGCTTTTACCAAACGAGTATGTGGCTAATGTATAAAATATGATCTGAGGACACACTGCATTAGCTCGACATATATGATTAAATAACTGTTATTATTCGCAAGCTGTTTCATGGAAGTCTACTCAGACCTTTACTTTAGATTTTAAACACACAGCTTCGATGCATTTTACCTGAAAGCATTCATGATTCAACATGCAACCAAGACAGCAAACACAAGCCTATGAAGAGAAATACCTACACAGCTACAATCCTCACTTCCTCGTCATGCCAATTAGCAAGCTAGCGGGGTTATATGACCAGATAATGTTTCGACAAGTCTGTATCTGCAGAGTATATCGTGTTTAAAAGCTGCCCATCGCGACGTTTATAATTAAAGCCATTATATTTATAGAAAGACGTATATCTGCTTATGGTTGGCTAATTAATGAGCAGTCTAATTAGCTATGCCGACCAGAGATGAATCAATTAGCTCACAAGCTAGGTTAAGGGAGCCCCCCCCCCTCCTCCGTACCGTCGCATTACAGTGGTGTCTCTGGAAATGCTGGTTAGCTGTTAGTTTACTGGAAATAATTCAGCACTTATCCAAAACTGCAAGAGACAGAGCAGGCGTCGGCATAATAGTGTAGCTGAGCTCTCGGGTTAAAGCTGGACGGTCATTACATTAATAAACAAAAAAAGGGGGTTAAGCCATTAACAGTCGTGTCACTTTGCTAGCTAGCCTGTTAGCAGGCAGAGATAATTAACCGCTCCTCAAACTGTCTCCAACTGGCTAGTCTCTGCTCCCCAACAAACTCTGCCCGGTCCAGGTGGGAACTGCAGCTTCAAAACACCGACTGAGTTCACCCAAAAGAGAAAATACACTCCCTAGTCTTCAGCTCAAAAACCTCGGCCTCGAGTTGTTTCCTTACCCCTGTGATTGTGGGCTGCCAATCGGGCATCTAGTGTTGCACCGCCCGCCGCCTGCTGCTCAACAGCGCAAATTGAGGCCTAGCCGGAGTAAAGCCATTTAATTAATGAACGTGGGCTCCGTTTACAGATGTGTTAGAAAACAATCGCACCCCTCCTCCTCCCTCGCCGCCCAGCAGACCCCGTTTTGACGCGTCCTAGCGCTCAAATCCATACCTTCAACACTTCGGGTGCAACACATGGTCATTTAAACTCACATTTTTTAACAGCTTCACGCCGTAATTGGCGAAAGAATTAAACGCAAAAGCGGAGTACGTGCGCCGTGGTCGCCTCGACGATGGGGGTGGTGTGTGTGTGGAAGGAGAGCAGGCGAAAGAGAGACGAGAGGCAGGAAAAAGTTTGGGATTTAATGTTGGATTTCTATAAGGGATCGGATTAGTATCCGTCGTTTTGCTCGATCCTCTATCAGTCGCAGGCCACTCTTCCCCCCCACACCCCCCATCCCCGATCAAATCAGCACAATTAACCGATCGCGACTGACGTGTAATTAAGTTCGGAGCAATTAGCTAATGCGTTTTTTACCTGCATGGTCGCCGCTCCAGCACGCACACACACACACGCTTCCTCTGTGGCTCCTCAGAAGTGAAAAGTTTTCTTGCCTGCCCTCCCTCTCTCTCTCTCTCTCTCTCTCTCCCTCCCTCTCTCTCTCTGTTTCTCTCTCTCTCTCTCTCTCTCTGGTTCTCCCCCTCCCTTCATTCGCCCTATCCCTCTCTCCTTCCCCTCTTCCCTCTAGTAAACAGACCACAGCTCCCCCCAAGGCTGATTACTGACATTCAGAAGGGACAGACACGGCTATCAAATCCGCATGTTGTTATATAACCCCGCAGATATTACAGATTATAAATGTGTACTGGAGCACCAATTACGTATTAAGCAATATAGATAAGGCGAGAACGTAATGACTGATATTGTTTTCACAATAAAATAAAAATTTAAAAAAAGTATGTCTGTGCTTAGATTGATCAGAAGCATTTCTAATAGTAAAAACTCTTCCCTATTTTCACATGAAAGGTGAATAAATAAACGAGTCCCCATTCTGCCAAACTGGGATTGTCACAAAGAGAGTGACGAGTTAATTAAGGATGAATAATAGAGATGTGACCGAGGAGGGGGGAGGAAAAAAAAGGCTTCACTCCGCCCAGATTATATGTCCTGTTTTCAATCAAATGATAGGTGTGGCGCACATCAGCAGCCGAGAATGTGGAATAAATATTTATGCAGCGAAGGGGATTAAAAATTGCACCATCTGTATGCCCCTGCGTTACTGGGACAGGATGTGATGTCCCTGAATACCCTAATAGGTGTCTCTAATTGCGCCTGTGCAAAAATGAACTTTGCTGACGTGTAGGAGCTGCTCGGATCGCCGTGTGGCTCAATCAAAATCTTTGATGCCGATTTATTTGGATTAAAAGACGTGACTTTTGGAAGGTGGGAGAGGCTGCCGTTTTCTACACGAGAGATACGTTTAACACTGCGGCTCAGTTTGATGTGTTTCACTTGTAGCTCATGCAGCAGCAGCAGCTTCACTCAATGACTCGACTGTTAATAGAAAGACAGGTGTGACTGTAATTGCTACTGCTGTACTGTAATATAGTTGAATACAATAATAACCATACATGAGCATTAAGAAACTGTTTATTTTATATATATATATATGTGTGTGTTAAATGCTAATTATAGCAAGTTGTAATGTAGAAAACTACAAAGTAATGATAGTAATCAAGTAAAGTACTTAAAACTGTGCAGAAGTCTACTGCCTGGGTATTGTACTTGTCCACCATGCTCTTTGCATAGAATACATGGAAACAGACTATTTTTAATGAAACGAAGCATTTTAAGTAATAATATATATAATTAAAATAATATTAGAGATTGAAAATACAATACAGTTTTAATTTTTTTGAAACGTACCAAACAATAAGGAGGAAAAAAAAACCTTATAATATGACAACTGAAAAGTAGGGAGCATATTTTTGTACAAATTACATCATCTGATTATACCTTATCTTAAGGTACGTCAAAGGTCAATCACAGTGTATTCGCCAGTCTTAAAATATCGATGGTGTCATTTCAGATGAATGTGGAAGTGGAGAGAAAGTTTTTATGCAATGCTGACACTCTGAAAACACTGGAAGAGATTGGGGGTATGTGTTCATTCTGCTTCCTATACATCTATGCGTGGGTAAATTTAGATTTGAAGCATTTAGATAACGCTGTGATCCACAGTGACGTACAAATGGACACCGAAATGCTTTACACTAACTTGATGTGGTTTGCACTGTAACTGTAGTGACACTGGCCATCTGGTGTCTCTTGTTAATAATGAAGCTTAATTATGTGTATCAGCCTTATTAGGATATCTGAGCTGAAAGTGTCTTTTTATATGCAAAAGTTGCTCAATGCTTTCATCATCTCTCTCACTTCCTCCTAATTCTTATACTCAGCAGTGTGTGTAGGTCAGCGGCAGTTTCATGACCAATACTTTGACACTCCAGGGTTTGACCTCACTTTGAGGGATCTGTGGCTGCGTAAACGTAAAGGGTGCTGGGAGCTCAAGTGCCCGACAACAGGAGCCAATGGGAAAGAGGAGACAAGCGGGGAACAATCTGAAGCAAATGCGCTGTGTACTCGCTACATGGAGATAACCAATCTGCCCGAAATTCAGCTGAGAGTGAAAGAGGTCATCAAAGAGGACACGGACAGTGAAACGGCAGAAGAAATCTCATCAGTGGAGGATGAGTCTTGGCTGAGTAAAATGAATCTGGTATGCTTTGCAGAGTTTACAACAGTGCGGCGGTCATTTACTTTAGAAGAGGAGATGGTGCAGATAGATCTAGACCAAGCTGACTTTGGCTACAATGTGGGAGAGATAGAGGTTCTCGTATCGGAGGGAGGAGATGTGCAGTCTGCCCTGGAGAAGATTGAGAGAACAGCTCAGAAGCTGGGTGAGCTCAAAGCTAAACTTCTGAACCATTTAATACATTCAATATCATGTTTTCCTTTTCATCAAGTAGGATATCAATTTGCACTTCTGTGACCTGCCTTTTTGCTTCTTCTTCACAGGTCTGACTGGACATCAACAAGTTGAGGGGAAAATGCATATTTACCTTAAAAGAAATCACCCGGAGCACTATGCAAAACTACTGAGTGAACACATTTTGTAAAATATATTATACTCTTATTTGTGACAGTTTATTTATTATTATTATTATTTATTAAAAAAACTAAAATTAATTTTATTGAAAGAAAACGATTGTCTGCAAAATTTAAAGATGCTTAATGATGGACAGAGATAACCTTTTAACTGTCCTCACTAGCAGGTTCGTATGATCTCTAGATGTCCTCACCACACTAATAGCACCTCAGAGATCAATATTGAAATACTATAATCGTTACACTAAATCAGGAAAGCCTTTGCGATAGTGATACAAGGCTAGTTTATAATAGTTTAATCACCACTAGAGCAAAGAATTACAGCAATTTTTGGCTGTATTGTTTTTTTTCCCCCAAAAGTAGCATAAATAATTTGTCACATCATTGAAAATGTAAACACTTGGCACAACTCAACTGATCTCAGGACTTTTTTTTTTAGTTTGATATGTAAGAAAACAGCAATAGACCCTTGAAATAGTCCATTGCTGTTCCATTGCTGTTGTAAATCTAAGTCGACGTTTTGTGTCCCTACAGTTGTATTTTTCTGGTTGTATCATGGACATGTTAGAATAGCAATGAATACTTGAATACTGAGTAATAATGAAACCTGGCTGCTTTCTTTATGTACCAACTTTCTTTATGGCTTCTAAATCTGAATAATAATCAGTAAATTAGTAAAGCAAGTAACATACAAACATCAGTTAATCGATTATTAATCGTTTCAGCCATAGATATTTTATTTGTGTTTGCATTTTGTAGAAATCTGTTTAGCTTCTGCACTCTTCTTGTGAAGTAAAGAAATAAGTTGGGTGTCGGGCGTCTCGAACATACTCGAATTAACATAGTTAATTATTGAAGGTGTAGTGAATTCTAGGACCATAGGATGTTTTCTTTAATATTACATTAGCTATAAAAACCAAAGTATTTCCCATTTATGTTTTGATCCGAAGCCAAAAAGGCAGAATGAGTTCCTCATCCCTCCCTTCATCTCACTGTAGTAAGTATAAGAAAATATGATAGAACAAATATGAAATAATGTTACATGTTAAATGTCACTTTAGTTAATAAATATGGATATATCCCAGTGTATTCTTTCCTATAGAACAACAAAGTTGACCTACTCCTATACAGTGTCTTACTTTATACTTGTGTTTATAGCAATTCCAGGCATATTTCTTAACAAGACCAAAATTTCACTCATGCCCTAAAATACAGCAGCACAGAACTGCGATTGGTACAGCAAAACTTGGAAATGTGTTGTGTTATCATAATAATGCATCCAGCTATAATGAGGAAATAATAATTAAATTTAAGGTAAATGTCATTACAACAAATAACAAAACCAACACTGCAGGATTTAGTCTACTCTACAACTCACAGTAAAAAAATATTTTTTTCATTTAAATGAAAAAACTTAATCACGATACTTTGCCATAATTAAAAAGGGAGCTAGATCTGTGAAATTACAGTAATGGTTTAAGATTAAAGAGATGAACATTACAGAACTAGCTGTGCCAAAAGTGTCACTTCGGTTAATCAAAGCAACTCGATTAAGTCATTTAAGGAAGTCATTTTTCTTACCAATACGGTAAAATAGAAAAAAAAAGGCTACATGTCTGCTTAATGACTATCCCATGATGTATAATGATTAACAGACTGTTTTCTTCTCTAAAAGTGCATTCAAATTCTCACGCTCATTCATTACTGGACTATTGCGGAGACAACAAAACTTGATTCTTCCATGAGAGAGAGAGAGAGAGAGACTTGTAACAAAAGATGAGTTACCACAGTCACGCATTGATCGTCATCTTCAATTTCAGGCTGTGACCAATCAGGGGGAGGTGATGGAGGAGGTCTCTCATAGGTTGAAATCAAACCTCCGACATATTGTTCTGCTAGTCTTGTCTCTTCTGTAGCAACAGCAGCACCTGCTGTGAGTAGCTTAATCTGGACACCTGTGATAAGCACACACATTGAACACAATGTTGTATAATATTCCACAGGACATTGTGGCACGTTGGTAAGCTTTTTCAACACACACACACACACACACACCCAGCTTTCTCCTGTATATCAGTCTCCGGTCTGACAGCTGGGTCCCCACAGTCCTCGTCCTGATCACAGGAAGATTGCACTGGAGGCCGATTTCATGCACGACCAGTGAGTTGCACTGACAGGCCACATCTGCTCTTTGTAAACATAATGCAGCTGTCCCCTTCATAAAAGACAAAAACAAACCAATACAGTAGTTACATTTATAATGAATGCAGGTGTTACACTGAAGACATTTTGCCCATTTTCAGCCACCTTTACTTCTCAGTTTGTGGTATAACAGGCTGAACAGATACAGCATGTTTGATTTTAGAAGCATACTTCAGTGCAACCTCCATAAAAAAACATTTACTGGATAACTTGTACAACTTGATTTAGATAGATAGATATACTTTATTAATCCCAAAAACTGGGAAATTAGATTAGTTTGAATATTAATAGTATTTTAAAAAGCGAGCAGATCTGATTCTAACTATGTGTGCTTGAACCTACAGGAATTATTAGACAAACAAGGATAAGTGAGCCCGATTTTGTCTATGAGTTTCAGGGTTCAAAACAGCCTAGTTACTTTTTTTTTTTTTTTTTAATAAACAGCTTTATTGAAACAAATATATAACAAGTTTATTCCTTGTTTATTACATATAAACCTATAAAAAGTGAAATAATATCCAAGAGTCAAAGGCAGCTGTAAAATCCTTTGGAGAAACAGGGATACCATAGTGCTAAATGAATTCAACGTAATTACAGAGATAGAGCGTACACAGCCTCGTTACAGAAGCGTCGGTACGTAAAACGTCACTACCAACGCGCTTACGTCACAGTCACGTACTACGCTTCTGCTGCAGATATCGTTCCAAAACACACAGCCACAACCCTCTTCTCCACATTCACAGCTCCTTTTCAAAACAGGGACGTGACACAAGCGAGTCATTGTTTCGAAAGTGTTCTCATTTAAATAATAAGAGATGAATGTTTTGGTTGCTTATATGTCCGTTAAGCTGTGTAACGAGCGGCTAAACACACAGTATTTAGACTTCACCAGCCAGCTAGCTGTTATTAGCGAACACTTTGGAAAAGCCACCCCACCTCACACAGTGCTGCATGGAGGAAATTTATTTGTTTGAAACTTCGGCCAGTAACACATATACTCACATGCTGAAACCATGTTGGGTACCCGGGATAAATGGACGGCACTGCGTCAGGTTTCAGAATCAACTTTTTGGCAAAACCCATCGACCTTTGAAAGAAATTGACGAAACAGTCGTTAGTAAAATGTGAGCCGCAGATACGGATTCCCACAGGATTTGACGGTCTGCTTAAGCGGTATCTGTAAATAAAATCCAGCCATTTCTGTTTCAGCACAGGGTTTCTTGGTAAATAGTGAATGGAAGCTCTCGGGTCTGGTCTGCATCCAAAAACAGCACAGTCTGTCATATTTACAGCTGTTTCAGAGATTAACCACAACACCAAAATCTCCACTCGAACTGCTTTCCCCCAAAGTACCTTTTACTGTGTGCTGGAAGTTGGCACTTGTGTAATATGCATGTACAGTACTTGCATTTTCAGCCATGATTGGCTTCAGGCTTTGTGATGTCACAAATATATGCAATGCAATGAGGACATAACTTATTTCATAGAGGAGCCCGTCCTCCTACAACAGTATAGGTTTATCTATCATGGAGAGTGTTTCAAAAGAGCTATATGATGGTGTCAGAAGCCACCATCTATTAATATTATGCAATTATTGTAATAAACATATAATGTGCTGATTTGCAGAATTTTAAGTGTGACCTGTAAGTGTTTCCATCCTATCCAACAGAGATGTTTCTGTTTACAGAGAAGTGATTGGATCATTTTACATAAATCCATAAAATGAATGACTACTGCTTTCACAGTGATGTATTCACTGGGTATGTGGTATTGTTATTACAAGTCCATGTTTGTTTGTTGTTGTGTTTTTTGTCAGTTATTCAAAATATATATAATCATGGGAGGTTTTTTTTTCCAAGTGCAACCCCAAACACACATAATACACAAACGCCTCATGTTAGTTGTCTACAGAGTGTTGTTTTCTAATGATAATAGTTATGTTGATGTGCTGCTGCTTACACTGAACTGAGTTACCAAATACTGATCACATGAGGGTTTAAATGGGCCAATATGTATATGCTTGTGCTGTCAAATGAAACACAGTTACAATTAAATTTGGCAAACGTATGTTTCATACTGTATTATTGTTAGTGTTTGTTTTGGTATAAATCACTTAGTAACGTTGCTATTGAGATGTTATTTACAAATAAACTTTATTATTACGTATTTAAAATACTTTTTTTTTTTTTAATTACAGCCTTGTACTTGTTAATAATAAAATAGTGAATTGTACTGTAATCAGAGTTTGGTCCGTGGAGCTGACAGCGACGCTACTCTGGTCACGTGGTTGGTTTTTTTTTACACTTTTGTAAACAACATGGCGATTCGCTGACTAGCCCTGTTAGCGGACTTATGAAACACTGTGCTGTCAAAGCGTCAGTTGTTTTTTTTTACGTGTGGTAAACGTCAGCGTTACATGTTAAACCTACAGAGGTAACACAACGGGCATATTGTTAATCTCGCCCCGAGACGACAAAGAAACGGACCGACGAGCTGTCAGGACTGTCTGACAGCCAGACGGTAATATTAACGTCGTTAGCATTGTTAGCTCAACAAAAACAACCTCTGCATCTCGAGCATGATGAGCTAAGGTGCAGTAGTACAGTATTTGCGCTTACAGACTGTAGTTTACAGAACAAGTAGTTTGTCAACATGTCGAAGTGGAAGTGCTAACTTGTATCTCGCGTAAATAGCCTGAAATTGTTGTCAAATTAGCTTGTGCAGAGCTTTGTTTTTTTGCCATTTCCCCTCTGTTTATCCATCAACACCCACCCTATATCTCTAATAGTTTTCCCCCAGTTAGATACCAAACTGTTATTTTCTATGTGTTTTCCCTGCCAGGCCCTCTTCAGTCTATGGGCTCTCAGTCCAGTTCTGGGATGTCTGGTGGAAGGGGCTCTTCCAGTGGCAACCCAGCTGAGCAGCCTGAAGCAGAAGAACCAAACCAGAGCAGCAGCAGCAGCAGCAGCAGCAGCCGAGGCCGCAGGACGGCTGACAGGCAGCAAGGAGACAGACAGCCAGCATCAGAGGAGGACGTTGACTTAGCTGAAGTGCTGGCTTACCTACTGAGGAGGTAACTGTAGTTTTAAACACACTGACAGTAACACAAGACATGAAAATGTTGTGCAGTTTGTTGTTTAACTGGACAAATGTTGATTACATGGCCAGTAGGCTACAAGGAAATACCAGGAAAATAAAATGTAAACTTTAGCACTTAGTAACTGATTCTTAAATTGATTAGTACACCTATTTATTATCTACTGATGGCCATAAATTGGTGATATCTAAACATTTGTTTGGTGCTGTAGATCTTTAAAATATGCAACATTTTACAGAGGGAAGGAAAGTAACACTTGCTGCTATGAAGGTGACTTTGTATTGCTCAGTTTACCAGACAATTTAGAAATAAAAAAAAATGTTTTTTTTTACCTCTCTGTTAAGTGAGCAAATAATTGAAACACATCATATTACATTCCTATGCTGGTACAGCTTAGTGGCGTTTGGGAAATTCCCATTCCAGTTTGATTTTAATGCAGTTAAAGAGACTTCTGAATATTTCCTCTGTTACCAACCACTTCCAAAAACAGTAGAGGGGCCTCTAGTAATAACACAGCAGAGGAGTCAGAGTTGAAATAGAAAAGTAGCACTCTGGCTTCTCACTTCAGTTAGCTTTGAACGACCCTGGAGCGAGCCACGAGAAACAGTACTAAACTGTAAACGTGCAGACTAGTGTCTGACAACTGGGCATATATATATATACTCTTTATGTTGCACACATCACTGTTGAGATTTAAATACATTTGATATTTTGTCCCAACCTGAATTGATTGGTTGTTAAAGTGACGCATTTGTGCAGGGGCCAGGTCAGACTGGTCCATGGCAGTGGAGCCACGGGGCTACAGCTGGTCCAGTCGTACTCTGACTCTGACGAGGAGAGCGATGGAGCCTGGGAGGGTCGACTGGGTGACCGCTACAATCCACCAGGTAAGCTGCTGACACAAATAATTGAATCAGAAAGTATTCTTTGTATGTAACATGTTTGTTGTCAGGTATAAACTCACACTGAGACTTTTTTGTTGGTATCTTTCCAGTGGACACCCAACCTGACACAAACGAGGTTGACCGCAGTGAGATCCGAACTCAGATCCTGCTGGCCACTGCCTCCTCTACCCTGAAAAGGCGACACAGTTTCACCCACATGCTGTCAGAGGTCAGACCACAAAGATACAAACTAAAAACCAGCAGTCGTACTGGAGTCCAGCCTTAGAGTGCAACTGGCAAATATGAAAGAAGCATGAATTAACATCATGAGGATTGGATTTCAAAAGTTTTATTTACAGTTTTGAAATAAGAAAGAGTTCTACTTTTACCAGTTTGTCTAAAGATTTAATCACTTATTTGTGTTGGACAGACAGTAAATGTGGACCGGCCTCATCATTATTTTGTGCTTTGTGCTTAGAGAGAACAAGGCAGGTGTAGAGGCTCCAGTTTTTCCCATGGAGAGTGCAGTCGTATCCGCACACAGTAAGTGTTATTAAAGCTTTATAAACTTTCATTTTACAACTAATTACCAATGTCACAGAGAAAAAATCAATTAGTTCAAGTGAGAAAACTCATTTAATTTGTATTTTACGAGTGTGATTGCTGTTAGTTTTTTTGAAACGCTACAATACACCAGACATGATGTTTACAAGAGGACTCACGCTGCTGTCTGTCGCATGATACTGACCCTTGTGTTCCTTCACAGTTTCCTGCCAAACTATGTATCCCACAAGGATACATACCAGCAGAAAGCCTTCTGTGGAGTGTACAGTGAGGATGGCAACATGTTCCTCTCTGCCTGCCAAGGTAAATAACCTGATATCCAACATGAGAAACCTGAGGAACTAAATCAGATCTAAAAATGATTTTTTTGAGTTTGTTTTAAACTATTCAGACTACCAAATTATTAGGTCCATTTACGTATAGTCATGTACAGAATGGGGTCAGTTACAGAAAAGTTTCGTTAACTTCCTGACATCAAACTAGTGTAGAACAAACTACATAGAAACACATTTGCCACATCTGTTCACATCATATTCCTCCATTTTCCTTTGTGTTTTCCTTGAAATGTCACCTCTTCTTTAAGCTAAGTTGCTGTTTTGTAAAAAAAGACAATACAAGCCATGGACAACAGGTCTTCACCAGACACCACAGCAACTGTCCCTGTCATTTGATACCAGCCACCCATTATTTGATCACAGTTTTGATAGTGATATTGAAGCAAACACTGAATGTGGAGCAAAGTACTGGTCATGAGGGTTTGTCAGTGGTCCCTAAACTATTTAAAAATGTACATTAAATACATGCAAAAGACAAAAAAAGTGTGATTGTTATGATAACATGACAACAAGGAATATTTAAATTTGCTAGATAAATACTTTATATCCTATATCATATATAAAATAAGTCCTAAGCTATGATTCAATTTTTACTTTAACTTCTTTTGGTTTTTTTCTGTCGCTCACTACAGATCAGAACATCCGGTTGTACAACACCAGCAGGGGACGCTTTCAGCTACGGCAAACAGTGAAGGCGCGAGATGTTGGTTGGAGTGTGCTGGACGTGTGCTTCACCCCAGACGCACAGCATGTGCTCTACTCCAGCTGGTCTGACTACAGTAAGGCTACGGGTCTGTTAGATACCGTATGATGTCATGAGTCCACAGAGCCAATCGTTGTGTTGTCGATTGTTTTGCTTTTCAAGTGTCGTCGCTCGGACAGCTAACTTTTCCTCAAGAACCATACGTGTTACCCATGTTTGACTTTCAATCATGTCGTAGTAACATCAAAACAAATCAGACAGTATCCTTTATAACTCTACCTTTTTATAATTTACCGTTTGTGATTGGAAGACACGCTAAATGCGACAATATATCTTATTCTACCCATAAATCTTTGTGTTTTGGGCTTGTTTGTATTCTCTTGCCTATTCGAAGTCACCAAATTTACATTATTTATATAGCTAAACAGTCCAAAACAACAGCTTTGCAATGAATCCCACCTGAACATAAACCTATGAAACAAATCCTAAGGAAATACTTGGCACAAGTCTTTTTAATGTTTACCATTAGGACTATTGTGTTTTACCAGCAGTACTTATATGTTCTGTCTGTCTCTGTGTCTTCCTCACAGTTCATTTGTGCAGTATAGATGGAGACAGCGAAAACCACACTGCCCTGGACCTCAAGTTAGTGTTTCCCCTCATAGTAACTTATAACATTACGGAGCAGGTAATCAATCATTCCCTACCAGCCACCCCCCCTTCATTACCACCTGGATGAATGATGCTGTCAGAACTTGTCACCTCAACATCCATCCTCTCATTCCATGTGTTATACTTTGTTAATTGCTGAGATCATTAAGGCCCATTTCAACAAAGCACTACCATCAAACTCACAGTCCCTCGAACCATAATGTTGTTTAAGAGGTGATGCGTGCCTCTGTCAAGTTTTTTTGGGGGGTGGAATAGATAGTGTAGTTGTAACTCAATAACTGTGCTGTTGCTGCGGTGTCAACCTGCTTGTGTGTGTGTGTGTGCTGTTGTGCTTTGTAGTCCAGATGAGAGGAGGTTCTGTGTGTTTTCGCTGGCTGCATCCACAGATGGCAAAGAGATCCTGGGAGGGTGAGTACAATTTGCTTTTATGTTTCAAGGCAGTGACAGAGAGAGCTGAGAGCAGGTCTGAAGTTTCTTTCAGAAATGTAAATTCAAGCAGCTCTTCTTGTTCTGACAGCTGTCTGCTCAAAGTGGAAGTTGAATACACTTTTTTTTTCTTATAGCCAGTGCTATGAATACCTTAATTATGAACAACGAGTACCTCATATAAAGCACACTCTGTCCAGGCAGATGAGTAGCATTAAACCACTTCATTTGAATTTGTCTCCTTTTAGAGCGAATGACGGCTGCCTTTACGTTTTTGATCTCGAGCAGAATAAGCGAACGTTGAAGGTAAATGTGTGTGTGTGAGTGGATTTTGCTGTTTTTTGTTTTTCCTGTACTGTGTGTACCTGAACCTGAGTCGCACTCACCTCTGTCTGCTTGTGCCTCATCCTGCGGCCAAGGTGAGCCGGACATTAGCGGACACCGAAAGTCCGCCGGCTCACATAAAGTTTAACACCACCCTGCTGCTGTCTGTAACGTAGCAGCAGAGAGTCAAGCTCCACCCTGCGGTGTCACAGGGGGGTTAAACCCACCTCTCTACTCCACCCACAACCACCCTCCCTTTTGCTTAGAGTCAGTAGCTGACCTCTACCATCTGCTTCATCACTGTCTTGTGTTCTTTCTCATTCTGTCCATCCCTTACCTCTGTGTTGGTGTGTTTGTGCTTTATCTCTGAAATTCTTCCTTTTGCCCGATTATGCTTCAAATATGAGGCCGGACAATATTTTTCATATTCTTCAAAAAGAAAAAAAACATGAAAAGACAAAACCAACAATGAACTGAACCTACTGACAAGTACCAATCTGTAGAGCCAAAGTCTGATATACAGTAGTTTATTCTTCTATATTACCATGAACACACACTGTAGTTTTATTTTAAGTCAGTGTCACACACACCATCCTGCTGCTGGGAACACTTGCTGCTGTGCCAAATTCATGGGTGAAAATAGTCCCCAACTAAAGCACTGTCACATTACCTTGCCTAATGTTTACTAACAAATGCCCAGCTGTTTAAGGAAATTACTAAACCGTTTCAGAAAATGAAACTATAACTGTGACCATTTTTAATGTACATCTTCACTGCAGACAGGACAGAGAAGTCAGCTGTTCATCTGCTGCATAGAACTTTATTTATGCCTCATGAATCCTATTAATGTTCTACACTGCACTCTACACAGACATGCACAAGTACACAGAGAAACACATTTTCACACAAGCATGTTTATTACACACTGCCTCGCACACGCTCACTGGCGTGCACGCCCTCCACTCTTTTCCTTCTGCGTCTCTCCCCCATCAGATCGATGCCCACGAGGACGACGTGAATGCAGTGGCGTTCGCCGACAGCTCGTCCCAGCTGCTCTTCTCTGGCAGCGACGATGCGCTGTGCAAGGTGTGGGACAGACGGACGCTGCGGGAAGACAGACCGCAGCCTGTCGGACAGCTGGCCGGCCACCGTGATGGCATCACCTTCATCCACAGCAAGGTGGGGGAGGGGAGAAGAAGAGAGGAATACTGCGGGTGTTTTATCAATCTGTCAATGAAAAGTGCCCTCAGTGCTCATCACGGATAGTAGAGTTTGACTGATGAGCGAGGATTAGACGTTTCAGAAAGTTGATCGATTTAAATGTGCGATTAAAGTATCTCATCAGCAGCCATATCTCCTGCTGTAGTGCTCTGTAGTTCCTTTAGTTATTAATGTCACTATTTCCTTCTTAAAATCTAATCATCTTCACTCGTGTCATGATTGTGCCAGGGTGATGCACGCTATCTGATCAGCAACTCGAAGGACCAGTCCATCAAGCTCTGGGACGTCAGGAAGTTCTCGCCGAAAGAGGGGCTGGCAGCCTCACGTCTGGCTGTCACCCAGCAGAACTGGGATTACCGCTGGCAGCAGGTTCCCCAGAGAGGTGAGGAAGGGAGAGAAGGAAGCACTTGATGAAGGAGGGGAGAAGGGCAAGAGAAGGACAAGAGAAGGAGAGGTCACATGCAAGGATTAAAAAAAGGAGGAAATTATAGATGAAGCAAGTTTAAAAAAGTAGGGAGAGAGGACCAATGACAGAGAGGTGAAACGTTAGAGTGTGTGTTGAGAGGAAGGGGATATGATAGTATTAAAGCCATGGACGGCAAAGATGAGTGATTACTATCACATGTCAAAGAGGAGGAAAGATGAAGGATAGGAGCTCAGATAATGAGATGTAGCAAGGAGAAAGAGGGTGGGGGGGGGTTTAGCTAGATCAGTTATATGATTACTTTCAGAGATTGAAAAAGGTATAAAAGTCTAAAAAATACTTGCAAGGTGTTTGTTGCAAAGATGTGTGTTTCTTAACATTTTCAGCCCTGAAGAGACACAAGTTGACAGGCGACACCTCGGTGATGACCTACCGCGGTCACGGCGTTCTGCACACCCTCATCCGCTGCCGTTTCTCTCCAGAGTTCAGCACAGGGCAGAGGTTCATCTACTCTGGCTGCTCCACTGGCAAAATCATCAGTGGGTCTCACCGTGTGTGCCTGTGTGTGCCTGTGTGTGCCTGTGTGTGCCTGTGTGTGTGTGTGTGTGTGTGTGTGTGTGTGTGTGTGTGTGCCTGTGTGTGTGTGTGTGTGTGTGTGTTAATCCAACAACTCTTTGAGTTTTACGTGTATAAGTTGGATGTTGCTGCATCCATCTTCACAATTTACTGTATGTCCTGTATCTTCCACCAAGTGTGTCAGTCATTGTCAACTCTCCGTGTGTCTGCACAGTTTACGACGTACTGACGGGCACTGTGGTCACGAGACTGTCAGGTCATGACGCGTGTGTGAGAGACGTCAGTTGGCACCCGTATGAGGACAACATCATCAGCAGCTCTGTGAGTGCAAACTGTGCAGTTGGAGATAAAATGAAATTTTGTGATAAGAAATATTAAATTCATTCTGAAGATAACACTTCAGACAGAAAGGATTGAATAGAGCAGCATTAAATGAGACAGAAACAGTAAGTAGTCAGATTATTGCATTAAATTGCACTTTTTATCAGTTTCTATCCTAGCTGTAGAGGATATTTCTCTTTTTTTGGACAGCAACATTTTCTTATGGGCTACTGTTGAGTGAAGTTATCAAGGTTATTCCCCATCGTCATAAAGGCAGAAATGTCACATTTTCTATATATTTTTTAAAGGCTGTTACATAGTTTCTTGTTTAGAGAAGTGTAAAGTGATCTTGTCTAAATGTATTTGTTGTTAGGTAAAGTTTGGTCTATACCTGCTCTTCAATATGTTCAGATAAATTCAGATCAGTGCTATTGTGGGAAAAAAAAAAAAACAGGAAAAATACTGTGTCACATTTTTACCGCTCCTCCTCTTACCTTTATTTTTTCCACAGTGGGACGGAGCCGTTCGAATGTGGGAGCACAGACAAACCCATCCTCTAGAGGAGGAGAGAGAGAGAGGGAGAGAGACTGACAGACAGACAGCAGGAGAAAAGCCTTGAGATGAAGAGAGAGACAGAGGAAGTGACATCATCACAGATGGCGAGGGAGTGGAGGGGGCTGAAACCAGCCCTAATGGATGAAGTCAATAAGCTCACAAAGACACTTAAATATTTTTTAAATTCAATGCTGGATATTAATGATTACAATTATAGCGTGATTGTGATGTGTTCATTCGGAAGGCATTGTAGCTTTACATTGTCAAATGCAGATTAGAGCACTTTGGGATTGCTTACATTTTGTTTGTTTTTTCCCCCCCACATTGTCTTGCGCAAAACAAACAGGCCAAAGCTTTTGAATTTGGCCTGCAAGACTTCATGTGAAATGTGCTGAAGCTCAAAAACGCACTCACTTAATGAACTATTAAAATTTAATGGTAAGTTAGTTAAAATAAATCAAATGTTGGATACTGCAGGGAGACACTGACGATGATAATTCTGTATAAATGTATAATATTTTAATGGTATGCGCTTTCAGGGAGTGTTTAGGTAGTTATCAGCGTGCTGATTTGGCATCAGCTTTGACTTTCCTGGAATAAGTAATATCAACTGTGTCCCATTTCAGGGGGCCGTCACATTCAAAGTCCACATTTAGAGAACAAATGTATTCTAATAATCCAGTACAGTAGTAGGTTTGTCAGCTGTTTTAAATCACAACTAGCTTTCCTGAGTTTACCATCTGTCCAACACATTCAAAGACAATCCCTGAATTTAACCACAGTAATGGCCTGAGGTCTTATAGTCGATTTAAAAAAAAAAAAAGAAAGAAAAAAAAAAAAAAAGTAATTTTATTACCCAATATAAACCTGTGATCTGTTCAAATGATTCGAATGTGTGTGATAAAATATGTCAAGGTCAGAACTTGGTGAAGGGACAGAGAATGTGTATGTATGTGTGTGTGTGTCTGTGTGTGTGTGTGTGTGTGGATAAAACCTGCACACTGATCTGTTTATGCAATTTTCAGATGTTTATATCAAAGTCCATATTTCCCTCCCCCAGACCGTTGTTTTACAGTAACAATAAAACTCTTCTTCAAATGTATCTCAGTAAACGGGAGCGTTTTACTTATTATTGTGAAGTCGACTTTAAAGTGAGTCAAATTCATATCTAGTTTACTGTGACGCTCCTCAAAAATGTTGCTGCACTGAACAAATGATCACAAAACTCAGTGATAATCCGTTTTTATTAGATTGTCCTTGTTTCATTAATACAACTGCCACAAGATCCTTTACTTTAGTAAAAGTACCTATAGAGCAATGTTCATTTATGAAAAAGCCTACTTAAGTAAAGTACAAAAGTATTATTAGCGACATCATTAGCTTATTATTACTGAAGTGTCAGTGTGTAAACAACCTGTTACTGTTGTAGCAACTGGAGGTGGAGATAGATTCAACTACTTTATATACCCAACCTAGGGCTCGGGCCCCTCCAAAGGGTTCTCCGGATAAATCTGAGGGGTCATGAGATGATTAATGGGAGAAGAAAGAAGAAAAAACTTCTGATACACAAATCCGTTTTCAGTTTTCATACTTTTTCTCCAAACTTTTATTATTGCTGAAATATTGCATTATTTGAACATTTATTGAAATGAAACCATGTGAGACGTTTAGAGGTAAAAATCACTATTTGGTGGAGCTGTTAACAACTCATAAACATCTGAAATGTGACCCGACTACACACTGATTTATGTAAAAAAAAAAAGTTATATCATCTAATGTGTCAAATCGTCATCTAAAAAAAGTCAATGTAGTGGAGTAGAAAGTAGAGTATTTCCTCAAAACTGTAGTTAAGTGCAGTACTGGAGTACTTAGCTTCCACCGCTGCCAGTAGCACACACAGAGACAACTTTTAATTAGCTGCTACAGGAACCAAAGTCACTTGAGGGTCATTGTAATGGCAGCAATGCAGTAAGAGCTCTAAAATTAGACCACAATTCTCTGGCATGTCTGGTTTCGTTTACACTTTATTGTCCCTGCTCACAAATGTGATGCTCAAAAAGAAGAAAAAGAAAGGATACAAAAAAGACAGGGCAGAAGAAAATAAAGATACTGCCATTATTACTGCTTGTAGTATATACTGGTGTATGGTCTCTATTTGGGAATGTACCGTATATTAGTAGAAGAGCTGGATGTGCTGGTTTGTGAGAATAGTACCAGTATGTTTTATTAAGCATGAATCCCATGGAAAGATTAAAATGTACTCAACTTGGCTCTGGGGGGGTTACGAGGCTCTGGCCCGGAGAGGAGAGCTGAGTCTGGAAATAAAAAGATTGAAAGTGCTGCGAGAGAAAAAAAAAAACGCAGCTGTTCATGGCGCCAAATGGAGGCTGGCAACAGTTTATAAGTTAAATTAGTTTTGGCTCCAACAGCTGATTCTAAGTGTGGAGAGAACCAAACAAGGAACCAGTTATCCGTTTACTGTCAGAATAGTAGATTCAGTCCGTGATTTGTTTTTTTTCATTTTGAGCTCATTTTACAAGCCACGGATTCAGTTTTTGGATCAACAGCTGTCTTCTTACAGGATTTAGTGTTGGATCATCAGAATAATGGCTTTGAGTTACAGCAACAGCCAGTATCATGCGTTTCGGAAGGGGGGGGAGGGCTTTTCAGGTTAAAGGGGACAGGGGGGGGGGGGGGGGGGGTTGTATTTTTATAAACCATGTGCTCTCCTGCCAGCCTGGCAGTGATAAAGTAGAAAGTCTCCCAGATGGAGCTGGTGTGACTTTCACAGACAAAAGGAAGTGAGGCAAACCTCCTACCTCAGGACTGTAATTGTAACACAAAGAGGAAAGAAGAGGGGATAAGTTGTCAGAACTGAACAAAAAGTATCACCAAGAGAGAGAGAGAGGGGGGAGAAGAGAAAATGGATCTAAAGAATGAAAACTCATCAAATGGCTGGACAGCAGACATCAATTTGGAGAAGTTACACAAGATGGCTGCAGAGCTGATAGTGCCTGGAAGATTCCTCCTCAGATGTCTGGATGGCGTTCTGGTGTTAGTGACAAACCTAATGGCCAGAATCTTATCAAGCAACCCGGTCAGACGACATTTCCACCTGGTGCTGTCTGGTGTTGTTCTGTTTGGGCCTGTGCTGAGTCTCTGGGTGCCGAAGTACAGCATCTTTGCCAACAGAAACCACTACCTGTACAGGTGAGAGCCGTGTGTATTTGTTTCTGCTTTTCAAATTAAAAATGTAAAAAATATAGTTTTTCAAATCACACTTAAATGCCGAGATTATAGTTTTGCAAGATTTTTCTGGCAGTTCACAAATGAGTCAAATGTTCTTCACCAGTTGCCGATATCTCCTCTCACAGATCTGACATCAGCCTACTTATAAAGAGTTTCTAAATTAATTAATTATTAGTAAAAAATGCCAGTGTAGTAAATATTTTATCACTGCTTTACAGACTGTAAGCTCAAGAATCTAGTGAAGGACTCTTTAACATGCAGCCATCTGCTGGCGAGACATTCATTAGAAACTCTTATTTTAACTCTGGTGGAGATGCCAAATATGCTGATGTACAGTTTGCGTGAAAAGTGTCTAAAACGATGCATAAGACCTATTAATATGTAGTCTATTAATAAAGGTCTTAACAGTCCATCAGGTTGACAATTATAAATGTGAGTATATCATTACTGAGCGATGTTTTGCAGCCTGCCCAAGTGTACATTTGAACAGATAGAAGTAAGTTAATACAGGTTTATATGTATTCTGGCTGCTCGTGAGGCTACGTGCTCAGATTGTTTTTTGCAAGGTTACTCAATGCTTTATGATCTCATTAGGAGGAAGCCATTAGCCAGGCATCATTCATCCTTTGGCAACACCTTTGAGTCTGTTTTGCATATCACATACGTACCCAGTGAACTTGTACTTAACCTCGACTATAACAAATCAACACCCCGCTGTCTTTGCGGCGTGTAACGACAGCGCAGGGGTCTGGATATAAATGAGAGGGACATACTGTATGAATTGTGTGGTTTTATCTTGTGATATTGACAACTTTCCACAGTGACTGTTTGTGTTACACTGATCCTCTCACAGGAAGTTCCTTAAATCCACTTGGGGTTGGACCTGCGTCTTCACAGCTTCCTTCATCCTCCTCCTCTCCCTCTCAGCCCGTCACTCCATATCTCTCTGCCTCCGCCACCTCTCTCGGATAGGTGTTGCGGGGCTGCTCTGGTGGGGCTGTCAACGCCTCCTGACTCTGCTGGAGGATGCAGCGGGGACTTGTTATGAAGCCATGGCCCCTGCTCAGGACACTCAGAGCCCTGCTTCCTCAGGACAGCCGTTACTGCTCCTGCATGAAGGCCAGACTAAAGCCTCCTGCCTTAGAGCCAACATGTTGTGGAGAGGTTATGAAGTATCCCAGGACCTCCTTATCCTCTGCCTATGTTGCCTCCTGCTCGTCGAGGAATTGTCTGCGTTTGGACTTCGTCTAGTCCCAACAAAGCCCCCGCAGAGGCCCCCGGGAGCTCCGCTGAGGTTCGTCTTTCTCCTCTGTGTGGTTCTGCTCTCTGTGTGGACGTTTCTGCTACTTTGTCTCCTTGCCCACTTCCCCACATTTCCCTCCCAGCAGCTGGGAGGAGCTCTGGGCTACCTCACATGGAGAGGACTCTATCAGGGATTGTACAGACTCAAGACTAACTGGGGCTGTCCTGGTTTGCCAGGAGAAGGACTTCTGACCAGCACAGCCTATTATAAACATGCACAATAGTATGAAACACTGTTGTGAGCAGTATATGTTACCTGCAAACACCCTTAACAACACTATTGTTGAGACACTGCTAATTTATTAACTCAAATACACAGTTTACTTTCATTTGTAGGTCAGTCTAAAATTTCCATTCAGACAAAGTAAGCGGAGGCAGAGTTATGGGTCTCATGTTGCTTTATTTGGTAATCTAAACCAGAAAGTATGCAAATTAAGAAAATGGAAACAGTTTTGGCAGAACGGGTGTATCGTTACATGACAACAGTGTCATACAGCACTAGCTGTATCTTGTTTGAAAGCCTGTATTGCAGGAGATGAGCCTGGGAGTGTGCTGGAGCCAGCCTCAGTAGATGAGAGCTTTGCCGTCTCCTCTCGGCTTCTTAATCTTGTCATAGTTCTTGTTAATGATGTCAAACAGCACAGCCTGCAGACAGAGAAAGAGAAAATTAATGGAAAGAAAAAAACTGGGAGAGACACAAAAAGGTTAAGGCAGTAATCTATAAAAAAAAAAAAAAAGAAGAAGAAAAGAAAGAAAGACGACGCCCGGAGACACGATCGTGTTAAACAGCTCCTTTCATCATCACCTGTGCCGCCTTCTTTATTAACAGCATCAAACACAGGGGGGACAATAGCGAGAGGATAGAGACAAACAGTGATTAATGGACAGGAGATGGAGCTCCAATCAATTTAACACAAGTACAGCAATTAGTCTAATTACCCTCCTATTAGGAAGGAATGAATTCCATTTAGTCGCCGAGCCCGCTGCTGTGACATGGTATACATTTTATATATATATATAAACACGAGTGAGTTTATTACAAATACAGTGCATGATTACAGCAGATCGTAGTTTGAATGACGTGTATGCCGTGCAGATGCAGTCATTATCTAACATTAAACGACAGGGGAGAAAGTGTCTTACATATGTGTTGCGGATGTCCAGCACCACAAGGCGCAGCTCACAGTACTGATACTGGTCAAGCTCATGAACCAGCTGTCTGTAGTCTCCCTGCAGGAGAGGTACACAACACAAGCACAGGGTTTACATTAAAAAAAACCCACATACTATAAATATATATGTATTTGTGCAGAAGAGAACATTGTTATAGTTTTAGTTGTTATGACAATGTCAACAGCCTGCAGGTGACACAGAGTTAACTTCATACACATACATGTATTACAATGTAGTATTCTGATCAAGATATATGAAGATACTGACCACATGGGATTGTTTGGAGGCTTTGGCCACAGCATCACCTCTCTCATTGTAATATCTAACAAAGAGGAGAGAAAAATACTTGTCATCAACACTTCATCAGGATATATGACTATCTAGCCATCTTTAAAATAACAACTAAACTAAACTAAATGTCAAATTGTCTGATTCAGTTGTGACATCTATGAAATCTGGGAGAGCTATAAATGAATTTAATTAATTTATGTAAAAATGACTAATCTGAAAAGGTGCAATGTGTACCAATTAGCCAATTCATGTTCCACACTCCAAACCAACTGGGGGCAGCATATCACTGTTATATTACGCTACGCTACGTTAGCGCTAAATCAATAGTGCTCTGTTAGCTAGCAAACTAGATAACTAGGACTTTGACTAAGTATGATAGCAATATCAATTCAGTGCTAACGTTGAGCCAACTTTTGCTTGAATAAATCCAACCTAGAAGGTGAAGAACCACTTCTTCTTCCTCTCATGTTGGACTGAGGGTGGACTGGACACTACAGTGACTCACTTTCACCTCTCAAGGTAGAAAGTGGTATTACAAGACAGGATAGGACAGGGCTAACTGGTTAGCATGCTAACTTCAGTAGATGAAGGAAGGTTAATATGGCTGTCAGGTATGTATGGACTGCTACATCAGTGGTGATGATGGAGCTGGTTGGTGTGACTGCATCTTTTGTTTATCCTTTGAATTAAATTAAATAAAAGTCTGTAAATGAACTGCATTAGTGTTGGCTCTTACTTAGAAATCTGAGTTTGGAATCCCTCGATCTTGGTGCGCGTGTTGGTCAGCAGCTCAAACACTTTCTCCTGTTGGACAGAAACAAAGATATAAAATATATATGAGAAAAAAATGTCCAAACATCCTTTCAAGACATAGGACAAATGCTTAACCAAATGATCACCAGTTACCGACCTGTACAGCTACGCCAAAGTTGTTGCCATCCTCAATCTTTGGGATTTGAAGTTGCACCCACATGGACACCTGCAAGAAAGCATTATGAGTTTATTATTATCCTTTCATACTCGTGTTTACAGATATTAATAGTATTCAAATTTTGTAACAATGGTATATACACATTGGAAAAAAGGATGAACTAAAGAGAAAATAAGACTGACCGTGTTGAGCTTCTCCTTCAGTGTTTGGATCTGAGGCTTGACCTCCTGCAGGAGACTCTCCACTCGCTCGTTGCAGCAGATGGGACCACAGGGAGGCCCTGGAGGAAAAAAAAAAAAAGAACTGCCACTGCACAGGATCTTCATATAAATAATCGAATTTCCTTCACGTTTAATCTTTTCTCATCACCATTTCTGTCTCCCTTTTTTACCTGCATCTTCCTCGTCTTTATCGCCGTCCTTGTCCTTCTTCCCCTCCTTCTGCAACATAAGAACAGAAGGCAGCAGGTCAAAGAGTTTTCACTGCCGATTAATCTCTCAGACAGCTCACCCATATGCTTTTTTTTTTTTTTCCATCTGCCGAATTAAGGATGTCAAGTGTTGGATTTCCTTCCTCCATTTTGTTTTCTTTGAATAAGAGCTGTAGCCAGGTTCCAGCAGTCCCTGCTATTCGTACATGGCTCCTTAATGCAGTCCAACAGTGTCAAGTTGGTTCATGTTGTTGCATGAGTCCAAATATACTTCCAAACCATTTTTCCTCTCATAAAAGTCAATATATGGCCTAGTTACACTCTTTCCTCTGCCAAAATTAAGGGATACAATTATTTTTTTTAAATCATATTTTGTGTGAACATACAATTCATGGCAGCTTCTGGTGTCAATTCAGATTTGTGTTCAATTTGTTTAAAAGATCACAGGAAATAAAAGACCCCCTCTTTGCCAATTTGTAAAACAGACCTTGGAAATTGCAGTGATTGGTTGCCACGGTAACTAGGAACTCAGTTTCAGTGTTATGGCTTGATATTATATGAAACGCTAAATATAAACCCTTGGCTGAGGACCTCATTGGAGAGGTTTTATGCAGCACTCCTGAATAAACTCAAAAGGTTTGGGGAGAAAAAACCCCAAACATTTATATAATCTGGCGCTCGTGTTTTTAATTTTCCATTCAACCTCTTAAACCCTCTGGGGTGTTTTCTTAATTTAGAAATTTCCTCAACATGTAAAAACTACAAAATCTAATCTACAGTCAGTTATACAGAAGAAATGTCGTGACTGTGCTTATATTTGTTTGTACTTCTTCGAGCTGACAGTAACGTCTCTCCTACCTCCTCCTTCTTCTTGCGTTTGGCCTCCTCTTTAGCTGGGTCTGGTATTGGGATGTCTAGCGGAGCTCTCAAGGATGCCAAGTCATCGCAGCTGAATGATGTCTAAAGAGCAAAACAAAGCCAAAGTCATCCATATCCTGCTTTTTTTTCTGATTGAGCTTTCCAGGGATTTGCATACATGTCAAGAAACCCCAACAATATAGATATACTCAAAATCCCTTTAGAAATGACAGATTAGCTGTAACGGACCCCCAGGTGACCCTCAAGGACCCCCGTTTGGCTTATACGGACCTTCAGCAGCATCTGCAGCTCTTCAATCTTCTGAGGGAAAAAAACTGTGACCAGCTCTTCTGCCTGTTTTGTTTTTTGTTTAAAAGAAGACAAAAAAAAAAGTATTACTATCATCTAAGTTACATACTCAGTTTTGCTCAATGTAAATAATAATAATAACAGTAATAATAATAAATTCTAGAGATAAATGACCTCTTTGGTGAGCTTCTGGCTGAAGTCATCCACCTGGAAGGAAAAGATAATCTGATTATATGTCGTTTTTTAATGTACCCAGTTCAGAACAGACAACTCCTATTAAAACACCTATTAACAGGCCGTGTGGCAGCTCATTAACTACCTGCTCACCTCATTTGACTCCTGCTACTGAACACCGGCTCACCTGAGAGTCTAACTCGTATATACACCAGGTAGGTGCATGAGAGAAAACAGGCTAAAAAAAAACACGTTTAAAATCAAGCCAGCAGCAGATAGTCCTACTCACCTGTTTCTTCGACGCGAGGCGAATATCAACAGCAGCCATTTCGTTTCTGCAGATGCAAATTATTTATTTAAGTTTATTCAAGAGTTTTTAAACCTTTAAAGAATAAAAAAAGTCAGAAAGAAGAAATAATATCTATGATAAACTATAAACTTAAATGCTGAGCAAGACACGGGGGGAAATACTCACAGTTACTCAGCATAAAAAGTGAAAATGAAAGTAAAGCATTGTTCCGTACTTTCCACTTTATCGAGTGATCCTGTTGCATTGTGGGGACTGTAGTTTTTATTTTTGTTTTTTTTAGGAAAGTCGGGTTTTTTTCATAAGAAGAGTCACTGACGGGGAACATAAAACACAGTATCACTGTAATGATCATATTTATATGCAGTCTACGGTAATGACATGTTATTACTGTTGTTGTCAAATCAATGATCTTGATCAGAATAAAATGGTACGGAATCCTACTGGGGACAAAAAACAATCACCTTAAAACTTAACAGTTCTTTTATTATCATCAATAAAGTCAGTGTCAAAAGCTCGAGTATAAGTGTAGACAAACACCTGTTTTCCACTGATTATTATGATTAATTAGCTCTTTAGCAACAAAACAATCCATAAGCCCCTGACCAGGTTATCAAATGTATTCACTGGTTATTATTAACATTTTGTAAATGAAGCCGCTCCCATAAGACATCACAAATAATACAGTTTAATCCTGTAAATTGTGACTCCACTAGATGGTGCTGCTGTTTTTGGTGAAGTGATGTGTGACAAACTACAGGGAAATACAGTAAAACATTATTAGTAATGCTTGGGTAAAATTATAAGAATGTATGTCATCTGTTTGAGTTGTTCCTGCTAAATCACATGGTCCCAGCAGCAGGAAAGATCCAAAAACCTGAGGCCAAAGTGTGTCTACGCTTATTGCCACCAGTGTTCCAGGTATCTGCCGTCATACAGCGTCACGACAGGCTCTTTCATCAGGAGCTGTGTGGACAAACCTGGGTCGACCCAGTGAGGGTAAAACATAAAACAAATACAGGATCCTGACTGAAAGGACACCAGAGCCTCCCATTGTAAACAACCGCCTGCAGTGCATGCTATCATATATCATAGCAGATTAACACTGTGTCAGGTAAACCCATCGTGTATGTTGACTCATTAATACATCGAGCGATAAACTCGATTGGTCCCATATTGAATATTGTGTTTACATAGTATAATACAGTAAGGGTTCACTCATCAGGCATGAGGTAGTATTCAAGGTTGGATCCAAAGAGCAAAGGGTGCACTTGTTTACCATGTGAACACCATCAGTTATTGATTCTGTGGTTTGATTGAGTGAGTGATTAAAACTTTGTAGTGTGTTCTTCATTTCAGAGGGCTTCTTGTGAAATAATGCGGACAAAGGTCACACACACACACACACGCACACGCACACACACGCACACACTCACAAAAGAAAACTTTGTGACTATGTCAATACATGATCTCATAATACTGTGTCCATCATCCTTCTCCACAGTTACACACTGGCCATTTTAACTGGATGAATAGTGACAGAATGAACATACTTATGTATAGTATATTTATTCTGTAGAGTCTCAGTCTCATCTCACAGAGAATAAGCTTTGTTTTATTATTATTATTATTATTATATTTATTATTATTTTAATATTAATTGTATAAGACCTTAATGGTTACAGCAAGCTGCAGTCTGGGTTAATAAAAATGAGTAATTTGAATTACGCATCACTCTGACCGAGAGGAGCTAAGAAAGCTTCTGTGCCCTTTGAAAATAGTTGAAGAATATTTGAACACTTTTAAAGAATAGGATCTGATAAAGAAACAAATTCAAATGCGATCCTTTAAAAACATATCAGGCTTCAAATCTGTCACATCTCCCTCAGCAGAATTAACCGACAGCTGATGGAAATGCATCTTTACACACTTTAAACAGCAGTTCAGGTCTATGATCTAGTAACAGAATGGCAGAAACACTGATTTAAATAAGTTTACAAATTGATCACCTGAATTATCGGACTGCTCTTGGAACCAAATGTGTTTTTCCTTCATTCGTGCCATTGAGATTGTTTTAGACTGTTTTTTTTAATGGTGGCCATTTACCTATAAAACCCAGGACGAGACTTAACATCAAATAGATAGATATGACTGGAAATCCACAGTGACCTTTAACAGACAAGTAAGATTTCCACCAGCCTCAACCGAGTCACAGCTTTTAATGGCTTCATTCAGAGTTTTGTTTTTGCCAATGGCTGTATATCTAAATGTTCCCTTTCATAACCATGGACTGCAGTTGTAGGCAGTTTGCATGTATGCATTCATTCATAGTGAATGTGTATATATATGTGTGTGCGTGTGCATATGTGTGTTGTCCATGTACTTTGGGAGTCTCTTTGTCTGCTGACACTGCAGGTCCTATCAGAGAACATGAGGCAGAAAGGCTGAAGTTTGACCACTCAGGCTAGATGTGTCTTTATCTGCTATCTGCATACATTCAACTGTCCAACCCCCGCCCCTTTACTTCCTCTCTCTCACATAGCTAATGTGTCTGTGCGTGTGCTTGTGTGTGTGTGTGTGTGTGTGAGAGAGAGAGAGAGAGAGAGAGAGAGAGAGGGACCCCTCCCCCAGTTCCCAGTGAAAGAAACATTAACAGGAAACTCACAATTTATATAACAGACACACCAACAGATTGGCTTGTAAAGTCAGAATAAAGAATAGAATTGCTGGTTTGTGTCTAAAGAGTCAAAACCTTCTCACTCACACGTAGGTTTATCAATGTTGTAAAAAGATACTGTAACTGCAGCAACAAGATTTACTAGAAAACCAGGAAGAGTGAGTGGTTTGAAATGTGAGCTCCAATATGCAGAAAATGATGTAACATGAAATCAAACATTGTGCAGGGCTAGACTTGAATTTCATCTGCTTGTAACGATTTTGAGCTGTTTTCTTAAACAAGAGCCAATCGATTATTAGAGGAAATACTCGGCAGATTGATAGATAATGAAAGCAGCTCTTGTTAAAGTGCTTTCCAACCTTTTTTGGCTTTTTTGGATGTCTTACATAAAGCAGTGAATATTCAGGTCACATTTCAGATGTCTAGGAGTTGTTAACAGCTCTACCAAATAGTGATTTTTCTATCTAAACTTCTCACGTGTTTGATAACCAGAAGACTGAAGTAACTATCTGTATATCTGTAAGCAGTAGAAACAACAGTAGCAGGTCAGAGGGGTCAAACCACTACTTTTACTGTAATACTTTAACTACATTGTGCTGCTAATACTTGTGTACTTTTACTTATGTAAATGATCTGAGTACTTCTTGCACTGCTGGTTTTACTATATAAACATTTCCTTCAACAACTGCAAGTCAAAAATTGGCATTTTCTTTATATATATGCCTATAAATGAATATAACGAATAGAAAAAAAACAGGTATTTAGCCATTTGTTGCAAAGAAAAGTCTTTATTCACACACATTTATTCTTTTGCTATTACCCACACTGAAATTATATAAATTATACTACATTTTACTAAACCATGTTCTTCTTCTTCTCTTTTGGGCTTTTACACCATATTATTTTCAGTTAAAATGCACACTGACATACTGCATGTGTGTTGCAATTCATTATTACAAATAGCCTACTAGGAAAACAAGTATCTGAAGTATCTAGAAAATAAAAAAAGCAATGACAAACATAATAAAATCACCAGACTTGCTGCCATGCTTTGAATCCTCTGTTTTATTTGTTGTATGTTATTTCTCACAGTTCAGCTGTTTTTTGTTTAGGAGGAGGGGGAGGAGGGGGATGAGGGGGAGGAGGGGGAGATTTCTATTTCCGAGCCACTACTCGTATTTCCGGGTTGCGCCTCCACGCTGGATTTGAGTGTTTGTGGCAAAGAGGAGCAGGAACTGTGGGAACTTACATCATCCAAGAGGAGCAGCCGGCCGCTCTGCAGGGAGAGAAAAACCCCTCAACAAACTGCAAGGACTACAGGATCTCAACACTGTTAAAAGCCTGCTCCTGCTGTGTTGTTGTAACTTCACGAAGCCGGTCGGACTCTCAGGGACAGTGTTGTTGCAGCAGGACATCATCCAGTCACATCAAGGTGCATCTGTGTTAATGTACACGTTGAGCAAAGTGCAAGGTCCCCTCAGAGCACAGATATGAGCTGTGAGCGGCTCTAGCTCGTCTCTTTACCTCTCCAGCTGCTCTTTTTACAACTTTTAATTATTATTATTTTATTTTTTTAAATAAGCTAGTTTTATTTTTTTTGGAACCGAAAATGTCGTGCCTTTTTCTGGGAGTTATACGAAGGTGAGTAATGTGATTTATTTATTTTTTTTAATTTATTTTTTAAATCGTGTTTTATGCTTCTTGAACACAACACTGACGGTGCATGGTGTTGCGTTTATGTTTTCAGATTATATAGAAAATACCCTGAAGGTGTCATTCCGAATATATTTCTGCCTGCTTGCAGTATACATACATACAAGCAACCACGTAGCCTGTTTTTCTATTGTATACACATATAAATGTGTCTAAAATAAATCAGGGACACATTTCTGTTTAATATGAACCATTTCTTTGTGAATTTTTTTTTTTACATGCAAAATGGGTTTCACAAAATAAGAACAAAATAAGACACAGTAAGAAGAGGAGTCACTAGAAAAAGCTTGCTCATGAAATCACCCACTGCTACATTGACTGATGCCAGAAACTAGTCAGACTTGATCTCGAGAGAAACTCCTCAGACTTTGTCTCAGGAGAAAATCTCAGATCAGATAGATGACTCATTTATTGTGTGATTTTTAAATGACGGTCATCAGTCTGCTTTCCTTCTCTTCATTACCTTTCCTCCACTCCAGGCTTTGTGGTGATACCACATCACACAGGGAATCTGAAGTAAATGTGAGCACTCAGTGGCAATGTGTGTGTGTGTGTGTGTGTGTGTTTTATTTTCTCATTAGGGAATGCATTTGAGTCTAGTGATAAGAAGCTCATGTTCTGTGCATCTTGTTTGTGTTTCTGCTTGAGAGATTGGTAAAAGTCTACTCTGTTTGCTTGAAGCATGTTCCGTGTATCTTCCCTCCTCCTCTCAGTGTACTCAGAGTAATGTGTGTGTGTGTGTGTGTGTGTGAGAGAGAGAGAGAGAGAGAGACTAACGTATGCAGCACGTATGCATGTTCTTAGTTATACTCATGTGTAGAGTTGGCTCTGAACAGGCTGTTGACCAGGATCAGGTGGGAGTGTAGGCGTCTGCCTGTGATGGCTGAAGATTGGCTCGCTGATTTTGGAGGTGTGTTTGAAGGAAAAGTAGTCCAGCTACATACTGTCGGGGAAATCACACGTAAAAAAAAAAGGTTGCCTTAAAACCACTGTTTCACTAAATGTATTTTGCCATGCTTGTGCTCATCAGGTATGGGGGATGGGGGAGGAGTAGGGAGACAAAGGAGTGAGGGGGATGGATGTGTGGGAGGGGGCATTGGGAGCAAAGTTCATCAGAGTCCAGAGTCTGCCCAGGATTTGTAGTTTTTGTTGCAGTTTGATGCAAAGAAGGACGAATAGAGGAGCAAATCTCACCCCGAGTTTCTTATTCGAATCGGCCAGCAAGTTTTCAATTAACAAACACTTCAGTTTAATTCATTTTAAAATTCAATCCGACTCATTAACTGCCCCAATTCTACTAACACTGGACATAATGTTCAGCACCATCCCAATGGTTACTGTAATTAGTGGCGTGACAGAGGGTGATTGGGAGCATAGGTAATTGATTTAGTGTTTGGGGCAAAGAGCATAAAGCACCACGGAGTTGATTTGAGGAGTTCATTGGTCCATCTAATATCTCAGATAAAGCTGACAAAATGTCTTTATTCTTTGTTCTACTGGTGTTAAAAGTCAACCTTTTTATCAGTCAAAAAGTCTAAAGTTTCCTCTAAATGAATACATTGGGGTTTTAACCATATAACTTTTTTTTCCCAAAGAGACTTTTTTTTTTTTCCCCTTTTCATACATGCACCTCATGGGTAATGATAAGGATAATGAGGTTCAGTGTCTTGCTCAGCTTTAACATGTGGACTGAAGAAGTGCGAGTTCAAATCTCCAACCCAGCCGCCCCTACGTTGCGGGTTAGTAATCCAAATCTCTGTAGAAATTGCAAAATTGGAGAAGCACTAGAAACAAAAGGACACTTTGAGCTGATCGACTGTCTCTAACTGTCTGTCAAGCCTGCGTTTTCAGCACAAACCTGTTTTGTCAAACTTGACTGCGTTTATGATTAATTGCTCCTGCATCAATAATTAAACGACCGGCCCTGTACTGATTACCTGTTCAGAGGGAGTTTGGTCCCTGAGGAAATTCGCATCTCTTTGCCTGCTTGCTGTCAAATTACACGTTATCAGCTTTTCTCTCTTTGAGCTCCTCAGCTTGTCTTGCCTTTCGTGCCCTTTGTACAATGCGGTTTATCTGCATGTGCATGATGTAGGTATAATGACACACTCAGTGCAGCCAATTGTGAGCTGCGTGCCAGCACTTAAAAGGACTGAAATGCATCGCTGTCTTTGAACAACCAAAGTGAAAGAGTGTGATTTGACTAGAGGTTGAATGTGGGTCAATTTATGGTTGAAACTACTTCTTAAAGCACTCAAGCTATAATGTTTATCTATAGATTTCATTTGAGCAACACAGAATATACATCTCTCGCATCACTCTGCAGAGGTCATCAGGGGTCATAATACAAAGCGCATACACATATTGTCCACTGTCCATTGTCCAACAATTGCTAGCAACAGACGGCAACACACACACACACACACACACACCGTCCTGTGTTGAAACAGCTTGTCGAGCTGCAGCTCTATGGCTCGTGTTTGTGAATATCATGCTGCTAACAAACAATAGGCCGGCCCCCTGCATACCTCTCTCTGTGGAGAAGTCTGTTTGAGGCTCTCGGGTTGCACTAACTGCCGCGGGGCTGCAAAGGCATCTCATTGTCACTACTGTCACATGTAAAGCACACGTCTCCAATATGAGGCCTTTTGTTGAATGTGTTTGTGGTGCCTCGTACTCCTCTATGGCCTTTTCAGAACTCCATCAGCATACACGGGTGTAAAAATAAATAAATAAATAAATGGGCATCAGCAGTGACTAAGAAATGGTACAAGTGGCAGATATTAAATTAGAATCTAATATGTTGCAGACTAACTTATCATAGTTCAGTAAATGATTATATTTGCAGAGAAATAAAGCTATTAAGCGTCTGAATTTGCATCTAAACCAATGAGGACTCTTCCCCCTGCGCTACACTCACTGGCCAGAGTCGGGTCATGCAGTTAATCTGCACTCATTCAGCATCCCATAAATGATTGAGTTAGATCAGACAGAAGTCTATGTATTCTCCAGTTGCTGTGAATAACGGTGTCAACATTAAATGATACATCACAGGACTGTCAGGCTGTCAAATGCTTTTTTTTTTCTTTTTGCATGTGTGTGTACCTGTATGCTGGTAACACCTCACGTAGACCTCACGTAGCAGGTAAATGTCTCTCCACAGTGAACTGGTTATCTGCTTTCTGTGAACGGTTATCTGTATTGTAGACGTATCAGTCAGTTCTGTGGAAGGTTACAACCAACCCAACCACAAGGCATTATAAATGTAAATTGCCTTACTGATCTGCTGCCGCTAAATGGTCATATTAAAGATTGTGTTCAGTGATTTGCCGTCCGGTCTCCTGTGACGGGTCAAAAAAAAAGAAAAGTTCTAGAATATTTCATGCTTTTTCTCTTTCAGGCAGGGATGTGTTGGGGCGAGTGTCGGGGTTCGGTCCCTGGCCTCCATCCCTTCGTTGCCTCCGGCGGTGGCAGAGTTTGTCAAGGGAGCAGTGGAGGAGTGCAAACCCAGCGGTGTACATGTGGTGACAGGAACGCCGGAGGAAACGGCAAACATCCTGGCAGGTCTGGAGAAGGACGGGATGGTCAAGAGGCTTCCCAAATATGATAACTGGTACAAGCTTTGCATTTTGATACTTGCATATAATTCATAGTTAGCTGTTTTGAGATTAGACACTATTAAAAGCTATGGGTCAGGCTTCACGGTGCCTAATTGACGTCCAACGTTCATCATTTTTCTGCATCTTGTTCTGTTTGGCAGTTGGCTGGCACGTACAGACCCGAAGGATGTGGCTCGGGTAGAGAGCAAGACAGTGATTGTGACCAAGAGCCAGAGGGACACCATCCCCATTCCTGCTGGAGGCGTGAAGAGTCAGCTGGGCAGCTGGATGAGCGAGTCAGACTGGCAGAAAGCCAGGGAGGAGCGTTTCCCCGGCTGCATGTCAGGTACGTTGTTTGAAATGAAACTGCTATTAAAAATTCTGAATATATTAGAAAGGAGTTTAAAGGAGTCAAAAATCATGTGGAAACTATTGCCACCAGCGAGACTAAAAATGGGTTGAAATAGGATCATCCTGGAGGTTCAATAAACTATTTTCTATTGTGTAACTTCAAGCCATAAAGAAAACATGATGCAGATGAGTCTGAGTCACCACTACAGTCACAAAACTCTGTAAAGAAGTCCAAGACATCTTTAGCCTAATATTTAATAGTCCTTGTTTTAGTTTATAAATGCGGCTATTTTAAGGATTTGGGGCCTGACAGTCCGTTGTTTATGCTTCTCTTTCTCCTCTCTGTAGGTCGGACCATGTATGTGATTCCCTTCAGTATGGGTCCAGTGGGCTCGACTCTGTCCAAATATGGTGTCCAGGTACTGACTGTTCACCACAACACTTCATACTAACAAGCTATGTATTAGGAATCAAATGTTTTAGAGTAGGAAGGTGTGTGTGTGTGTGTGCGTGCGCGTGTGCGATATTAGTCTTGTCTTTTTATGACTGTACTGTGTTATCATTGTTTTTTTTATATGTAAGCAGTGAGTCACTATATTGAATCTAACAGTGCTTGCTTTGTCAATATACATTACTAAAAATAGATTTTTATGGTTATTACTCACAGAAAGGCTTAAGTCAAAGAAAAGGGTAAATTTATATTTCGTGTGTCCTTCAAGGTGACAGACTCGCCGTACGTCGTGGCCAGCATGGGCATCATGACACGAATGGGAACACCTGTCCTGAATAAACTGGCTGAAGGAGTGGAGTTTGTCCGCTGTCAGCACTCTGTGGGACGACCTCTACCACTCAGAGGTACAAATTCCAAGAGTGGAATACATACTGCTATGTATGCATGTATGTATTTATTTATTTAGTTAGTTAATATTTTACAACTTCTCTTTCCTTCCTCTTTTCTCTCTGCAGCCCCTCTGGTTAACTCGTGGCCCTGTAACCCAGACAAAGTGCTGATATCTCACCTGCCCGACTCCAGGAAGATCATGTCCTTCGGCAGTGGCTATGGAGGAAACTCTCTCTTGGGGAAGAAGTGCTTCGCCCTCCGCATCGCCTCCCGCATTGCCAAGGATGAGGGCTGGCTGGCCGAGCACATGCTGGTGAGAACGGAGGGTGACACGTGATGCGTGATTTTGGCCTGTTAGAAATTCATTCTGGAGATTCAATGCTGGGAAAATAATACACACTTCCTGTCCAGGGACAGCAGATGTAAATTATCTTAACAAAATCTGATGCAAAACATCAATGTTTTAAATTTTCATTCACCTCTCTTCAGATCCTGGGTATCACCAACCCTCAGGGAGTGAAGCGTTATGTCGCGGCGGCGTTCCCCAGCGCTTGTGGTAAAACCAACTTGGCCATGATGAAACCAGCTCTGCCGGGCTGGAAGGTGGAGTGTGTGGGCGACGACATTGCGTGGATGAAGTTCGACAGCCAAGGTGAGGGGAAGGGTGACCCGCTCGGCTGCTCCATATGCAGTGTAATAAATCAGAACTCGCGTTTCTAACTCGTCCGTCTCTGCAGGCAAACTGAGAGCCATCAACCCGGAGAACGGTTTCTTCGGTGTGGCTCCGGGCACATCAGACAAGACCAACCCCTACGCCATGGCGACCATTGCCAAAAACACTGTGTTCACAAATGTCGGTGAGACCAGTGATGGTGGCGTGTGGTGGGAGGGTCTTAACCCCCCTCCAGCTGGCGTCACACTCACAGACTGGCACGGCAAAACCTGGAAGCACGGTAATGTGTAATACATCCGTCTTATAAATGTCCTGATAGACTAGAGAGGCGAATGATTAGTTCTGACTTTAAAGGCACTATTTAACATTAATGAACATTCAGCAGGTCAGTGGTGGCCATCTAGTGGTGCGTTTTAGTAATTATTATAATAATAATATTAATAATTGTGTTACTAACTCGCTGTTTCCTCTTTGTAAACAGGAAGCTCGACTCCATGTGCCCACCCCAACTCCCGCTTCTGTGCGCCGGCGGCTCAGTGTCCCATCATCGACCCCCAGTGGGAGAGCGAGGAGGGCGTTCCCATCGACGCCATCATCTTCGGTGGCAGGAGGCCAGAAGGTTGGTGCTTCTCTCCCCCGTTGGTATAAACATCTAAAGATTTAATCCAAATAGACACAGACACTATTTGATAAACAAGACATTTTCACTTAGATTTTAACATTCATGTGTTTTCTTGGGCATTTTGCATTTAGTTGATAGTGATGTTTGAATGCAGACATGAATCATGGGAATACAGAGAGAGGGAGATGGGATACGGCATGGAAGACACAATGTAGCTACTTTGTAATGAAATAATGGAGCAGTATACCGCGCATGGCCTGCTTCAGGCTGCACAATGCTTGTGTTGTCTTTCACATTTTGTGTGTCAACGCGATACAAGAAGACAGCAAGTAGTTGTGCACTAAATGTGATAAAATGTTGACATTTTTAGGAGTTCCTCTGGTCTACGAGTCTTTCAACTGGCAACACGGGGTGTTTGTTGGAGCCGCAATGAGGTCTGAGGCCACAGCAGCTGCTGAGCATCAAGGTACACACACACACACACACACACACACACACACACACACACACACACACCTACACGTGGTTTTCATATGGTTTCAATTCCTGTGACTCAATTTGCACTGATTTACAAACTTGAAAAAGACTTTGTTTTATGGTTGATTGTCTTTTTTTCTCAAATTGAATTTTTCAAGTTTGTAGATGTTTAGTTTATAACATGTCATACATCAGACTCGTTATCAGAATTACAAAGTGTTATATTATATTTATATTATTATATATTATATTTTCTTCCAGGCAAGGTGATTATGCACGACCCCTTTGCCATGCGGCCGTTCTTCGGCTACAACTTTGGCGACTACCTCGCTCACTGGCTGAGCATGGAGAGCCGAAAGGCCCCCACTCATCTGCCCAAGATCTTCCACGTCAACTGGTTCAGAAAGGACCCCGCGTCCGGCGCCTTCCTCTGGCCGGGCTTCGGCGAGAACGCCCGCGTGCTGGAGTGGATCTTCAAGCGCTGTGGCCGGGAGAGGGAGGACGAGGCTGCCAAGAAGAGCATTGTTGGCTGGCTGCCAGAAAACGGCGCCATTGATACGAAAGATCTCGGCAGCAAGGTAGACATGGGTGCTCTGTTTGACGTGCCCAAGGCTTTCTGGCAGAAAGAAACCAAGGAGTTGAGAGCATACTTCACCCAGCAAGTTGGAGCTGACCTGCCAGCACAGGTGGAGGCTGAGCTGAAGGCGCTGGAGGACAGGGTGCACAATTAAAAACCCTGTTGACCCCGGAAACAGAGAAACAGTCACTGATCATTAGGGTGCAATCGGAACCACTGGCTGGGTTTACATACACAAAGAATTTAGTTCTGAACGGGTTACCTAAAAAAAAAAAAAATCTCCACTATCAGACTTTTTCTGTGCATGAAAACCCAACCAGTGACTCCTTCCTTTCTCTTTAATGAAGAGAAATCGGTTCAGAATGAAATGTATGATGAGAGGAGAAGCTAGTAATCAACAATACAACATCTACCTTTCTGTGTCATTACTTCACACTAAGTGAGGGACTGGTGCTGGGTTGTTGGAGGGAGGTTTGACTGACTGCTACAGTCACTCGTCTTTTCAGTCACAAGACCCGGTATATGTGCCTTCGAGACATTTAACAGTGTCCCGGCTGCTAATGTTTACAGGCTGAAGCCCAAAGATCTTTTTGTGGCAAAAAAGTCTAAAAAGAGTTTTAACATTTTAACTCATCATTTAACTCATTTAAGTAAATTTTAGCACAGGCTATTTTGATACACTAATAATGACCAACTCTTTTGAAATGCCCTTTATTTTTAAATTGAGTTTTATATCCAAAAAAAAAAAAAACCCCAAACCCATCCATCACAGAACCATTATCTACTCAATCCATCGTAGCAGGTTTCCAGTGGAGCCCAGGATCCATAATGCATAATTCATTTTGCCACTTTTGTAATGTTTGTGATTACATTGTATGATTTCAGGTGATGTTTACACACAATATGTGAAATGCTGGACCAATAAATGCGACTGAGATTATTAGGTATTTTTAGAAGTTGCATGCTAAGGTTTTTATTAGGTGCAATGAATAAATATCTTCAAATGCATTTTTGTTTTTTGTTTTTTTGCAGTCATTAAAATACAAATGAATATGAAATGGGTAATATATATGAAAATGGTACATAATAGATGAATATAATACACTCAAATTTAGTATAATCTTGTAACACTGTGTATATGTGTGCAAAACTGCTACATTCATTTAGACTAGATCCCTGTTTGTAGTTTTAGGACAGAAGACAAAAGGATGTTGAAGACAGTCAATGTATAGAAAGACTAAAAGTAGACACATTTATGTTATGTGGTGCCAGAGTTTAAAATGAGTTAAAAAATACACATTTAAAATAAGAAAGTCACAGTTTAAAAAGATCAAAAAGGCCTAACATTTTAATTAGAATGTCTATAATTATTTTCTATAATTTCCAATTTTCTATAATTTATATTAAATGTGATTAAGGTTGTTGTTAGATTAAGGTTCAATGTGCTAGATACATGGACCTGCATTATCATTTTATGTTTTGGTTTTCCTTCACCGGTGTGACTATGATTGACACACCTGCAGAATCTGGTCATTTTTATTGGAATTTAATACCGCAAAAAAAAAAAGAAAAAAGTGCGTCTTGGCAGTGTGTATCTGACCACTGTGAGCTGGCAGTGCTCTCTATTTCTTCACCTTCTCTTCTCTGGGGAGATCTGAGTTATCAATACAGAGGAAAAGAAGAAGAAATAAGTGAAACACTGAATGGGAAAACAAGCTGTTCTGGGAACAATACCGGCTCTACCATGACCAGCCACATTTACAACTAGAAACAGAGGAACATCTGGACAACCACTAAGCAGCCTGTGGGCGCAGCAGAGAGCCTTATTGGCCTGATCAAGCCTTTCTTCCTCCTTCGGACGCACATACACCAGCATGTCTGTGCAAGTAGACACGCACACACAACCATGTGCACACACGTTACATTCCTACACATATATATACATCTTGTGACTGCTTTATTGTCAAGCTCTGGGCTTGTGATCTCTAACTACAGATTAGCTTTGGGAGTGGGAGATGTACTCTGGTTATCAAAGGATGCAGCATAGAAAGAAAAGAGGGCAGAAATTGGCAAAGATGATAAGTTTGACATACAAAGATTTGCACACACTCATACACCTTGATAGTCCCCAAACCTCATCATTGGCAGACAGAGAGAAAACGCTGCAGTAACAGTCAGACTGTGCTTTTCAAACACATTGTTTTAATCTTCAGTTTTATATACATACACACAAACATTTCAAATTTTAAACATAATCTTGTACAACACTGTTAATGCGCGTGCAGACCTGCATCTGGTGTCATTTAGAGCGTTGGGGCTTTTATTTGTGTGTATCTGACATTTAAATATCACGCAAATAACGCGTTCAGCACACACACATGAACAGGTTGATAACATGAAAAAAAAGAAAAAAAAGTTTTGAACTTCCTTCCTTAAAACTATAAACAATGAAAATGACAATGATTATTTTCATACACGTTTTCTACAACTGACATAAAAAAAGAACATCTTGTATAGATGAAATGAATTCTGCTCAAATGTGTGCGTTTACACCCTTTACACTCTCATTTCTTCTTCACTTGAGCATACAGGTCTTCTGGTCTGTCAGCAGTCTGTGTTGAACTGTTTGTTGGCTTGGACACGTTGACCTGTGCATACACCGTACCCTGCTGCTGTCTGTCGACTTGCACTGGGTCAGAGGACGCTTCGAGTCCCAGTTTGGAGAAGTCAATCTCGCCATAATGGAGGTCTTCTCCTTCTTTACTGGCTGGGTTTTCACCTGTTTGACTCTGCAAAAAAAATTACCAAAAGAAGAAAAGTTATGAGGATCCGGAGGAGGACTTTTATCTGGATGTGAAGTATCCAGCTCCAACAGATCACTCTAACGTGACTCCCACAGTCTGCATTCATTGTACAGCAGCGACAGAACATCTTATACTGTGTCACAAGAGAGACAGAAGACAAATATGTTGTCATTTGCAATTAGTTGTGTTCAACATCTTCCCACCTGAGTTTGTTGTGGACTTGCATTTGTCGACCGGAAGCACCTCAAAGACACGAGACTACTGTGAAATAAAGAAAACATCTGGATTAGGACATAGTGAGTTTAGTCACAAGACGTGGCCTGACCATGAACTCGACTCATAATGGTTTTTAAAAAACAGTTTTAAGTAATGTTTTTCGTAAGGGTTGTTATTACTAAGGTGTAATGAGAACTACTGTGTCACAGCTTCCTCTTTCAGGTGTCTGCACAGTGAGAGTCAGTGTATCATATTGTACGGTGAAGAATATCGAATATCATGATTTCATGAAGTCAGAAGTGCCGCAAAAGATGAAGAAGGAAAGACCTGACAGATCCCATAATCATCTTTGCATTACCTGCTTTAATTTTTTAATACTCACCACACACAGACGAGCAGGCCGGTGAATACGACGCTCCCGATGAGTCCTCCGAGAAGCCCCACCTGCTGAAAAGATCCAGGCATTTCCTGTTCTGCTCATTAGACACAAAAGCAGGATAAGATAAAAACAATGGTTGAATGTGGACATATATAACGAGTGCACCCATGTTTGGAGTCCCACAGTAGAGTGGATTCAGTACAGTCCTGCATTTACCTTCCATAGTCAGATGAATCCTTATTGACGTCTGATTACCAAGAGCATTTGTTGCCACACAGAAATAAACTCCTCCCTCTGTCACGTTGAAGGTGTAAAATGCTCCTTCAGATACTTTCATGGGTCCATCTTTGCTGATCTCGAACCAGGTGAAGTTGGCGGCAGGCTTGGCTCTGCTGGAGCAGGTCAGGTTCACCCAGCTACCTGGTGACACCGGACCTGATGGACTGACCATCGCTGAGGTGTTTTTGGGAGCATCTGAGGAGAATGCGACATGTTATTTGTTATTTTTTATTCATTAAAAATCATCTGACATCCCATAAATCATCGTGTGCTGACAGGATCCAGTAACAAACTCTGATTGTCTTACATGAAACACTGAGAGTCACTTCGGCCTCTGCTGTCTTGCTGTCATTTCCTTTATTCACAGGATATCTGGCTGAACAGGTGATGTTTTCTCCGTCATGTGTGTCTGACAGAGTGATGGTCGTCTGGATTTGAGTTGTAAAGGTTTGATTTTCCACTATTCTGTTGGGAGCGTTGTGCTGGAGATTCCAGGTGAGTTCAGGAGGGAAGTGTGGACAGGGAGTTAAAGCTGAGCAGGTTATATTGACGGACTCGTTCTCCTTCAGCTCACCTGAGATTTCAATTCTGGGGCTCCACGGAGAATCTGTGGTTTAAAATCAAACACAGACTTTTACACTAAAGAATACAGCAAATGTTACAGATGGTATTTGAAGGCCAATATCAACGTATTGCAACTGCTTGATTTGTACAGTTTGGACCAGCATTTAATGTCAGTGTTTCACAGTTAAACTGAAACAAAACTGTCATCATCAGAGACATCATTGCCCCTTAATGATTAATGGAAATAACTTAATATGTGACCGATTTTCTGTTTCTAACAGAAAGATGAAGGCAATTTAGACAACATTAATAAAGGGTTTTTTTTTTTCAAATGTATAAATATTCAGGTATATTATTCAACCTGTTGACAGGCTGCTTCCTCTCACATTTCAAGTGAATTTTCTTTGCAGCCTACAACAGATAATTTAATTTCACAGTGACGTTTTGGACCACGATGTTTGCTGTTCAGGCCAAAAACTGCAAAACTGATTTTCTTTATACTCCAACAACAACATGACTGATAAAAAAATAAAACCATCTTACCTATAACTTGTATTTGAGGAGGATCACAAATAGCTGTTGCCTTGAATTGCTTGTTCTCAATTCTGAAGTAGTACAAGTCTGTATATGCTGTGATTAAACTGGAGAATAGAGTGGTGCAGTTTTTCTGACTCAGGTTACCAATAATATTCATTGGATAGGTGTTAACTGTCTGACTACTCCTGAAAATCACATTCTCAGGATACGTTTTAAAATTACTGTCACTTTTAATCCACACCCCAACGACCGTTCTGCTGCTGTCTAATTCTTCCTCTCTAACTATAAAGGTACATGGGATTTGCAAACAAGATCCACTCAGTGCTTCCATCTTCCGCGGTGTAGTAATAAAGAGGTCTGAACGACAAGCAGCCGAAGCACCTGTGAGACGAGGGTCATGATCAACAAAAGAAAAAACATCATGATGAGATGAGGTTCATGATATAAAAAACAAAAACAAATAAACTTCAGCAGCTGTGTGTTGCATGTTTCCCTGTCCTGTTGACAATTTAAATATAAAACATTTGTTGTACGAAGTAGCTGGTTTTTCTACTTTTGTTTCGAAACTGTCAATGACTCCAAATCAAAACTGAACGAATGAAGAAACAGCTCACCTGTAACAAAGAGGACACTCAGTAACACGTCTGTCAACATACTTGTAGACGGGGCTGCCATGAATCTCATCAGCTGGGTTTACAAACACAACAACGCAGTGCAAAAAAAAAACCGATTACTTATTATACTAATCAATTAATCACTGAGCTCTGGAAGCTCGATAACATGAAGTAGCCGCTGATTTCTTGAGGTTTAAACCAGAACAAAATAAAATATTTCATCATGTATTTTTCAGTACAGTTCGTCGAGAATATCAAAACAATGGGATTCTATGTTTTAAGCTATAGAGCAGAATCAATAAGAAAAAAAAAAAAAAAAAAAAGATTTCCTTACCAAATCTGCATCAAAGCTCTTTTACACTAAATATAGTTCACTATGTGATACAACTGACCAACTGACCAGTTTCCCCTCTCTTGAAATTCAGACGAATTCAAATCAACTTCCTTTTTTTTCAACTGACTGCTGCAGAGCGAGACCAGTTCGAGCAGGCTACTTATCAGTCACACATAGGCTCTCTGTTGCCATTTAAAACAGTCAAATGTGTTCACGTGAAAAGGCAAAAAAAATGCTGCTTTACAAAAAAAAAAAAAAAAGTCTTTATTGTTTCTATTTGATAACAGGGAACACACTTTGATCAAACTGTCAGACCAGATTCAGTCACATCAAACTAATGATTTCATACACGCCCTTTGTTTTACCTTCTACCTGCCTGCCTGTTAGTCATATGTTTAGTCCCGTTGCTCTTCCTAAATTTGTTGGCCTTCCGCTTATTTTATTTTATTTTTTCTAATCTTTTAATCTCAGGTCCCAAAAAAATAAAAAAAATAAAAAAAATACAGCAAATGTGTCCAACATTCAACCAAATATAAGCTTTACTGCATATATCTCAATATATATATATATATAGTATACAGGGATTTAGCAACTGGAAAAATATCATAAAGACTGTTGAAATAGGAGAATATGACACTGACATTATAATACATGAACAACTCAAGTCAATCCTTAGTGTTATGAAACGGAAAGGGAAGATCGTTGGATACATTAAAGCTACGTTTAACTGTCATTATTTAGCTGTGGTACAGTTTGTTGGAAATTATGCTGGAATTAGATTTTTTTTTATTTTTTTTTGGTTTGTTCTTTTGGCTGGATTGATTTGTTTGTTTCCTGCTTGTCCAATGATGTAAGATGAAACATGACTCAGCTCAGTGAAGTTTTATTCCCTGTTTTATGGGGCTAAATGTAAAAAAAATAAAATATTTGTGGTGTGTATAGATTCCAGAATTATGTTTTAATTGCTGCTAAAGTGAAGATGACACATTGTTTCTGCATTTAAAGTATTTATTCATTGCATTTTAATAACTGGCTGGCATGTAGCTAGTAAAAAATACATCATCTTAATCTTCTTTTTTCATCCAACATCAAATGCATATTTTATTTTGTATTTTTGCAACATTGAATAATACAGTTTGTTTGTTTTTTTAAAAAAAGGAAAAGGTTTATATATTATGTGCAGAAAAATTTGATTACAATTTTCTAGCTGTTATATTTTGAATATTTAGCTCACCTTCTTCATATTAAGCTTATTTTCCTGAGAAAGAGATTCATATAAAACAACATGTTATGTGTAATTGTTAACTATATGTTTATATGTAAAAAAAAAAAAAAAAAAAAGTAAGAAAAAGAAAAAACGTGAAATCTAAACAATACATCGAAATCTAAGTGTTAAAATGACAAAAACAGAAAGTGTCACTCAAATTGAAAAATTATAATGTGGAGTTTTTGATTTTTCATAATAATAATAATAATAAATAATAATCTTCTTTCGGCTTTTCCCTTCAGGGGGCGCCACAGCGAATCAGTTGCCTCCATCTAACCCTGTCTTTCACTACATCCATATATCTCCTCTTTGGTCTTCCTCTCGACCTCCTGCCTGGCAGTTCAAAACTCAGCATCCTTCTACCAATATATTCACTATCTCTCCTCTGGACATGTCCGAACCATCTCAGTCTGGCTTCTCTGACTTTATCTCCAAAACCTCCACCATGTGCTGTCCCTCTGATGTACTCTTTTCATACTTTTCTCCACCTGTTCCAACCTGCTTGCACACGCTTCTTCACCTCTTTTCCACGCTCTCCATTGCTCTGGACTGTTGACCCTAAATACTTAAAATTCCTCCACCTTCTTTATCTTTTCTCTCTCTAACCCCACTCGGGTCCCTCTCATTCACATACACGTACCCTGGCTAACCTTCATTCCTCTCCTTCCCAGGGCAAACCTCCACCTCTCTAGCTTCTCCTCCACCTGTTCCCTGGTCTCGCTACAGATCACAATGTCATCTGCCAACATCATAGTCCATGGAGATTCCTGTCTAACCTCATCTATCAGCCTGTCCATCACCATAGTGAACAAGAAGGGGCTGAGACCTGATCCCTGATGCATTCCCACCTCCACCTTGAACTCCTCTGTCACACCTACAGCACCCTCATACATGTCCTGCATCGCTCTAACATGCTTCTCTGCCACTCTAGACGTCCTCATACAATACCCTCTCTGGGCACCCCGTCAGACAGGAACTGTGGTATTGTATGAGGACGTCTGGAGTGGCAGACAAGTATACAATTATTATTATTATTAAATGATCACTGAAAAACATGTCCATACATTTATTTTTTCCTCACTTCAGCATAGAGGTCATCAGTCTGTGGTAAGTTTGTTGGCTTGGACACTTTGACCTGTGCATACACTGTATCCTGCTGCTGTCCGCTGTTCAGCACTGACTCAGACGACCGCTCAGAGCTCTTCTTGGAGAAGGTGACCTGTCCATAATGAATTTGTTCTTCTTCTGTTGCGCTGATTGTTTCTTCCCCCATTAGGCTCTGTGAAAAAGGAACAAATTCTTACATTTCTACAGCCTGTTCTCTGTTGATAAGACTACAGACACTGTTGCATCATTACCTATCAGGTTGTGTCTCTTCTGTCATAGCAGCACTAAACAAACTGACTGACTTCAGTGTTTGTGATACATGTGTTGGTATACAGGCGGGTAATAAATATTATTGGACTTACAGTTAAAGTTTAAAATATAATCAGCAATACTAAATATTTTCAGTTTTTCTTACATTTACTCACTAGTTCCGTCTAAATCTAAGTGCAGTCACTATGAATAGTTTGAAAAACATGTTCACAACACAGTTGTGTACTGTATATTTCTGTATAGTCTTACCTGTGTCTGTTGTGAAGTTGCTCGTGTTAACTTGAACCGCCTGGAAGACATATAACACAATAATATGATAACAATAAATTGCTAAAAGTCTTACATTCAAAAATCATTACACATGTGCAATGATTCGCATAATTTAGACACTCAATTCAAACAAATAGTTTCATTCACATACAAATGAAAATCTGTTGTCTGATTGTGCAAAATGTGACTCTGTGGCAGTATGTGGACACAACAATAGTGAAGCAAGTATAGAAAACTGGAGAACTTTCAGAATGAATTAAATGAATTTCCAGTAAGTTAAAATGCTCTATTCTGAAGATATGAATCTAAAACAAACTGTGAGATTCCCACCAATGTTTAGGACGTTCAGCTAAAATGTGATAATCAGCAATATCAAAGTAAAATATGAAAAATCTATGAACGTTACAAAAAGGTAGAGAAATGATGTTATTTAATAATAGTAGTTTATGGTCTTGATTAGAGACACTTACCAAATGACAACGACTACAACGATGAGTAGGATAATTCCAACGATCCCTCCTACGACTGGCCCCCATTGCTGTGTTCCTGCTAAAGAAACAAAAACCATTAGAAGTGTGCGTCATGGCAATATCATTCACAAATCTCTGTCCTATTTTCCTGGACTTGCTCTTCATGAAGATGTGATGCTCACATGTCCTATCGACAACCCTTCTTTCAGTGAATATTGTATTGTAACTTCTCATTGATCTTTAATTATTGAATCAACACACGTTACTTGCTTACATTAGTAAGCAGAATAGCGAATGCATTAGTGAATAAAGTCCCTGGTCCAACAATAACTACAGTCCTGTGTTTACCTTGCACAGTCGGTTTAATCGTTGTTGACGTCTCATTACCAAGAGCATTTGTTGCCACACAGAAAACTCCTCCCTCTGTCACGTTGAAGGTGTAAAATGCTCCTTCAGATACTTTCATGGGTCCATCTTTGCTGATCTCGAACCAGGTGAAGTTGGCGGCAGGCTTGGCTCTGCTGGAGCAGGTCAGGTTCACCCAGGTACCTGGTGACAGCGGACCTGATGAACTGACCATCGTGTTTTTGGGAGCATCTGAGGAGAATGCGACATGTTATTTGTTATTTTTATTCATTAAAAATCATCTGACATCCCATAAATCATCGTGTGCTGACAGGATCCAGTAACAAACTCTGATTGTCTTACATGAAACACTGAGAGTCACGTTGGCCTCTGCTGTCTTGCTGTCATTTCCTTCATTCACAGGATATCTGGCTGAACAGGTGATGTTTTCTCCGTCATGTGTGTCTGACAGAGTGATGGTCGTCTGGATTTGAGTTGTAAAGGTTTGATTTTCCACTATTCTGTTGTCAGCGTTGTGCTGGAGATTCCAGGTGAGTTCAGGAGGGAAGTGTGGACAGGGAGTTAAAGCTGAGCAGGTTATATTGACGGACTCCTTCTCCTTCAGCTCACCTGAGATTTCAATTCTGGGGCTCCACGGAGAATCTGTGGTTTAAAATCAAACACAGACTTTTACACTAAAGAATACAGCAAATGTCTCAATGTGGCTTTTTGAAGTTTAATGTTGGACTTTATTGGCCCTGCTTATAATTTGTAGTTTTTCAGTGCTCAACATAAAATTTGACTTTCATCATCGAGCATTCAAATGTCCCAAATTCATGTAGATGTGTACAAATTTATGATGAAAAAAAAAAAAAAAAACCAGGAAGTGAAAACCATCTTACCTATAACTTGTATTTCAGGAGGATCACAAACAGCTGTTGCCAGGAATTCGTCGTTCTCAATTCTGAAGTAGTACGTGTCTGTATATGCTGTGATTAAACTGGAGAATAGAGTGGTGCAGTTTTTCTGACTCAGGTTTCCAATAATATTCATTGGATAGGTGTTAACTGTCTGACTACTCCTGAAAATCACATTCTCAGGATACGTTTTAAAATTACTGCCACTTTTAATCCACAATCCAACGACCGTTCTGCTGCTGTCAAATTCTGATTTTCCTTCTATAGGTATAAAGGTACATGGGATTAGCAAACAAGATCCACTCAGTGCTTCCATCTTCTGCGGTGTAGTAATGCGGAGGTTTGAACGACAAGCAGCCGAAGCACCTGTGAGATGAGGGTCATGATCAACAAAACATGGAGGATGCATGAAGGCAAAGTGAACAAAAAATTTTTTAAAAAAAAGGTCTCTTTTATTTAACACGTTTTAAGAATAGTTGGAAATGAGCTCTGTCTGCAGTGGTACTTACCTGTCACAAAGAAGACACTCAGTAACACGACGTCTGCCAACATATTGACAGAAAGAAACATGTTCCCTAGATCTGCAGACACCATAAAAGTGTTAGTTTATCAGTTTTTTTTTTAAGTGTTTTTTTTTTTTGCAAAATGAATTGTCTTTTACAGCAACACTTTGAAATCAGTTAAAATTTTAAATTTAAGTGAAACATTGAGTTCATGTCATGTAAAATAATTCAACAAACACAATACATAATGCATCTTTCAGTAAATTAAGTAAAGTTCCTTACCGAACAAGCCCACAGCTGAACCATGAGAAAGAAAATGAAGCAATTTGTACATTTTGCTGTGAACAAAATATCAACTTCCTTTTTCACTTTGTTTGGAAAGCTTCTAGAAAGCACATGATATCCTGTGAAGAAAAAAAAAAAAAAAAAGACCGATATTGTGACATCTTTAAGTCTTCTAATCTGAAAATATTTACATAACGCTTTGCATACATGCAGTCGCTGCAGTGTCTACGGCGGACATAGAATAAGTGATCAAAATGCTTTTCTCCTACATTTATTGCAATGAAAATGACAGTATTAAAAATAACTGTCCAATCGCATTTCTTAATGCCTCATAAATCAGTCCAACATTACTAGATGCTGATTTTCATGATGAAATGCATTACAGAAACAAATAAATACACACACACACACACACTGATGAAGTCTGTGGTCATCTTTCCACACTCATACAAAGTAACAGAGTTAGCTGCCTTCTTGTGAGCGGCACGTTAACAAATGCATTCATTTAGTTAATTCATTCATTCATTCACAGGGTAGCTGGCAAAACAGGTGATGGTGAATCCATCATGTGATGGATATTCGCTATAAAAGGTTTGATTTGCACTTTTCTTTGGTTTTTGGGGAGTTTTGTTAAAAATTTCCACTTTAATATTCTTTCACAAATACAATGAAAGAACTAAAAAGAAATTTCACAATTTCTGTATTTACTTGTGGGGTTAGCTAAAAGCGGTCAGTCTTAACACCCGGTCTGGTGAACAGTAGCTTTATAGTTGAAAATGTCACAGTATATAATTTTAATAATTTTTGTATGAAACTTTATTCATTAAAAAGTCTTGATAGTACTAATCCAGCCCAGTGGGACATCTGTGAGCAAACAGGAGGCTCTGTTTGAAAACTGAATCATGGCAGGTGTAGCAATGCCGAGAGCTAAATTGCCAAACGTGTTGCGTGAAAGTAGACATCCTTTACATCACAGTGACATTGACACACTGGAGCAGTGTAGGAGGCTACTCGACAGTTTCAATTGTGTACTTAGCTGAGGGGGAAAAACAAACAAACCAGGAAACGGGACTAGTAGTTATGAATAATAAAGTAATAAAATACAGCAATGAATAGGTAGACATCAGTGTTAGAATTATATACGTAAATAAAATAAAATCAACACCTGTAAACATGAATATGTTCATAACATACGCTGCATATGGAGAACTGGCTGTAAAAGAAGCTTTCTATGAACTCAAACAATTAAAAACAAAAAGACCTGTGGTTAAAATGTGACAGAAACAGTAAGAAGCAGGAGAACAAAAAAAAGAAGAAGATTGCAGAAGCTTTTGGTTTGGATGGCAAAAATTAAGGTGTTGAAATCTTAATATCTTTTTTTTTTTTTTTAAACTTCACCAACACACTACTTTTTTTTTTTTTTTTTTTGCTTGTTCACAGAAAGGCGATTTTTCTACTTTGTTTATAATTGAGGTCGTAGTTGCTGCTGGTGCTGGTGGTGGAGTGTATTACAATTAAAAGTGTTCCTAATATTTTGCCCTAATCACACAAGGAGACCAAAATATTAGAAACAGCAGTTGCACCAAATGCGATAGATCACTTTATTTAAATGTATGCACCAAATGTTTTCTAGGGAAGAAAAGAAAATATTGCATTGTTATATTCTTTGCCCGACACGCATAGATATTCCACATATGACAAGTTGTGTAAATCTAATTGACTAATTATGACACATGATTGATTTATCAGTTGCCAATTAACCTCAAATGAGTCAGTTCAAAAAAAAAAAAAAAAGGTAAATAACACAATTCTTTACAAAAAGAACTCAGCATTTTTATTCCGTAACGGTAAACACACTTTTAAATTGAAACATTTCTAGCTTGAATTGTTTTGGTTTTTTTAATCCAACAAAGTCATTGTGTTGCAATGTTGTCCTTCTACCTCATCCGGAGCACTATGACTTTAGATATGATACTATGATGTTCAGTCTATTTGCCCTTTCTAAATTTGCCCGGCGTAGCTCCAGTCTTCTGCTTCTTTTTAGCTGATCCTTTAATTTCAGGCTCCTTAGTGAAACAAAAAGGAAACATGAGTCCAACAATATTACTGATGAAAACGTAACATGTACAACAATGACTTACAGTATAGAAAACAGTCTTTAGGATAAAACACACACTGCACCGTTCATTCAATTACTTTGGAAACACATACCGTATTTTCCGGACTATAAGCCGCTACTTTTTTCCCATACTTTGAACCATGCGGCTTATACAGAGGTGCGGCTTTTCTATTAATATTTCTTCAGCCCACAGGGGGTATATAATATTATTACACCCTCACCCCGTCAAAATGGAAAACCCACGAAGAAATTCCTATGATGCAGCTTTTAAGTTGAATGCCATCGATCTGGCTATCTGTGAAGGAAACAGAGCGGCTGCACGTAAGCTTGCCGTTAATGAATCTATGATGAGACGGTATGTGATGAAGAATATCAACTCCGACACTGAAGAGGACGACTTCAGTACACAGAAGAAATGAAGTGACAGTGGTTTGGTGTTCATTAGTTTTAAATGCTCAGGATGAAGATAAATAGTGACTTGTGGCTTCATTTCATGTGAGAATGAAGCGACTTTAATAGTTGCGCAGTTGCGCTTTAACAGTGTGCGGGAGGAAAAAGTGACAGCCGCTGTCACTTTTTCCTCCCGCACACTGCACACCAAATTGCGAAATTTCCTCCCGCACACTGCGCAATGATGGTTTCAGTACGCAGGAGGAAGATAAATAAAACCATCAATGACTTTTCTGTTTTGTTTATCAGCACTTTTATTGCCGCGTTTGATGCTGCTTTTATTGCGGCACTGTTCGTAAACAATCAGTTCAGTATATGAATAAACACTTATGTATCGGGGTATGTATACATCGGCGGCTTATAGTCCGGTGCGGTTTATATGTGACAAAATATAGATTTCATTCAAATTTTAGTGGGTGCGCCTTATATTTAGGTGCGCTCTATAGTCCGGAAAATACGGTAGATGTAATGTAGTTTTATTGAATGTACCTTCCGTTTGGAGGACAGAGATCCTGTGACAGTGAAGAAAGAGTCCAGTCGTCCTTGTGTGCTGCCCTGCCGGCTCTTTAAAATCTTCTTACAACCATTACGGATCCTGTCCTCACTGCCCACAGAAACACAAATAAATTAATCAAACAATGAAAAGTTATAGATGTCATTTTCATCAGTCACGATATAGATGGTGTGCAAAAGGGTTCACAGTAAAGACACCAACATCTCTGTATTGTGCACCGGGCCTCATCTCATATCTGTGTTCAAGCGATGCCTCTACATGGCCAACAGTGCAACCTTGTGTTGTATAACCAGATAGTCTGGTCACACCAACACTGCAAAACCCAATGTTTGCATCAACATTCATCAATCAATGCAAAAAAAATGCAGTAGCATTAAAGTGAGCCTGCTGATATTATACCTGAATTGTTTCTCATTACACATGAACTGGATCAGTCCCTCATCATCCGGTTCACTCCACTTCAAATCCACTGTGGAACAATCCACCACTTCTGGCTTCAAAAACAAGCCCCTGGCCTCTTTGTACAACCAGTCCTCAGGAGCAGGGTACTTCTGCATGGAGGAAAGCAAGACAAACACACAAAACCTCAACACCAAACCTTCTTGTTTAACTGGCATCAGGGTTGCGGTAAATATATTCACTTACATTAGTGTCAATGTTTTCTAGGATCTCCTCGATGCAGCCGTGCTGTCTGATCAGGTCGATGGCTCTCTTGGGGCCGATCCCTTTGATGGTGCCACAGTAGTCACAGCCGAGCAGAATACACAGGTCTATGAACTGGGATGAGCAACGGAGAAAAGGCGGCGTTAATACAAGAAAAAAAAACCAAACAACATATATTACTTCTGGTGTGCCTTGTTCAATCATTCCACACCAAAATCAGCATGTTAAAATCTGAGGAAGTGCTTCTTGAATTTCACTTCAGGTGAAAAATGTCACATGATTATACAACTTTCTTTACCTGATCATTGGTCAGACCGATGTCCTGCAGGATGCGACTGAAGTGGAATTCTTGGATAGGGAGTTTCCTAAAATAAATAAATAAATAAGAAAACATAAAAAAAACATTTTGATGTATTATCAAGTGCATAAAGAAATAGATTTAACAAGACTGCAATAATAAACATGAAGTAGAATTATCACTTGTGCATTACATTGCACAGGTGTTCCTTATTGAGAGCTGGTAAGACACAGGAACACCACTGTCCCTGTTTTGCTCTACAAATAGTTAAGAATCATTAAACATCATGATACTGATTGCATTTTTGCCATTATCAATCATATAAATAAGAAAAAAGTGGAAAATGTCAAGTCACCTCCATTCATCAAACGTGACTGCTAGAAAGCCTAACAGTGGAAATCAGTGATGCAGTAACAGAGAGATGCAGGCGCGACTTTACTTTGCTTCACTGGCCGTGAGGTGTCTGAGCAGCACATTTGTCCCGAAGGTCAGTCCGTCCATATCCTCGGTTGCTGTGGCGAAGACCTTCCCTGATTTAACCAGAGCGGCACAGCTGGCTTCAGCCTCACATGGAGCCTACAGAAACATATCACATTACATTTCATCTAATCATTCACCCAGAATTAGTACAACTGAGAAAATGTCCCTAAACCCTCAGATGTCGTAGCAAACATCTCACCTCGATATAAGGAACTCCCATCAGGGTCAGCAGCTTCTTGCACTCGTCATTATGCTGCTTGGTGACTTTTACCAGACGCTTGGTGAATTTGTCAATGTTCTCTTGTTCACCTAAGAGTGACGCGAGAAGTTTTTACATACACATTGATATATGTTGTTCACAATCCTTACAATATGAATACATCTTATTTGTATACAAAAGATATTCAGTTCTGGATTCTGATTGGTTTATACCTCTTACAACTTTCCAAAACATCCTGATTTTGATCTCTGTGACAAAATGTATGTGTCTGTAGGGTCTAAATATAATCAGCTCATTCTCATCACACACACAACGATTGTTAAGAAAAATTAATTAACTGTACCCAGTTCCTGGGCTTTTGCAAGCATCTTCTCAGCTTCAGCTCGTCTCTCCACTCTCTTCTCCAGCTGGAGTGAAAGGAAGAGCAAGGACAGAGTAAGACACATAGGACGCGTTGCCCCTTGCAAAATACATGGGCCAACATGTAAAAAATGTCTCTGTATTTACTGATTTATCAAACAAATAAGAGATTACAGAGAGCGACACCACGGTTAAACAAACAGCAAACAGTGACACTGTCTGGAACTTGTTGGTGACAGCATTTGCGACAACACGCAGAGATGAAAGCACCAGTTAAAATCAGAGAACACACTAACCTCTCCTGACTTCAGCTGTGGGGGTTTGCCATCAAACACGTACACAGGTTTGATGCCGTGCTCTAGCATGCGGATTGTCCGGTAGAACATTCCCATCAGGTGGCTGAGGAAGTAAGTAGAGTAAAAAGCATGAATATTTCAGGGCTTCAGCCAACACCTGAGCTACAGTAGCTGGTTTAGGATCAATCAAAGAACTGCTGTGCCTCTAATGCGTCTCCTACTATGCCTTTTTGAGTTTTTCTTTTTTTCAACTTTATTTTATTGGGCAAACGTAAACAAACACACACTCCAGTTATTACAACATTTCTCCTTCAGATTGTAGTAAACAGAAATCCAAAAGTTGTAGTCTGTATAAATTTCCTTTACTTGCATGACCCTCTCCTCCTAATTTTATACCATTACCCCAACCCCACCTGGTTGTACCTTGTTGTCTCTCCATCCTCATTCTGCAGCACGTTGCCATCCTGTCGCACTGCAATCAAAAACTGGTAGATGCACATAGAAGCATCTACTGCAATCTTTCTCCCTGCAAACGTTCAGAACAGCAGATGATTACCATGTCCAAAAGAGCAAGGGTTATCAAAACAACTACAGTTGGAGCAATGGTCTCACCACACATCTATACCCTTCTTCTTAAGCCTTCATTCATTACAGCATAAAGCAAATTATGCAAGATTATTTATTTCATACCTACATTAGGTAAAAGGGATGATTATGAGCTCTTATCATGTATATTTTGTCTCTGTTGTTTTCACCTTCCAATGCAGCAATGACCCAGTTTATCCAAGGCAGATCAATGACTTTTCATTTTTCATTCAATATATAATCAATATGTAGGAAGAAGAAGCTGAACCAGTTACCAAAGTAGTTCTTGATTTCTTGCTCTTTTATGGCACCAGGTGCCTGGTCAGCAATCAGCTTGGCAAGTCCATGTATTCCCATTGTGGTAGGCTGAAACGGAAGTTACCAAAACCTGAAAAACAAAGAACAACATGAGACATATTGTTTACATATGTGGTGCTTTGCTGCGTGAGATACACGCCGATTTAAAGACTAGTTACTAGTGGTGTGTTGTATGTGGTGCAAGCTATATTCTTAAGTGTGTGGATTTACAGTGAAGCTATGTTACACTAAATTGTCAGTTTTCTGAATGGAATTTGGGGTGCGGAGGAAAGAACGTGTCCTGTAACGTAAGCAGTTAGCTGGAAGGATAAACCATAAGTAAGGTATGCACAGTGTAAATATAGCGCATAGAAACTACTGATACATCTAGCATTCAGTGTAACATTAGGTTAGATTATTGTTGTTGTTTATACGGACTCACCACTGTTAGCTGTTACCGATGCGTGCACTTATCCCTACGTCTGCGGCGCGCGAGGAAATGTGTGTTACGCGGGAAATCAAATGGCAGACATTGCTAATCAATCTGTCGAGCACTGCACCGTTAAAAACGGGCATTGACAGTGCAGGTGCGATTACACTAGTCTGAGTTCTAACAAGCAAGGATCTGATTGGTTCAAGGTTGAAGGTTGGCGGAAGTCCGGTCAATACAGCAGAATAACACAAGCAGACTTTCAAGCCGTTTAAACGACGGTTTTTTTTGGTGACAATAAAACGCGAATTAAAACTACGGTCATTTCAAATTGTCTGCGAGGGAGAACTATCACTGTATGCTAGCAACCGGTAACGTCGGAAGTGTGTTTTTGTTTTTTGTTTCTCCGCCCACTCCGGAAAACTCAACCGAGTCGTCGTTATTTTTATTTTTTAAGGTGACGTGGAGTCGGAGCTCTTCTTCTACACCATCTCATGTGTCAATAAAAAAAGTACCTGGTGTGCCCAGAAATAACCGTGTGTGTATATAATACGTAGGGACATTACATCACCAAGATGTGTCGCTGCAAATCTTTAGATTAAGCTTTAGTATCGACGCATTCAGAGAGGAGACTGTCGGGGCCTGGAGTCCCGAGAAATCCGGCGGACAGACAGGTTTTGTTGGATCTGCAGCTTTGGGACTGAAGTGTCACAACAGTGATTCAGGTAGAAAAGATTTAGGAAACTTTGTTTTTTTAGTCTTGTCCTCTTCGTCTCTGGTGTTGATGCAGATCAGTTGTTTTGTTTAACATGACTCAGTGAGACTCATCATTATAGTCACGTTTCTTTCCACAGAGATGATAAAACAAATCGATTGTGCCCTGCGTTTTGTGCCACTTTGACATTTGACCTTGCTCTTACTATTACTGCAGTGAAAACAAGGAACCATCAAACACACTTAATTTGAAAATAAAAACACCTTTCATACAGGTTAGTGCAGTTCAACAAATATTTAAAAAGCTATGATAATAGACAGTGTGAATAACACCCTCACTAATTCAGAGGTAACTAACTGGCATAGGTTAACATCACAAATCAGGAAGCACGACACAGAATAGAAAATGTTGCAATCTAAATTTAAACTGCGTTATCATTGCTGCATATTTTTTCTTTGACCAGTAATGCAAGATCAGTGCTGACTATTGATCAGCTTTTAAGATTGCTCTTTTAATATCTAACCCCAAAAGTGATGATGCCCAACTCTGCTTTTTAAGGTTCAGAGCGAGACATGCAAAACAATCTGTATGACTCAACTATTTTTAAAGCTTTTAAAAGGCTTTTTTTTTCTTTTTAATAAAGAAAAAAGGGAAGAATGACACTGCATCACCATCATTTCATTTTTAACATGAGGCGTCAAATACGTATTAGCCGTAAGAGCCTAAAATGCTCTTCATATGCACATAATAGAAGACATAATATAAAACGGCGTCTTTGATACCACTTGACCTATAAAAAAATCACATATAAGGTGAAGTTGATATGAAAATAAGCTTATTCGTAATCTTGAAATGAGAGGCACACTGTAAGTCTCAGGCCAGACAGTCTTGTTTAAATCTCACCCATGCAAAATGAAACTGATGAACTGTCCATCTTTGCAACAGGCATTATGCAGTGTGGAAGAGGACACCTGCCAAGTGGCTGCCAGAGGACGACGGTCCTGCACTGCGTCTTGATGCTGTGCTTTTTCTCAGGCTGGACGGTGGGCTACAAGCAGGGGGACAACGTGTCTCTCTATGTCAACAAAGTGGGTCCTTATCATAACCCCCAAGAGACGTATCACTACTACACCCTGCCTGTTTGCAGGCCAGAGAAGGTTAGTCTTTGTTCAGGTTTACCGTGTATATTAATGTAAAAGAGAATGACTGTGTTTAGGAAGTTTAATCCAAATATCCAAGCAGTAACTTATTGCTCACATCTTTAGGATGTTGGACTCACACAACAAGCATGCAGTGACTTTCTGAACTCAGAATTATAACACAACTAACCCTCATATTGTTACTCTTCTTCTCCAGGTGCATCACAAGTCGCTCAGTCTGGGAGAAGTGTTGGATGGCGACAGAATGGCAGAGTCTTTATATCAAATCCGGTTCAAAGAGAACGTAGAGAAGAAAACGCTCTGCCAGCTCACTCTTTCAGAGAAACAGGTATTTATTCACACAAGAACAGCCATCATGGTGTGTATCCGTTTCAGGATCTAATACAGTGACTTTGTACTATCCCACCTGAGCTTCTACAGTATGGTGTGTTGAAGAAGGTGATTGTGCAGAGCAAGTTTATCACAGATGTTTCATTGAATTAGGCCCACAATGTATTATTAAATAAAACTGTCTTTTATGATTTGATTGTGTAACAAGTCTAATTAAATAACACCGACACTAGAAGCTGTAGCCTTGATTGTAGTGCAAGGGTTGTGACCCTGGATATGTTTTATGTGCTAGGTGGACCAACTCCGTGAGGCCATCGAGGAGCTGTACTACTTTGAATTTGTCCTGGATGAGATTCCAATCTGGGGGTTTGTGGGATACATAGAGGAGAGCGGCTTCCTGCCTCACAGCCACAAGGTAAACCTTCTGCCTTTGAGGGTTTGTGGGACACGTGGAATCAGTTAAGTTTTGTACTTAGAGAAGTGTGTTAAAGGTTTTAGTTCAGGTCAGTACTTTATTGTAACACTGGAAGAAAAACCGCTTGTAGCAGAGAGATTAACAAATTAACAGTACAACAATAATTGGTTTGTATATGATAGTACACACATATCAGTACAATTATAACATCTACAAAAAGTTAGATTTTGTATAGGATTGGATAATATAAAGTGCTAAGTGTGAGCAAAATTGCACCTGGAACAAAGGAAATTTGAACTCTATTGCACTTGAAGCCCATATCTTTATGCAAAATTCCCGTTTCCAGTGAACCACACTCACTGTCAAAGTCCAGTTGTCATCCTTTTTATTCACTTCATTCTCTGTTGTTCTCCTTTCTCTCTTCCAACAGGTGGGTTTGTGGACTCATCTGGACTTCAACATCGAATACAACGGTGACTCAGTGATCTTTGCCAACGTCTCAGTGAAAGACGTCAAACCTGTTCCCCTGGAGGAGGGGGCGGGATCAGCGGTGGGTGGAGTCGGGGTGGGGGGAGGCAGCCTAAAGGTCACCCACACCTACAGCGTGCACTGGTTCGATTCCACTCTGCCCCACTCCAGGAGAGGCGAGCGCCTCCGAGACTACTCGTTCTTCCCAAAAACTCTGGAGATCCACTGGCTGTCCATCATTAACTCGCTGGTGCTGGTGGTGCTACTGCTGGGCTTTGTCATCATCATCCTCATGCGGGTCCTTAAGAATGACTTTGCCAGGTCAGTTGGCAAGCAGCTCAAGTGGTTATTTCTGTCTTAATGTGTGGGAATCTTCATATTTCATGTTTTAATTAAAAAAAAAAGGTTATACTAAATGAGGCTAATAAAGACCTGAGTGCACCTTCAGAACGAGCCAACATCACTATGGGTCATAAAACACAAAGGCTGTAAAAGGTGTTAAAATATCTTGTAGTTACAGTTATTAGCGGTTTTATTTGTTTCATAATGCAATGATAGATCTTTTTTTGTGCTAAAGTTTTCCTGTGCTTTTCCCTCATCTGCAGGTACAATGTGGAGGAGGAGGGCGGCTGTGAAGATCTGGACCAAGGAGACAACGGCTGGAAGATCATACACACCGACGTCTTCAGATTCCCCCCTTACAAAAGCCTGCTGTGTGCTGTGCTGGGAGTGGGGGCTCAGTTCCTTACCCTTGCCACAGGTGATTTTCATTTTTAAATACACACACACAGGTCTGTTAAATTCCATTCCATACAACTGTTTTTACAACTGGAGTCTGATCACCATGTCTCCTCATTGCTACAGGGATAATCGTCATGGCATTACTGGGAATGTTCAATGTGCACCGCCATGGCGCCATCAACTCTGCGGCTATTGTCCTGTACGCTCTGACCAGCTGTGTGTCAGGCTACGTCTCATGCAGCTTTTACACACAAATCAACGGCCAGCGCTGGGTGTGGAACATCATCCTCACCTCATCTCTCTTCTCTGGTGAGTCTGATCAGAAATGTTTCATGATGAGACTTTAAACCATCTCTCCACACCTCACAGAGCCCGAGCATCCTTGAGAAACCACATTGAATCTATCGTCCTTTTCTTCCACATCGCATCTCACATTTCCCTTTTATTATTAGGCTTTCCAGCTATGCATTAAAATTTTCATTGCAAGTTTAGATGATAAATGAAAGAAGTCCTTCGTTGCCACAGCTCCTCTGTTCCTGACGTGGAGTGTAGTGAACTCAATCCACTGGTGGAGCGGCTCCACTCAGGCACTGCCAGCCACCACCGTGCTCCTCCTGCTAGGTGCCTGGGTACTGGTGGGCTTCCCCCTCACCGTCATCGGCGGGATAGTGGGAAAGAATCGAGCTGGCAGCTTCCAGGCTCCCTGTCGCACCCGCAACATCGCCCGGCAGATCCCTACACAGCCCTGGTACAAACATGCAGCTGTACACATGGCCATCGGAGGCTTCCTGCCATTCAGGTGAGCTGTTTTCAGGATTGGAAAAAAGGTGCTTTAAAAGGATTGAGAGGTGTGAAGGAGGAGGACAAAGTTAACACATGAGGTCTCTTTTAGGGTTTACAATGAGGATTTATTCTTATCACAGTAATCGTAATATAGAAAGCTTTATGGACCAAAATTTGAATATATCTCTACACTTTTGGGGGTTCTGCCATTTGAAGTGATACTTCTAAATCATCTTGAATTATAAGTCAGCACTATTATTACATTCATAGGTGGTAACTGAAATGAGAGCTACATTTTGCTGGTGAGATGTGGCTGATCTTTATTTCATCTGCACAGATTCATCTACTCCAGTGGGAAGAAAACATTGAAAGTGCAGTTAGGTCATTTTTATGCACACTAATTCATGCTTTCCATCACTTCTCTCCCTCAGTGCCATCTCAGTGGAGCTGTACTACATCTTTGCTACAGTTTGGGGCAGGGAGCACTACACCCTGTACGGCATCCTGCTGTGCGTCTTCGCCATCCTCCTCTCAGTGGGTGCATGCATCTCTGTGGCACTCACGTACTTCCTGCTGTCCGGCGAGGATTACCGGTGGTGGTGGCGGAGCGTGCTGAGCACCGGATCTACCGGCATCTTCATCTTCGTCTATTCTGTTTTCTATTACCGGAACCGGTCCTCTATGAGTGGCCTGGTGCAGAGCACCGAGTTCTTTGGCTACTCTCTGCTGACAGCCATGGTTTTCTCGCTGATGCTCGGCAGCGTGTCATTCTGGGCCTCACTGGCATTTATTCGCTACATCTACCGTAGCCTCAAGATGGACTAGGCATGAAATACACACACACACACACACACACACACACCTCTGATATGAATTTCCTCATAGCACACATGGACAATCTTCATTGTCTTCTTCGCTCTTTCAGTCATACACACACACCTCCTTTTAATAATGGGAGGAGAAACAGGGGCCTTTACCTTGGTTTGACAAGAGCCAACGCTTGAATTTGAAGAGCTGTCACTGCTGGAATAATAAGGGATCAGTAGTCAAATGAAGGTGTCATTGTGGAGGGGGTGGTGTATTTAACGATTAAATGGAATATTATAGTACAAAGGGTTGTTTGTGTCCCATCAGGAATGAATGGGTAAAATGTACAAATACAGTATGAATGAATGGGTTTAAAACTCATTGTATGATGCAGACTTGCAATACGCAGCATCATAATGCGCTCTGTTTCTTACTCCATGGTCTATCAAGGCTCGCAGGATCTACAGTCCTTGTTTTCTGTATTACACTGGTTACCCACACAGACAGCTGACTCATACTCAACTTTTCATTGGTTACACGGCAGTGCAAGCGTTATGACTTGCAAATCTACTCCCCCCATATATATGAAACTGTGGCAGCCTATTTAAATGTAATAGAGAAAGTCATGTTTTGCACTGGTCCTGTGAAGCTCCACATAGCCCTGCAGTAATGCAGAGGAATGATGCCTTGTAGATGTCAGTGATGGGAGCAATACTATCGTTGTATTCTATGGTCACCATTGACTGTGATTTTGGTTCTGATGTAAATATAGTCTTTTCAATAAATGCTTTTTTAAATACAATATTGCCAACACCAGAACACTTTGGATGTTTTTTTTAGTTCTCGAATAGGTGTATCTATGATACAACTTCCTTCATAGCCAATTGACATTTCCTAAGACTTAAAAATAACTCATGTTTAACTTAAGGCCAGTCTTATCTGTGTCACAGCAGGTGTAACCAATTAACATTAACCCCTACTATGCAGTCAATCACAATGGAGAACCTAGGAAAAGTATATTTCATGATATTTCCAGCCCTCAGTGAAACACTTGAAGTAAAACAAAAAGACAAATTTTACAAAAGTTACCGTGTGTATTTATAGGGAAAAAAAGCATTGAAATGTGTGTACAGATCTATCAGTACTTTGCCTTCAAATGGTGCCAAAAACAATGTAATACAAAGAATTCATCCAACTTGGACCCATCTAGTATTACCAAGCGCAAAGAACACACCAACATACATTAAATAGTTGCGTATAAAAATAAAGCTTCGAGATAAAAAAAAGTAAAATACTTTTGAACAGGAGTATGAACAAGGCATATGTACACCCAGCCCAACAAAATCCCCCCAGTTACAGTCAGGAAACTTGAAGAGAAGAATATAAACATGGCTGTTGGGTAACATTTACAGAAAAGCTTATATGCCCAGTAACTCCAACAGGTACTAGCGGCTGGCATTATGTACAGTGGCTGTATTTAGGGAACTGCTGCTGTTGACAGGCTCTCCGTCTTTGCTGTCAAAGCTTGTGTCTTGCTCAGCGTTGCTGGCTGGGTTGCATACGTTGGGGTTGAATTCATAATGGCTGACGCCTGGGGGCATGGACCAGCCAGCTGCCTGGGGCCTGGGGGTCACTGCAGTCTGGGATGTGTTGGAGGACCAGGAGGGGTAGCCAGCAGATCCAGCAGTGCTGCCCATAGCAGCCAGATAGAAGGCCAGATTCTGGGGAGCGGTCTTCTTAAAGGCTGCCTCCATCATATGCTGGTTGTAATGCTCTCTGAGCTGGGGCCTAGCCTCTCCTTGATACTGAAAGACAAACATGTGGTAGTTAATATCAACAATCCGTAATGTCTTGTATCACAGCATCATTGTTTGTGGCAGTGTTTCGTCGCGCCTTTAAGGCCTTAATCAGACTATGGTTAGGCCTCCATTATGGACGTAGTGCTCTATGTCCACGCCACTGCTCCTCTGTTATCAACAAACAGGACACCTGGGCAGGACAACTATCTGAACTCCCGTTTTAAAACCCAATTCGAAGTCAAATGGTGCAGTTAAAACAAAAATGAGTTGCATACGTATGCATGCAACTGCACAATATGTTGTATTGCAATTAATTGTTAATGTTAATTATGAGAGGTGCTTACAGGTGGAATGTGTGTCGGGATGTTGGTGAAGATGTTTCCACGAACTGGGCTGTCCTTGTTGGTGGTGTAACGCTCAGACACCCAGCTGGTGTCTTTCTGGTGCCTCCTTAGCTTCATCCTTCGATTCTGAAACCAAGTCTTCACCTACAAACAAAGTCGAAGCAGATCCCGACTGATTAGAAAGGGTCCACGATATCCATTTGTTTAAAAAAAAAAAAACAACCTCAAATTATTCTTCTTATGCATCACCTGTTTGTAGGTCAGCCCCGTTAGGTCTGCCAGGTTCTTCATTTCAGCCGGGGTGAGGTACCTCTGCACGCTAAAGCGCTGAACAAGAGCATTCATTTGACTCTCCGAGAAGGCAGTCCGGGCCTTTCCTTTGGGGTTATTTACAGTAGCAGTTGTGGTATTGGCGCTCTCGTTCCTTGTGACAAAAGTTAGTGGCTCCTTCAGGGAGCTGGATACATCCTCACTGGCATCTGGGCTCCTGCTGTTTGCCTCGTCATCAAGCTCTTTCTTTACCCATGTGGCAGGGTCTGCCTGGGGGAGACTTCCTTCTCTGCTGCTGCCAGAACTCCACGAGTCTAAAGGGAGGGTGAAGAGGTGACCATGTTTAATATGGACAATTATTAACACTGTAATCCTGATACCCCTGCTGACCGTCAACATTGCAGTGAATTGAAGATTTAACAGAACTACCCAACAATAAAATGAAAAATGGGGCATTTTACCCATATTTAAGTCAGTGTTTTGTGTTATAACCTAATCTTGTCGCTAGATGTCGCTACTGAACTCTGCCAGATGCTCTTTCTACAGTCTGTGGCGGGATATTCAGAAAACCCTTTTAAACCAAAATGGAGCTGAACTGGACTTCATGTTTGATGCTGGAAGAGGACATTTTGGCTTTTAACAGTCAACTTCGAGTAAATGTAAGCATTTACACAAAAAGGTTTTAAAATTAATACTCAAAAGTTGCAACAACTGTAGGGGTCCACTGAGTTACTGAAAATTTAGCAGCTTGTTGGGTAACTTGGGTTTGCTTACCTGGGGAGGTGTGAGCCTCCGAGTCACTGGTCGAGTCGCTGCCGGCCCGCCGGGCCTCGTCAGCCCGCGTATCGTATGCAGCGCGGTGCTGTCCGGACAGGAGCAGGCGGCTGGCCTGGGTGTCACCGAGGTACAGAAGACCGGAGCCCTGGTAGTGACAGTGGCCGTTCACTGCGTGTTGCTCCGGGCTGCGAGGCGGATACTCTTCCCGTGTCCTGGTGGTGGCTGCGGCGTAGTAGGCCTGCGTCACTCCGGGACTGTAGTTGCTCAAATCTGTGACTCCGGGTTCGCCCCAGCCGGCCAGGTTCCCGTGGTTTTGTTCGGGCCCGGACTGATACATGAGGCCGTAGGCGTAGGCATGGTATGAAGGGTTGTAGTTGTAACTCATCTGTGTCTTCCAGTCTGCCATTTCTACAGCAATTGTCTTCAGTCAATTAAAAAAAGTTTTAAAAAACCCGCAAGATTTGATGCTAAAGTTGCTTAAAATTGAGCAGGACTCAACACTGAAGACCTGAAGAAACAAACTCAACCACAACGACCTGTCCAGGTAAAAGGAGAAGCAATTAACCTGCAAAAAGTGCAGCAGCGTCTGAAAGGCAGTTTATAAAGACGTGTGTGGGTGTGGGCTGAGTTGAGGTGGGTGTTTTGATTTGAGCCAATCTCTTTGATTCAACAGTCAGGAGCGGCGCTGAGGACATTTTCATTGGTCACCAAGGTTCACGCTTTGCTTTTAAACTTAATATTGCAGGTTTTGAAACAAAAACAAAACAGACAGAAGAGAGTTACTAAATGTCAATCTTTTTTTTTTTTTTAATTAGACAATGTTTTTACCACAAGTTCAAAGCTGTATAATAATATATATGTAGATAACACCAGATATCTAAATACAAAATGACTTTATATTTTATCATTTTAGTTATTGGTGTCTCAATTGACAGATTAGGTCAAGATGATACCATATTTACATTGTGCATTTGCCTAAATTTACTTTAATCTTTCGAGAACCAGTTTCTGTCCTTGCTTTAAACCTTAACTTAACTTAATTTACCAATCCTCTGGTTGTAAGAAATTTCATCTCTGGATGAATCATGGTTTATTTGGGGGGGAGAGAAAGATATACTTTGATGGGAGACTTAATTATTTGCTAAATTAAATACTAATCTGTACTGAAATACTAAGAAATTTCAAGTGGATGTTCAGTATCAGAAGCTCTTTTAATTTAGTATATTGTGCAGCAAGACATCTATCGAAGCAGCAGTGATAACACAGTTTTATTTCCCCCTCCCATCACCACAACAAAGCACATTAGTAATAAAAAAGGGACTATCCAAATGTAGATATTATAAAATAAAGTTGGTAACAACCTTAAAATGCTGTTGGTAGCACATCGGCTTCAGTGCCTCTTTAGCATGGAGTCTGATGGCATGATTAATTATGTTTTCAGGAGCTTTAGTCCCAGATCAATAGATTAAACATAGTGTCTGGGTCTCACACTTAATAGTTTGTGAACAACAGACTGTCTGAGAAGAGTAATACATACATACACCTTTGTTTAACTGTTTAATTTGTGCACATTGCACACCAGACAAACAATGACAGAGAGTAAATCTTCAAATCCCAGCATCCCCCCCCACCCCAGTAGGGTTGGACATGTTGGTGCGAACTGCTTTTACCTCCATTTGAATCCCTTTTCATAAAGATGAATTAGATTAGGCTGCGTGTTACCTTCAGAGTGGTTGTTTGTGTTCCCCCTCCTCAGCTGTATAGATATGGTAATGATTCAGTTACAGGTGAAATGAGGTGAGAACAGTGAGCCTAATGGGCATATCAGCGTTTCCACTGATCTTTGACTGACTGAGGGTGTGTTTGTGTGATCTTGAACACACACAGGAGGGAGTTGATGGTGTAGGTGTGTATAGTAGGTGGCCAGATTGGTATGCAAAACATTAGCATTGGTATGTGCTGAGAACAACATGACAAGGCATAGGCTACTGTAGGTGTTTTTGTACTAGGGAATTTAACATTGGAAATACTATAGAAGGCATATATTGAACATCATCATTTTATATTGTTCATTTATAGTTTGTTTGCATGTCCACATGTCACTACATGAAATCTGGCACATTTTATTATAGAAATTTAACAATAAATACTGATATGTTGTAGGTCTTTAGTATACCTAAAAACAATGATGAATTTAGACATCTTGCTGTTGTCAGGTGACAAGTTACACAATGACTTTGATCAGTGTTTCTGTCTGAGTGCAGCTTAGGAACTGAAGATGTGTTTCCAGTAATATGTGTTTTTTGTAGTGCAGTATGAGAGCATCAGTTTCTCTATTGTTGTCTAAATAGCATTCAAATGATCTCCCATGACGACCTTCACACTTTTCCTTCTCTAGTTGACCTTGGTCTCAACAAGGCACTTCTAAGCCCTCATTCTCTGTGGTTTAATCAGTAATTATATTTTGATTTAAATCAGTGGTGGAAGAAGTTTTATTCAGGTCAAGTAAAAGTAGTATTATCACAATGGAAACATATTTGATTACAAGTAAAATTCCTGCATTCGAAATATAAGTGATATTCAAAATTATAAGTAAAACTATACAGGTATTATCTGCTAAATGTGTGTGAATGGCTCCTTTCAGGGTTTTTAATCATCTCTACCCGGTCACAATAAGTTTTTAACTATATATATGTACACAGTACCAGGCAAAAGTTTGGACCCACTTACTTTACATACTTCTTTGACTGGTATTGTAGTATATGGTATCTATAATAATATATAATAATTTTTAAAATCTTTCTTACCCAACCAATATTGGATTCAGAGTATATGGGGGCGGATGTTGATATTTGAAAAAAAGACTGATAATAAAAAATCTGATTAGTTGGCTCAACATGATAGTTTTGGTCATAATATTAAAAAAAAAAAAAAAAAACTTTTCATTTTAAAGACCTTTAACAAATCTTCATATTTCATTGCAAGTCCTGAAATCCTTATTTTAATCCTTATTTAGTCAATCAACAGAAAATTAACTGGCAACAATTTTTGCTAATAATTTCTTTAAATATATCAAAAATCCCCAAATTCTCTGGTTCCAGCTTCTGAAAATTGAAGTTTTGCTCATATCATTGTACACTGCATATCTTTGGATTTGAACTATTGGATTAAATTTATGATTTTAAGAGTTCACTTTGGATTATGTTCAACTGAGATCGCCATTAATCGATTAATTGGAAAACCCCCTCAAAAACTACCAACTAATCAATTGTAAAAAAAAAAAAAAAAAAAAAAAAAATCCCGGTAGTTGCAGTTAGGATTGCAGTGTGTCTTCCGGTCCAGTTGGTGGCGCTGTGTCTTTCCAGCGGGCCAAAGAAGCCGTTGGTTCCTTTAACTCAACTCACATGGAACTCCTGGCCGGTTCTGCCCCGCGTGCTGCCAGTTGAAGCACTAACGGAACGGGCTCGCAGCTGTCAGAACAGTCTTTCACACATTACCCACTATTCTAAAGTGGACTTTTCACGGCAAACTCGGTAGCTAGCTAAACTCTCTGAGAGATTTTGTTTACATATTTGACAAGTGAAGCTCACTGGAGATTTGGGGCACCGTCTGCAAGCCACACCGAGAAAGGACAACTTGACACTATCCAGGTTTATTAGAAGTAGCGTTAATTTATTAACGGTCGCGACAGATTCAACTAACGGTGACAACTCTGCGGTGCTGTCATGACAGAGGAACTTGAGCAAATTCTTTCACAGCTGACAGAGCCTGACAATGCAGTTATTCAGCAGGTAACACCACGAATGGCTTAAGAATGAGCGTTAAATTAACTGACAAGTATGAAAACCTACAGTTAACGGATATATTACGTTAGCTAACTAACGCTAACATAAGTTAACGTCCTCCACATAATTTTTCCAGATGGTACCAGCCTATTCTAACGTTATGAGTTAACTGGAGTAATTCAAGGCTAATATTCATCTTTAAAAAAAGACAGATTAAGCCTTTATGTGTTTTATATTGGTACCTTGTGATTTCCTAAATCATGTATTTGTGGCAGCCCATCTAATTCAGTGTACTCTCTTTTGTCCACTTTTAGGCCACAGCCCAGCTGAAACAGGCTTTCAAAGACCCAGCTATAATCCCAGCCCTGTGTGCCGTGATGAGTGGCTCCCAAAACCCTAAGGTACTGTGAGAGAATAACGCTAGTTTCACCCTGTGGGATCCAAGTGTCATCTATGTAGCTGAACCACTTCACATCTTCCTCATTTTGCCTTTTAGATTCGACAGTCGGCGGCAGTGATGCTGAGGTTGAGGGTGAAAAAATCCTGGAAGAAGATTAGTCCTAGTGATAGAGAGAGGTTTGCTTGTTACTTTTCATTGAAGAATTTCACTCTCATTATAACACTACACCCAGTTGTTATAATTTAAATGAAATTGAAAATGAGATGTGATGTGTTTGCTTTTATTCATGCAGTCTGAAGGCAGTGGTGTTGCAGGCTTTCATGCAGGAAACAGAGTAAGCCAATCATCCCACACAAGGACATCCTACTTTCTTAAATGTCCCACACTTTGTTTGTTGTAAATGAAATTGACACGGGTATATTGTTAAACACGCAGCTACATTTAAATCCCAGTTCTGAATTAATCCAAATTTATTTACTTACTGACTTGTTTCTGTGTTGCAGACACACAGTGCAGCACTCACTGTCCCAACTGTGCGCAGTGATGGTCAAACATGAGACACCAGACCGTTGGCCTGCCCTGCTGCAACTCCTCAATCAATCCACCAAGAGTAGCAATCCTCATGACAGACAGGTACAGCACTCATGGCACAGCTAGGAATTTACACAAGAATCATTTTTTATCATCCCTATATAGATAGATAGATAGATAGATAGATAGATAGATAGATAGATAGATACTTTATTAATCCCAAAAACTGGGAAATTTAAGTGTAGCAGCAGCATAACACAATACAACACAATGAAATAAAAAGAACAACCAACAATTAAGATAATAATTCAATAAGAATAAGATAATTAAAAAAGAATAAGAAAATTAAGATAATAATTAAATAAGAATAAGTAAAATAAAATATAATAATATAATATATGACCGGCTTTTAGCTATTATTATACATGCTGATGGCCTGTGGCAGGAAAGATTTCCTGTATCTCATTATATTGTCAGGATTGATTTCAGCTTTCAACCGTAAGAAAAAGTCACATAGTTTGCAAATCACTAATTTAAAAAACACATTTGGAGTATCAACCGTCCTCTCTCCTGCCAGGTTGGCCTCTTGCTGCTGAACAAGGTGATGGAGTCCAACCCTGAGCCGTTCAAGCCTCACTACTGCCAGCTGCTGCAGCTCTTCAACACTGTCCTGCAGGACTACAACAACCCAACAGCCTTGTACTACTGCATCCTCACCCTCACAGCCATAACTGCATACACTGGCTCCGAAGAGATGGTGAGCCAGTGATACAGTTTTCCCTTTGGCATCTGGCAGGAACAGAGTTTCAGATAGTTTATAGATATTTAAACCACGGACTTAGAGGTTTAGTAGATTAAACATTGCTACCCTCACTAGTCGGCACCAGACATACTAGTTGATTAAAATAATAATTCATATTTTATTAATGTACAACACCCCACTTCCCTGCACATATATTAAAATGTGGCATATTGTAAAATGTGGTCATGAAAAAGATTTAATGGTACTTTTTAACAACAATTTCCCCTACAGAATCAGATGCGTTCTATCATCCCAAGTCTGATTGTCGCTCTGAAACACCTCATTAAGGCAGATCAGGTAAACTGTAACTTGTTAATTTTACTGAAGTTGTTCAGTTTTGTTGCTGGTCAAATATATTTAACAGTTTGCATAAAACCTTTTTGAATTACTGGATTTGTCTGCGTTTACACAGAGCCAAGCCAGCGAGGCAATGGAGGTGTTTAATGAGCTCATGGAGAGTGAGGTGTCCATCATCGTGCCTCATGTTACAGACATGGTTCGCTTCTGCTTGGAGGTGAAAGCAAAACTTTTTTTTCTCTTTTGAGTTATGTATTGAACTAACATATACTTGTTATCTGACACTGACGGTGTCAAACATGAGAGTTTTGACAATTTGTGTGTGTGTGTGTGTTTGTGTCAGGTGGGCAGTGACACTGCACTGACGGACTCTCTGAGAGTGAAAGCTCTTTCTTGCATCGCCTTTCTCATCAAGTTGAAGAGCAAGGTAAAGTCATTCCCACTGTAAACCAGTGCCGTGTAATTATCCTTCAATTTGAAATGACTGTTGTATTTAATATATAGAATAAAAAAAATCTTTCTTTCCCTCTATTTTGTAGACTGTGCTGAAGCAGAAGCTGCTGAACCCCATCCTGCAGGCCATTTTCCCTGTGCTGACTGCAGCGCCTCCACCTGGTGAGGAGGACCCAGAGGATGAGGAGAATGACAGTGGTGATGGAACAGACAATGACAATCCAAAACACTGTGCTGCTCAGGTGGTTAATTATATTGATATTCAAAATGTTCTTGTGTTGTGTGCTGTTGCACGCAAGATTTAACTTGTTCTATTTGCAGATTATTGACACGATGGCGCTCCATATGCCTCCAGAGAAACTGTTCCAGCAACTGGTAAGTTATCTAGCTATTGATGTGATCAATAACTAATCTGTCCTTACCTTTTTTATTTAGTTTTTTGTTTGGATACTATTTAAAAGCACAAGCATTTTTGGATGGCAAGCTTGGTGTTATTTCTCATTGGTTTTGGCACAAAAAATATATTATTTATATCATTTCACAACGCGAGTTATTTAATTCAGGTTTTAAATAATACAATGATAGAATCCCAAAGTAATAGTGATGACTCTGGTACCTACTTTTTGACTTTGAATTATGTTTTATCTCATGTATTAGACGCCCCTCACTCAGTCCTGCCTTGCCAGTGAAAACCCCTATCAGAGGAAGGGGGGCCTCATGTGTCTTGCTGTGTTGGCTGAAGGATGTGCTGATCACATACGCACCAAGTATGTCCACTTGAATTGAAAAGGTTATCTTATGTGTGCATGTGTTTTTTTTAAATCATGGCAGATATATTCCATGAGGAGACAAAATCAGATTTTTTAAGTGTTGTGTGACTAATAATGATCCCCATGATGTGAGTATATTTAGCTGTGTGTCTATTACTGTAGGATGCTGTCATCAGTGCTGCAGACAGTGTGCCAGAGTCTTTCTGACAGTGACCAGGTGGTGCGCAGTGCTGGCCTCTTTGCCCTCGGACAGTTTTCTGAACATTTACAGGTGAGTCATCACATCACAGCAACATAAACAATAGTAAATGCAGTTGATTTTTTTTGCTTTATTTAATTACTTTGCTTTTTAAAGTGTAGCAATATGAGATCACCTTTAATGAATATATAAATGAATGCATTCCTTCTGAATGAATATTATTATTATTATTATTGTATTATCTATACTGAATACTGCACAAGCACTTTTTTACTTATTTTTTTTAAGTTGTGTGCATACAAACTAAATTACACTATTTAGCTCTCTTGAAAGCAACTCCCCTTGAAGAGACCACCAGAAAGCCCTTTTTAAATCACTAGAATTGCTGAATATAAGAATACTTATACTTGAGTCTAAGAACCTTTTCTCTGTCTCAGCCTGAAGTGAGTAAGTACAGTGCAGAGGTGATGCCTTTGCTCCTGGGCTACCTCTCGTCCCTGAACCAGGCAAAGGTTGGCCATGTCACCAAGGCCTTTTATGCCCTGGAGAACTTCATGGAGAACTTAGGTAAGCTGGACAAGTTTATGTGATACCTATAAGTAGATCCTGCACACATACAAGAGGATCTGTTAAACAGATATGAACTTTCCTGACACACTAATGGTCATCAATTAACTACAGCAAATCATCCAAACCTGTTTTGAGAAATGACTCCAAGATGGCATGTTGAATCCCCCAAACTCACTCAATAACTCAATGTTCTGTCTGTTCTCTTTTGTCTTTTTCTTTTCACAGGAGCAGATATTGAGCCATACCTGCCCACCCTGATGGACACTATGTTGTCTGCCCTCAACAGCACTGACAACCTTAAAATAAAAGAGCTTGCTGTGTCTGCTATAGGTGCCATAGGTAGGAAACTGCCTTTTCACATTTTCATGCAATTCTTCTGGTGTACTGTGGAAGATGAAGCTTAAACTAACACATCACAGAAACTAAGAAACTATGTATTCTCCTATTTTCAATCCTTCCTGTGATGTCTTTTTTTTGTTCGTGACAAAAGCTGGTGTTTGCTAAAAACTTGGGAAAGGTTTGGACAACATGATGGTTTTTAAAATGACAAATCAGTTTTAGAATCGGTACATGAATTGAGCACACAACCAAGCACAGGAGAGCCGCAGTTTTTCTTTTCAGCAATATATTTGGTGGGCTTGGGTTTTCCCACTAATATGCAAGCTAGTGAACAAAAATGTTGTTAATGCTTGTCCCATTGTGTCTTACCAGCCAATGCTGCCAAGGAGTTGCTGGTGCCCTACTTCCCCCCAGTTATTGAAAGCCTGAAGTGTTTCCTGACTACCACCACAGAGGAAATGAGGTCTCTGCAAACTCAGTCCTTGGGTAGGTAAACGCCACAGCTATGATCTAAAGAGATAAAAATGTCTTGCTTTAGCCTGTTATCTAGCCATACAGTTAATTTAACCATGTAGCTTCATTGTTTATTTTGTTTTGTTGTTGCTGTTAGATACCCTGTCTGTGTTGGCCCGTACCATTGGCAAAGATGTCTTCAGTCCTCTTGCTGCTGAATGTGTTCGGCTGGGGCTCAACCTCACTGACACCATTGATGACCCCGACCTGAGACGCTGCACGTATGTAAATTACTGCGTGTTTTCTTTTTATGTATTCCATTTAGTGGGCTAGACCATGGACGAACACTGCATTAAAAACAACCATATTCATTTCAATGGGAGAAGTTTTATTTTTATAATTGTGAAAAAATCCCTAATTCTTCATGTTCATGTTCTTCATTGAAAATAGTACAGAACAGCATAAATCTCCTCCAAATAAATACAACTTTTAATGTAATGTAACCTATTCTTCACCTATCTCTCATTCCCTCCATCAGGTACAGTCTATACTCTTCTGTGTCCACAGTCAGCCCAGACTGCCTGACTCCTCACCTCACTGCCATTACAACAGTCATGCTGCTCGCCCTCAAGTCCAATGAAGGCATCACGGTACAAAGTATACACACTACACACACACAGGTTCCTTATAGCCATATAGTGTTCCACTTTTCATCTTTTTTTTATCTTCTATTTAGGCACACCTTGAGGAGGACAAGACATTTGTGTTACTGGATGATGACGACAACGATGACAATGAAGAAGAAAAAGAGGCAGAAGATTTTCTGGAAGATGAGACCGAGACAGATGTCCATGATGTTGCAGGGTACACAGACACACACACACACACTATCTCAATTCCCTTGTTGTGAGAAGGCTGCTCTCACTCTGTCGACTTCCATCCTTCTTTTAGGTTCAGTGTGGAAAACGCTTACATCGATGAGAAGGAAGATGCCTGCGATGCATTGGGAGAGATTGCCTTCAACACCGGGTAATAGAGATGTTTGCAGGAGATCTAATAACTGTACAGTGTAACAGTAGATATATAAAAATATGTGTATATTTTTTACTAACTTGTTGTTGTTTCCTCTGACAGCGCTGTCTTCCAACCCTTCCTGGAGTCGAGCTTCCAGCAGGTTTATGAGATGAGAGATGTAAGTCACTCCGTCTAGTGGGCTGTGAAGGGCACCCTGTGCTCTGCGTTTGTGCATGCACAGTTTGCGTCTGTCTATAAAAAGAAGTGTCTGTAGGCAAATTGACAATACGAATCTTGAACCTTTTAACAATTTCTACTGTTCTGTCTTTCTCACTTATTGTGATTTGACCAAAGGAGATAAAATTTAGTATATTGCCATTTTCAGTATATAAGATTTATATAACAATATAATTTATATAACAAGATTTAGTTTCCATCTTGTTGGTGGAGCTGATGTTTCAGTAAAACATTGAGGTAGGTATGCAGTCAGATGCATTAAAAAAGTACCTTATTTAAAAGATAGCATAATACAATCTAAATCTAAGTTTCATGAACACATGTGTATGGTGCGCCTGCTTAATAAATCCCCAGCATGTGTCCAGGGGAGACTGAAAAGCCTTAGTGAATCTGGCCTTTGTCCCTGCCTAATGCTAATTCAGACCAATTCAGAATTGCTGTCATGGAAACTCTACTTGTGACACCATTGACCTGTCATTTGTGCTTGCACTTGTTTGCTCTATGCATCACTACCCATTGTACTGTAACTTGACCCTTTTTTTGTTTATTGTGCAATCCCTCCCTCTCCAGTTTCCCCACGAGGACGTCCGCCGGGCAGCGTTCGGAGCCATGGGCCAGTTTTGTCGAGCTCAGCACAAAGTGTGGAATGAGAATCCCAATGAGGCCAATCATCAGGGTAACGGCTTTCTTCTCTAAAACTCCACACTGCTGCTGAAATAGGAGATAAAAAAGTGCACAGATATTATACACACTTCTAAACAATAAGGCCTGTCGTATTTATTCTTCTCTATTCTGATTAATCTTGTTTTGCTCGTTCAGCCCTCCTGAAGCTGCTGGATGTGGTGCTGCCTTGCTTCCTGGAAACGGTGCGGACAGAGCATGAGCGCCAGGTTGTGATGGGCGTCCTGGAAACTATGAACAATGTCATGAAGTCTTGCAAGGAGGAGGTTTTCAAAAACCCTGCACGCCTCAAGGAGATCAGCTACGTCATCCGTGACGTACTCAAGAAAAAGGTGAGAAGAGCAGAAACTGATGTGGAGAATAATAAATCTCACGTGTCTCAGGTGAAAGTTGTTCCTTTAAGCACTGGGTTTTTCTTTCTTTTCCCTCCGTCTGTTCAGACCGCATGTCAGGATGGTGGTGATGAAGCTGATGATGAAGACCAACAGGTACACTGATAAGAGGCAAAGTAAAAAATAACATCCACCAAATGGCCACACGTGAAAATGTCCAAATCATGTCTGGTGATGTGCTGTGTGCTTCAGGCGGAGTATGACGCTATGCTCCAAGAGTTTGCCGGTGAGGGAATTCCCCTGTTGGCCTCTTCTGTTCCTGCGGACAGCTTCGCCCCGTTCCTCAACGATCTGCTCCCTCTCATTATGAGCAAAGCTGTGAGTTTGGACCCGCTGACATTTATTTACTCCAACCCAACATTTTCTCAATCATCTGTCTCATAGTTGCTGATAGTGCAGCGAGGGAACTGCTCTGAACTCTAAGATTGGCTAGTTGCCCAAACACAAAAAGTGGCATTGAATTGCTTAAAAATGTAATCAACTTAATAGAAAAAAAAACACTGTAAGTCCTAACATTGTGTAATCCATCAGGATCTTTACATTAGTAAAAGCTGCTCATTAACTAAACATTGAAAGTGTACGTCCAATATGTACTGCCTTTAATATTTAATCAATCACTTAATCAATAATTAAATTTTTTTTCTTTAAAAGAAATCCACGTGCACAGTGGCAGACAGGTCGTTCTCTGTGGGAACCATCGGCGAGATCCTGCAGGCTCTCGTGGGCGTGGCCGGAGGCCGGGGAGTGGCGGGTCGACTGTCCAATCGGTTGCTTCCTGTCCTGGTAGCTGGAGTGAGGGATAGTGACGCTGAGGTGCGCAACAACAGTGTGTTCGGACTGGGGTGTCTGGCCCAGGCAGCTGGATCCATCGTAGTGTCGTATCCTTCTTACCTGTGTTTTGTGTGTTTTCTGTGAGTGTGTGTTAATGCATACAATAATAGATGAACATCACATAAAGCTGTTCCTTAGTGAGACGTGCTCCAGAGATTATCCCATGATGCTGTCAGTGTTTTCCAACATGCTGGCCAAAGAGTCAGACCTCAGGGTGATCGACAACCTGTGTGCCGCCCTCTGCAGGATGATTTTGAGCAATGTGGACGCTGTACCTCTAGAGCAGGTACATTTACAGCTCCATCAAATGACTCTAAACACTACAATTCAGCGTTGATTGTTCAGCGGAATCACACAGTGTGTTCTCTGACAGGTTGTACCAGCTCTGGTGACTCGGCTTCCACTCAAAGAGGATTTGGAGGAGAACAAGACGGTGTTCAGCTGCCTGGCTATGCTCTACACACATAGTCCTGCTCTGGTAGGTGCAAACCCCATTTACAGCTGCTACTAACAACCCCGGTGTGAAGGAATACAATATGTGTGGTGTCCATACAGCAAGACATAATGACAACAGCGTGTACGAATAAAAACACAAACATTTAATTCAAAACCAACAAACTTGGTCCATGGACACCATCACTGAACAATGTTAACAAACATCTTTCTATTTTCTCCTTTTTTTTCCCCTTCTCTCAGATTGTGCAGCTAATGAAGCCCATAGTTGGCGCTTCCAGCCACGTCCTGGGAAACAAAGACGTTGATAAAGGTGAGTGTCACAGCTGGAGTCGGGCAGAACTGAATGGCTTAAGCTTTTTGGGGGTCTAATGGAAAAACAAAAAGAAGATACTCTACATCGCCTTCATTGAGTTTTTAGTAATCTATACTTCATCTCTTCCCCACAGAAACCCAGAACACTTTGGCCTTGCTGATGAGAGAAATCGCCCGGCAGCACTCTGCAGACTTCCAAGCAGCCATGACCTCACTTCCTGGAGAGCAGCAGGCCGTGCTCAGTGCGGTCATCGCCGCCTCGTAGCCCACACATGTTCTTCCGCTCTTGGGTGAAAGCCAGCCAAAACAATTAATTTTTTATACTGTAGCTGGAAAATGGGACAGTTGGTTATAACTTCTCCCCCCTCCCCATAAATGATCTAAATACAGCGCTTCAACCATTCTGTGACAGTTACCACATTCAGCAGTTGTGCTTCTGAGATTTAACTTTTAATTTATTTGTTTATGTGCATGCTCTGTTGAAGTTTTATTATTTTAAGAGTTACGGTTTACCATCCTGTGTTCTATCGTGTTTAGTTTTCCTGTTATTTGTTTCCTAACCTGTTAAGTGCTACTATGAATTGCTGCTGTCCCATTTTTGCCACTGTTTGGACAGACTTCTGGCTTTACTATCCAAGTGTGAAGAAATGAATTTAAACCTCCTGATAAATGTTATATTTCATTCCCATCTCCCAGCGTAAGTCTGTGGATTTTAATTTTGGTGCTCTAATACGTTCTCCTCTAACTCTGTCTGCTGCTTACAAAGTAGTTTCTCTAATGGGCCAACGCTCACTGCAGCTCGTGTGAACTCTGGCAGAAACTCAGCAGACCAACTGGACATGCTGCACTAATAGGCTCACACACTTGTTATTTACTTGTTAACAGCCTATCACATACACAGCAGAGCTTTCACCTGTTCATCTCTGTTAGTATCAAACTATACAATACAATATTTGACAAGTGAGATTATTACAAATGCTCCAAATATTTAGCAGATTCTACAATGCTGGTAAAGTTCACCATGCAGTTAATATCAAGCTTAAATACATACAGACATAGCATTCATGTTGGCCTTTAATAAACAAACAAACAAGCAAAAAAAACAACAAAAACAAACATCCAAATGGTTTGCACTGTTTTAGATGTTTGCTCCTCAGATGTCCCGTTGTCCCTGCGCCTCAGTGACTAAATGCTGGTTCTCCAGGTCCAGCGCCATAGTCATCTGTATCGGTGCCAGTCCATTCTCCCCTGACACACACACACACACAGAAGAATTGTTTTTAAATACATGCAACATAAACCACAGTAGTGTGAGGTGATGACGAGAGGGACAAACACATTCAGTAGCATTTATGTAAACACACTAAAATAAATAAATAAAGTTGACCAGATTTTCTCAAACTTCCTGATGAGGTTTTATTGAGACGCTGATGTGATGCTTTACGATGATCTCATTTCACTGCCTGAGGCTCTGGCACACGACTGCGATCCACATCAGCCTGACACTTCACCCGTTATCTGAGAAGTGGCTGCTGACTGCGGCAGGCCGGACTGACTGTTGTGATGTGATTCTGATGGTTGTGTAAATACAGAAATGTCAACTCTCTGAACTCTGGGCCAGATGATGAAGGAAAATCTGATCAGAGCTGAACGTTAACAGCTAGTTACATTAAAATCCCCACAGATGTAACATTTTAATTGCTTTGCTTCTATATTGAAACTAAGCTGCAATCAGACCTGAGCATCTGCTTTTCCAGGGCAGAATATTCATCCCGGTGCGACAGAAGGAGCGGTCAGTGTGGGCCTCGGTGCTGTACAGAACCTCCTGGAGCTGTTTGTCTCCAGGCTTCTGAGCTTTCACTCGTACCTAAAGAGATGAACACAAATTGTTTTTCCTCCCTTCCATGTGAATCAACACAGAATGTACTATACTAAACTATACCTCCAGGATGGTGGTCTCTTTCTCCTTCAGCTTCCCTGCCTTGTTCTTCACCTGGGTCTTCTTGGTGTCCACCCACACCACCCTCTCCTTCACCTCTGACCTGGACACACATCTTATAAATTACCTGAAATATCTTTTCTTTCTCTCATTATAAATTTTTTAATATTTTTTTTAAAGACCCTTCTCCTCCTCCTCACACTGAGGTCAGACTCACTCTTGGATGCCCAGGTCAGCCAGTGTGGTGTCCAGGAAGGGGAAGGGCTGATGTGCCGGGTCTGGCTGCACCTGGACGGGCAGCGGCACCGACATGGGGATGTCCCACTCCAGCTCCACCCGCACCATCGTGTTGTGCAGCTGTTTGGAGCCCCTGTCTGCCGGGCTGTCAGCTCCTCCGTTGGCCTCTCCCTCCTCCGGCAAGCTTTTTGTCTTGTCTGCCGCCAGCTTGACTAACTGATCAATATCTCATAAAATGAACGTGAAATATTCCTCCCTTTGCTTGGATGATCTTCAGCCTTAAATCTCTTCGACTAATGCTCGTTATCTTTGCACCTTTTGTCTCTAGCGGGTGTTGTTGCTCCACTCAGGCTGATGATTCAGAGCTCTGACTCTTGTGATGACAAAAGGCCTCTGGAAAGTGTAAGCGTGTGCGCCTATAATGCATACAGACGTGTGCTCGGCCCTCCTGGCTGATATAAGCAGCCCGTGTGAATGTGTGTTATGTGTCGCTCAGATGTGAGGTTTATTAGACTGTCAGGGAGGAGGACAGGTGATGGACGGATGGTGGTGTTTGCTCGGCCAGGTGTGTGTGTGTGTGTGTTTGGTGGAAGCAGTTCAATGGATTTTTGCAGTTAAATCGTGTGAATTGAGAATTGAATGCTTTATCACTTACAGTTGATACTTTAAAGGGATAAATTTGTGTCTGCAGGTTCAGTGTTCACAGCAGATTTATTAGTTACACTCTCATTTCTCTGACAGTTTAACTGAACAGGGGGTTGATATATTGGCTGTTAGCAACGCAGCGTCACATTGCCAACTTTTGAAAGATGTGTGTGTGTGCGCGCTCTGGGCGTGTCACATTCCATGGGCAGCCACATTGAATCCTCTCACACAGACACCAGCTTTACGTCAGCGTTGTAGAGAGCATACAGATGATGTCAAGGTTTGGGAATGTAAAGAGTCAAATGGAAGCTGATGATCTACAACAGCAGGTCATTGTTGTTCTGCTGAAAAAGCAGCGGTGGAAAGTAACTAAGTACATTTAATACTGTAGTCAAGTACAGTTTTGAGCTACTTGTACTTTGAGTATTATTTATTTGATGCTACTTTATACTTCCACTCCACTACATTTATCTGTCAGCTTAAGTTACTTTCAATAAATAATATAACAAGCTTTTAAAATGCAACACATTGTTACAGATGAAACTAGTGGTTTCCAACCTTTTTTTCCCTGACCTCTAGGTTGGGAACCACTGGACTAAACTAGTTAACTGTATATAAAGTAGTTGAATCTATCTCCACCTCCAGCAGCTCCAACAGTAACATGTTGTTTACACACTGTTTCAGTATTAAATCTAATGATGTCACATTAGAATATAATAATAATAATAAATAATATATCAGTCAATACTCCACCTTATCTACATTTGATGCTAATACTTGTGTAATTTTACTTAAGTAGGATTATTTAAATGCAGGACTTGCAACAATATTTTTACATTGCTGTATTGATACTTTTACATGAGGATCTGAATACTTCTGCTGAAAACACTTTTTTTGCACTATAATCTTCAGTGCTAATAATGATCACATGGGTATTGGCCTCCCTAACCAGCCTGTGACCTGCTTTCTCAGCAGTGTGTCCTGTCTACCAACACTATTGAGTCACACTCACATTCTGTCCTGCAGTGTCAGATGCAGAGCAGGCATCACAGGTAGTCCACTGCCATATATCTGTCTGTCTGTCTCTCTCTCTATCTCTCTATCTATCCATCCATCCATCCAAATTAATATTATTTTAAATTTTTTAAATTTTTATTTATGGTAACGAAACACACATATTGCAGTGGAAAAGGACATCTCCTGACGTAGCACAATAACCAGAATGCATCACAAGTAGTATCAAGACGAGTACCATTCCATTATGTTGATGTGAAATGGGATTTCAGCTCTCTAACTGCAGCACCTCCCTCAGCTCAGGCCTCTCGGTCACAGCGAGGTGCCACATGGATGTATGCTTACTCTTATCTGCACGTTTTTGGGCAGGTGTTCTGTGTCAGGTAAGAGATACACAAATATTAAAATAGGTCAGTAGTAAAGTAAACTTGTATTGAATATAATACAAGTGAAATATCCACAAATGACAACAGAAAAATGTTTTCCAGGTCTGAATATGTTTAGGTCTTGGAAAAATTAGACATAATAAAAAAGACAATGTTCTGGTGTGTAACATTTTTATTAAAAGTTTAAGTTAAAAATGCAGAATAAAAATGTTTCATACACAATCATTAAAAAGGATAAAAAGCCAAACACTTGACACAAACTATAACAAACTCAGTCTAAATGTTTAAAACCTCCATAACAGTACATGAAGTAATGGATATACATATTTAAAATACAATCATATGAACAAATCAGAACCTGTTAAAAAAGGTTAAATATTATAAAAGTTCTTTAAAACACTGGGAAAAAATCCAAGTAATACAGATCAGCGTTTCACCTTCCTGAGTCATTTAACAGTTCATATAAAAACCCCCGTCATCTTTTAAATAAAATGTACCATGGGAGTGTGAGAATTGATGATCTTGTGTTACTAAGAGGACACAGGATCAAATCTATTATCGTCATACAATAAAAAAAAAACCAGTACAAATATATCAAGATTTAATTAACTGTGTGTGCGTGTGTGTGTGTGTGTGTGTGTGTGTGTGTGTGTGTGTGTTCAGGCAGGCATCCTGAGTGCTGTAGGACTGATGGTGATGTGACTGTACGGATCAGTCTGTTGTGCAGTCACATGTCTGGCAGACAAAAGCTCTGAAGAAGAGAAACATCGCAGATGAATAAAATCACTCAGTTTCACTAAACGTTTACATGGAAGTCACAGAAGAAACTCAACTAAAACATATTGACGACTACAATGTGTGTTTTCATTGACGGCAGGAGCTAGAATCCAATATTCTAATTCTTGCAATTTCTGTAAGATCCATGTCATTATTACTGTCTACAGAACAGAGCAGGAACTTTCTTTGTTTGTATTTCATTACACATAAGAACAGCTTTTGATTTCCTCACCCAGCAGTTCGTAGAGTGTGTGAGCTGCAGCGCTGCGGTCGACCTCCGGGGGCAGCAGAGAGTCAAAGGTGACTTCTCCGAACCTCTGCAGGCTGGATAAGATCCAGCTGGAAATACAAACACTCCGTTGTGGGATTCAATTTAGGACTTTTCAAGACTGGTATTGATAATATTTGGAATTAAGCTTTCGATGTTGATAAAAAAAACTAGAATTAATTAAGAACATAGAGCCAAACCAAATACTGGACGCAATCAGTCATATCCATTCAATCCGAGCTGGCCGGCATGTTTGAGATAGTTTCAATACAACATTTCCAGTGTCTGAACCTGGTGGAGGAGTTTCTGATAAGGCTCAGGCCTGCTGGTTGCTTTCTATTCTCAATTTCGAAGCAGATGTCAAACATCTTAGCGAGTGTGTCAGCCTGTGATGCTGGAGGAAGCCAGTGAATCACCAAATTACTCTTTTTATATATACTGCATAATAAACGTTGTGGTCGCATCGTTTAGACATTTACACTGGGTTGAAAGTCTCAGGCAGCGTTTGACTAAATATTAAGACTGCAGAGAGAAATGGCTTCAAACATGTTGTGACTGAGCAGACAGGAAGGACACAAATATGCAAACGAGAGCTCAGTGCAACAGTGTAGAAGCAGCAAATAAGGCTGCAGAGTCAAAACATCACCTGGTCAGACAGATCTCAGTTTTCTATGAATCAGTTGACTGATCAGGTCTGCTTTAGCTCAAACAAGTAAGCAATGAGTTAGTAATGTAGAGGAAATTGTGTTTGTGAGCTTGTTTGCGCTCTTGAGTGTGTGTATTGTTGTGTAAAATACCTCTGCATGTTCCTGCTCTCTGCGTCACCCTGAGCCTCAGGCATCTCAATGTTTTCCTCCTGTATAGGCTCCATTGATAATTGGGCCTCCTCCTGCGGAGACCTACACACACACACACACACACACACACAGTGAGTAATCTATCTCCTCATCCATATCTGTCTACTGAATCTACTGCATCCATCCCTGAGACTCACCATCTGCTGACTGGAGAGATCACATCACTTACAGATTTCTCCACTTTGGCCATGTCCAGCATCACATCTAACACAGCTGTTCACACACACACACACACACACACACACACACACACACACACACACACACACACACACACACACACACACTGAATAACTGGCAGCTGTAATTCAATAATGTGTTTATTGTGTTAACAATAAGGAGATTCTTACACGAGCCCTCTGCAGGTTGCAGTCCTGACTCATTGGGTATCTAAGACAGAGAAGCACAGTCTCATCAGCTATATAATTATTATAGCTACAGCTTCACAGATACCCCTTTTAGATTTAGAGTTTGGTTTCTCCTTCACAGATGATGCTGTTTAATCGTGTGGCACCAGGAGAAGTGCCCCTCACACTGTACCTTCACTCAGACTCACCTCCTTCATGCTCGAGTGCCTCCTCTTCCTCTCTGTCCTCAGTATTTCTCTGTCCTGCTCTGACTCTCCTCTCGCCTCCTCCCCGTCTTCTTCCTCCTCGCCCCCCTGTTTCTCCTCGGGTCCAGGCAGGGTGGTGAGCGAGGCGCACTGTTTCCACAGTGAGTGGAGGTCAGCATGGACGAGGGCTGTGGATGCATCAGAGGGCTGAGATTGTAACACTGCCTGGTTTTGGTGAGTATTTTTTATTTTCTGAATCAGAGCCAAGTCAAATAATCAATATGAATACGACATTTCAGAGGCTCTACAGGGTTTGATTACACAGCAAAGTGCTCATGGTGAACATGATTAGAAAAAAATGTTTATGATTACTTATACTCTAGAGACTTTGAACTGATATGGTTTTTAGTTTTTGTTTCTTTTTTTTACAGTTTTATAATTTCCCACAATGTTTTAAGGGTTCCAAACACAACACTTCATATTGTTTTGTTCCATTGTTATCTATTTAGTTGCTATTGTATATTTCAGAATGCATTTGTTGCTTAGAGTTAGTAATAGTTTATATTCAGGGGTTAAAGTGTAGTACTTGGTACTGACATCCACAGGGGGCGCTGAAGAGCTGAGCAGGAGAGGCACGCTTAAAAGAGGGCAAGTCCAGCAACACCTCGAACTGAGAGGAACAACAAAATATTAGCTTGATGCTGCAGTTTCAAACAGGATTTTTCTTTGCTTCAGAGTATACAGTAGAGAGAAGAGGGGGTAAAAGCCAATGGTAGTGTCTAGTGAGGAAATTACAGAAATATCAAAGGAAGGAAGGAAAGAAAGAAGGAAGGAAATAAAATCAATGAGCAGTATTCCAGTGGGCTTAGAGAGCAGGAAGAGAGAGCTGGAGTTTAATTAACGGACACCCTGGTGAATAGATACTGATGGCAACGCTTTGATTACAGAATGGCAAAGACTGAAAGTTCAACAGTCAGTGTCAGTGAGCCCTTGATCCTATTCAGCTAAACAAGTGTTTATTTGTATGTGTGTGTGTTTGTCTCTGTGCAATGTGTACCGCTATGGGTAGGGAGTGCGTGTGTGTGTGTGTGTGCATACATGGCTGGAATATAAACATAAATCTTGTATTTGAATCCAGTGAATTCAGAGATGTATGTTTCCAGTGTGCTTCTCTACCAGGTCGACTGTTTCGCCGCATGGGTTTTCAACCTGCTCCTTCATCGCTTCGTCAGATATCTGGACCTGATGGTCTACAAAGACCAGCTGACGCCTGCGGCCTCCACCAGGTTTCCTGAGAGGAGGAACAACCAACTGACGGCAGAGTGAGAAACACAAAGATTTAATGTTTACAGTCCTGGACATCACACTCCAGCACACATAATGGAGATTATTAACCAATGTATTGATGCTCTCCGTTACATGTTTCTAAAACTAAACTAAACAAGCAAATGCCTCTAGTAATGATAGGCGGGTGTCTCTGAAACAGGTTTAGAGATATGTGTCCTCTTAACTACTTGTTAAGGATACATTAATCATGTAAATCTGTCACTTCCTTTATCAATGAACACAAAACTACTCATCTATGTCTCACCTCATTATAGGAACTCTCTGTGGCTCTGTCTCCCTCTTTCCCAGATGCCCCAGAGGATGGAGCTGGCATAGCAATCTGGATTGGGGTCATCTCTAGGGCAACAGCTGCCAGGGGAACCTCCACAGGCAAACCCAACTCCTCATCCAGCAGCCACACACTGTCCCGCTCGGTTCCCAGGACAGTCTCCTTTAGCCTGGAAACACACACGCACACACATGCTTACAGTACACACTGTTCTTACCTACATCAGACATATTTATCTACCACATGACAGTTAGTAGACACAGGTCTGAGGTAAATATACTGACTGAATGACAACTTCATATTTAGTCACTGACTATTCTTTTGTCAATATTTGACTGTAACGTTTTGCAAACTGAAGGTACCACCATGAGCACTTTGCTGTGTAGTAACTGTCTCTGAAACACTAATAATCACTTTATCACTTTTCAGTTTAAAGTTTCTCTACTAGACTCACTGGTCAATAGAGGACATTGCTCCTTCAAGCTCCCTCTCCTCCACTTCTGTTGAACACGCACATAATACAAAGACAAACAAGGTAACATATAAGTACACACATCCCAAAATAATCAAATGATGCACATTTTTCAAGAAACTAGTTTTCCTTGTTCAAAATAAATCCAACAATAAATCTCTCTCTCTATTAAACAATTGAAACGCTGGAATGGTCTTAGTATTTGTTAAACATAAGACAGACTCTCCCAAACTTCAGAGATGTTGCCTCTCTATTCTTCCCTGACACAATAACGCAATTGGTTTTTTTTTCCAATTACAACAGTGGCACAAAGAATTTGACCTGGTTGACAGCTGCTGACGCATCATGAGAGAAGCACAATGTGGGAGTAAAAAAGACTTCACAGGTTCTTAAATTGAGTGCAACTAAATAACTAAAATACTAATAATACACATGCAATGCTTATCATACAGACATGTATAAAACACACACCTCTACGGAACTGGTCTGGTTGATCCATCAGCAAGTCAATCTCCCTCGCTGTGGCTTCAGGAAGATCATCTCCCTCAAAACACTGATTAAAAAAACAACAAAAAACAGAGAGACAAATGAGAGAGAAAGAAAGGGACAAATTTAAAGAACGAAGAGCTGTTTAATACATAGGTAAAGTCATATTAAACAAAAGATTAAAATACAGCAATGACAAGAACAGAAGGAGAACAGAAATACAAGCCACATCTCTGTAAACAAACTGATAATTTAGTCAGATCTTATCTAAGCAAGATGGACTTCATCAGCTGATGTTTCAGGAGGCGCAATTATCAGCTGCTAAGTGACAGAGTGAGAAGGCTAATAGTGTTCAGACTTATTGTAGTGAAACACACAGATGCATTTCATGCCTGAGAAACCCCCCCCCCCCCCCCCCCTTTTAAGCATGGTGGATATTGAAGCCTCAGGAATTTTATCACCTCATTCCCCTGCACCATTAACTTCGTTACATTATATAACACATAAAAAATAAATGGGATTTTCAGACATTATTAAACAACAGGAAAAACAGTAGCCCACAAACGTTTGACCATTGAAAACATTACAGAAACCTACAAAAAAACAAACAAACAAAAAACTATACATCACTGCCACAAATGCACTACTAGACTAATTAATTAAGAATTATCTATTAAGAATCTGTACTGGCTATAAAGCTGCATGTTACAAACAGAGACAGAAAAAAGCACGTCCCATCTTAGTGATTCACCAGGATGCCTGCTCTACCTAAACATGATGACTGGGATGTTTTCTGTGCCTGAGTTTACCTCAGTGGTAGTGATGACAAATTGCTCCTTCTCTGTCAGGGTGATGGCAGTTGGAGGTGACCTGAAACCTGGTTTAAAACACAGCAGGCGGAGACAAGCATGTTTGTAGCAGAAGAAACATGTTAAATAAGCTAAAGGTTCCCCTGTGTTTGTGGCACTTGAACGATGTGGGCCGTAGTCTGATGCGGTTTGTAATTCAGTATGCACGGATAAAATGAGATTCATTTTCTAAGCAGTCGTTCAAAATGTTCCTAACTGAAGTGGAAATAGCAACCTGCCTGTGACTTAAGTTTACATTTAGAAGAAAATGCACTTATGAACAATGACCCATTAATAAAACCTTAGAGGACAGATTCTAAATATATACAGCACTATATACAGTACATACAACCACTACTGCAAATCAGAATCTGATGCGCTGCCTCTTTCAAAGGATGTGGTCTGCAAGGGTGCGGCTTACGAGGAATGAAAGGCTAGTAAGTTGAAATGCTTATCCTCCCCAAATGAGAGAGTTTAAATGGGACCAACACAGTCAGTATTCAACATTGGGAAAAAGGATTGTGTCCTCCAAAGAGCCATATTAACCTCTTCTTGTGTGTTTGGTCGTGTAATGTGGACTTAAGAGGACACAGCCTCTGACACAGCAGCAGTCTTTCAAATGTTTAAATTATCGGCCTCACCCTCTTTGTCAAGTGCGGTGTGGGGACTGGGCACCAGGGAGTGCTGTGAACCCACCTCTTCAATCACCAACCCTGGCTGAAAATACAGAATTGCAAATATTATAACAAGAGGGATACAGAAACAGACTCATATTAACCTCTAATGCCACATCATGACCTGAATACTGCATTTTATTTAAACATGAGAGACATTGGGATAATATTTTTGTTTTCTCTTCTTTTGCCAAAGGAAGTTGATTGGCTTACCTGAGAATTACACAGGCCTGTCTAGAGTGAAAATGTGGTGTGTTTAAATAGACGTGACCTACACTTGTGTATGTAAGACCATAAAACTCCCCTTGTGTGATGGTTTATCAGAGACTTAAAGGGTACTTTTGTCATCAGATAAGCATATTTTATCAGGCCAACTTACTGTATATGTCTGCATGTAGGTTACGTACCAAACATTTCCTTTTGATAGATGTGTTTATGCTGTATGTATGTGACTGTGGTTGTAGCAGCTGATCATTAGTGCTGTCTGTCAGATTAACCCACTAACCCATGTAATTTTATTCTTAGATCACTTTCCTGTTGTTTTTGAACATCAAATGTTCAAGCATTGCTGAAAGAACTAAGCCAAAGTTCATGAATGGTCTTACATAAGAGACCGTGTCTCATCAATTAAGTGTTCAGACGTGAGAATATTTCCTCTGGAAACTGCAGTTTGTCAGAAACATTTATAGTTTTGCATCTATTATTTTAAAGGTACAGTTTATCTCTGTATATTTAATATTAAGTCTCTAGTATACCTGCATTACTTCAAACTACTATAATAATGAGCTGTGGAGAATTCATCTGTTATTGTTACTGTATTGTACTCATCCAGCCTATTCATGTTAGTTTCGTTGTGCTAAACTACTACAACTTATGTACAGTTTATGGTTGTTTTAGTGTATGTATATATGGTGTTTATATACAGTCTATGGTACATATACAGTACCTGGTGTATTTTATAGGGGCTGGGGAGTTGGTGTAAATCCATGAGACCGAAGAAGGGATCCTGAGCTCCCTCAACCTCCTCCATCATGTTCAGGCTGTCAGGCAGGTCCAAGGCCAGCCTGCCACATAAAGACAGAGTGAGTGTTACTACTCAGAATATTAAAACATTACACACATGTTCAGTGCTGTACTGATTATGCCAATGCTATGTTTGCTTTTATCTGTGTTGTTAGTTTCATGGATTTGTAAAATAATATATAAATATAAGGTGTAAGATTAACCCACAGCATGTCTAAACTGCAGAAATCATGTGGAAAGCATATTGCATCTACAGAGACAAGAGCTCAAACATTACTGCTGTTCCATACCACAGCTTATTAAACATTTACAAAGTCATTCACATGAAAGTAGCTCAATTTGTTCATCACTCACTCGATAAAACACTACGTTCTCCTTTTTCGGACTTTATTCTCCCAAATAATCTCCCTCATAAATATTCCACAAGAAGCTTATCAGCTCAGAGTTCCCCAAACACCGTCTTCACAGTTCAGTTTAAAATTTTAAACGCCTCAAGATACAAAACACTCTTCCACTGCACCTGATCAAGGCGTGTGTTTGCATACAGACCTGTCAGATTCAAGCATGTCGATACTTATGCATGCTTTGGAGCGCAGCAGGCGATCAATGGTTTGTTGAACTTGCTCTGGAAAATAGAAAAAGGTGAATAAGAATTATAAGGTGATGTTATCACACACAAACACACACACACACACATAATATAAGTAGTGCAATATTACCTGCAGAAAACCAGGGGCACAGACATGTAAATCAAGGTTTATACTTTGATTATAACAAATGCAAGGACGGTGACCATATGACCATTAAGGAAGAGACAATGGAGCAATCGAGGCATCCTTAAGTGTTAAATGGTCATTACAACAACAATTTCAGACCTTATTGAAAGCCTCCTAATTTAGACAAATACAAAACTTTTGCAGTGAAAGATTCTGCAGGGTCCTTTAATTTTATGCATTTTTTTTAACAGTATACAGTTTTATTTCATTATTAAAGCTGTGAACGTCACAGAAATACACACTATATTGAATGTGACAGCCCTGGGAGGTTTCTTTCTTATTCTACTGATGGGTGAAATGAAATGCCATTGCTGCTTCCAACAACCACTGTAGACAATAGACAGCGGTTGCTTTCTTGGCTTCTCATCCTGCTTCTCATTTCACTGTTTTCATCAACCATGACAACAGCATGATTGTAACTCTGTTGGATGCAATATCAGTGTTAGGGTGTAATGTAAGACCAGATGAATGAACTGTTGAGCTGTGTTTGATGATAATTCTTTCATCAGGGCCATATTGGCTTCTGAATCAGACTTACCCAGAGGATTTTGGAAACCACGCTCAGCACAGATGTATGATGAAAGCACTATTTTAGGTTTTACACCAAACAGCATTTCTGAGATTTCTACATTTTGCAACTGACAGAGATGATGTGTCTGTTGTGTTTAGTACAACTTGAACAAACTGCATTTTCACATTTCGTTTTTTTTCAGCTCACCTTGGAAAGCTGCCCAACAGAAAATAACTGATCTTGTTAAACTGAAAACTCTGCTCTTTACTGGCTGAATTTCCTGCAAATCCTGCATGAGCAAGCAGCCAGATCCCTTGTTTTAATCCAACTAACTCACTCCTACTCCCCGATTTCTGGTACCTGCTATAAAATTAGACTGTTGCAAGAGTAATTTAACATACAGTATGTGGGTTTTACAATGCACAGAGAAGAAAGGTGTCTATTTTTGTTCTTTTCTCCTCACAACCCTCCTATCTTCTTCCTTACCTTGCAGGAAGTTACAATATATTTTGTGTACACAATTGTCATGTACACCATATCATAATTTTCTCTCCAATTTGTCGTTTCCCTCACCGAGCAGCAAGCCACACTGCCTGTGATAGACCACAACCACTCCATACTGCAGCTGTGACGACAGGTAGAGAGAGAATCGAGGCCTCGGCAGGTTGGGCTGCGGTGCAGGGACCTGAGCTGTCACATAGTCCAAAATGTCTAGACTGAAAAAATTTAACAATCTGAATTAGAAAAATCATCATACGTAATCTCAAACAACATGCTCCCAAAACACAAGATTTAAAATATATAAAGGATATAACTAGGGATATGCACAAAATCGACTAGTCTGTTAAATGTTGACACCAGAAATACGAGTCAGGTAAAGTAATTATTAATATTTTATTTATGTACAGTTGACTGTATTGTATTTAAGATGTTACACAGCCACCTGTACACAGTGATTTTTATTTAAGTGAAAGTAGTGAAAGACAGAGAATCTGGTGCTAAATATCTTTATTTATGCCTCCCTTAACTTTTCCCTTAACTCCAAATCTTCTCAAATTCTAGCAGGTGAAGTTTAAAGCTTAAAGACTGGTTGGTAGCAAGCTGCTAAAATTAAAAATGATCTTAATAACCAGTAATACAGGGTGACACAAATAAAAAGTAGATTACAAATGATGAAAAATTGAACGTATATCTTATCAGGGCTAATGAAATTGATCAGGTGTGATAAGACTAGACAGATAAGTTGATGTTTGTCATTTAAGGTTAACTACATGCTATATGCTTACCATGTCCGCTTCACATTGACCTTGAGAAGCTCCCTGCGAGTGACCCTGATACCTCTGGTGGCTGCTAACCTGGATAACAGCACACATTTATCCGAATGAAATTCAGAAATAAACTTATGTTTAAACCTAAAAACAAAGATGCTCTCTCCTAATAAACTATGTGTCCTGTAATGTTAGCTAATAGCGTTAGCGCCTTGCTGTAAGTTAGCTCACAAATAAGCTAGAGCTTGTATTAACTCACCAAATTGTGGAAAAGCATCCAGTATGGCGGTGGAGGACATTCGGGTAGTAAAACATGTTCACAGTGTCGAGATATAGCAAATACTTTAAGGAAAAAGGGCCAAGTTTAGGAATTGATCTGATGGTAAAATAATACAAGCTCTGTAAACTGCACCACGGTTTTCCCGCGTCAAAGCACACTGGACCAATCAGGTCTCACGATTTTATCATTTTGAAAGTAAACACTTGTGATGCGTTCCATAAATACAAGAAAAATTAGAAAACAGAGCTTTCAGGTTTTATACAGTTGTGTCCATATGTGAAAGTATCACATTATTCTGATTGCAGTAGAGAGGAAAGTAACAATAATAATAATTTAATAATTATGTACCACACTTTTCATTCATAGTGAAACGCAAACACGTAATATAAAGAAAATAATAAGAGTTAAGATAAAAGGCCTTCCTGAATAGAAAGGTTTTTAGGCATCTATAGGGTCTGTGCTTCTTCAAGATGGTTCCATATATACATTTACTTATTTTAAGGTACTTTACTTGAATTTACATTTACATTAATATTCCCCTACTTTCCTGAGGTAAATATTGCATTTATTTAAATGCTATAGCTACTTGTTACTTTTCAGATTTTCCATACAGAACATATGTATACAAAAGTTTAGATATAAAAATACTACTATGCATTATTTTAGATAAAACCAACTGCAACATTACAATACTGCTTACATGTTACTGCATTAACATAATGATCTAGAAACTCAGTGTATTTATTCATAGGAACAATTATTTAACATTTCTGTAGATGAGCTGGCGAATCTTTTAAATGCAGTGATTTGGTGAAATGTTCTGATTTAAGGTACATTTTGTTGATAATACTTATATTTTCATGGAACTGCTACTTTTACTTAAGTAAATGCTCTGAATACTTGTTAAATGTACCTGTTAAATGACCCGTGGAAGGACTTTAGCCTCTGTTATTTTGGTTCGGGGTCATTTATACTCATAAGGACTTTGAAATGAGAATACTTTACTTTCTCGCAAAACAAAACACATTATATTACATGAGTTCAAATTTAACCGTTGAGTGCAACAAATGGGAATGTAGTTATGCTTGACACAGATGCTACGCTAAAACGGGAAGGACATTGCAGAACCCCCATAGGCATACGGGAGTGGGCCCAAAGCAAGACATTGAATCCCACTTTAACCTTTGAGCCATATATATATCCTATTCATAGACTGGATTTTGTTAATGGGTGAGAATGCGTAGATGCCATTTTTAGGATTTTAATGAGATAATGTGTGGGGGAGAAAAAAACACAAATTATTATTCAAAGTACATTTAAACATGTCTGGGAAGGATCTTTAAGAATACCTCTCTGAAGGTGGAAAAACCCCTATAGTGAGTAGTTAACCTATAGACTTATTTTAGCCTACAGTTTCTATTTCGGTTGAAACATAGACATATATACATAGACGCCTCATTGAGCGGGTTGGTCGTTGGTCGCGACACGTAAACGGCGCCGCCATATTGGTTAGGGCAGATCTGCCCGTAAACTAATACAAGCAAATGGACTGAACTTCATAAAGCGCCTTTCTACAAAGTTCTTTAAGTTAATGTCTCTTATACACACATTCACACACACACTAATATATCTGGGAAACAAACAGGCACCAGAAAACAACGTATTTAACTTTTAAAGTGATGATTATAAATGTTTACTCCTTATGTAAGCACCAAACCAACGTATGTATTTTTCTAATGCTGAGTGTTTACAGCTACTAATGTGTGTAACACTGTTACTGTGACGATAAATATTGAAATATTTATATTTAACATTTAATCTGTGTCTATAATAACCAGATCCTGAAATGTAGATGTGACATGAGGGTTTTCTGAATAAAGAGCACTAACGTTTACATTTAACTGATTTTGATTAATCGTTTTATTTCACATTGATGAACATATATATTGATGAACACACACACACACACACACACACACACACACACACACACATATATTATACACACACATATTATATATGTATACACACACATATATTATATATGTATACACACACATATGAGAGAAGGATTTTTTTTAAGACAATTTTTTATTACTTCTCTCATTATTCTGGCATTTAGCGAATAGTAATAATGTTGGTTATCGTAACGGAGCTAAAACAGGAAAAGTTATTGTCTGATTTCATGTCAGACAGTGAGAGAAAAAAAAGTCTTTTTATACAGTGTATGTAAACTTTTGGTTTCAACTGTATGTATCCCATAGTCATATTTATATCTGCACTATATTTATATATATCCTGTTCATTTGTACACACTCTGCACTTCTGGTTAGATGCTAAACTGCATTTTGTTGTCTATGTATGTGTTACTTTGTGCAATGAGAATAAAGTTGAATCTAATCTAAAATAAAATAAAGTGGTGTTCATGATAGAAGTAGTGATTATGCGCGGGACTTCATAATATTAGACACAAAGTCAGCTAATTCTGTTCGTAAAATGACGTTATAATGGCCAAATACAATCAAAAGTAATCTTTCATTCTTCTCTGTGAAAGGTAATACCATGACATCTGTTTTGTACTGTAAACCGTTTGGTACAATTCCACGCAGCACATGAATTAGGCATCTTCTCCGTTCGCTCCAATTCTCCGACCGCTCGACTTTGCCCTAACCAATATGGCGGCGGTGTTCACGTACCATTCAGCGCTCAATGCGGCGTCTATGTATATATGTCTATGGGTTGAAAGGCGAGGAAAGTGTGACGTCAGCCTGCTTACGGGAGGTGGGCCGTGATTGGCCACGCCCCCCTCCTCCTAACGTGAACGTCGGCTGGTGGAGTCTGAAGAGAAACTACAGCAGGAGGAAACACGGTCCGCTCTTCCTCGCACTATTTTGACAAACTATTCCCTTTCAAATGGCGTACCACAGTCCGTACAGAGCTCCTCCGCACATCAACGCCCCTCCGGACCAGGGCTTTCTGTGGAATATCTTCCAGAGGTGAGTGGAGGGAAAAGCGGGCTGCTTCGCCTCTGTACCCTGCCTGTCTCTCACTCCTCTCCGCATTGAAAACCAAAGCTGTCGTTTGTAGCGCTGAGAGGAAGAAGAGAGAGAGTGAAGCAGGGTGGTGCTCACACGAAATGTTTCATTCATAGCTCGTATTTTTGCCTGTACTCTCTCTGTCTTTATAACTATTTTACTGCCAGAGCTCCGCAATGCAACCAGTGATTTGTCATTTATCTCTCAGTATTTAGTGGAGCTTCCTGGAAATACTACCATAGGTTACAGTGTAAAAAATACACAGCTTGTAGTAATTACACCTTACTCATTTGATGACGTGACATTACAGTAACTCAGCAGTGTCACAGAGCTATGGACAATCAGCTGACATTGACAACCAGCTGATTCAATCTGTGAACTGTTTTCTACGGCAGTGAGAGTTTCCAAACTGGGGTTCAAGGACCTCCAGGAGTCCTTGAAGGCAGCAAAAGAAAAAATGCAGCTCAGTTCACTCAATTGTTTCATTGAAAAAAAAAAAAAAGAGTATTAAATATATATATCAGGAATGACTCTTTTCACTGATAAAAAAAAACAAAAAAATCCCTGGTCTATATGATGCAGTGTGTAACTGACATGATTACATTGAAAAACATAATCTGTCATGAACTGTGGTATAGTTTTCCTCATGTGATAGAGTCAAGGGGCGACTCAACTATTGACAGTCATCGGTTACACCATACTCTGAGCCATAAGTGTGTCAGCAGCAAAGAAGGTCATAGTAGTGGGCAGAGAGGGGGAAAAAAAATAGTTGGTATGCTCCCTGGTAATAGTAACCTATAGAGTTATGTAATACTGCAGAGATTTTTTTCCCGCTGCTTTCTCACAACATTGAGATGCTGCAGGCATTGCAAGGCTCCAAACACTCTTAACGAATTATTTATGGGTGGTGCAACACCCCTCAGAAAGCGGGCCTAATCTACACATATTTTTTTTTTGTCTTTCACATTATGTCTTTTCTTTCTCTCATTCACTGTCACCACAAACGGTATCCCTCGTGGTTATAATGTCTGTGTACACACGTGACAAAAATCACCTGATTCACACAACTACAAACGAAATATGACTCTCATGAGTCAAACACACAGTCATCTCTCTCACATAGGCATCCTGCTGCCTCATCTGCTGCCTCTCGGTGAGTATCTGGCAGAGCGGCGCTGGAATTCCCTCAATCAGTCATGTGATGAGAGTCAATAGAGCACGGTCGACGCGGGAGGGAGGCCTCTGGATCTCTGTGTCACACACACACACACACGCTCCTATTGGTTCTGTCTTAACATGAATGTCCTTCCCCCGAGTAGATGTGTCATGTCAGTAGAAAAAAAAAATTGATTGCCGTTGATTCTCCAGGTGTTCTGGATGATGAACGGTGACGTTTGACTGCGGTCGTGACGCATATTTGGCCTCTTAATTGAGTCAATATTTTAAATATATATTCATTCCCATGACTTGACACCGGATGATTCATGAAGAAGACATGATGCTGGTATGAAAGGAATGTTGGCATCCAGTCCTTCTCGTGTCAGGAGAACAACATCAGGCTTTGAGTTGGATTTTGAACGACAATACTGATTTCTTGCTATACGAGTAGAACGACATATTGTGTTCGATGTCTGCTGCTCTTCTGAGTGAATACTAAACGTTTTTTGGAAACACAATAAATTCCTACATGTAAGTATCAGATTAGAACTTCGAACAGGAGGTTACGTGCCGTCAAAGATGATGTGATCACTGAAACATGTAGAAACAGACCAACGGTTCAGTCGACAATTTGCAAAGCAGATAAAGAAATTTAAAAAATAGAAAGAAAAAAGCAGCAATGGAACACCAGGATTTCTTTCTTCGGAGGGGTTTTTTTGTGGATGTAATTTGGAAGTTTTCTCTTGTCCGCTGTGGGAGCCACTGTGACATCGTCTTACTTTTTTTTGGCCGGTTCATGTGGAAAGTAGGGCGGGCTTTGTTTTTCCGCAAGCCATATTCCAACCTGGTTGCTTAATAGGAAACAGTGAAACATGGGAAAATCTGAGCAGAAAAAACCCCCTAACTAAACCATAGTGTTTTATGTTGTCCCGAAGAAGTTCTGTATTTGACAGCATGAAGATGGAACAGCCAGATGGTTTAACCATTTACGCTTCAGGCAAGAGGAAGTTTTAATGATGCTTTCAGTTTTTCACCTCGCTCTGTGTAGTAAAGGAGTCTGGTCGAGGTAACTTTACCTGAGGGTGTGGGAGTGGGCTCTAGAGGAAAAAAAGAGGAGCACTTTTACTGTACACACACACATTTCTTTGAGTTAATCAATCAGTGTTTGGTTAAGGGTTGGGTACCTAACCACCCAACCGCCTTCACTGTGACAAAGCTCTCCTTCATGGACACCCGCAGAAAGCAGTTTTTCTCCCCAAAGGAGACCAAGCAGGTCTCCTTATGTTTGTTTTTCTTTATTTAAGTGGGGGAAGGTGAAGTGAGCAGACGCACAAAGTGTCACAGCACGGTGTGGAAACCCCACCCACAAGGTCAGCACTGCTATGTGTTGTTGTTTTTCCGTTTGGTGGTTGGGGGGTAGGGGGTCCCCATCTCCTCCCCTCACTCTTTTTCTCTGCTGGTATTCACCGTGTGTTTGTCGACTGAGCTCTTGAGTCGACAGGTCCGGGGCCAGGCAGGTTGCTAAGGAACAACTGAGTCACTGGATGTTTGACCAAGCTACATTTCATAACTGTGAAGATCGTTAGTTGTGTCATCGGCCCGTCTGTTCATGTTTTTGTTTTTTTTTTGTTTTTTTAAGTCTCTGCATCTCAGAGAGCTTGATCTAAGTTTTATTCTATATTTATATTTTATCATAACCTAAACGCTGCTAGATGTTGATCGGGAGATGATGACAGGTCCAGGATTCATGTCCTAGAAAAAACACCTCGGTTCACTAATCCATGCTGGTTTATTGTCATTTATTTATGTGTGTTTATAGATCCATTTGAGAAACGAACGCCAAGATTAAGCTAATGACTCAGTATTTTTGCATCATTTGTTAGCTCATTCACATCCTCCTATGAGCTACGCTACCTTTACATACTAAAGTGCTGCTTTCCCAACATCACTGATGTGTCTGCGTCTTTCCTCCAGTACTTCCTTTAGATTAGCAAACATTTAGAAAAAAACTCTTAAAGAAGTAGCTCCCAGCCCAAATCATTTCACACGAGTAAGACCAATAGTTTGATTATTGTCGTTATTAATCATTTTGTTTCTCAATTAATACATTAATAATTTGTTTTATATATTATCAAAAATAATTTAAAAAAATGTCTATTATAATTTCCCAAAGCCAAAGCTGTCATTTTTAAATTGCTGCTTTTGTCTGACCAACAGACCAAAACCCCCAAATATCTATTTTACTGTCAAAAAAAAAGAGAAAGGAATGTTTAATGTTTTGTTTAGTCATTTTTTGCTTAAAAGTGACTAGAAGTTTCTTGTCGTTGCCAACATTCACTTTCACTTTACTCTCTCAGGAATCACACACACATACACACACACACACACGTGTAAACACACCTACCCAGTTTGTCTGGCTGGTCTCAGGGGAGCTCGGAGCGGTACAAGCTGCCTTGTGTGTCCTGATCATAGCACTCCATTCATCCTCAGTGGACTGTTGAAATACTAACACGCGCTCAGGAGGGTAAAGTTTCCGTTTCGGCGAGCTCTGATGCCCGCTGCCATTGTGTGTTGGACTTGGTGTGTGAAGTGGTTAATGCTTATCTGTGTCTCTCTAGGGTTGACAAGGATCGGAGTGGGGTGATATCAGACTCAGAGCTTCAGCAGGCCTTATCGAATGGTACGTATCTGCCTGTGTCTGCTTTCTTTCTTTTTCTTTCTTACTTTCATGCCTCTTGCCACTCCCATTTGAGTCTTTCTCCATATTTTCTGCCCATTTGTCATCCCCTCCTCTGTATCCACCTCTCAGTCTCATTTCTTTCTCTGCCTTTTATCATCTTTATTACTTCCACGCTGCCTTTTTTTATTTTTTTATTTTTTTTTGATTTCTCAGTCTCACCTCTCATCTCCTCGTTACACACCATTGCTCCCCTGCCACTCTTTTGATTTAAGCAACTGCCAAACCTTAGTAGAAAATTGGGATTTTATTTTTATCCCGGAGTGACAGATGAAGTGAATGAAAATGAATTAATTTTTATTTTTGTCGCATTACAACAGAAAAGCAGGTGAAAAGTCGTATCGGTGTAGCTTCAAAGAAATGATGACAGCCAGCTCAACACTCACTGATGCAGTACAACGGGTGGGTGAAATTAAGGGTGTGGCATAGACCTACTTTGTTTTTCCCATCATAACAGTTACCCTTAGTGGAGAAATAAAAACCACAGTCAGAGTTGCAGCAAAGGGCATCATGGAATAAACATTCAATATTCATTTCAATAAACACATTAAACACTAGTTAGTCCTCAAGTCCTTAACAGCCTTTTTTTCTTGTAACATTAAAAGTTAAACAAGGTAGGAAGAATAAAGCATAAAACTAATCTCTGATCTCTGTTTTGCTTGTTAAGCATGTAAACTTTGTAGCTATGCAGGATATGCTAGAATGAAATGATAACATCAGGACTTCTGTATGGTTGATAATTTTTGAGAATGCTGATACTTTGCTTGGAATGTGCAGCTTTAGCCTTTAGTTTTTAGCTTTTACCTTTAAGCTTTAAGTCTTTGTCTATTATATGTATCTAGCTGTCAAGTGACGCGTTTAAGTACACGTTTTTTAGTTTTAAAACAAAGCAGCTGAAAACCTTCAAAAGTCATCTGGGGACTTGCTACGGAGCTTTTAGTGACGTTTGTCACTTCAGCCGACCAAATCGTTTACGTCTGTGCCAAATCAAGTTTGAATGATAAATCGATATTGGTAACTGCATAGCAACAGTAACTAAGAGGACGGATCTTTGTGAACAGTCAAACATCTCATAATCCAGCAAGAAATATTTTCTGTGCTTGAAGAATTGAAGTTAATTTGAGAAAGATTGAAAGGGATACAACCTGAGGATTACAGCTGCTAGTGACGGAAAACGCTTTCTTTCTTGGTCCTATGAAGCTCAGAGGGAAAAGAGGAAATATAAATAAATCTAGTTTGAGCAGTTTGAGGAGAGGTGTTGAATAAATGATGCGGGTCATCGTCTCTTGCCTGGAATCCTGGCAAGCGAAGTCACTTGCTCGATGTGAGAAGAGCTCTGCCATGTTGTAACAGGCTGGTGAAGTGTGTTCATGGCAACACATATCACTGCATCAGCATCTGCTTCTTGACCTCGTTCTCAATGAGAGAGCAGTGTTGAAATACGACAATGATTAGTTTGCTCAGAAACTGTAGCGCGGGGTTGATGTTTGGCTTCTCATTATGTTGTAACGTGTTTCCCCCTATCAAGTTTATGGCTGAATTGCTCTTGGAAACCAGGGCTGACATTTTTGAACAGATTTCATCCATCAGAACGTTTCTGGACACTTCGGATCGGGGGAGAAAAAAAAATAAATGTGGACGCCGGCAGCAGCAGCAGCAGCAGTGAAAGAAGCTGTTATCAGGCTGCGCCGTGGCTCAGGCTCCGCATACTTATTAGCGTGTGAGTGAGTGTTTGTGCATATGCATACATGAGCATCTGTGTGACCAAGGGTCAGTAGGTAGCCTTTTTTGTTTTTGTTTTCACGGCCTTGGCGTGTTTGTGTGTATCAAGCGTTGTGTATCCGTGCTCCTCGCTGTGTATGTACGTGCAGTGTACGCCTTTGAACAGCAGGTTTCCTCGGCCCAGTCTCCGCCAGTTCATTAGCTTCGCTGTGATATGAAACGGAGCCAGTGAAGCTGAACACACACCGCACTGCCTCCTGTCATGCAGTGTCCTCGCTGAAGCCACCAACCCTGCCACTGTCTGTCTGTCGGCGCTTCACGCTGCTTTTATTTACCACCGTTGTCCCTTCTGACCTCCTTCTTTATCATCTACATCTTAGTTTCTCCTCTCCCTTCTTTTTTTAGTACTCCTCATCACTCACAGGAGAATGGTGTTGCTGTTCACTCCTCTATCCTGCAACATTTCCTCTCTCATATTCTTATCTCCCCTCTCAGTGTGCAACCTTCAGTCTCTGATATCTGCCAGCCTTCCTTTCTCTCTCCTGTTTCTGTCTTATTTTGCAGAGATGTCCATTATAACGACTCCTCTAATCTTTTGCTGAGTTTTTACTTTTTTTTTTTTCCTAAGTGGAAAAACCTTCCTGAGTGGGATATTTTCCATTGTTTTTCCACATATTTTTTTATGACTTTTTAAGATGGACCTCCTCTCCTCTCCTCTCCTCTCCTCTCCTCTCCTCTCCTCTCCTCTCCTCTCCTCTCCTCTCCTCTCCTCTCCTCTCCTCTCCTCTCCTCTCCACCTTTTTTACTCTCTTTTTCCTCTCTGAGATGAGAGACACTGAAGTGTATGTGCATGTCTGTATTGTGCGTTATGCATTCTAGCTGCACCATTTGCTATAAATATGTGTTTTTTTTTTGGCCTCCCTTTCGTTCAACAGTGAGTAGACATCACACCAACAAGCCATCATGCTCCACCACTCTCCTGCGCGCACAGATTTACACTCCTACTTGAGTTATTTATTTAAGAGTGTGGGATCAGTAATAGCCACTGAAATTGCTGACACGATTGAGAAAGCACACGCTTGCCGTTGGGCAGATTGCAGATTTAGCTGAATGCCGGGACTCAAGGAGCTCGTTCAACAACCCTTACCTTCACACTTCTGTATTTGTAGCATTTTGTTAAACCTGGTTACACTGGAATCAAATTTAGATGGACAGTTTAGCCTGTGGAGCCTTTTAGTATTTCCTCCCTATTATCAGACTTCAATCACAGTCAGATGCTCCATGCACTTGATGTGTTAGCAAAACAGCAGTTTTTTGTAGCTAATGGTCTGAGACACCAGTTGTGTTTGTGAGCGACTGGATTCCTCAAGCGTAGCCTGCCGGTCTGTGTCACACACATCACCATTGTCTGACATGACAAATCCTGTGCCTGGCCTACTGATTAGTGACTAAATTTAATGTTTTATGACGCATGTGAAAACATTTGGCTAAGTGGTGGTGTCATCAGATATTGTGTATGTGCTATAAAAATCTCGTACGGTGGTACGATGAAGGTGATGATGGTGTTACTTTAAGAATGCTGGTAGTCATTTATTTTCATCACCTGGTTGTCTGTGTCTATATGTGCTTTCATATGTCATATGTGTATGTACAAGTGTTTCACTGAGCTCCATCACAACCGCGTGTAGGTGTATATGTGTACGTGTATGTACTCTGTGGCCAGCTCGGCCTGTTTTTCCAGCACCCTGCCCCTCTCCTCCTCCTCCTTCTTTCTCTCACCACTGGCAGTTGAGCTCACCACTGAGAGAGCCCAGTGTGTGTTACTGGACAGAGGGTGCATTGTCCCACTCAACCATCAGACACACACACACAGACGCACACAAACATCTTAACCATACTGACCACCTCACACTGGGCAGCCGCAGTCAGTCTGGCATACACTGGTGACCTCACAGCTAGCTGCTGGTGTGAAAAGTGTGTGTGTGTGTGTGATAGCAGAAGAATCAGTGTGGCTGGAAGGCCACAGCTTCGTCTCCTTTGCTCTGCCTTTGGTTTGTTTTCTTGATGCCTCTAATTCTGGACCAACATTGAAGCAGATTCAACAGGATTTCTGATATCTTCATTATCTTCTTAAGCTCCTTAAGTTTCATTATCTCAGAGAATATAGTCCAGGTCACATTTAACTTTAACCTTAGTGATTTCTTCCATCAGACATCAGCTCATATAATGTAACTCGCCTCACATGTACAAATGAACGAACAGAAAACATTAATTTTGAAATGCTAAAACTAGTTTCGTCAGAGAAAAAAAAAAGCTCAGTATAAAAGCAGATTCATGGTGATTCATTCATCAAATAGTTAACATATTCCTGTGTAGTAAACGCAGTGGACCAACCAACAGGCTGATATAGTCATCCTCCTGTTATACGCTAGCAGCGTATTGCAGGAGTCATGCCAAAAAAACATCAGCGTTTACAGACCGACTGTTAATGCATCCCGCTGATCAAATGTCTGAAGTCTCATTGTGAAGACGTGTAATTCTCACAGTCAGTGAAACACATTCCAGCTACTGTATAGTCTGTAAAATACTGTTATCAGTGTTTTAGTGAATAAACAGCTTGTAGGAGACAGAAGGTTTGACTCATTGACTCCACCGGAGTGAATAAACACAGCTGTTACTCTGACTCGGTTCTACAAAATTGGTCTCACGTCGATGCTTTTATGATACTTTATGTTGCTTTAGATCAGCACTACAGCAGATAGTATAGGAGTATGGATTCTGGTCCCAGACAGCCTCACACATCAATAAATAAACATCAATAAACAATGAAGGGGGGGAAATATCTGGTGTCGTCTTTGAACACTGAAGCTAAATCTTTTTTTTCTTTCTTTCATCTTTGTTACCAAACCTCTAAACTAATTTCTGCTCAGTTGAACACTTGATATGGACTTTTTCCCAAGCAAAATCTGTTTCACTTTTGCTTGCAGGCTTTAAAAAAAAAAAAATTATTTAGATGAGGTGCTTCATTTCAAAGAGCACCTTATCTAAGCCACTTACTGGTGGCATCAAATCAAAAATACGCAGTCAGGCACTGACACTACGCCGACTAGATGGTACAATTCTGCAGATGCTGTTTTGGGGTCTGCAGGTAGAGTTGCAGGGAGGGGTCTTAGGTCAGCAAAAGTGGGATAGCTAGTTCAAGTTACTGCAACCAAAACGACACTACGAATCTTTTGTTCTCCCTCATCTCGCCTCAGCTTTTGTTTTTTCTTTGTGTTCATCTTCCCACACTCTCTCACTCTTTATTTCTGGCTTTTGAACCATCGGTCTCTCCGTAATAAAGTGAGTTGATGAGTCAGCAGAGGATTTAGATGCCCTGATAAATCTCAGTGACTGTGTGAAGCAGGGTATAAAGTATAAACACCCTGCTTACCTTAAGGCCCCATCAGTCTTTTTCTGACCATATAAATGGCAGGGATATTTACATATAATTGAGGAGTTTGAGCTATAGATGAAAAGTAACTATTTTGTGTTCATCTTATCACCAACATGGATTGTAGTACATAGCCGATACAGTGTATTCATACAGTATATTGTCCATTGATGAGATTCATCCTCTGTTCTTGTGAGTATATTATTAGTGTGGGTGGCTTCTACGAGAACAGGACGTGACCTCTGTCCTTCCTTTGTCTACACAGATTATTACTCACTAACAAAATATCATCCAGTATAATAGAGAGAAGTGATGTAAAACTAAAAAAAATGCAGCAGACAATGAAAACAATTTTACACTGGCGGACACTAATGTCGGGGACATCCTCTGATGGGACTTTTCTGTACTGAATCGTCTCTCTTGATCACGCCTACAGTACATGTCTCATTACTTCAACGTTACTATAGCGTCATAGTAGAGGTGGGCCGCTTTGCCTGAAAGAAATACCAGCTCTACTAAAATTGACACACCTTTACGATTATGAACATAAACCTTCAAGGAAAAAAAAAAAAATAGAAAAGGAGCTATTCCACACAACAAATTTCACAAATGTAGTAACTAGTAACTACATGTGTGAACTAATTAGCAACTAATCTTATAACTAAATTTATCACAACATGGCACATACAGATAATATTATTTTTTGCCACAAGATTTAGATTAACACAACCAACATGTGTAAACTCAAGATAACAAAATGATTAATCAGTGAGTAAATGGGCATAAACACAAGATTAGAATTTATCTTAAGAATAATGGTCTTAAGAAAAAAAAATACAAGCACCACAATATACATTTATCTTGAGAAAATGTTATTATTGAGCTAAGAAAACCGTTTTGTTGTCTTAGCTTAATAATAACAGTTTTGTTTTCTTGCCATGGTGACAAATTTAAGCTTTAAGTGATCTCAAGACGGCGGGTTGAAAGCAATGATTCCATTAACCACAGCTGCTCTCAGCTTCTGTACACGCATTACAAATCTCTACTGAAAACTTACCAAGCTTGCGTTCTCTCATTATTATCACCTGTCTGTATATCTGTATAAGTAAAGTTATTATAAATACGTGTTGTGTTTTGTTCTTGAAACAAATAGTCTGATTGTAATTTATTTAACTGGTATTCTTCTGGTCTCTCAGGAACATGGACTCCTTTCAACCCAGTGACCGTCCGGTCCATAATATGTAAGTAACTGCTGACAGTGACATGCGTGTCTCATTTTTACACAACTGACTTTTGTATTCTATTTTAGACAAGTTGTTTGTTTGCTTGCTCGCCATGACAACCGGATAAACTCATTATGTTTTGAGCCATTTAAGAGCAGAGACAAACTTATCTTTGGCATCAGTAACTGCTGGTCTAGTGGAAACCTGCAGGGATCAATAAAAAAGGAGGAGGTGAGAACCTCTGCAAATGAGAAAGCTTGTCACAAAAGGCAGCTGCCGATTGCCTCGGAGTCTAAATATTGATCTGTTTGTACTCTTAAGACGGTCGCAATATGCAGTTGAGCATCTCAGAGTAGTTGAGGACTAGGTTGGCTGCTTTTTATAAATAGTCCACTGTAGGTCAGTCTACGTCTCAACATGCAAATGAAGCTAAATATAGTTTTGTTTATTTGAATTAATTTCCCATTTTTAGCATCTGAAATAATGCGACTAATTTAATTTCTCACTTATTTTCATTTTCATTTAAAGCTTTAAAAATCCCCCCCGGCACGTTTCAGCCGCAGCTTCCACTTTAAACAAAAAAATATGTAAAAAAAAACCACATCTTTCTCAAGGTCTCATATGTATATTGTTCCTTTTTTGTTGCATGAATTGCAGAGTAAATCCCTATAATTCCACCGCCTGCCCTCCCCACTATACCATTAAATCCATTGTTTAATAGTCCCCCAGCAGAAAGCATACCCTGTGATAACACTCCCTTTGTTGGGAGGTAATTGGATTGAACCGCATAGGGGGTGAGGAGTGGAGCATTGGTTGTGGGGATCAGGCAGTTTTCTTTGTGTGTTATAACACAGTCTTATGTGAGCAGTCTCTTTCTGACCCACACTCCACTGTTCTCTGACAGCCCTTTAAATCTACACCATACTGGCTTTCTTTCACAGGATTAGTCCCAACTGCAATTTCCAGGCATGTGTGTGTGTGTTTCAAACAGAGAGTGAATACAGTATGAGTGGTAAAACTTTATCCTTGACCCCGTCACTCTCTCCTTCAGCCATGTTCGACAGGGAAAATAAAGGCGGGGTGAACTTCAACGAGTTCGCCGGCGTGTGGAAGTACATCACAGACTGGCAGAACATCTTCAGGACCTACGACAGGGACAACTCCGGCTTCATTGATAAGAATGAGCTCAAACAGGCGCTGACTGGATTCGGTGAGCAGCAAAGTATGCTTTGATAGTTGAATTTACATGTAGTGGTGGAGGGCTCCGTTGGCTGTCTGTAGGACTGTCCTGTCCCTCAAAAGGTCAGACTTTGTCTTTTCAGTAGCTCTGTGTGTGTGTTTGAATTGACTCGTCTTGTAAATATATAAATTGTTGTTGTTTTTTTTAATTGTAATGATCAGAACTTACAGATAAAGAATTGCAGCACATTAATGCTGATAAGGGAGGAAAGGTCATACATGTATTCTTTTTGAATAACCTCTTGGATCTACTATGACAGACTGCTGTTTGTATTACGTAAACAAAAGTTTTGATTTGTTTTCCACAAATGTGAATGACAGCTGCAGATTTGTGGGCACTTACATGTAACGCAATAGAAGTAAATTAAATCTCTGTTTTCATGTTGCATGTCTTTATTAAAGGTTTTTAACTGAAGTTAGTCCAGCATTGTTGTTGATGTCTCGTTTTGCTTGTGTGCAGGCTATCGTCTATCAGATCAGTTCTACTGCACGCTGATAGAGAAGTTCGACCGTCAGAGGAAGCAACAGGTGGCCTTTGATGACTTCATCCAGTGCTGTATCGTACTACAGGTAACAGAAAGAGAACTGTTTACAATGTAATTTATTCTGTTTTTTTTTTTCCCCCGCTGATGTATGCGCATACTGTTGAGGAGTATAGGATGTCCTTTGGATAACATCACAACAAGGCTACTGTAATATATTCATAAGATTCACAGAGCAGTTTTTTAATCTACACATGTGAAAAATACATCAGTCTTTTAGGTTATTAATCATCTAGGGAAGCTCCCCATGAGCCTGTTTGTTTCTATTCACTAGTTTCACACATGCAATTATTAATGTAACTGCAGCTCTTTATTTATAGCTGGAGCAGCTCTTCAGGTGCAGTAGGACAGTAATGTAAAAGTAGTTTGAAGTGCTCAAGGTATTAACAGTAGCTTTACTCTGTATTTTTTCTTTGCACATTTTTATTTATGACAAAAAAATAAAATATGTTGATGATGAATGATGATTGATTGAATGATGCTATGATGATTCTTAAACGAAAGCACAATTAACTATTATACCTCTTACCTCCTATCCACAGAGGTTGACTGATGTGTTCAGGCGATACGATACAGACCAGGATGGCTGGATCCAGGTTTCATACGAACAGTATCTATCCATGGTCTTCAATATAGTATAACGCACACGGATCATCACAGAAGAGCACAACTGGACATAACTGTGCCAAAGCTAGCGGCACCTCCCAGATGTCCACCATGGCAGACACTACAAGATTTTTTTTTTTAAACCTAATTTTTAGCCCCAGTCGGACTGTCTCACACGAATTTATATAATTGATATAATGAAGCATAGAGGAACCTTTAAGTTTTCAATGAAGACAGCATTTGTCTTGAAGTACAACTGTAATGCTTAATGTATTTAAAAAAAAATAATAATAAAAAAAAAAAAAATCTTGTAGTGTGTTTGACGACTAATCTGAGCTACGTCTGTGTTGGGGACTCTGGGTTATTATGGACACATCTGTCTTTCTGTCTGTCAGTCAGTCTGTCTGTTATTGTTGATGAACTTTTTATCGTCTTAACTTTAATTGATACAATTAAAAAAAGAGATCTCTGTTGAGAGTAAAATGATGCATTGTAAATATGATTTAAGATGCATTGCATGATTTTTCAGGGAAGTTTAGCCCCATGTTGAAGCATGCTCTATCGTTCTCTTGTCTTTTGTCTCAGCCCTATGTTGCTCAAAGCCATGTTTACAAGTACTGTGAAAGCAGGTGGTGTTCTGCTTTGAGATTCACTGACATGCCAGCTTACATGCCATATTTGTATAAACTTATTTTTAACGGCAAATATTCAAATGTCAGAACATAATTTTTGGTAGAGGGGGTAAACATAATGCCTTTAGTGTGGCTTATTCTTTTTGTGCATGATGCCTTAAAATGTGTAAAAAAAAAAAATAAAAAAAAAAGACACAAAAGAGAAATCTTTTATTAAAAAAAAGGAAGAAACAAAATAATATGTGTTTTGCTTTAATTATTCTACAATGAAACATCAACTTGGCTCAATGTCGCCATCTGCTGCATAGTTGTAGTTTTGACCACTGCAATGCACCAATATGTCCCTGAAGATCGTTTCTGTTTCCGCACGGGAGGATAAACGTGTTGCACCTTCGTATCACAGTTATGTCCGTTAGCTTACTTCATGAAGATGACCAAGAAATCCCAAGTTTTGTTTTGAGTCATTTTAAAAATAATGCGATAATTCGTCGATTATTTTGTAAGTTGGAGAGTTTCTGTGTTGTTTTTCAAGAGGTTTAACGATGACTCTGAGACATTTTCGGCCGTTGACACCGATTTTAAACGTCTTTTTACCGAGTAAAGTACCTGGACTGTCGGTAAAGTCGAGCTTGGTTGTAGTAAAGTCCTTCAGCACAACAACAGGAGGTGAAGACACAGGAAAAGGTTTGTGTGGAAACATGCAGTAACATGTTAATGACTGTAGGAGGCAGTTTACACCTGTACCAATATGAATGAATAACACAACTACAGGTAACTATATAACATCATTCTGAATTAACGCAGCACAAAAAGAGACACAATTCATTCAAAATAAAAACAACAACAACATACTTCCCAGTCCCTTCACAACCTGAACACTTTTTATAGCCAAGTTTTACTCATTGTAAAAATCTTCATTACATTAAATGTCCCAGTAAGACCTGCCAATGAGCCCGCCTTCACAATACAAAGGCCAAACCTAAAAGGAATGCGGCCATTAGTGTTAATTAATAATTAATGTGATTAACCCCACTTGTTTCCCAGCTATGACCTGTTGTGTGACTGAAATAAAATGTTTTTTCATTACACGCAGGTAGTTAAAACATGGTTCCTTGTACACGCAGCACTGGGTTTGGGTTTTATTCAGCGGTCTCTCCTCCTTTTATAATAGCCTGTATGAGCGAGGTTAGTGCATCCAGCAGCTTTGTTTTCATTGCTCTTCTCTCTCCTTCTCTGGGATGACCCTAAACAATGTCAGGTCAACTGCCTGCTGCAACCTCAAGCCTCAAACCACTGGCATCCCTCAGACATACTTATAAACACACACCGAGACAACGCGAGAGCCAGGGCCTCACCTCATCCCTCTCATTGTCTCATTTTGTGTCACTTTCTGTTATCGAGTCTGTCCACATAGGGAGGATTTACGTCTCTGTCCCTCCTCCTGTGAGGTTCTCACTGAATGTCTCTGGGTCGGCTTCTTTCTAAGTGTTGTGGTCTATGTCCGTTTTTGTGTTTGCATCCTTCTCGTTAGCTGCAGGACAGACTGTGGTCTCAGAGAGAAGGGGGTCCGTGGTAACCGTGGCGATAAACCGCCCCGAGGTGCGTAATGCGGTGAACCAGGAGACGGCGAGGTATCTGCTGGAGGAGCTGGAGGCCTTTGACTGTGACCCAGACTTGAACGTGGCTGTCCTTCATGGGAAAGGTAAGATAATTAGAAGTGAAGTGAACCTTTACTCCATTGGACGGTGCCAGGGATTGAATGACCTGCTTCATTCAGATATTTCTTAGATTACCTGAGTACTGTAGTGTGGGATTGTAGCCCTGCGCCAACCAGCTGTCCTAAACATTAGTCTTTTTCCTTTTAAGTTCGGTGTTTTCTCCTGCATATTTTCACTTTTCAGGATTCCCGTTGGTTATGGAATTTTTATTGGAGTATCACGACCTTTTAAGAGATATAAACCTGATATTGTCAGAGAATTGGTCAAACTGTCTTGGAAAGTTTTTGGAAATTTTACGTAATTTGAGACAGTGTTATTTTACAATACCAGAATGTATTTTACATAATAATCCAGCAGACCGTATGTAGAAGACACCAGACTAGTCCTTTACTATTAATTTTAAACTGAAAAACATTTGCAGACCAGACAGGAAGAAGGTTTTTGGGTCGTGGAAGTGCTCTGATTCGGTTATGGAAAGTCATGAGATTGTCAAGGAATATCTTAACTAGTTTTTTCCATCACTGTTTTATCCTCATTCTCTTCCTTGTCTGAGTCCTTAAGACTTGACTTGCTCCTCTCCCATCATCCTCTTCCTCTGTGTCTCTTTTTTTCCCGCCTGTACTCCTTTGAGTCCAAAAGGCAGAGGTGACCAGACTAGTGCACACCCAGAAGACACACACACACACACACACACACACACACACACACACACACACACACACACACACACACACACACACACACACACCTGTGAGGTGGCCTGCACTGTGTCACTGCTTAAAGCCAGGATCATGCCATGGCTCTTAATACCTCTAAAAATAAGCATCACACACACTGAATGAACTCCCTCCCTCAGTGGAAATAATGTCTTCAACTTGGATCAACCTTTCTGCTGTACAACGTGCACCGTGTCCTTAAGAGACACAAGTCTACACTTTTTAATGCTCTGGTACTTCACTGCTTGCAGCCTTTCTAGATGACTGCTGCTGTGTGCCGCTGATCCCAGCTGTGAGCTGAAAACACTTTGTTTTACAGAGTAATTAGCTCCTGTTAAACGGGTTAGCAACGAGCACCACAGGATGGTGATCCAGCAGAAGTGGCTCCTCTACGATTCCCACAATGTCTGTAATTGCACCAATGCACATTCCTTTCAACGTGTCGTCCATATTAATATATCACTATATATGTTGGTGATTAGCAGCCTGTTGGTGTTATGAGATGACAAGCTGGGAGGTTCCAGGTTGAATGTAGTTTTTTTTTTTCCCCCCAAAACATAAGGAATCCATTTTGTTCAAATTAGTGCCAACGCGATCATTCTCGGCTCTCATTTTTCACTGTCGAAGTGTTCTTAACTTGTGAAATTAAGAATAATTGCTTTCTGCAGGTTTTTGAATATGCTGCTGCATATTTGGAGCATTTGGGATTCAGATTTCTGTGGGCGTTTTTGGTCAGATACAGTCGAGATGTCAAGCCAGCTGTGTCACTTCAGTTCAGCTGAACTGAGATGGATCCATTATTGATGTCTGTGAGGCGTTTCCTGAACCATAGAGACATAATGTTCTTACGCTGGAAGATAAATTCATTATATGCCGTTCATCCCGATTTGGCAGAACTAAGTTTGTATTTGTAACATTGTCTCATTGAGTACTCAGAAAACACTATTTCTGAGCTACAGTGAAGAAAAGAAATAAATCATTCTTTGGTATTAATTATCAAGAGTTTAACACCCTAAATTCCTAGTTTGCTTCAACATGACTGTGTGGGTGTGGTTTGATGAGATTTGGTGAATGGCCCGGAGCCCTGACATCTACCCACTTTTATCACATTTTATTTCAAATATTGCTAAATACCGATTGAGAATTAAAAACAGCCCGAGACCAAAAATACACTAAACTGTGTATGTACACATACAATTTATGTCCTTTCTTATGAAAGAGAGATAAGAGATTGTTACATAGTCCCTATCAAAACTGTTGATAGTGTGCTCAGCATGGAGGAGTAAATGTGTGTTTTCATAATTTGGGCAAGTCTGAACCCACAAGTTTGGTCTGCCATTCATTGCTCTGCCCTCATGGCATTACCTCTGACATAACTACTTTGCTTTTGTTTTTGTGTCTTGGAAAGAGTTCATGTCTGACTGTTTATTGGTCAGATTATAAGTAAACTGAATCTCTCTCAGTTCACCCTCACAGTTTACAGAACGAGTCTAAATAATGTTTTAGGTCTCTTCTGTGACCCTCTCCATAGCTTCTCCTCGTTTCTTCTTAGCAGGACAAAGTTTAGGGAGCTCCATCACATCGCTGCTCCCATAAACAGCATGACACACTGTTTTTCTATAATTGCCCTGCGCTGACCCACAGCTGTAATCAAAACTCCCAGTTGATGGGTGTTACTGGCACATATGTTCGTTATAATCATTTTCATTACTGTAACATTACAGAGAGAGAGGAGGATTTTATGAGTCCTCTGCCTGAGCCTGTGACATAGTGTTTGTTGGCCTCTTGGGTAATGCTGTAATCACCACATGAATACAGTGGAAGAGGCCGTGGTTTGAGTATGTTAGTCTTGCATTAATGAGAATATTGTGTATGTGCACATATGTGTGTGAGAGCACATGCATGATCTGCACCTACGTATATGATTTAGGCTCTTCAGGGAAGAGACGCTTTTGTGTGCCAGCCAGCCCAAAGCAAGCTGCTATCCAAATTGCAGCCCTCGGACTCCAGCTCAACTTGTTGTTTTTTTCATCCTCATCATTTTCCCTTCCTCTCTGACTTTCCAGCTGCCATACTTTGTAATTTTGTGGTCTCTTCCAGGAGGGAATTTCTGTGCTGGTTATGATCTGAAAGAGCTGGCCAATCACACAGCCTCCCTCAAATTGGAGCAAGATGTCACCAAGGGTCCCGGTCCGATGGTGAGCACTGTTTGGGCTGTGTGTGTGTGTGTGTGTGTGTGTGTGCTAGTGAGGGTTATATCTATATTTCCTCATGATTTTAGGGAAGGCTAAAGGTTTCCATTAAATATAAACCCAGAAAATGTGGCTAGTAGTGATTGTGCATAGTTTAAGGGTTTGGGAAGACAGGTAGTGGTGAAGATTTGGGTTTAGGGAGTGACGTTAAATCAGTGGAATGCCTTCATGGCTATACATGTGTGTGTGGTGCATGTGCAGGAAGCCTTAGCTTTTGACACACTGCTATCACTTGACACAAAGTAAGGTTTATAACACAAATGATGTACTGTAAGCTATAAACACTGCAGCCTCCATACAATCTGTTTGGATTGCATGTTAAATGTTTGGGATTGTGTGGACCTCCTGTGCAGAAAATTATAGCATTGTATTTCTCACAAAGTACACAGTGCTTCATATGTTTAGCGACAGCCAGAACTTGGGTCATTTGTTACTCTTTTGTTTGACATTATGAGAAATGAATCGGGGAATAAAATCTGGAAGGTCCTTTAGAAGATAAACTTCATTGAAATCAGAGGCAAAAAGCATAAAATGAATATCAGTGAATGGTCCAAAAAACATTTTGTAAAAAGAAAAAAAAAACAAAAAAACAATTTGTTTAGGGTTTTGTATTTCTTCCATGTTGATTTTACTCTGCTGAAGTCGTCTGGTTTTCCATGAAACTGTGGTGCGTGTTTGTTTTCATGTAATAATCCTTGTTATTTCCTCCAGGGTCCGTCCCGGTTGGAGCTGTCCAAGCCGCTGATAGCAGCAGTCAGTGGCTTTGCTGTGGCTGGAGGCCTGGAACTGGCCCTGCTGGCAGATCTGAGAGTGGTGGAGGAGAGCGCTGTCATGGGGGTGTTCTGTCGCAGGTTTGGTACGTCTAACCCCTCACAGTAACTTCTACTGCTACGTTTACTGTTATCAGCACCATCTTTACTAATATAATATGCTGTATTATTCTACTACTCGAACTAGTACTACAACCTTTTTGTTTATTAGTGCTGCCTGTGCCGTCATTGCTACAGTAGTACTCTAGCTATTCATACAACTACAATTTATAGTCACTCTAGTGGTCTGTCGGTCCACCACTTTGGTTTAGACTGAAATATCTCAACATCTATTGGAGTGGAGTTAATGTCCACCTCAAGATGAATTGTTAGTGCTAATTAGCATGCTAACATGCTAAACTAAGGTGGTGAACACGGTAAACACTATAGGCTACCTTCTAAACATCATGTTAGCATGTTGACCTTAGCATTTAGCTCAATGTTGTGCATAAGTACAGCCTCACAGAAGCTAGCATGGCTGTAGACTCATAGTTTTTTATTTTATTCCTACACTTTACTACCACTAATACTACTAAGATTTCTTCTACTTGTAATGGTACTTTAATTCCTCTGTCACATACTGATACTATTGAAGTTTCCTACTACACACTACTACTATGACGAATAGCACAACTACTACTATCAAGGAAAAGTAACTGACTACTAGTACTGCAACCATTAAATATAAATTATATAATGTGTATTTAAGTATAACTGCTTCAACATAATTCCCTCTACTACTGCTAGTGCTTCCAGTATAAGTATTGCTACTACTAGTGTCTCAGCTATTACAGATATTATCCTCTAAATATATCATGCTCATACTGTTACTACTAGTATTAATCCAGATACTCCCAGATACATGTTCTAGTTGTTTTATAGTTTGTTTTGAGTGTCTCTTTTAATTACCACCCTATGTACAACTACTGGTTCTGCTGCTGTAGCTGAGCCAGCAGAAACTAGACTCTCTGTGTGTGTGTTGTAGCTCTTTCAGTCTGTGAGTATTCACTCCTCTAATTATAACCACCCACGAAAGTATCCGTGTGTGTGTGCGCGTTCTTTGCATCCAAGCATACATCATCTGTCTTCTAATGCCAGGAAGTCGACGCTGTTTCTATTTTTCAACTTTGTTACTCTGTCCTCTGTTATCACCCCAGCCTCCTCTTGTTTGTGTGTGAGGACAGAGTCATAGTGCGATAACACCAGTGACCGTCACGGCCAGAGTCTGCTGGGCAGTCTTGATAAGTAGAAGAGGAAGCAACCGACTGCCAGGTTTCCACTGCAGGGCCAAAGAGGGCTTACATATTATTTATGTCACACAATTTCCTCATAAACAACATTTTCCTTTTTTGGCGTCTCGTAGCCAACTGGCTCGGTTTGCCCGCTGACTGGGCTGTAGTTTTAAAAGAACAAGTAGTACTTTGGATCTTCTGCTATAAACACTTTAAGCAAATCCTGATCCCAACAAGTCGTGGTTGACTTTGCTATGTAAAAGTTGCTCTTGTTGGACCGTTCCAGCATCTCTCATATAGCTGTCACTGCTTTAACCATGCTGCCGGAGTACTTAAAATACAAGCATGGTGTTTATAAATACAACTGTTGTACTATAATTTACTGGCAGTACTAGATATAGAGTGTAAACATGCAGGGCATATCATCCCAGGCCTGTAATTTAATGGAGGAGCATCCTGGCAGTGCCCTGTGTCTGTCTGTCTATTCGTACAGACTGTCTGAGGATAAGTCTGCTCTGCGAGGCCACACTCGAGTCTCTCTATTGTCATTATTGTAGATATTATACCAGTATTTCCTTAAACTGTGCATGTTTTTTTCCCACCTAAAATTCCTGTGATCAGAAGACAAAAAATAGCTTTTGTAACTCTAAATTATCCTTTCCTCCTCTATTCTAGTCCTACTTCTAAATATTTTATCTAAATAACAAATAATAAAAATCACAGTTTAATGTCTCATATTAATGAGGAAGTACAAGACAAACAAAGGGCTGAAAGTTTAACTATTTTTGTGTTGGTTCCATTAACATTTGTCTGTAAATGCTGAAAACTGGCATTGAATGTCTTTTCAGATTCATAATCTTGTTTGCTTGTTCTTTGATCTGATAGTCCCTCATTTAAATCTAAATTATGGTTTCAGTAAAAGTATAGAAAGTCAGGTATGTCTAGCTGTATTCATAACCACCTTTCTGATTGAGTTCCACAAGAGAGGAATCAATCAGAAATCAATTCAGAGACTCAACTGTAATATGCTGTTTTGCCAAAGGTTAAAATGTTTAGCGTTAAAAATCTCTCCAAGAGGGATTTTCATCATGCTCGCCATTAATCTTATATGTTACCTGCAATTACCATTCAAGTTCAAGCCAGATATTGGCCGTCTGTCAGAAACAAAAAGAAATGAGTTAAGAGAAAATATGACTGAGGAGAGAGATACAGATTAGGGAGACACATGAGAAGACTAAGGATGTCAGGATTGTAATTTTAAAATTTAATTATCAATCCATCTCTGGACACAAATTGACATATTTCTGGAGAAATCAGAAATCTGTGCACTCTGCTTGTCACTTTAGTGATGGAATGTGCCCCATGCTGCACTCAATTTCCTGCATCAGTTTAAAACTATGTTTGGTAGGCAGAAATGAGCATTACTGTGGTTTTGATACAGTAAGTCACACACTTACTCCCAGTAATTAATTCTCAGCCTCTTGATTGCCTCACATCTTGAAGACTTGTTTGTCAACACATTTGAGTTGTTTCCTCCAGCTTAGCTGAAACCGCAGTGGTTTTTCATTCGGATGTGCATTTAGCAGAGTAATTATTACTTGGACTGTGGGTTTTCAGCATTTTTATACCCATAGGCTGCATAGTTGTATTGCTGCACTAGCAGATCTGCTCTTTTAGTGTAGTTTAAATTGTGGTCTGAGTGAAGGAACGTTAGTAGGATTTGATGAGGCTTCATCCCAGGATGAGACATTTCTCATCAGGACTTTTAAAATAATCCAGGTTTACAGTGGAAAGAAAGACACAGCAGCATGCATTTAAATGTATTTTATTCCCCCAACATTAAACAATTGAAAACCCAACTTCCCTTCCCATTTACATCAAAGGTAGCTCTGTTCTGTGGGACGCACAGTTTATTTAAAGATCCAGTGTTTCTTAGCGATTATTTCCTTTTAATGGTTGAATTCTGTAACCATTTTTGGGTCGGGCACAGATGGCAGCAGCCGGAGGGAATCCCTGGTGGCTTTGGAGTCAAAAAAAAACCCTCAGAGGCTTGCTGCGCCGCTCTGATGTGGGCCAATGGCAACCGCAACGATCTGACAGCTTTCTGGCACGTGATTGGCTGCCGAACCTGTGGCTTCCTCTCTGGGGCCCCTCTGCCCCACTGAGGAGGAAATGAGAAGGAGGAGATGGTTGCGTCACAGGAGTCTGGTATTAGTGTCTACTGCTCGTTGAATTTTGAGACCTGAATGAAAACCGAATTCCCCGATGTTATTTTGGTTCCTTGAACCAGCAGAACATCTCAAGGCTAAACGAGTTGGCACCGGAAAAGGAAACGAGTTCAGTAACACTTCATTCAAGGATTTTGGTTTAAATGTTAAAACTAAATGCGGCAAACATTGAGGTTGTTCAGGATCCTTCCTACAGTACGCTGCCCCACCTATTACACACCAGCTGACCTGTCAGTATCGCCTCCTTTTCTCTTCTTCCCAGTCTTCTCTCATACTTAGAGGAGGATAGATGAATAGTGCCAAATGAGAAATAGTACCTTGATCCAAAGCTGACATAACATTGGCCAATTCAAACACCTGCTCAGCGGGTTTGAAATGCAGTGACATAGTCCAGTGATCACATCATCTCACTTCAAAACCGGCAAATCTGCAGGTTTCCTTTCCATGAGTGAGAGGACAGAGCATTTGTGTGCAGAGAAAAGAATATGTGGATAAATTGGTGACAAAATATGTGACTGTTTTTAGGGGAAATTACAAATAGCTTCATATTAGTCCATTGACAAAGCCTGACAACACCTGTCTTTGCCATGAATCTGATTTAGTGATTAATAGGACCATGTTAAAACTATGATGTAATTCATAGATTTCTCTTGCTACACGTCCTCTGCCGCTTTCACCGATTAATGCCATCTTCAAAACTTCGGTGGTCTTGTATAATTCAGTGGGATGAAGACATGAAATCAACTTAAATGAGTAGCACTCATCTTTGACCCAGCCCGACTGAGCTATTTTTCTTGATTCCCATTATTTCAAAGGGAGCTTCTGATTGAACGTCTCCTCCTTTCCCTCCGTCCATTTAGTCTATAGTCCGGAAATAGTTAATCCACATCAAACTTAATCGCATTGCCCTCATGGGAGGCCATTGTAGTGGGTTCTGCTTTGATGTGGTGAGGATGCCAGCAGCACCAGCAGCTAACCAGAACACCTCCAGTGTGTCACGTTTCACAGGTTCTCAGGTTATTAGTAGCTGCTTGCTGTCCCACCGAGTGTGGTCTCCTCCGCTGGGACTCGAGTATAACATCCAGAAATGAGAAATACAGTTTCTTACACATGGACACTAGACTGTTTTTTTTTTCATTTTAACTATGAAATACATTTTTTTTTCATTCTTCTTGTTTTTCCAATTTTCTAGCACTTTTGAAGGAGTCATAGTTTATGCTACATTCGTTCTTGAAGAGATAATCCATAGATCAATATTTATTATAATAGTGTGTGTTTTAGTGTGCAGCGTGTACCTATTAAAATGCACCTGTAAAATACTTCAATAGCCTGTGTTTCTTTAATAAATCACAAGGGAAGTATGTGGTGACTCATGTGATTTGCAAGGAAGTGAACTGTGCTGCTATCACAAGTGAACACATTATATCAAACTATGTACCTAGTAGATAAATGCTCGCTCCTCCAGACTTCTACATGCCTGTTAGATAATCTGTGGTGCAGGAAAAGAACCGTGTCTGATATGTAGTTATTAAACAATAGCCGACTGAGCTTAGCTGACTCATGTTCACCATGTTAATAACAAGCTTCAGTGTTGACGATGGGCTTATCTGCTTTGAATAACAATGGCCGGTAGTTCTTTCTAAATATTTAGCTCATTATTGAACACCAAAGGTGACAAATTCAAACGTTTGTGTTGTAGACAACAGCTGACAATCTTACATCAGGATCACTTTTAAAGATTTCCCTCTGAGAAATTTAGAGTAGACGATCAGAAGCCGCCGCTCTCTGCTTCAGTCATGCTCTTTTAAGCCAAACATGCCTTTTGAGTTAAAACTACTTCAAGGAGGTGCTCCCCATCCTCTCAGCTCCCATTCATGTGGGACAAAGCCCAGGTCTGTGTAATTTCCTGCAAACAGGACACATCAGAGACGGGACTATCAGAAAGAGAGCAGAGGGTGAGGGGTGGAGGTGCTGGAGATGAGCTCTGTGGATAGGAAGAGAGATCCTTCCGGTTGCTGATAGCAGTGGTGCCAACAGCAGCACCAAAGACAGACAGACTGGAGGTCAACATGGCTCTTTATCTATCTGTCTTTGAGTCAGGCTCTGTCTTTCTTGCCTCATTCCAGCTCTGTGAGCCTCCCACTGTTTTCCTTTTGTCTGTCTTTTTCTTTTTTTTGTAATTGGGTGAAACAGAGAAAGTAATGAATAAACAGTTGGAATAGTTACTAAAACTATTGGGAAAATGGTTGAAATGTACAGTTTCTCTCACTCCAAGTGGAACGAATGCAAACTTAAACTTTAAACAATTACATTTCATATTATTAATAGTGTTAATAACATTTGGAACATGGTGGGTTGGTGTTGATTTAAGAGTCTTAGAGGGCTGGGATGGGGGGTACATGAGAGAGAATGGTGGGAAACCACTGGGGTGTGTGTGTGTGTGTGTGTATATATACTTGTATTTGAATACCCTTGTGCGTGTGTGTATGTAATTACACGTGGTGCAAGACGAAGCTCCGCAGAGCAAAACCTTGACTGTAACACTCTGGATTGTTGTCTCAGTCAATATTGAGAAGACCTTGAATCTCACCCACACACACTCAGACACACACACACACCTGTGCACAAGGATCTGGGCTTACTTTGCTGCAAAAGGAATTCAGCTGTCATTTATGTTGCTTTTCACTGGCTCAGGGGTGTGTAATTTACATTTCAGTAGAATACACTCCAGTCACAGGGGATGACTGAAAAATTGAGTAAAATCTGGTATTTGTAGACCTTGTAGCACCCCTTCCCCCACCTAATCATAGTCTTCTGTCAGAGCACCATATGTGCTGACTGTCTGAACCCGAACCGGGCCCCTGGATTGGTCGCACGTGTATTAACACTGGTATTTCCATGTATTACAATTGAATTTATTTGAACGGAGAAAGAGAGTAGCTTGCAGAGTATGAATAGAATCACAGTATTTCCAAGACTCCCCACAGAATGAGAGAGAGAGAGGGGGGGTGTGGGGACTGAAAGCTGGCATGATGATTTGGGGTTATGAAAACATGTCCGACACATGTGCTCTCAATAAGGGCCGGTCAAATAGAATCAGTGACTTGGAGGAATTAGGGAGTCGGGATTGTGGCATGGAACTTGGGAGCGCCGAACGGTAGAAAGTATGCCAGTTCCAGCTGGTGCTCTTTAGAAATTAGGACAGATGCCAAAAGCTTACCGTACCTTGCAGTGTAGTCTCTCTTCTCTTGTTTCTCTTCCTTTTTTTCCTTTGGTGGACACACTAATAATGCAAATGTGTCCAGTGAGACTAAGGAGGAGGAGTAGTTTGAATTTTCACATACTGACAGGAAGAAAAGAGTTACAGTTAAGGATTAAAATTGTTTCAAAACTTTGTTCCCCTGACACCTGTAACCTAGATTAATACCAGCAGTGTTTTATGTGTTTGTAAGTGTTTCTTAGGCTGTTTTCACAGCTTTTAAGTAACCTGAGCCAAATGCACAGGCGGAATGACCTACATCTGCTTTCACCTTGTACCCTGTTAAGTAACTCAAAATTTCTCTTAAATGAAGTTAAAATTAGAAGATCCTCCCTTTCCTCATATTCAAAATAATTTCTAAATGTGGAGCCCCAGTACAGTAAGTCAAGTACTGATATTTAAAATCAGACTGTTCATCACTGTGTAATATATGGCTGCAGTTTATAATTATTTTCATTCGCCATCATATTCTATAAAATGTCTAAAAGTAGAAAAAAAATGCCCATCACACTTCTCTAGAGTGTGAGGTGGCATATTTCACTTGCTTGTTTTGGCTGCATCGTGGTGACTTGATGATAAAAACATGTACCTGTTACTGTAATTCTCTCTCTCTCTCTCTCTCTCTCTCTCTATCTCTCTCCCAGTGGTTTCTGTCTGTCTACACTTACTACTGTCAATAAAAGGCTAAAATAACAGAAAAATAATCAAATTTTTTCAACCAACACTCCAAAATTTTAAAGGAATTCAATTTGCAATGCTGTAAAACTGAAAAAAGATTTAGACACTCAAACCAAGCAATGTTTGGAAATCATGATATTAATTATTAATAAGTTTTACATTTAGTGTTTGAGTATGAATGCATAGAATGCATAGATGCATTGCAGATAACATCTGAGTATATTTTGTATATATTGAAAAGTGAACATCTTGTGTTTTTTTCAGGAGTTCCCCTGATTGATGGAGGCACTGTGCGGCTCCCTCGCCTCATTGGTCTATCAAGAGCCTTAGACCTGATTCTGACTGGACGGCCAATCGGTGCACAGGAAGCTCTTGCTTATGGACTGGCTAACAGAGTTGTTCCTGATGGCCAAGGTAGATATCAGTAGTTATCAGTGCTGTGTCATGAATAGGAATAGTTATCGAACCTTGATGCGCGCCAACCAGTAACTGTCCAGCATCGATTATCAAAAGGTGTCAATTAACCAAAGCTGCCAATTAATGCATGGTTAGATTCGCTGATCTAAACCCTGAAAACCTTTTTAACTTTAGATTATTTTTAAAGTTCAACTCAGGTGGGATAGATATTATATCTATCATATATCATTCACTGTGATGACCCGTAGACACCACACAGAAACAGGCCTGTGACCCATTTTCATCCAGGAAACGGTTTTAAAGAAACTCTCTTGTAGGTAAGGGCAGACAGAATCATATATAATCTAAATCTGTTCTGGTGAATCTGTTTTCTTTATTTGGCTCCAACACCACCATGAAGCTATAACTCACCTTTAGCATTGTACGCTCCTCTCTCATTCAAGCAGCAGTCTGAGCGTTAAGATCTGAGATTCCCTCCCCTCTCTCCTTAGACGTTAGAAGAAGATTAGCTTAATTCTTTTAGGAAGTTCCTCTTCCCACAGTCGAGCCTCAGCCTAATTGGCCTCACTTGGCGCGGGTTTAACATCAGAAGGGGACGAAGAAGTAGCAGCTCACATACACATATACACACGCAGGGCATCAAAGTGTGCAATGATGAGGCGTTGTTTTTTTTCCCATAGGACTGATCTGGATGTGATCTAACGCTTTCATGTGGGTGAGGAGGCAGAGCACATAGGCAGTAACATGGCGACTGAAATGCAGCATTTTGTACTAACAGAAGGGTAGAATAGAAATGGTATTTAGCAGGGGTTTGTGTGTATTTCCTTGTGTATGCATCTTGTGTGTGTTGGACTGACTTCATGTTGCAAACACAGCTTTACAGACGGCCCTCCAGCTAGCAGAACAGATCAGCTCCTTCCCTCAGCAGTGTCTGCGGGCCGACCGCTCCTCAGCCATCTTCAGCTGCTACGACGCTCCCTCCTTCACACAGGTACACCTGATTGGGGGGGGGGGTTATGTTTCATGTGACATACAATAGAATACTGATCCTGATATGACAAGAATTTATTCTTGTCATATCAGTTTTCTGCATGAGAGATCATGTGTCATTTATGGTATACTGTCATATACTTTACTGTATTGGTAACCCACCCAAGCTATTCTTTTTTCTCAAATTATGAAAAGGCAGCCGGTTTCTGATGTTTGCCCTCTCAAACTGTCACCGGAGCTCACTGATAAACAATAAATAGTTGTTGGTCGATCCTTTCTCCCTCCTCCCAGGCCGTGCAGTATGAGATCGACCACGGATTACCTGTCATCCAGTCAGAAGCTGTCACCGGGGCAACCAGCTTCACCGCTGGAGCAGGACGAGGAGGGAAATTCTCCTAGGATTTAGTTTGTCAGTTGTGTTTTCAGGTGATCTAACACACTGCTGCATCCATGTTCAAAGTCCATAGATCTTGGGGAATAAATGAACACTATCATCTCTAAACATATAACTAATTTCACAGACAAATACAGATTAAGTCTAATATACATTTTAATGTCCCAGCTTGTCTGCAGCATCATTTCATTTCAAGTATAAACCTAAAAAATAAAAACAATTATCATGAGGAAATCATTCACCTTTGTGTGCAGAGCGATGCAGATCTGTAGGAAGGCTGTGAACAAAAAACTAATCCAACACAAAAGACTAAAGGAGCATCAAAAGCATCAAACCTGCAGCAGCTCGCCATTGTTCTTTTGACTCACATGAAAAACACTCGATAAGACGTTGGCGCACGTGTGTGAGTGTGACCTGCTGGTGTAATTATGGTAGAAGATTCAGTGCATCGTCAGATCTGCGCCAGGTGTAAGCATTCCTATGGTTTTGGTACACACTTCTCCTTAATTTTGCATGTTGGAGAGATGTGTGTGTATCCTGCACACACAAATCACACACGCACAAGCACAAGATTCTTTCTGTGTGCAAGTTTGTATGACCTTTTTTTGTGTTAGAGTTCAATGCTCTTTAATAAAAATGTCTCGCAGGAAGACTGAAGAAGAATTAAAACCAAGTTGTACGGTGTGTGTGTGTTTGTGTGTGTGTGTGTGTGTGTGTGTGTGTGAGTGTGTAAGTAAAAGAGAGATACAGACAGACAAAGACCTCATTAGGTCTAGGAGTTGTCCTGTCTAGACAGTGTGATGACAGGTCACAGAACCTCTGTTTAATGTTTCCTCCTCCTCCCTCTACTTCCAATTCACCCAGCATACACACACATCACCTGCTCCGCCTCTGAGGATGCACACACACACACACACACACCGCTTCAAATGTCAGGCAAAATGTTTAGGACATATAAAAGTATGTAAGTGCTTTAAAAAAAATGTCAGTCTGTATTTGCAGCGTTCAGCCTGTTTATCAGTGTGATAGCACTGGAAAGTAGCTGGTTTATGACACATGCTCAAGGTTAATGGTTTAAAATATGTCTTCCAAGCTGATTCATAAAGTATGAGGTAGTAAGAGTTTCCCATTTCCTTCTACATCCCCTGTATAGTGAGTAAACTCACTGTTGTTTTTCTCAGACTCAGCTTAGCCAGAGTATCTGTGTTATAAATCAGTAATAAGCTGACATTCATATAAATGGGAATTTTGAGTCCAAGAAAAACTTAAAAAGCTGATAAATGACATCAGCCCAGCATGGCGTCTTCGGCCCTGGTTTTGTTATTTCGGAGTTGGATAAGTCAGTCACCTACACACACAGACACACAAATATACACACATGATTTTTATCTCAAGCCAGTTTGAAGTCTTTCTGAGTTATTTTCATACTGCGCTGACATGAACTAGGTAAACATTAGAAAATCTCAAAATCTACCCTGCTATGTACTACTATACTGTAGAAAATGCTTGTCTGTGATATTTTTTAAAATGTCTTTTCTGTAGTTACATAAAGAGCAGTTTTAATCTGACTTTTAAGTTAATCAGTATGAGAGTGTGTTAATCTGAAAGCCACCCAGCTGTGTGTGTGTGTGTATGTATGTATGTGTGTTCTGGTGATGGTATGTGTAGCTTTGATGCTGGTTCTCACTCTTCACACACAGATAAGGTAGTCTCTGGCAGTAGCAGCAGCAGCAGTAGCAGAGACACAGAGAGATATGGACACCTTTGGGCCTTATCATCAGGACCATCACAGTCTGAAGGGTCCATGAAGACATAACACAGGTTAGAGAGAAAGAAACGAAGGGAGGGGGAGAGGAAAAGAAAGAGAGATGTAAAAGATGTTTTTTCCTGGTGTGTATATATATATATATACATACATAAGCTGTGTGCTGCTAGAAGCAGATATTATAATTTTAAATATGTATAAATTATACAGTATACAGATTTTACTCATTATGCGATTTGTTCAGTGACAGGAAGGTGCAGCTGGATTAACTTTTAAGTTTAGTTAAACTGGTTAATTAGATTTCTCAGTGTTTAGAGGAGATCAGATCACTGCGCGTCGTTGCTTGCTGTTTCCTTCTCCATCGTCAGGGGTCGTGCCTCAACTGGTGAACATGTATTCTGCTTCCGCGCAGTACACACACACACACACACACACACACACACACACACACCGTAGTTTTTCTGGATGTGTAAAGATGCAATTCTTTATCCCAGCTTCGTTAGAGCAAATTTAGACATTTTATAAACGTGTTTATTTGTCAGTTTAGAGGTGCAGCCTTATTTACTTAGATACATCTGAAGCGCAAAACCTGTAAGTGTGATCCCAAATTATGGAGACACCTGTAGAAATACCTCCAACTTAACACCTGGCCGCTTAAACATTCATACTTATTGGCCTCTACAATACAATTAGTAACATGCAGAAATTAAACACGCATATCAAAAAGCATAAACTTATGATGGAGCCGTTATATCACAGAGGTTGTAAAGTAAACATATCGGGAACAGTGTGTTGTAATACACATGTGCAGAGGAGACAAACCTGACGTTTATATTAGAATAGACGGGCTGTTACTCCGCAGCGAACAAAATATGGAAATATGATGTTAGAGTTGTCCTTGTAGCCCGAAGAGCTCCACCTCTGAGTAAGTGCGCACGGAGTGGGCGTTTTCAGAACACACACACACACACACACACACACACACACACACACACACACATAAACGAGCACGCGCGGATATTATGGACTGCAACCTGCTGATTCCTGTTAGACTCTCATACACAGCCTGTAGGAGAAGGTGACCGCTTCAACTATTAAAGGAAGGCTCTTGTCGGTGCGCAACTTCTGGAAGAAAAAAAACAAAAAACAACCCATATGTTTTGGAGAGTAAATACACCCGCTTGAGTAACATGGCTTCTTTCAGAGGAGTTGTTATCCTTTTACTGGTGACCGTCACATCAATCGGTGTCTTTTGACCGACTAACTGTAGCCGCTCAGAATAAAGTTTCACATGGTGCACTTTATCCTGAAGCAGCAAAGCGCGCTACGGGGATCAGAAATGAAAGCGGGAGCGACACTTTTCTGCGCATTTTGCTTTAGGAAGTATTTCAAATGGCTTGACACACGAGCCTTTTTTCGCTTTTGATCTGTGGCTGTAACAGATAACCGCGCGCTCGGACGTGACTTTGGTTACCGTTACGCACATTTAGCTTTTTTTTTTTTTTTTTTGGATAGGCGACTGAAGCTCCAAGCCAGACACACTCCGGACTCCGGAGAGCACAGCGGGACAACATCATGACCAGCTGCTGGCTTGCCTTGCTCGGATTGTGGTGGAGCGCTTATTACTGCATGTTCCCGGTCGCGGGGAGTAATTATTCACTGGATGGGAACAACGAGGTGCACCCGGGTTTCATCCACCGGCGGCTGCGGACGCACGAAAAGAGGGAGATGCAGAAGGAGATCCTGTCCATCCTCGGGCTGCCGCACAGACCGAGACCGCATCTGTCACACGGAAAGTACAACTCCGCTCCACTTTTCATGTTGGACTTATACAACACCATATCAAGCGAGGAGAAAAGCCAAGTGGAAGGCATGCTGGGCCGATATCATTCCATGCGGACGACCCAGAGCCCTCCTCTGGCCACATATCAAGAAACCGCCTTTCTAAATGATGCAGACATGGTGATGAGCTTCGTTAATTTAGGTAAGTTCCTTGAGATGATCTATTTAATACTACCACACACAAGTGTTGGAACAGTGAACGAAGTAGACAGTTTCAATTTGCGAGATTGAACTAAAGTGTGAACAGGTGTACAAGCACAAGCATTGGAAAGTGGGCTGAAAACCCACCTGGACTGACAGGAATCTTTTATGTGACCAAATGGGGACGTTATTATTATTATTATTATTTATTTTTAAATGGCATTAAGATATTTTTCATACTGGACCTATGTTGACCTCACCTGTAGTTCATAGCATGTTTAATATTGGCTCATGAACTGGCTCATTGTCAGAACCACACAGGGGCCAGATATTCCCTCGTCGTCTCTGTGGGTTCGGAGAACTGATGAGGTTTGTATTGTTTGGGAGTAATTTATTGTTACACGTCCTTTCTCCGGGTAGATTGGCCCTCCTCGGCTCATTTATATAGCCCCAAAGTTTTGTGGTCAGTGTTGCTGTGCAATCTATACCATGATTTATGTCTTCGCGGGGAAAAATAGACCCAGTATCCTCAGCAAACCATCAACCCACCACCACTAGTATTTGTATATAAAGGGCTATTCCTGCCAATGACCTCCAGCGCAGCGAGTTGCGGTTTCTGTGCGTAAATTGCGTTGCATTGTTTGTGTTACACCAAGCAGATTGTCTTTAATTAGCTCCAGTGACGATAAAGAGGGACACTTTAATCATAACGAGTTTGGAACATAAAAGCCCAAATCCCTTCCTTCCATTAGCAGCTCCAGTGTTTACGGAGAGACTCTAAACAGAGCGTTTGAAGATAAACAGAGGGGCTGCCAGAGTCAGACGCTGGTGGACAAGGAGGCTTAAATCCAGATTGATTGTCATTCTTCTTGGGAACTAAGGGCATTGTCATAATCCGGCCATGAGAACAGTGAGAATGTATCATGTCTGAAGAATGTAGTCTAGTCTGATGTTTTTTTTTTTTTTTTTTTCTGTCTTTCAGCTGCTCTTGAAAGAGGAAGCCTTTTAAATATTTTTACCCTCTTTATAGATGTTTCAAATACCACACATGAAGAAGAGAATTAGGATTGGAACAGCCAAGTTAGAAAAAGTAAATGCCTCTCTCTACTTATTGGTCCTCCGAGTATTGGTGTTGCAACATGTAGTGATGAAAACCAGATATTCAGACAGAGGGAGGCCGTCGTTTTGGGCTCAAATATCGAAGCCCCTCTGTTGGCTTCTGTGTGGGAGTGTGATGGTGGTGGTGTGGTGTTTGTGTGTCTGTGGTTTTGGTATTCCTGTGCTGTGTCAGTTTGAGTTGATACTCCTGTGTTGTTGCACATCTGGCGCTCCACTTTGATTAATCACGTCCTGTGCATCTTCTGACAATTCCCTCAGATTTCTGCGGTGACCAGGGGATTAGGTTGCCATCTCCTCCAGTCGTACACAGAGTCCTAACCGCCCTGGAGGAGGGACGGCTTCCTCCGTGAATGTGATTGTAATTAATGTTGGACAGGCCAAGGCTTTCCATCTGCTTTGCAAATAAGGCCTTGCACGACTACCGTGTGTCACTGCCATCCCATTAGTTTTTAATGTGTCTTTCTCGATCGGAGCGGTTTGTGTGGAGCGACCTAGAAAGCTCTAGTTAGAAAGAAGCCTGCAATACTTCTGGGTGGTCCTTTTTGTTTCAAAACCAGCCTAAAAATCTGGATATCATGTGTGGCCAAAGTGAAAACGACAAATTAGAATCAAGACAAATGAAAGGAAGAAAAGCAGAGCGGCCAAACAACCTGTCTGAAACCATTTGAAAAATACGGAGCATTATTAACAGACACAAATCAAGCCGAGACCCTCGTTTGACAAATGTTGCTCATTGAAAGGCACTGCAACAACATAATCTATGTTTGTGAAAACCAAAATCACAGCGAAGATGAAGGCAGCATTTCTGTTTACACTGATGATCTACTTTAAAATAGGACTCACCTGTTTAGAGGAGCAAAATCCTCCCTGTGCATAGATCTAAGAACCTTAGACTTAAAACGCACCATAGCAAATAAAACGATGACAGTGATTTAAGCTTCGGCCTGACCCGATGTCTTTCACAGCCAGCTGCAGCAGTAGCACAGATAGAGAGCTCATTTTCTGGGGGTATTCTCCCGGGCCACGGGTAGATTTAAGAGCCCCTGCGTTACATCCAGTCTCAAGTGCGCTCTCTGTGAACTATACGCCCCTTCACCCCCCCCCCCCCCCCCCCCTTCTGCATGATTCATGTAGACCTCTTGTTCAGTCATCTGTTCGCTTATGCTTTCATCACTTGTTCAGAATGACCCATTAAGTAAGAAAAAGAGAAATAAAAAAAAAAAGGAAAAAAATGGAGAAAATGATGGAAAACTCTAAATTGAGGGACGAGAAGCATATTTTCCAGCTACTTTTTCATCTTCATTCCTAAAATAGCATGTTCATCACTGTTTGCCTTGCGGACGTCCTGCTTTCCACTGAGGTTTAGCGAAGTGACACTGTGTGCCATATGACTCATGCCGTGTGACACGCTGCAGCTTCGAACATGTCCTAATTCAGGTGGTGTGGGGTGGCAGCAGCCACCGTTAATTAGCATGTGGGGCTTGTACACACTTGCTGAATGTAGATTTTGTTCTCTTTGTAACAGACAAATACACTGACTTTAAAAAAGTGATTTTACATGAGGAAATTATGATAATCTTCTTGAAGAAATTAGTTGTAGTTTGTGTGCAGGAACTCCTGAAAAGTCTCTCTTTGTGTGCTGATTTAAGTACAAATGTTTCTTTTATTTGTATTTATATTTGAGGAGAACTCCAGGTGAGATGTATTTAGTGGAAAAAATGATGACTTACCCGTTTCAGATGCTGCTCACAGACCTTCTATAAATCTCTCACAAGGATATATATTGTGGAGTGAGTGAGGAGACACTGACCAATATTGGCAAGATGCATGCCAGTGGAAAACAAATACAAGAAGAGGTCAATGCTCACTCAATTATTGAAGGGTGACTTATTGCTGAACAAATATCTGAAGCCACTGTGAGTGCTATAATAGCCAGCAGAGGAAAATTAGCTATTCCTATCAGGTTTGGTTTATGTGGCTGAGCTGTTACCTTGTGGTTATGGTGAGTCGAGGATGCACAGAAATGGCTTTGGTTTCACGGGTCACAGAACAGGAACTCCAAATGTTGTTCCTGTGTCATCTGCATTTAACTGTGATGGGTTTGCTTTGCTGTAGTTCTCCCATGCCAGCCAGGCAGGCATACAGACTCGCTGACAGACACGCAGACAGACAGGCAGGCAGGCAGACAGACAGACAGACAGACAGACAGACAGACAGACAGGCAGGCAGGCAGGCAGACAGGCAAGCAGGCAGGCAGGCAGGCAGACAGACAGACACACAGACACGCAGGCAGGCAGGCAGGCAGACAGACAGACAGACAGACAGACAGACAGACAGACAGACAGACAGACAGGCAGGCAGGCAGGCAGGCAGGCAGACAGTTGTAGAGGCTTCTCTAAGCTTGGCTTGGCTCAAAGCTCCTGTTGCTTGTTTGCTCTCCCGTCCTTCTCTGTTTGTCTGCTGGGTCGTACGAGAGGGAAGATTCTGTAATAATAATCCAGGATAATCCATTTGTGGTTTTAGGGTTGATCTTGTTTTGCTTTCCTACAGTTTTAAATACCTTTTCATGATATACAGGTGAGCATTATCACACCCCCATTTCAAGTGTCTCATGTTCAGATAAAATCCAGATGATTTTTTTGGACACTTTGGTTTACACTTGTACATGTAAACCAGTGCTCAATCCCAGATGCACCTGCAGCTGCTTGGTATCTGTTAAAAACACCAGAAGAATAACTTAATTCGATTTAGCAATTTATTTACAACAAGGGCAACTATTCCTGAACTAAACGGGTGGGCAAAAGTTAAGGTCCCTAGTCCTCTGAAAACACATAAAGTAGCTAAGTGTAAATGGGGACATTTTAAGACTGTCCCAGTGTCTGTAAAGTTAAATCATACATGCCTCCTGTATCACAAATATTCTAATATTATTTTTCTAAATATTATTTTATGCTTTCTTGCATGGCTGTCATCACATCTACCCTTTTTTTCCTTGTCTTTGTCCTCTCTGCACACCCCATTGCATGGCTATACCTGAGCCCTCTTACCTAAAGCAACATCCAAGCTTTCTGCCATCCTACCTCCCATACTTTAAAGGCAAACAAGGCAGAAAGCTTTAAGAAGTGGGTTCTCAGGAGATTAGCCGGGTCCAGACAGTCCTGGACTTATTCTGAAATGAAGTGCACTTATTAAACGGCTGTTTTCCTTGTCTTATGATGCCTGGCTGCATTTCTCTGCGCATAAGCCCAGGTAAGCCACTTCCTCTGCAGTGAAACGTGTCCCAAAGCTCCAGCATGATCAAATAATTAGTTGGCTTCGATCAAAGAGTCAATTGTTTGATGCAGAAAGAAGCTTTTGGAAACATTTCACTAAACCGTCTTGAAACACTTCCTGCAAAGCCTCATAGTACAGAACAGAGGACCACCTCAACTTTGAGCATACCGTGAACAATATTAGCCAGAAGTTGATCAAGGAATTCAAGATATGCTGCAGCTTAATAAAGGATCTGTTCCAAGACATAAACTTGGCAGTTGAAACCTTCCTACAATGGTGAGAAAAATTATATTAACAAACTACAAATCTCTGTGTTTGTTTTCATGTGTTTACAGTATCAGATATGTTACTGCTGCTACAAGTTCACTTGAGCTTGCAGTGATGTTCAAGAATGGCCCAAGATATACAAATAATTCTGCTTATTGAGTTACAGTGTTTTAAAGTGCTTCCTTTTTCTCATGTTTGGATTGTATTGGTTGTCAGGCTCGCTGGCAAAACACACAGCTGCTTCAAGAAACAAACAGGGCTGATGGGGGAAACATCTCCGGTTAACCGGATCATGTCTTTTCCAGTTTGCTTTTATTTCTGTCACAAAAGTCAAGGTGTTACAGAACAACTCTATTGTTCATCCGAGCTTGTGTTTCTCACGACTTTATTGTCCTCCGCAAGTGGAGGAACGGAACATTTTGCCTTTTTGGGTGTATATACGTAGATGGAGATGTACACACACGGACTCGGCTGGTCGAGTCTAAGATCAGCGATAACTGTTTGTAAGAAAGCATTCCATTTACACTTGAAGTCATCTCTGTCAAACACCATGCTCTTGACACCCCACCACGGACACGCAGCCTGATAATATCGCTCCCTCTCACGCCATAACGCTCCGTCTTGACGAGATGGTGGCTGCGATTGGGGCTAAGTACAGAGATTACGCTTCTTGCCATGTTTTTTTGTTTTTTTTGTTCTTTTTGTCCTCCTTTTTTCCTCCGAGCAACTCTCATGCCTTCACTGGACATTCCAGTCTGGAGTGATAGCGGCATGCGATGGAGGAGTGTGATGAGATAAGGAGGCAAAGTGTGGCGCACTCCTGGCTAGTAACGATCTATCGAACAGAGCTGATAACCCTGGCGGAACATCTGATTAGGGGCCCGCTTGCTCCCATTTATCACCTCTGGGTGCAGGCATGGAGGAATTTGATCTGTTTGCTCTGCCGTGTCTCGAGGAGGGCTTCACTTTCCCCTCACATATCTGTTGTTTTTTTCCTTATCTTTCTGTCTTTACATGTCTCTTTCTCTCTCTCTCTCTGTCTTTGCCATGCATCGCTGTATAGCTGTATTTCACCTTGATGCATGTTCTTGCATCGTAAGTGTTGGAACACCAACTAGAAGGAATCTTGATAAACAGTATTGGTGATGTATGTTTTGCAATGTGTCCTACAGCTTTATATGTAGCTATGTAATATAGTGCATACAGTATGCATGAGTCTTCAAACTGTTTGGCGTCCCTTCTATCAGTGCCTGTGTGTATTTTTACTCCTGCATCGCTCTCTCCTGCTTAAAGTGCTGTAAACCTTTGTCTTGGAGACCATTAACCAGGACTTAGTGTTTGTGTGCTTGTGTGAGGCTGTGTTTGTATATATGAAGTTTGTTTATGTGAACAAAAGAGACAAAGAGGCTCAAAGAGACGCAAGGATGAATGAATACACGTGTTCCTCTTTTTTTTTATTCCTGCAGTGTCCCCTCATTCCGTGTCCCTGACCACAAATCAAACCAAAGCCATAAAATCTACTCATTTGGAAGTTAAAAACACCTGCTGCCTGTAGAAGTCAGAGGATTGTAAAAACAGTACATAGTTACACACATATAATGAGGAGGTATGAACACATAGATGCCATAGGTGGCATTACTCAACATCTGGATCAGCTGGAAAACGTGACAAACCTGAAGCTGACATTCATCTTCTGTTCTTTCACTTCAAACATGTTGCTCTTTGTCACACTCAGATGTGAAAGATGTTGCTCATAGGCACGAACCCCACAGAGAATCATCACCAACTGCAGTTCTCAGCAGATACTGAGCTTTTTTTACAATCTTTCAGGACATTGTTTTGTTTCAACTCCCACATCTTTACTGTTTTGATTCACTCTCACCCCTCTCATGATGTTTTTACTGCAGCAGATAGCCTCTGGCCATAAGGCAGGTGGGAAAAGTTAGCTGAAGAGCCAGATGTTTTTCTCTGGATCTCTAGTGGGGACCAAACCTGAGCTACGAGGAGAGTGAATATTAGATCAGTCATCGCATCACCATTAACACGACTCCAAATGTTGCTCTGTGTCTGCTGGATGTGTAAAATAGGCAACTGATTGCTAACATGATTAACTCTGAGGTAATATGTCAGTGTGTTTTCAGCTTGTTACGCTGCCCCCACGTGGCCCAAAAAATCTGTTAGTGTTGGTTTGAACAAGAACATTAATACTTACTTTTCCCAACTTTTTGTTTTTCTGGTCCACGCTCTTAACTCGGTATTTGTATTCTACAAGTTGATTTTGGTATTTGTGCTGTTTAAATAACTTAAATTCTGTTTTCTTCCAAGTTGTTAATGGTTAAACTAAATGCTACAGATGAGATGAGTCCTTCATTGGCATTCTTTCCATTTCTTTGATGATTAATTTGATGCTACACTACACAGTACTTGACACAACTCTTTTAGTAAACACTAGTAGGTATGCCTTTGGAATTTCTACCCCGCCCCGGTGTTAAAAAAAGGTTGTGAACCTGTGAACCGCTGAACCCAGACTCAGCGTGTCCTTGTGTGCCCACTAAACTCCATCCATTATCATAATGACCCCATAGTTTGCTCTGCCGGAGAGGCTCGTTCTGGTAATGGAGATGACCACGGCTGTCAGGAATGGCGTAAATGTCACGGTAAACATTCCTGCTGTCACATTCTTCTGTGAAGCCACCGGGAAGCCCGCGGGGATTTATCGCTTGTAAATAAAAAAGAGACAAGAGGAAGACGGAGAAAGATGGGAAGAAAGGAAAGAAAAAAAAAGGCACACCCAGAGGATGCTCGTGGGGTGAGAAACTCTGGGACAGATGAACAGTGATTTAAAGCCTCTGGTGACCTTGAAGGAGCAGAGGAAGGAGGAGTGTTGGCATGTGTGTTTGTTCTAGGGCTGCATACACATTTACGTGTACATAAACGTCCTTGTGTTTACATGTGCGATTTGAAGTCATTTTATAGCCAGAACAAGTAAAAAATATGGAAATCCTTCAGAGTGAGACTGGTTTTGTTGTTGCTTTGCTTTTAGTATCCGGATGTGGCTTTAATGTTAGGGTTGGACACATTGGATATGTTAAAGGAAAATGTAACCCTTTGGGATGCTGTTACACTCTCACATATCATCCATCAGTGATGATTAGTGTCTTTGAAGCTGTGTTGAATTCATGTAATTTACTTTTGTTGGTGAACCCGCTTACCCATGACCTGAATTGTTTTTGTATAGTGATATCCTCTATTACCCAGATCTCTGTGTGACAGCCATTCAATGTGAACCTGTTGAGTACAGCTGGATATATCTACTATATCTATATCTACTTTTTTTAAATTGCCAAATTCAAACAGAACAAAGAAAATGTGTTTAAAAAACTACTCTACTGTAAAACACAATGGAGAAATGTAGGGAGATCAACAATAGCTGTTTATTTAACAGTGATAAGTGTCTTAGGGTGGAGTTTTCCTTTAAGGTCATGGTCAAGGGTCACGCACTAAAGCCTTTACAAGACGACAAATAAAGATGCGTGACTTGGATTTTGCATGTCTGCACTGAAAATTGGTTTGAATGTACTTTTTTGGACAACCAGGACTCCCTCCTTCTTATACAAGAGGTCTTCATCAAATACTGGTGTCACATAGAAAGCTACAGTCCTTAGCCCCGCACATGTTCCCAGGCTGGTCGTCGCTCGAAAGAGGACGTGCCTGAAACAACAGTGAGAAAAAGGCCCCATGTGAGCGTCGATGCTCCTGACCCTCCTGAGCAAGTAGCCTCCCTTTCAACCACGCTGCCGCTGACAAATTTACGAGCCCTAGGCTGACCCTCGGGCTGACTTTCCAAACATGATACTGACAGGAAAACAGTTGGGAGACGGCAGGGATTGAAGGAGGCAGGGAGGAAGAGTGAGATGACAAAAAGAGCACGGAGGAGGAAGAGAGGCAATATATGTACTGTATATGCTGTGTTTCAATTCAGTGTGTTTCTTTATGTAGAAAAAAGTTCGATAACGAAAAGGAAACGTTTCCAGTCCTCTTTCCTAATTTAGTACATCATTCCTCGCAAAAATTACTGGATGACAATGAAAGAGCTGAACTAGCTCCAAAGGAGGCCACCCACACCAAAAATATATCCACTACCAGTGAAGCAGTCTGGATAAGAGGATCTTATCACTAAGGATGTGCAAGGGAAACTCTGCCCAGTCCTTCCTTCATGCACGGACACTTTCCACACCTCCGACCAGCCCGTCTCTTGGATACTTTATCTGACTGACTGTTTGGATCCTCATATTTTTTTTTTTGGTTATGTACATCTATGTTTGTTTCCACTGTCAACGCCGTGTTGCACATAATGTACAATGTGGTCAGTATGTTAAGTGTTTTTACACTCACACACACACACATGCTGTGTATATTGTCTGAGATTAGCTGCTGTTGAAGCCCAGCTGGTATTGTGTACACTCTTAGAGGAATGTAGCCCCGACATTCATCTAATGAAGAGAATAATACAGAATGTCTGTGAAGGTTATGAAGAAAGGTAGAGCTCAGTCTCTTTCTCTCTCTTTAACTTCTCTCTCTCTCTCTGTTGCTACTATATTCAGATGTACAGATGAATAGACATTGGTCCAGAACAGTGGACAAATATGTCTTGATCCTGTGATTAGACATTGATAATTCTCTGGATATGAGTTTCAGGCAATTGAAGATTATAGTTTTGTAGTTGTAAACATTATGCTGCATTTATTTGCTGGTATGAAGTTGTGTCATCCTGAAATTCATATTCTCAGCGTTTTCTTTAAGAAATAAACCTGAGATAAACGATGAACCACTACGGAAGCTGTAGCTGTTCATGTTGTTCAAGGTTTGTACTCCACCAAGGAGCTTCGAGAGAGCAAAAGTTATTAAATTAAAGGATAATTGAAAGGTTACATATTTTTAAATTTTTGTCATATCTATCAGTAATATTTGCTAAATTAATATTAATTATTTTTGGGGAAAAAAACAGACTTCTGTAGAGTTTCTGTAGAGACTTCTCCATATATATAACATATTACCACGTAGCAAAACATTATCAAATAGAATTAGACACTAATTTCCTCCAATAAAGAATGTGGTTTTGACCATTGCTGCAACTTTTTTACCATCTTTTTAAGTACTTATTTTTTTTTTTACAGTTGGTTACAGTTACAGAGCCTCCACACTGACCTCATGTTAAGTATTGTATTGTAGATTTAGGAAAAGTTCCCACCAGAGCCCCCCATACTGAAATAACACACAATTTTTAAAAGGTAGTTCAGATGTGCATTTCTAGCTTTCAGCAAAAACTCAAATAACACAAAGAAAGCGAAACTTCTCCACACTTTCCGCTCACCAATATTGTGTTGACATTGTGGACAGATGTATCATTAGAAACATTGATTATTTTTCTGATTTTCCTCAAGGCCCACCTGCTTTTTGAATAACCAGGTATCTGGTTACTGTCGCTGTTTTTGGAGCTGTGCCTGTGTGTAAAACAAGCAGTAGGTCTTACATGTAAGTCAGTCCATGGGGAAGATTGAGGCCGTGGCCAGACTGATTTATCAGTGGATCATATGCTTTGCCTCTAAGCCGTTGAAATGCGTTGTGGTCACCACAGACTTTCCAAAGGGAATCGCACAGCGGCTCAACTGTCTTCATGACAGAGAGAATGGAGGGAAAAAAAGGCAGACAAAGAGGTGAGGATAGGGAGCTATCATGGTGGAGGGGGAAGAATAGATGTGCAGAGAGGCAGAGAAGGAAGAGAAAGGGAGGTGTTCACAGAGAGAGAAAATAGTCCCAAACAGCATCGTGCAGTGAACTGGCCTACTACCTTGCGGCTATGGAATGCAAAGCCACCAATATTTTGACTTCTCCTTTGGAAACAGCTGCGTTTCCCTTTTTCAAAGATATTTTTTCCTTATTTATCGGATCCCTCAGGAGAGATCCATCTCCTGGCCCTGACACTGGCTTCCTCCTCTAAATCTGGGACCAGACCAACCTAGCCCAGACACACGTATACACACAACACTCACACACATACACACCTGCTGCCCAAACGCAGACGTTAACAACAGATCACTATAGCAGGCCTCTTTACTGTCTGTAATGCTTCACATAGACACACAAAAATACCTGCAAATATATTCAAATAAAGGGACACCCACAAACACGCAGCCAGGGGCGCAAACAAATAACCCATAAGGTAATGAGGAGACCGTGATCTAGCAGACACACACAGGCACATAGACACGTGACTATGTGATCCGTCTTCAGATGATTTCCCACCGAGCCTGACAGGCCAGTAAAAAGGGGATTCTTGACGACCATCATCCCTGTATTGATGCAGCATGGAAAAAATGAGGCCTGGTTAAAAATTTAAACCCACAGAAATTGTTTTGTTTTGCTCAAGATGGACTCCCATCAAAAACCATGAGAGTACATCTCCGTTTACAGAATATTCACTTAGGGCCGGACGGTGGCAGATCTCTACAGCAGCCGAGGGAGCCGTTTTCTGAGAGGGTCTGTGGTCACGACCCAAGAAGAAAGCAGAGGCCATCATCTGCCATATAAATTGCAGAGGAAATGGAGCCGAACATCAAGGACAGAGAAGAAGGAACAAGATCAGATGTTTCTTTTTTTAAAATAATCAGACCGCATGTATGCCATGGTCACCGAATTTCTCCAATAAATATCGACTTTAATAGCATCTTAGAAAAAATTTATGGGTTCACCTGTTATCATATATTTGGAGGTTTCATCTTTTTGGCCAAGCAATAGTCAAAAAATACTTTTATTTTAAAAAATCACTGATAGATTTACAACGATTCAATTCAACTTTATAGCAGAGATTTGTAGATCAAACCCTCCACTGCTGGCTTTCCAAAGGTTTTTTTCCCCCCCGCATCCTTTGGCAACCAAAGGACATCAAATCCCAGCAATCTGACCCACTGTAAACAACGCATCTTTTAGTATTCAGTGTATTGCGAGACTAATGATTCTGGTTTTGGAATTGTTGTTGTTAGTCACATATGTTACACAGCAAAGTCTTTGGTGTTACCGGTTTTGTTTATGAACGTAGTGTTTGGTTGTGTTTATTTTCTTGTTTGTGTCTTAAATGAAACAGCCAATACTATTTCTGCCAAACCAGCCGCCAAAGAGAACAAGATGTTGGAGAAGGCACAAAATGGACTCACTCACCAAACCCCGGCAGAAACATGTCCTTTTATCTGAAGAGTTCTACAAGCAGCATCAGTCCAGTTAAATATATTCACTCCACATTAAGTGTCTCTTTACTGCACTTGTATTTGCAGTCTTTCCACCACTGACGATTTGAGTCATCCGGCACATCTGTACACAGGACCAAATCATGTATGACCACTGATTTAAGTTGAAGTGAAGTGTAGGCTACCATTAATCTGACCCAGAGGCTATTGTGACAGCTGCTCTACTGCAGAATTACATTTTTATTAACATCCCATAGAATTGAGAAAAAAAAGAAAAAAAAAAGAATTTCTCTGTTTATTTTCCAGCTCATTTCTTTCTTGGAATTTTCTTATAAATGTGAAAAAGATGTTTCACCGTCTTTTGTTGAAAGCTCATTGGCTCAAATTTGGGTCTAATGAAACAGACACTTGTTTTTACAGGGGCTATGGGGGAAATCGCAACTGGCCATTAATGTCAGTGAATGTGTCTCTGTGCACATTTAGACCTGTAAGTGATCAAACAGACACAAATAGTGTGTAAGGATTGATTATAGACATGGGTGTAAAAGCTTGAATGTGTCCACGCACATTTGTCTTGTTAATCCTTTGAAGTGTCTCATTTGCAACGTCAGATAATTTCCCATGATTCGTTTCGAGACGTTTTGCTAATCAAAAACACAAAACAAACAACATCATAAATGCAAATTCATGCATACTGTGTCTGCAATCTGCAAGTGACACTGCCACCATTCGTGATCTGTGTGTGCAGACGTCCTGACATTTGGTTTCTATTGTCCATTTGTATTTAACATACCCAGATGACTCAGAAATACACAATAACAGTGGCCTAAAACAATATCCAGTGTATCAAATCACTTTGTGTTTCTTGTGGTTTTGCTCTGCTCTGCTTGTTGTATCCTTGATGTTTATACAAGCTGATTTCATTTTGCATCTCGTGATGTGGTTTATCCTCAAAGCTACCAAGCTGTAATAGCCGCTGGTGCATCTAACTGTGTTTTACAGCTGATTTCAGCACCCCGTTCATCCCCCAGATACTTATCAAGACGGTTTTTTTTAAGTGGTTTTGACAACAGCTGATAGTAAATGGTGGTTGTTTTATTAGTCCTTTTGTCATATGATGACAGATTTGCTTGGTCATTAACACGATTGCATGGCTAAATTTAAATCTGTGCAGAGACAAAATTTAGTCACATCTGCGTCATGTAGACTATAGACAGTAGAAGGAAAAGGTTGAACCTTTCACGTTGGCAACACACAATATTACCTTATGTTATGATAACTTATGTTATTATATGTTGTCTTATGTTACAGTACAAGACTAACAAGAACAGAAAAATACAAATATTCACATATCCCGAGCACAAACATCTCTCCGTAGTTTAAATCCCCTTTGCTGGGGAGTTATTGGCTCTACATCTTAATCCTGAGTAAGAGCGCTTGAAGAGATGGAATAAAATCTCCTATTGACACACAGGTATGACACATCCAGCTACCTGGAGACCAACTAGAGACTCAACATTGGGGTGATGACTGCTACCACTCAGCTGTCAGTCCATTGATGGAAAATCCTGATACTGCACAGTCCAACAGCCATACCTTGGATATCTATCTGTTAGCAAAGCCCCAGCAGAGCAGCAATTACAGCAAATTATCTGCCTACCCTTGGGGTCAGACGCACACATACACACACACAAACCCACACACATTGCAAACTAGCTAAAAATGAAAAAAAGATAGATGTGTGTCTCGACCTCATTTTTATCATCTTGTGTGGAATGCAGCGCAGTGGTGATAGAGTAAAGGGGTGGTTGTAACAAAAAAATCATCCAGCCTGTGTGGATGTGTGTGAGTTTGTGCGTGTTTGTGTGCGTGTCCTGGGACAATACGCCTGACATTATGTGTCATGGTTTTTGGATGGGTCTTTAGAAACCCAAATGGTTTTTCAAGGATTATATGGAGGATGATGGCTGTACAAAAATGTGATTATATGGTTCAAATGGGGCCTTTGTTCCTGGGGATGCCTGTCCAGTGAGGTCATTATGTACTGTAACCTGTGGGAGGTAATGGAAGAAGAGCCGGCTGGATATCCAGGCCATCGATAAATGTGTTTGCTGGAGGAGAAGTGGCGGTCTGGATTGTCGGAGTCTAGAAAGTACTGTCTGTTTGCACAAATACAATGTTTTACAGTCTGGGTGGCTGCTCGGCTCTTTGCCCTTTGACACAACAAATGAAATATGAATTTTTAGTTCCAACTACTGCGTCAATTTATTTTGTTTGCTTTTTTTCCCCCCCAAACAAATCATCTTAAAACATAAAACACATCACTTCCTGTGCACCAGAGGAATTTTCCCGGGAAAGACATCCAACACCTGCTGTTTTGGGCAGTAAGCGTGAAAACATTATTCCACTGGCTGTAGGTTAAATCGCTGTTTTTGTAGAAAAATGGACATTTATTTTCTTAAAATAGTTGCATATTGTTACTTTAACGTGAAATATCACTAACTTTGAAAGAGCCTAGCCCACTGATCACTGAACACATTTCTTGGCGGTCCTCAGCTGTTTGTCAGGAACACATAACCGTAATCAGTAATGTAATAAAATCACAGATTAAAGCTGTCGGCTGCTGTTCTCTGTTTGCTAATGAGCCTTGACAGTCTGCAAATGGGCTGGTCTCGCTCCCTCATATCCTCGCTATGGACTAATGCTCCTGCCTGGCCCTGAATTCTCACATCACTGACCTCTGGGACTGTGATGTGAAGGCTGTGCATCACAAAGTGTGAGTGTAAACACGTCCGCCCTTTTTTTCTTGTGTGTGTGATCTCATAATGCATGTGTGTCTTTAGATTTTTTACTTTTGACATTTACATTTCCCCTTGTGTGTATTACCTTTTGTGAAATGTCTATAGTGTGTGTGTGTGTGTGTGTGTGTGTACACGTACCTACATGTATTGGACATAAACTCTCACTCTTGCCAGTGGCCCTTGGCTTGTCCTGTGGCGCTCAGTGTGACGGCTTTGATGCTGGTTCAGGGGAGAAGATCAGAGCACAGGATGAGTCTCCAAAGACACACACACACACACACACACACACACACACACACCTCTGCTCAAAGCTGATGATGACTCCCAGCAGACCTTCAGCCCCTTTGTTCGTACCTCAACCCCAGGAGCTGCAATGCCAGCTGCCCGACTACAAAGCCAAAAAATAACTCCTGGTGGCAGCCAAACATAGTGGCAACACCTCAGGCAGTACACTGCTATGATGTGTGTGTGTGTGTGTGTGTGTGTGTACTATAAGCTTTGCAAATATCAACTAATGTCTCTGTCTTGTTGTTCCACCCCGCATCAATGCCAAAGATTTCAGGGTTTGAAGTATAAAAGCTGGCTTTAGCTTTTTCAGAAAGTATTTACAACATAAATTTTTCCATTTTAATGAGATCTTTTTCATTTTTAATAAAATAGTGGTGATTGCTGAAGAGTCAACTACAAAAAAGTATCCTGAGAAAGTCAATCTGACAGGCCAAACCTTTAATTAGATGGGACTTTGGAGGAATTAACGATAAATAAAAGACATGGAGATCTGACCTATGCTCTGAAACCATCGAGTCTGAGAGAAAAACCAGACAGATTATGGGCTGTAATTACATAAACACAGATGGATTCTTCTCATGCCTTGGACATCCAGAGCATTTTTTTATTGGTTTAGCCATCCGCAAAGTCTTTAACAATCTTGACAGGTTCTTGGTGTGCTACAATTTAATTGAAGGGTGTTTTGAAAATGTCAGCTTTTTGATTTTCTTTCCTTTCCCTCGTTCACTATCATTCTGCGTCTCTCTGTCTCAAACGTCTCCTTCGCTGTGATGCATTGTGGGTCATGGCAAATAGTAAATTACAGATTTAATTAGAAAGCAAAGATTTTTTACGAGGGTCTTAAAGGATCTAGTTTTGGTACGCTTTATGCATACAAGCTTGGTAATGGAGTAGATATTGTAATCTTTGCTGTACTGTAGAGGTACAGTAGATACACTGGCTTCTTGTTCCCATGTTAGCGGCTCCTTTCATTAATAGGGCTGCAGTCATCCTATTTCTTCCAGGCAACATTGAGAGGAAAAAAACCAAACATTGCCTGCTACAAGAACAGTAAACCATTAAGATGTCTTTCAAATCATACTTTAACTGTTTCACAAACCAAATATCAACATCAACTCTTTCCTGTCCGAATGTAGAAGAAAACTCTGGGTTATCTGGTGCATTATGGGATAGTTCAGGGAGGCATGAAGATTCATGGAAATGCCGTTGACGAGTGCAAGTGGATCGCTGCTCTCACTCGCTCTTGACTGACTCCCAGGTGATCAGAGGTGGATGTGGAGTGCACAATATCCTGTGTATGTGGCACGGCAATTAAATCAAGGGTGTGCTTGTTTGGGGACTTTGAACTACAGTTGACCTCTCTTGCATGCGCACTGCTGCTCACACGCCTACCACGTGAATGTGTGCGCTTACTGGACAGCAGCACCAAACAGTTTGAATATACTGTAGGTGGAGAAAGGTCTGGATTACGCTACATGTACAGTAGGCCTACAGTAGTACCCCACAGATTTCAGTAACAGTAATCCATACCGTGTATATCAGAATAATTACAGCAATCAAATAAAAATAATCATAGGACAACTTTGTCTCATGGGGAAGCAGATATAAACTGACATGGTTCAACGACTTGCTTTAGTAATGCTTAGGGCCTAAGCATTAGGCTAAACGAGTCTGGATGAAACAAATGGTTGGGGAGACACGATCAACACGGGTTGTCTGTTCTAACTGGCAGTTTTAATATCTGTTAACATTATCATCCATCCACATGTCGCTTAATAATGGCAGGTACTGCTGTCGCCATAGATGTTGAAGCCAGTTCTGCAGCCCCCCAACAGCAAGCACATGTGTTTTTTTGCACATTTGGCGGCATCCTCATCTAGATTCTTCATTTTCTTTTTGGCCCTCAACTTCTCCACACTCCCTTCCTTTCGTTTTTCCTTATCCATCTTGACAATTGACAAAGACGGCCTGCTTCATCCACAGATGTTTGGCTCTGAGCCACAGTATCTGACACGAGAAACAGAGAGGACAGAGAGGGAAGGGTGTGGCCGACTTAGTAAGAGCTGTGATTGGGCCTGCCTAGTGTCATTATAGGAAATGAACCAATTTGTCGCTGCCCCTGCTTTATGGCTCGTTGTTAACATTTTTAAAATATTAAAAATATATATTTTTTAAAATTATATCAGCCCCAAGGTGTGTCGACTCGTAGGGAAAATGTTATTGTTAACACACACACACCTTCAGATCGCAACAGAGTGACTTTATTCTGCAGTAATCACAGGGCCAAGAGTAAAGTTCTCCAACTAAGAAGAATTCACAAAACATCTCTGTGATGATTCAGGCTTAGTAGGACATCTTTAGTTACCTTCATGCCAATGTTTTACATGTATGCGTCTTCCATATGTATGTAACTTTTGAAATGAGAGTCCTCTAATAATAAAAATGAAAAAGTTTGTGACTCTTCTCTTCCTTTTTATAGCAGCTGGCCCGAACAACTTGGAAAATGCACTGGATACCAAAGTAAAAATCTACAGCATAAAACATATTTTATGTACATATATTGAAAATGCAGTATGAGTAGAAATGTAATTCTCAAAAGATTTTGGACCAAAGCTTTGTCTCAGGCGTGACGCTGGTAATTTTGGCAATAAAATACTGCAGCTAAAAAATTGAATTGTGCATTTAGCGTTTTAGGCAAAAAGCTTCAATAATATACCTTTATTACCGATGACGGGCGAAAGAGCATTTTGGCGAGGGGAGGTGGTTGTTAGTTGTTTTGACCTGTGGTTGTGGGACGTGTAAGTGAAAGCAGGATGGATTTGATGCATGCGGCCGTAAGACGGCATCAGTGTGTGTGAGGAAAGAGCAATGTGTTGCCTACCTACACTGTCTTTTTTTTTATTTATTTTTTTATTTAGTCTGTCATCCTTCCTCTCTTACTTATAGCTTCCATCACTTTCTGCTCTATTTTACATCACACACATCAAAATCGTTGAATGCATCCTTGCTTAATTTTTTTTGTGTTAATGAATAACTTGTTACTTCCAGCTGCTGGTCTTTTATTTCTACTCCTGAGGTTGTGATTATCAATCACTGTCTCTTCTTCTATCTTGTCCGCCTGTTTGTCCACTCATCCGCCCACCTCTCCTTGCACAGACTTCTGGCTCAAAGTCTCGCTCGCTTGTCTTTCTTTCAGCACCTTTTCCCTTCCTTTGCTTCTTAAAGGGGCATGCATCCCAGTTCATAAAAAGCCAGCCTGTGACACTAAAGGGACATTATATACCTGCAGCCTGATAGACTAGTTTTGAAGCAAGAATTCAATATGTAATAATAATCACAAGAGAACGTGACTGATGATGATTGCAGGTGTGATGTGAGTTATTAACCATTTTTTAGACTTCTAGATTTCTTGGTTTTTATGTTCCACATTTTAAAATATCAACAGGTAAATTTCTAGTCACATTCTTAAAACAGGTTTATAAAGCGGTTTTTAATGTTTTAACGTTTACATACATTTGTAAGAACATGTACAGACCATATGAATACATGTGAGGTCAGGATGTGTGTGTGGCGTGTGCGTGTGTGTGCGTGTGTGGGTTGCCATAATACCTACAGCAGTAGGAACAGCACAGCAGAGCCAGATGTTACGCAGGTGGAAACGAGAGAACAGCTACTATCAAAGCGTCCAAGTGAATCTGCAAATCATCCTTCTCACTCTCTTTCTGTCACTTCTTGCATCCCAGACGCTCTCTCTCTCTCTCTCTCTCTCTCTCTCTCTCTCTCTCTCTCTCTCTCCTTTTCTCCCTCCATTTTTTGTCCCTTTGGTCTCTGCATCTTCCTCCCTGTGACACCGACTTTGTCTTTCTCCGTCTGGTCTTGTCATCTTATCCACTTCTCCTCCTCTCATTTTATCCGCCTCTGATATTTTAACTGACACAAAGTTTTTTTTATTGACACACAAGTGATGCTTTTTGTCTTTTCCATTCAGCTTATCCAGTTTGGTACTTCATATTCTTTCTTTCTTTCTTTCTTTCTTTCTTTCTTTCTTTCTTTCTTTCTTTCTTTCTTTCTTTCTTTCTTTCTTTCTTTCTTGTTCTTTATATATTCCTGTTTATCTTTTTCATTACTCACCTTCTCTTTTTTTGTCTTTCTCTTTCTGTCTCTTGCGTCTTTCTGTTTCTCGTAGCAGATTAAATCACCCTCAGTGATTCATCACAGAAAGTCCCTGATATTGTCATCTATAACAGTTTACTGTTTAAATAAACATAAGCGTTGTCATATTGTATGTTTTGGTGACTATTCTCACAAACTCATGACCAAAGATGGTTAGTGTAGTAATAAAATAAACCCATAAACTTACATGCACAAATTATTCATTCACATATGTCACACTTATCGTTTTCCTGCAAGTTTCTTTGTCAGCAGTTTGTACCAAATCACTAATATAATCACTTTCTTCCCATCTTTAGAATCACTCTGAATGAATCCTTCTCTGAATCATCCAAATCTAAATCCCTTTTCCCTTCTGTGTGTTCCTGTCTCAAAGCTCACGTCATGGTAGATTACTACAGAGGTTGTGCTCCCTGTACGCGTTGTGTGAAGACTTCCCTTTGATTTTAGATGTGAATCCTCAGTGGATTTCAATCGAATTTCAGGCTGAGAAGGTGGAGAAGCAGCTGGAATGTTACTTAATACTGCAGCTCCCAGTCCACTTTGTACAGGTCTGAAGTGATAATGCGATGAGATTACAGAGACTACAGCTATCTTCATATTTCATATGAATTGTTTGTCTTCAACTGTACGCTACAGTATTCAAAAACAGCTCCCCTCTCTTTAGATTTAAAGTGATTAATTCTATCTTGAATGGTTCGTGATTGGTCGAGTGAGGTCAGGAGAGTCTTGAGATTTTGTTCGGCGAAGAAAATGGCATTCTGTGAATTTTATTAAAGTCTCATGAAATCAGCGCATACATTTTTCACCTCAGTAAAAAACAGTTTTCTCCTAGAGGAGAATGGTTTTCACTCTTCTCATAATATTTTGTCACATTTTACAGGAAATACAAAGAATAAAATGTAACAATAAAAGGAAATGGGTGAACATGTTATTGTGTGTGTGTGTGTGTGTGTGTGTGTATATATATGTGTGTGTGTGTGTGAGTAATCATTATGGTAATTTTCTCAAATTTGACAAAGTTCATCCTCCTCCTCTGCCACAGAAAGTATTATACAACTTTCACAGGCTTGACAAAGCTCCCCTCCCTGAGCCACAGAAGTCATTATACATATGAACTGTTTTCACAGGCGGATTAGTGATCATCATGGGGAGTTAACTGAGCATGTATATGATCGCTAATGCGTTACATTTAGCTTCACTGTAACAGAAGCTGCACATTGTTTATATCTGGTTTCACTTATTACTGGATCTGGTGTGAGTACAAGGCTGCATTCACAGCATAACAGTTTCATTTATCTTTGGTAAAATGCTGAGATTGTTAGTCCAGTCTGCTAAAACGTATAACGTAATAAATATTTCATACGTACATCTGAAACTCCTCCTGACCTTCTTAACACCTACACTAAGTTTATCAAAAAGCTTTCGTGCCAAAAAAAAAAAAAATCAAAAGATTCTTTAATAGGGAATATAAAATTTCAAGCTGTTGGTCTTTAGGCCTGGGGGTGTTGGAAGGAGTGCTGTAAAGTCATTTAGAGTACCATGACCTCTGCTTAAGGCCTACACACACACACACACACACACGCACGCTCGTAGACACACACAAGGTTTAGCTGATCTATCTTTCCTTCAACACAAGCCCAGATATCGCACACGGTTATTGCAACGTGTGTGTGAGTGGGCAGGTTATGGAGTAAGATGATGAAATGGTCACTGTCACATCTGATCGATGTCACAGTGACACTGATGTGAATAACACCTCATTCTCTACAGGTGGTTTCCTTTTCTGTGTTTGATGTACGAAGAGGCCAGATTGGCTGAGTCGTATAATCTGTCATCATTTGTTTTGATCAAGTTGCAGCAATATGTGGTTCAGGATTGGACTACTAAAGTTCTCCAGAAATGCAACAAAGCTAGACAGACTTTTTTCCCTTTTCTGCTTGGTGTGTTACTTACTCAGTATTTATGCAACTATGGAATTGTCTGGGGATGAGGGGAGCTTTGACCTTCCTGGGTGTGGGTACGAGGTGGGGCTGGCACTTTTTAGTTTAGAGTCTGATTGGTTTCAGTGTTTCCACATCAACGCATTTTTCTCTTCAGCTGTGTCTCAAGGAACAACATGTGTCATTGGTCCATTTTGGGTGGGTCCCCACATCATAAAATTACCAGAAAGTTTTAACAAGCCTGGCTCAGGTACAAAAATACATTTTTCTTTTTCGAACCTTACTCAGGTTTGGGCTGTAAAAGTGTCCAAATTAATCTTGAAATAAAATACCGGTTTGAATAAATTTAAAGTATTGGCCCCTTTTTTTTTTTTTGGACTACTTCAGATATGTACTTTCTTAAAATATGCGTTAAACTGTTGGACACACTTAAGCCATTTGTTAGAGTAATGTAGGAAGGAGGAAGACTCTATGATGTCACTAGTGGACAGCCTGCAGTCATTTATCTTGTCACAGAGACACTTCATATTGACCCCCTGCTATAGTATGTTAAAGGGTGAGGGTAACAGTGAAATAGAGACTGAATGTGTCAAGCAAGCACATGCGTGTGTGAGAAAATCAAATTCTTCTGTTCTACTAACCCATCTTAATCTTTTGTTAACAAAGATCTAATTTTTAATATTTACCTTTATTTGCTTTGTTGCAATGAGAAAATCTTTAGAGATGTTCGTAGGTACATTTTCAGGCTGGAGCAGTTGCAGCAGCAGCAGCAGTAGCAGATGGCAGAGATTGTTGTGTGCATGTGTGATGATAAATATCGATGTTTGGTCCACTGCAGGTGAAAAACTTGGTTGGTTGTATAAATCCATCTTTGACTCCCAGTCAGTCAGCACTCTGCGGTGGTGAAACCACAGTCTGTTGAACCTCGCTGCACTGAGTGGAAACTGGCATGAAGATGATGATAGTGTATGTATGTCTGAGTGTGTGTGTGTGTGTGTGTGGTTATGTGCATCTGTATCTATGAGAGTGTGATGGAGTAAGAATAATAAGAATGTGTTGATGTGTGTTTTGGGTGCTCAAACAATGAAGTTACTTGTTTTGTGTGTATTTTGCAGAATATAGCACATATCTAAGGTTTTAGCATTTACTGTTTATGCCTGCATTGGGTATTTCTGCGCACAATCTTGTAACTGCATTTGACATGACTCTCTTTATTCATTTCCCTCTTCTCACTCTGTGTGTCTGTCGCCAAACTGACTCTGCTGGCCCTTTGCTGTGGGAGAAGAAACCTCCAGCTGAGACAGGAAACGATTGCCCAGAGAGCACATTATCATTATGGCGCATATTGCACTTAAAAGCAGAGGAGGGAGTGCATTTTGTTGGTTTTTGTCATTTCATGCTGTCAGAAGTGGTCTAAGAATGTCTCTAGGTTTTGCTGCCATTGAAAAAAAAAAAAAAATCATGGGCTTTTGCTTCAGATTGATGATAACAGGAGTTTATTTAAGGAAAGCGGAAACCACAAAACCTATTAGGCCTTTTAAATCACATGTGATGGTTTTAAAGGCTTCCTCACTCGAATCGAGGGTCTAAGGACAGAGGGTGTCACTCCCTGTACAGATTGTAAAGCCCTCTTAGACAAATGTATTTTGTGATTTTGGGCTATATAAATAAAATTTGATTTGATTTGATTTGATTCTACGGTTGATCTCGGCAGTGTCTATCAAAAGGATATACGTTCATCACTCACTAATGTATATTTACACGGAAACTATGTTTGTAAATATGTAATTTAATCTCATTTTCTGAAAATGGAAATTCTTTGTATAAAGAATACATCTAATCAAACTACAGCAGTAAGACATGCATATCAGTGTTTAACTTTATCCAGAGTTATTTTTCTTTTCCCCTCTCTTTCTCTCTTTGGATAATGTTGTGTCTCTGTGTGTGTGTGTGTGTGTGTGTGTGTGTGTTTCCATCCCATAGTGGAGTACGACAGAGAGCTCTCTCCGCAGCGGCGTCACCACAAGGAGTTTAAGTTCAACCTCTCACAGATTCCTGAGGGCGAGGCCATCACCGCAGCCGAGTTTCGACTCTACAAGGAGTGTGTGAGCCGCGCCTTCCGCAATGACACCTTCCTGCTCAAAGTCTACCAGGTGGTCAAGGAGCACCCTAACAGGTAACACACACACACACACATCATGACATATTTGGTATCATTAGAAAAAAAAAAAAAACCACAACGTGCATGTGCATTGATGCACCATAGGTGGACCTGATGGAGTTACATTGAGACTCGGGCTGTGATTTAGAATAAATTAGTATATTTCTGAAAAAAGCATGCTCAGTTGACTTTTTTCGACCTATAATAAAAAAAAAAGTTGCCTTTCTATCTTTCTATCATTCTTCTATGTGTTACATAGACATCTGAGCTCTTGCCATGTTTATAATGTAAAATCAAGCAAAACCACGTCTTACAGAAATAGCACAGCTTCAAAATCCTCCCGTCCCCCGAATGAGCACAGCTAATACACGTCAAACATTTACACTACGTCTACAGGGGTAGATAAACATCCAGCAAGACTTCTGAATGGTATTTGTGTTTTATCAATCCCGCCCAGTGAGAACCAATACAAACATGATGAGAATTTCTGATATACATTTTTAACATCTAATGTTATATTTTGTTTATCAGTGAACACACATCAAAGTAACTGTGCGCCAGTCTTTATTTGTGTATAAACTCTAAAGTTGTAGATATATATAGAGAGAGAGCCATCACGCTTGATTAATATTTTATTTTTGTGTTGAGCACCGTCAAGAAACAAAAATACCTTTGGGTGGGGTCTCGAACACATAAATGTTCTCAGACTGCAATTCCAGGATAACGCTGATCCGCTCTCAAGTCCTCATATTGAACAGGTTTAACACCTCCAGCTATAGATGTTGGCGATGTATATTTTTCTGTCTGTCCAAATGTTTCTACGGGTATCAAAAGCTACTTATTTGCTGCATTCCTTTATCCCTACAATGGGTGGTTTGTGCTCTCCAGCCTGGAGGTAAAGCCTTTTAGTTCTGGAGATATTTGGAGATTAAAGGGCCCTTATATCTCCAATTTCTGTATTATTGTAGGACAGGTTTTTTTTTTTTTTTACCTTGAAGAAAATTACAGCCTGGATGGGCAAATCAGCTGGAGAAACATGGCTGCCTCTGTATTTACGTTTCATGAGAGTGAATTAAAGGTGCAAAATGCTTATAGGACATCGTCGAACTGCGTATTTCACAGTCCTATCTTTACGATGTATGTTTAATTAACTGCCCTGAAGATTGATCGGCAACAATATGACAAAAAGTACAACCTGGAAGTCAACAGTTATTTGCTCTATAAAGGTTTTTTGCGAATCTGTACCTTTGGTAATCGCCCCAATCAGTGGGGAGCCTATTAACTTTCTTATACCTCCCCCTTCCCTTAGAAACCTGACTCATGTTTTGACTCTAAGCCATAATGATAGAGCGCTTAATTAGCCCAACACCCTTTGTACTTTTCATTTGATTGGGGCGGTTTAGCTAACAGCAGGCAAGGAATGTGAGAGACTACACTGCCAAAAATGTGAGAAAGGGCAGGTTGCTGTTTTTAACTGACCGAAACCATTCATCTGCATTTTGCCAATCAATTTTAATGTACCTAACAGGATGATTTCATTCCTCTCTTCTCTTATATACATAGTTTAGCTTTATTCTGATTCTTAAAATGCTGCTTAAGTATACAGACAGAGAGAGAGAGAGAGAGAGCTCGTCCCTGATCTTTTCCCTCCAGACGTCTGACTTGCTTTAACAATCTTACAAATATGCCTTTTCAGCAGTTTAAAAGATAAAAGCACATTAGCTTTGAGCTACACTCTAGCACGTTGCATTTTTAACAACAGCTACTGACAAGACTTATAAAGGAGATTTATTGTAGCAAAAAAACACAACTTTGACCCTCGACCTTATTATTCCAGTTCATTTAAGCAGTCAGTCAATAAGCAGTTTTACAGTAGGCCTTGGCCCTGCAGGCAGCTCTGTGATGGACCCCCTGCGGTTCTTCATCAGGCGAACAGTGGCTGTGACTATGAGGAGGAAACATCGGTACGCTGGCTCATGCTGTGACAAACGTGTGAACTTAGCAGTAGGGTGGAACGTCTCTGTGTGTGTGTGTGTGTGTGTGTGTGTGTGTGTGTGTGTGTGTGTGTGAGGCAAAACAGGAATAGAGGCTCATACGGAAGCTGTCAGAAACACTCTCATTAATGACCAATAAAGAAGCGCTACTGATGCATGACTGCAGGGGCATTCTCCGAACACCTGGACGATTGCGAGGCTTTGATGTCGGTTTGGGAGGAGGGTCCGACAGACCTGATGCTGTGTTATTACTACTGTAATAGGACAGTGGGAGGACAGGCCCTCTTATCACTCACACTCTGTCTTTTCCTCACATCTCCTCTGCTCTGCTTAACACTCAGTTGCAGTTGTATTATTTCCTTCGCCTGTTAAACACATTATTCCACTTTAAAAGCCTGATTTCATTTAAACAAAACATTGTAAATGATATTAACACACCGGTAGCCTCATGCCAAAGATTTAATTCCTTCCTTTCCTCTGTCCCTCAGTAAGGTGGACCTCATGGTCAAACCTACATTGGAGAAGAATACAGTGCATTTCTGTTAAGTGCTGCTATTCATCTTCCTGTCATTTTGTTATGATACTGTTACCCTGATACGAACCAAGAGCTCCTGTGTTTTTCTTAAGTTCTTAAAGAGGTAGACGTCTGCTTCTCGGCGCTATAATGAGACTGAACCATACGGCACAGAAACAACTATACAAAGCAAAATTTCTTTTGTCTTTGCTTTTTGCTCATTTCGTTGTTTAACTCAGCAAATCAAAACAAGTTTTCCCTTTTCGTTTTTCACATTCTCCCAGAGAGGCAGACCTGTTCCTGCTGGAATCTCGCAGGCTGTGGGCTGCTGAGGAGGGCTGGCTGGAGTTCGACATCACCGCCACCAGCAACCTGTGGGTGATGAGCCCAGTGCACAACCTGGGCCTGCAGGTCAGCGTGGAGACCAGCAGTGGTAAGATATTAGATTATAGATTAGTTTTAATACAAACATTACATTCCTTTTTCATATAAAAACAAACAATAATCTGCAGTTCAAAGCCAACCGATGTCTATCGAAACAGGGAAGAGCATCAGCTCCAAAGAGGCCGGGCTTGTTGGACGTGACGGCGCACTGGAGAAGCAGCCCTTCATGGTGGCGTTCTTTAAGGTCAGCGAAGTGCACATCCGTACCGCACGCTCCACTGGCGGCAAACGTCGCCAGCAGAACCGCAACCGATCCACCCAACCACAGGATGGATCCAGAGGGCCTGGCCCAGCAGGTCAGTCTGACATCCGCTACACAAACACTGAACCTTAACTGACCTCATCACACAGTGCAACAGTGAACACAAGGAGACACAAAAATTACTGCATCTCAACTACATCCTGAACTGATGGCTAACCTGTTGAGAGCAGTGGATGAGTAGCATGTGTTTGAAGTATCCCTCTGTGAGATACTTGATAAATTGAACCAGACTTCTGTCCGGAAATCTCTAATCAGCCCCCATTAGATGAAAATCCAGGCCCAGGGTACAAAATATTTTCTTTTGCTGCAGTGTCTGTATAGATTAAGGGTATTGCAGTGTATCCCAGAAAGTGCATCTTAAATGGTGAATATGATATTTTTCGGAGCAACATATAAATGCGTTATTTATAAAAGAGATTTTTGTAGTAGTTCTCCAAAAAGGCTGAGTTTAGATGAGTGGATGGTGAGTTTGGATTGAGTGTTTAGCTAAAAACTAAATGAGGTGAAGCTGAAGTATGAGATATATGGGTGGTGTTAAAGAGAAAGGAGTTAAAGAACCAGGGGTCAAACAGGATTAAAGTACATATGGTGATAAAAAGGGAATAAATCAGACTGTTTATTTGATAATACAGCAATTCTTAGTAGAAAATCTGGAAAACAATACATAATGGCAGAGACACAAAACAGTGAACTACTGTGTATATAGAAAATATTAAAGACGATGAGTCATCTTGACAGGGGACTTCATCCTCCTCATCAGCCCCCCACACTCCTCTTCCTACTCCTATGATGTAATGAGCAGGTATAATCTTTATGTTATGAGCTCCGTAAATTAAATCAAACCCTAATCCGCCTACCTTTCACCTGCTGTGTAATTCTGGCCAGCCTTTATAGCACTTAAAGCTAAGCTGCTCCTGTGAGCCTTCATTGTGTGACTACTGCGGCACATAAAGCTTGTGCTCAGTGAGCCTGCTGTTAATATCTGTCTGATCCTCGGTTAATTTGACAGATGAAGTATCACACTAATATTAAGCCTTCACGCCTCAAAGCTTTGACTCAACGGAGAGCCCTGTGTGCAGCGGTAAATATAATCTCTCCAGCAGGCAACCACCTGTATATAAAGCACTTTGAGTTTTACTATGAGTGAAATATAAATTAAATGTACTATTATTATTATTATTTTTTATATATATTTTAACTATTGGTGATATTTCTACTTTAACTTTTCTTACATCCGATATATTTTAAAATTCTTGCTTTTTACAATATCTGCACCATGGTTACAGTGAGGGAAATATTGTCATTATGTCAAATAAACTTTGGCTAAACTGCGGTTAAAGTTGGGCAACTAAAACACTTGGTTAGGCTTCATGAAAGATCACGGTTAGGATTAATAAAAAGGTGAACTTTCCATCTCGCTACATAAAGGGCACGATATTTTCTGCAATGGAACTGATTGTTGCCGTTGGAGGTAAATTGTTAGATGATCATAACATTGTGTAATTTATACTTAATTTACTCAAATAATGTACCTTGGATTTATGTCATAGATGTCAGCCTAAAACCTAGTAAACCAATGGAAAAATAGTTAATAGTTAATAGAAGCTGCGTTTAGGAAAGTATACATAGCATTATCTATACACAGGACATACATAGAATTGCTGTATTTTAATATCTAATATAAAGCTATGACATCGGCTAACCTTCGGTTAGTCAAAATTGCTTGGCCCAACAGCAGCCTGAATTCAGCACACCTGCTTATGGGACTCATGTCAGACTTGTGATAAATGACGTGCCAGAATCAGCCCAAATATATTTCTGCTGATTCCAGGGACTGAGACGCTCTTAAAACTTGCAACACTGCTGCTAACTGGAGCTGACGCTCAGCCCAAAATGCCTCACGTCTGCACCCCCAAAAACTTTGCCAAATCTGGCAGCCAAAATTTGGGCCAGAGCCGGCCGACTTTTGGTCCTCCGATGCCAGAACACAGCTTAGTGCGCTTGACACACAGCTGCAAACGGCCCGACTTGGCCGGCTACCTGGGAAGCGATTTACCTTTGCTTTGCTTTTTCTGCTAACCTATTTAATTGCAATACCATCTGCATGGTATACAGAAGTATTTGCTGGACAAGCTGGGTTTCCTTTTTTCTCTGCTGCTCCCTGAAAGTCTTTTGCTGGCTTTATTTTCTGTTTGTTCAGTGCATCTCCTTCAGCTTCTCAGTAGGTTACAGCACGCTGCTGTTAACACAAGAGGTTGTAAGTTAAATTCCTGCAGGGCCTTTTACTCAGTAATTGCATTAGATGAAAGCTTTGGCTGACATAACAGAGAACAAAGACTCGTCATTTGTTATGCTACGGGACAGTTAGGGTGTACCACATGTTCAGTTTTGGCTCCAGACCTATACTCTCTTCTACCCAGCTGTCACCTTTGGCTTGAGATGTTCTAAGATGTCTTAAGACTTTAAGTCAAGATGTCTTGAAGACACAGTGATACTGGAGCGAACACAAGGTGCACACCATGTGTTCACAATGTCAGTTCCAGAAACGGATGTCATCCCTGCTCTCCTCCAGTGAAGGAATATTTAAATTTAAATATATTCATAATTAAAGAAAGGGGTAAATACTGGTATATATAACAGTCTGTCTCCTACTGAACTACTTTATAAGCAAACTGTTAACATGGTAGGTTGTCTAGTCTGCTTTGATGTCCCAGTCTCTATCAGGAGGATGAGAAAACCTTCTCAGATGTGAATCTGCACAAAAATTCTGCTCTAATAAGGACAATCTGTTAAATATGTGTCCTGGAGGATTGGACTTTACATAACCCAAAACATCAAGACCTCTCCGCCTCGCCACTCGGGACGACGGGGAGTGTAAATATTTAGATCCTACACAGGAAGCGTTGAGGCCCCCTCGCGACAGCCGAGTGTCCGCGGCCAGCAGAGGACTGCTGGGATTGGACGGGATAGGAGGATCCGTGAGGAATTCAGGAGGGCATATGGTTTCAATACCGCATCACTCACTCCAGAGACAGGGAGGAGGACAGGATGGATGGGGAGAGCATCCGTCTTGTGGAGCGCTCATAGGGAGAAACAAAATGTGGACGTTGTCCCCCAGTTTCTGTTTGGCACAGAGCTTGAGTACATCAGTTCAAGCCACTGCAGTTTCATCTAAAAGAAGCATTTCACCAATATTTCACCCTTCCCAAAAAACATGAGATCTAAAGCCAGAAGGCGGCGATGTGTTTGTTTTTAACTGCTCGAGTGTGCACTAGCTTCCACATACTGTAGAGGCTTTTAAAAACTTTTTTCGGCATGAGTTACTTTGCTCTGTGTGTATTTCTAAAAGTAGATTTTTATCCCCTACCCAAATTGCACACTCCTGACCTGTGTGGTGCACTGATTTTACTGTTTTTTTATCAGGTTGTCCTCATTTTGAGTGCAACTGACATCCGAAGAACTATTTTTGTCCACTTTCATTTATATTTTGGAATTTGGCCGCGCTGCTTTGCTTTGTCATAAATTCCTAAAACACCTTTCTCATTGTGTGAAGGATATAAAACAGCCTTTTAGCAGGGAATCTACATATTCCCAGCTGGATTTCCTGCGAGGCTTTGGTCCTTGTTATTGTCTCATTTTCATAATTTTGCAAGCTGGATTTAAAATGACATGTGATATTAAATATCTTCCAGATGACACAATAGGACAAATTCAGCCAAATAAATTTCTGCAGTATCAGTTTTTAGACAATGGTGCGATTATATGAGCAATAAATCAGCTTTGTTTTCCACTTTTTACTTTTGGGTTTAACGTCATGTTTGCTTGCTTAGTTTAGTAGTCATTTGTTGTAAATTGTTGAATGCTGAAAACGATGCATAAATATTTTTTTATATTTCCGCCCCCTCTGGGTTTGCCTGATCTGCGTGGAGTGGAAAATGCTGCTGTGTACTTTGCCAAAAGAACAATACAACACCTTTAAAGGTAATTTGGGGTTTTGTGGGCGAAGGCTGGGGAGGTAATGGGAGTCGGGTTGGGCTTTGGCTGTGGGGGGAAGTTAACAACCATCCGGGGAAGGAATATCACGTCCCAGCACTGCACATGCGGCCTGTAATTAGGCCTAGTCAGTCATTAGCTGCGGAGCTAAACGACTGACCACGTTAACAATATCGCTTAAAGAATTATAATAACACGGCACTCGGCCAGCTGTGTTTTTTCATCTGTCTCTCCTCTCCTCCCGCCTCCTCCTCATTCTCGTCAGTCCTTCCCCACCCGACCTCCTTTTGTTTTCCGTTAGAGTAATTAGACATGGCGGATCTCCCTCACAGGGTTTAATAACCTCTGTGATGAAAGACAGGAAGAAAGATAAACTTCAGTAGTAGTGGTTGGAGGGAGGGATGGAGGGAGAGGAGAAACGTCAGGGACAACAGTGACATTCTCTCATGGCCGTTGGGACTCTCTCCTCCCTTCTTCTGGGTTGAGGACACAGCTTTTATTTTGAACATTGGGCTATACTGTATAATCCATTTGAAGCTTTCTGTCACCACCATCACCTCTAGGGGGGTTCATTTAATAGCTACTGTAAAAGCTGCAATCTTCCCTGCTCCAAAATCGACTACTGATTGGAGAAAATTCTGAAGCAAACTGTAGAATTACAGTGAGGTGGTTTGGGAGATTGTGGTCTGTTGGGCTTGAAATGACTTTTTAATGGCCAATGTCACATATATACACACACACACACACACACACACACACACACACAGTCATACACACAACACCTTTGCTATAAAGTCTGAATTGGCACCATTTGATTTTTGTATTTTCGGAACAACATGTGATAAATGTGATTTATAGCCTTTTCCTCCTGACAGAGGTGCTGGTCAAAGTGTTTCGGAGACTTAATGAATGGCAGCTAGTGTACTGAAGGGTTAATATCAGCCCAGGACTCATACAGTGTGTCAAAAGCTACAGTGCCTAAGCTCAGTAAGGAGCAGTGTTTCCCCTGCTATTGAATAGACAGGGTGGGGATCCAGCAGGGATGGCCCCACCTCAATGAATTCAATGTGAATTGGTTTCAGCGGAGAGTTTTAGAGTCACATGGTCAAACGGATGTTTGTCTACTCACAGAGAAACATTTCCAGGTTAAACACTGTCAGGTAAGCTGCTATAAAACGGGAGCACAGCTCAGTGCCACATTCACATTAAGCTGTCCTTAAAGGAACTCCTGCTTTCTTTCCATTTCATATTCAAATATTTGGTCGTGACAAGCGGGTGAAACTGGACTTCATGATAATCTTCAGGTGCTGCTGATGCTTAAAGGAACAGTTTGACATTCTGGGAATTCTGTTTTTTTTTTTTTTTTTGCTTTCTTGCAAAGTGTTAGATGAGAAGATTGACACTACTGTCATGTGTGTATGATAAAAATGAGTGAGCTTTAGAGATACTGGTAGGCGGATTCTGTTTTCAATCTTAATGTTATATCTTTTATTATTTTATATTTTACTGTCAAATAAGCTTATCTCACAACATGTCAAACTATTCCTTTAATGAATGAGAGTCATAAAACCATCCGAGTTATGTAATTTTATATATTGTAGGGCTAACCCACTACCCCCAGTGTAAAAAAAATTAAATCCTCCTCTTGACGTCACTGGAGTGTTGTAACAGACGTTTAATTAGTATAATAGTAGTAATACATATTAGTATAATAAGTATAATATACCGACTATGTTTCTTCCCACCTCTGTCAACGAAAGGAAAAAGAAATGAATGGAAGCCTCATGGGAGCCGGAGCTCAGCGGTAGCTGTGTGGCATTAAATTTTACAGGCAGGAAGGGGAGATGTGGTTTATGGCACCACAAATCTGGGCCTTTACACTCAATGAAAGCCTGCAGTAAATATCAGCTTTATTCCTCTTAAAGAGCCCCACAGACTGTAAATGCAGATGGCTTTGAAGGCAGAGAGGTGCAAGGAAAATGTGTGTGTGTGTGTGTGAGAGAGAAAGAGAGGAAATACTATACCTTATACCATATAGCATACAGAAAAGCAACATATTATTTTAACATGTGTAGGTATCCATATTTTGTTCATAGTCATTTTCATTCATAAAAAAAACATACTACAGAAATCATATTGGCTCTTACATGACAATATCTTGATACATTTTGCTAACATGTTAAATCCTCCTACACACTATCATTTACTGTAAGTGTGCTGACGATATGACTATATGCCTGATAGGATGTTTATCCATTTAATCAATGTATTCTGATCTGATGATAAACAGAAGAATAAGCTATTAATACAAACATATTGTTGCATTTCATTTATGGCAATTTGATAGGACTTGAAAAATGTTCTGCAAACAAATCTAATTGATGCCACACATGTTTTTCACCATGCCTGTAGTTTATATGATAAATGATTTATTAAAGCTTACCAGTGTAGAAGCCTGACAACCGTGTAGGCTGCAGTGCAGCTTCACTTACACTCAACCCCGGGTCGCGGTCTGACCGGAGCTGAATGTCATGCACCTGGATGGGGGCTGTCTGGGATTGTGTGTGTAATATGGGTGTGTGTAGTTTGGGACATTGTGAATTTTAGAAACGCTGAGTAGGCTACTATATGTTATCTACAGAGACACACACACACGTGCTCACTGTCACATACACACAAACACCAAGCTCTTAAAACTGATCAATGCATGGCTTCATTACCCCAGTCGTCACATCAGTAATTGAACACGGTCCACATTCCAATAGAGACTTATAAATCTCTACATTAACTCTGTAAAACCCTTGTCATCCTTTTATTACCGTAAAGTGTCATTTAAGAGCCATTGTTATTTTTCTCTCAATAAACATCACCTCAAGGTCACATCAGGTCAGCCAAGTCACTCAGCCAATCAGCTTTGTTCTTTGCCTCTGGCACTTTTCCTCTGGCCTTGGTTGTTTCCTGTATATATAAACACTGTACACACTGCAAATACACCCTACAATGCACACAAAAAGAAATGATTTTTATTTGCTGTTGTAATAATTCTAGGGGAAAAAAAATCTGTAGAATCCTGCAGCAGCTGGTCTAGGACCAGCCTGTTTCCTCATTTGTGAAGGTCGACATGCAGTAAATCTGTTAAATCTAAATGCTCTCTGCTGTTGAAGACTCTGGCAGGTCAGTCAGTCCACAGGGAGGCAGGACGAACACCACATGACCGTGGATTCATGTGTCTACACAAACACACACACATGGATCCAAATATACGTGCCTGAAAGTAGAGTACACATGCATCCATAAACAGATTACACTCCAGTAAGCACACACACCTTTGACATTACACACGCTCACATAAACTTTGTATTTCCACATTAGCAGACACCCAGCGAACTGCCCTTCCTATCCAAGAGGAAGGAACCCTAAACTGGGGAAACACCTGACTGTATCCGACAGTTACAGTTAAACCTTTCACCTCACCCGCTGCCGCTCAAAGAAACAGGGAGGATTTAGATCACACTTAAAGTGCATCTGATGTGTGATGACAATTGAAAGGCTAATTTAAGGAGAAGCAGGAGGAGTTGAATGTGATGTGAACAGTAGTCTCTTTTTCCTCTCTCTTGCTCTCTCCGTCTGCCTTTCTTTTATATATTTGAGATGAGTTGAGCTAAAACACCACAGTCTGGTCAGTGTTTAAAATGACATTTCATTTGATGATGAAATCTTAATGCAACTAGCACCCGTGACTTTAAATAACAGTTCCTCCCTTTAATGAACAGCAAAGTGGCTTAAGCTGGTAAACAGATAAACATGGAGGCCACTTGTGTGTCTGCATGAGTTTTTGTATGTGGGAGACATCGGTGGTGAATTAAAAGGTAAAGATATATATACGTAGCAAACATCAATGAACTGTAAAGAATGGAGTGTGTGTGTGTGTGTGTGTGTGTGTGTATTTCAACTCCAGCTGACTAAACAAGGCTGCTGTTGGTGAGGTGGTGGCTATGACTTAGTGACAAATCCTCGTCTGTAGTCTGACTCACTCTCTGTGTCTTTTTTTGTTTGAGAGACACATAAGCATTTCTGGAAAAAAAAAAATCTGATGATGGATATAAAGCTATATATTTTTAATTTCAATATTATAAAGGCATTGTTTCTTGTAAATGCTTCAATTGCTTTACTGTGCAGCTTTTTTTTCTTTTTACAAACAGTTACTCTGTATTACTCTGTATTTATTGTTTATGAGAAGCAAATAACCATGTTTTTGTACCGGTAATTTACCAGTAATAGTGGGCTATATTAAACAGAGCAATGATGCAATGAGAAACTTTGAAAAGCAGCAAATGAGACAGCCAATTAGACAAAAAAAAAATCTGTTTGTTCTTGCAGTGTGTCAGTTTTTGTAGCCCGAACAACTTCAGCAGTAACTCTAAGGCTAAACATGGAAACAGAAAGCCATATTGTAACCCTAATGACAAGTAACACAAGAAAACAACAAAAATAGACAACCGCTGTAAGATCCTCGGCCAACGTTGGTTAACAGTTTTTATAATTAACTTTGCAATGTAAAAAAGTGCACGCCAACAACCAGTTACAATTCACATCACCTGCAGGCTTACAGCTGAAGCCATTCTTAGTTTATCAATGCTTCACACTTTTTAAAACAATAAAATCAAGACAGACAGTGAGTGAGAGCGAGAGAGAGAGAGAGAGGGAGGGAGGGAGAGAGACAGAGAGAGAGAACACTTGAAACGTTAGTGGAAAGTTGGTGTCACCGCCTTGACTACAGCATGGTGACCGATGCCAGCAATGACCTCTTCGCCTGTGAAAGCCAAACCTATACCTGGGACTGTCTGCCGCCATCCACCCCGCTGCTGGGCGTCTGCAGAATGGAACGGAGATAATTAAGAACAACCTGCAGGGCAGGAGAGTCCACAAACACAGCGGTCACTGTGTCACCACTTGAGCTCGCGCCAAGCAATATTTGACTGCTGATGAATTCAATTAGGCGAACGCATTAGGCAGCAGATGAATGTGGAGCACGTACGGCGCAGTGCCTGCGATCTGGTCTACGCCCTCACATGCGTCTCCACCCAGTGCAGTACATGAGGCGTATTGTGTTAATTCTTCTGCTCTCATATTCAGAATGTAATGTGCCACATTCTTAGGGTTTAATTGGGAAATCTTGTAAAAACATTAATTACCTGGCGTAGTTTTTTTTATTCACACACATCCATGTAAAGTTATTAAACGCAGGGTATGATTTCCTCCCAAATTACTATTTCTATTCTTTCGTTTCAGATTACAACAGCAGCGATCAGAAGACAGCTTGCAGAAGACACGAACTCTACGTCAGCTTCCGAGAGCTGGGCTGGCAGGTATCAAACATGATCATACACAATACATCAAGGCCTCAGTTTGCTTCAAATGAAGCTGTTTGCGCTACATGTCATCCAAGCACTTCTGTGTCAAATGTTTATAATTGTTTCAAATGGCCCACACAGTCACTCTCTTTAGGTATAGTTTTTATATTGTGGCCATCATCTACAGACTACATATCAAAAAGACCAAAAATGTTTTATTGACATTGATAATCAATTCTCTTTAGATAGAAATGTGAATGTGGTTGACAGCCTCACTTGACCAGTTCAGTACATGATTTTTGCACAAAAGGTTTGACTAAACCAACAAAAAATCAGTTAAAGTAGCTCAGTGGGAGTAGACTGAAGTTTCACACTGTAGGTTAGTGTGTGTGTGTGTGTGTGTGTGCGTGCATGTGTGTGTGTTTACTCGGAGACAGACAGAGGAAGAAATAGAGAGAGACAGAGTTATGCACATCCTTCCAAACAAGCTTGGAGCTGTTAACACAGCACTGACATCTAGAGGGAGACTGTCAGCACTCTCTCTCTCTCTCTCACACACACACACGCGCACACACACACACACACACGCAGACAGTTGCACACAGGAAGACAGCTGGCCAGAAAGAGAAAACGCAAACTTGATAAAACACATTAAAGCAAGTGAGTAAGGTAAAAACATGCTGAGAATTTGTCATAATTCGGTAAGACACAGTGAGGAAGTATTGATTCCCTGAGCGTTTCCACAGACACAAGTGTTTGATCAGGGATACATCCTCAGTGACGAGGTTAGCGCTGAATTTCCCAACAGAAGTCCGGTGAGCTACGATAGAAGACGTAGGGCAGAGCTGCAATCCTCAGACAAGAAAATAACGTAAATAGCTGCTCATTCAGTTGTTTGCAATGATGCAAAGATAAACACATATATTTACTGCTATGTGTCTCTCAGGACTGGATCATTGCTCCTGAAGGCTACGCAGCCAACTACTGTGACGGAGAGTGCTCTTTCCCCCTTAATGCCCACATGAATGCCACCAACCACGCCATTGTACAGACACTGGTAAGACCAATCCACCAGATTTTATTAAGTGTGTGCAATCATGCAACAAGGTAGAACCTCAAGTACCACAATCATGTTTAAAAGACAGGACTGTAATTCTTTTCAAATGACTGACAGATAATAGAAAGTAGAATAGTTTATATGGTTGTGTTTATACCATTATTTTCCATTGTCTGTATTGTTTATTTCACATGTGTAAATCAGGGGGGCCTTTTTTAAATCATTTAAGATCAATTAATAAACAAAATAATATATATCTTATGTATTTTTATGTACACATTCAAGTGTTCTCCTCTTAAAGCCAACGTGTATGAATCATGCACAGCTCCATTTCCAACCAACCATGAATCCACACGGTCATCATTTCATATTTTTATTTCCTAATGCAGTGAGTGTACAATGATCTATTTTTAATGTGGACCATGTGAAGTCTAAACAGTTGAATGGAAATAGTTCTGTATGTCAAACACTTGCAGCAGTTTAAAGTATTTTTCTCTGATTTTTTCAGGTGCACCTGATGAACCCCGAGAACGTACCCAAGCCATGCTGCGCCCCCACCAAACTCCACGCCATTTCAGTACTCTACTTCGACGACAACTCCAACGTCATATTAAAGAAATACAAGAACATGGTGGTGCGTGCCTGCGGCTGCCACTGACACCATCATGGGCCGCTATTGTAGTGCTTCATCTAAAGTCGGGTTGCAAATCCAAGGTGAGGCTGACCTCAACTGGACACCAGTCTCCTGCCCAAATCCTCAGCCTACCTGCAAGCCTGCATGTCCACCTTAAAAGATCATTTTACATGTTTCAATATTCTCGGACAACTCAAGCAATGCATCTGCCAACATGAACATTTGTCTTTGAAAGTTCAAAACCCAGGATTTAAACCAAGAGGAGACCATTGCAAAAAAAGGGAACTTCATCCTACGCCAGTGTTGAGCCACCAAGTTGTCCATCACCTTCTCTATTGGCTGTGGAGGGGACTCTTCACTTAATGGGTCTGCAAGTGAATGAATGACTGTGCGGGGGGAGAAGGGAGTGTTTCAGTTTGTATATTATGTGTTTATGGAAGTGTGTGTATGAGCGTCAATGAGGCTACTGCACCTTCTCCCTCACTGTGAGGGTGAGGGCAAAACTGAACTGTCGTGGGACCAGAGTGCTGCTTTCTTTCCCTTCTCCTCTCCAACGAAAAAAAACACAGCGGATCAGTTCCTCAGAAGTAGCTCGTGTAATTATCGATGAACAACATCTCCACAGCCCATGACCCCGGAGAGTCGACTCATTATCACAGCACAGAAAACCAACATCGATATATACATATACATCAGGAGTCAAATCAGTACAGATGTGATTGGAGTCGGTAGATTCATATTTCCTTCCTCTTTCCTAATGTATTTTCTTCTCAAGCCATATTTGCCTTCCTAAAATATAATATGGACTGAACCAAAGTGACCGCAGGCTATTTTAGCAGCGCACCGCTCCAAATATCCACTCAGTGTCAATATTTACCAGGCTCACGCTGTGCTGCGATTCACCAGGCTGGTTTAACATGATGCATGTTGTGGCGAAACTGATGTTTTTCTCCAACGAACCGAAGAATACAGCCTTATCCCTCTGACATACCACAAATGGCCATTTCCATGTTGCTGCACTCAAAGTTAACAAACGCTTCCACTCCTGACAACCCATCAAGAGATTGTGGAAAAACATTTAGAGTCAAAAACAGCCGGCAGGACGGTTTCTCTGCCAGCTGTCTGAAATTAGCCCTTTGCTTTTTCAACCCTGAGTGTAAACTTGTGTTGAGATTTGTGTCCGGTGGCAACTTCTTTCCAATTGAACATGTTACTGTGAGCCTTGAGTTCAGTGTCTTTGAATGATGTGGAGGCTTTTAGAGAACATATTTTAATGAAAAACTAATACCAATAAGAATCTAAATACCTTATGTGCCTAACCAATCATAAATTACAAAATATACCTCTGGTAAGCTGCTGTTTACATTTGTGATCATGTTTAGACTGTTTTTTTTTTGTAAATACTTGTACATTCTCAGCTTATTTATTGCACCTTTTATTAAAAAGAAAAATCACATACATTATTAAGAGACAGATGCAAGAACGAAATGAAAGTACAAACTTATTTTTGAAATTTTTTTTATTATGAAATCTCATGTTACAACTCGCCCTTATTCACTCTTTTTGTACAAAATTCATGGGTAGCGCACAACCCATGACTCACACAAGGAAAAGGAAAAAAAAAAAAGACAAAAAAACTTCTGTCACTGGAGTTCCTTAGACTATGAGCTATCCATAAAAAACTTTTACTGACAAAAAGCTGCTTTGTCTGTGATTGTGTACCTGGGTTAGACAATAAATGGTGCCCTGCACCGTGCTGCAAATACTTTTCACATAAACTGGGTCAAGGAGCATTTGCATTGTAAAGGACGAGGCCTGACAGGTGACGTTCACTACAAGTGTACACTGAGACTTATTGACATAAATGTAAATGCTATTAGACCCAGGTGTGAGTGATCATTTTTTTGACCTTTTGACTGTTTAATTTTCAAACACCAATTAGCCTTCTATGCATGTTGCATTTGTGTGTTGATGGTTATGATACAGTATATATGGGAGACTTTTACGGTAAAACAGGAAATTAAAACCAGCCAAATATCGGTGTATTTTGGTTGCAGTTTTGTAACTGATGATCCCTTTTCCAGATCATTTTAGTGCTTAAGATTTAGAAACCAGCAGCAGGAGGATGAAAGACACTTCCTCTTGTTACAGACTGTCGTTTATCACCAAATCATCAACTTTCCATGTAGCAAGAGTCCTTTTTCAGACAGTAGACAACACTACATGGATTTTCCCCCCTAATACTGGCTCCAAGTGACCCATCTGCCCTCTTCTGTTCCATCTACAGGTTTCTGAATCCTTTGAATGTGGACCTGGCCTGAGAAATATAGCACAAATTCTTAATATTCACATTATTTGTACAACATTCTATGAGATCATGAATGGAGTTTTTTTTAAGGACACCAGTCTGCAGCTGTTTTACATGATAGATACAGTGCAACAACATGGTGCAGACCTGGGACCCTGAATGCTAGGAGGAGTAGAGAGCGATGGCTGATGGCTGTAACAATTACCAATTCTATTTACCTAATAACATAAGAAATTCATCTAGTCATTTCCAAAAAAGCTAAACTTATTTTCAGAATGCAAAACCAAATCATGTCCCTGTGCCATGTCAGCCTCTGTCACAACTCCTTCTAGCCTGTGTGAGCTTTTCCCTGAGAGTTAAGTCAGATAGGCCACTGGCATGGATAGAAAAGTCCTCCTCATCTTAACACTCAACTTCACAACAGTGCGATGCATCCTTTACAATGTGTGGAGTGACAGTACGGTAACATTATTGGCTTATGATTTAACAACAGATCACATGTAGAAAATTGAGCATTTTTAAAAAAGTGACTACAGAAATTGGGTCAGAAACAACTGATTTTTATATATAGAAATCAGTTTATATATTTAGGCAGAAACAGGGACATCTGTCCTTCAGTACTACCCTTTTAATCAACATTTTATTTGTGTGAGCAGTTCTGATCAATTGAACAGTGCTTGCAGTGGTTGTCAGACATGTTGATTCATTTGCACACACACCCCCCACACCCTTTTTTTTTTCTTCTTTTAGAAGATTTGACATTGGGCAACAGCAATGAAAAATACATTCACATCCCAAACACTCGACTGAATCATTCCGTCCTTTAACACTGGAAAAAAAAGAAAGAGGTTTGGCTACTGTAGGAGAGAGAGAGAGGTGTCCTACTGGCCAGATATGCAGTGTGTGGGTGATCAGAGTGGTGACGAGTGAGTGCTGATTGGACTGTTTTTACAGCTCGTCCCTCGCCTGTCTCATCACAAAGTTGTGCAGGCTCTCCAGGTCCCGCCCGCCATTATGTTCTTCACCCTGCTTCCCTGCTCTGAAGAGGATTAAGGTGGGGTAACCTCGCACCTGAGTACAAACAGAAGAAAGGGAGAACATGTTCCATATGAGAATATTGAAATAAATAAATATATATTTATAATAATAAATAAGAAAATACGATTGTGCATGTAAGAGGATATAGTAGTATTTGTGTGAGAGTATAGTGGTGTACATGTGAGATTATGACTTGTGAAACCAAGTATGAATCATCTCTCAAGGGGCCTCTCATAGCAATTACTTTTCAGATTTTGTCAGATTTAAGATGTTAGGTTTCACATGAGAAGAACGCTTGGGTATACGATACTTTACAACATAACAACTACGGCTCATTTTATCACACAGTGAATCATCTCAAGTCTTCAGATAATTCCAGCTGTGGATCTTGAACTCTGATGCAGAAATTCAGCAAACGCTGCAGCTTCAAGTATATTGTATACAGCTACAAAATGGCTTAATGATTGACCACTGGGCTCCAAATTTCTCCTCTCAGCAAGTAGGTGTCCACTTTACATAATAAGACAGTCTCTTACTGCATAAATTGTGGATATATACTTACAGAGTATTTATTGCAGAGTGTGCGCTCAACAGTGCAGTCCACTTTGGCTATCTTGACGTCAGTGAGACCAGGAAACTCTTTGCTGGAAAGATCCTCCCATGTTGGAGCGAGGTTCTTACAGTGGCCGCACCTGCACAGCGGGATCAAAATTTGATGATTTCTATGATTCATTCTCTTCATATTTTATTCAAACTTTTTTACAGGTGGTTAAAAATCATCATAAGTAGTCATGGACGTCAACTCATCCCTTTAAGTTTTATTATGATATGTTACTTAAGTGATTCAAGTGAATTAAAACCGTTAACTCAATGTCAAAAACAATGAAAACATTGATTTTGCCATTAAATTCATCTTAGATTTTTCTTATCCAAGTGTGTTAATTGTCACTTATTCCAAAGATGTCTTACCATGGAGCGTAGAATTTGATGAAAGTGAACCCTTTGGCTACCGTCTCATCAAAGTTCTCCTCCGTTAGCACGTACACGCTGGACTGCAGAGAGGAAACAAAAAGAAGCTCCGATTTTAAACTACAATACCAAATGTGTCGATCTTCTGTATACGCACATCTGCAACATGAACTTCATCTGTGTGAAAGAATTAACACCAAGAAGCAGGAACACCAAGAGCACTGACAAACGCTGTGTTTGTACAGCATGACGCATACATCCATCAACACTGTAATTGGACACAACCATCAAGAAATACACAAAGGGAATGTTGTGTATGGCATTCTTGTGTCTGTTGTTCACACTCACCTTCACCTCCTCTTTGGCTGGCTCCTCAGTGGGAATTTCGTTTGCTTTTTGTTCCTCATCTGGTTGCTCTTGCTCCTCGGTGGCCGCAGCCTTCAGCTGACTGTCCACAAAGTCTTTGAAAGAGTCCAGGTCTCTTTTTCCTTTGTACTGTTCTGTCTGCATAACGACAAAACACACAAGAATCAATACTTGCCATTACTATAATTATGGAGTCTTTTTAAGTAATTTCCTCGCATAGCGAGTTGTGCCATTATCAAATCCATCATTTTGTTTTTTTGGGATCTTTCAATACGTTATTTTTAAATAACCACGCCCTCAGAAATGAAACGCTAGAAACAACCTTCCATACCTTCTGTCCGTTGTAGAAGAAGAGCAGCGTGGGATATCCCCGGACGCCATTCTCAGAACACACCTCATAGTGCTGTGTGCAGTCCACCTAGACAGCCAGCGTACGTACATGTGACATTAAAGTGAAATGAAACGTCAACACAAACACTAACCCTGCAAGTTTGCTTTAGAGGTGATTTAGCCCTGTGTGCAAACAGGTAGCTTCTCAAATGTCCTGAATCCGGTTTACACAGATAAGACAGAGCCGGCTGATAGTGTCTTAAAGTAAATGACTGCTTCCCCTTTGCAATAAACTGTTTGACTTTCAGAAAGGCAGCAAATATTATAGGGAAGGCAAAAAAAACAAAACATATCAGCAAACTTACTAAGTGAATACAGAGATCCATTATTGGATATACATATCCAACTATACATTTTTATATAATATTATTAATTAGTAAATGTATTAATAGAAACAACATTGTATTCCATATTCATCTACTGCTCAACTTTCTCAGGTTTTTACTTTCACGTCAAATGTAGCTTGCTGGCTCACTTCCTACCATAATAAGTCAACGATCTTTTAAAATTGCTTTTAGAAAGAAAAGGGACCCACCTTTCCTATTTTGACATCATCAGAGTGCTCAAAGCTGGTGGCCAGCTGCTCCCAGGTTGGCGCCATGGCTTTGCAGTGGCCGCACCACGGGGCAAAGAACTTAACAAAATGGGCACCTGAAGGAAGAACAAAGAAAGAAAGAAAAAAAAAAAACAGACATCAGATGTGTTAAATAATTGGGAGACCTAAACACACAGAGAGAAAACTAAAATACTAAGCATAAACAGAAAGTACACAGCCTTACAGTGTTTATCAATTACTATATGGATAATTACACATAAGAATACAACACTGTACTTAATTGAGGCTACAGAAGTTTATGGGTTCAGATTTTTGATTTGATTTAATGTAAATAGCTGATTCCACTACAAACTCAACACAGCCAGCTGTAAATGAAAACATATATAACATAATGCCCCTTATACAGACGTTATATGCAACCAGTTACACAACATTTATTGCTGCTCTGTTGCCAAGATGTGAAGGTGGGACCTATAAACACTGCTTTTAAAAATGCCTATGTCATATCCTGCCTTTTTTCGTCTCCAAACAAGAAATCATTTATTTTTCTTCAAAACCAAAACATATAACTTCAGCCGTGCTTTAAGAGCCATAATTTCAACGAGACAATTATCGTCAGCGCTGTTTATTTTTGCAGCTCTCGTCTGAAAACCCAGAAACGTGAGGTGACAGGAGTCGGTTCGCGTTGACTGACGTTGCTGGGATTGTGGCTCAGGTGTTCGTGTTGAAAATGTCAGTTATGTAAATCGAGGCAATGAGGTGTTTCCATTTTCTAACGAGTTGATCCAGAAACGCCACTCAGTTGTGGCTGAAAGCTGAAAAACGCGTTTAAAATTGGGACAAAACAGAAACGTTTCATCTGGTGTGACAGGAAGCAGCTGCACAAGTACACAACATGAAGTTACTGTTCGTTTGCCTTCCACGAAGCCATTATAAACAACATATCTTCTACTAGAGCTTTACCTTTGGCAATGTGGGCCTTAAAGTTGAGAACAGTGAGCTCATACATGCCCTGTTTGGGCTCTGGAGCTTTAGGAGGCTCCAATTCAGTCTCTGGTTCCTAGAGGAAACAACAACAAGCATTTAAGATCTATGAACAGCACCATTCTTGCACTGTAAGGATCACTGGTTTATAAATTTGCAGTTTACTGAATGAACGCCACATACTGAAGGTTCCTCCTGGAGTGTCTTCAGCATCCAGGTCTCCAGAGACTGCAGATCTCTTGGTCCCTGATACTTCACTGCCTCCTCGTCGGGCTTAAACAACTTGAGCCTACATATAACACAAACATGTTTTGAATTGAATGAATTATAGCATGGCTGATTGAAGTCTAAAGTTTCACAAAAAAAAAAAACTCGTTCTCCAACTTAATTACCCACGAATGCACACACCATTCAATCATCATTACAAGCTTTAGTTATACAAGTAGACACTCTGTCAATCATTACACACTGATTGCAGCGCTTGCAGTTGTGGTATGCAATCAACATTGTTAAGATTTGACAGGATGATATTCAAAAAAGGTTCACAATTTTAACATACGTCAGTCGTAAAAGAGCAGTCAGGTGACCAAATGAACGTTTTCTTGCTGTAATCATTCTTCCTGTTCATACCGGCCGTTAAAAAAAAAAATCCCTTCACGGTGCACTTAAAGTGCAAGTGTAAGGTTCAAAATCCACAGTCTCCCTTATGTGAAGCTAATATGAAGTTTGTTTCTAATACTTACGTGGGGTAGCCCCTGACCCCGTGGACATTGGAGCAAAACTTGGTGTCCTGGACGCAGTCGACTTTCACCACGTACGCCGGGGGATCGTCCATGCTGTTGTATTTGTCTGCCAGTTCATTCCATGCCGGCTGTAACCTCTGGCAATGGCCACACCTGGACACAAAAGTTGTAGATATATTGTCAGTGCCCGACATTAGTTATTCTGAAAGCTTTGGTAGAAAACATCTTTTGCCCAAACTTTTTTATTTTTTATTTCATGGTTTCTATGATCAATTGTAAATCCAAAAGAAATTAATGTGCACGCATTAGAGCCCGAGTGATATCGATTATAGGAAGGTTTATGGGTTTACACTGGAAGAAATACCCTGATGCAGATGGTGGGCAGCTGCTGAAACATTTGAGAACTGTCTTGGCTTTTCGTCTGAATGAAGTAACAAAGCAACATGCTTTCTACTTGTCAGCTCAAGCCAGTTATTTCTGGCAGGATCTGTGTTCACCAGGAATACAAAAAAAAAAAAGTATGAGCTGAAACTTGTTTATAATACCGCTTTGTTGCAGTAATTGGCTAGAAATGAGAAATGCACTGTATGCAGGTCTGAGATGTTTGCGGTTATTTACTGTAGATGTGCAACAATGGGACACGTATACAAACATCTCTTCTTCTCTATTGTTACTTTCGTTCAAATGAACTAACGTTACTCCCCATTTTCATAGAGCATTCCTGCCGCCCCTCACGGACCTCTGGGGGGTCCGTGAACCTCATTTTTGGAACCACTGACAGTCAATCAGTGTGTGCCACGTAAGCACAGCTTTCCGACCTACAACTTTGAACTACATTCCTGCCTCGTAAACACGCTCAACTTCACAAACCTGTATTTAATTAGAGCCTCCAGTTCAACATTAACTAGAAAGCTGCCCTCTGGCTAGCTGTTAGCATTGCTAGCACCGCGTCCACCGTAAAAAGTGTTCGGATATGCTAGTTAGCAGCTAACTAGCCGGGTATCTTTAATCCCACTGTTACATTCAGGTAACATTCCTACAACACGTGAAGCATTTTACAGGCTAATATTGTAGCAACACATTTCATTTCACGTCGTCTATAAAAACTTTGGTTACTGTCTACTTACCACGGGGCGTAAAACATGACAAAGTGGGGTGCAGTGGGCACCGCTTCGTTGAACATTTCCACGGTGTATGAGTGCTTGGCGTGCTCATCTTCGTCTTCATCGGCGTCGCAAAACACAGTTGCAAACAGTAACGAACAATAAATAAAACACAACATAAAAGGTGTGCAATTCAGTGCTGAGGCCATGGTGAATCTCTTTCTCTGTGGGTGGACACTTGGAAAAGACCGACTCTGAGACGTGCACGCCTCCCAAAACCAGCCTCCGTTTTTAAAGGCATGTGCAGTCTGGATGGGACGCATGAACATGGGGATGCCTGTTACTGCAGCCGGGCCATGCAAATCAACATGTTGTATAGATCTGTGGCAGCCCGCGAGCGCTTTACAACTCTATCCAAGCTGACAGGTTCAAACTAGTGCCACTCTGAGAGGTATGGAAGCCAGTTTGGTTAAAAAAACACAAAACAAAAAGGCGATCTTGAGGAGAGATAATAAAAATTATTTAGTATATCTTAAACAAGTACTTCATATTATTCCTAGTGAATGCATGCGTGCATTTGACCCTTTATGAGAGATGTAGCTGCACGGATTGAATAAAGACATGTCTAGAAATGATTTATTTCATGTTTTCTATAGTCATTTATGTACATTACGTATAGTGCTGTGTGATTATTTGCAGCGTCCATTTTAATTACTGCCTAAAGAGATTGAGGTTTAAAGATGTCACTGTGAAGAAAGCTCATACAAATACTTTAATATTGATCTCCAAAGTATTAAAAGTCATGTTGGCACAACGTCATTACTTCTCTATTCTATAATGATCATGATGGAAATGATGATGACACTTTCTATTGATCTGAACAAAGTAAAAATAAAAATACAGTGTAATTTCATTAATGCCAACTGCATTATGTTTGTATTAATATGTAAAAGCAAAGTATTATTTTGGAGTTTGAACCACTAACAGAATGAAGCTGAAAATGTGTCATACAAGGATTTTATGTTCATAATTTTGTGTGAATGCTTCACCACATTTATATTATGGGTGACCATATGTAACCTTTTATAGTTAGGCAGACTTACAGCACAATATTTAAGATGATGAATGTGACGTTGAGCATAATTTCTACCGTATAATAATAAAAAAAAAGACCAATGAAGTCATACTAGGAAGCTCTGTGAGAAAAAACCTCATCAGGATATAATTTAAGAGACATTTAGGAGAGCTTGTTCACCTCTCATAGAGTTAGCAAAAAGCCAAATTGGTTGATTATAAATGATCCTATAAGTTACAGTCGACTGCAGCTCTTTGGCAGGCAGTGCAAGTTTCCTTCACAGCTAAGGACTGTCATTCTGGAACAAATCTTGGAACAAGTCCATGAAAAGATGAAATATTATGAAAACAGACTCAGGATTAGGAGAACACGAAGTTACTTAAACTGTAAAAAAAAAAAAGAAAAGAAAAAATAGGGGGAACCAAAGCTCAGGTGTCACATCCCTGCTGATGTGAATGACAGATGGACTGTGGGTTTTCTACACCAATGGTCAGATATGAGTCAGAGTTGCCTTCTCATCATGGAAAGGATGCTTGAGAGTGAGAACATTTCAAGGCAAATATAATTAATCCAATTTATTACACTGGGTAAATAGTGCCCCTTGTGGGGGCTGTAGCCTTGTGTAATGGTGAGGGCGTATATATAAATTATACATCTATTCCCACAACAGAGTGTGTTTGTGCATGTGTCCATTCCCAGAGTAGCAAGTACCTGCTGGCTCCCTAATTGACAACTCTTTGGCTCAAGTCCTCTCGTCTCCTCTTAATATGCTATATATATATATAATAATGATTTCATGAAACCCAATGAAGACAGCCTTCAATACGTGTCGTATTTCTTTTTTAACCATGCCGCCTTTTCCCTTTCATCTGGACAACAGGAAGAGTTGGAAGAGGAAAAGAAGAGGTTACAGCATGGAAACAGAACGAGGTGTTGCCCAGAGCCGTGTATATATATATATATCACTATTCCAGACTATCACAGCTCAGCAGCTCTTTCATAAAAGCCTGTTGAATGTCTATATGCTAAAAGTGGGTGAAAATGATCCTACCATGCACTGTTAGACGTCTGCAGTTAGCTATATAGATTACAGACTGAGGTGTTTATGAAGTGCTCTCAGTGTGTGTGTGTGTGTGTGTGTGTCAATGCTTTTTAGGCAACCTGTGTCAAGACATTGTTTTGCTGTTCCCTAGACAACCATCAAAATTCCAATTTCACACACACACACACACACACACACACACACACACACACACACACACACACACACACACACACACACACACACATTGGGTTTCCATCTCTTCAGGGGACATTACGTTGACTTACATTGCATTAACTTTAAACCAAGTCTTCACCCTAAAATCAATGATTCACATTAAGGGGACTTGTTTTTTATTTTAGTCCACATAAGGGGAGTTAGTCCCCAAAACATGACTGTGTCAACAGATTTACATCCCCACAACATAAGGAATACCTCGACCACACACACACGCACACGCCCGTTTTTCAGCCCCCAGGGGAGTACAGCTATTCAGTGGAGAAGCAATATACTTGTAAGAGACTCCCTCACAGAGACAGATGATGCTATGGTGAGGCTGATAAGATGTGTGGTCTTTAACCTCTGGCCGTAAAAACTCAAACCCTTATCCTCTTAAAATGTCTCATCTTTTGGCCACAACCTCACTTCACTTGCAGAGAGCAAACAAGCAAAAATAAATAAATAAATTTAAAAAAAGCTGTTTTCAGGAGCCTGAATGCTTTTTGAATATAAGGATTGGACAAAAAGTTCACTCACAACTGACTTCTTTTCATTTCACATCCGAGATATTTACTGTTATGACTGATCCAGTCATATTCTTGCTCTGTTTTAGTCACCTCCGCTGACACAGAGGTGTTGGCAGTATGAGGACTCCCACCCACTAAAGTTTATTTGAGCTATTATATCAAAAAATGGCCCTGACACCCACTCGTGACCCGCAGTTCTCGCTGCGCTCTCACATTCCAGCTGCTGCTCACTCTGCGGAACACGAATGCCTTTATAGTTAATTGAAGCTGAAAAATGATATACGAGATTATTTTCCTTGACTTTTTGCACGTGATAAATAACATCTACACGTCGACCTTATACTCTCCCAGAGGGGCTCTATTGTTTCCATGGCGAGCCCAATAACCACACATCACTATTTAATCTCAACATGTCATATAGCTGTGGTAAATATGACCAAATTGCTGCTGACACATTTTACATTTCTCCTGGTGAAGCGGAGGGGCCACATACTTGTGGGTGTCTACTGGTTACCCATTGTTGATGGCTGGGCACATTGCCAGGGCAGCTATAGTATGGTGTAATGACTAATGAACCCCAGGGACCTGAGGACATTCTGTTTATTTTCTGATTTTCCTGAAGTTGAGAGTGCGTGAAGTTGGCAGGTGGCAAATGGGGTGAAAATGAGAACTGGGAGACAGTGAATAACAGAGAGAATCAGTGTAAGTGTGTATTCAGAAAAATGCTGTTATGCTGCTAAGTTTGAAGAGTGAGCAGAACTCGAGGCAGGTCGCTTGAAGCTTTCTTTGTGTGTCTACAGTCTCCAGATCAGAGGAAAATATGTTGTGTTTCAGGCTGATCAGGTACAGGCCATAGAGAGGACACCAAAATACTATCTACTAACGTCATTACATTTTGCCCTGACAGATTTATATACTCGTGAATTTAGAGATCTCCTTTAAAAATATCACGAACTTGATCATCATAAAAAATGTAAATAAATGGCAGAAACAGTAACTCTCTAACAGCTGTGGACTGCTTTTAACAAACAGTATCCATTTCAAATCGCGGACCGCTTTTTCAACAGTGCCAAGGAACACACTGAGAAACCCTTTAAGACGACTTTCTGGAACATTTCAGAGCCTATTTCTGACCAAAATCTAATTCTGTCATGTAAACATATGGGAATTACCTTTTTTTGGACACTCATGCTTTACTGTAGAAGTGATTTCAACACCCTCTTTCCACAACTGGACATCATGCAGGCCAAAAAAACCAGACGTGTTTCCATTAGGAATACGGGAGACTCATGGCAGTATCATATCCGGGACACAGGATGTGACCGACAGAGGGGAACCAATGTCATTTGCAGACAGCTTACGAGAGCCACCGCAGCAGGCACCTGTGCTGGGAAAAGGCAGCGGGGGAAAAGGGCTCTCCCACATGATTGGAACAATCCCAGAAAAAGAAAAAAAAAACATCAAAAAATCAGAAAGCACATTGTCTTTTCATCTGGGTTAGAGGCTTAGAGGAAGTAAATTAGTGTGAGAGAAGAGCAAAAGAGAAGTGAGTGAAAGAAAAAAGTGGAAGGAAATCATTTAAGAAAGAAAAGTCAGATGTTGAGAGAGAATAAGAAGAGAATAAATGAAAGTGGAAGTATATGAGAGATTGTTATGTGGTTGTGGATTGCCATGACAACTCCTGCTGTATCTGTGGTGTTTTTATGTTCTACCGCTCTCTCTCCTGGATCCCGGCGGATGAACAAAGCCGTGCCAAGTCTCCTGAGGTATCTACAGTATTGGAATTACCAACATTTTCCACAAGCCTGGTGTACTTACAGGGTACTTTCCCAATGCTGGAAACTCCATGCAGTAGCTGTACACAGGTTGAACATTGACAGGTGCGACAGGACATTGCTGTCGTTTAATAAAAAACATGTTTCGCTAGCCACGGACAATCAGTTACATTTCTGGTAAATTTCTGACGTCCTAGTTGAAAAAGTATGACAGAACGGTTATCGAGGTTGGAGCTCAGACGGGGAAACACCCACCACCATGACACCACAACTTAAAGCCATATAGTCATTTCTTCTGCCTAAAACAAATAGATTATCTATAGAATGATGACGTCAAAATGAATTGTAACCACAAATGTTCATATGCTGCCTGCCAGAAGAAATTGAGTTTCTCGCGGCCTGTCATGTTTGTTTGCATTTGGCATCGCGAGATGTGGAACTTTTCGAGCTCGGAGTTTTCATCTTGGAAATTTATGACCTCTGACTTGAATGGAACGCACCATAAGTTCAGCCTCAAAGAGCACTTTTTTTTTTTTTTTTTTTTTACATACACAGATTTTTATCAGCAAAAGTTTTCTTCTAAAAAATGGTTTTCCAGCAGAAAATGATCCTTTTGCAAGTTCACATAAATACTTTGATCATGTTCCCGGTGCAAAATGTGAACGTGAAGACTTAAATACTGCTAACGATGCCTATAATAAGCATTAAAAAAGATGCAAGCAGTTTGCATTCTCTCTATATATATATGTTAATCACGTGCCATTTCTTTTCTTGTATATGTGTGAACTCGTTTGCCTGAGGTGAGACATCACAGGTGGTGACAGGACCCACCTCGACTTAGAGGCTGCCTTTCACAGACGCTTCTTGGTCCACAGCCCTCATTGTAAAAGCCCCCCTTCCTGCTGGTAAAGCCATCAGGACATACTGGCCAAAGTGCGAGAGGGGAGTTGGGGAGGGGGGATAAAGTGGGCAGAGGGGAAAAAGAGGAAGAGGAGATGTAGAGGAGGTAGAGAGAAGAAAAGGAGTATAAGTATATATATAGTATAAAAACAGAAGGATAGACAGTGTAGCATATTGGAGATGACTAAAGGGCCTTAGAGTCTTTAAGACCAACATATTTCATATCTTTCATTTTTTAATTAAATGTCACATAAAGGAAGTATGTATGAATATGTTTAGCACGTTTGATCCAATTTTTCAAAAGGGTTTTGTAAAGTATTAATAAACCACGCTTAACATTATCAAATGGCATTTGGCATTCGCAAATTACCGCTGCTGTAGGCTCTAGCAGAAAACCTTTTCTAAAGCCCACACGTTGCATCCACCCTGCCAAAGTGTCCTTGAGCAAGACACTGAGCTCAATGGGGGCTGCTTCGTAGCTGTAGCCTGTAGCTTTTGGAAAAAAAATAGAAAATCCCTTTAAAGATCAATAGAGCTACGTTGCCTTTACATGCATGCTGCATCCAAATATCATTTGACAAGCTACAAATCATGGCACGGAGGCCTGAAGCTACAAGAAATAGTGCTCTAAAGTGATATTTCAGCAGACACTATTTCATATGAGGCGAGCCATAAATGTCATCAATAACCAATGAGGCTTCACTTTGCTTTGAGCAAAAGCCGTATATATATATATAAAGACTGTCCACGGTTTTATTCATTTTGGACACACTGCAAGACACTTAAAGAGCGCCTCTGGTACCTGCCTTCATTGCGTCAAGGTTTGTTTTTATTTTTCCCCGCTTTTGAAAAAAAAAAAAAAAAAAAAAAAAGAAATTACAGATGCTGTCACCCACTTACTGGTACTCTTGCTTGCTCTCATGGAAAATGTAAAAGGGGCCCAGCCTTGTTGAGGTCAGGCTGACATTGCCAGTGAAAGGTGGCCAAGTCACAAAACAGATGTTTACTGTTTTTCTAAGGATGATTTGTTCTCTGCTCAATATTGACTCCGGTCCAACCATAACCCAGCTCCGTTTAACAGAGCTCCACGTCAGAGTGGGCAGACAGGCACACAATGCACGGACCAGGTGTTAATGTTTTATTGTATATGTGGCTCTTATTGTATGCATGCTTCATCAGTCTGTGGCTACTTTAAGTGAGTTTATGATTCTGGGTTTGACTGCACTCAAGCAGGTGTGCAATAAAATGATCTGATGGATCGCACGTAGGAAAGTGTGCGTGTTGTGCCTGTGTGTGTATATGTGCGCGCTCTTAGATGAACGAGTTTTGGGAAGCCTTTGTGTGTATATATGTGTGTGTGTGTGTGTGTGTGTGTGTGTGTGTGTGTGCAGCCTGCACCTCTGACTGTCTGCAGAGGCAGTCATGGACCCGGGAACGGTCTCTCCACAGAAGCCATTAAGCAGTGCGTCTGTTGGAATAATGTGTTTGACTTGGCTGTGGGGCAGCAGCAGGTGCTGGGAGGACAGACCTGGAACTGCTGCTCACTGCCTGCTTTGATCTGTAGGCCAGACACTGTCTTCCCTTCCCTGTGTCTTTCCCTCCCATCTCGTCTTTGTCTTCCTTCTTCCTTGCCTTTGTTCCTCTTTAATCCCTCGTCCTCTCTCTGTTCTTTCTCTCTGCTGTCATTCTGCTGTCATTTGCTTTTTTCTGTCTCTCTTTCTCTTAGTGCTTCTCTTCTGCTTTAACCTCTGCTTGATTTTAACGTATTTGCTTATGCAGAAGTCTTTTTTTCTTGATTTATTTTTTGTCTCTCTCTCTCCCGTCCAACCCCTATATTTTATATTTAAGATCTTACACCTCAACAACGCTACTGGGTGCAGAACATGGATCATTGAAAGAAAGATATCAAGACTTAGAAAATTTCCCTGATACATCATACTGGCAGTTCCTTTAAAATGATCAACGGATATGAAGATGTAAAATTGTTTTCTTGCCTCACTTTCAAAGGAATTGTCTGACATTTTGGGAAATATACTGGGAGATCCATTAAACATGAAGCTACAGTCAGCAGCCTCTAGTTTGCTTCACTCATACAGCATGTCTCTCCTAGTTTCTGCCAAAGCTGGTGCAAAATCCAAGCTGTTTTGGAATTTCTAAAGTTAAACATGTTTATTTCCATTATCTGCTGAATGAATGGCAAAACCAAAACCAAAATCCTGACATGGGCAGGAGGTTATATTAGCTCTGGACCCTTTCTTCCCTCTGTGTCTTTTTCTCTCGGCCTCAAGGTAAAGCCATTACGCTTGAAACGAAGCACCAGCAGCAGCAACAGCAGCGAAAGCAGCAGCCCACTTGGGTTCAGAGAGACAGGGGAGGGAAATGATGAAAAGTTAAGTCCAGAGCCGTCTCGGGGCCCTGAAAGAGAGTTGCCTTTATTGAAGGAGCCCACTCCCATGCATTCCTCTGCCAAGAGCCGGGGCCTCCCTGGAGAAAGCCGGGATAAGAGGCCGACTCACATTCAGAACGGGGCTCATATGCTGAAGCTGCTCCGGGGGTGCAGACGTAAACACACACACACACACACACACACACACACACACACACACACACACACGCACACACATACATATACACCATGTTTCTCTATCTTCTGCCTCTGTCATTGTTCTGTCAGTCAGGATGATTTTTAGCTGTTATCCACAGCAGGGATTCTCTATTTCCTGAATGGGTAACACACACACACACACACACATGCTTGTAAAGCACAATTGATTAATTTATTGGTTTTCAGGGGCTGAGGTAGGTGGGATATTAGATGCTCCTTGGAGATCTCATTGTGAGATCGTTCAGTGAGAGCAAAGGGCTTGCTCTGAACAACAGGGGAGAAATTCCACTATCTTGAGTCCAGGTTTCCCTAAACTGACAAAGGGACAAAAGTCATTTAAAAAAAAAAAAAAAGAAAAAAAAAGAGTGTTACGCTTAGTTAGCGTTGTGAAATGTTCACTACATAGGGAGCTTGTCTTTTTCTTCCATTACACTTGGGTCCACCATCCAGAAAGCATTCAGGGATAATCCTATTTTGAAGATCATTTATCACAAGCTGAGAGGCATCCAAGAACGTCTTAGAGGAGAATCCCACAGTATAGCCAATTCACATTGTTTAGTTCATATTCCCCTTAATCCTTTCACAAAACTAGATTTACGTTTGAGTGTTTTTTAAAACTTGAAATTTTTCTGTCTGGCTAATGAAAATGCCATATATGGATGTAACGAAGATTACAAATGTACATGAACGTATATTTCCATTTTGTTCTTAAGGATCTTAAGTGATTGACGCTACACGTCAGAATTCATTTCGTCTCATAGACACTTTCTTCATAGCATTGCTAACAATGCTAAAACTAAGAACACTCCTTTGGAAAAGCCCTGTGGGTATGGGCTCAGTTTTCACACAGCTGAGACTTTCAGAGAACAATAACATATTTGGAAATTTTTTGAGCATTGATTTTTTCACATAAATCACATCATCTCTGTTACTTAAATCACTACAGAGGACTACAACCACTGCACCAAGGCATTGAAAACATCCTTCATATTGCCTACCTTTCTCATTTCTGTTCCATGACTTATTTCCTTAAGTCAATACCCAGACAATGAGTTATAAATAACTGATCAAAAAGAAATCTGAGCAAATGGTTTTCTCATGACTAGTGGATTAGATAATAAATCAGTGTTTTTATTACACAGTGCCAAAACAGGGACATAGAAGGGGGCAAGGGTGTCAATCTAGAGTGCAATAAACTGGCAGGAAGTTTGATAATGAAGTCGGGTAAACTTGACTGTAGAGCTTGATCTATCTGTGTATTTAAAGCAGCTATGATGGGGAACATGACTACATGTACAGAGGTCATACAGATTCTTCTTCTCGGCTCTACAGCTTGTTTTTACGCTTTCTCACCTATAACGTCACAGTTTTGATGCAATGTCATCTCATAGTGTCGTTTTTTGTTCGTAATAGGCACTAAAAACCTACTGTATACTGGTATGCTACTGTATACTATTGTATATTTCTAGGACCAAATGATAGACAGACAAAGTTAGTGGCTAACTAGCACAGTGGAGCATTTAGCAGCCAAATAGCCAAAGAGGAGACCAAAACAGGGTTAAAAGGAGAGGGAATATTGGACCACAAATACAACTCCATATTATTTTATTCTGGATGTATAAATATGCAACTTAAAAGCTGGTGGCTGTTGTGTTCACAGCTTGAAAAAAAAAATCAGATATTGCATTTTGGCCACCTAATTTTTGAAAATGAAAACATTACTGAATAAAATAAGCCATAACAAAGCATAATAAACTATTTTCTTTAGTTTTGCATAACTTAAAACCACAAACGTCGAACTGAGATAACATCAGGAAACTACCTACCTTATAGAAAACAAGGAAAAATCAAAGCCATTGTAAAGATATGTGGTTGGCAGTGAAGCCAGACATTCCTCTAAGGTTCAGGAATCTAGACGACAACAAGCTTTGTTGCCGCTATTGGCCATTGGCTGATGACAGCCCCGGCCCAGCGTCCTCTCTGGCTATTGTTTGCCCTGTGATTGACTGAGGAAGGTGTTTGTTGTTACTGGACTCTTATCTGTATTTCTTGGATCTGGTAGACCTGGCATGAACATCCCGTCGCTGTAAATATTAGTAGCGAGGCTGTTTGATGAAACTGAACAGACCCAAAGCATCACATACAGTCACAATTAGACTCTCCTCTAGTCCACAAAAGATGGCAACGGAGAGAGTGGATCTAACAAATAGAGAGAGCAATATGAGGCAATCTTTTTGAGTGAGCTTAAGAAAATAACTGTACACAATAAAAAGCCGACATGTTAAAGTGCCAGCGTTCACCGTGAGAGCATATCAGCGCTTGCTAATAAGGGAGCTCTGGCATTTATAGTGAAAAGTTGGGACTTTTAATTTCCAACCCTTTTCTTTCCAGTGATTGATTTTATATGCCACCTAGTGCTCATTTTCTAAGCTGCCAGGGTCTGAAAGTTGTCCAGCATGCCTTGCAACCTTCCCTCAGAGAAATATCAATTTCTTAATTTGTTTTACTGCAGGATTGAGAGCGCTCACGATCTTATTTTAGCGATCCACTGGGTGAACGTTTGCTATTGCCAAAGAATTCATATCACCACCCGCATTAGCATCCGCCCAGGAACCATCACCGAGTCCCTGGGGTGTTGTTACACTGGGTTATTAACTTGGAAGCATAGTGCTTTTGTTCATTGGCATTTTCATTTTGGACCCCTCAGTAACTGAGTAACAGGGGCCCATCATGCAACACAAAAGAAATAAAGAGTGAGCATGTAGTGGCTGAAAATTCTCATAAGCTGTCAGGAAAGCTTGGCTGAATGAATACCTCCTCACGTCCCGTTGTTCCAACACAAAATACTGAAATTTTTGTCCCTATTTAGACCTGCTTTTTCTCATCAGTCGACTGAACTGAAGGTGCTCGGAAATGCCAAGTTTGCTGTCAGCTTTTTTATTTGTTTCTTTCAAGGAAGTTCAAGGCCCACTGATATTTCATTAGTTTTCAGCAGTAAAGAAGAGAGAATGCATGTATGAATTGCTGAAGGCTGCACAGGTGATGAAGACAGTGATGATAATCTGCATTGAAGTAGCTGCATAACTAGGTGAATTACAGTGAAGGTCAGATCCTGTTGTTTAGATGTCTTTATTACATGTTATCAGCACTTTCATCCCTTTCCAGTAGATGTGGAAAGCTCTTTTAACCATCACACCCCTTATCTCTGTCCATTGCCCAATAGGGCTCCGGCTGGGTGCTGCCTGTTTCCTTTACCATTTATGTTGGCATGAGGAACGGCAGCTCCATGGCCCGAGATGCTGCGATCCTTTCAAAACAGGAAGAACACACTGCTCTCTGATTGAAACGGGAGACAAAAAAACAAGCCAGCGAGGGTGCAGAGACGTGATGCAGCAGGCCGGAGAGGATATAACCGGAGATTTCAGCCAGTGACCAGCCGGTTCCTGCACATGGAGTCATGTTACCAGATTGCATGCTCAAAGAAAGCAGCGTGCAAGTGTGCATAGAAGACTTTCCTTTTAATGTTTGTCAAATATCTCCTCCGTGTATCTCTCTAAAGGTTTCAGATTGCTTTAGCTCATATTATCTGTTTTATATTGCTAAAAGAGCATGAACTACACACAGGGCAGGGATGGGTTGTTGATCAATGACTGTGACTCAAAAATGACTTGACCAGGTGCTGAGATTTCTGGCTTTACTTACTTCTCAGCCTGTACTCTGAATTAGAACCAAAATTCCCATGAATGTCGAAACCTGTTGTTGTTTCAATCCCTTGGTTGCAAACAGACGTTGATCTAAGTCCCAGATCGCTTAATTCAGTTTCATTCAGTTTGGCAAAAAAACATGTTGTGACTGACAGTCAAGTTGTTTGCATGGGGATGGTGGACGGTGGAGGGTCATTATTAGCTTTCACAGCTAATTAAGTCTGGAGCTGCTAATTACTGAGCATCTATTTTCTCGTTTAAATCTGCAAGCAAAGAGCAGACCCAACGCTAGCCAGAAAAATGCCGTTACGGGCCCAAATATCAGTCATCAGGCCCAAAAAACAGATAAGCTAATAGTATGACTACGTACTCATGAATAACTAACACTCATATGACTTTACGGTGACCTTTCATGTACTCTGACTGTTTCGTTCCAACAAAACCAAAAAACTAAACAAGAGCAGATAAAAAGGTGCCTTGCTGGCAGAGGTAGGTCACGTTTCCATATTGTCACTCCCTATTAGTTGATGATGGGCTGTCTCCATGTTGGACAGCTGTGCCCAGTCACCAAGGCGGAGGGATGGCATGCACACAAACACACACACTGGCCCTTTGCCTCTAAACATCTCCTGGCATGTCTGTGCCCTCTCTGATCTCTGATGACAAGCCAACCACCGTGTCCTGCTCTGACGCCAGTCATCAAGTATGGCCTTGCATGAGAGCTGCAGGAGACGGAGCAGGGGAGGACAGGTCACTGCGAGCCAAATGGAAAAAAAATAAAAATAAAAAAAAGCTGCACCTCAGCTTCTGTGAAAGGAGATACAGCACTGAATTCACTTCAGCTGTGCTGTCAGATGTGTCAAAATCTCCGCAGAGCTCTGCTGGGTTGTTTTGTTTTATTCTTATTTTTCTAACAGAGACGTCATTTTACTTCAGCTGATGGATGAAGTGCTGCCCAAACCTCCTTCTTCAGATAACAATGGGTCATTTCACAGTCGAGGCACTTGCAGTTTGAAGGAGTTTGTGGTGAGGATGTGGAGGGGGGGTATCATAAATATTTGTTCTATGACGTCGTCCGAGATGAACTCTTGATCTCAGCCATGCCAGGAATGTACCAGTGTGCCCACACATCCATTAACCTGTCCAACCAGCCGCCATTGTCTGGAGCAAAAACAAAACACTTCATAAAAAGTGATGTGCTGAACTTTGACCTCAGCGGTCCTCGGCTTCAAGGTCAAGGCCCACACAGATTACAACCTTTATACATCAACTGTCATAATACATAAACAGTGAGTATTTACACTATGACATATATGTGTGTAAATCTAATAAACAGATCAGGCAAGATAGAAATTAACACTTAGTTAAAATTCTGTGAATTTTAGGCACAAAGCATAACAACCACTGAAAACTGGAGCATATATATTTTCTATATGTACATGACATATTAGTAATCCTGTTGCTGTCCGAAGGAAATTCAAACCAAAAAATCCAAAATCTGATGTATGTGTTTTTTTCTGTTTAAACAGCAATAAAAATATTGGATTTGTGACTCATTAAAATCAGATTTGAGGTGGTAAAGTAAGCAAAACACAGCTGGTGCTGATCATTCAAGGTAGTTTCAGCAAAGGCCTTTTTATAATGAAACGTACTTCATAGGCAGTTGGTTTACTTGAAGTTAATGTCAGAGGTCAAATGTTCCAAACACAGGGGGAGTTGGTGAGGGATGATTTCCTCTGGAAACGTTTCAGTTTGTGCTTGTTTCTTACAACACGTGACCTGTGCTTTAAACACACCTGCTCAGAAGGGCTTTCCTGACATCTTGCTTTCAGTGCACGGATATATCTGTTCTTTGGTGCCAAACTCCAGGTTCCTTTCAACTGTGGGCTGATACAAATTTATCATCAGCAGCACTTTTCAGGCAGGCATCCATTAAAAATCTTGAAATGTGAAATCATCACGGCCAAGGAACCATCAAACGACTGCTTATTTAGAAATGACATACTCCAGACTGTTTGCATGCCGTACATAGTCAATGTGCTACACACCAGAAACGTGTGAAAATGCCACATTGTTAATCACACTCTTTCATATTTATGATTTGAAAAATGCTGACTGTTGTGGAGAACCTCTATGTTATATGCCCTTTTGCTGCAAACTACATCAATCAAAGCCAACAGCTTAATTTTTGCACATGCAGAAAAGGAATGAAAAAAAAACCACACACATGTACATAGAACATGTGCATTGCATCAATGTCCACAATAAACACATGTTATTACAAAAGGTGCGTTTGTTCACTCCACCCTTCTAATCAGCTAATTAGAAGGGTGAAAACTTGGCCAGGTCCTTTTTCTTTTCGCTGTACTGAGTGCTGAGCTGTCCCACGGCCTTGGCGTGCTCCTCATCCACCTCCTCCTTTAATCTCTGCTGCTCCTTCAGAAAGTCTGCCCACTCATCTTTCAAACGCTCCATGTTCGCCTGCAGCTGGGTGCTCTGAAAAGGACAAGGAGAAGAAGAAGAAAGGTTTCTGTAGTTGAAAGCTCAGATAGTCAGGATGCTCAACTGATACAACTAGAGTTGCAGTTCACAGCATGAACAAAAGTTCACGAGATGTTTGTCTCATTTTTCCTTTTTGTACAACTTCAGCCATCACACCCTGCTCCCATTACACTGAAGATGCTGATGATGTCAGTGAGGGTGGCTCATTATAGAGTCTGTAATCTGGGATTCGGAGTAAATGTGCTGCCTATACACAGAGAGGTTACTAAATCTGCTAAATCTTGGCTTCATGAGGCTATAATACCGTTTCCACCCTCTAGTTGTTTTTACCTGCTGTTCCTCTAGCTCCCTCTGCTGGACTCTCTCTGCCATGTGATTAGCAGCCTCCACTGTGGGAGAAAAGCAAACCATAACCAACTATATTCAGCATATCAATATTCAAAATGTTCATGATCTTGATCACAATATAGATATAAAAGCTTCTGGTAACATCGTATAAGTCAGCAGGCATTCAGGTTGTAGCAACATAAGTACATATAAAACAAAGCTTCAGGTGAGGGTGGAGACTCACATCGTGCAATGACGTCAGACAGCTGCTGGTTCATGTCCTCTAAACTCTCAGGCAGCATTTGCTCATTTGTGTCCTGCACCATTTTATTGAGGTTCTCCAGCAGCCGACTCTCCCTGTGACCCCGTTTCTCCTGGACAACAGCAGAGGAAAGATTAGTGAACCATGTGCTTCACTGAAAACATACTGTATATCTATTAAATCAGCCGAGGGTCTTATATATAATATTAGGCCATGAACACGTGACATCTGTCATGTGCACGACAAAAATATTACACATAAAAAAAACAAACTTTGAAGTGACACAAAGTCAGTGTCGAACAGGGTGGACACACATCTTCTGGATGGAGGACAGGCGCTCACTATGAAGGCTGCAGTGTCACCACATTGAGTGTGTGAAGAGTATGCGTGTAGCTGTGGCCACAGGGTCACATGTACCTCAAACTCTCTCACAAAGTAGCGGATCTCTGCGTTGATGATGGGTCTGTGGTCTAGCAGTCGGGACTGGATGTCACCCACATCTGCAGGACCAACAGATCAAATTAAATTCAGATTAAGCATGGTAGAAAACATTAACAATAAAGTATGAAATATCACGTTGAAAAAAAACAACACTTTAAGCACATAGACTGTGCATGCTTTAGGCTTTGTGTTGGGTAGCCTGCATACTAGAAAAGTTAGATAATTCCAACAAAACTTCCTTTGCATGCTTGTACTATATAAAACCCTGACATTAATCAAGGTCAGATATAATAATAATCAATCTATGTCAGTGTTAGCTGTGACCTAAGACCAAACAGCAGGGCTAACATGCTTCTACTGAGTGTAGAGTGACTATACTCACCTTTAGATATCTTGTCCATTTTCATGAACTCTTATGACACGCTGCTAGTTAAATATCACTTGTATTTCCTGTTGAGGAGCAAGTAGCAGCTAATATTGGAAGCGTATTGATCCAAACCGTCGGTCATTAACGTAACTATATAATACTGCTTTCATAATGCGACTCTTACATGTCAACTGCAACATGAAATATTTCTTCTTCTTCTTTCGGTTTAATGGTAGCAAACAGCTTTCAGGTGCATCTCTTAAATATCTACAAGAGCTCTGTGCTAATTGTAGTCATGTGAATGGAAGTCAGCTGACTCGAGATGTCAATATTTACAACTATTTCCGGGTACGAGGTCGTGGACTAAACCAAGTTGGTGAAATAGGGGTGTCCGTTCAGTTTGATAATACTTCCTCCTTCCTTCTGTCTGATGTATTAACCAGTCTCGTGGACTGTATATACATTAAATACACATGTCAGGAGCTCAGCAGTAATAAAATGCTGTTAGCTTCGTTACTCTTGAACCTGTGTATGCGTTTGTATTGTTATCTGTATTTAAAAGACTGAGCGGGACTCGACAGCAGATGTCAGTCTTGCTCTGTGGTGGAAAAAAAACACATTTTCACACATTGCTTGTTAATGACCCGCTCAATCAAAACACACTCAACTATAACAATAGACCTTTTATTTTTCCTAATTGCGTGGCTTAAAAACAGATGCAAGTTGGTGTAGTATGTTGCACTCTTGCACCCAGAATGGTAATGTCGTTTTAAGGCCTATAAAGCATGTTAAATAAATAAATAAATAACTAAATAAAAAGCACCAGTGAATAGGTGAAGGTTAAAGACATAAATGCAACATGCAATGCTGCATTTAATGATAATAACCAGGGCTGCAACTAACATCAAATCTGTTAATTAATCAGATTAAAATGTCAGAAAATAGTAATAAATAAATACATAAATAAATAAATAATTCAAAGAGCTCAAGGTAATATAGTACAGTCCAAATAAATAAATATTAATTTCACTATCATATATGATCATAAAAAAAAAAAAAACTTAGAAAAGATCCTCACATTTAAGAAGATGGGACCAGTGAATATTTGCCATTTATTCTAAAAAAAAAAAAATTATGACTATTTGATTATGAAAATAGTTGCCGATTTAATAATAATTTTCTGTCAATAAAGTAATCGTTACAGCTTTACATACAATACAATACTTTCCCATAATAGCTTCATTGTAGATTTACATTATGCTGTGATCCTCAAATAATCTTACTTACTTTTTATGACACTTTAAATCCATCACAATGTTTATACCCAGTTAGAATATTACTAAATGACTGTAAGTAGTGATACTACATGACAAGTATACAGTGAAGCATGATAATATTTACTAGCATCACTTGTCTAGTGAATATAAGTTTCTTTGAAAAAAATGTCTTCACCACAGCGACCACAAGATGGCACCCAATCTTATTAGTTAGTCATTAGTTCCTAAAAATCCAGTGCTTCAAACTCTGGTGATTGAATTATCTTGGATTAGCAAATGCTTTTATTACACTTTATGAAATGCAAATATATTGGCATAAATGCATTAATAAACACACGACTTGCGGCAAGAGCAAAATAGATGCAGATATTCAGTCAGAGTGAGAAGAGGCATTGTTCGGGGGCAATCATTGCATATTAGTTGTCAGAAGTTTGTTTGTGAAGCCTAAATTCATTAAGACTGTCATGCTCAGTTAAGAGAAAATCATTAAGGCACCACTTAAGTCTCCCACTGTCCACATTGTTTAGTTAAACAGTTATTACATGCACCATTAGTTTTGATTTGGGCCTATTAAAGAGATTAAATGATTGATCAACAGCCGAGGGATAAAAGACGAGCCCCTTCACTGCAGCCTCGTGTTTATGTGAAGGAGCGCGAGAGGATCTCCGTGACAGGAACGTGCACAGTGTTGTTTTGTATATTCATGACTCTGCAGGGTGAAATTAAAAACAGGACGATCAACAAGCATTCATTACTGAATATAAAGTATGGCAGAGTCAGTCTAATTATATATATATATATATATATATATATATATATATATATATATATATATATATATATATATATATATATATATATATATATATATATATATATATTTAAATTAATGGATGGCAATGTATTTTAACAACTCAAATGTTTTATATATGCAGAATTATATTTGTAGAACAATAGTAACACAATAAAACACTGTGCTTTATTATAAAAAAATATTTTTATTAGCATTATAAATTTATCTTCAAAATGTAAAATGTAAACATCTGTGATATTTGTTTTTTTAAATTTTTTTTATTTCAATGTGGTTTTGCACACAGCAAATTTCTGCAAGTAGCATTATTAAGTGAAATAAAATGTAGCCGTAGTCTTGATTGAGGAGAGGGAGAAAAAGAAGTGCAAACCTCTACTCCTCTAAAGCGTAGTTGAGATTTCCACAACATTAAGGAATTTGGAGAGCTGAGCCAACATCAGCATAACAAGGAAATATCTGTCCTACATCATTATCTGCAAGCGTTCTGACGTTGGTTTACAGTTTGCAATGCGAGAGCTCGCTGCATGAGAGCAGATCATATGTTTCTCCTATATTTCTGTCCCACAAGTTTATTAAGTGAATTCAGCTTTTTATTTGACACCCTGCGCAGAGCACACAGAGACTTTCTGGGACACTCTTCAAAAATGTCACATAAGAGAAAGACAAGTCTAAAAAAAAAGTTATATAATGAATGATGTATGCACAGTAAATATGTCAACACCTAATTCAATATTATATATGTTGGCAATTTTTCATTCAGTCATTGAGTCATTTTAATTCTGTTCATACTTTAAAGTCTTTCATTTCATCTTGATTTTAATGTAATAAATTTGGTTAATAGTTAAATTCAGTTATTATTTATTTCAGATTTCTGAGATTATTAGTAAATAAGTGGGAAAACTAAACAAACCAGAAATTGAAAAGAGGTTCATCCTTATAAACTGTTGACTGGATTCAAATAAGATTAAAACAGTCTTGAATAATCATATACTGCATGTTTATGAACTGCAGAAAAATGTATCTTCAGTTGTACTTTATGCCGTCTTTAAATTCCCCATTAGCTTGTATTTAAAGCATACAATCATTTGATTACTGAATCTTTCACATGCCAATCACATGCTATACACACTCAAAAACATATATTCAGATATATCAATGTTCTCCTGTCACATAAGATACAATATTTCTCCCTCATCTTTTTATTACACTTCTACATATGATCTGTACACGGTATGTAGGTCCAAAGCAGCAGCATTTCGCCCCCTGTGCATACACACTCGCCAGTAGCCAGATGATCTCCTGCAGCACTTCCGCAAACGGTGCTTCAGCCGTGCAGTGGGAGGTCTGTGAGTGTGGTTTACCAAACATGCCCACTGGCCCTGTGAGCTCGCCCCGGTGACGCTCTCGTCTCTCTCTGCTCCCCAGCCCAACCGCACAGCCCCTGTAACGACGGTGCTCGCATTACCCACTGGGTATAATTATTCTGCATTTTGCTGCTCTTCATTCTCTCTCTCTCTCTCTCTTTCTCTCTATCTCAGCTCGGCTGGGTCTTGACACCGAGGTCCAGGCGGAGGGCCGCGGGGCCGCTGCTTTGTGTTCACAACACGCTGAACGCCACTCACTTCACCACGGCTCTGAACAGGTGGGGGGGCGATGATGGGAAAAAGGGAAAGGGAAGGAGGGGAGGGGGGTGTTACTCACTGGATGCCAAGGCCTCTGGGCTGGAGGGGAGGTGGGGGTGGAGAAGAGGTGGTAGGATAGGACCTGCTGCCCAGCAACCCACCTACCCGCTTCCCCTTCTCTCTGCCCTTCTCTCTCTCCATACCCACTATCTCTCTCTCTCAGTCCCTGGACAGCAAGCAGGTCATTCGTCCTGGCGCCACCACTGTCTTGTCCCTCTGCCTGCTGGAGGTGGGATGCTTCAGAGCTGTCCGCAGCGGAGAAGAGGTGGTGCTGGTGGTTCAGCAGGAAGGTAAAGACCCAAATAAACATACTCAAGGCCCACAGTGGCACTTTACAAGTCACTGTGTAGTGTGACACTACCCCGCTGTCACTCTGTCTCAAGGCTTGATGGGAAGATACAGTGGCGGTACATGGCTTACAGCCTGAAAATCAACATATGTACTCATCATCCTGCGCTTTTCAGGGAAGGAAAGATCTTTTCTCTTTCGCAGCAAAACAGAACCAAACCATGTCAAATGCATCTTGGTGAACTGTCCCTTTTCCTCCAAGCTTCAGATTCAGTACTTAGACATTCAGGGAGGACTGGGGAGTGTGTGTGTGTGTGTGTGTGTGCAGGGGGAGACCAGTGTGTCAGCTGCAATTAGTATTTGCGGTGGGCCCCTCCTGCCATTTTGGGGCTCGTCCCAGAGATTAACGGGAACCGCACTGTCATTTCTCCCATGGGGGGCTGTCCCCCTGTCCTCTCCTGTCCTACCGTGGGGAGCGATCGCCTCTTTCTCCAAGAAGCAGTGTCGAAGTTGACTGAGGGCAACAGGCTGATGGGAGACTCCAGACTTGTTGAGGCAGAGCGTCTAGCAAAGAGTCCACAATCCAAGTGACAGATGTGGGGTTGAGGGAGTGCTGGACCAGGATATCTTTCTGTTTGTGGAGGGCAAAATAGTTTCTCCTGGCTGACGCATTTCAAACACACATACACACACATGCACTTCAATGACGCAAACACACGCATGCACACACATTCCAACTTGAGCAGGAGGAGTAGCGGAGACCGTAAGGTGGAGGGGAAGCATCCACGAGCTTCTCTTGATGGTTTTTGAAGTTTTGCTTCAGTGTGTGAGCGTGTGTGTGTTGGGTGATATTGGACGTGGGCCAGAGCAGAGGAGAAAGGCAAGGAGTAGGAAAAAAGGGGGTCTGCCCTGGGGTCACACATGCACAAACTCAAACACACACACACACACACACACTCATAAGTACACACACACACATACACGCACACACATTTCTCGGGCTGCTGTGGCATGTTTGGAGCAGTGCCTCGTCAGATTAGGGCCATGCTGGCTGTGTTTGATGGCCAACCTGGACAGACAAGGCCTGCCAGGCACAAACTGCTCAGGCACATGATGTCAGGGCGGACACACACACACACACACACACACACACACACACACACATACACAAAAATTATCCCGCGCCAGACCAAAGAGACAGATGACACCCAGCATGAAGCTAAAGCCAAATCTGTAAGCATCCGCTGCGATCCAGCTGGCTAGCCCTAGGGTACCTGTCTCTGCGAAGTGGAATCAGCGTCACCCCCGTGAGCTGTCAAATTAGCTCACAGGGCTGGAAATGCTGAAGAGATTTGGCCCCTCGTCGTGGAAGAGCAGAAAGATGGGGTGGGGGTGGGGGTGGGTTTTAGGGGGGGGGGGGCATAGTAATAAAAAACGTTATTAATTTATCTTGCTGTTGAGAAAAATGGTTAAACTCCTAACAACATAAATCAGGAAAGGTGGACTTATTAGTGTAACCTGTGGAGGTGGGGAGGCTTAGTACACACACACACACACACACACACACACAGAGGACACGTGTATACACAGACACACACTCTGCTTCAACATGAACACACTTGCGCACATACATGCTGATACTAGCAGACGCACATGCTCAGACACAGAAAAAAAATGTTACACATATGCCTCATGACTGGCACACAGACACACGTATGTACCACACGTGCTCACTCACACACACACGGACACACACACACACACTTGCATACACAGTGCCAGCGGCAAGTTTTCCATTACTGCCAGTGTTAAGCAGTCACCTGGGAGAGATGTACCATGTTTGAGTGGAAAGGCATTTCCTCAATTCTTTTTTTTTTTTTTTTTTTTTTACCTTCTTGTCCCAGTTGTAAGACAGCTGTGAATGTCAGGCACATGATCAAAAGTGACATTAAACAAAACATTAAATGTTTCCTCGGTGAACAGTTACATCATGGGAAATGATCATGAAAAGCCAGTCTGAAGAGTGAGACCCGTAACAACTGTTGAATGTGTACTTCATATTATAATATATACAGTGAGTAGTGCAGACACGCGAAGGAACAGCTAACGCATTAAATAAACTTTTAGACATAACAATATCAAAAGCTTTCCACGTACAGGGTGTGATCACTACATCATGTGAATTTAAATCTAGTTTGTATTCATTTGACTTGATTTTACACAACTGCTCTAACAAATCAGTCAATAAAAGGTGGCTACCTAAGTCTTCATCGTGGTGAAATCCTTCTGGGCCAAATGTGTCCCTGCCCCACAGTGGGTTTTCTATGAGTGAAGTGACATGGACATTAGTGAAGAGGTAGGGACTGCCAACAAACAACACTGCTCCCTGTTGTGTGTGACAACATGTTGACCCCTTTGGAAAGCCTGTCCTACCCTGAGACACAAGTGTATATGTCTGTGTGTGTGTGTGTGTGTGTGTGTGTGTGTGTAGTTGGGCATTAGGGTGTAAGATGGAACCTGACAGGAGTTTAATACTGATGACCACCAGGGTGAGAGATGGCAGAGATACTGTCAGTCTCGTATGTCTGTATACGGGTGCATATGAGCAGTAACTTAACGTCTCCTTCATCTTCCTCTACTGTCGAATTGCCACCATCATAACTTCTCTCACCGTCTCACAGCTACTCTCCTGTTAGTGCTTTGTGGAGGTCAGCTGAATTGGGGTCTGAGTTCTATTTAGTAGGGATAGATTATCAGTAATAGATTAATCACTTAATCACTAGTTGGACATATACAATTTTTCCTGTTTGTATTATATACATTTGTATGGAAAACAGTGTATTGCTGAACGACCAGAATGGCACTGTAAGAACACCATATGTTGGCCTGAATATAAGAAGATATGTTTTGTGGAAATTACATTTGAAAAAAATGGAGGTTGTATTATGTTTGAGGAGTAGGAGAGATTGCATACTCATTTTAAATGGAAATAGTATCTGGTATAGCAAGTGATGCATTGTGGGTTGTTTGTTTGATTACTGCTAGTTTATCATGTGTTTTTAAAAAAAAAAAATCTGATTATAGTGTATATTTTAGAATGAGTTCAGCCTAAAAGTGTTCAGGAAGTTCATTTTCATTTGGCTCGTGTACACAGAGGAAATACATTCTTGACAGCTGAAAACAATATATCGACCTCATTTCCAAAACCTGATATGTCAAGCTACACAACTGTGGATGTCATGTGTTACTTATAAACAAGGTTGTCTAATATTGCAGCCAGATTTTTTGAATTATATGGATAATTCATTTGTGATGATCAACATTCCCACTGACTTTTGCTGCTGCAGGTTTAAGGCTTTCTGTGTTACCTTCATCATTTAGGTCTTTTATTTTCCTCTCCTCTCCTCTCCTCTCCTCTCCTCTCCTCTCCTCTCCTCCCTGCAGGTGTTCTCTTAATGTCTTTAACTTCAGCCAGCTTTGACAGTGACGGTACCCCATAGGAACACAGTTGAAAGAAGAAAACCAATATGGTTGTAATGGAGGGTTTGCGGGCAGGGTCTATCACACTGTGTCACCTATAAAAAGCACAAAAGCCAACCGACGGGGTGCATTGCACTTCTGGCTAAAAAGATTTTTAAGAAATCATATAAGCTACTCCACTGCTCCATAGACTTCCAAAGATATGCTGTAGAGAAAGGGGACGTTTTCATTTTTGACTTCCTGTTGTGTCACACCCACCACTGAAGCATTGAAGACTGTGTGGTGTCACATTAGCTATAGAGGGGATTTCTTTTAAATTAATAAAACCCTTGTGAAAAGATGACATTATCTCATTTTTGTACCATAATGAAGATGTTTCAAAAGGTTACCAAGATCATTTAAGAAAGCTATTAATCTGATGAATGCAAAGCCTTCATTTATAGAAAATCAATTTTGTTCAGATCACTGTATAACTATATAAGAAATGGCTCTAATGTGCAGTATTGACGTTGATCTCTAAAAAGTAGAGTTTCCCAGTTTTTTAAATCCCAAAACAATATTATTAAAGTGTCTGTGATATAATAAGCCCCAACACAGAGCATCTATGTGATAACAGCCCATATCATTAGCATAGCAATGGCAGAACAGGGTGTAAAATGACATTAGGACAAATAGCGCACCGCATTAGCACCATGTCAGCACTTGGCAAGCGTCTTAAAGTGTTTACTTGTATCTATGCATCTGTGTACATTTAACAGTTTGTGTATGAGGTATCATCACATGCTCCTGTCTGTGAGGTTAGTGGATGAATGAAAGCTGTAAAGAGGAATATGACAGCTGTGAAAGTCACAAGGGGAGCCTTCTTTATGGCGGCACCATAAAGAAGCCAAAGCCCCAGCCCTCTGGGTATGACCTGAGAGTGTGTGTCCATGTATGTGTCTGGGTGGACACATAATAGTGGTGGTATATATATATATATATATATATATATATATATATATATATATATATATATATATATATATATATATCAATATATATATACACACACACACACGGTCAATTTATTTATTTGACTAAAAAAGGAGATATATTCAATATGTGTGTGTATTCTTATCTTGTTGCGTGTGTGCAGCTCCTCCTGAAGCCAAATGCCACACACTGGAGTCTATTGAGGAGTCTATCAGCACTCTATCAGCACCCCACACCCTCACCCATCCCTCCAACTCATCAACAGCATCTTTCATTGTTGGCTCACCCCCTACACACACATACACGCGCGCACACCCATCCACACTCTCGCTGCCCCTGAGGCAGAGGCAGTGTGTGTGTGTGTGTGTGTGTGTGTGTGTAAAACTATGTATTTGTATCATCAGGATGTCACTTCAAAAACTGGTGGTCTTGGGTGGGTCATATGTAAAATGCTGAGGCATCTTTTGAGATGGATAGATAGTTCTCTATGTGTGTGGTGTGTGTGTGTAAACCAAGATCAGGGGATACAGAGATGACTTTGTGTTCTCCTGTCCAAATGTCGATTTCACGCCTCCCTAGTTGTGGATGCTTTTAAAAGAGGCCAGTCATCAGCTGTGTGTCATGTGCTGTTAAATTTAGCCAGAATTAGGAGTGATTTTTTTGTTTTCTCTCAGGATCAAATGCTGTTCATACTGCTGTTAAACACACACAGATCAGTAGCTGTCCATTTGGGTCACCAACTTAAAGCAGTACCTTAACCCTCTCTTTAGGGAATGCATTCTCATCAGTCATCACCAGTCAGTTCATTGACCCAGCCTTTCACTGACTGCCCACTTTTTGAGATGCAACTGGCATTTGAATTTGTGGGTATGTATCAAGGCCCCTGGCCCTTCACTTCACCCACAACAAAGCCTGCTGGCTGTTCAACTGTATAGAGAGGCTGTAATTAATTTCATGGGAAATGCAGCCTGTGAAAATAAAAGTGGCCCCTAACAACTCACTCTGCAAATTGGAGAATTAGCTTGCCTTTAACCTTTCAGCGATCTGTTTGTATTTTGCTTATCCATGCCTGTCACACACACACACACACACACACACACACACACACACACACACGCACACACACACACACACAACAATCTGCTTTAAGAGTCAATACTCAATAAACAGTGAGAGGAAATCACTAAGGATGGGCAAAATTTGCATCAATAAAGCCTAAAATAATCTTGTCAAACAAGATCAAGACAACATCAAGCCACCCTCCTAACACACCCACACACGTGTGCCAAAACAGTAAGATTATGTCCCATTATGATTAATCAATTAAAGTGATATCGACTGGCTATCCTGTTGCTTACTGTATCTCACATCACATGCACTCAGTATATCTTTCTGTGACTCTGCATGTTTGGTGTACACTGTTTCTGTGGAGCTGTGGGTAAAATATATATATATTAAATCTATATCAATCACACAGAAAGAGATACAGTATAGAAGTAATGAGTCAAATGAGTCACAGAGGGATTTAAAAACTCTACCAATAAAATGTAGATGATGCAAAAAGGCTGCAACAGAGTATCAGAATGTATTGGAAACATGTTAAGTAGTTTGTGCTAGAAGATTAAACAATCTTATTACTCATAAGAAAGTTTACAGTTAAATTACTGGAACTTGATGCTGTCTTCAATTGTCTGCAGATGGACTTTATTCTCTGGAATAAAATGTTATTTTGTTTTTAACATAGTGTGCCAGGTCATTTCTACGGCGCTCTTCTGTGCCAGCTATAACCACCAGGCACCACATCCATGTCCTCATTATTAAAAATAACTAGCTGGTTTTTTTTATACAAGAATAATACAGTGAGGGGGGGTCATTAAGGTAACAACTCATATTTGAAGTTAATGACATGAAACCTTGTTTATGTTCTATTAAACTGTCATCAGCCCCTTGCTTTTTCAATCATTAGGGAAATGAGACAGAGAGAAAGTACTCTGGCAGTGGAGCATTTAACTGCAGGTTTAAATAAATTTGTCATCTGAAATTAAAGGCAAACTATTATGATAATAAAAGACAGGGAATAAAAATTAACCGTCCGGGTGACGTATGCAGATGAGTTGGAAATATGCAAATTAGGAGACTGTTGCTGTTTTTTTTCCCATGGAGGTCAAATTACAGGAAATGGCTGAGGGCAGTGAGCTTTGTGCCCACCCAGGAGCCTGTCTATTACCCCCCCCACCACCTCACAAAATATCCTTGCTTAATTCAAATGCCATCCTCCCTGAGCAGCACCACCCCACCCCTTTTAAAGTACACCCCCCCTGTCGCAGGGTTTCAACTGCAATTACTTTTAGTATCACTTCTCAGTGAGAAGTCAACTTCCCTGGAGGCTTCCTATCAGAACCTATTACAGCAGGGGGCAGGCTGAAGTTAAGTGGCATGACCTGTGGGTTGGATGGAGCAGGAGGAGGGGGGATAAATGTATGGCTAACAAGAACATTTGAATAAAGGATGAGGTTTGTGACAGGGTCACACAATGTGACGGCACGGCGAATGAGGAGTCTTTAAATGAACTGAAGCCAAGTGGATTATAACATTGAATCTTTATAGTTAAAATGTTTAAAATCGTTAAAGTTTAGTGTATTTGTAATTTCTCATTTTTTTCCCCCCAACTACTGCTACAGGCCTGTTTTCTGAACATATTCTGAAAACAGGCCTCTAAAAATTAAAAGTCCTTAATTAAAAATCCTGCTTAAGTAAAACTACATGAGTATTAGCAGCAAATGTACTTAAAGGGATAGGTCAGATATTCTGAAGTAAAATCTAACTAAAGTAATAAAAACAAACTCCAAAGGTAAAGTGATTACTCCAACTATAGTGGGGTTGGATATTTCACATAGACTCAAGTTAGAAAGTATATAGTCTCTTTTTGTCTCCATCAGGGAGGCGAGCCCCCACAACATGTGAATAGATCTACGTCCCCTCAATGTGAGGAATACCTGTACCATGCACACACACACACACACACACACACATGCACACACAGAAAAATGTGAAGAAGCTGCAGCTGAGGTAAATCAGCAGAAGGAGTGAGGATCAATTGAGGCGGCTAATTCAAGAACATTCATCTGTTTGTCTATGTGAGCGTGTGTTTGTGTGTGAGAGTGACTTGAGGTGCAATCTTGTGCAATCAGCTTGCCCCGGGTCACACATATGTACTTTAGCACTTAAGTGCCAAATCAGCCACCCATCGCTCTGATTGATGAGCTGAGTGGTTGCATCTTGTAAAACCCAGGCCTCGCTGCACACCTGGGATCCTTATGCAATCTAAGGTGAGGCTGTGTCTTGTAAGAGATCCAGAGAGAGATAGAGAGGGAATAAAAATAAAATAAAATAAAAATATGGCAAACTGGTATTTGCCATATTCACAATAGTGATCTAAAGCCCTTTGAGCCATTATCTGAGGTAAAGAAATTAGATCGATGTCTGACTCTCTTGGTATGATGTACTATTTCATAGATGGTGGCTAAAGAGAAAATCAGAACACACACACACACACACACACACACACACACACGCACAAAAGTCTGATGAGTTGATCAGACAGGTTTTAAACAAACCAACAATGGAGTCACTTTATTAGGTGTACGTTGCAGAAAAAATGTGAACATGCATAACTATCATAAGTATGGTGGATCAAAATTAATCCAGAAAGTTGATGGATGATTGTTTAATAATTTTACCATTCATTTTTGTTGTCTATTCATAACATGTTTGGATATGCTGCAACATGTATAACTGACTGTCTGCCTTTCCATCTGACATTCTCAGTGATGTCACCACGATCTCAGATTATAGCAATTAATTTGGCGAGTGCAATGTTATTGCTATACTGATACAAACAATTGCAAAAACTATAAAAATGAGATCAACATTTTAAGAATTATTTAAATAATAATAAGATAAATTATTTCCTAAAGCAGCTCCAAACATTTCTGAATTGGAGTAAATGGGGCATTTTGGGGGGGACTATTTTCAGCTGGGTATTTGAATGTGGTGCTGTAATGATTATAGCAGTAGGATGGTGTACAGTATCTGTTTAGAATGAGAGTGAAGACACTTTTTCGCTCCTTTATGTCTACAGAAATACCACCCCCTTTATGTCCTTCATAGCTACATCCTTGCTTATACACTCATGTAATTGCAATAGACAATCAGATGCCATCTTTATAGGCACATGGTACAAGTGTCACAGTGTGTAAAGCTGCGATAAAGCGCGGTCGATAAGTCCTGTCAAAAAAGTTTATGACGCGCTAACGCTCCCCTCACTACCACGCAGTGTTGATTGTTCCACTGACTCAGACAGACAGAGACGCCCTGCTCTTAGCAGATGTCAAAGCTGATGCGTTTCCCTCTCCTTGATGTTGATAACAAGAGTTAATGAAGGGTGGTGGCGGCTGTGTGGTTGTTTGTTGTTTGGCGGGTGGGTGCAGGGGGTTGTCCATTGGTGTTCGGTGCATAAAACTCCAAATAATTTATTTGCAGACATGTTCAGGACGAACATTTCACTATGTTTCTATCATTTTTGCAGGGCCTGTACTGATTTAACAGCAAAACAAGAGACGACAGCTCCGCTCCACTGCCACTGCTTTTAGTTGAGAGATGAAGCCATTAGTAAATCCTGATGATAACCCTACCTTATTAACCCTTGACCTCTCCCTCACCAGGCGACGGGTTAAATTGCACCTTTATTTGGCTGCTGGAAGGGACAGGGGCACAGTTGGTAAAGTGGGTCTTACGAGTTTCAATCCAGGGGCACGGCAGAGGGCCACCCCCGTGGAGCGTTGTCCCTCCTGCCTTCAGAAGTTGGTGGAAAGGTTGCCTCTAATTAGTGCCTCTGTCGTGGTTACCTGCTGCGGCCTCATCTCTGCATCTGGCTTTGACTGCACTCAGGTTTAATCAGGGGGGGAACCTGACTGTGAGACTGTAACCGTGTTTGAGCCACACAAGAAAAGAGTAGTTTCAAAATGACTGACACTGTCATTGTATATTTTAGAGTTGGAATACTTTTTGAGCTTAAGTCCTAACTTGTTCTGCAATAGATGGTTTAAATCCTATATGCAGCGCTGACGACCAGAGCAAGAAAACAAAGTCAATGAATGAATCAGACACATCATTTTACAATGTCAGAAATTCATATACTTTATGATTTAGATTACTTTTAACATTATTTTCATCAGTTCATTTTAACTTTATTCAAAGCTGAACTCTTCTCGGTAAAATGACATCTCGGATGTTACATCCGTGGTACTACGGCAGATGCGTCCACAGCTACCATGGCATCATCACATACACAAACGAAGATAGAACAAGACTCAATTCCAGCTGCAACTTATGAGGGCAAAGCTTGATTATTTACACCTCGAAAATACGTGCATCAGTCTGACGGTGCACATTTGAAACAGCATTCCAACTGAATGTGAACAAGGACGTCTTTAATGGCAGACCACACCATAAACTTGTCTAGTCCTGTCTAGTCACAAGACTCGCTCAAATGACTTCAAGCTGTTTTTTTCCTTCACAACACTTTACCACAAACACACAGCGAGTAGTCTCAAGCGCGGCTTTATCAAACAATAACTCTGTCTTCTTGCCTGTTTGTATGCAAAAACAAATTCTTGAGAGACTATTAAAAGTACACACTGAATAATCTGCAAAGAATTCAGGGGTCATGAGTTGCATATCCCTTTGATTTATTGGCACAGGATGAGCATCACAGTGACATAACATAACAAAACCACTGCAGATTTAGGCGAGGGACATGAAAGAGGCAGAACATACTCTATTAGAGTGGAGGAAATTAATAACATGGCTAAAAATGGGAGCATTTAAACACAAGACAGTAAAGACAAAAAACATCGAGTATTACATTAAGTTGCCACAATCTACAAGAGGTGCAACATTTCGCTTTGAGCTGAAGGTTTTAGTTTGTAAATGTGTTTGATACACCTGCAAAAAAAAAGCAACGTAAATCTGAAAACTGTACCGCCTATGATCAATGATTTCTATCTATTCCTCCCTAATTTTTCTTTACTTGTTCCATTTATGTTCATAAAGGCTCCTCCACCACAGCCATGATGTGGCCTGATGATGGTGGTAATAGCAAAACATCCAGCCAGCAGCAGTAAGGCTTTCAGAGGCACAGATCATTGTTCACATGTCACAAAAAGATCTCTTGGCCTCTGGGTGCTCTTTTTCTCTCTGTGTGGCCTCCCTCCCTCGCTCGCTGCCTTGCTCCGTCCTCTCTCCAGTAGCCCTGTGGGAGTGTGAGGGTTGAAATGACACACAGTGGCTGACTGTCGCCCAGGGGCCTGGGTTCTGGCCTTGGCTGGCTGGATCTGTGTGGCAGCTGGTGAGCCCGCTGCCCTCTCTGTGGCCTGCAGCATAAACAGTGGTGGTAGTGGGACTGATTGGAGCCTCACTCTGATCTCTGACTCTGGGGCTGATGCTCAACTGCTCACTGCTGCCCACACGACTGGTGGTGTGGAAGTGGGACACAGAGTGGGGATGTAATCAGGATCGCACACAAAACTAAACTGTCCAGTGAAACGTCTAAGTATTATATGAAAAAGATAAACTCCTGAGGATAAAAAAAAAGCCCAAAACAAAACTACCACAGCACCGGATATGGATGGACTTTCTGCATCCAGGCAGAAGAATGGCAGTAGTGGCAGAACAATGTGGACTCAGCAGTGGTCTTTATAGGGTCATGATGTTGAACAAGCAACCACCTTTATTTGAACAAACTGTTGTGAGGAAATGCATTGACATGGCATGAAGGATGCTGTTTCTGACATAATGCACTACACTGTCAGTTAAGTAAAATATCAGTGAGGCTTCTTAAACACTGTAATATTAGTCACCCTGTGTTCAAGGCTCAAATTAACATTTATAAATAAAAAAAACACCTTTTTTCCATCAAGCTAGCAGCACTTGCTTTTCATTTCACCTCAACCTCTACAGCCTTTGATCAGAAAATAGCTACACAAATGTAGACTCCCACAAGTCCCACCAAAAATACCAACACAAAAGAAACTCAAAACACCAATGTAACTGTGACTCAAAATTGCTCCCTGGTCTTTGCATGAAGGTTAAGACAGCAAACTTCTTAAAGTGTTAAAATGATTGAGCGGTTAAGATGACGACTCCTTAAACTCGCAGCCCTTGTAAACAGCCAATGGTGGGGGCAATATTATTATTAAAAACATCAGTATTCTTCAAAAATATGAACTGAACTAGATTTTCTGAGCAAAAAAAGGTTGAGCTAAAAACACTCAATCTCTCAAATAAGTGAACGTTCAAGTAATGTTCAAGGATGTAACCGGGACAAAACGTAAGAGGCATGAATCATGATCCAAAACAGGAATAAAAGATCTAAAAGAGAAGTGACTGTGTGGAAAAATCCTCAATTTTTAAATATAGTGATGTGATATAATTTGCTCAGGTCTGATCCAAAGGACATGAGTCAGGCTGGGTCGGGTCGGGTTGGGTTTCAGTGGTGTCTGCTGGTGTAAATTCTGTTCCTAAGCACAGCTACTGGAGGGAGGTGGTGTCGGACACCAGGATAGTGCTGGATGTGGTCAAACCACCGCGTCACATTCACATACTGTTCCTTTTCCTGGATGGCCAAGTCCACCTGTGTGACAGAAAAGGAGAGTGGAAAATGATTAGCTACTGAATGTGATACTGCTAAAAAAGGTTGAAGAATACTGATTTAAATTTTCCTGAAATGTAAAATTACTCTGACAGCAAGCATTGTGCATTATAGGAAGATCACAAACTGACCAAAAGGTATTAAGTGGCCATGAAATGGACATTTTTTAACAAGTTTTTAAACAGACACAAGTATGACAAAAAGAGGCATACTAGCTGAATCAATCCGAATGTCCTTGGAAGAGAACTATTATGAGGCATGTGCTGTTTCATTATCTAATTAATAGGAATGTGGAAATCCCCCACGCAGACAATACAGCCTGGAACCATTTGAGTGTCAGTCAGGTTTAATGTTTGTGTAATGTTGTTTTCCATGAATTGAACATCAGGACAGGCTGTGGTTAAGGGTTGGGTTATCTGACCCCTTGTCCCCGAGGTTAAAAACTACACTGATTGCAAACTAAAGTGACGCTACTCTGCCTGGTGGTGGGGGCGACCTTCCATCTGCGCCACAATCACTGACATCTCTTAACACGTGATTGCTCCCTCCCTCCATCTCACAGTCTTTTTGGTTTTTTTTTTAATCATGGAAGGCACATGAAACTTACTTGTTCCTGGTCTGGGGGTAAAGACATCACTTTGTGCCACATCACTTTATTTCTCTGAAGTGAAGTGAGAACGTGTTTGTAATCCGTGTGTTTACCCGTGTGCCCTTTGGCCACATGACTGGTCTAATTGTGTCTTATGCACTATGACAAATTGCTTATTAAAGCTGTGGTTTGACTGAAGTGAGTGCTGATGGAGGGAAAGGAATGGATGAAGAGATAGATGAAGGATGGGTGGATGAGACCTTTGTAAATATTGGTGAGAGAGTAAATCAGTACAATTTACTTTGAATATGCAATCCCAGGGATTTTTTAAAAGTTTAAAAATGTATCTGAACCTAACTTTAACTTCACCTGCCCCAATGTTTTATCTTAAAACCTACAACTCAAATTCAGATCATAAAAATATGTTGAAATTTCTTTTCACTGCATTGTGTCACTTGAAACTCAGCAGACTTGTCAGTGACACATTACAGTTTTAGTTAAATGAGAGAAAAGGTTACTTACTATCATTGGATGAATTCCATTGTACATGAACAGATCAGCTAAGGTGAACTGATTGCCAGCCAGGTACACCTTGTCTTGCAGGTAGAGGTTGAGGTCCTGTAAGAGAAAACTCAAACAATTCAACCACTAATGCTAATGAGGTCATTACTTAAGATAATTTATGCATTATGTTAAGCACTTCACATGACAGATGAATATATTATACATTAGGGAAGAAAATGCCATTCATAGGAATCACTAATGAAGCATTCTTTTGTGTCAAAGAAGAATTTTACATGTATGTACAATTAATTTTTACAAAATTTCCACCGTCTAAATGGAGATTATAGGCCTAAAGGGAGGCATGACAGCAGGTTCATTAACCTATATATCTGTGGGTGCGTGAGGTACATGAGTCTGTATCCTGGCTTGCGTGTGTGTCTGTGTGCTGTGCTATGTGGATAGGAATAATATGTAACCTGAGGGTGTATGGCATCTCTTCCCATGACTGGCGACTTAGCACAGATGCTGTACAAAACAGGCTATTTGTTTGCTCTGCTACCAAATGACTACAACTCTTGCTTGCAGATCTAATGAAGCTGTCCTAAACTTGAGCAGCGTGAAGTGTATTTCTCAGTCCATGTCTGTGTGTGCAAAGTCGTGCATTGAAGTGCTGGTCCCAGGGGAAGGGACCATCTTTAGCACTTGTACATTGTGCACACAGAGCATCTTGGGGGCAAATGGAGTTATTGTGCGGCAAGAGTGGGTGATGCCAAACAAGGCATGAAGACTGCAGACGTCCTCCCCTTCACAATCAGATCCCTGCTTTTCCTAGCCTACAGCAATGGAGCTGAAGCCCAGTCGAGCATCAGAGGAGAGGCAGCGCTCCTACTACCCCCACCCAGCACACGGAGCTCCAAGCCTGGGTTCTTCTCTACCTGCCCCTGCCCCAACTCTGTGTTCGCATCATTGGCACATTTTCAATAAAATAACAGTTGCAAAGTTTGTAGCAGAATTTAGACAGTATCATAGTACTGTACAACAGAGTAAAATTCAACCTGTTTTTTCCCCTTTTGGGTAGATCACATACAGGCTAGAAAACTACAGCTGTTCTTTTCTACATTAGACAGAAACAAAACCAACTGAAAATGCTGTACACTTTTTTTGTACAATTTTAGTATGTTCACTATTCAGCATGTTCTTGTGCCTATTTCTTTTCGTAACTTTGTATAACTACTATTGCATTGTTGACTGCTGGTATCACAGTACAAAGACTATTTTCTGATTTGGTACCACAGATAGGGTACAAAGACAAGCACCTCCAGAAGATCTACTAGTGGATGTGCATGCTGCTCTAAAGACAATCTCCACAAGAACCATCACTGAGAGCAACAAGCTGATACACGATACAGCAACAGTAATCATGGAGATGCTTGGATACAAGGTGGGCTCGGGACAAAACAAACAGTACCCACCATGGAAGAGACGATTAGAGGCCAAGATAAAGGCAGCACAGAGAGAAGTTAGCTGAACTACAGAAAGAAAACATGGTAAATAATAGGGCACCCAGGAAGCACTCAAAACTGCAGAACAGCGACTAACACCTGGTTGAAGAGATACACCAAGGAGGGAGAGGCCAGGAGAATGAACAAACTGTTCTCCACTGAACCAGCCAAGGTGTACTCTCAGTGGCAGGGAAAGAAAGGCATCACATCACACAAAATAACCCAATGGTTAGTGGACCTAAGAGCTGACGACAGCATCCTCCCAGAACAAGAACCAGTAACCATCTCAATGGCAGACATCCAAGAAAGAGTGTTAAAGATGAAGAGCTGGACAGCACCAGGCACCGATATGATCCATACGTACTGGCTGAAGAAGCTAACTGCACTCCATGAACGCCTAGCAGAGTAGATCTGACCCAAGAAGCCCCTGCGACAGTCCAGCACATAGTAGCAGGGTGCAAGATGCTAGCTGGATCAGCGTACATGGAGAGGCACGACCAAGTGGCTGGGATAGTATACAGGAACATCTGCAACCAGTATAGAATAGAAGAACCCAAATCCCAATGGGCTGTACCAAAGAAGGTGGCTGATAACAACAAGGCCATGGTTCTGTGGGACTTCAGCTTCCAGACTGACAAACAGATCCTGGCTGACCAACCGGACATAGTGATGGTGGAGAAAGAGCAGAAGAGGGTGGTGGTGACAGATGTGGCGATCACAGCTGACGCCAACATCAGGAAGAAGGAACATGAGAAACTTGAGAAGCATCAAGGGTTGAAAAGATTATATATATATATATATATATATATATATATATATATATATATATAGTGTGTGTGTGTGTGTGTAAAGTTCAAGATGGTACTCTCTGCTGACTGAAAACTAAGTGCATGCGCTTCATAAAACCGGTTTGGTTTAAGTGGAGTGACAGACTTTCCCCAATATTCAACTGTGGGTTCAGGGCCAAAATAATCTGGTTTGTTTAATGTCACATTACATGAGTGACAAGATATTTCCTTCAGAAAAAAGTCTCAGCTTGAAAAACTATGAATTTCCTATTTGCATCCTGGGGTGAAAAAGTTGAACTCCTCCTGCAGTTGACAGTTTATTTAGATAATTTAATGGGAGATGACTGTTGTGCTTGAAAGAAGAGTGTTAAGGACGCTGCTAAATCAGCGGGACAGGACAGGGTGCCACTGGGCACCAGTGCTGAACTGCTCAGGGCGACTTCCTTCGGTAAGTGGCACCATTAAAATATTTAAGAGGCCTGTCCAGATAACATGCTGCCACACAGCAGGACTCCTCAGCCATGCCACAACAGTGTGTCATGCTGAGAAGTGCGCACGCACACACACACACAAACACACAAACATGCAGACACTTCATGCTGACAGGACAGTGCCAAGAGGCGCCTTGCATCCAGCAGGCCAGTGACTGGCGATCCATTTCACGCTGACTGGCGTCAGGCACATTAAAGCATTTTTCTCTGTCTGTGGGGCCATGTCACTTAAGGGCCATACATCAGTATGTATTCCTGTTGCTTGTGCCTTAAAAGAAGAGTGCGTGTGTACACACACACACACACACACACAAACACAAATACAAATATTCAATGAATTGGTGAATTCTGATTAATACGTTCTGCTTAAAATTTAAATCAAATACTACTACACTACACTAAATTGAAGGTATTTTATTTATTTTTTATATTTCCTTTTTACTGTTCTTGAAACTTTATGTTAAATGACAAAAAGAACAAGTTTAAAGCGAAATCTGCATGGAAGAGAGAAGATCAGATTCACTAACTTCTACAGCACAACAGCAGGAAGAGCATGAGCAGAAATCGGCTTCTCAATCTCTACCTTCAGGATGGTTTTGACGTCTTCCTTGGTGCAGCTGTCCAGCCTGCTGACTCTGTACTCCAGCCACTGCTGCACCACAGCTCTGCTCTCTGCAGAGTCACCCAGCAGCTCTGGACGCTTGGCCTGCTTCGCCAGGTGACAGGCGACAGTCACCATCCCCACCAGAGGAGGACCATTATTATTCTGTAGCACAGGTACCTGAGAGGGGAAGGTGAGCGAGAGAGGGGAGTGAGACGTTTTAAGTAGATACCACTTAATTTTTTATTCATTTTTATACACAATTGAGGGATCACCTCATCATCTATCACTTTCTATACATAACACCTCCTTGAGCCATACCCTTCTTTTTTATTTCACGCTCTTCTCTCTGGTGTAAACCCACCTTACAGTGCAGTTACTCGGACAGTGACAGCTCCCTTCCTCCCTCCCTCCCCCCTCTGCCTCTATGAACGGACATGCGCAAAGCATGGAGCTATTTCCATTGTGCTGACTTGTGGAAATAAGACAACCGGCATCAAACGTGGCTGCCTAACGGATGAATTTGACCACTGGCTATCAACGGATAACACAAGGTATATGACACGAAAACTTCCCAGCATTATAGTATCAGCACACATGACTTAGCTCGTTAGCATAGCTAGCTACTATGAGCTAACTGCAATATCGTACTGGCTTCCATTTGTATCAAATAGCGGTTTAAAGGCCGGCACTAAACGCCACAATAATGTATGGTCTTGTCACCTTTTTATCCCCCTGTGTACTGTACTTGTTCGGCTTTTTCAGTCCTAAATATTTCTCCAGCGACGATAGCTCCCTCAACGCCATGTTCCTGACTATGAGATGGGTAGTGTAGTGTGCGTCTGATCTGATTGGGTAAACGTCTCTGCTCCCACCCACCGGAGTGTGACGGACTGAGATTTAACCAATAAAAATACAGCATTCGTGTCTTTCATTACGTTGCGTCAGTGAATGAGCATATTTATACAGTCTGTGATTAAAACCAACAGAACGAATCTGGAGTGAATTGTCACGATTTATTGCTGATCATAACCTCACTTTAAATCACTTTGGGAAATATATATATTGTTTGGATTCAGTGAATATGGCAGGAATCTCTGTTCACAGTCATGTTTAATTAAGTTTTTAAGTTTTTTGTTTTTTTTTAAGAGGAAAACCATAAAATACCATATGGAACTGACAGTGATAGATATATTTACAGCAAGGTTTAACTTAAAAAATGATGGTGAATAGTTAGTCTCAAAGGTTGTAATGAATGATTTGTGGTTAAATGGAATCAAAATGACAGTGGAAGGTCTGATGTCCTGCAGCAAAGTTTTCCCCCGCTCTTTCTGTCTGTGTCCCAGCTTTGACATTGTGTGTCTCATGCCTGTTTGGATTTGTACTGTGCCTCTACAAATTCCCCATAATGAAATGTCACCTGTCAGTCAAAACTGGGCTTATTATCTATCTATACTGTCCCGGTGTGTGCGTGACTGTGTACTTGTGTATGCATGTTTGACACCATACAGAGTGACAGCTGGGCTGGGGTGTCACACTCAAAGCTTTTGTTTCATCCTCAGTAGTCCCTTTCTGTAACAGCTCACCTGGATGACAAGGCTCGAGGTCATACGGCTGACTGCAGCAATACAAATAAAACGAATATTCTTTTTCTCTGGATTTTTATTGATTTTATTCAGACTGCAATGAAATAGACAAGTTGATAAGAATAGGGGAGACAAAGACTGGCTGTTTTCAACTGTAAATTATGAGGACTATGTTTTCTTACACAAGATGGGAAGATTTGTGCAATCAGATCAGAAGTATTCAAGTCACAGATTACTGATATAGTAAACTAGTAAGTAGCATTTTAATGTCATAGCTGGTCAAGGTGGGACCATTTTAATCATTAAAAAGTGTTGTTTTCAAAATCCTAATATGCAAAATGACTAGTAGCAAAACCTATCAAATAAATGAAGTGGACTAAAAAGTACAGTATTTAATGAGGTACATGGATAAAACAGCACAAGATGGAAATATTAAATACTAGTAAAATCTAGACATTTTTCAAGCACAGCGTTGTCCATGAGTTTATATTTAGTTACTTCCTACCACTGAATTTGGGTGTCTAGAAGCCAACTGTGCAAACAATGCAAAAAAAACAAAAAAAAAACATTAGCCAATAGGTGCATGTAATGAAATGGGAAGTTTTCTATAGTCTGGAGTCATCAACCACATTTATAAGAGGAAATCATTTTCAATTGTAACAGTATAATACAATGAGGGTCAACAGCAATATCCAATATATATTCATGGTATTTATTACCCTTGCCTGACATATGTCTTTTTTTCTGGGTCATATTTTCACTACGAGGAGGGAAATGATGAATACAATGTCTGTGTTCCACATTATGGATTTCTTCAAACTTCAAAGCATATACAAGCCTACACTGTTATGTTCATCTTGCAATTATGAGAAAGTCACAGAAAATTACAGAATAAAGGAGTGTCTACATTTTTACCCTATTGTCATCATGTCCAAAATACTCCGCGGTCTGATGGTGTTCCAGATTACGCTGAGCATCTTCAGTGGTATTACACTTCCTGCCATACTGTGTCATACTCTAACATAGCATTCCCATAGCAAGTGAATTGTGAATATCTACAATATGAGATAACTATGATTACCTGTGTCATACTGTAGTCTAACGGCAATTTAATATTGAACATCTAGGGCTTCTTGATTCTCATGGAGGCAGCAGTTTTGCTTCATGTGAACTACTTTCACTGATGTTTATTGCCTTGCACATCCACTGTATCCACATCTGTCCCTTTCACCGCATGCGCTTAATATAAAAGAACAGATGATATTTTTAAACCCAATTTGTTGAGAAAAAGCTGTCCCAGAAAACAAATTAATTATAAGAATGAGTACACAGACTATCACAAATGATTAGATGCCATGGAACAAGGTAAAGCTAATTCTCTGTATATATATTTTTTTCTTCCAACCTTCCATTTTTGCTGTTTGTTTACAGGCTCCAGCACGTCATACACTTTTACCCTTGTAGGGCTTCCATAAATGCATGCCTGCAGCAATAAAGTGTGTCTCCTTTAACTAAATGCCTTGAAGCTGCCACATCCTGTCTGTACTCAAGCGGGCTGAGGACAACGATCCCCAGTGCCCAGGACTAACGGTAGCCTGTGGGAGTTTTCTCATGCCGATTGTGATACACAATCTGGGGTCACATTAGTAAGGAAATCTACAGTGGGGGGTCACTGATAGTGCCGTGGGGCTTCCCGAGGCAGGCATAGCCATAAACACAGCCTCAGTCCTGGTAGATATATATCCCCCTCTCCCTGGTTTGTAGTCTACAATATGCTGTTACACTGATTTGTCTAGCCGGGATGCAGGGCCACTGCCCCGCCTGTCTCCTCTGTTACCTTTCATGACCTGTGAAAGCTCTCTGACTGAACGCTGTATTTTAACCACACAGATGCTTGCAGAAGGAAAGGGGGGTGATTGGTTGTGAATAGTCAACATGAACGCTGTCAGCACGGATTGGTGAAATTGCATATTGGTGCTAGGTCGGATCCCCAGCATGGAGTGATCATGAGGACAGGCGCCAGGCGGCTGGGTGACAGTTTGGGAGAAGGCTGAGAGTTGTGAGATGAAGACAGACAGATGTAAAGGGGGCTGGAGTGTTGTCTGTACCTTCAGCTGCGGTCAGGTTTTTATTTTTTAAAGTTTGTTTTTGTTCAAAAAGCCTGATTTATGGTTAACCATTTGAAGCGAAACATATGAAGATGGATTTTAGTAAACGGATAAAAGATGCAATGAAGTTATTATGCATAATTTAGGCACTGCTACAGAATACTTTTTTGCAATAGCTGTAAAATCCGAAAAAATCTTGAGGGATTTATTTGCATAACATAATGCCGAATAGAGAAAAGTCCACCGCATCATCAATAAAATCATTTTGAATGTTCTAACAGTCCGTGCTATCTTACTAAAACATAAAACACAGAAAAACAACAAATCCTCACATTGGAGAAGCTGGAATTTTTTTTGCATTTTTTGCTGGAAAAGAATTACTTAAACAATTGGACAATCAGCTCTAGTTTTAATACCTCAATCTCATCTCAATGACACATTTCTCATTCATCTCCACTTTTAAAGTGGTAGTCCATACAGTTTGTCTCTTGGCTTCGGAGCTGCTGGCTGTTGTAGTGGAGGATGATGCCAGAAACGTTACACCTCCAGGCGGGACCTTTGGGCCCTTCATGACGACAACAGTGATGGGATTATAGGAACCACCCTGCTGCTCCATGCAGAAACAGGCACCCAAAGGCTAAAAACAACAAGCTGGTCCCCCAATCCATCACACACACACACAAACACACATGCTTACACATGCAAATGAGTGTTTGTTAGAATATGTGTACACGGATTGGATGAGCCAGTGACAGGGGTGGAGTGATGACATTTTTGTGGCATTTCATGTCTTTCCCTTAACATTTGTGACACTAGATTAGCATTGGAAGGCACGCTCATGAGGGTGTGTGTGTGTGTGTGTGTGTGTGTGTGCGTGCAGAAGGAGGGTATTTGAGTTGCTGGCTGATCAGGAGAGACCCCGGAGACAAATGAACGAGTAATAAAGGCAGTTTCTCCATTTCCTCCTCCTCTGCTTACATGCCAACCCACAAGGCTTTAGGACATGCTGGGGGACACAGTACCAGCTCACAGTAACAACAAACCCTGTCCCTGCCTCCCATCCAGCAGCAGTCACTTAGGACTATTAATTACCGCTCTGAATTTCCTCCTCCTTACCCGTAGCCATCCGTGTCCCCCTCAGACAAACAACCTCGGTGGGAGGATCTTGATTATTATAGCTTCTGAAAAGTCAGATTGTCTTTTATTGAAGTTGCCCACTGGCCATGCAGGTTGCTCTTCAGCTCTCTCTCTCTCTCTCTCTCTCTCTCTCTCTCTCTCTCTCTCTTTCACTCTCTTTCTCTCAGTCTGTGTCTCTCGTCCATGATTCAGCCAAAATCTTGGAGGAAACAGTTATGCCGGTGCTCTTGCTGTGACCGGGAGGTTAATGAGGGATACTCCCATGTTGTTGGTTTGAACCCATGTAACTTACGTAAGGTTGAAACAACACACACACACACACACACACACACACACACACACTGGATGTAAGTTTTAGCCTGCCTCTGTGTGCAGCTCGGACATACTTTAGAATAATCTTGTTGTTTTGTTCTTCACCAGCAGGGAGCACTGTGGGTCTTTCAAAAACCCCACATTGGTCTCTCTTCACAGTCCAGTTGCATCTAAACCAGGGCTTTGGCTTTGTGAAAATTAACTTTTTAATCTGAAATTAGAAAGTGGCTATTAAAAGAGATGGGATCATGTTGAACTTATAGGAGTATTGAAATTAAAGTGTACTATATCTTGAAAACTAATGAAACCAATATGTTCAGTTTATCATTGAGAAGACAATGGGGCACTTTTACTTTCTCTTAAGAGCAGTTTTTATGATCATTTTAGAATACATTTTTATTATATTATTTTTAAGACTTAAATCTGTCTGTTGATACGAAAATGAACATGTTCAACACATTAACTCATTTCTAGGCTGGCTCAGTTATTCTCTATTCCACGGTATCAGATGAGGTAGAGGTTCACTTGTAGTGTTAAGTGCCTTGCAGAGGCCCATTTGTGCTTTACTTAGGGGCACATTAATGATTTTTTTGTTTTTTTGTTTTTCTTTTTTAAAATGTGAAGTTTGAAATGTTTAAAAATCACAGCCTTATGGGGTCACATTTGGGAAACCTAGGCCTAGGTCCTAATCCTCCCCTGCTCATCCGTCTTCATGTCTTTAACCCATTAGTTTGATTCACTACCTTTGGAGCGGGAAAGTGAAAGCTCAGGCCGGCACTTGTCTCTCCTATGACTGTGTCCACTATATCCCTTTTGCTTGGCACTTTATGGCCTGCTGGAGAGGGTAGAAGGGACATGTATGTGTGTGTGTGTGTGTGTGTGTGACCGTGGAAGAAGACAGAGAGTAGGGATGGGGGTGGAGAGATAGATATAGGGAGATTCAGAGGGTTATTTGTCCCTCTTCCCCTCTCTGAGAGCTAGGAATCATGGTCTGCATGACAGGTCGCCAGCCCCCGTCGGGGGTGATCTATATGAGACCCTCTTTATTGGCAATTTCAACCCAGGGACAGATGAGACTGCAGCCAGCCAGCCGGACAGCCAGACTATGATGAAAGTGCCCAGGACTCACCTGTGACTCTCGCACTGAAGGCTAGAGAAATAATGCATCAGAGGTTATATGTGGAGCTATGTGCGGTGTGTGGTGTGTAGATGTATGAGACATAAATGTGTGTGTGTGTGGTATAATAATGTATGGCTGCTGTCATGCCCAGAGGTCTCTGTTTAGTATGGAGAGAATCACTGAGCTGTGTGTTGCAGGCAGATTGCGATTGAGATGGTTTAGATACTTTACATATTGTTGGAATGTAGGGTAAATAATTCAACCCAGAGCAACAGTCAAGAATCTGTCCATGACTTATTGCTTTTGGCTTCCTTAGAGTAACATGGCTGTCGAACATGCGTATTCCATAACGGAGCACATACTGCACTGCATGTGAACCATATAAAAACTCCTTCCGTACTGTACGAGTTGAACATTGTTCTTGCCTCTGTGCTGAAAAAAAACATCGAACACATTCTAAAACCTGGATGTAACGCTGATTGTAATAAAACATTGAAGCCACCATAAGTACTAAAACATTACTTTAAGATTCTGATTGAACTGAAACATAACTCCACTCTCCCACAGACTTTTCCTAACATCCTGCACTGGGTAACACTGATATCACATTCAGCCCTCTCTCTCCCAAGTCTGTGAAACACATTTCCCGTTTTTTTCAAAGTCTTGAATCGCATAAGGCAAATCACTGGGAACTAGCATGACAACATTCAAGCTCTGAGCAGACAATATATCCCGAGGCCATTCCTCCATCCAACGCGCTGCTGAATGAAAGACAGAAGCTTGCAAAGTGACGAACACCATGAAATAGCCCTGTAATGAACAATTGCTATCATATAAGAAGGCCTGTTCACTCAGGACCAGCCATTAGACCTGACTCTCTCTGTTCACTCCTAATCGATTAATACAGTCTGTAAAGCATTGATCAGTGGTTTGCTTTCAAGTGTCGAGATGGTGAAGAGCTTTGGAAAATACAGATTTAACGGCATCCAACAAGTTTGGAAAAAAACTCTTGATTTATGGTTGTGGAAAATCAAGCCAAGAGTTTGACAATACGACAGGAGTTATTGAGCCTTATGGGTTTGTGAATGGTGAAAATTAGGGATGGCGGTGTGCATAGTACATTCACATGCACAATATAATATATAAATCCTTTTAAGGTCATGATACTTTATGCCTAATGTTCTGTTTGGGGTCCGGGAGACCTTGATCCATTTTTAATAATTTAACAAATGCATAACTTTGTTTTATCACCTTGACTTTTCCTGTTTTTATGATGATTGCTTATAAACATGAATTTGACACATTTCTTCTTCTGTATGGAGTCTCTGAGACAAGTAAGATGTGGTTTAATACAATAGACTTTACTTATACCCTATATCTGTGAATATATACAGCTGTATACACAGCACTACCCTACCCAAATCCCAAATAAGTCTGTCAGGATTTCTGTTATTGGAGCAGTTCATTCAGTTCATTGTAACAGGGAGTTAGACCTCTCTAGGGTCTAACTGATCACAAATTATACAGTAAGTCATTCTACAGGATAGCATACTGTGAGTGTATTTGTCTGTGAATGAGTTTTGGCAAACAATAGATGTCTATCCATGCATAGAGCATAAAGCAATTTGAGAAATATACATTTAAAGGAGAAATGTTTATTTTATACATACAGTAGAGGGGTAAGTGGGATGCCAAACAGTGAGTAATGCTAATGTCCATAAGACACAATGGTTTAAAATGTCTGGATTTCATCTTCATCTTTTATATATATGTATATATATGTGTGTGTGTATATATATATATATATATAACCGTATGTGTGAGTGTGAATGTGAGTGTTTAAATGCACACAGTACAAGTGAATGCATGCACGTATATATGTCAATACATATACTTCTGTGTCCTCTGTGTGTTGTGTAGTGTTTTGCTGTGGCTGTCAGCGCTCCTCAGTGTTTGTCCTTCTGTCTGTCTGTGTTTGTCGTCCCGTCCTGGCCCCCCATGTACACTCAGCCTCTAATTAACTTAATAAAGTGTAGCAATTTTGACATTTAGGGGCCTAATTTGCTCCACAGTAGCAGACCGGCTGACCGGCGTTGCAGATAACGCAGACTGACAGGATCAGAGAAAAGTCTGTTTATCTGGGGAATTAAAGGGTAAAAAGAGGCCTGGCTCGGTGATAGGTACTCCCCTGCATGGTGTGTGTGTGTATCTGTGTGTGTGTGTGTGTGTATAGGTGAAGAGAGAACTTTTGTATTTGCATGTGTGTATTGTTTGTTTGTGCATTTGTGTGTGTCTTCGTTTGTGCCTAACTGAGAGTAAGTGACAGGCTCAGTTATTACTTAAATGGCTTATGACATAGGCTGATACGGAGCGTCCACTTGTTTAAGCCAACTATCAACTTTGTCCATCTAAAATGTTGAATTTGTGACCTTTCCCTCAGGTTTCTCCAGGCTTGCTGGTGGCGCTTCACATGCGCTGTGTCCTGTCTTTGCAAATCTCCCTCTTAATAAAGATATTAGATTTACCAATAGACAGAGAAACACTCACACACACACACACACACACAGCAGCGCTCTGTTTGCAGATACAGCCAAAGACAATCTTACCATCTACCTGGGGGGACCTGTATAGAGCCAGCGCTTGCGGCTATACACATCCTCCATCAAAACATCACTGACAGAGAAGTCAAGTCGTTCTCTCTCTCTCTCTCTCTCTCTCTCTCTCCTCTCCTGCCGCCTCCGACCCGTAACCCATTTATCTTGAGATAACTTTGTCAGATTGTCAACCAAACTCTCCGGTGGGAGCCGAGCCCAAAGCCTATTACGGGGGAATCAGCACAGGCCGAGGCTGGTCACTGCTAAACAGATACTCCCTCTGAGCTCCCCCTGCCCAGACTGTGTTATTGGTGCTGCTGTTCCCACATAAGCTCCAGTCAGACAGCCGGTAATTGTGTTGCAAAAGTCCCTCAACATTTAAAACTGGATTCGTTTATTGATCACATAAACAGAGATTGGTTATCAGTGAGCAGATGTAATGCTCGCAAAAAATGTGAGTATAACTGCATTTCATTTTTGACCTTTGGTGTCTCTCACCTGGTCTTCTTGCTTACTTACTTCCCTCTGGCTGTCGGGAAAGAAATAAATTTGTTGCCTGTGTTGCTGAAATACCAAAAAAAAGTTGTAGCTGTGTTGGTGGCAGCAGCAGAATCAGAAAAAAAGGTTTGTGTTTGTGTGTGTGTGTGTGTGTGCTGTGTGTGTGTGTGTGTTTCTTTAACCCCGATGCTTTGTGACATGTCGCCCAGGCCGCTCTGTGCTATTCCCGGCCAGGAGACCTTGGGTTCATGAATAATTTGCCACCGTTAATCTTGAGCGGTCTTGATTTATTCTGGGATGCCTTTGAAGCGCCAACATGCTGAGGGCTTTCACAGGGATGGCTACCATACTAAGGAGACTAACAACAGCAATAAACGGAGCTGAAAGAGGAAGACACACAGCAGACGAACGAGGAGAATCTATTTTTCCTTCCGAAAGTTGCTCTGTTTTCAGGGATTCTAAACCAAGACAAAAATGTTATTATATCACTGACTTTGCAATGAGTCGAAGTTAGTATGATTGATTTTTCGCATCTGACTCAAATATATCAAAGTTCTATTGACTTTATCATCTCTTTACTCATACTGGTAATTCAGAACTATTGCAATATGCTGATATTCAGAGTATTTGAAAGTTATGTCAGTGATCTTTCCTACAACTAAACACAACAATGGATCAATATGGAATAGCTGGTGAACCTAACCGAAGTCTTTTACAGGAAACATTTTAGATAAATATACAGTATATATGGGGCTACAAAGAACGACGCCCACCCATGTCATCTCCCCCCATAGTCCTCTGTGTGACACCCCAGTTTAGCAGTGTAATGACCTGGCACTAACATCTTTCATTTGACTCCATCAGGGTCAATGTCAACGACTGTATTCTCAACCACTGGCCACAAATGGACACACAGAGAGAGGTGTGCAGACGTTAATAGATTAGAAATGGTTAATTATATAATATTCATTATACATTGTTCATAATTTTTTTGGTGTATTCCTTTAGCCGACATGTTCATTTTGTTCTATGTATGTTCACCTCACCTGTGTGTGTGTTTGTGTGTGTGTGTGTGTGTGTGTATGTAGATGTTATAAGCTGTTAGGGTACATAGTGTGGTCCCAGGTGCACTCCTCCTCGTTTTGGGACCAAACCCCTGAGGGCCGTGATGGGGGCCCTGTTGTTTGGGCTGAAAGGCGGAGGTGGAATCACTACACTCGTCACTCTCAATAGGATCTAGTGGTGTTTAACAAACATACCCGGAGCAAAACATGCCAACGCTGTTTGCCGAATCAAATCCAAACGCTGACGTTGTTGTGTTCATTCACGTTTTCTAAGTTTTTTTTCTTAAGAAAGACGAAGTTAAACAGTATTGCTGTGGTTTAACCTGTTAGCCTGAGACCAATGTTAAAGGAATAGTTTGGCATTTTTGAAAAAAACCAAAAAAAACCAAAAAAAAAACGTTAATTCACTATCTTGTCAGTTAGAAGAGAAGATTAATAGCGCTCTCCCGTCTGTCCTGGAAATAAGTCCTGATACATGCTACGGCTACTGTTTCTTTTCTCTCGTTCTTTCAGTCTCCTGACAAAAAAAAGTTGAAGAATATCCTACAATAAACTCAAGTAAGTGCTTTGATCGTAGTTGACCTCAGACGAGAGAAAGTGAAAAACACAGAGCTATACTGTACATTGTCTATGGTACACTAATGATGCTGAATAAGGGCTGTGTGATTGTTTTTATGGAGCCATGGGAGGTTTTAGATTGAAAACATGGCTTTAAAACACAAACATGTGGATTTAGGCTTTCTCCCTGTGTTAATTTCCTATCTGCATTATTCACTTATAGACAGACGGGTAGCTGAGATGTGTATCGCTCCGGATATAAATTGACTTCCTGGAAACATTTAACCAGGAAGTCCTGTTTATTAGTCATGTCACTCAACTTTTTTACAGATAGTACAGATAGCTCGCTGCCATTTGTTCAGGAACCGCGTTTGGATATTAAACATTTCACTGTCCATGATGCATTTTAGTGCATTTAAAAATTATTTTAGAATTCTGTGTTATTCAGCTAAGTCGAAAAGAGGTACACAAATACGGCAAAACGAAAACGACCGCTCTGTTTTTTTAAAAAATGCAATTGTAGATGCATATCTATAACGTTAAAGATTATAGTTCAAATGATCATAACCATCTGTCTTTCCTCGGTCAGGCTCATACTCTTCTAAACTACCTGCTTGTGCATCGAATTAGCCACCAGGCTTATATTGCCTTACTTGGAAGTGACAACTGTGCATGTGCACTGTCTGTATCAAATATTATCTAGTGTTGTACCACATGTAATGGAGCAGAGAGTAACAAACAATAATAATAACCTTGATGTGATTTAGAAGCAATAAAGCAATAACAGACCAGAAAAATCCAACGTATTACCCGAAGCGACCTGTCTGAGGACTATATGTGCAGTGGCCGTGACTAAGTACACACAAATCATCTGAGGGTGAGGAAGGGGGGGGAGTGAAATGGGGATGCATTACATTGATTTCTCTTTTTGGGCTCTTTGTTGCTTTGAAGGCGAGCAGTAACAGACCAAGATGGACGGACCCATCATTACCCAGCGAGACGGAGCACCTCACCTTCCCAGTCAGCCGGCCCAGTCAAACCAGGGACAATGGCACTGCAGTGAGGGGGTGGGAGGGCGGGCTAGGACGGAGAAGTAGTCACAGTAGCAGAACGGGTAGCCTGCCTGTCATCTCTGTCTCGTCCATGCTCACCAATCTCACTAACTATACTCTCCCATAGCCCAGGCTATCTCTGTCTCTCTCTCTCTCTCTCTCTCCCTCTCTCTCTTACTGGCCGGATTTTCTACCAGTGCTGACAACCCACATATAATTAAGGGCCATGAATGCAGTGCTACCTATGAGTGGAGCTGACAGCGAGAGGGCTACCTATAGCTCCTCTCTTTCCTCTCCTCCTCCTCCCTCTCTCCCTTCCATCTACTCTGCACCGGTTGAGTAGCAGCTCAGTGGAGCAGTGGGGAGGCTGAGGGACGGTAGCAGACCCACTGGCCCTAATTGATGGTCTCATATTCCAAGGAGGGTGGGTCTGAGTGGGCGTGAGGAGGAGTGGGGGTGGCTGTTTATGAACTTTGGGGGGGTGGTTAGCTATCTAGACGCCCCCCCCCGACTTTCCTGTCACCATCACCCCACCCCCTCATACTGCACCTCCTGCGCACTTATCATGGCTTGCTTCTCCTCAAGGTTTGGCACAGTTATCACAGACTGTGATCTTTTTCTCTTTCTATCTCTCCTCCTCTCTGTTAAAATGATATAAGAGAGAGTCAGAGACCTCATGTTGCAGCATCAGTGACAATAACAGTGTAAATGTGTTGCATCTCTTTAGAAAGTACGACAATCACCAGGAAGAAAAAAAACCCGCAACCATTGAAAACTCACCTTAGGGAGAGAGAAAGGAAAAAGAATATGGAGGGAGATGAAAAGAAAGTGACAAGTGAAGGTGGAGGAATGATAAAGTGGGGAGCAAGGCTGACGTCCCTTAGCGATGTAACCCCAGGAGGTCACATTTATTGTAGACATTTGAGTATGTGTGTCAACAGTGATGACTTGATAATCGCAGGACATCTCTGAAGAGGATTTTCCCGCAACGCTCGGTCCACCAACACCCCAATGTTGTTACCGTGTCGACAAGCGAGCGAACAGGAGGAGTAGGGCTGGGGGTGGGGTAAGGGGTTCAGTCGTGAGCCGCCGAGTGATTAGAGCAATTACTCGTCAAGAATCTGTCACAGCCAATCACATCTGTCGCGTGGAGACAGGCGAGGGGGTGACCCAGACCTGCCTGCATCGGACCGACTGCAGCCCTCACTGTGTGTGTGTGTGTGTGTGTGTGTGACAGTGTTGCTAGTGATATTAGGTTATGCAGTCCTGCATGCTTTGACACTCTTAGGGCTATTATCCCTTGTTAGTGATGTCAGAAGGAGGAGTGGTGTTGCTATGGATTGCGAGTGATTGGGTGATCGGGGATGGAGGCATGGTGTGTCGGCATGTTTGTGTGCCCAAAAGACATTTGTTTATAATAATACTAACCTACTACTACTACTACTACTACTACTACTAACTACTTACTAATATACCATAATGTATCACAAAACATTATGCAGTGTTAATGTGTGTGTGTGTGCATGTGTATGCATTCTGGTACCAATCTTTGCAGTATTATTCCTTAAATTACTTCTGTTGCCACACTCTCATTCTCTGCTCTCTGTCATCACACGTTTACCTCTCCCGACTTCTCTCCTCCTTTTGCTCAAGCTACAACCAAATATTCGTCTCCTGATCTTCCCATTTTCAGCACAGTACACTCACACTGATACTATTGTTTTACCAGGAAGCCAAATTCAGCCTGGGAAATTGGAAAAGAGACACTTCACCCTTGTAAGCCTCTTTGTCAAAAAAAGCTTCCTTGCACACAAGTCTGCTGGTGGGTGACTGAGCAGTATCTAATTACTCTTTACACATTAAACAGTATTTTGCAGCAGTACTTTTATTGACATCACACAGCAAAATGTCTATGACTGAATGATTTTCAGGATGATAAAAACAACCCACGTTGCTTTCAAGTTTGCAAAAAATGCTCATTAAAACCACTAGCCGTCAAAAATAACTTAAAACTTAATGTTGTAAGAAAAGACTGGAGATCAACTGATATCACACTTAAGTAATTTAGGTCTGTATATTTGGTCACAAATTTGCACTATTTAGATTCACTATATACCCCAATCTTCTTGTTCTCTTGCCCTTTCTCCCTTTTTCCGTTTGTCTCTCTTTCTCCTTCACTCTATCGTTCCTTCCTCTCCTGTCTGTTTGACTCTGCTAAATTCAGAGCTGTGACACAAAACGAAGGCTTTTGGCAGCACAGCACTATTATGGAGGACTGACTGGCCCTGTAGATCCCCTGCTGCGAGAACCCTGGCTGCGCGGCTCGGAGATCACTTCAGTTGACCTGCGTTGTTGCTGAGCCTCCTCCTTGTGTGTCGTTGTGCCTCTGTGTCTCTCAGTCCTGCCTGACCTTCTCTGCTGCAAGTGCTACAAGTGTACAAACATGTTGTTCATTATTTCGGCGTTGGGTTAGAAAGTGTCAGTGTTCGGGTCCATCCGATTCCACTTTTCTAGCTATTTATTTCTTCTTACATCTATCTAGATACCTCAAAGCATATAAGCTGCAGAATCAAACAAGTTCAAGTACTTGAAATTATTCCAGATTATGTGTGTGGCAGGTATTTATAGAACTGATTTTATTGATAAGTAGGCATTGCACATTTGTTTTCGTGTACATTTCCAGTTCCTGTACGCTACGCATCCCCGTAAGCAGCTACAAATGTGTAATGTGTATGTGCCTAGCTTTCTGACCTTCTCCTTTATGCTGTGTATACTCCCGCACCGACATGCTCGCACTGTGGCGCCTTTTTAGTGATTGTAAATTCATGGGCGTTACAATCTGACTATGAGCTTACATGCACAATGCGGGTGTCAAGCTTTCTGATACGCAAGCATGAATAATTTCAGGTTATATATATATATATCACGCCCTATGTTTTTTTGCAAATAGGAGTGATTATGAGTGATTATCCTCAAAAAGCCCTGTATGTAGCACGCGTATGTCACATCTGCGTGATTACATATGTGCATAAATACAAGGATTACATGTGTGCAGGAGTAGGCCTCTGCAGTTTTAAGTGTATGGGCATGCTGCCATTCTGTTCAACTCTGAACTTTCCCTTTGTTTTTATGATCAAGGCAAGAGAGAATAGAACATGCCAATATTTGCTCGACGTATTCAGTTACATATTTATTTTTGGTATGTTGTTTTATATGGACGCTGCTTTTTTAATTAATGCTCTAAACGTAGTAATTTGTTCTCCCGCAGATCTGTCTGTTTGTTAAGTGGGCTAATCTTCCTTAGCCCTTTTTAGAGAAGCGACCACTAAGAATAGCAAACAGTGACAATCTGCCAGAAACTGTGACTGGCTGGGGCTGGGAATATATGCTGCAGGCGTTTTCCAGCCTTATCTGAAAACCTTACATCATCTATTATTCTCCTGCTCATATTGATATGTAATTTTTTTTCTTTTATCCATGTACAAATTCAAGGCGACAGACGCAGAAGAGCAAAGAAGAACAAAAGAACTCAATTTATAATTTTCTCTCCATCCCTCCTTTATACCAAACACACACACACACACACACACATTTCTGCAAGTTTTATTTTTATATTATAGTTCTCTATCTTTGCTATGATTGTTTTTGAAGTTGAAGTCAGATATATTGTTTGTGATGTCTCCATGCAGTCCAGCTGTCACCAGCCCCCAATGTCTACATTCTAGATATTATTTCTGGCTGTCCCTACTCCATCTAGGGGCACAATGGAGCCTCTTTCATTTTCTGTGTCATAATGCGATAGCACAAATTTCCCTGCGAGGCATCACACTATTGGAAAAGCGAATAACATATGTTGTGTCTCAAACTCACCCTTCTTCCCCTTATCCCACTGGTGCAGATGACCAGTGAGTCTGCTAGTGCCAAGGGCTGAGGGAGGAAGAGGGGAATGCAGGAGGAAGAAGAAGAGAGTGTTCCGGTAACATGTCACATAGACTCATCATTCATCTCCGCAGTGAGGAGCAAAATGATATGAATCCTCCCTATCAAAAGCCAGAAGAGAAGCCATAATGCATCAAATTCAGAGTACCACCACCACCAAACATGGCTCTGTAATATATTGCCTGTATGTTTTATTGATATTGGAGGAGAATAGTCTTTGCACTGCCTTGAGGAACCTTCACAAAGCAGATTATCTTTTCCTTGGCATGTACTCTAACTTGGTGCTGCTTTCCAGGAGGGTATGTGTGCGTTTGTATCTGTGTGGTGTTTTCTTTTTTTTTAATATATATATATATTGTATCATGTTTCACTAGATGGCTTGGCCTTGCTAATCTTTCACTCAACACCACGCTTGCAGGGCATGCTGGCAGCTTTGTTCTGGAAAAAAAAAACCCAAAACAAAACACAGGAGGATAAATAAGCTCAAAGCTATAAGTACTATATACCGCAAGCAGCATATCCTCACTGCAGGCCCACTCTAATGCGGGCTGTGAGTAGTTTTTCCATATGCATTCGTGAAATGGATAGGGACAGCTTTGACAGCCAGGTAACTTCAGATGGTTCTCGTCTATCCCTTGATTGGAAGACGAGAGGTGGCTATTAAAGTGAGATAAAGAGAAAGTGGAGAGTGAGCTAGTGAGCAGGAAAAAAAGGAAGGGAGTTATAGGGAGTTGGTGAGAGTGAGAGCGGGTTCAGATGAGGCAAGAGAAATGATGAAAAGAGTAGCCACTCGGTCCTTTGAGACTCCTTTTCTTCCCTTGCTGCCAAATTAGCCCAATTAGTCAGAGTGGCCTCTGTTCAGGCTGCTGTCAAACCCCCGACACCATACAGCAGCGCCAGCGGTCATTCTCTCTCATTTAAGTCAGGCTTTTGACTCTCTCCTCTACCTCCTCTCCTGAGCCACCTGCACACATCTCTGCTGAATGATTACTGTAAGCGTGCGTGCGCGTGTGAGTGTGTGTGCGTGTATGTGTTTGTGTGTACGTGCGTGTGTTTGTGGAAGAAGGCTTGAAAGAGAGAGGTTCCCTTCAAATCAATCCCAACCTCACAAGCATGGTAATGCGTGTCCTTCTTATAGATGCGGCTTTCCGAAGCTGAGGTGTGAGAATTCTTTTTATTCCTTAGGTAAAATCTATCAAGCCTTTTTTTTAAGCTCACTATTTCTATAACTCTTTTTATCTTTAAACATCTGAAGAACCGAAGTTTTTACACAGTGCAAAGTAAAAAAAAAAAGAGAAAAAAGGGCATTGAGGATGAGTAAAGTCTAGGAAAAATGCCCTGAGCATGGGTGTGTATATATATGTGTCGATCTGGCAACATAATAACAAAGCCTCACCTTCCAAAAAATAAACTACTGCAATTTACAATAATTGTTTAGTCTACCATGCTATACACAAAAAAAAGTCCTGGAAAGAATAATGGACACCTTCACCCTACAGCAAGTCCCATGACATCATTCTGTCACCAAAAACTTGAAGTCCCTACAAAACAGCCACTCCTCATTCCCAAGATGAAGGAATCACTCATAACACGATAGCCACAGTCATCTTTCATTTCAAATCTGTGGAATAGGAGGAAGAACTGGTCTCTGATAATCACCTGCCCTTGGGATAACAGAGGGAAAAGAAGTGGGAGAGAGAGATAGAAGCCGATATAGAGATGGGGAAGGGGGGAGGGGGGGGCTAATTGGACGACCTTGTTGCATGAACAAACACACCTTAAGCCACGTGAATCGCGGTAGCAAGACAGCGAAGTCACCGAGCGAGCCAAAGCACATGCATTTATCTCTTCAATTTACCTCACCAGCTTTGTATTTTACCCTGGGCCCTGTCACAGGGAAGCCAAAGCCAAACACAGTTCTGACTGGCTGAGATGAAGGAGGAAGCCTGTTTACCTGTGTGTGTGTGTGTGTGTGTATGTGTGTGTGTGTGTCTAATAATTTGTCAAGGCTCGGAGGCCTTCGAATGTATGACAAATACACAGTGCCACTTAGACACTCCTACCCAGGGAGGTATAATTCGCCTAAGGATACTGTAGTGGATCTGCTTCAACATAATGCAGAGATGAAGGATTTAGAGCTCAATATGGGCTTTAAGTGTACAACGCTGATCTTCATATGTATCTACAATGAAAGATATTGAACTTTACACATGCCATATTTGTTTTCCTCTTGATATGCTGTAGCTATATGTAGTACTGTGTAAGTGTTTTAAACACATTAGAAAGTCCTAAATGTATTCTGCAGCATGCAGCAATGACCTGAAACTTACAGCCAGAGTTATAAAGAACTAGCTTCAGCCATGAGAAGAACGAGGACTCCTGTAACAGGTGGTTTGGCCCCAGAGAGCCTTGATCTTAACATCACGGAGTCAGTCTGGGATCACATGAAGAGACAGAAGCAGCTGAAACAGCCTGAATCCACAGAAGAACTGTGGTAAGTTCTCCAAGATCCAAGAGAAGAACTGATGCTGTTTTAAAGGCAAGTGTGCTCACACCACATTTTTATTTTATTTGGGTTTCTTCTGTTTACTGAACTTATATTGAAGTTAACTGATAAAGAAAAAAAAACTATTCATGACATTACTTTTGAAAATTACCTGACTTAAACGTCTGCATGGTACCGTACACGCATTGGATTAGGATAAATAATTAGTTTTTTTATTTTGTTTGTTTTGTTTGTTTGTCTTTATATATATATATATATATATATATATATATATATGTATATATATATATATATATTCATACCACGATGAACCACTGTGATTTTCATTGATGGTAAAGGGTTTCATGCATTTTAGATGTTATGCTTTTGAACATTTTGAACATTATTATTATTATACATCTACTGTACATGCAGTAACACAATTTTCTTATCTTTTCATGACTGTAATCACTTTTCATTAAGTTCGCTAACATGGTCTGTCAAAATCTTGTCTAAACAAGGCACGACTGTTTAAGGCTGATGGTTATCCTGCTCGACTTATGTCAAAACCTACAAAAATGATCTGAAAAGATTGATGAGAATGATTACAAGACGCTACCTTCTTTGTCAAAATCAAAAGCAAAGAAAAAAAATTATGGGCTGTGCCTGCATCATATGAGAGACATACAGATATGTGATTTATCTCATTCAGATGCGTGATGTGAGAGGGTGATGAGAGGATTGGGGGAAAAGCCTATAATATTCCCCCAATCCTTCTAATGCCAATACTTCATACAGTGCACACACACACGCACACACACACACACACACACATGCGTGAAAATGCATGCTGTTGCAAACAACATGACCCCAAAACCCCTTTCTACATAACACTTCACTCAAGTGACCTAATTGTTTGAGTGAAGTCTTCATTCCCTGTCTCCTCCTCCTCCTCCTCCTCCTCCACTTCCTTTCCTTCTTTTGAACCCCATCTCTTTTCTCCTTCTATTACTCCTAATTCCTCTTCCCTCTTCCTCTCCTTCTATAAATGCTCCTTTGCTCTATCCCCAGCCTAACCCCTCCTCCCCCCCTTTCCCATTCTCCCATTCTAGCCTCCTACCTCTCTTCTGTCGTCACCCTGTCGGTTTTGCAGAGTTCATTTCCTACAGCCCGCTGCAGCTACAGAAAGTAACAGGAAGACTCAGCAAGGCAAATTTGTGTGTGTGTGTGTGTGTTTGTGTGTGTGAAAAAACCTGACTACCCTTGTTTTATTTTGTTTTTTTTAATCTTTATTTCCCTCTTGCACAGTCATCCAAGCTCATGACCTCAGAGGTCAAAGGTCATGAATCAGGCACCTGTTCTTCCATGTTAATAGATTTATCAGATGGTAGCTAATTTATAATGCATTAAAAATTAATGACTCAAACAATATCACTGTAAATTATTGAAAAGTATCACAAACATGAGGCTACAACACACAGTGAGACACAGATGCTCCGGTCTTGGATTTTAGCTACATACACGTTTTTCTTGTGTTTCCTTTCTGCACTTTCCAGTGATTGAGAATTATTTTTTTGCATTTTCAATATGCTGTGTTGCTCTAGGACAATGACACATGTTTTAGTGCTGCAGACAATGCCAGCTGCCAATTACTGCACAGCAAACAAAAAGATTAAAAACAAATACAAAAATAACAATAACAGTGTTTGACCAACAAGTTGAAAATTACAGAGAAAAATCTTTTGACACCGACGTCTTTTATTATCAAACATTGCAATAATCACGCTCCCCACATCAATCTGCTCTACTCCCATTTTGTTTTGCTAGAGGGGATTGAGCAGACCACCTCTTAGGCCCTGCTGGCCACCTCTTAACCCCAGCTCCGGCGTATGTCAGGCTGCTCCAGGACCCGCTAGGCGCTTCCAAAAGCCCACCGACTAATTAGGCCCTCCACATGGGTCTGATAAGAAGAGCTCAGCAGCGATGGAGAATCGACACAGTCCTACTGAGCGGCCAAATGAGCCGGGCACAGAGACGGATGAACAGACAGATGGCTGCTGGCTGACTGGTGGGAAGAGGCCATGCAGGGCTGTAAAGGAGACCCAGGGGCCACGAGAACCGGGTAAAAGGGGTCGAGGCAACCGAGGTCTGGTGCCATCCAAATAAGAAGAATGCGTGAGATTGAGATGCAAATAAGAAGGAAGTTATAGAAAGATGGATGGAGACATAGATGGAGCAACATGACATCATCGTGGGATGTTTCAGGGAGTAAATGTTGGCATGGAAACTGGTGGTCATGGGGTCTTCTCATTAACCCTTTGTTTACCCTTCACATGATACTGTTTACTAGTTTTACCTGAGGCATCTCTGAGTGCAGAGACCTCAGACTTTGGAGGCGTTTTAGTCCATGTTACATCTTGACATGGGTAATTACAATTATTCACTGGAGGATTGCAGTATATTGTCAAAATCTAATGATGTATGGCTTTAAAAGGTAAACAGAAATCTGCAATATCTGTATCGAATGCATTTCAAATAATAATATAACTGTACTTCTTCTTCAGTCATGTCTTGATATGATTGTTATATCTCAGCAGTCTGAAATTGTTTTTTCCTACATGTATGTTTCTTTGTCCTAGACTAGAGGACAGGATTTGTTGTTGTTTTTTTGTTTGTGTCAGCAGATCCCCTGCAAACTGTGGAGATCTCTGTGACAGAAAGATTCAAACCCGTTCCTCAGTGTAGAGTTCTTTGTCTGTCAAACAGCCTGCAGATAGAAGCAGAAAGGACATTAGCCTAAGCATCAGTCTGTGTGTGTGTGTGTGTGTGTGTGTGTGTGTGTGTGTAACAGCTCACGTCCACCCTGGTGACATACTAGCAGCTAGCCCCTTGGTCGTACTTTGACATACCTTCAACCCCGATTGTGAATGAATCATGAAGAGCACAGCGGTGTCTACGCTCATGTGTGTAAGTGCTTATGTGTTATTATATTTGTCAGAGGGGTGATGTTCAGCACTTTAAGGTAGGTAAAAGTCTCAACAGTTTTGCGACCTCAACTTTAAGAAGACAAGACAAGTCCACCCTGATGACGTGACATCGGTAGCACTGAGGCACACATTCAACATCAGTGACTGAAGCCAAAAAAAGGAGGTATATGTGGATGTCATGATTGTAAAAGTTCAACCAAAGTAAAAATGCACTGGAGAAAATGCAGACTGGTATCTGGGACAAATTTATCTATGAATTCAAAATTCAAAAAAATATTATTAAAGTTTGTTTTTGCTAGGAGATGCTTAGTGTGTGAATGAGGGGACAACTATTGATTTCCATGCACTTTTTGCATGAAATAAAAAAAAAAAAAAATCTACAAGTTTTCTCGAAACAGCAGATCTTTGCAGCAGAAAGTTACAGATTTCACATTTACCGTGTCGTATTCTGCCCAGATCGCTCTTTATTTACTGAGCTTTTCAGTGTTTGACTGCTGAGCCATGTGGCAATATGTGTTTCTGAGATGCACTTAAACCTCTCCATTAGAGGTTCTCAGTGTTACACCCACCCAGACAACCCACAGTTCACATTTTCAGAAATAGAATGGGCTCAGTCTCTCTCAAATTTGACTCGCAGAGCAGATGTACATGCCCTTTTGTTGGACGCTTTTATCCGCAGTCCCTTCAACACTGAGCATGGGTGGGCCCGAAGGGAATCAAACCAACTCTCATTTTCTCTCTCTGTCTCCTTTTCTCTCTTTTTTTTCTCAATCTGAGGGGAGTGATTGAAGATCTGTATCAGCGTTGTGAATAATCAAAGTTCACCAACTCAGCAGTCTGTATCAACATACTGCTCTTGGGGAATCTTTTCAGGTGCTGTACTTTGATAAGTGTGTTGTACTTATAAAACAGCGCTGTGACATGTAATGCTTAATTTTAAATAGACAGCGAAACTAAGAACTGTATGTCTGAACTTAAAGGCTAACATCAGTATGCCAACATGATCACAATGATAACACGTTTCCTTCAACATCCACAGTCTAAATGTAGATAATTGTGCATTTGTTGTGTGTTGGGTGTGTGTGGTCCGTATGTGCGTTCGCATGTGCTCTGCTCCACCCCTCCCAGGAGGCCTGCTGATGTGGGCAGTTTAAATTGGAGCTGTTGAAAGGCCCTTGGCACAGATGTCACCAAGCCTGAGTCTTTTCCAGGCTTATCAGATCATGTTCCACTTTTGGGACGCTTGTTTTTCGTCTCACTACCTTCCCACTCTTTCCCATCCAACAGGCTCTACCTGTCTCAGCCCCGAATCAGCTGCCAGGTATCCATCTCACAATCATTTTAAGTCCGGCCAGCATTCATCCGCTAGCTGGCCTGATGTCTCTTGCAATTTGTGTCTCTGAAAGGCTTTTTTTTTTGGAGAAAAGGACCTGATGCCAGCTATTCTTTCATATTAGGGATAAAGGATGTCTCTGGTTCCGGCTAATTACCAGCCTCTGAATATAAAGGTTCTTTGTGGCCACCTGAGTGTACAAGTTGACTTTTAATTCCCCAAAATACACTGTAATGGATCCTGCCTAAACATTTGATTCTAAGAAAGCAGATTTTTTACCAAAACCACATGCTGATGTGTTGAAAAGTCAAGACAAAAGTGAAGTGAAAAATTTAAAAGGTGACAGTCATATAGCTTGAAGATATTAGGATTTATTCATAACAAATAAGCCTTTCAATTTATCTGCTTTTTACAGACTTCATGGTTACAAACTGTTAGAAGTTTGACCTGTGGCATACTGCTGAATAGAAACATAAATTGAAACCTAGTCCATTTCTGACAATGGGTAAGTGCCGCACATTTCATATAAATAAATACATACAAACTCCAGTTTAAGTGCCCATAAAGATGTAAAAATGCAAAAAAAAAAAAAACAACATTGCACATTAAGTACACAGTTGTTTGGAATTTTATTCTTGCCGCATATGAAAAATGAGGCCCGTGCATGAATTTACAATTCAGATGGGTTTCCTTAGGGATGCCCATTTAAGATGCATTGGTATAATATATTTGTTGTCTTTACCGCTCACCACTGCCATTGAACATCATTAGGTAATGCGCACTCACTGGTGGAAGCAGCGCTCGTGTTTATCATCATTTACTTGGCAAGGAGTCGTTAGCCGGGGCCTTGGGTCGACTCTGTTGTGAACCGGGCGTAGTGTATTACCACCACCACTGAGTTTCACCCTGCTCCGTGTCTCCTATGATCATCTATCATATCAGTTTTACATACTAAAGACCGAGGAAGAAAGAATACTATTAGCAGCATATTTAGAGAGGGGGGGATGCGTGTTTGGGTGCCGGACAAAATGTCTGTATGCATGTTGTGTTTTGGATGATGGCTGTGTGTGTTTGTGTGCCTGTGTGTGTGTGCATAGACATCTGCCTGATAAATATGAATATTTTTGTGTGTGTGTGTGCATAGACATCTGCCTGATAAATATGAATATTTTAAGCTCATTTATATGTCTGTTGGAAAGTGGTAGACTGATAAATAAACAAAGAAAGTCTGGATGGCCGTGTTGGTTCAGGGAGTGAGAAGTCCACACACTGAGTGGATCCTTTCCGCCTGCTGTGAAGGATTATCAGAGTTATTTTCCAGGGTCTTGAGAAGAGGTTTACATGGAACTCAACAGTCCCTGTTTTAACTCCATTATACGTCTCCCTGTGGGGTGCAAAGAAAAGCAATCAATCATGTTTTTGGGGGGGAAAGAGGAAGATGAGCAATGGCCATAACAGTATCGTTGAATATTGTTCCTGTTGTCAGCTTTTCTTACCTGGAGGTTTTATTTCTAGTCCTAGAAATAGACTTCTATCATTTTCTTACTTTATAATATAAATGCTTCGAGACAAAGAGTAGAATTACTTACCAAACACATCATTTCTTGGTCCCAGTGTATCATATATGTCACAGTCCTGGTTTTGATGGATATATAATTTTATTGTCTTTTCATACTAGTGCACATAGAGCCATAGACAAGTACAAATACATATGGATGGATATGTATTCATGAGGGAAATAATGTTGAGAAGTATGGTTTGGTATAGAGAAACCGCTTATTTGCTTATTTTGGATTATGATTATTGAGGTTAGCAAGATACATACAAGGGAAACTCTAGAGTCTAACACTGCCCTGCAGCAAACAAGACAAAAAAAAAGACTTTTTTTTTTTTTTACCATTTTGTTTTTTCACAGTGGCAAGCTGGAAATACTTTCCGACTCTGGATAATGGGGAGACTCATTTAACATGGCACTGCGTGTTCAATAAGATTTTTCCCCCCTCTCTACCCCACTCCTTTTTTTTTTTTTTACACCACTTGTGTTGATAATTGAATTAGACGTTTAAGACTATTATGATAGTGCAATTACAGATTATTTAATTCCCCTTTTATCGGAGAGCTCTTTAATTTCCGCAACCCGCTGTCATTATGATCCAAACAGAGAGAGAGAGAGAGAATGCCATTAGTGGGGCCTGCATCCCTTAATCCATAATATTTTTTGGTAACCCCTAATTGTGTCATAAATTGCATTTTATCCCCTTTATATGTTATGTTCTCCATATTATTTGATTATAATAATTAATGTGTCTCTTCAGCTTATTTGAGAATGGAATATTACTAGGCTAGACGGGGCGTAAAACACAAAGAGGCACTTTTTTTACCCTGATATATAAGAAATAATACGAGCAAATGAATTATTACTCTAATGACACTAAATCGGAAAGGGAAAGGAATAGTTTGACATTTTGGGAAATATGCTCATTCACTTTCCTGTCCAGGAGTTAGAGCTGAGAGGATTAATACCACTCTTATGTGTGTATGTATTAGCTTAGTTTAGCAGAGAAATAATAAATGCTCCAGCACATAACCCCTTAAAAGAAATAACTGCATGTTGTTTTTACGCTTTGGTTTTTGATATATCATGCTAATTAGTGAGTTTTAGAGGGGCTGGTAAATGGATTTTGTTACCTTTAAACAGAGCTAGGCTGAGGTATCCGTTCTCTCACTTACTCAACAAAAAAGCGAAATGTATTTTCTAAAATGTCAAACTTTGGTAATAATTGAAATATAAGTTTGCAGTATCGTGTCCAGCATGTGTGCATCAGACAATCTGACTAAAGAACTTTCTTGTCTTAGCTTCACTTCAAAGTTACATACCTCTCTCTCGCCACACACGTACACTTACTTTACTTTTTTTTTTTTCTTTGTCCTCCCCCTCTTCCTTACTCTTTCCCTCTCTCTCTCTCTCTCTCTCTCCCATCCCTGACCCGCCACACAGCTTCTCCCACAGTGGGTAATGTGAATGGACTCAGTCTCCCGGGTATTGTGGCCCCCTCTCTAGCCTCGCAGGCAAATCTGCGGCAGCCGCTCAGATGGGAACAGCACACACAGAGTCTACAGCAGTCTGTAGGGGCAAAGAACAGAACGATGTGAAAGGATGATGATGGTTTTCGTCTTGGACTTGGAGGATTGTATCGCCCGCTGCATGCGGAGCACAGCAGAGCAGGGAGCAGGCTGCCTAGCCAAGGCAGAACGTTCTTGACAGTGCTTTGTTTTGAATCCACAAGGACTTGACATATGCCTCAAATCGTTTGCTCTCACCACGCTGCAGATCTATGCTCCACCATGATTGGAGACAGGGCCCTGCTGTCTACTGCTGAGGGTGTGTGTGTGTGTGTGTCTATATCATCGCACATGTGTGTGTGCTACATATATTCACTTTATTTTGTGCATTGTTTGCAGTGCGTATTTTGTGTGTGTGTGTGACAGGGAGCATAAACACCAACATCCGACAGTGCTGTTGCCTGCTGCCTATCTGTCTTTGCTCAGTTATCCTTCATGGGGCAGACTCCGCTCTCTAAAGTAAAGCACAGTAAACATCCACTTGACAAATAAAACATCCAAATCAATAACCCTTGACCTTTTTTGGCCTAACTGTTCGTTTTTAGAGCATTTGGAGTCTTTTCTCCGTGAGTCGTAAGATATAAAGAAGACAGTTCACCCCCTGAGTCGATTTACCTATTGTAGACAGAGTCTATTCCAATAATATAGCAATGCTGCAAAGATGTCTTGTATAATGATTGATTTTCAGCACATTCTCTGTGCTAGTACGAACTGTCTGAACACTCACGTTGTTGGGTAAACCGTATAAATCAGGACTTTACTACATAGTCAGTGTAGAGGAGTCAGTTATTTTCTGCAATCAAGTCAAGTCATGTGACAATTTCCCATGTATTAGGCTAAATACATATTTTGTGTATGTCACCGTTATGGATGATACAGTAGTTATTTTTTTTTTCCTGTTTCCTGTGAAGTGGGTTTATGGCAGGTTAACAAGGAGGATGCATTTGGGTCAATTTGCTAACAAGGGGTATAGCATTCCCACCCCACCTCTGATCACCTACTGATTATATGTAGGAGTGGGGTAATTGTACATTTAAGTAAAATACTGTGCACATAAAAGTGTAACAGTGTTGCAAACTGATCCCTCTCCTCTTTGCACAAATGCATGTGTGTATATGTGCAATGTGCGTACCATGTACGTGTATGTGTGTTGTTCGAGAAACCGAGAGACTTTGGATGCAGCCTGTATAAAATAGGTCAGTTCTCTGAGCTTCTGATCACCAGAGCATGGCTGCAGCATTTCATGCTACATTAGTTGGGTTTTAAGACCTAATCTGCCTCTATTCATGTTTTATGCTTAATTTCATGCAGGTGAGGACTGGCTGATACTGCTTGGGCACCAGAACTATTACCTAGTGGCAGTCGGTGGCACTGGGTGGCATGGGTGAGTGAGCCTAGTGCATATTTGATCAGTGTGATTCTGCAGAGACATCACCCTGAAATAAATCCATTTTTACAGGTTTCTTTTCTTTAATGTGTGTATGAATGTTGTTTAAGATACAGTGCATTAATTACATGTGTAAAATAGAAGGGAATGATACAGTGTTTTAATGTTAAAAAAGAAGGTTTGAAGGTTCTTAAAGTAATGACTCAAAAATGAACCTGCATGCCATGAAGCTTAAACTGTTGCTGTCACTGTATGCCAAGGTGGTGTGGTGCAGTGCTGCATAATAAATTACTTGCATTGCCTCAGAGCAAAGTGCTAATCAAGGCTGTCCCCTAACTCCAATCTAATTGTCCACATCCAGCTGATCAGGCATAGGAGGCCTTTTTTTTTTACCAAGCACTTATTGAGATCATTGATTTGAGAAATGATCCAGTAGCCTGTACTAACTCAGATATGATTGGGTGGGCATTTAATAGCATTCGGGGGATGGTCTTGTCGATGTCTGCTGCAGTGCTAATTGTAGCTAATTTACTGTGAAGCTTATCCCAGGCTACAGTTGCTGGGGGAGTATGCATAATGTTTTTTATGCTTGCTCTTTATTGATGTAGGAGAGAGCAGAGAAAAAGATGAAGAGCATCTAGATTAGTGGAATTAAATCCAAAGTCAGTGTTTATAATTTTTTTTAGAAAATTGCTTTCTTTATAGCCTTATATGTAAAAAAAAAAAAAAAAGAACAAAAATGTTCAATTTTAGTAAGGTAATGTAAATGATTTGTTCTGTAATTTTAAAGAATATAGTTGAAAGCAGCTAATCAGCATTCAATCACTCACTGATCAGTATTGACTTACCCATGGATAATCACAATAACTTGCTACGATTCTTGCATAGTCAGTAATTTTTCAAATATTTCTCATATGCATATAATGCAAGGCACTGCTACACTCAATTCATCAGAGATACTCGGTCGCAGGTTTACTCGAGTATACAGCATAATGCATTCAAACGTTACACAAACATCCTGCGAATGGCCTTCTTGTTGGATACTTATTAATCTTCTCTCTGCCCATGCCATCAGCTTTAAGGCTGTCTAATGACTCGTAACGAAGGCAGTGCTCTGTTCTTAATGTGGGCCTATTGGGATCACCCCCGTACTCTCACACCAGGCTGTCCACTCATCAGTTCCAAAGGACAACCTTTCCTTCCTCTTTCAAAACATTTTAGTCATGGTACAGATATTTTTCTTTGTCTCATTCTCCTTCCATGTAATGATCCCTAATACTCTGTATAAACTGTATAAACAGTAGTAGGTGTGGATGATGGTACAACAGCCACTGGAAATAGTCAAACGCATCACTTTCTGTTTTTTTTTTCTACAACTAAAACCGACAGTCCTCATCTGCTTTCCTGACTGTGCCATTGTATCATATTCTAACTTTCTCAAACACCTATTCCTTCTCACTTCCATCCATCCATCCAAAAAAGAAAAAAAAGTCTTTATTATTGCTTCAGTGGCTCTCCAGGCGAACTCGTCACCTTTACGTTACCTCTGGGTTTGTCCCTACTCCAGGCCCCAGCTCTTTTCCAGGCCGCATTATTCCATTTAAACTTCAATCCTATTTACGGCCTATCCTTTCCCCTCGCCCGCCCGGGGCTATCAAACTATTCATCCAGTGGACTTCATGTCACCCAACCCTGTCATAAAAGCCTCTGTTGGGATATGTGTGCTGAAGACGTGTGTGTGTGTTTGCACGTGTGGTAGAGATGAAAAGTGTGTAAGTGTGTGTTTGTGGTAGAGATGTGTAAGTGTGCATGTTTTGTGTGTATGGTAGAAACAAAGGCTTTATGTGTGTGTATATTTGTGGTGTTAGAAAATGTGTGTGTGTGTGTGTGTATGTAATGCATTCATTATCTATAACTTTGCATAGATACTGAGTACTGTAACACCTGCTCATGTGTAAAATCAGACTTGATAAGTATGCTTCCTCTTCAACTTTGCAGCATTTGGCCTTTTGTGTTCCCTTCACTTTGACAGACACTAAGAATGCTAACATAAAGAAAATCTGAACATGCTTGCGTGGCAATATTTGGATACATGTCTTATAACTGCCTGTGTTGTCAGCCAGACAGTCCTTGAGAACAATAACCCATAGAACGTGGCACACTATCACCAATTATCACCCTGTTTTTAAGGCTGTCAGCTGATGTGTTTTTAGCATTGCATCAAGTATAAGGTAGACACGAGGAAACAATTGACATGTTTGACGGTAGACACCATAGAGGGATGTGACATATTGAAGGAGAGAGTGTGTGAGAAAGGGGTGAGGGCACAGAAGAGATTGACAAGGACAGAAGCAGAACATTGTCTGAACGAGAGACTAAGAGAAAACAACAGAGAGAGAGAGAGAGAGAGCTTGAACATGAGCTGTCAACTTATGGCTTAACAGATTTACCTCTTTGACTTCCTCCCGCATCCCAATTTGTGCCCTGGTGGAATCTCCCTGATCAGCAGAAAGAGGAAGTGCTCAGTTGGGGAAGAGGCAGGATAAAAGATATGCCCATCACCGTCCTCTTCTCCCCTGTTTTTGTTGTTGCTTGTTTGTTGTTTCCCTCCTCATCTTTTTACGTGGTGTCTCCCACCAATTAGTCTAGGGGGATGCTCCTAATGGGCCGCTGCAGCGATGTTTCAGGCTAGGCTCTTTGGTGTGCTGGAGTCAAGGGGTGTGGGTGATACAGTGAGACAGGCAAGGGATGAGGGATAATGTGAGATAGATTGACAAGCACAAGGAGGCATTAGGCAAATGGCATCATTAAAAAGTGCAGTTACCTGGGCCAGGCTTCATGTGGCGTCAGATGAGAGAGCAAGCGTGAGTGGGAGAAAGGGGGAAACACATCGGGGCTTTGCGCCCCAAGCTTTGCTCTGCTCTGCTAATTTTGATCTTCTTGCTCTTCTTCTCCTGTTTAATATCCTCCACCACTAGGCTTTCAGGCAACACTCATGACAGAGACCAAAGGATAGGTGCTGCTTTAGGGGCGTCCCTCTTTGATGCTACGTGTGCACGTGTGTCTGCATGTTCATGTGTGTGTGTGTGTGTGTGTGTGCGCTGTGGTGAAAAATGCAGAGCTTCTAATGAAAATAAATAAAGAGATTGAAAGATTTAAACAAACAGCTGAAGGTTTTACATAGAGATAAAGCTCTGTGGTCTCACAATGGATGTTGATTAGCAAAACCAACAACATGACTTTTGACAGTTGATTTGTAATCGTAATAGAAACTATCATTACTACTGTTATTGAGTTGTGATGTTCCTGTACATTGGCTTTAATTTGATCTGTTTATTCATGAACCTGCAGACTGATTGTCTAACAATACAATCAGAGATAACTGTGCTGGTATGTGTGCATCTGCCTGTGTGTATTTTCTGCTCATGACCTGCTTGTGTGTGTAAATTGGGATTTGTGCATGTAATTTGTGTGTGTGTGTGTGCGTGCATGTGTGTGTGTGTGTGTGTGTTGTAGGTACGTATGACCGTCCTCTGTTGGTGCTCTTTGTAAATGGCACCACAGGCAGCTGAGGAGAAAAAGGGAATGAAATCATTTGACTGCAGAGATTCCTGCTGGGGTGCCTCTGGCAGCTGGTCTCACACACACACACACGCACACACACACACACACACACACATACACACACACACTGTATTTCATGTTCACACCACTATGTTATTGAAATATTATCTCTCTAACCCAGTTTTCCACAATATTGTCGTAGTAACTGGTGTAGAAACTTCAAATCTTGTTTAAAAGGCCTACTGCGATGCAAGTGACTGCATGCCATAATTTGTTCTCTCAATTGCTGTATAACGAAAAAGGCATATTACAATATTACATCACATAAGTAGCGTAGTCCGACTTGTTGATAGATGCTTTTCAGCTGTTGATACACAGCTTAAAAGCATCATCCAGGGGTTGAACAGCATTGATTTTACATGGGTTAAAAAAAAAGGTGGATACTTAAAATATAAAAACCTTACTGTTGTAGAATTGTAATGTATTTTTCAAATATTTTGTTATTTTTTTTTAGCCAGTGTGGAAAGAATATTCAAGATGGAAATAAGCAGTGTGTAAGAAGCAGTTGTTGTAGTCATTATCATCATTGTTAATCACTTTTTATAGCCTAGCATAAGTTTGCTCATTTAAATGCACTAGGTGTTAAAAGTTATCAGTCTTGATGTGTGTGTGTCCTTGCATGTGTGAACGTGTATGTGTGTTTGTTTGCATGTGTGTGTGTGTGTGTGTGTGTGTGTGTCAGTGTCACTTTCAGAGGTCTATGCCTGCAGATGAAACCGTTTTCTCATTCCAAACACAAATTGGATTCTGGCACTGAGCGTCGTCCAGGACGGTGGGAAGAAAAAATCTTCTCCCCTCGTGATTGTCGCAAACCGACAACTTGCTTGTTTATGGGCGCAATAGACCAATGAACGAATAATGAAATAAATAAAGTCAACGCCGCGCACATGTCTCAAATCCATAAACCTATCTAATCGGCTTGGTGGAGAAATGGAAAGCAGTTGAGGCCTCACTTTCTCAGCGTTCTACCATTATGTAAATTGAAGCCAATCAAAGTGCTGCCATGGAGAAGCTTTGTAATAGAGCGTTGATTAGCTAGGCGGCTTTGAATCAGCCATAAAAAGAGTCATATAAATGGGTATATTCAGCCTGGCATAATTTAGCCCAGTGAACTTAATTTGACTCTGCAGTCACACTGTGTTATACATATGAACATTATGGTAACCATCAACGTTCGGTAGAAATGTATCTTTCATCCTTGATGTTATTAATGGATCTGATGCTAATTCAACTGTACTTGTGACTTTCACATTTAACCAAAAAAAGTCCCCCTGACATTTTTAGGTAGAATCGGTGAAATCCGAGCTCCTAAATCCTAATAAATATTACTGTACTTGGTGTACGCTGGGACCTTTTAAAATCGGTGACAGATTCTGCAAACCACATTCAATATTAACACATCACCAGCTCATCAGCCTTCTTTTTTTTATCAGACTTTTTGTTCCAACCAAACTGCCTCGTTCACAAAAAACCGGCATCCGATCTATCAGATATGTCAGTTAATCAGTTTCAACACATTTACATGAATTACCTTTACATTTTTTTTTCTGCTAGGTTGAAATGCTGTAAAGGAGGCCCGCCTTAGGCAAAGCATGCTTAACTGATTGAAACAAATCAATAATGAACAAGCAGGGAGAAATAGAGAGAGAGAGAGAGAGAGAGATAATTACAGTAATGGGAATAAATGTTATTTCTTGCTTTCACTCCTTGTACACCAAAACTCTTTACACACTCTCTTCTCTCTGCCCTTGTTTGTTTTTATCGTCCCTTTCAGAGTCAAAGATAGGTCTGGCCTGTTTGTGTGTCCTTGTGTGTCCCTCTGTCTCTGCCAAAGACATGTCCATGATTAGAAATAGGTGAGTGAGCACTTCCTCTAGTAGTGTCCCCTCTGACTTGCTGTTGTCCTATTTAGTGTTGTTAGCCAACAGTATAACTCTGGCGTTTCCCCTTGGTGACGGTAAACTGCTGTTTCTGCCGACCTTGTTGCATACTGAGCCAGGTTGCAGTTTATAGTTTGGTCTTCTGAGGATGTGCCCTTCTGTGTGTGTGTGTGTGTGTGTGTGTGTGTGTACAGAAGGCATTGAGGTTAATGTATGTTTGTGCATGTGAGCATACAAAGCCATGACACAGTAAAGATAAACCAAAACATGGAAAAGCTGACAGTGATTCAGCAATACATCATACCCATGGTGTTAAGCTGTAAAAAACACCAATCATGTGAACGGACATTGTTTGTGATTTTTTTTTGCCCAACACCATACATTATAGCTCATTTGCCCAAACCGTGATCTTTCCCTCACCTTAACCATGATTTAGTTGTCATACGCAGATACTGTAGAAAGACAGAATTTGAAAAACATTGGCACTGGCCATAAAATATAAAAAATATCACAAATATAGAGCCGCATTTAAATTCATTTGTGCTGATGAAAGCAGTTAGAAAACCCAATTTGAAAAGTTCATACTGTGCAATACGTATTTCCATCAATAGTGGCACAGTTACATAAAATAAGCCACAAACCTTACCGTGTCAGTTTACTATTACTAACGAGAGCTGTCGTTTTGTAAATTTGGTGAACTGATCCTTTAATAAATAATGCAAAAGGTAATTGAAAACAACATGATTTATTTTTTATTTTTTCCCAGAACCACTGAAAAATTACAATCTTTATTCTGCACATTGCAATCATGGGTATAATCCATTACTCCTTATCTGAGGCTGCCAGGTACAGGAGGTAGGGCAGTGACAGGGCGTATTTATTTTAGCGAGTCCTTGCCTCTCTTCACCTCACATCTGGAGAGCTTTGTCTCATCGCCTATATAAAGCCACTTTGTATGGACTGTGCATATCTGCAGGTGGCACACCTTGCTGTACACATATCATTTGGTCTAGTGGCAACAAGCCCCAGAAGACCCAGAAGAAGAAATCACACAGGCATACACCCACACACACCCACACACACGCACAAACACACGCACACGGATACATATTCGCCTCCTGAGGTCCCCTCTCCTCTCTTTCATCTTTTATTCAAAAGTGCTGAGCAGGAATAAAGAAGAATTGGTACAATCCAGTCAGAGGGACCAGAGGGAGGGGAGGGTGGTATGTGTGTATCTATGGGTGGTGGTGCTGGTTGGTGCTGAAGAAACATTTGCGTACTCATCTTTTCTTCTCTCCTGTCCGCCTGCTGTTGGTAGGGGGGGCTCTCTAATCATGTTTTTAGTAGTGTTTACTAATGTTTCATTCATTAAGCGTCAGCAGCCACAGGAGAGACATCATCCATCCGCCAAAGTGGAGGTTATTATCGCCTTAAATCATCTCACAGTGTACCTGTTTGGTTGGCTGTCACAGGCCGAGGGAGGCCAGCCTGTTAGCCTCCGGGGATAGAGAGGTTGTCACTCCCCTCTCTCTGTTTCTCCCTCTCCTCAATTCTTATTCTTCCATGTTTATATTCTGCTCTCCTCTCTTGTTGCTCTCTTTCTTTCTTTCTTTCTTTCTTTCTTGTAAGCTTGTAAAAATATAATTTTCAGCAAAATATGCCATCACAAACGAGGACAATACTGTTTAACTACATATAATTGATTTGAAGATTTTTCTTTGGTCATGTGGCTGTCTAAGCATCAGGGCTGACAATTGTCCTTGCAGCGCCAGTATGCTTTGTCTCTGAATCTGCCCTCTAGCACAGACACACACACACGCATTCACCCCTTTCTCTCCATCTCTATTTTGTTCTCCCGTCCTCCCTCTCTTTCTTTGCACTATTCATCTTGGCCTCCCTCTGCCTCTCCCTCTTTCTCTCCCTGCAATCCTTCACTTTTCGCTGCTCAGCACAGCAATTATCGCCCCACCTCACTTTGCGGTGACCTCTGAGATGATTAAGTGAGATTACCTGTACAGTACTCGTGGCGAGAAGCATGCTGTGAGACAGTTTGTCTATGCGTGTGTGTGTGTGTGTGTCTGTGTGTGCGCGCAGGATACAGTAGCTACAGTCGTCTTTTGCCACAGGGCAGGTGAGCCCCTACAGTGTCTGTATGGCTGGCTGCTTACAGTATGTAACTGTGATTTGTGTCCTGCCATGGAATACAAATGCAGTGCTTATCATCTCAGGTCTAAATGAACAGATTGGAATGAAAGAGAAAATAGAATATTCTCTTTCTGCCCACCAAATTCTTGGTGCTCATCACATAACGCAGTCTGAATGCACTGATGCACATTAAAACATTGAATTTTACACACTACAAGAGATTTATACATTTTGAACTAACTTCATATCAGACCAAACAAAGCCGTTCCACAGACCCCAATTTAAGAGCCCATGCCTGTACTCGAGCGGTTGTTGGTTCCCCCCGCTTTCATTACAATATGCGTCTCATTAGGTGTCCGTTTCTGCAGCACCACCTCCGGGTGGAACTTACACTAATGAGGACACTACATCTAACGAACATCCTCCTCCCTCTGTCTTTAATTACAGCGCTGTGCCTCTCTCCGAGCCAACACAGCACCCAGAGTTGCAGCAAAAAACCCCACTGAAATGCAGAGGGCAGAGAAACAGAAGACGCATGTCCCCGTCCGCTGTGCTGTGGCGCCATGTTTGGAGGGTGTAGCAGCGAGATTGTGTGTGTGTGTGTGTGTGTGTGTGTCTTTGTGTAGGGAAGTGGGTGTTTGTTCATTACACGGTGAGTTGTGCTATTATTTGATATTAGTTGAAACAAGCTGTAGGCCCCTGGGTAGATTGGTGATTAAACATGCAGTTACAAGTCCATGTGTGACGAGCGTTGCGTCAGTGGAAAACGGCTTAACAAGGAATATAATGACTGATGCACATATTTATTTACATGCTGATGTAAGTGCTATAGAAGCGCCTGTTGTCCTGTGACGTCTTCTTTAAAGTCGGAAACATTTGCTGTTCAAATTCTGTCTGCAAATGGCCCTCAGAAAGTGCAAAACATGGCGTGATAACAATTTGTGACGTGAATTTTATGATCTTGAATAAGATGCATAACGGGATAGCTTCAGACAGAACCTCATCATCCAGAGCTCCTGCTTCATGTTTAATTTGAGAGTGAACACACTGTAAAACTAAATCTAAACTGGCACTTGTATGACAGTTGAAGGGGGACTCCGATCATTATACCACAATGGCTAATAATACCTTCAGCAGAGGCACGGCGGCTCTGTCGCTTTGTTTTATTAAAACCAAAGTACCATTGTGTAACACTCGCCTGTTACACAATGTTACATGCACATTTACCAGCGGTGCACTTTATTGTGACTGTGATGTGAGAATTCTTTTCAAATTCACGCCTTGTGATTCAATGAATCATTGAACTGTTTGTAGCTGTTAAGCCCTTGAAAGAATGAATTGCAGCTAATCCTCAGTAATAGGCATTAATTATGAACGGGGGGCATGTTGTCCGATAGCGGCATTATTTCTGGCCAAAATAAGACGGTCTAATTGGTCATTTTGAACATCTGAAGACCTCCCAGTGCCATTCTACACGGCTACACATGCTTTCGGGCCTATATTTCCCATGAGCACCCAGGGCTATTGTGTGCAGACTCAAAACAATTTCTCAAAGATTGACCCATGGTCGTGGCTGTTGGCTTCTCCTCTCTCTCTCAGTCTTAGTGAATTTTGCGAGGCCACTAATTAGAGCAAAGAGAAGATCCAAGTATGTCTGAAACTTTTGGACCCATTTTTCCTCTTCGTCCTCTCTGGGGATGTTCTCTCATGCCTGAATTAAGCTGGGCCAAGTTCAGCCGTGTACAGTTAAATCCTTCCCGTGTCTTCATATCCTCCCTTACCCCAGTTTATTCATTTGGTTTGTAGGCAAAAAAAAACAGCCTAGGTTATTAAAGCATCCTCTTTTTACTCCTTCTATCCTTCCATCCTTGACTTCACTCCTCTCTCTATCTGCCTTCATCCCTCTTCCTCCCTGTGTCTCTCCTACCAAGGGTGCCCACAGCTTATAATAAAAGGCATAGGATTTTAAATTAGAAATTAATTTGGATAATTTGTCTCCAACAAGCACCCTCCTCCTGCCGTTCCTGCCAGAAATATGTTAATATATCATATTAAGTAATTTCTGGGCCCAGATACACATCTCTTATGGAGAGAGAGAGAAAGTGTGTGTGTGTGAATGTGTGTGAGTGTGTATAATAGAGAGAGAGAGAGAGAGAGAGTACTCATCAAGGTTGGATCTCTAATTAGTTAGGTTGACTCTCTGGGCATGCTCAGTGGAGACCCTGCTAGCACCCTACTAGCACCTTAGCACTGCCGCCACTTAGAGCACCTTGGAACCAGAAATGACAAGCTTAATATAGGAGAGGTAGAAGGGGAGGGGGAGGTAAGGACCCTACAGAGAGATAGAGGGGGGCGGGGGAGAAAGCATAACGAGAGGAGGCAAAATCAGTCGGGGGGGATTGTCGAGCAGCCGAAAACATTTTAGTGACACATCTTTGCGTCAGTAAGTTACCTTTCTGTGTCACACAGAAAGTGACTTTGGTGTTTTGCCTCCTCTTTTGTGTACACACCAACCACCTGGCTGGGGTGCGGTTGGGTGACACCAGAAAGACGCAGGTTTCAAACTAATACCAAATAATACCAGAGCCAGAATCACCGATACTGTTAGTGATACCAATATGTTTTTATTATTAAATGTGGTAAAAGTAGGGAAGAGGAATATATCATGATTTATATTATTTTGTGAGCATTGTGGATACATTTTCACCATCACCAAATGATTTGACACTTGAGTTTGTTAACTTTTGCGCGTGAATATATGGCTATTGTATGTGTTGGCTATGTTATCACGTTTGGTTTATATTGTCGTATAAACCTGTACTGGTCCGCGTGTGTGTGTGTGTGTGTGTGTGTGTGCGTGTTTCAGCCAAACGTATACGAGCATATTACCATGCTCTGATGAACTGAATCATTCCCCCCACTATGCAAAGAAAGAGAGAGAGAAAAAAAGATGGACATAATACGCTTTGCTACTGCTGCACACGCTGGGAATTGAATGGGAAGAGAAATGTCATCGCAGCAATGGGGGTGGAGTACGCTGGGTGGAACTAGTGTGTGTGTGTGTGTGTGTGTGTGTGTGCATGTGTAAGCGACTATAACCTGAGATCAACTTCACATTAAGAAGTGCCCCGTGGGTAGTTTAACAATGAGAGAGCAGACGGCTGGGAAGAAATATGCATTGCAGTGAGACAGAGAAAGCGCTAAGGTGATAGGTGCACATATCATGCTGTGCGTTTTGACCAAACACTGTTTAATCTGTTATGGATTTTCTCACCCTTTCTCTGTGTCTCTCTATCTCTCACCCTGCATGCTTGACACTCTTTATGTGACTCTCCTCAGGTCTAGCGACTTGCCATGCCTCGTGGCCCGTGATTAAACAATGTGTCATGATTCAAAGTCAAGTCTACCTCCGCCGTGCAGCGGGAAGCTGTCATCTTGCATGTTTTAGGAATCAAATTAGTTTCCAGAGTCTCCCGTGGAAGTGTGCCCACCACCTCCCTCCCCATTGCCACCAAATCTTTGCACTCGGTCAAATGTTTTCAAGAGGAACCCAGAGGACTCTTGTTGAAATGCGTGAAACATAGCATTCCCAATTACCAATTTTCTTTGAATCCTCAATTATGGAAAGACAAACTGCACTTAAAAGGAACTCCAAAGCATCTTTTGCATTATTAACAACCATGATGTAACCAAAAAACAACTTTTAGGAGTGGGGGGGTGGTTGGGACAAGCAAACACTTAGACAACCAATGCAAATTGTGGGAAAAAAAAGAAGCAAAAAACAGTTCAGATAACGCATTTCACAAATGTTTAATTAGACCGTATTAATTAAAGGCTTTCCTCTTCCCTTTCTCTTCCTCGTCTATCTTTTCCTCTCCCCCTTTCTTTTTCTCTCCCCTTCTCTCTTTCTTTTTGTGATAGATCTGCAGCGTGACCCCCAGTTAATTGAAACCCAGGAGACTCTTCTTGCATAAAATCAGATTTATCTATCCATAAAAGGATTTCGTTAAAAATAGTCCAAATCCAGTGGCTCACAACTAAAAGCCTGCAGCAACCAAAGCGAGCCTGGCTCCAACCCCTTTCGCCCTCTCTCAGTCGCCACGGTGAAACAAGTGCTGCCTACTGCTAACTAGCTGGGGACCCATTAATTAATTGCAGGAAAACACAGACATTATGTCTGTGGGGCACATTTTTTTTTCTCCCCCAAAAGAAAGAAATTACTGTGTGTGTGTGTGTGTGTGTGTGTTGTCCCTCATCCACAGCTCTTCTGAACTGTCTCGAATGTCCCCCAGACTATAATAAGAGGAAAGTAATGATGGGCCATAGTGATAATGAAAAACCATGCATCAAACAAAACACACTGATTCTATGAGACAGGTCAAATGAATAGCTAGCAGAGTGGCGGAGAGACAGTGTTTCTCTTTTTTTTTCTACCATGGATGGTAAATTGCTACATCACTGATACATTGAATTGTTTTGGCAAAACATTTAAAACTTTAAGGAAACAATTTTGAGAAGGAAATCGTGTTTTGAGTTATAGGGACATATGATACCCTGATATATGTCAAAATTAAAGCAACACATTAGAGTAAGAAAAAAAAAAGTTCAGCGTTTATGGATTCAAAAGCATATATTTGGGGTTTCTTGGCTGTGGCCCCTGCATGCTTGCTGCCACCACAGTGGTCGTTTGGGACCAATAGTGGCCCGCGTCCAAATACCTCTGGATTTATAGTGCTCCGAGTCCCCCCCCCCCCTCCCTTTCTTCCTCCCCCATAGTGAAAGAGGTAGTGTTGTTGTGGATCAGTGCCAGAGATATTGGTGCTACCACGCCCTCTTTAGTTATTTGGGAAGCAGGGGAGGGGTCAAAAGCTGGGTACCTAATTAACTGGGATTTCCAGCGAATGCATAGGAGAAACGGGGAGCGAGGACGGCCAGCCTGGGGGACCTATTATTGATGCGACACCCTAAGGACAAGAGTCACATATGGGCCTCTCTATCTGTAGGCTTACCTTATTAATTCACTATCATTAAGCATATAGTGCCACCTCGTTCCCATGCAACCACTGACATTGTGGGAAAACAAACAGCATGATTACAATTATAACATTGCATGCGTTTGCTTGTGTGAAATGCATGTGTGTGTGTGAGCGTGCATTTATGCATTTATTTGCGAAGTGTGTGTGTGTGTCTTGTTTGGCACTGAAGTGATACATGATGTGGCTGTGTTGTCCCTCCAATCAGTGCTCCCAGGCTCCCCCTTCACTCCTTCTACAGGAAATTAATAGGCGGCTACCACTGATGCGTTAAATTGCTTTGCGTTTGGGCACTGCAGACAACTGGATTACTTATTCTTTATATTCTCCATAGTAGAACAACTGCCTTCTGCTTTGCTATTGTTTTTAAATGAGATCTTGTTTCCCAGTGTAGCGTTAAAAGACGCTGTATGTGAAGCGTCACGCGGTTGGAGGTTCGGTATCCGATCTTGTAATGTTTGATCAGAAATTTCTTTTACCTTATTTTATGAATACTCTCTTTGAATAAAACTGAACTATTCTCATACACCCTACTCTACTTCCTATAGTGACGATTTGAACCAAATGTGTCTGTATCTTACTTCTTTAATATTTTGACATTGAAAATGTTTGTACGTATGTTTGTAATATAATGTGTATGTGTGAATATGAATACTGCATGTTTTGAATTATGTCTTTCATTCTCAGTAGCCATACGACTCAGCTTTGCTCTTTGTGTTCCTACCGTGTAGTGAAGATGTAGCCTGTTGTTTCAGTTTGCAGTGGAGGTCTCCTCTCCCCCCGACCGGACCACTGTCAGTGGGAATCTCCTTCAAGCCCCTACTGCTGCCTGGCCCAGCGTCACCTCACGCTGCCTCCGCACATATGCATGTCATGTGGTGTCAGCACTAAGGTGCACTCTGATGTTATTGGGCCTGATGGTAGCATATTCCCTGATAGCGATGATTGCCATGCTCAGGTATAGCTCTGAGTGTGTGTGTGTGTGTGTGTGTGCCCTCTGAGCCCGCCCTTCACGTTATGGTCTGCGCCCGAGCTGACTGGTTAGTCCCCTGCACCTATGTGAGTCCGCACTGAGAATTGTTCAACATGGCAGCTGCGGGTTTATGAGGCTGACTCCCCTGTTCTCTATGCTCTATTTCACCTGGTTCTCTATCCTCTTGCCCCCGTTTCTTCCCCTTCTCCGACTTACCTTCCTCTTTTTCCGTGTGGCTGAGCTTGGAATAGAAGGGGAGGTGACTCACACACTGTGGCTGGTGAGGATCAGCGCTCCGTCGCTCTCCTTTGCATCCCCGAGTTCAATTTAAATGAATGACTGGTGGGAAGGGATGCAAAATGAGATCCCTCACCACCAGGATGTAGCAAAGAGAGATATAGTGTGAAAGCTGTCTTTTCCAATTCAGTTTTAACTTAATCAACATAATCAACTTGTCTTGTCTAATCCATGTGTGTGTTTATTTTTTTTTTTCAAATATGAACAAAATAAGATATGAGGTAAGCTACAGAAGAACATCCATGAAGATACTCACAATCTTATGAAACGTATTCAGATAAGGCCTTGGATGTAGTTAAGATGAGCTTTTCCACTCATATTAAAAAAAAAGCATTGAGTAATGATTAATCATGATTTAATATGACATTTAGCAGTTTTCCGTCCAGCACACAGTGCAGACCAGGTGGCACCCATGGGAATCTTCTCTCCCGGTACACGGTTAACATTCTACATTTGTCCGGCATCCGGTAATTTATTGGATCTCATCTGTCCAGGCTTTGATTTATATATTGATTTGAAAAATAAATAAAAGTGATAGGAACCTGCATTGGAGTGTAATGATGGACTGTGTCGACATGCAGGAGTAGGGATATGAAACATTGGGAGGAAATTAGATATTATGCCCCCAAGACAACTGCAGCCAGCAGCACATTCATTATTGGCTGGATATTTATTATTAAGAATTTCTCTTCATGAGTGACTGCTGCAGAATATTTCGGCCCCGCTCGAGCTACCGGAGTCTTTACAGAAATGGTGTGTGTGTGTGTGTGTGTGTGTGCACTCGTGTCTGTACAGTATGAACACTGCATGTGTGTTTGCATGTGTGTACACGTGTTTGCCGCCATGTTGTCAATAAACGCTGTCAAATCAAATATAGAAAGGTTTGGTTTGTCATATGTTAGACTCCTTATTGTAGCACAAATGCACAGTACTCACAGAGAGCACACACACACACACACACACACACACACTGTGGTACAAACTCCTTGGGTGAAACTGAAAAAATACATGTATAAAAAGCCCTGATCCTGGTTATACAATGCACAATCACACTATCTAACTCCATATGTCAACCTGACAGGACCACATTCACAAAAACAATGGGGTAGAAAAACACTAAACAGCTGTTAAAAACCAAAACTCCTTGCCAGGATTCCCGCCACCGCTCTGCACCAATTTTAATCACAGCACAGTGAATTTCAAACAGCAGTAAGGAGAAGGGCCGCTGTCCAAGCCTCCAGAATTTATATTTCATTTTTTTCCCCCCCTCCCACCTCTCCGCTCTAATCCACTTCAATTATGTTTTCTCCCATTTCTCCTGATCACTTTACAGCTCAGCAGCACCTGTGCTAATTGTAGCTGCGATGATCGCTGATATGTTTTGCATCCTTAAAAGGAGTTTGAGAGGGGGACGACAGATAAACATCTAGCCCCGGGGCTTTTTGGGAAGCGTGGCTCAGCTTAGCAGATGGCCATCATTTTATATGGCGAGAGTTTCTCACAGAGTCTAGGGGTATGGGTGGGTGGGGTGTAATGAGTCTGAGGTAGGAGGAGGAAGAAGGGGTGGGGGGAGGGGGCTGCTATGGAGAGGGAAGGAAGGAAGAAAAATAAAATCTAATGGGGACGGAAGGAATAAATGCATGGAAAAAGGACAGAGATAGAGAAAGAGTATTTTTTAAGGAGACATAATATGTTTGACGTAATTTGTATACTTTTAAGATGCTGGATGACGATCGAAATCGTGGGTTGCAGTCTGCTCTGAATGCCTCGTTTGCGATTTTGCATCTATTTCTTCCTCGTGATGACGTCGGATTGTTTGCACGTAACCACAGATGTCATCTGTTCTGTAGTCTTAGTTTTTAAGTTGTTGCATGTGTTGTTTTTTATTGTCCGCTTTATTTGGGATTGGATTCGGTCTCTGACATGTGCACAATGCGTGTCGAGAAGTGTCCGTTTTTTAGTAAAGAACGACAAAAAGAAGCTTCATATTTAGCGTACAAACATGAGAGTAGTGTCAATCTTCTCATCTAACCCTCATCTAAGAAAACACGTTTGCTTATGTGAATGTGTCTCCTATTTAGCCAACGACTATGCATGTGCGTGTGTGTCTGTACCCCTCACCTAGCCACCTTGCTGCCCCGACTGAACCAATTGCACCCATAACAAATGGGCTGCCAGCCCCTCCCACTGTGGCTATCTGAGGTCGGACCACATATTATATAGCAACCTATCTGAAGTGGACTGCATATTATATTGCAGCCTATTTGCTGGAATGATGAGCTCTAGACACCTCCTATTATTTATTAGGAAGGGCAGCAGCCATATGAGAGCAAAAGGTTGGATGGACTAGGTTGCCAGGTGGGGTGTGTGTGTGTGTGTGTGTGTGTGTAATGTCGGTGTGGCAGGGTTCCTTCACTTTGTAAAGGAACATGAAGGAGAGATTTCCACACATTCACATTTTGTCATCTCATGGCCTTGCTAAAGACGTACCACCAAAAGTCATTGGTATAAGAAGAAAAAATGTTTGTCCAAAACAATAAAAAAAACAACAAAAAACAGCTGACTTCAGTAGATGGTAAATTCCTATGTGGCTTTGAAAAATGGCTAAAACCCTCAGCAGCATTCTAACAGGGGTCAGCCTGATTTGTTAGGTGTGTTCTCCTGGTGCTAAAAGACAAATGATGTACTTTGCCTTGGGTCAACTGGGCTTTCCCATCCCATAATGACCTTTCAGGGAGCTGCAAGAGAACAGTCGTTTCCACAGCGATGAAGCGGTGCTGTGCGCTGCAGATCAAAGGTATATATATATATAATGGCAAAGTAATGTTTTGACCTCTCAACCTCTAATGGATTGTTTCACTGCTCATCAATCATATAAAAACAGTAGTTAAGCAAAGTGGCTTGTCATAAAACTGCCTCGAAGAAAATATTTGCCCCTATTTTGTACTAAGTGTGAAAACTGAATCTACTGAAGCCAAACAGCAAAGCGTCCAAAGTAATTTTCTGTTTTCAATTGAATTATGTTCTCCCAATCTGTGCAACACTTGTAACTTTGCTATGGAAGAAAAACTTCAGTCCTCAGTGTGTGTGTGTGTGTGTGTGTGTGTGTGTACTGCTCTACTGCCAAAGGGTCCCTGGAGGAGAAAAGATTGTCATCTTCTTTGTCAGTTTGTCATCACACAAGCTGCCAAATTTTATGAAATACCAAATTACTAATTGGCCCAGTGTTAGGTTTCCCGCTTGGAAGTGAAGACTGTAATATCTGGGCCTCTATCAGGATCACAGAGAGAGACACATTCAGCTAACTCCTGCTGAGCTGGCAAGTGTCTGTCATTTCACACCAAGCTTTGGCAGTGACACACACACACACACACACACACATATATAAAATGATCATCAAGGACAAAAGGCTTCTCAAACACATCGATATTCCCTCGGTTTGGCCTATTGGGTTTGCAAGCACTAAAACAGAAGATCAGATTTTCATGCCCCTGGTCTTTATACGCAGAATAACACTGTGTTAAAATATATTTCGCTCTACACGAGTGTCCTTGATTATCAAAACCAAAAAATAGGAACTTGTGTTTGAACTGTCCTGTATCTATATATTTACAACTGTAATCAAGCTTTATGAATGAAATGAGAAACATTAAGACAAATATCCCAGCTCCTGTCAGAACAGTATTGCACATCAAACGAGCTTTGCTGTTGAACAGGCACAAGTGTACGATAAACAGTGAATATGATAAGACAGGCACGGCTCTCTTGGGTAATGATCATCCATGTACTGGATTGTATTATATTTTTTTTTCTCATTGAAACCAGATGTACTGTAATATTTATACTGAAAGCAGATAGTGAAGGTTGTGTGTGTGAAAGACACCCACCTACTAATGTAACACATTCATTTCCCCCTCTGTTGGTAGTCAGCTAGGAAACAAATGAAAAGCCAAACCACATAAAATGCTTGAATGGCCCAACAGAGTAATCTGTAGCGTTGCTGATGAAGAACCAGGTGTTGGCTTCATCACCATCATCATTTAGAGAGAATGCAGACTGGCATATGACAGATGCACAGGGTAGAGCCAAATGAATAGGACAACACAGGCACAGTGAAGACTGCTGTTTATTTCCTGTCTAGCAGTGCTATCGTTTCTTTTTCAGGACTCCTAATCAAACATGCCTAAGGCCACTGGATGGATAAACACACACACACACACACACACACACACACACACACACAGAGTTTGGCAACATTTCAACTCTTCTCTCAAGCGGAGAGGGGAGAGAATAAGGGTTGGCTGACAAGTCATACACACACACACACACATACACACACAAAACATTGGATGAGCCTTAAGAGAAACGACTTGGTTTGTTTTATTGTAAAAAGAGAGGTACCCTTTCACCAAAAACACACGGTTAGCAAATTATGGCAGTTGACATTGTTGATGTACAGCGGCGCAAATAACAACGTCCTCGTCCAAAAATGTCACCATATTATCACGCAGATCACACGTTTTTCATGATTTAGGGCACAGACAGTTAATAATAACAACCAATAAACTATGAAATAAAAATCACTTTCATTAAGACAATAATTAATGTAAAACAAATTTTCATCTTCTGTCTCTCTGGCACATGCGGTGGCTAATATGCCTTTTTAAATCAATATGTACTTTTTCTTTTTAGGGTGGGGGGGGCAAACATTCATCTAAGACGTGACGGTAATATGTCGCGTCTCACTCTTTTCCTTCTTTTCCAACCACTGAAAGGTTTAAGTGTACGAGTCTTTTCCAGTGCAAAACTGTTGTAATTTGGTTAGATAAGGCGCTGGCTTCCCTTTAGAGAGTTTTTAAATCCTCATGTCCTCCATGTTGAGAAATGTTTCTTTGGGGCTCAGTAGCATCGCTTTAAAATAGCCCACTAGCCGTTCTCCTTTTAAAAAATAGACAAGAGTTCTTTCAGTTTGCTGCAGATAGTTTGGATTATTTCAGTTATCCATCCGTACTACACCAGAAGGTGACGGGGGTAAAGTGACTTCATCACACACCGTAGTTTAATTGTGTCAGCTGTTAGTGAGGCTGATTAGCAGTTAAACCCTGTATACCCATCCTTGGCTCAATGTTGATGGTGATGAGGCCCGTAGCTGGGGCACATGCTTTCAGCATATACCCCTGAGACAGGAGGACCTCCGAATGCTACATCTGAACAGACAATACAATGCGCCTGCACAGGACTTGCATCTACGCCCATGGGTGCCTCCTATACATTTTGTGAGAGAAATCGGACTTTCTTTCCCGTCAGCAGCCAGCTCTTGAGGTCCTTGATTGAGGGAAGCTTCATTTTGTCTTTGTTTTTACTGTAAACATTCAAGAAGATGCCAAAGAGCACCAAAAGGCCGCCCCAGATGTACCTGAAGAGGGAGAGACGGAGAGTTTAACAGTATGCCTGTATTAAGACTTAAAATATCTTAAGCAACTAAAATGCCTCACTAGGCTCACTAGCTTCACCATTTCACACCTCTGTATTTCACCATGCATTGTGGTTTTCTTATAAAAAAGGTAAATGAACCAAAGTTGGTATTTTACTGATAGGATATACAAATTCAAATAATAAAAAAAAAAATTCTCTTAGTTTAAAAAGTGTAAACTGCAGTCATGAAAGCGCCTATGAGCCTGGTCACGGTGGAGGGCACACACCAGCTTGAGGGGGAACAAACTTGGCCTTGAAGATACACTAAAGTTTTCTGTATTGTGTGTGTGTGTGTGTGTGTGTGTGTATGTGGAAAGTCATGACTGAAAAACAGAGTGGGAGAGGCACAGTAGAAAACAAGACCTTTTTGACAGCACAGAGGAGTTGGAGGGTGAGCGTGAGAGTCAGAGACAGGGAGACAGAGTAGAGGAGTCGTCAAGGTTCGGAAATGGACTGAGGACATGAAAACCAGGGGTAGGGAAGCCAAATCCAGCTTTATTAGGCAAAGGAGAGGTCAGTGGTCACACTTAAACGAGAAGAAAACTGATCAAAGTCAAAAGGTGACAGTACTTACTGAAAAGTGAAAGGTTTTGCGAAGAACATGAAAGAAAGTATGATAGTCATGGCCTTCCGCCCAGTGGTCACTGCAAAAAATTAAAACAGTCATAATTCCATCAATGCAAGTTATATTTTAATTAGAAATAAGAAATGCGTTCAACTGATGTGACTTTCTAACCTGGACTATATTCAAAGTGATATTTCATGTCTCTGGCCGGTATATATACAGTTATATTACATTATGTACATTTTATTATATATTAGTTACAATATTTTCTGTCTACTCTAATGATACTAATCTAACCTGAATCAGATTATAAAAGATTTATAATGTTGCTCTGACCTGTCACTGCAACCAGGGCGCCAAAGAGCTTGATTAAGGCCAGCACAAAGGAAATGCCAAAATAACCCGTAAGAGAGAAGAAGAATGCATAACCGTATGTTTTCACAGGATGCTGGGAGGAAGGGGAGAAGAAAATTGAACAAATTTAATATGGACTCATTACTAACCATTGCAACGTCCTGATGCTGCAATAACATCAGGACACCACAGAAAGGAAGGAAAACAAATTTGTGACCTGGAAAGTGCTTACTGTATGTAATTCAATCATTGTATGAGGATGTAACGCATCAAAAAAAAAGCCTGTCACAAAAAAGTTACAGAAGAGTGGAAACACATATTATCATATACTGTTTATCTGAGCAAATTAGTCAGTATATCTGAAAGCTAAGACATGAGTTTTAGAATCCTTTAGCAAGTGAAAGATGATAAATTGTATAAACGACCTCTGTGGGCAGTCATATAAGTGTGGGCTACATAGTCTAATTATCTAAAGGCTTATTCACCTCTGAGCAAAATGCCACTGCTGGTCCCAGCCCGCCCAAACAGAGCAGACCTGTCAGTATGTAGACAAAACCAATGGAGTACGAGTACAGCACCTGTAAACACACCACCATATAACGATTATCACAAATCACATAGCCAAAACGTGGATGATACAGCAGTCTGGTTTTTGATGACGCAGTCAAGCAGAGCTACGCGTTCTGCATTTACCTCATTCATACTTTTATAAGTTAGATAAACAGGAGTACCATTTCAGAGTTGGAGCCATTGTGGAGTTTCATGGCTTTCTCCTGCACATTTCCAATGGCAGCGTCTGCACACAGTGCCAGGGAGATGAGGAGAACACCTGTATGACACATAGACATATAAACACAACGAACAAGAAGTTAGTAGGGGTGCTGTTAGGACACTATTCATGGGAGTGTGTGCATTATTTAATACAAATCTGTTATGATTCAGAGACACAAATTAAACCTAAAGTCCAGTATCAGTCCTTTAAATCATATCTACTGAATTAAATGCCTTTACGTACATTGATAAAGAAATAGGTGAGCCAATTTAATGCACTAGTTTCATTATACATCTGTAATGCTGCACATAACCTTGAGTATGCAGCATGATGATGTGGATACTTAGATTGCAGACTGCGAAACCACTCCACTCTGGTGTTGGATCAAGGAGATATTACCTGTGACATTAAAGTTGGGGGCCACTTTGCTGTCAGCAAGCGTAAACCAGATGAGTCCCAGACTCATGCAGAGAGCAGCTGACACGTCAGCCACATTATAGCGTTTACCTGCAACATAAGAATATAGCATTGATTCCTTTTAAATGTTCTTTCATCCATAATTCTGAAATCAGAAACCCCTAAAGTCACCTGAATCAATTTAAGGAAAATATTTAGGAAATTATACCAGTGCAAAATCAGTGCAAAAACTTAAGAAACCAAATTCAGACATTGCACAGGGAGAGTATATACCCTCAAGCACTCAAAAACTTTAGAAGATGATCTACCTGTTTTTAAATAAAAAGGAAGTTGACATTGGACTCAGGTTAAAATGAAACTAAAAGTTTTGACAATGGGCAAAATTCAAAGTTTCTGAAGTTGCAAACGTAACAATGCACAAAAAAAAGCTGTGTGAAAAAAACAATAGGATGAAGGAGTCTGCCAAAAACAGGCTGACGGATGGATGCCTTGAGGATGACAAGGGGACGCAGCATCAGGTTGGCCACGCTCAGCTTTGATTCCCCCACTTGCCTTTGAAGGGTCTCACATCAGATGCAACCTCACACCCCTCCATCCATCCACCCATCCCTCTCTCTCTCTCACTTTCTTTCCTCTTTGGAATCTAAGTGAAAAATTTCTGTTTTTCACTCGACCCCTTAAGGGACCGCGGTCTTTACATCTATCCATCCACAGAGAGATGGAGGAAAGAGAAAAAAAATGCACAAAACCTGTCTGACATTGAGGACACGGAACCTCGAGAGGGCCGGTGTGAGGATGAAAGGACACACAGAACCGAGAGCAGGGAGAAACAGTGAGTACTGCCAACTGGGCTTTGACAACCGAAAACAACAGACGTGGATAAAAAAAAAAAAAAGAGGTACTGAGAGTTGAAAGGTGGACAATGCTTCAAAAAGAAACGTGCAATGATGGCAAAAAGTACAAGATGTTTCTTCTCCAATGATTACCTCTCCTGACTGATGATTATTTATTTTAATTAAGTTCCCCAGAAACATTCCAGTTTTTAAATCCTAGCAACAAAATTCCTGAATTCTGCAACTTGTTCAATGCCCAGTACTTATATTTTTGACCATACACATTTGAGCTGAATTCCTTTTTATAATTAAAGGAGTTAAAAGTTAAAATTAAAGAGAAAAGAAACAAAACTACAAATCCAACTGACCACAATTAAACAATTAAAATATACCGGCCTGTGTGGTATTCTAGAAAACAGAACTTAATAATCTTAAATTCAGTTCGGTTTTCCCACGTCCTTGATTTCATAATAAGGAACACTGAAGCAAAAAGGAAACCAAAGTAAATATTTAGTTAATGTGTGGTCTGTAAATACATATGTAAAAAGTATCAGCTGACCTTGTATGAACACGCCTCCAATCATGACAGGAATGAGTTTACAGCACTTGAAGATGACCTGTGTTGGGTAGTTCAAGTAACCCAGAGAGGTATTAGACAGGCCCATCGTGCCCACTGTTAGGAATGCTATGATCATATAGGTCTTCCCTGGTATCCTGGAAGATAGGGAAATAATAAGTAAATGAGAAACTGATTTTTGTACTGGTATCTTACTTAAAAAAAACAAACAAACAAAAAACAAACATCAGCTACAGATGGATCCTTAGGCGTGTATCCATCGTTAAGAATATCATCATACAGTCCTGTTTGCTTAACAAAATCTTTACATGATTTCACAAAGCATGTGAGAGTTGAATGCTACAAAAAAAATGGCAGTGCAAGTTGAATACATACAACAAGATTAATGCCTGTCATCTTGGGAGCACGGGATTATAGTGTTAGCTGTACCTTCTGCGTTTGTCCTGTGTGAGCTGAAGCTCCACCAGTCCAAACATGGAGTAGAAGCCAAACTGGACCAAAGTGAGATACCAACCAAAAGGCTTGAATCCCTCTACGGAAAATATCAGCTCCTGAGTGGAGTTAAAATAAAGAATCACGAATATGGACACAATCAGGAAAAAAATAGCTTCATGATACATGCACACAGACATACACACAAACTTCACAACAGTACTACACTTTTATCGTAACATGATATTTTACTATATATACACACATAGTTGGGGACTATACCTGCAGATATCCATATATAAGGTAAAAGAGGAAGACTCCAGCCACACAGATGAAGAACTGTGTGGGGGCACTGAAGCTGCTCAGGTTGATTCCCAGGACCCTCAGTTCCTCCACGGACTTTATGTGGGGTGACATCACCTCTGTGGACGACGGGATGGAGATTGAAATGTGCTTCCGTGAACTGTTGTAGCCCACCAGGCCATATTTGGCACTCATTGTGTCTGCGCCTCCTGGGAGCTGCATGAACATAAAGACAGAGACGGACAATGATCACATTTAGTGTAGCAGCCAGGGGCTCCAATAGGAGTAAAGAGAGTAGGAGCTCAATGTTTGCTAGAGATATCATTCTTTTTATCATCAGTTTGCATTAGCAATGCAGCCTGTCACGGCTTTTAAACCAATGAAGTAACTAGCATTAGCTGACTAACCTGAAACAACAAAGGTCTCAGCACACTTAAAGGATTACTATGTGACCTGTTCAACTTGTTGCACCCAAGGAATCAAGCCATAACAGTTCATAATTACACAATATCTGTATCAGTTGAATATGCAAATGAATATTGTTGCAGACACTGTGCAGAGAGCTGAGCACAGTGACTAAGGCATGCGCACTTCTGCAATAAAACTCGTCAGATTGTAATTGCAGTTGCTGTGATACTGAACTACTTAGGCACCACGTCACTTTATTGGTATTGGTAATGTAGATTTTTTGCACTGTTTTCATGCACTGTACTGTGTTGTTATATTCTATGTTGTTTTTCTTTTGTGTTGTGTTTTTCGTTTAGTGACACTACGGAGCATCCCTCAATTTTCGTTGTACAAAATACAATGACAATAAAGATTCTGATTATGATTCTGAACACATTATCAGAAGAAGTGCATGCAACATAACTGTTGATAGATATGTTATGTATTCCTTAAAAAAAAAGTATTCACAAACTGCTAATTATTTATTACTACTCAAGAGATGGTGTAGTTTTGATTCCAAGACATGACAGTTCTGCTTATTATTTTCTAATTAATTAATTAACCTTATTTAGCATTATTGAGGTGTGTTTAACAAGGCATGTTATTAGCCCTGAATGCGTGAATATCATGATCTGTGCTCTTTAACGTTAGTACTAATCTGGAGTCATATTTGTAGATTGTCATGAACAGTAATGAATGTAAAAGCATATTAAATGCGTTAATAGCCAGTAAAGCTATCTGTGCTACATGTAGCAGCAGGCTTTCAACAACATAAACTCAAACTGATTCTGTCATCTGATTATTCAGCCTAAAGTCTAAAGACCAGTCGTTATCCTCACAACCAATACGAGAGAATTACAACTACAGAAACACAATATTTTATCAGTGGCTTTGGCTTTCTCAGTCAAACAAGCAAGCTTGTTACCTTCGACAACACTTCCTGGTGTCTTTACGTTAGCTTATCCTCTTCTTCAGAGGCTATTCCGGCTGAAGCCCATTTCCCTGGACATGCCGGAATCATCTTTCGTGCATTTCTAACCGTTTCATATTCCTCTTCTCCAATGACAATCAGCCAAAACACGTTGGGGAAGTATGTTAAGCACGTCGGATGCTAGGATGCTAGGATGCTTGGATGCTACCTGCATCAGAAGCGGCCAACAACTTCCGCTCTGCTCCGACCTCTGAACTGTGACGCCATTGGTCAACCGAGTCACGTGCTGTAGCCTTAGCAGGTAACTTCACATTATTAGACATATTAAATAAGTTTATTCGCTCTTCAGTTGGTGAAATAGTGTTTGTCTGCGCTCGTTATTAGACATGGACAGAGAAAGAGGACGTTCAGTAATTTAGTGCAAGCTTTCAGTTTGGTGAAAACGACATGCTACATGTCTTACCTGACCTGTGTTAAAAGAGTCCATCTCGTGGTTACACGGTGAGTTTATTGTTTCCTGCCAACACTGCACACTTACACACATGCAAGCAATACTGGTTTGACCGGTAGAGTAACATGTTTCCCTTCTGTGATTTTTTTTTCTTTCTCCTCAAGCAAAATACATGCATTTCTATTAATTTCTGAAGTAATATGATATGCAGTGGCCCAGTTAATATTTTAAAAAAAGGCCTTTTAATGAACAGTCAAATTCATAATGTGAACTCAGACTTCCTGAGCCTAAAACAGGAGCCTGAGGACAATATATCCACTGGTGGGATGTAACTTGACAGCTGTAGTTGTTAGTTTAAAGACTGTAAGACTGACAAACAAAACATGATTCATTTATAAATGTAAGCTTATAGAGTAAACTACCCAAATGCATATATCTTCATTTCCCTCCCTACTGCTTATATGACACTTTAAGTACATTTTGCTGATAATACATCTGTACTTTTACACGTACAATTAAAAAAAAAAAAATGCAGTAAAACATAGTTACATTCAAAGAAATTATGGGCAGTTAATATTGGAATGAAAAAAGTAAACAAAAAGTGAAAATTCAACAATAAAACAATATCCTAATTGTCAAGTGGGCAGGTATACACTGCAGGGCAGCCCTGTAGCTCATAAAATTGTCCATTTGTCTAATGTCCATATTCCATCACTCCTGAAAACTTCTCCTTCGCCAGCCGCTACCTTAGCTCTTTCATCGCCATCCTCCCTGTCATTCCCACATTCCTTCCAGACTTCCTTCTTCATCCTCCACTGTCTTCCCCATCCACCCTCCCCCTCCATCCCCCTGCCTTCATGTCCATATATGCTTTGCTCCCCCAACTTCCTTCTCTTACATTTCTTTCTTTTTCCTAAGTCCTTATTGCATTATCCCCCACTCTCCCTTCTTCTGTTCTTGCTCTCTCTCAGCCATCTCATACCCCTGATTGCCCCTCTTGGCTTCCCCCAGACAGGCATGAAACTCTCTTTTCCTCCTTCATTCCCCTCCTCCCTCTTCCAGCCTTTCTCTCTCCCTGCTGTCCAATCTTAAATCCCTCCCTCTGCCTGCTTTCTTTTGCTTTTTCTCTCTCTCTCTCCGTGTCCTCTTTCCCCAGCCAGAGGTTAATACACTCCAGGATGGCATTATTTCCTCCCCGGCCCTCCGACAATATAAAAATTCAGAATGGACAGCTCAATCCCTCTTCCATCTCAGATTTGATTGTAATGGTATTGCCTCCTGTCCCTAGGAGGCCTCTGCCGCCTCGCCAACTGGCCTTTATGACACTAAATGGCCAGGCTACAATTTTTCCATCTATTCAAAAAATTCTGTTAATAACTCATTTGGAATGAGACGTCTGCACTCCCTGGACCGTCTGCGGCCAGGTCTTTCACCCCTCTGCGCATTGGGGTCAAAAATATACAGAAAAAGATGCAGGGCTGAATCACAAATGTAAAAGGTTAATTAATCTCTCTGAATTTACAATCCCCTTCCCCCATTCCCCCTTGTACTCCAATTGACACTCCCAAAGAGACAAAAATGTCATATTTACAACCGCACATGGAGAAAGTGCTCAGCAGTCGAGCGCAGGCGCAGGCTGGACAGGGCTCTCCCCCGTCCAACTTTACAAGTGTGTCCATTCATCATGCGTGATGGATTTATGTAATAAAACCCATTTCCTTTTCCCATACGATCCTATTAAATAATAAAATAATTATTTATTGATTATTCAAAAAGGTACATATGCGCGGGTAATGGCTTTGTACCACACCACTGGACCTGCAATAAATAAAGCAGGCAGAGAGAGAGAGACAGAGAGACACGGAGAGAGAGGGAGAGGGAGAAATGAGGGGGAATGAAATGACTTTTGAACCAGTGAAATCTGGATCCAATATGGCCTCTTGCAGTGTGGATCAGGAAAGACATTATTCAATCTTCAGGAGTCTCATATGGGAGCGCAACCTATGAATGGTTTTGATATACTATATGGACCATAGAAGTTAAAATACTGGGTCAGTGTCCTGCATATAGAGCTAGTATCTGAGATACTTTTTTGAATTGACAATGGTCATCCTTGAACCGCAAAATAATTCAAAAAATGAAAATAACCCGATACATTATATACATTATTAAGTTTTATTTCAGGTAGGGCAATCAGATAGGGTTCTGCATAGTCAACCAAGGCGGTACATTTGAGCAGTATACACTGAACACTGGACAAGGCAGGGCAACACACTATTACCAGGTGTAATAAAAAAAGGTTTTAGCTACTATCTCCATTCCCTCTTTATTGAAACCCAATTAAATTCTGGTCAGTGTGGAGATGAGACTCAGGAAATACCAACGACACCCATTTTAAACATTAACTGGCTTTTCATTCACTGCTTGCGGTTTAGTAAACTGTCAAGTGATGACATTTCTGTTATTTCTTCTTTCATTTATTTTCCTAAAAAAAATACAGATCGAGGTATATATATATATAAAAATTTATTCAACATCAGTATCATGAAAGCCCCTATCCTCGGCAGTGAATCATTTCAAAAGAGACACTTTAATGTCAGCCAGATATTACATCGAGGGTTTCCTAATAACCCATTTGTGTTTGGTCTTATCCTCGGCTAAAGTGCACTCGCTCTGCGTTGTCTTTTTCCTGGGCTTGTCTCAAGCCTCCTGCATGCTACGGAAAACAGATGCTATCTCGCCTATATTACTTCTCAAAGCACTCATATCCTCTCCCATGTTATTTTCTTTGATCTGCTAGGCTCGCTGCTTTTACATTTTTCTTCTTCCTCCCATCCCACCACCACCCGTCTCACGCCCTGCCCCCCCCAGCCCCCCTCCACTCCCCTCTCCTCATTTTCCCCTCCATCCTCTATCCTCTGCTATAGACAGACCGACTGTTGCCAGACTGTTTGGTGGCTGTAGAAGTTTGAAATTCAGCTCATCTGTTCTCTGTCATCAGAGGGCAAGAGGTGCATGGTGGGTTGGACCACTTAGATTCTCCATTTAATGTGCCTTTACCATCAGAGGAGGGCTTCATATCAGGGTTGAGGGTCGATTTACATCCAGTAAATAGTCCACTTAATTCAAAACAGGAACTGACAATGCAATTACAACACTAGAAGTAAGGACCTTTTCGGTAAAGATTTCTACCTTATCTTATTACCCGATGAACTGAAAGTGAACTTATTAACGTGTGTTTTTATTGAGCTGAAAGTCAATTAGTTATAAAATAATTGTCAATAATGTTTTTTTTTTAACAGCCATAATAATCTTTTAACCTTATTTTGGTAATCTTTGTTAAATACCAAAAAAGAATTTGGTTCCTGCTCCTCTAATATGAATAATTGCTGGTTAATGATAGCAAATTCATTAAGTTTACTTGATAATATAGTTTGTATTCTCAAGGAAAAGCAATGAGTTAGTCAAGGTTTTTTGGTTCGTCCAGTTAAGGCATTTCAGCTCTTTGCATATAATTTGACAGCTAATACCCTAATAGTTTACTTATTAGTGTCCTGGTAGTATGTTGGGTAACTAAGTAATAGCTTCCATGCCTACATAAACAACATATAAAGTAAAGCAAATAAGTTTAAGGAAATAGAAATTCAGGTTTAATGCCACTGGTACGTGTGTGCAGCTGTACTATTGATCGAGAAAATCACTGAAAGTCTTGCATTTCCACATTCATTTGAAGTCATTTCTTGCGTTTGTATCCTCTAAAATATATGAATATAAAACATCACCAAGTCCTATTAAGAACCTCTTGTGCAGTAACATGTCTGAATACATAAGGGGCGTGTCTTAGTACAGACGTTGTGCAGATTTACATTCACACAAACACTCACACAGGCATGTGACCACGCAAATGTGTCCCACGCAGGTCATAAGCGGTGATAACAGAGTGAATATGTGGCACTGAGGGCAGGCACAGGAGACTGATGAATCTTTGGCTTTCTTAGGAGCAGCCAGGAGGGGGAAGCATCCCTCTTTGCAAACTGTGCTCACAAGAAAAGGAAAGAAAAAAGTAATTAAACAAACAATTTTGCCAGGAATTGTGTGTCTGCTTATCCAATCTTCCATACTCGCTTATGTTCTAATGTATATAGACAAAAAAATATGGGGGGAGGGGGGTGTTTGTTGTCTCCTTAGAGTGACGGTAAATGACACACACGTTTGGTTGCCCATTTATTTAACCTGCACTGTGCTTATGAAGAGAAAGGATTGAGAAACAAATTACGTAGTGTCATTTAATTAGGAGTTTTGCTGTGAGCAATAATCCTGTTTTTTTTTTTTTTTTTCTCATAACCTTTAACTACTTAATGGATTTGGGAAGCTATTACCTTTCAAGATTTCTGTTTTTAATTATTTGGAGTATCGTCACAGATATGAAATGTCAATCACACGCAAGGATTAATGCTGTGGTTTACGTCTGAATATTATTTACTTATGGATTGAAGCTGGAGGAGTTTTCCAGTCGACAGGTTTTTGCAGAACAAACAAAATTGTGCAAAATGCAAAAACTCTGCTCTGTGACCTATTTAGCTTTTCACATTCTTTCACCCCCGTGAACCCATTTACTAACATAGCCTCATCTTAAATCCATGAGAGGCAGTTATTTACATAGATATTAACATTATGTTTATCATAACCACGCGCCATGGTAAATCTCAGAGTAATATTAGAGATGAGCTTGTGTGAATCTTGGATCAGATTATAATAATGACTCAGTTTTAATATGTACAAACTCAATTTATGGTTCTCCTCCTTTGGCGTTTCTACTGTAGGTGTGTGTGTGTAAAAATATAACACAGGAGGTGTGTGTGTGTGTACTTGGAAAACTCCACAGCAGAGGAACTACCTCTCACCTCTGATCACGTTTAGGCAATACTGTGAAAGCGGCAGACAGAGTTTGTTTAGTTTCCCCTGGAGGACATCGCAGTTCTCTGCCAACAGACCGACCCACGTGTTGTGACGACTGTGTATATGAATATAGCCTTAAATACATGAAGCATGTGAGGTACACATGACACTTACAAGACAACGAGGGCCTGAGTATCCTGATCTTAAATCGGTGTTTATTATATATTTTGAACTCTTGTATGGATGAAGCAAAAAATATATATATCTGGAAGTTGATGCTTTTGAGTGTACGTGCACATGTCTAGGAGGATAAATGAAGCGCACCTCAAGCAGTTCAGATATTCCAAACCTTTATTCAAATAGATGTTTTCACCCGGGTTTGTCACGGCTCTTAGGCTGCCGTGTTGGCTCCTCAGACCCCCAATGGCATAGGGCATGTAATCATCCTGAAAGTCTCTCTGGGTGTCTGCACTCTCATAAAGCAGGAAAATGGATCGTGTGGCCCAGGAAGGGAAAATGAAAGAAAAGGAGAATGAAATTACAGACCTGGCTGACTGCACAAATCATGCATATCATGTTTTATGGCTTGCCAGAAGAATTCAACACCTGTGGATCACCGTAGCTATAATTGTACATGAACACACCAGGATAGGGGGGTGGGAGGAGAGTTGTGGTTTGTGCATGTGTGTCACTGAATACGCGAGTGTGCGCACCTCGTATGTGTCTGTGTGTGTATGCAAGTATGTTTTTCTTGGCATTGCCGGGTTATAGAGACACTAGGACGATGATAAAAGAAAGTTACGGGAACGGCTGTTGTTCACTTCTTCAGTACATCCTGGGTGAGCCGCCCATAGCCCACACTGCTCGCTCACAGAGGCTTCATTTACCATTGTAATTACCCTGTTTATTTACCCTACCTGCTTTTGGTGGTAAAATGGGGCCAATTCATCAGATCAGGACAATTTGGCCTGACTTTGGCTATGCCATTTACTTTAATTAAATGAGGCAATCAGTGAAACATAAATCACAATCCGTGTGACCACCGACTCTGTTTAAACCTGGTCCTCTTCTTTAAAGCCAACACACCTCGTGTTAAAACCTACAATGAACACATACACACACACACACACAGAAGCTACTGAAACTCCTAAACCTGAGAATTAACCTTTCAACCAGTTTGTATTTATTATGTCCAGTTCAAGATGAAGTTTTTTCTTTTCTTTTTGTAGTTTTCATGTAGGAAAAAAGCTAATTTTATAAATCCTGTCATGTTTAACTTATTTTTAAGTTTCTCGACACTTTCTTTAAAAGTATAGGTGGTGGTAAAGGGATATTTGAGTGAATAAGGTGACAACGTAGTGGATGGAAGAGTCTCCCCTCCTCCCCCTCTCTCCCTCCGCTCTGCTGTGGATGCTGATGCTTGAGTCAAATTGATTACACCACTCCATCTGCATCATGACTGGCCTCCTCCTGTGTTTGCCGCCTCTGCCTACAGCACAGTGTTAGTGTACAATTACATATAGTTTAATATATCTGCCTGAGCACCTTTAAATAAGCATCACAAGTCCACAAGGTGATTTGTCTTCCAGCCCCATTACTCCATTGTACATCTTGATAGCCAGGGATCGCTCCTAGCTATGTTTAAGCATTAAATAGTGTATTATTATTTCACATAAATCAAGCTGAGATGTGAGGGGGGTATTCATAAATTTTGCATTTCTCACAGACAGTATTTTAAAGCCTCTCTCCCGCTCTCTCCGCCGCTTTGGAATTTTGAGACCGAAGCAATTCTGCTCCCTGATAGTACATTAAAGATGGGCATATCAGGGAGGTATATTCAAAACAACATGTAATGCAGTTTAGATTAAGTTTGAGTTGTTCCAACACATTCATCACGGCACTGTTTCCATAATAAGTACCCTTGCTTGTGTCAGTGATGCAGCCAGGCACATTGCACCGTTACAATCAGAGAACATTGTATTATTATTGTCATGAATAATGTGGTAAAATACAAATAAAAGTCCATTTATCATAATATTTTCACAGTTAACTGTGGCTACTGAATCTCTTATCTGTACTGAAACGATGAAAGGGTAAAATTAAATTTAAAGGTGAATATTCGCCGTCAGCCCTTTTCTTCTAGACAGCCCCCCCACCCTCCCAACCATCCTTGGATATTAGTACTGTGTTTGTGCAAAACGTCTAGTGAGGAAATGACTTCACTCAGGAAACTGGATGTCAGCTTTACACACGGGCAGGAGAGCTGCCAATGTTTTAGTCAGGCCGACAACACGTTCTTTTCTCAGCTCAGCTCTCCAGTCCAGGGAAAGCTACAAAAAGTGACAAAGGAGGAAATTGGACTCACGGTTGTTTTGATTACTCCAAGGACACATCGCACATTTGGTTCTATTTCCTGTCTTTGGCCTGGTTTTCTGATTGGCGTTGATGTGCCAGTCAGGGACTGTAGGGTTTGAGGTCAAACCTGGAGCTCTGTCAGGGTCTATTGGAAGTCTTGAGGCCAACTTTGTGTCACAGGAACTGTGGACCAGTTTGCATGAAGCACATTGAGGTGCTGTATCAAGACCTATGTACATATTTAGGTTATTTTATACATTGTAATATATTTAATTTATGTTTATATACCTGTGACATGTTAAGTATCTTCCTGTGTTTGCAAAAAGAGTTCAGTGTGTCACTAAAAATAACCATGACCATATAACTGAAATAATCCGAATTAATCTTTTTCACGTTCATGTTAAAAGATCCGAAAGATGTTATGATGGCTAAAGAATATATATAAAAAATATATGGTTCAGAAGTGCATTCAGTAAAGTTTTAAAATATGTCCAGAATATTACCTCAGCCATCCGGTAATACTGAAAAAAAAAACTTGAGTCTCTGAAATTTGTACTAAACATAATTCAGCCAGCCCAAATTGTTTAAATAATGCAAAAAGTCTTATAAGTTTGTGTGATTTCATGCTCACGTTGCAAAAATACACCGCAATTAAACCTAATTTTCACTTTTAAAACATGCTTATCATTTTCTTCACATAATAATTATATGACCCAACGGCCCGGAGGCTTCAGTGCTGCAACAAAGTCAAAAAAAAAAAAAAAAATCTTGTAAAAGTCATTGCAAATTGGAAATTGACTAGATGCCAGGACAGTACTTTGAGGATCGGGGGGGAGTGAGAAAAAAATGTCTTTGAACTAGTTTTTGCTTGCAGAAAATATTGCTTCTGGGTTGATATTCTTTCTGAAGTATTTCATGGCAATAAGAATTAAGAAATAAAGCACAGCGCCAAATTATTCAGTGAAGGGATAGCACACACCCACAGGTATTCTGTTCACATGACATCACCCTGTGTAAAATAGACAACTTCATGTTGTTTTCATAACTTTTTGGTGGGAAGAGTCACATTTAAAGGGAGCAACATCACACCATCACAATCCATCAAGCTATATCAGTTTTTAGTTTACACGTGGGATAAAAAAAAAATGCTTTTATTGATTATTATTATTATTTGTTTTTACCCAGTCACAAGTAGATATTAATAATTTTGTTCTAAAGCAGGGCAGAACCACATCAAGGCACATGTGAATAAGATATCTATCTTTCTCTACCTCACCCTTCATTCTTTTGGAAGAACATGTCTTCTGACGTTGACATGTGCAGGCTGGCTGCATGTTTCCCTTTCAGTGCACTCTCACCTCAGCTCAAACTTCGCTCCTGTCATCCCAGTCTCTCATGATCACTCTGCCTCCTTAGCTCTCTGTCTCTCTCTCTGTCTCTCTCTTACACACTCTCTCTCTCTCACACACACACAGACAATAGCAGCCAATACCTGGGAGGATAAATGCTCACTTAAATTAAATAAACATAATCCAGACATGCTTCATTCCAGCCTGTCTGTCATGGACACAAAAAGATTAGTAGAAAAAGACTAGATGTCAGCTGAAAGGCCTTTTATTAGATAAAAGAGAAGGATTCACAGCTCTCTTGATAAACGTTTAATCAAACATCTGATAATCAGTGATGATGATTACTGAACTGGTTTCATTACTTCCTTTGTTATCTTTTGATGATAGATAGCAATATTTATCACATATAGTCACAGGAGCGTTTTCTGAATTTTATAGACATTCTTCTGGTTTGGTTATGATTCTGAGGAAATAATTATATGTATACACGTGTATACTAAAACTGTGTTTATCCATCTCAAATGACAATACTGTACATATATCACCTGACTTCTGGCTTATTTGGCAGTGTTAGCAAAAAAAAAAAAAAAAAAAAAAGTTTTATGACTTAGAAAATTGCATAAACGCAGAGTTAAAGGTAATTAACTCGTGTTGCCCATCCCTCTTGTTGCTTCCTATGCTGATGTCCTCTCATGTTAAAACAAAGCATCTGCCTGTTTATCATCTAACCATATAAGCTCTGGGTGGGGCAGGATTCCAGTCTTTTGAAGTGAACTTGTCATCTGCATCACTGGGGCTCAGTACAATCACAAGCTCAAGATTAATCGTTTGTGGTGCACCACTTCAAACATTTTTAGACACTGCATTATTGGATGAACTTTTGCAATACTCGTCATCACTCACACCTGCACATGCACAGACACACACTTTTAGAAAACGGGAAATGTTCACATTCCTGTGTGGCTATGAAGGCATGCTCAGATGCACACACGTGTTTTTTTTTTATTTTTTTTATAAATCTTTTTAATCAAATACATACTGTCATGTATTTACTTACTCAAAATATGTACATTTACGGATGCAGTTGCACATATATATACATATACAAATGTATGAAATTACACTATAATGTGTATTGACAAGTAACACCCTCTCTCCCCTCATACATTCACACAGGCACGCATGACTCCAAACAGACTGCAGTAACACAACATTAAGCGGTTTTCTCTTCTCTGTTATCTTCAGCTTCCTTTTTGCCCTTTGGTTAAACATTCTCTTGGCATGCATGATCTCATTTAACTTTGATTTCCTCTTTTTCCAGGACGGCATCCTCGATGGTTCCAATTTCCAGCCCATTCCCCAATTTTCAACCCCAATGACAGACAACACACGCTGGAATGGCTGTTTAGCTAAGGAAGGGAATTGGTAAGTGATGATTTTAAATGCTGTTTAAGATAAAAAGGAGAGTTTGGAGCAGATAACAATTTGCCTGGGTAGAGAGCAGGAAGCTCGGTGATACTGGTTTGAATGTGCTGTTACAGTGGCTCAATGCCACATATGTGATTTATGTTATTGAGCTTGAGGAAACACGGCTGTAGACTACTGCTAGTTTGACAGAAATGTTCACATTAGTGTGATTTTAGTTATTAAAATACAATTAAAAGTTATTTTGATAATTGTTTTATTTAGCCTCAATAAGTATAATTAAGGATGTTTGTTAGTATTTCACACAGTAAGCAGTAAATATGACATAAAGATATTCGTACCACACTGTTAAATAAAACATTTACTTTTTTTTAGTAAATAACAGTTTTTAACAATATAATTAGATGTGCACCTTGAAGTTTGTGAATTATATTTTATATTAAATGTTAAGAAAACGTAGTGTGTAGTTTGAAAGAAAGCAATTCTGTCTCATTTAAGGTTTAGGTTGTAAATAAATGTAGCAATTACTAATGACATTTGCTTTATTACATTAAGGTTGTCCATATTTAATTTTGATTGCCACACAATGTTTTTGTAAATATTTTTTTTCATTAACGGTTTGTCGTCTGTCCATCTGTTTTTTTATTTTATTATTATTATTATCTATCATGACATAAAAACAAAAATAGTCTAAAACTCTTAAAAAAAATAAAATATTTGAGTTTTATTACATACAATCCAAGTGTGCTGATGGCGCCCGATACAATCACAATATTTACTTAATTTGTTCCTGATTAACCTCTCGAGTGTGGAGAATGTGTCCAGCATGAAGGTTTTTTTGTTGGTTGAAAAGAGCAGCTCATTGTAGAGCTTTAAGTGGTTTGTGTAATCCCCTATAACCAATACCATGAAGCCAAAGGATTCTGAAAATCTGTTTTCACCACACTTTGAGTAGAAGCGAACCTGGGAATCTCTCTCTCTCTCTCTCTCTCTCTCTCTGTCTCTCTCTGTCTCTCTCTCTCACCCTCTCCCCCTCTCTCCTCCCAACTCTGTCATGAAACAGAGCACCCCATTTCCATATCAATCGGATTAGTTCCAAGACCAGGGAAGTAGGAGTAATGTAAGTAACCGTACAAATTTAAATATAGGACATCAAAAACATTGTTAGGCATTCATTTATTTTTGAAGCAGCCCTGGCTCTCTGTGTCTCTCTGTGAAGATGAGATGAAAATGCATCTCTTCAATTTTAGTTTCATTTTATTTCTAAAAGGTGCTTGAACGCCGCAGTGTTTTAACACACTTGATGTGTACCAGGCCGCTGTTCTTGTGTGCTTAACCTTGTTTGTGAAATGAATATATGTCGCATCAAGCAATGCTCTTGTTCAAAACGCAACATCAAAAACAATTTCAGGTGGGCAGCATTCACTCAGAGCTGATTGTTTGTTGAACAGACAGTGTAAGGATGGACTCCTCCTGGCTCCTCTGGTATCGCTGCCAGCTCACACCGTTGAACACAGTTATGTTCATAATATATTGAAAAATCAACTTCACACACGGTAATGTTGTTGTTGAGTTTGGTGTATTGATGGGTAATAAAATATGTCCATTGATGGTTAAATTACAGGGGTGACACAGAATTGCATTTTAATCTGGGAATATGAAAACTCCACCTATGATGTTTTAACTTGTTTTTGAGTTTTTTTTGTTTTATACTTTAAAACTTTTGGGAATTTATTTGAATAAATAAAATTTCACATATCTAAGAGACTTAATGTTTCAATGATTATATTATTATGTAAAAATCATGTACTGTGTATATTTCCTGCAACTTCTTTTGAATAGCATAGTTAGAATGATTACACAGATGTTATTGAAATTATTGAAAGCATCAGATTTCTGAAAATAGGCAATAAAATATCACAGTGAGTATTAAAAAAGTGGTGACATTTGTTTAAAAGCTTATAGTGGTTTGCAGAGATGCCTGAGAAAACCAAGTGTGTGTGTCTGTGTGTGTGTGTGTGTGTGTGTGTGTGAGAGAAAGAGAGTTACGAAGAGATTATTCAGCAATCTGTGACTTCTGCTGCTGACTGATCTGACCAGCCCGTTGCTCCCTGTCCGGATGAGGAGATGGATAGATGGATACATGGATGCCTGTCTGCGCCTCTACAGCCCTTTATGACTTAGCCTGTCTCTCTGTAATTGAAAAACTAGCTAGACTGTGTTGTCTTGGGATTTGTCCCTTTTTTATAATGCAGCTTCAAAACAGGAAAACCAATAGTGGGAATAGACCCCCGAATGTAATTAATTTCTTGGGGGTGGGGGGTTTGAGGGGACTATTATTGCAGGAGGAAGAATTCTAATCAGTTGCAGATTCCTTCCTGTTTGGTTAGCGTGACCGTGGCCAATTACCAGTGAACTCTGTGTTACAGTTTCACTTCCTGTGCTACCCAAAGAATGGACTGAGTCTGGTGCTGCAGAGACTGGCAGGACAGAGGAGAGAGAGAGAGAAGGAGAGAGGGGAGGGAGAGAAAGACAAAACAAGACACATGAAGATGAGACTGTAGGAAAGTAAACAGAGCGGAGGAAGGGGAATAAAAAAAAAAAAGAGAGAGAGAAAAGGGGGGCAGGGGGGTGGATCTCCAGCCAGATCTAAGGTGCGCAGACATGAAGGCATATACGTCCTTTATCCACCTAATATAGAACATGACATGTGGTTTACAAAGGAAATGAAAGGATTTTGGACCCGACTTCTCTTGCCGCTTGAGCTGTTCTCAGGTAAAGGCTGAAACTGCAGAGCAACAGACCAAACTCAAGTCACAAATGCAATAACGCATAACTCAATCATTGCAGTGATGCTATCGAAAGACACAATTTGGCATTGCTGTTTTCCCCCAAATCGAATTAAACCACTGGACTAAACAACTGAATGACAATTGCGAGGGCATACCCGGATTTGCATAAAATGTCCTTTTTTTTTTTTCCAGCGCATAGAAGTAACTCAATATACCATGGTACTTCCTGGGAAATTTTCCATGCTTATTACTATTAAGCCAGATACTGCTTTTGCTAAAGGCTTGCCAAAGCCAGTAGTTTACACCATATTACAACAGCATGCTCAAAATGTCAATCATGCTCTTTTCTCAGGCTTTTTCCTCAGTTGTTCAGTTTTTGTGCGACTGTTTTTGAGATTTTGGTCAAATGCCAGAGACATGAAAAAACAAACTTGCCGCCGCGACAGAGATTACCGATCGCTGACAACATGACCTGCCAAAATGTCTCCCTTTGGTTTGATTTCGATCCTCAATTCCCTGCACTCGCTCTCTTTCGCTTCTCCAGAGGGGTCTATTCCCATAGTTTCCCACTGTAATAGTTTTTTGGCATATTACTCTCTCTGCGATCCACCCCAGAGGTCTCCCATAATTCACTTTTGATATCATTGTTTAGCTGTAGAATTAGAGGAGGGGTGTACACTGGGAACAGGCAATCAGGATTGGCAGTGGGGCATTAATTCATTCATCGTGGCTTGATGTGATAGACCTTTCATTGCGAGCATGAAGAATGGTGTTTCGGATTGGGGGCTTGTTCAGTGTTGCTTGGCTGCAATAGCAGGACATGATTTAATATCTTGAAATTGTATTGATTCCCTGGAATATTTTACTACCACTAAAATTCTGACTTCTCACGTATGACCTACTTGTACAGTGTGATTGTTCATTTTTGCTGTAAATACGTGTGCTCCTGTATAAAACACATTTTTGATACCATAATATCCTGCTCTGATAGAAATGCTGCTGTTGAAAAAAATGATCAAGATACTCAGAGTGATTAAGAGCATATAAATACTGGAACAAATTCCACTTTTTACTAAAAATTCAAGAAATCTGTTTTATATTACCAAAGAGATGACATGACATTTATTACCATTTTCCAGCACAGTTGAAAACATCTCAAGGGGGACCAATACTGTAGCAGTTACAGTTGAAATAAACTACTTAGAAGATGTTCGAGGGATGATGCACACAACTTGCAATATGAATGTGAATTCCCTGGGAAGCCTATTTTTGTGCATACACACACACACACACACACACACGCATTCAACAACGTGAGAAATGGGCTAAGTGCCATACTATTCGTTGTGAACTGGAGGGTCCAAGTCGCTAAACTAATCCTAGTACCACAGGATCCTACTTCTAGCCCTGTCTTTTGCTGCAGCTGCCTGGGATCATTTCACAAACACAAGGTATTTCTGAAAGAATTGATTCTGTTAGATAGTACATTGATCACACACATCGCCTGCGGACAGAAGATGGCTTTACAAGCAATAAGATGGGAGACAATTATATTATTTTAGTGAAATAAGACAGAGTACAAGCAGTGAGTGCCAATAGCCCAGGCAGGAGGGAGGGGGGGGCAAAGGCAGAGGCAGCCGTTTGTGCTCCATCCTCAAGTGGCACGGTAATCCACTAAACTTTCCTCCACCCGCTTCTCTCAATGCAATCAGGATGCGAAGGCTCACCAGTGATTGCGTTCATTTGTAAAAGCATCCAAGCCAAAATTGAACCCCAAGGCTGATAAACTATAAAGATGCTGATCAGATCGCAGCTAAGGAGTCCACACTTGAGGGCACAAGGTGTCAGGGCTGGAGCCAAAAGAGCAATGACTCTGTATACCTCACTCGGAGCCAGGCGGCTGCCTTGGAATACAAACAGGAGGAGAGAGAAAAACACATAAAAACGACAACAAACTGCGGCAGGATTTTTCATCCCCCAGCATCTTTTAGAGGAAGAAGGTATTATCTGTTCAGCAGATTAGCAGCTTTTCAGATGTTTGTTTGTGCTCTTATTTTTTTATTGACTCTATCGAGTGCTTTTATTATTTTGAGCTTGAGCAAATGCACTGCAATGTGAATTTCATAATGCTTCTCAAGAAAAGTAGAAGAGTTACTGTACGGGGAAGTCATATATTTCCAACCTTGCAACAGAATATTGAAACCGATTTATCAGAATGGAAACGATACATAACTCTGCAGAGTGAACTGTGTGTCCTTCATGTCCAATCTGCTTACACTTCACTTCACTTTAAGAGTTACCACAACTTCGTGTCTGCTTTTTACATTTATTTCTCACAGCTATTGCGCTGTCTTACACTAAATGAACAGTGTCATTACATTAAACACACACACATACCCAACTCTGCTAAAGCACAAAGATTGAGTACAGACAGATAGAGAGAAAGGGAGGATCTGAGGATGTTTTTTTTTCCTCTTCATCCTTGTGGCCCCAGTGCGTTAAATGTCAAAGAGCAGTCAGCGGGAGAGACTGATTCCAGGAGGCGATGTGAATGGGACGATTGAAGACCCGCTTTGATTGACAGCTCTTCCTCTCTTGCTCTGCCCTGAGGGTGATTGACAATGTGGTTCATCTCACATTTTGTGACTGAGCTAATCCAGTAAATTCCTACCAGACGCAGCACAACTCAGCAGAGACCTGCCGCTCCTTTCCCAGGTGGAGTTTTTATTTTATCTTTTTCCTTCCCAAAATAAATATGTTTTTCCATCTGTGGCAGTGAAAACAAACGGGGGGAGGGGGGGGCTATAATTATATGTAAGTACATAATTAAGCGAGTTTAGAAAAGTGCTAGTTTTCAATGAATTAAAATGTAGACTAATTACATGTGGGAATTAGCCTGCTGTTGTGTTAGTGATTAATATTGTCATAGGTTACTGTCTCAATATGCTGCCAGTTGGAAATGGGATCACCTTACTGGAACGACTGATCTCTTGCCAAGTTCAATAATTAATTGACTCAACAAACCACTGACACACAACTATCTCACACGTCGGCCTGCGTGCCCACAAGGTGCGCGGCTCGTCCTCTTGACCTTGCACCTGTATTTTGATTTGTGCCGTTTCCAAGACATCACCGGCGTGCTACAGCTGGCTTTTCAAAGAGGAATGAAGACACAAGAATGAAAAAAAAAAAGAGAGAGAGAGAGAGACAGAATTAATTTACAAGACGTCCACCAGTGTTTTAGGGTGTGTAAGCAGGATTGCGGTAGCGGCTGTGGGGCTACTGCAGTCGTACGCCGTGACCCACATTAAGCAACGCCGCCCAATAAGGACTGGAATGTAAGAAATATCTGACACTTTCATTAATCATCATTCCTAAATGATCATTCTGCGAGGGTATGCATTTAAGCGTGATTAATTTCAAAGTGAGCCTAATCAAGCAATGAATTACCTGCCTAACCTTTTGCAGGAGGTTGGTGTCGAGTCAAAACAGAGGAATCCAGTATGGTTAACTGTGTCAAGGAAAATTAAGAGGAGACAATAATGAGAATCAGTTGTAGACCCTTATTAAAAAAAAACCAGAGACCTTTGTTAATTGGCAGATGTATTCTGAGACCTTTGTAAAAACTACTACAAAGAAATACATAGCGCTATGCTTTCCCCTTTAAAGTGTGGACTGATATAAGAGACAGATAATCAGTGGTAGTATGAATTACATTACATACACCCCAGTGCTCGTTACAAACCTTACACATGTTTTAATGTGTTAAATATAACTCTGGCTTTTTTTTTCAAATATATATATATATATATACCGTTTTCATAAATTGTAGGCCTCTTTGTTTTGAGTAAATTCTGCCATCCCCGTAGTTTAAAAAACAAAAACAAAACACTGTTTCAAAACCAGCTAAACTGGTTGTTTCACAGATGTTAAGCTGAAAAAAACAAAACAAAACTTGTTGCTGCAATGTTGATATTTTAGATCGACAAACTTCCTCACTTGAATGATTAAAGTGCAGCGGCGTCATTAATAATTCTCTGTCTTTATGCAGTTGGCTCCTGTGTTCTGTCTAACCAGAGCCCAGAAGACAATACCCCAGTGTGTGCAGATCAGGTGTCCACCTTCTAAGTATGATGAAAGCCTCTCCAACCAGTTGTGACAATGGCAAAGTGAGATAATAGCCTACTGAGATGAATTGAGAATGACTTGTACAAGCATTGTACTTGTATGAGGCATTGCACACTCCAAATGGTATGCTTTTGAAGTCGGAGAGACCGAGGGGTGTGGCAGGCTTTGTCTGGTCCGCTGTCACTGTCTTGTGTAATCGGCTCTGTGTTTATGCTGAGAATAATGTCATTTCTTCTACTTTATATCCACGACATCCAAAATATGACCATATCTTTGAAAAGACAAATGAATGTTACATTAAAACACACTCCGTGATTCGACTCGTACTTCAGAGCCAATACTCATTAGAGGCAAATATTTTTGTTCACATACACAAACGAGCACTCATAATTGAACGATTTTATGCACAATTCAAATTCAAATCATTCCTTCTTGACACAGCCAATACATCTGTCACGCGGCTCCTCGTTTTTTTTTGTTGAATAATTAAAAAAAGAAATAGAGAAACATACTAATGAGAGAACCTTACTTGAGGGCTTTGCCGCTCCACTGACTATCATATTAATGTATTCCTGTGTGAATTAAACGCATCATCAAACACCTAAGTTCCCTCTATATTTTCCTCTGAAGACGAGGGCTGGACACCGGTGTCTACCTTGCCCTCTGCAAAAATGAAGGGCATTCTTCATTATTACACCTCTTGTGATTACTTGTTAATAGCCATGTACTAAAGGTCCTTCCTTCTAAATTGACAGAAACTCTGGGAATTTTGGTTTATATGAGAATGACATTGTTTCGGTCAGTGATTAAATCATTAAGATATATTAAAGTGAATTTAAAGCGATATGTAGATTTATTACACCTTACTTGGAAAATGTTTACTATTTTAAAATACTTCTATTCTTGTAGAATATTTTCTTGTTATTAAAATATGAAATATCTAGCAAAGTTTGTACTTTGATTTTCTTGTGAACACCAGCTGTCAGCAGTAGGTTTGCTTCTTCTTCTTCCTTCTCCTCTTTTGTCTCCTATTCTGCCTGAAGCTCTGGTGACTGCCAGTGTAATCTGTGTCTGACCTTTCTCCACCTCCTTAAACCTCTCTCTGCCTCTCCCTCTCCCTTCTTCCATCTATCCATTCATCCCCATCTTCCCCTTTACTCACCGCAGACTGACAGTCATCGCAGCTCTTTTCTCTCAGTGGCTGACAGCTTGAACTGGATCATTAAGGCAAATTGGGAACGAGAACTAAACTGAGCATGCAGAGTTATTTTAGAGGCCGCTTTGCGACAGAGCAAACATGCCAGCTCATGCTCCATATAATGGCTTGTCCAGGGTTGAAGAAATATGTTATATATAATTATCATAATTGACCATTAGTGCTAAGGGACTAAATGGGTGAGGTCTTTGCAGAATATGCCTTAAGATTTTGTTCCACTCATTCAACTCGAGGAGTCTGGAGATAAGGAAAGTTGATTGTTTTTAAAAATTTAAAATTGCTAACACGAAGAAATCAGTTTTTTTTTTTTTATGCCAAACAAAGCACTTCAAGTTCAAAGCAACAAAGCATGCAGTTAAGGTGGGACTGAAATCGTAGTTTGAATATTTTGAATAGATTTGCCCATAGGTGTTGGAGAGCAAAGCAGGCAATGTGTGATTGATCGTGTCCCACAGGGGCGACAGCCAGCATGCCATTTAGACACAACAAACGGCGTTGGCTACACTAAACTAAGCTCACACAACCTATGCAGATAGCACAGTCTTTCATTTTAACATGTGCATGCTAAACCTGGCTGATAAACGATTTGCCTAGCAGCACTTCCGTCCATATTTTATCACGGCAGACAATGCTCGGTGGCGTTGCCAGACTCGGTGTATATTTCGAGTATTCAGGCAAAAAAAAAGCTTCTCCTCAACCCCTCAACAGCTTGGCTCCCATAATTAACTTCCACAGGACTGATAGAAGATGCAACAGGAATAGAATAAAATAAAACACAGTTGAATTTAGAAAAAAAGGTGCAAAAGCAGTCAAAGAAGAGAAGAAGCAAAGAGAACACCGACTTACAGTATACAGACGGAGATTACATTTGGCAGAGGTCTTGGGTCAGTCGTGCTTGAAGCTCAGTCCTTGTTGCACTGATAACCCCTGTCATACAGCAAGCTCCTGTTGAGGACAGAAATGGCTGAAAGGATTAATGAATGTTTATACTTAAAGCTCTGCAGTTGCTAAACACTGTGGAAAAACCTTTAAGCCGTGGCACACGGGCAACATTTTAAGCCAGCATTCTGAATAAGGCAATTTTGCCAACAAATATGAGCAGGGTAGAATGTTAACTGTTTATCCAGAGGCTATAGTCGCTGCTAAATCTGGAGCTCTGGAGTGAGTTTTTACTTTTTTTTTTTTTTTTTTAAGACAAACTGATATTTAAATATTATATTTAAAAGCAAATCTCCAATTGTATATTATATTTTTGTTATATTAAATGTTTCTTTTCTAACACAACAATGGCGCAGAGTATTATATTCAGTTTTACATAATGCAGCTATAGAAAATGCAATATTTTTACATCAAAACACAACATATGTATAAAAATGTAATGAAGGTATATAAGTTGAACTATAAAGTAGGTTTTTGTACAGTAACTGTATTTTAGAGCAACTTACACAAGTGTGTTCTTTTCTCATTTGTCTGTTACAAATCACTGTTGAGACATCGATTTTTATGATGTGACAGCAGCTACGGTTAACATAACTTTGTTAAAGCGAGGGAAACATTGTGGTTTGGGTTAAAATTACTGCTTTTTAGTTTAGGATCTTGGTCGTTATGGTTATGGAACAACTGTAGTCGTGGTTAAAAGAAACCAACATTGACTGTCGGTCAGGAAACCAGAAATAAACAACAATCTCCTGTGTCCAAAGTGACACTTTGTCACTTGAATGTAAACATATGTTTTTTGGGGGGAATTTGCTGAATTGACTAATTCTGTCAGTCACACTTTGATCGGCAGTTCACTGACCTGTTCCTTGTTAGCACACGGATTCTACACACACACACACACACACACACACACGTATGCATACATAGACATCAGAGCGTATTGCTCAGCTTCTGCTCTTCCTCACTCTAACTTTAACCAGGCAGATCTTCTTCTGGAGGCCTCAGGTGACTTTGTGACTCTCTCTGATTGGACGGATCCTGTGTGTGCTTTCTGTTAAAAGAGCATATTAATAGCCTGCGTACGACCTCTGACCATACCTTTAAATCATTAGCTGGCCAACTGATGGTTTCTATTTACCGTCCCCATAGGAGATCTCAAAGCATAGAAAGGCTTGTTATTATGAGGATATTGTGACTATTGTGAGTATTTAGTTAATTACTGGACCTTTTAATTTAAATTTTCAGAATGGTATTTGGCTTTTATTTTTTCAACATATTTAAACAGTAAGAAATTTATTCAAAGTGAAACATAAAAAATAAATCATGAAAACATGTACTTGACAACAACTTGACAAACATAAGATTGTGGGGAAAATAAATCTCTTTTGGTGGCCTAATATTGCACTTAATTTGGTAATAAATAAATACAGCAAATGCTAGATAGTATTTTGGTCCCACACACATATATAAAAACAACTGAATAAATACCTTAAATCCATATTATTTTCATGGAGTAACAATGCAGACGAAAATGATAAATAAAAGTTACATCTCCTCATGCCCGCTTGTATATAAATATCATTGTGTTCATCCACTCCTGTCCATTTGTGTATGTGTGTATATACTCAGTCAAAAGTCTGGACACACCATTCACTTGAATGAGAACGTGTGTCCAAACTTTTGACTGCTACTGTATAAATAAGATAGAAGGGTAGCTCCCATTCAGTAACCTATCACTTAAATCTGGCTGCGGGGCACAAAGTCCATTTGTCACGTCACGCTTTTGTTATCGCGCTGCTCTTCAGAGAAAACAAACAACAAAGAGCACAAAAGACCTCCACAGAAAACCGCTGCCTCATCCAATGACAGGTTGGCATTAGATGTGTTGGGGGGAGGAGGAGGAGGAGGAGGAAAAGGGAGATGTGTGATTAAATGTGTGTGTTTGAGTGTGCGAGCGGGTGTACAGCATGTGTTGGGTGAGTTTCCGTAATGTGTGTGTATGTGCGGAGGTGTGTATGGGAGGTGTGTTAGGCGGATACCCGGAGCTTTGCCTTACCGCCCCCGTGCCTAAATCATGTGTACAAGCTGTTTCCAATAAACTGTTAAATTTGATAAAGAGGTCTGGTATTATATTACAAAGCCCAGAGGGCACTCGGACCTCTGCTATCATGAATACATTTTGCCTGATAATAATGCTGTGACTCCAATCGCTGCCACAGGACAAACTGCTGCCCTCCTGGAAATCAAGTTGTGAGGCAGGGTGACACCTGTATAAATGGACAGGTGATGAGATTATAATATATTTATGCTTTCTGGGTTAGCGTTAAGGGACTTCTACAAGTGAGCGTGAGTAACACAAGGGACTGGAGGGCACGACCGGGAGTGCCATGGGGGGGCAAATCCTCTCAGCTCGACGAGAGGAGGGCCTTTTATTCATGAGGGAAAAGCTGCAGAGATATACAGTGGCATTTTGGTTATAATTCATTGGTGATACATGTTTAGAAGCTTCTGAGAAAACATGAATTAATTCATAGAAATCAAGTTCATTGTGTTACAACTGACAGTGCTGTGCATGATGTCATTAAATTATTGATTGTATCTATAAATATAAGAAATTGAACCTCTCAGAACCTTGACACAGCTGCAGAAACGCACACATACCAAAACAAGAAAAAAAAAAAAAATCCATCCCAGGATATGAGAATTCATTACTGCGTTAGCAGCTGTGTTACTTGGTATTCCCGACTACAGCAGTCTGTCCCATATCTCTGGTCTCCATACAGTATCTAGGTAGCTAAGAAGGTAGGCAGGTGATGAATGTTCAGTAATTGTGAGAGTTCAGTGGTAAAAAGATTCAAATCCATGACAGTGAGAAATGGAAGAGAGCCCCAGGGGAAATTTCAGGCAGTGAGGAAGTGCATCCAACCTGTCTAAATAACAGATCACACCCTAAACTTGGTCACTTGCTCAGAACGTGCTCTCTGATATTAGAAATGTTCCTTTTTTTGCAAATGAGTGCCGCTGTGCAAACCAGTAGAGCAGCTTGTTTTTTGTTCCACAAATGTACAATTGTATTAAAGCTATTACACAAAGGGAATTAGATTAGAATTTAAATTTCAGAAAATAAATGATAATGATTAGTTACAAATACCTCCAAAGTGTAAAAATAAGAAACGCGGGGATGTAGACCATGGGGAGTGCCCTACATTACTCTACAGTATTCTACTACACAGCTGCAGCTTTGAAATGGTTGAGGTTTTTTCTCAGAGTGCACCATTTGCATAATTATGAGACAAATGAACTGTTCAAGGGCTGTTGTTATATTTGGGTGGGTGCTTCCATGTGTCTGCATGCATACAAGTAAACGAGTGTGTCTGTGTGTGTGTGTGTGTGTGTGTGGGCATTGTAAATAAGTTTGTGTGTGCTTTGTTGCATGTGTCTGTGCTAATGCATGGGACATGAGAACAGATAATTAGAATGCATGAAGCGTATCTGTGTTCGTAGGCCTTTTGGACTGCATAAAAGTAAATAGTGGTCAAATAAAACTCTAATCACATTAATTTTAATCTTAACCAATAATCTGCACCTTATTTAGACATGTAGTTTCAAACAAACACTCCACTCATTACCAGGGGATATCAGATTTGGCTGGTGTACCTCTGATATTTTTTATGACTCACTGTAAAAGTCAAAATTAAATGCAACAAAAGAAAGGATTTTATTTGCCGATGAGCTCAATGCATTAGCTGTGATTATTATCAGTATTGTTATCAGGGATTTTATAAGATCAGAATAATAATTGTGTGTGTGTGTGTGTGTGTGTGTTTTGGTTTGTTTGTTCATGTGCACATAAACACGCTCGTGTGCGTGTCTGTATGCATATGTGCATGGATTGCAAGTTGCTATGTCATATATGCACGTGTACATTGTTTTTATAGAATACTTATACACTGCAGGTCTTATTATCTGGCTGTCATTATTTCATTACTCTGCTTGACATCGCACCACTTAGCCAGTCAAACTTCAGACATGAGCTCAACATGCCTTATCCCATCCAACGTGGAATGTCAGGTAGCATTTTACTGACAGCAGCACGCACATTAATTGAAGCAGTCTTCTTCACCCAATCAGTAGGTCGTGAGCAGAAAACAAAGTCTTGGATCCTTGCACTTATTGAGCAGTCATGTTATTTCATGTAGCTGGCATCGCACTGTCTTTCCTACCGGAATAGTATCTTAATTTACCCATCATGAATGAGATGAGACAACAAAGAAGCTCACCTCATCAACAAGTGGCTGCCTCTGCCTTTTTACACCATTTCAGTGATTTTAGTTTTTTAATGAGTTTTCACAGATGCTGCATGATAGATATTCTGACAATGAAAAATGAAGACTGATGAGAAGTACCTTCTGTGGGTATGGCCCTTCAGACTAAACTTTTATAACTTTATCATCAAGGATGCTGCTGTGGTTAGAGTTACATTGCATAGATCATCAGGGATGTTTACACAGAGCAGTGCCTGCAGGTATTTCCCAAAGCTTGAGGATAATGTGTTTGACTAATAATACTGAAAGACTAAATCACTTAGTCAAAGCAAAACTTTAAGAGACATTAAATAACAGCATGAAATAGTGTTATGCTAAAAGTACACGTGGGCAACGTTTCCCTCAGAGAGGTCTGCAAATAGGATGAAATTGTAGAGACAGTGAAAACCTACAAACCTACTGTACGTTGCCTTGAGCTGTTGTCCATGTACAATAACTTTACAATAAACTAACAATGTAAGTGTAACTCAGTGGTCAGACAGTCAAAATATAGTAACAGAAAACATCAGCGTGTTTTACTGGAAGTGGGGCCCATAAAGAGCTGACCTTACCAAACAACAACAAATGAGCACTCATGTCGACTTCCTCCTAAGTTAAGCTGTGGAAATACAGACCGGACAACTGGTATTAGCAGCACAATCATCTGGCTCTCACATTATTAATGACATAATTACTGCACAAAGACAGAATGAGGAAAAGAGAAAAGCGAGGGAGCGGAAGAGAGAAGAAGGAAGCAAAGACGTGAAAGAAGTGAGTGAATAATAGAAACAAAGGTGGTAAAAGCTAAAGATGTGGTAAACGGAAAGAGGAGAGTTTTAAAAGATGGATTGACATTCCCCTTTTGGGGCTTATCAAGAGGACATTTTCTCTCTATTTTGGGTGGCTGGACCCTCCCTCATTGTTAATTTGAGTCCGAGGCTGTATCCCACCATCCCGTTCTCTGGTGGCGCCCCCCAAGGTGCAGGGAATTACCGTGTCTGCCTCCCCTCCTCTATATTTAGGCCATTTAAGGTTGCACGGTTTTAAAAGGGAAAGTCAAAAGATGCCATTCTTTATGAATGTCTGAGGATATGAATAGGGTCGCCGCTCCTCTCTCTCCATCCCCTCAGGACTTCACCTTTTCAAATATAACGAATGCCTCAATTAAAATCCCTTTCAAACACCATGCTTATTTTTTGATAACAATCGTACACCGCTCCCCTTTGGTTCACTCTACCCCTGCTCTCTCCCCTCTCGCTCTCTCTGAGGAGGGGTGATGTAAAGGGACATGGAGGGCAGATGATGCTCTTGTGTAAAGAGAAATGAAATGAGGGAGAAAGGAAGAGACAAAGATAAACTTAGTAAAGCAGAAATAGAGAGAGAGAGAGAGAGAGAGAGGGGCACACTGTAGAGCAAAGCAGCACAGGAGAGGTGTGTGAGAGTGGGTAGTTATGACGGTGCGATGGATGCAGGGCCTAGAATGATGTGAACCAGCAGATGGCAGGGTAAGAACAGTAATATGGCCAGTACCACTCTTGTCTGTCTGTAACCAAACAGCAGGTCAGTGGGGAGTCCTCAGCCTACACACACACACACACACACACACACACACACACACACACGAGGGCAAGCATGCTTAAAACAGAAGCAATACATGCAGGTAAAAAAAAGAAAATCATATACAGGCATTAACTTTTTAATCAAATGCATTCAAACACACTCAAGCACACCATGTCCCAACGCTGATGACATACTAATGCTCACAGGCTTGTTAGATACGTACATGTTAAAACATATTAAGACACACATGTAAGCACACATCCATGTCAGCTATAAGAAGACAGACTGCAGGTTCAAACTTCTTGCCTCAAATTTCACACTTTCTATTTGCTATTTGGGAGTCATCTCTTTCTGTGAGCGACTGCAAATAATAAACAAAGTGTCAAATGTCTTGTACTTTAACGCAGAAAGTAGATTTTGTTTTCTTCAGCCGTTTGCTCTTGATAAGTAAGTAACAAATGCGTCCGTTGTTGTTTCGCATCAGATTATTAGACAGGTTTGCGGGTGTCGTGCCTAATGCGAGTTAAACCTCTAATAGTTACAAGACAGTTTGTCGCCATTTGAGGCTGAAAGGGAAATGAAACTAATGCTGAATAATGCGTTCTCAGGCTGTCATTAGCATCGGGATAGTGAAATGCATCAGGGGCTCTATGGAAGATGGCTGGTTTTAATAAAAGACCACTTAAAGATGGCAAACAACAGCAAACAAGTAAATCTAAAAAACATGGGCCCCCTCACTCACTTTAGACCCGTGGACATTATCAGCATCTGAACTGTATGGTAGTGGAGATTAACTGCCTGGTGTTGTTTAGCTTAGCTTCATCTTGGCTGCGTTCGATTAAGCTCTAGGGAGGAAACCAAAGACAGACTTTTTCCATTCAGTAATATCGACTAATTAATAATTATGTCAGTTCCACCTTTCCAGCTTTTGGTTTCATGCTGGTTTGCAGCCATGATCGCAACAGTGTTTTTTTTTTTTGATGAAAGCATGCACAACTGTTTACTGCATCTTAAAAAAAAAACAAAAAACGGGCTTCTCTGCATGCAAATGCACACAACTAAATTCGACTCAAGTAATGATGGTTTACGGTACATGTTGCACAGAGCACAAGTAGAGCAAACAGGGTATAAAAGTGGATCAGTCACTGTTAGAAGCTAACAAGCAGGCTTGTTGTGGAGTTCAGTGTGGTTTTCATGGAGAGCTCCAGCTGTTTCGCATAGAAGGACATCAAGAGGCTCAAAGCTTTCTGTGCCTTTGCTAAGAGGCAATATATTTGAACATTCTCCTGCTCTGTCTATATGCGTCTGTCTCTCACCACCGCTATCTGTTTGCGCTGGTCTCTCTCTCTCTCTCTCTCTCTCCTTCTTTGCCAGTCTAAACCAATAACGTGTGATATCTTTATCTTGAGAGTCACGGTAATATCATATAGCACACAGACATCCCCACTTGCCTTTTGGGCTTTTCTGCCTTTGACTCTGAGCGGATAGTTATCGTCAAGATGCGTCTCCTGACAATTTCCAAAATGCAATGTAATGGTTTGTTTATGATTATTTTCTGTAGAATTTGTCCCATTTCTACTGACTGATGTTTATAGAAGAGTACACTAGCAAATTGGATGGCAAAAATCCCTGGTGATTGTCTCCCTTACACGTCTACCATCACCAGTAAATAAATCTCTCAGACTCCAATAAAATAATGTGATTTCTTCCCTATGAATCATACAACATGGCCAGGCTACATTTCTGACCGTACTGTGTTGGCTGCAGGCTCTGAGGTTTTTTTCAGACAGAATTAGAAGACATATAGAGTAGGTTGTTAAACTCGAATACACTTTCTCAGACATATTCTCCCCCAATTTTTTTTTGCTTTTATAAAGCTGATTTGAAACCTTAACTGATACATTAATGCTGTCTTTATTTTATTTGACCCACATTGTATTTATCCCCTCAATTTAGGAGAGATTAGGTAACACAACCTCAGTCATAAGTTTCACTTTACACCACTTTAGAATCATTTTATTTTAACAAATTATTCTCATTTTAACTTAACTTTTAACCGTTCCTTTCTTTTCCGGAGGCTAAACCGCCTGCTCCATGTACAAATGGTGTATTATAGAAATAAAATAAATAGAGACGCTACCAGTGTCAGCCTAATATTATCCTCTCAAGCAGCCAAACAGTATTTTATACCTTGCTGCTTTTCACTTTGTCGGGTCACAATCCAGCAGGCATGTTGAGACATACATCTATTTAAAGATGGTGAAAATGTTTGGGTGGCTCAGCCCTTTCAAATTAAATGGATGGCATCCCAGGGAGGCCTATCAAAAATGATTAAAAAGGGTGGAAGACAGCATGTGTGTGAAGTGTCAAGACGAGTCGGCACAGGCTAGCCGACCTGCTCCGAGAGCCAGGAAGCTTATTAGCATTTCAGCGCATAGCAACCTGCCTAGCCCCGAGCACTGATCTTAACACGGTCTGTCCAAAACCGCACCGCTCTCTCTCTCCCTCTCCATCTCTCTCCCTCTCTCTCTCATTCCGCTTTCTCCTTCGACTCCTGTGCAAAAACATTCATGTCAAGTTGGTGGTTCATTCAAGACAGGAATGTTTCTGTGTATTAATGTCAAATTGGAGCTGCAACCTGACAGAGAGTGTTTGTAAATACAATACACCGAGAAGTTTAATGCCGTCCAACTACTGTGTGGTGAATAGCAAAAGGTGATACCAAAGTTCTCAGTTATCGGTTAATAACATCAGACCGAAGTGTTGAGATGGATTATAGTTGTGGTTTCGAACCGTGTGCGGTGGGAAATTGAATTTGACTCGGGCTCATTAAAACAGTAACATTCCTGTCATGTTTAGACCCAGCAGACATGTCCGTTTCTAACAATCCGATATATTTCCGTGGCCGTTTAAAGATGCAATAGGCAACTTTTTACGGTAAGTTCAGACGTTCATTTGGAAGACCTTTTAACTTATGGTGATCTGTCTCAGGCATAAAGTATGTTTAAGTTTCAGTTTGATCAAACGCTGCGAGAATATTTCAGTTGGAACAGAACAGTCAGGTGCTGCAGGCTAAAAAACCACTATCTGGACAAAAAAAGTGGCGCTCTCTTTCATTTTTAATCTCTGTCATTCCCTTTTCTCATCTCGCTGTCTTTGTCTGAGTCGCTATTGACTTCACTCTTGGGGGAAAAAAAAAAAAAGAAAAAAAAAAAAAAGAAAATGGCGCTTCAACCTACGTTCCCAGACATTTTTCAGACAAAGGAAGTTAAGTCACAGTAATTGATATGTTTTAATGAACGTATGGACTTGCCTAAATATATATGTCTCTCGAACATCCTTCTCTCTGGATGTTATTATGAAGATACCGTCCATAATTGACTACACCGATTACTGTAATCAAGTAAAAGCTAAATAATAATGTTCCAGTCAAATGTATAGTGTCATATCAAAAAAACGTACACCGCCGACTCTTGTTTAGAACAGAACAGCGAAACATAACATACAAAAACAATTATGAAATATGCTGTAAGCAACCAGAGCCGAATCCTAGTTTTGAAAGCTTCTGTGTTATACTTTCATTTTCTCTCCTCTCTCACTCTCCTCCTCCTTTTTTTTTCCTCCACGATGCATCACAGCTGGACCTTAGACGCTTAATCAGTCACCGGGGCACGGCGTGTTTTCGATATGAAGCATTTCATATGACTTTATTGACTCTGAGTTTTTATACTCTTCTTCATCCTGACAGTATAAAGAATGGGCTGACGGCAGTCTTCCATGATTGGAGGCCATTTTGTGTCTGTGCTCACCAATGTGACTAATGGGACAGCCTGGAGGACTTTCAGAGGTATCACTCAAAAATAAAGTTTGAAACAGTGAGGGAAAAAAAGCTCACTTTGGCCCGCAAATATTTTTTTTAAATTTTAAAATATTTGTTTCTATAGCAAACGAGACTCAAACTTTGGTTCGAGGTAAGACAAGATGCTACTTAAACTGTCATAACATGCGCTCACATAGAGTGGGTATCCTTTGTCCCCAGACTAGCTTGTCTCAGTGAAGCGACCTTGGGAGGGGGAGCCTACCTACCTTATAGCTCCCAGCTCCCCACAAGCCCCTGCAGAGCATCTCATTGTCTCAAATTAAAGATAAGGTCTGCCTACTCTGTGTACGGTAGCTACCCTACCTTTGGCATGTGGTCGTTGCTAATTACTTTGAGCTGTTAAGGGAGACATATCTGGGGAGACATGCAGGAGGAAGAGACCTACAAACCCAGTTTAAAAGAAGAATCTGATTTTTTTCCATTGCTCTCGATCGCTTTGTTTGACCTGTTGAATATGCATTGTTCTCTCACGTACGATTCTAGGATGTTGTTTTGCTCCCTCGGAAGCAAACAATGTGAAATTGTGCAGATATGCAGAAAGTGTTTGCACTCGTGTCTCAAATGTTTCGTCACGTGTAAATAAATGTGTGTAAATATGTATAGAGAGGCATAAGTATGTGTAGTGGCTTGTTCTAAATGCCCCTAGGAAGCTACTGAATTCTCTCCTGTGGCCTGGCCCCAGTGTTAGTTAGTTAGTGGCCTGGGAGCAGTCAACTGTCATAAATAGGTGTAATTTGCTCTAAAACAATATCCGTGGCTAAAATTGCTCTGGCTTGTGATCATTGAAAAAAAATAAAAAATAAGAAGGACAAATGTTGAAAGCAATCATTAGTGAAAACAAAACAAAAGTGGCCTTAATCCATATGAAACAGCTGAATTAGCTGGTGTAAATCATCGTCCGGGCGGCAGCAAGCCACGGTGTTGGTGTCAGGGATCTGGTTTAGCGCGCTTGCTGCCTGGTAAACTGCTCCATTTAACTCCCCTCCGACTCCCACTGGCTCATTGCTAAATAAGGATATCAATTAGGCTAAAGCACTCAGCAAAGGCTCCCAAGTTAACCATCAGCCGAGGCATGAATGGATCTTTGGGGATATTGACTGCTGCGGCAATAGGTTTGTAAGTGGGCTGACCAAGGGGTAATTAAAGCAGCATTATCATGTTACGCCGTTTATGGTACTTCTGTGGCTTTATGCCGTCCATGCAAGCACGGATTCAAGTGGCGACTAGCAACAAGTAAGACAGTAAAGGGAAAGAAACAAGCTGAGCAGATAGAAGGACCCCGGCTGCGGCGTGAGGGTCAAGTAAATACAATCAGATTTGCTTGCATGTGCTTGTCATCAATTAACTTGAATCAGTACAAAGGTTGAGTGTATCTGCATGCTTAAATCTGTTATGATATAAACTATATGGCTGCCAAATGATCTCTTAAGGAATATAGTTGTGGTTTCATTATTAAAATTTCACAAAGAATTCTGCATCTTACTTATGCCATTTGAATCCTATAGATTTCAGTGGGAGTGCCAATTTCATATTACAGTTTGCGTGAGAAAGAGTAATGTCTTTACATCATGTGAAGGAAATGATCAGGAGCAAGCTCAAGCCTGTCCGCTATATGAGGTGGCCTTGATGTATGTGCAATTACAGCATAATTACAAAGATAATTACTGTATGGGCAAGATTAATAACTTTATTAGCTAAAATGGTTCAATTTTAAAAGAGGGAAATGTATACATTGGTCTTGCAGATCTAAATTTGCTGAAAGTCAATTAACAGGCTGATTTTGTGTCTCATTACTCACGTGTTTCACCTTGGAAAGGCACCTTGAGAAGCTAAATTTAAAATGTAAAAAAAGGTCAGGAAGTCCCTCGTACAATTAAGCCAGGAGTTTCTAAAGAATTCCATCATTATTGAGGGAAATGACAAAGTGTCTATTTTGGCCAATCTAACGAGAAAGACCTACTTCAAAATGAAATCTTGTTAATTGTTGGACCAGCCTCTTCAACATATCTCAATTACCAGAGGAAAAGAGTTAAATACAGTCTGCTGTGACAGTCCTCCCCTCCCTTTTTTCTTTCATGTTGGTTTTCAGTGTTGTTTTTGACAAGGGTGTGTGTGTGTGTGTGTGTGTTCTGACTGAACAACGATGGGCCCTAAAGCTCCTTTGAAACAATAATAACTTCTCCTCTTTAATTTAGTCAACCTAGCCACATTGCACTATTGACAGGGCTAGATTTGTCTTATCAAGACCTATTAACCATTTCCATTTTCTTATTAAATGCATACTGTATAATTTGTGATTTTTTTCCCGAACGTGATGTAATTACGATGTATCACTTTCCTCAAATAAAGGCCCTGTCCTCTCTTGGTGTTAATTTGAGCGTGTGAACTTTATACTTTGAACTAATTGGTTGCTGTTGAAATCCCCTGAATGTGAGTAATTCGATCAGGTATTCCATAACCATTGTACAATTTAATTTGAGTAATTTAATTGGATTTGACTGCTCATTTCTGGGCCACTCTCCACTCAGTATTCAAGAACTGCAGAGCTGCAGAGGTATCCTGAGGCAAACACACACGCTAGCTGCCACCAGTCTCTCATACCAACAGAGCAGGGAACTTCTCACCAGACAGCACAGCTGGATCAGACAGCGGAACAACTGGAACACTGTTTTTAGATATTATGCATTCAACTCAGATTAAAAGATCAAGTGAAAAAAAAGTTAAGATTAAAATTAATTTAATTTTACATGATGGTCAGACACACACTGTTATCCATCAAAGGTCTGAGGTAATAAGAACTTAATATGTTTGCACAAGGTGTATTTTTCTATATCTTACTCTAAAACAGCAGGATTACTCTTTATAAATTGCATTAACGCAGGCAATGTCATCTCCACCTCTAACCAATTGAGCTTGTATCCTGCATGTAATGTCATTCATGGAGCACCACAGAGGACTTTATCTGTCCTTAGAGGGTCAGCCATCTTGCCTTAGTGATAGCTGAGGCCTGGAGACTCGGAGGCGGCAGAGAGCAAAAGCAGCAGAGACAGGCTCCCCTGCCACCCTGATGTGCTGGGAAAACAGTGCAAGGACCATGCTGAGAGACAGAAAGAGAGCGAGGGGAAAAAGAAGGGAAGAAAGGGAAAGAAAGAGCGAGACTGTGCAATAAGGAAGAGAGAGAGAGAGAATCACAGAATAGAGATACTAAGAGAGAGATGCCCATGGGCAAGACTGGCGCTGTCTTGCCTGGGCCCTCCTCCCCGTGCCAGAGACAGGGATGACGCTGCCACTCTACATCAGCCTTATGTAGTATTCATAGCAGCAGGTCCTTCTAACACAATTTGTGACCTCCACCCCAGCCAAGGAATATTGGAGTTTAACAATGGGCGGCTCTGCAGGGAGCGAGCACGTCGAGACCCCGGCGAGTAACTTCCTCGTCTATTATTTCTCTTTTTATATATTGTGTAGAATGTGTCTTTTCTGGGAATTCCACAATAAAATGACTGTTATTTATCATTACCAACCTCTTTATCATTTAGTCAATAAAAGTCCTCTCACCTTCTCTCCCTCCTTCCTTCCATTGCGGTCTGGGAGTCAGATATCTGTATTAGTCCCCCCCCCCCCCCTGCCTCGGGGCGAGCTGTGTCAAAAGCTAAATCATGATCAGCTATGGCTTTCTGGCTAAATTGTGTATGAAGGCCCCGGGCGGAAAAGGTGCACATGCTCATTATTGGAGACACAGAGAGAAAGAGAGTGAAGTTTAGCACACATACACACAAAAAACAAAACAAGGATAAATCGCAACACCACACGTACTATGTTAGGAATGCATGGGTCATGAGGATCAGTGTAATAGTTCAACTTGAATTGTGGGACTGTTTGACTTTCTTACATACAAATCAGCAGAGTTTATATATATATATATATATACATTAATATTAATAATGGCCTCATCTTTTTCCTCTGTCCTTTGTGTTTCTGGCATTACGTTACCCGCTCGCTAGCTAGCTAAATTGTTAGTTAGCAGTGTTCTCAATACTAACCACTTGAATGCCAAGTATATCTTGGCGTTCTATTTCCATTTAGAGGCAGCATACTATATGTGATGCTATGACACATGCTTTTAAGTAAAAAAAAAAAAAGTTTCATTACTGCTCTGTCGTTTTTAATTAGTTCTTTAGTTCTTAGTTAGTGCCGTAACTTACAAACAGTCTGACATTTTTTAAATATATATGCTTATTCGCCGTCTTGCCAAGCATTAAATAATACAATGAATACCTCTCTCATATCTGTATGCTATTTATATAGTTAGAGCCAGCAAGCTAACACATCCTCATAATTAAATGACCACATATCACACAACAGTCTCACAATGACAACACAACTCCAAGAAGTCACTGCAACTGACCAAAAAATGTTCCAGCACACAATTCACTGTAAAACTACACATATATTTGTATTCTTTAAGTTTTTAATTTTACACATTAAACAGAGTAGATATGATGTGTTAATTACAGAGCTTTAGAGGTGCTGATAGGTGGATTGTGTTTCCTTTAGACAGTCTTTATGCTAAGCTAAGCTATGCTAAGCCTCCTGCTGGAAGTAGATTCATATTTTGGTATCAATCTTATAATCTGACAAGCATTTATTCCAAAATGTCAAACTATTATTTAAAAATATTACCATATTACTATACTGTGCACTGAGGAGGACACATATAACCTGATACAAAGTTTCTAAATCATTTGAGGCCTACCCAGCAGACGCTGGATATGTGCATGACTGGAAACATCAACCATGATTACGACCGTACATTTAGAGCTGGAAAGCGTAGGTAGCCGAGCATACAGGACTTACGGTCTCCCCTTTAGGACATTATCACCTTGTCCAGTCCTCTGGAGGACCCTCTCCCCTGTGGGCCAGCACTTCCTGCTAGCGCTAATTAATTAAGAGGGCAGGTTGGCCACAGTGGAGAGCAGGCCCAGAGCCTTTTCATCTACTACAAGCCTAGAGACTTATCGCCTCCTCTCTCAATAATGCCATAGCACAGCCTGCAGAAGTCAGCGGAGATTTAGTAACAGGTATGCTACATGTAAAAACTCTACTGTAAGGGAAATTAGTTAAAGCTTTTGTAATAAGACAGTGTTTTTTAATCCCTTGTGTACTCACCATAATACCTCTCTGCACAGTGCGTTGTTGATTTTTTTTTTTCTATAACCAGCATATTTCCACTGTCTGTAATTTGATAGTAAGATGATGATAACCATCCCATGATGCATAGTCCTTACTGTATTCATTTTAACTTTTAGAAGCAGTACAGTAAAATTGTACTTTACAATACACAACTTAATACTGGTGTACAGCCCTACATCATAACATACACATGGTTCTTGTACATGAAAAAAAAAAAACAAAAGTGTCAGAAGGAAATAGAGCTGGGAAGCAAGTGGGGGAAATAATACGACCACATTTAATGAAAGGTTAAATTTTCATTTACTCACTATTGACTGAGCTGAAAGGGCCATTATTTATTGTATTGGCATGATGTGGCCCATTAGTGCTGTATTGGAATTGGTTCGGCTTCTTTCTCCCTTCCTTTCTCTCTGACTCTCTGTTGTTCAGCGTTGTGAGATCGCTCCAAGCTAAGTGTGAGAAAAGTCCTGCTTGTGTGTGCATGTATGTGTGTGTGTGAGAAACGCACACATACTTACTGTAGGCTGCACGTAACTCCTCAAACTTTCCCTGCTGAATTCCTTTTGTTCATTTATTTATTCTCTGCATCTCCACATATCGCGCGGCCATCGATCTGTTGTTCTCTCGATCTCACTGACACATCAATGACAATCTAATTCCGTTCCGTTTTTATCGGCCGCTGTCTCTGCAAAGTGACAAGACATATTACGGCCGTGCATAACCTAATAAAAGCGTGCTCTGCTCAATCCAGATTAAGTCACGAGACAGCGTGGCTCGAGCAACACGCAGCACATTCATTTAGAGAGGCTATCTAATTGGGGTTGGTAGGAAGGGAAGCAAGCGGTGCGAATGTTGCTTTGTTTCGAGTAATAGAAGACCACTTGTTCATTTGTTTATTAGCATCCTGGTGTACACAAGACTTTATTGCAATAATGAGGCAACATCTACATAATTCCCTGCTTAACAAAAGGGCCCAGAGGCCAAACTTTGCACAAATATTCAAACACAACATCAGGTCAATAGCTCTGAGGTTAATAAGGTTTTTGACTCTTTGTCTTATCTGGAATATTTGGTTAGAAACCAAACTTTCAAACATAATTGAAACCCCTGATCTATACTCTAGGTCGAGAGACTTCTGGCCCTAGTGTAGTTTAATATGCTGAACTGTTGCTCTGACTGTTGTTCGGAACATGAATACACAATGGATGTGATCTTTACAATGAATCCACCACTGTACAAAATGTTTCTGAATGAAGTGAAGAGAGATTTTATGGACACGTGAGCTTATACATAAACCCAGCTGCTCCCTGTAGCAAAAAAGAATGGATTGACCCTTCTGCATCCTTCATTTTCCTTAGTCTTCCTTGTGTACTTTGACGTAGTTTGTGTACTAGACAAATCAGGGCATTCATTGTTAATTCAATAAATAGCCTTAACTATATTTGTCACCATGTGCCAGAATGTGAAAGCTTTAGTTTCATTTGTAGTGATGCCCAATTGTGGCCCACTTCCTGTTTAGTATCATAAAGCAATCTCTTTGAGCTGTAAAGCAATACAGCAGAGCTAGGGTTTTATGCAAGCAGCAATGGTAAGTAATTCAATGATGCTAAAATACTACATAGCATGTAGATTCACCTCATGCTGGAATGGACACTGCTGTGAAATAACCTTGGCAGTGACACTCTAGCCTCCTGTATACAGTATTTCTCAGGTTTTTATATAGGAAAGCTAAATAAAAACACTTTGACAAAGGGCACCAGATGGCTTTAGACAGACTGGCATGGCTAGATGGACTTCTCAGTGTCACATTCACATAGACATGCACACATACACACACCCATTCAACCAGGCATATGCACGCACACACACACACTCTCATCAGTGTCACATAGGTCAATGTGCTAAGTATGGCAATGCCACTGTGAGTGCCATCTGGCAAACTGGGGTCAAGGTTACACCTCCAGGAGCTGTGACCTGTGCCAACTGAGCTCATTCACTGAAACTTTGGGCACTTTTGTGTAGATCAGGTGGAATGCAATCTTTTTGTGTTTTGTAGATTGTGATAAATGCATTTTGTTGTGTTGTGTTGTGACATAGTAGTTTGGACTCTTTTTTTTGCTTTGTATCAAGTCCACAATACATAAATATGCTCTCCAACATTGTAAGTGCACCTAAACAGAACACATACCTGCACGCTCTTCAAGTCTTACGACTCCATCATTTCCCTTTGACACGCTTTCTTTCCTCCTGTTTCCTAACCCCTACATAAACAGCGTGGGGCTTTACTGCCTTGTTTTCTGTCTGTCGGCGCACTGTGCCAGCATCCGACACCAGCTCCCTGCCACTTTCACAGGCTGTAAACATCTGGGCAAGGCCTTTCATCTGGTCAATGTGGCAACGGGACCCAGGGGCTCTGGATTAGCGCCACGATAAAAACAGTCTCCCGTACTCGGTTTAGCAAGCTTCCAGCCTGCCACTGTGACAAGCTGTGTTAAAAAAAAAAAAAAAAGCTTTACAGGCCAACACAGCAAATTAATAGTTTCCTCCAGAAGGCAAACTTGTTCCAGAGTAGGCTCATTAATTTAGCATTAACATGACAGGAACCATCTGATATTATGTTGTTATTTTAGTGCTTTTTTCATATTTCCATGTATTTTGCTGTGACTGTACTGTAAAAAAAATGTTTCACTATGTTATACATTAGGGTATATTCGATTCTTTTGAGTGTGGTTATTTAGGAGATTTGTATGTAGCAACAAATATCCATGACGGTAATGCAAAACAAAAGCAAGGACTTATAATAATAATTATTTATCATATACATTTTTCATTATTTCTATGGCACCTCTGCCTCATTGGATAGCATAAGACTGATAAAGATGGAAGACGAAAAGAGATGACAAGAAACAGAACTCATGTACCCTATCCTGGAGAGCCACCGCCCCAGGCCTTTTTTTTTTTTTTTTTTTTTTTAACTTCACAGTAAATCTTCAGAAGCAAGGTGTCGGTCAGCACCAGTATCATCACAAGAGATGATGTCATTCATCTATCTATATATAGAGTCATATGAGCGTGGATATGTCTACAGTGTTTTATCTCATTGAAAGGGCAAGTGATTTTCTTTCACCGCTGTGTCAGAGTTGAGATGGACTGCAGTTCAACAACATTAATATTTAAGGAACCTCAGCAACTGGCCTCACCCCTCATCCATTATTTGGGTGCTTTCTGACAGTCACGAATTGTTGTCCCTGGGTGACACATAGGCAGCGTCCAAATCTTACCCCGTATGGTGAAATAGCAAAGATGCTCATGGGTGACCCACAGGAGTGTATCCATTCCCACAGGAATCGGTGTGATTCCTTGTTTGATGAGCCTTTGGCCTGGCGGGGACCTGCACATGTAATCACATAGTTTAGGATGCCTGTGTATGAGGCTGCATATGGACCGAGTGATATAAAATGCATGTTGCTCATTCAGTTGAGTTAATTGTCCGTCTACCTGACTTGTATAATGATCAGATAATATTTTTGCCCACTTGAGGATCATCGCAGGGGAACATTTTTTTGCCCTTTTCTTCAATCTAATCATCACTGGTTTGAAATGATGTGCTCATATACAGCGTGGAGAACAGCAGTGCATCTCACACACATGCAGACTCACATACCTGGAAATGATTTCAAAGACTCATGGGAATGTGGCACAGCCAACACCCTGGTTCTGAGACTGAAAGGCACCCCTCCTATCCCCCCAGCCTCAACCTCATGTTCCTCCCCAAACCACCACCTCTGTGTCCTGTTTCTGGCTCCCTAATGCATCCCCAGTCCCCAACCAGAGCAGTGGCTCTACAACATGCTGGAGCAAATCAAGTATTGACCTGAAGCAGTTATGTGCTGTAGAACATTATATTCTCATCCGGGGTGGCGTGGTGACTGTAAAGAACACTCTTTTTGCTGTGAAACATAGCTTTGCTTATGCACTCTGCTGCACGCCCAGACGCCCACAATGCTCGTACATCAAGCGCCAGCCTTGTCGCTTGCTTTATTGAGAAGAAAAACAAAGGGTTGAGCCGTTTGGAATCATTTTTTTTCTCCGGACGATTTTTCAAAACAGCACCAAAAGCTTTCCTTTTGGGGTTTTGGGGTGGCCAAGGAGGGGAGAACTGGCGATAAAATTGATGAATGGCAGAATGATGGATTTCATTTCTCTGCAGAGGAGAAAAACGAGAGAGATGCACACATGAGTTTTTTTTTTTTATGTTTTGAGAGTTTGAGAAAGTTACTTATGACTGATGATGATGCTTGGTTGCACATTTCTATACACAAATAATCATAGTGTTGTTTTAGTAATAGCAGCAGTAGTGCATTATGTTTATTCAGCCATTGGAACAAATATAAGGGACAGGTGGACAGGTATTGTTTTTTTTGTTTTTTTTTACTTTTGGAAACCCTCTATAAAGTCTGAATATTGATATTCTTCTTTATGTGCAGAGGTCTCAGAAATGCAGGATAGTGTTGTCAACAGTGATATTAAATTCCAAATCAAAACCTTAAACATATGTGGTGGAATATGACAATATGAAAAATACCTGAAGTAATCAACTATAAACAGTTGAATCATTCTTTAGTCGCGTTGAATTGGAATTGGAAGGAAATTGTATTATAAGAGCAAACGTTGTAGGCAAAATAAAATAAATTGTGTTGTTTCTGAGCACTTTACTAAGACATTCATTATCAACATATCTGTGACTTGCTAGATATTTCTATTTTATTTCTTATTCCTCATTATGCAAAATAAAAATGCGATCCGGTCAGCATTATGTTTCTTCCAACACACAAATGTAATTGTCATGTAATGTCCTGCTAAAAAACACACACTAAACAACAGGTTGGTAATAAATACAAAGCATATAGTTTCTTTGAAATCAATTGCATTTTAATAAAAAAAAAAAAAAAAAAGCATCATATTTAATAATATAAAAAAAAACTAAATTTTTCACCCTTGCATTCTTCCTCCAAGTCAATACGGGGCCTTAGACTTTAATAATGAGCCATTAAACAACGTGTTTAGTAATTGATCTGTGAAGAAACACGCAATCACCAACAGCCACTAATGAGTTCCCATTTGTTTCATACAGCGGGAAAGAGACAGCGTGAGTAGCCCTTCATCCCTCTCTCTTCTCTCTATCTCATTCATTTCTCTCTTTTTTTTCGCTCCCTTTCTCAGATTCTTTTCATCCTCCACATCTAATTCAATACCCATCTCTGTATCTGTCCGTGTCTCACTATCTCATACTACACCCCCCCCCTTTCTCCTTTCCTCTCCTAAAGGACACAGGTGACTGAACTCATGACTGTCCTGGCGTCACAGGATGATACATAACAGCTCAGCCTCAAATGACAAATCCAGCCGACACTGGGCCGAGAAGAGACATATTGATTTTTCAATGATTAATAAGTGGAAAATAATTGTGTTTCATTAAGATGGATGGAGTTTCATTTAGTCCTGTCTCCTCTTCTTCACTTCAGCGCCAGGCAGGCAATCAAATCTGCCGCTACCGCAACCCGTTAGCCTGCTATGGCAACAAGGCCAGCCACATGTATTTCTGTGTGTGTGTGTGTGTGTGTTTGTTTGTGTGCTGTTGCATAGTATTGAGAGAGCACAGAGAGCAATGTGAGAGTCAATCTCTCAAAGGAATACAGCCACAAAAACTCCACTTTTCATCCTGTGAATATTTCGACAACACTGATTATGTTAGTATGTTTTCATCCTGGTTTTAGGTCAGCACTTGGCTGGAGGAACCCTGCTATGCTCATGCCCTTCTTCGGAAATTGAAACCAGAAACCATTTCAAAAGGTGGCATGAATGTTGGTCTTTCAAAAAAACAAAAAAAAACAAACGAAAAAAAAACAAAAAACCTTCTTTCTGGACTCACTCATCATTTTGTGGTTGGGAAGATCACAGAAGAGGAAGAGAAACCAATTTCCTTACTGATAGTAGCCTTAACATACACCAGAATATACAAGCCGTGTTTTTCCGTGATGAGTACAACTTGAGTGGAAACAATCTTCTCCTCCGTCTTACTTATTGGTCTTAACAACACATACTGATGCAACAAGATACCTTTTAGCATTATGGCAAATGTAATTAAAGTCAATAACACATATTGAGGGAAATAAAAAAAAAGACATATATTGCTCATTAGCAGCTCTGATGTAGGTTGTGCAAAGTTTTGGTGCATTGTGGGTACGTTCTAACATGATTTTGTGCAGTACTTAATAGGTGATAAATTTACACTGGCCAATTGCCAAGTGCTTGAAAATTGTGTTAGGATCTGTCTAACCTTGATATAAACTGCACTGTTGGAAAATCATAGAGAATTAATAAAACTAGTATCTAAGATCTACTCGTACACAGCCAACGAGGAGTGAAACAGGACGAGTGTAATAACTAACTAGATAGGTAAAATGTTGTGGAGACTATTGCTGGATGGCTGCGTGTGTATTTGCAGACTATATGAATATGGTATTAATACAAAGAGATCATTCATGCTAAATGAGTTAAGCGACGAACACGCAGACGATCACGCAGATGGTCGTACACGGTCTATTATTTTTATCATGACACAAATCTGCAATTACACAAAACTGTGTGTGAACCTCCGTCTGATGAAGTGCTAGAGAGTGTGTGCATTGTATAAAGACGTGATAACATTATTTAGAGGGAGACAAGAGAGGGTCTGGCTTTAAATGAAGGCGTCAGAGGAGTGGGGGGAGGTTGCAGCACCCTGGCCCTCCATCCCAGCATCCCTGTGTATCACTTTAATGTTCATATAATGACATCCCCTCCAAGTTTGTGTCATGGGCCATCAACAATCATAATTGTAAAGTGATTCATTGACTGATGTTGTCAACAGTGCTACTGTCAAGAGAAACTGATACCAGAGAAAGAGAATAGGGCCCTCTAATGAATATATCAATAACCAGTGACAGGTGAAGGAGTGCTCCTGACGAAATTTCAAATAAGCACTAACACCTCTCCTGGATGCCTTCATTTGTTTTGCTACATCACATTCTGCCAAGAGTGAAAAAATAACACAATTAACAGCTCTGATCTATACAATTTCTATTTAGAATATATATATATATAAAAAAAAAAGTTTTCAACATTTATGAACATAATAAGAGAATTTTATTTTAATTTCTAAACTACACATGTAAAAAAAAAAAAAGGGGGGACACATATATTTTATTCTATCTGCCTGTCATCTGCGTTCTTTGGGCCTGTTTGTCTCATTAATGTTAGCGGTGTCTCTTCATATCTGAACACACTCTTATAGATAGATAGATAGATAGATAGATAGATAGATAGATAGACTTTATTAATCCCAAACTTGTGTGTCTCAGAAAGCATAGTTCACTTCAAAACATTTTCTCATATCAAGGACACCATAAGTGGGAATCCCAAATTGCTGGGAACCAATTTGTCGTCTTTTGCCTTGTGTGAGTGTTTGTGTTTGTCTTTGTGTCTGTGTATAATCACCTACACACTTCACAGGGGAACACTAGCGATACATCACCCAAATGAGGTCCAGTTGAGGCCGTGATCCATCACCCGGTGTCTAGTCTAACAGCGAAGGTAATGAGAAAGGAACCTATGCAACATTGATGCGGCCTAGCTGCCACAAACATGTGGACAATGGTATTGATGGCTGTCTGAAGGAGTGACCATCGCTTTAAAAAGGCTGTTTGCAGTTATGAAAGAAAGAAAGAGGATGCACGTTTTGTAATTTATTTATTTTTTTCACTATAAAACCTCACTGCAATAATTAGTGTGTTCATGTGTGTTTCCACATATGTATCAAGGAGTGAGTATATGATTGTGTGTTCACACATACACACACTCATCTCTGGCATACACCTGTCATCCTCAGCCAGTCTGGGGAATAAAAACCTGGCCAAAATGCAATTAAAGGGGCACTGTGGTGCTCCATTGTCACATCACGCCGGGGCTACCTCTCTCTGCCTGCCGCATTAATAGGGTTTCAATTGCCAGAGCCCGCTTCTTAATGGCTGATTTATTTCATTTTAATACCCTTGTCAGGAGGTAAGGCCTCGACTGAGGGTCACATAATAGGGGGCCATTTTCCCTTCTTTCTCTAGTGGGAATGCTTGGCTCTAAAGATCTCCATTTGATATGTGGGCCACAACCCTTTTGACTGAGGCACTGGGGGTGGATGAGGCTGGGGGATGGGAGTATAAGATGAATATAAGAGGTGGTATTCATAACTGCTAACTTGTTAAAGATTACTCACATGCAATTGAATTGATGGGTATTAATGATGTTGGCCAAAGTTGCACTATAGAGTGTAATTATAAGACGAAAGGGGAGAGTATAAACCAGAATAATACATCATTAGTTAAAACAAGGACACGTAAATTATCTTTGACGTAACATACATCATATGTAGCATCCGCGTCTTTGTCTTCATCTCCCCCTGCCTCGGATTGTACAACAATGGCAACCTTGTTCCCAAGAGATACTCAATTGACTGGAACCACTGTCATTTAACACACTATTAATTGACTAATGTGCGTCACATCGCTATGCAGCATAGGTAGATGAGGACCATGGGGCCTTATCAGAGTGGATTATGGGAAATTAGCTGAAGCAGCAACAGAACAGACATGCTGCTGCCTTTTCTCAGCGTCACACGAGCACCACGATCAGCTGTGGCAAGAGCGGATGTTGCCGTTTTGAGATTATTTGCACAAAGGTGATTATTTTAATCACTTAATTCCGGTATTATGAGACATCTGCTCTGTTTAGCTTTATATTTCCATTTCCCCAGACAACTGTGTGCAGACGAGGCTTCATCAATATCATTACTCACTACATTGTTTTACTCAAACAACGCTTGTGTGATTAATGAATAGGCAAAAGACAGTGTACAACCATAATTCTCACAAATCAATTACTCATGGTAAGGAGGTCTGTGTTGCAGATCAGCCATAATATAGTTAATCATACACTTTCAATGGGATCCATGAAGTCAGTCATTCAGTGTGTGGGAGTGATAATCAACACTAATGTATTAAGTGTTTGCAGCATGCATGTGAGGGGAGGTGTTAATGCGCATGGTACAATGCGTATACGTACAAGCGTGCTCTGCAGAACATACAGTTTTTTGTTGATCGCATTCCATGTAATTGCATTATGTACATTACATGTCGCTTCACTTGGGTATCACACAATAAATGAAGGAGGCAAATGCATGTCGTCTACACAGCATCCTCCCCAACACATGCTGTTTACAGTACGAAGCCCCCCCGACTGTGAGCTGCTATCGCGGATGTCCCATTAGCATAAGAGGCTTTGAATTTGAATGTCTCTGTTGGCACGAGCATCAAAGGATAGTTGTCTCGATAAAGTAATCCCCACACTTTGAAAAGTTCTGTTAATTACAAAAAAATAAAAAATAAGGTGCAGTTTGTAAATACATGATGCACATATATATATATATCACTCACCCGCTGATATCGCTGATATATTCTTACAAATAAACACACAACAAAAATCATTATTTCAATTATACTCCTCAAGGTGTCAAATGAGGTATATCCTGATTATGGAGCTGTAATCCATCTGGGCTCACTCTTCATCGTGGCCTAACGGTTCTAATTAGCTTTCTGTCTATAAACTAATCTTTCATTCATCAATCGATTGATTTCCCTGTCTTCATTACTACTAGGCTGACATCGTGTCGCTGAGTTGAAAGCAAAAGATGTGCCAATCCTGTGCAAAAGGTTAAACATGTTATGTTTGGCAAGTAGCAGCAGACAAGCCATAGTTTGGGACAGATTTATAAATGAATATGTCATGTCCAGTTTTCTCTTTCTGTCAGTGGGAGGACATTTATTATTAAATACAACAAAAAAAATATATATATATATAATATATATATATATATATTGTTTTGTATCTACTTAAACCAATTAAATAAATGCCAAACAAAAGAATGGCAACAATTGCATTTAATGTAATTATGTAAAATGTTATTTGTTATTTACATTTTGACTCATTCTTATATCAAAATTTCTGTTTAATCAAATATATATAAATGAACGACCATAATGTCAGCCAGCCAGAAGCCGCACACAGAACTATCAAAGCACCATCTTTACCACTTCTCAAATGCAAAGTTGGCTGTTTTGGCTGGGCGGTGGCCATGATTGTTCGTGTTTCCGCAATTTCACCACTATTTCCGATATGTGTTCTCGTTCAGATGTCTTCCCCTTTTTCCATTTCGGTGTCTCCCTGACGTTCTCCACCCACGGGTGCGGTATTATGCGACGCCAGTCACGGTTCAAAGCGGAGATTACCTCGGTTTTCTTTACAAGAAAAGCAAATTTTTGGACAGTATCAACGTTTTTTTTTTTTTTTTAGAGCCTGCTGCGCCTGTCCACGGGAAAATAAACAGATGTACATTTTTTGTTTATAACTGCTCTCGATGATGGATTACAGTGCACAGATAGCGGTAATTATCGGAAAACCATTAACATTCCGACACTATCCATACCCTTACACACAGTCTGTATGATACTTTGGACATGGGATTTAGGATATACAGTATACAGGGAACATATACGGAGCGGAATAAATGCTTGCTTAAATCCACTCGCCTTGCCCTCAGGTTATCTTTATCCTATATTTATTTTTATCCACATTTTCCCTCATTCCCTATGTCTCTTTTTTTTCTCCACACCAAGGTGTATGGGTTTACAGTAATACAGGGTGTATGGGAACGATGATGGCATGCATTGTCTCTGTTTGACAGCGTCTCAATAGATAATCTCCGAGTGTCTTGGATTTCGTTCAATCTATTAACCATAATGGCATATATTTAGTGCTTTCTAACTTTGCCTTGGGCTTCTGTCACCCTAACACAGCATTGAACATGGCAGCATGTTAAAAGCAACGGAATAGCACGCTATCTGGTTGTTTATGAGAACTGAAAAGCATTTTGTTTACATTGGAGGAGAGACAATTTATTTGTAATTCGCAGAGATAGAAGCATTCTGATTCTGATTCTGATTCTGATTAAAGCTTACAGCCTTGTGAACGTAGGCGTATTTTAGAGACGAACTGATAACGCCTAATGGAATTAGTTGACAGCACTAGTTTGAATGCAAGGCACTATTGTATTTCCTGCGATGAACATTGACAAAAGCAACTGGTATCTGAGACTGAAATGAAAATCTGTAGCACACAGTTCAGTCAACGCTTAAGGGTTTTAATGGATTTCCAGGGACGCAGGAGATGAATCACACGACATACAACTCAATGCAGTTCCTATCCTTTTCACACCTACCAACACCTCTCCCAAAAGATTAAAGTTATGGTTATTTGATGCATTATTTTGCTGAAAATCATCAATGTGGCATTTGAAAATTCAGGTGGAAAACTGAATCTCAAGATTTTAGGTTTAAGGATTTTTAACCAGAGATATTGCCACAACAGGATAGGCACGCGAGTCGTGTTGGTATTAAGATGACACAAATAGTTTTTGTCAACAAAAAGTATGACATAAAATGTGACAAATGTATGCCAACAAAACAATTTAACGTAATTTAGATCAGAGTCAGTTTTCTGATAGCCTTAACATTTCCAGGTTAAAAATGATAAGTATAGAAGACGTGTTACAGGTTTTGAAAAACAGCTATATCAATGTCACTGTACACAGCGCTGAAAAACATATCCTTTCTTTCTTCTGCTCATTTCTGCCCTTCCCCATTTATGCTAATTGCCATGGTGTTGCATGATTAGTGGCAACTATTTACAGTAGAGACATTTCCTAATCAACCCATAGAGTTATGCTGCAGATCTGGGAGCAATTATGTCCACACAGAGCACATATTTACAACACACACACACACACACACATACACACACATACACCTATACAGGCCCGAACATACTTTTGCATACACGTACACACGCAGTTAGGAGCACATCAATTACCAGGGCCAGCGTTTTACATTTAATCTTCTTATTGGATCCTTGTTAATGTTAACCACTTCCTTCCCCTGCAGTTTATTTTGCTTTTGTGCATGTGGCCTCTGCTCTCAGCGAGTGTTTCGTGGACCAGACCATCCATAACCCACACAGACAGACAGACAGGCAGGCAGGCAGGAGAGGGGGAGAGACACACAGAGCAGCTGGCTTTTCTGAACGTATCGTAGCTTTTTAACGGGAAACAAAAGTGATGCATTTGAATTAAGGGCAATCATGCCCATTTTCTACCTTTCTCCCCAAAACCATTGCTTTACAAAGGGCACACGACAGTTCGCTCCTCGCCAGGTTGCTCTTATGTAATGACACAATGCACTTAAGTAAACTTTCATGTTTTGTTTCCGATGCTGCACCTGACCGCTGCCTGACTTCCTACTACAGCTTTTCACCATTGAGGTTATCTTTGTTACAGTAAAGGTGATGATGTTATCATGTAAAAATGACCGGGCTGCCTTTTACCAGAAGTACCTCCCCAAGATCATCTCTTTCCATTGTGAGTCAGTTGGAAAGAAGAAATGATCTGTGAGATAAAAAAAAGCCTGTGTGAACGGCTTCCCAGAATGTTGTTGTTGTTGTTGTTGTTTGGGTTGACCTCAAGAAAGTGAAACACATACTTGGCTACACCAAAAACAGAGTGTGAACCTGCATTTTTTTTTACAAGAAATGACCCTTAAACGGTTATGGATTAATTTCTACTTATACTTGTCCATCAGGTAATAAAGGCTGTTTTATTACAAAGGTCCTGCCTTCTGTGCACTCTCCCCATTTTGCTTCCACTTTACTTCACAAAAGTTCCCACCACTTATCAAAGAACCCAACAGCCCCTTCTAGTCCACAGTGGTCCAATATTTTCCCTTTCTAATTATGTAATCAATGGCCTTTTAAAGGTACAAGCAAATCACCATCAGGGGCGAGTTGCTGACCCTCTCCACGAACCTTTGAGTCTTAAAAAAACGAGATTTGTACCAATCAGCGAGAGCTGACGCTTGACTTGGAGCCGCGGACAGAGAGTCAGGACCTCTAATTAGAACTCCTAACCCCGTACTGACAGACAGATTTGTTTTTGCCTCGCCAAGTGTTTGGCCAAGATCTGCTGGGACTCTCAGATCAGCAGATATGCATCGAGAACTACCAGCGTCCCGCGATTGGCGATCATTAACTGACTTGTTCAAACAAAACACAATCAAACCCCAAAAGCTGCCTTGGTGTGCAATCCAAATAATAGAAATAATAGCTCCTTCCCCTTCTCGTTTTTTCCCCACAAAGACCCCAAAATATAGCTCATACTGCAGGCATTATTTGCTGTAATTATGCATTAAATATATAGGAGAAAATAAATGAACAATCAGGATAACTCTAAAGTAAAATATATGTACTCTTTAGTCTTTGTCACAATATTGTAAAAGACAACTGGTGTGTAGTCTGCATGCTGCTAATAATAATTGATCTGGTGCATTTCTTCTTTGACGCATGGGGTGCTTGTTGAGTAAGGAGTGAATCCAGGCCATCAGTGCTTCCTATTAGGCATCTCTGGTATTTTCCAAACAGCTGCCTTTGATTATTCGCAGCAGGGGCTGCCACAATACTGCCATGAGATAGCATCAGCTGCCTCCAATGGTGCAGCCAGGGACAGGCAACAAGGACAGGATGCAGATGCAAAGTCTCGCACACACACACACACACACACACACACACACACACATACATACTCACTCAAAGGGATGTACGCACAGAGACACACAGCCACATGCACGCGCACACACACACACACACATGCCAAGCAAAGACAAAGGCCAAGTGGCGTGGAGGAGGAGATGGCCTGCAGTGGCTCTTCAGGGCTTCCTGTCTTTTTTTCAGTCCCTGGAGGCCAAAGATACTTCCCATGGCTGGTCACGCTCATCCAGACCATTTCACATAGAATCTAAAGCTTATTTGATGTCATATGCAACCCCAAACCAGCCAGACTCACTTCCCCTCCCTACTCCCCGGCAACTGTTTTTATCAAGCAACTGAGTGACGTTTTTTTTTTTATGGGAAGTGATCTAATTTGCACAGTCAACGACTCATATTGCAGTGATGAAAAGTTAATAATTTTATCAATTACTGCATTTTTAATACATAGCCTTTTAAAAAGACACACATGTCTCCATTGGTTGCCTTCCATAAAGTCTAATCTTATTAGTCAAGTGAGTTAGAAATAATAGTAATTGTGATTCATGCTTTTTGCTTCAAATAGCCACCTTAATGTCAGGATCAACAACAATACTTAGATTATACAAACATCATAAGTCTGAATGGTATTCTAGTCTGAATAAAAGGTGAAGTATTCTATCACCATCTGTTGAATGGGGCTAAATTGAAAATAGACTCGAGGAAAGTGGGGGGGTTCGACGTGGGGGCTGATGTTGATGTTGACGTGGTGCTCGTAGCCTTTCATTTTCGGATCAAACCGAGATGAAACTTCCCCCCGCTGCTCGCCTCTGCAGCAGGTGCTTCACGGTGTGTGCCGCTCTAAACTCAACCCCCTTTACCCACTGACATTTAGCAGACACACACATTTTGATCTCCCGCTGCCACGCTGCCAAATATTGAAAGGCAACGTGGAACATAAAGAGCACGTATTTACTTAGCGCTCAGCAATGACACTGCACGGGGGGGTAGAGAAAGAGGAAGAGAGAGACAGAGAGAGGTTAGACAGGGGGAAAAAAAATCAGCTGGGACATATTTGTATCCATAGAAACCTCAATCAGAGTGGATTTGTGACCTCACCGTCTAGTCCTAGGCGCTATTCAGAAAGTAGTTGAGAACACTCAACATGACAGCCATCAAGCCTCTCTGTTCTCAAGAGCCATTTGGTAAATAATCAGTTTGTTATTGGTCTTAAATAGTGTCTAATTAAAATGGTGACCTTGGCCAGGCACCCTCTTCCTACACCTAACCTAAACAGGAAAAAATCTGTTTAATTGCAGTTCAGTTTTTGCATGGGGGGGTGGTGGTAGGGTGGTTGTGGTGGTGGTGGTTGGAGCAGGGGGGGTGAGAGGTAATTGAACCTCTGTGAAACAAATGAATCCTCAGGGGAATCTGCCTCAAATGGATGTTTAAATGCAAACAGTAGTTAGTCCACTCACAGGAGAAGGCCAGAACCACACAGCCCTCAGTCCCTGCTGAAATCCTATAAAATCAAATCAAAGAATCTGACATTTTCACTAACCAGAGGCCCTGGCGCAGGTTCCGCTACAATAACAAATGGACTAACGGGACAAATTGAAATGAAAGTTGTAAATGAAGCTCACGTTAGAGATCAGAGGGAGGGAGGGGAGCAGGAGAGAGAGAGAGACAGAGAGAGAGAGAGGCATAGAGAGAGAGCTACATGAGAGGAAATGGAAGAGATGGAGAGAGAGAGAGAAGATTAGTGGTTAGGTGAAAATGTTTATTTTCACACTTCAAAGTTCCCAGCTCAGTGTGTGTGTGTGTGTTTAAGATCAACAGACCTTGTGATGAACAACCTGTTCCACGCTGGAAATACATTCTGTGAAACACAACAGTCCTCTGTAGAAACCCTGCAAAGCACTGACTGGGGAGTATTGAATTACAACTCTACTAGACTTTTGAAGCAGCAGAGAAAACACGCTTCTACTCCCCCTTTTCAAAAGACGCCACTTTTATCTTGCATGTCCCAACCTCGACACACACACACACACACACACACACAGAGACACAAATGGAGCCTTTTTATCTCTCAAAGAAACAGCTCCGAAAACCTGCTGAATCAGTTTTGCAACGTGCTGAACCGCACCTCCACATCATGACTCCGTGGTTACCACAGTATGCTGTGTGCGCAGCCAACTATACACCGCTCTCGACAGCCAGCACTTAAGAAATGATTTGTGTTACTGTATTAGTGAGATGCACACTCGCTTTTCTCTTAAAAAAGCTGTTTCACTTGACGTTTCTTAGGCGGTTGTTATTGTAGGTGCTGCTCGGAGCACAACAAGTGCGACTTTTGAAATGCAAGTGTTATTTCACTGGTGAAAAAAATCTACAAACGTCTGCTGCTTTTTTAGGGCCTAAGAATGAGAACATGTGAAAAGAATGTGAAAAGTGTCTGTACAACAACAAAAGGTAGATAGTATATGATAATATGTCAGCTTGTATGCACTCTTATAATCAGCTTTTTGGATCTAATTTCATATTTCTGCCGTCGTCTGAGCCAAAAGTCTCCTCGACTGCAAAAATCCCTCATTTGAAATACCAAGAGATGGCAGTATTTCACAGAATATGTGGCGAAGTGGGGAGGTGGGGGATGATCAGGAGCGACTGCAGCACCGGTTTACAGCTTCTTCTGTTTGATTTAGAAAAAAAAAAAAAAGTCTTATGAGAACTTGTAAAGGAATATCTAAGAGGAATATTGTCATCCCATTCCTTGTTACATCTCTATATGTCTCTTTTTTTTTTTTTTTTATATTTACATCTCCCTGCTGGATTGAATATCGCTACTGGCCCTCAGTTCCAGTGTGTGTGTTTAAAAGATAAAAGAGTGAGTTGTAAATGTTGATGAAGTAGTATACTGTAACTGAGTCAATTTATTTGTTAAGACGGACAGTTTACTGTCAGAGATTGTTGTAAGGATAATTTATTTTCAATTTATAAATCAATATTTTATTTTGAAAACAAAAAGATGACATGCAGTTTGGTTAAAAGGATGTTATATATATTCAAAAATATATTTTTGTAATACAAAATGTATATCTTCCCATAATTTAAGTTTAAATTAAAATAAAAAAACAAACAAAAATAAAACATTATCGTATTATCCCGTCAACATTAATGCACGTTGATATATACGATTCACGGTCTCTGCTTATGAGTCAGTGTCGTCAATCTGGCAACACACTTACTGTATTTGTGCTCTCGAACGAGATGTTTGTGAGCCGTGTATTGAGAGGCAGCTGCTCAACTGTTGAGGGGAGGAAATCAAATCTAAATAAACAAGTTGCACCAAATGTTTCATCAGCTGTCATGATGCGAGTGGAGGGTCACACAATGAGAATAGAGACTTCCTCCTCTCTGTCTCCCTGCATGCTTTTTTGGAAAGCCTGCCAAAGTTTTGGCAAGTGTAACATTTTTTTTAACGGAGTCGGTATCTGGGAAAATAAAGAGAGAAGGATTCAGATAATCAGCTCCTGGCTAGTTTAGTTAGTATCGACTGCCCGAACAATTCATTCTTTACATCTTTGCATAAATTCTCTGGATTTAGCAGATATTTTGTTCCACTATTGATGGAATACATTTACAGCACACACATATATAAGACATTTTAGAAACATTTATTTATATTTTGTCTCTGGGTCCAGTGTGTATGAATGTGTGTGTGTGCCACAATATACAAATGTACTGTATATTGAGTGACATTGTGTTCACACCTACATAAATATATGTATGTTATAGTATGCGTATGAGTCCCTCTTTTTGTTTTCTTGTCTCCTGTGCATATCTGTGTTGTGTAAGCGTGTGTAAGTGTGTGTGTGTGTGTGTGTACGTGTGCATTACAGTGTGTGCAGGGTAGAAGTCAGGCCTAGGCCTTTGTAATGAGCAGCCTGGGTTCTTTCTGGTTCAGCTGCTCCTCTCCTTTATTTCACGCTGTGCTGCTCTCCAACTCCAGTGGCCCAGTGACTACAGTCCTGCCTCTCTCTCCCTCTCTCTCTCTCCATCAGTCCTCCTTAGTCTTTCTTTCTTTTATTTATTTTTTACTTCCCTTTCATCCTCTTTTTTCTTTGTATTTCCCCTTTCTACCTCTTAACCTTCTATCTCTGTCCCTTTCTCCCCCTTTCTCATTTTCACTCTCTGTGTTGTTGTACCTTAAAATCTCAAATAAGGAACAACTAGTGAGAGAGAGGGGGTGGGTTTGGGGGGATTGGGGGGGAGGGTGGTGGTGTAGAGGAGCATGCATGAATGGTCACTATTGCTCCATACCATTCATTCCAGTCAGCAAAGGGAACTGCCCTCCAATGCTCCACCTCACCTCCTCCTTTCCCTCCACAGCCACCAGCACCTCCTCTACAGGCCTCTGAGGAGCAAAGGGGCCTGAGCTGCTTTAGGACGGAGTGTTTTAACAAGACGTTTCTACACACGCACACACACACACACACACACACACACACACACACAGACAGTAACTGTACTGCCATTCTCCCATGCCTCTTCATCTGCTGTATCTATTTTTAAAGTCGCTATTTCTCTTAGATTTTTCTTAGATTTTCGTGAACTGTTTCACAGCATCTATTTCATTTGTATATGACCGTGTGTGTAAATGCAGTTGAAGTCACTAAGACACACTGTAGCAACAAAGGTATGCAAAAGAATGAGAAGGCTGAGTCCTTCTCCATCCATCTAGTGCATTTGCCCACTGAAGCTTAGAGTACTGATGCACTGGGTAATGGTGCTGCCTCACTATAGTCCTACACACACACACACACACACACACGCACACATTCAATGAGCACACTGAAAAGATGAAGGCATGAACAAATATGGAGTATTATTAGAATAGTAATAAAAGAGGGGGGAAATGTGACTACGCCTTGACTTATTTTCCGTCTTTTGATGAGGAGGAAGAAAGGATGTTACACAAAGGCTCCAATAAAGGCAGGCTTCCCCGAGTGGAGGCAGAGCGACGTGTTTTTGAACTCCAGGGGAAGAAGGCTTCCAGGCCACTCTGGTTTGAACGAGTGTGAATCTGTCAGTTACCGAGGTAAAGGTGTGCTGTGGAATGTAAAGCTTTGTGAGTGACATTCTGGGGGCCACATCTAACAACTGTAAACTTTTTTTTTTTTTTTTTTTTTACCGGCAAAACCTGTTGCAAATGTTAGAACTCTAATCAGTCGCTGTTGACAGATATCTAGTCAAATCTGACAACTTGACCTTTTAAGTTTATTAATTCTTAAAGGCAGCATATAAAGAGAAATTAATTTATTTCCAGTTCTTTGGAGACTTTGTACTCGTACATTTGTATTCATGAGTATTCAAATACTGTAAAAATGTACTTTTAGAAACCAAAATATGTTTAATAACTACAACCATAGCTTTCTTCTTAAAAAAGTCATTTGTCAAGTATTTGTTTAATTGCACTAAAACAAATTATCACCAAGTCCACAGATATTTGAGTGACAAATTGTCATTTTTAATTATTATAATTATAATTATTATTTTTATTTGACTTATTGCATTATGGCATAATGTGATAAGACAAGTATGAAAGTGTTTGTGTGAATGTGTCATCACAAACATTAATGAATTGAACTGAATTGATTCAAACACTCAAACGATATGGGCAAAACATGTATTTTGACAAGTAATTCCAATAAAATATAATAGTATCATTGACAATCCAACATCTCGCAGTAGTGTGTATCACATGTCAGATGTCTTATTTGGGTGCAGACCTCTTCACACTTCGCTCTCCGTGACAGCGATCCTCAGAGAATGAATCAATTTACACCACACTATGGATATTAAAGCAGGTGATAAATATAATCGTCTCTGGCGATCACCTTCCAAAGTAGCCATGTAACTGTTTTCAGCGGCGTGAAATCCTTTATCAAGCCGTCGCTGGTTGACAGAAACAATTACCCAGAGAGGGAGGTAAATGAATAAAATTAGCACTTGGAGCCCCCTTGCACATTTGTGCCTGTGGCTATCACCATGCGACCACTTCCCAAACTCTTAGAACGGCATGGGCTTTTTGTATCATACAGTAACCCCCACTCATTTCACAATACCACTCCAAAACACACACATACACACACACACACATTTACCCACACACTACATGCTTGGTTTAATCACACTGTTATGCTCAGGCACTAGTAACGCACTTCATAATGGACTAATTTTTGCTGTAGAGGATTCCAAACCAAAATGCTGTGGTCACAGTGTATGTGTGTTTGTGTGTGTGTGTGTGTGTGTGTGTGTATGTGCACGCTCCACAGGCTTTAAGCACAGAGGAACCTCGGTTCACATACTTGACATACATTTTTATTGCAACAGGAAACACTTAGGCCAAATGCTCCCATGTTCAGAGGTGACTTGCGGTTTTTAAACTGGGCATTCCTTTCTGATCGCTGCCTGAGAGCAAAGAGAGAGAGAGAGAGAGAGAGACTATTAAATGAGGTCATAATTGTTTCCTCCCTCCAGCCCCCCCATCCTCACCCCCCCCAGCTCCTTCACCGGTCCCCTGCATAGTATTTCCTGTTAGGACGACAACCAGACAGCCTTTATTTACCCTGTGCTCATTTCCCTAAATTAATACCCTTCACCCACATCTATGGCATGGGATCTTGTTTTGTGAACCTAATAAAAGTTTAGTAAATGCTCTGCAATTTGTTCCACTGGCAACAACTGAGCCTGGAGTGTTGGGCGAGGTGGTGTTACTGTAAAAAAGGCTTTGTTTTTAAGCGCCCCAGTTATCAGCAAGGAGGATGTACAAGAAATACACATGTATTCAAGGATTGAACATGTCTCAAAAATACCAACTCTGGAAATATATTTAGTAAAATAAAATAAAAAGAACAACCTTAAATGTATTTAGTGGTGAGAGCAAAAGATTGCAGTTTGCATTGTTATACTCTTATAACATGAATACTTAATTAGGTTATAGTTTAATTGTGCTCTCTAGTGATCTCCAGAACTGCCCCATAGCCCCTGGGTGTCCCTGGACTCCACTTTGAAAATTTCTAAAATCGCTGTTACATATATATATATATTCATACCTCAGCAAAGGATACAATCATAAAAAATTAGTTATTTTTAATCCAATAAAATGTTTTGAACATCTTATTCTGCATCTGGACCCTTACATCTATTAGCAGGGAATTATTTGTTCTTTAAATATATATATATATATATATATATATATATATATCTCACTAAGTGCAGTAGTACATGAGAATATCATAATATTGTACATCTGACAGTGTTCTGAAATATATAAAAATCTGCACCAGAACTGAATCACTAGTTTCTTGGCTGATGGCCTGTTGATCCAGGCCTCATTAAAATATGTTAATTTTTTTAGACATCCCGCTAATAATCGTCATAGTCAAACATGCACATAGGACCAAAAACCTAACCACCTTGGACTCAAATGTGTTGAAAGTCCTTTTTTTTTAAGAGTTTGCCACTGGTTATCTTCTTAACTCTTCAGAAATCTAATTTCTCTCTGGGCAAGCATTTAAATGCCTAATGACTGATAAATGCAGCTTGTACTGTGTGTGTGTGTGTGTGTGGTTCTTCTTTCAGCTTAAATGAGATAAGAAACTTTGCTGAGCCTTTTTTTTTTTTTTTTTTCATTCTCTTTCCCGTTGGGGGGCAGCGATAACTTCCCGGCTCTTCATTCGCTGTTTATTTTGCATCATTATGTGTAATCGGCCTAATAGAATATGTCGGGGCTAATACGCGTAGGGTTGGCATGATGGAGCTGCTTTTCTTCCTTTCGTGGAGGTAGCCGTTGCCGAATGACATCCGTCGCTGATGAATCTGTGGAGTAAATAGAGGGTTTCATGTTGCAAAATGAGAGTATTGATGCCATCCTTCATGCCCTGTAGCCAAAACTGAGAAAAAGAGGAATGGTGAGAGAAAGAGAAAGGGAGACAGAGAGAAAGGAATATCCAGGAAAAATACTATTGCTATGGCTAAGCCAGGAAAAATGATTTTATTGAATTTGACTGTGGTGCATTACGGTCTTGCATTCTTGAATGATTGACTTCACTCTTTTAATGTTTTTTTTTTTCTTCTCCTTCTTATTTTCTCTTCCCCTCTAAGACATTCATCTTTGGACACAAAGAGACATAAAAATAATGTTTCTCAGAGGCGATCATCCATTGACCTTGGGGTTTTTGGGTTTTTTTTTTCGCTACGCTTCAATTCCAACTAAAATTGTACTTCGCTAATTGTGTATAAAAATGTACTTTGAACTCAGTGGGGAACTTTAACTTGATTTTTGCCCACAACTGATGTCCCAGCACTCTGGGCTCATGATTTATGTGTCAGTGTTTTGAATATACACTTTTTTTTTATTCAGTTGTTTCATGTCCCTGACACAAATACGGTAGCTCATCAAAATCCAGTTCTGTTCCCATCTCCAAGGGCGATGCCTCTGCTTGAATAGTTTAAAAGAGAAAGTGCACTATATTCAATTTACAATGCCCCTTTCTTTGGTGATTGAAATTATACACGCAAAACGCACACTGTGCTCCCACAAACACTGATGTCCACGCTCACCACCACATACAGACATACTTCCCACACACTTACGCATAAAAGCACAACATAATGCCGCACATCTTATATGCACTGGCTCAGTCCCCTGACACACACACACACACATTCACTCACACCCAGGCAGAGTCCCTAAACCGTGACATCCAGGACCGTGCTATAATTACAAGGCAGATGAACACATGGCGACAAAGCGGTCTCGGGAGGGGAGCGGAGCAGAGCGGAGCGACAGAGGTAATGATCTCTGGAACAAAGAGGCAGACCTGGGAGAACAGGTTCAAGAGTCAGCCACAGGGCCACACGACACCACAGGCATGACCTTGGAGAACTTTCTGCAACACTCGAGACTCTCTCAATGTGCAATGTGTGTTCATGTTGATGTGCAAGTGAAGCTTGTACGTCTGCTTGTAAGTGTGTGTGTGTGTGCGTGCGTGGTTGTGTGTGAGTGTGTTGCGTTCAAAGGCAGACGTGTCCTCGGGGGAGGAAAACCCTAGAAATTGGTTATTGTATCACTGAGGCTATTTACCTATTTTGGGGATTAACATATTTAATTCCCCTTCTTAATCCCGTTGGAGTTAATGCCCTCGCATTTCCAATTATCTGACTAAGTGTAACGCACAGGGAGTCAGGGCTTCTTCTCTTGCCTGTAACTGGGTTTAGCATGCAGGTCGCAGAGCTGTAGCTACAGTGTGTGGTGTCTTCAAAGACAACTTGTTTATGCAATAGTTTAATTGACTTACCAGACTGACTTACTTTGTATTTTGACATTAAAAAAAAAAAAATCATAACTTTATTTAACTAGGCACGAATGAGGTGCAATTAAAGAATAAATATCAAATCTGAATTTTAATGATCTTTCTGCATATTTTCATGGGAGGCATGTGCAGTACATAGTGTATTGCTCCTGTGATCCGGTTTCTGGCACTTGCAGAATGCAGCATGCTGTTTGATGAGGCTTTAGGCCGTTACGTCTCTCAAACAGAAACAGCTCCAGAAACCTAAGTGTGTTTGAAAATCCCTTGCCTCAATGATAATCTTCCTCACTTTGTTTTAGGTAAATGAAAGCTCATAATTAACAGGACTATTGGGTGTTTGGCGATTCTGTTTGAATGTTGCAAAAAGAGGTCATTATCGGTGGGGTTTAATCAAAGATCAACTGCTTTAATCCAGATCCATTTAATAAGAATTTTGAAAGAAGTCTGACTTATAGCGATGCCTGGTGTTTGATTTTTACCCTGCCTGTATGAATATCCAGTACAAGCACATATCAACAGTTTCATGGCGGAATGAGAGGCTCCAAGTGAAGAGAAATATAAATACGCCCAAAGAAAATTGTTGTAGACATGAAAAAGAAACTCTGACACATTTTGTGAAGTTCCTTTTCTTGAAACATTAGCTCACTGAAGAATGAAATGAGGAGCTTTTAGCATTTAGCAATCGATATGAAATAACTTTTTTCCTTCAAAACTGACGAAAGGAAAGTTTTATAAATATGAAGGCTGCATTTTCTCTTTGCTTCTTCCCAGTCAGCCAGTGATGTTTGTTCCAAAATTAAGTTTCAATGAGATCCACCTGGTGTGTCTGGTTCCCAAAACTGGGCTGAGTCATGCTCTCTCTCTCTCTCTCTCTATCTCTCTCTCTCACACTCACACACACACACACACACACACAGAATCACACATAAATATGGGCCAAAATATCTAAACAGCATATTAAGGGACATACACAGCCAAAGAGCAGGCAACCGATGCAGACAGTACATCTGCACATTCATGCAAACACACGCTACGCCCCCCCAGAGGATGTAATCACATGGGTCAGTCTGCTCAGTGTCAGTTCCAGGACTGGTTGGAAAACAGAGGATGGAGGCTTTTAGCAGCCTGTGCTTTAAAAGCCTCCAACTCTGTCTGTCTGTCTGTCTGTCTGTCTGTTCTTCTCATTTGTCACAATTTCTCACAAATCACAGCTCACAACTGTTGGAAACAGCATGTTAAGCCTTACAGGAATACACGTGGAATAATAGTACAATGCAAGTGCTATTTATATGTTGTCTAGGCATGTGCAAATATGAGCAATATGTGTGTAATGAAGCTGTTGCGTGTGCTGCTCCTGAACACATGTGATGGCATTTGCCCCCGTGTCACCTCGCATATTCACCTCCTCTGAAAACGAGTTACATAAAGCATTTCCTAAATTTACAGTATGTAAATATGTATTTTTATGCATTGCAAGCGGCCAGTGATGAGTGTATTCTTTATTAATCCTATAATTATGCAAAGGCTGCACGGAGCAAAGTTGTGAACCTTTGAGATGTTTGTTTTTACGCTCTCGCTTACTCACCGTAATTGCTGTGTGTCTCTTTCACGCATGCTGAGCGAACACGGACAGCATGTGCATCTGTCAAGTCCGATTAAAGTCCCAAAGTTGTGCATCATTTAGGATACATTATATTTAAGATATCCCAAGCGAAAAAATGAAATGTCAAGCTTGATCGAAAACATGCTCACGCTGCTTTTTCTTTTTCTTTTTCTTTTTCTTTTTCATCTGTAAATCTTGAAAGCAAGGAACATTTAGAGACACTTTGTCTCAGCCAATATCAAAAGGCTATTCAGTGCCATAGCCGTTACCAATAAGCACTCTATTGTAGATGAAGACGCTCCCTGTCACAAACACTCCAGTCCACTGGCACCATCTACAGAACCACCATCCTGCAAACAAACCATTAATGAATACTGAAGATTCATAAATGCAACATACATTTTGGTGTGAATGTGTGTGTGAGTTGTGTTTGAGTAGAGAATGCAGTTGATGATGACTTGATGTTGTGCAGAAGCCTTGTTGTGGGTCAACAAAACAACTGATATGATCTCAAATTCATCATCATCATCATGCTCTTTGCACTTGAATGGTGATAATTATCGGGGATCTAACTTTCCAGTGCATTGGAAAGGTCAGGAACATTATGCACCATAGTGTATGATATTATGTAACAGAACAGTTCGAGGCAAATGGTACACATGCTAGTAAGATCATAAAAAAAGAGGTCTGGGCATTAGCTGACGGCAGCAACTGATTTACTAAATATTAAAAAAAAAAAAAAAAAATCTAACATTGTCATGGTCATTGCCTATGCTTAAAAACTATTGGAAACTAAAAAAGAGGACTTTATGTTCTCCTGGAGCTTGTAAAATATTGCCATTTTTTATCGTATAAATAAAAATTTTTTTGTGTTTCTGTGTAATTACCATTTGTTGAATTCAGGGCCATTCGGTTCATTCAAGTTAAATGTAAAAAGCCTTTTCCTAAATTCATGGGAAAAATAAATAAATAAAATTAAATCCAGTGTAACTCCTCTTGATTCAATCTTGATTCTTTCAGCAAAAAAAAAAAGAGAATAAACCATATTATTTACGAGAGACACGCAGCCAAGTCACTCTGGACAAATTCTCCTGCCTCCCCTCCACATAAAGATCTCTTTATCTGCCCTCTGGAGTGACAAGGCCACTCCAGCATCTTCCCTCTCTCTATCAGGACTTGTTGTGCTACTTCAACCCATTCCTGAAAAATAAAAGCCCCAGTCTTTCATTCGACAAGTTTGGGTCTTCCTCCTCCTCCTCCTCCCCTGCTTCTCTCCCCCTTCCCATACTCTATTCTGTGGTGACAATCCGGTCATTATACCATCTTCACCCTGTCTTCACCCCTCCCCCCACCTCACCCCACACTTCTGCGCAGCCCTCCGTCCTTTCCTATCACCCCTCCCCTTTCATTGAGCTACTATGAGCTATATTACTTTGACCCCGGCCCATCAATCTGCTTCAATTGGATAATGATCTGTAATCACGTTCTTTCAGGGGAGTCTATAAAACGAGTCGGGGCCTCAGCACCCCTCCTGAGAGGGCTCCTTCTGTTCCCTCAACCCCCCCCCCACACACATTTGATCCAAGTGCTTCTCCTTTCAGCTTTCAGGCCCCCACTAAATACCCTCGCACATGGGCAGCCGCTGCAGCCGGCGGTGGACCTTGTAAAGGGAGAGGAGGGAGGGGGGGATTGACGGCTCCGCTGTTGATTTTTCATGGCCCCCACTCTCCAGTGGAAAGGGGCTAAGAGGGACAAGGTGGAGCTCAGCAGGAGGGAGCAGGGGACACAAGAGGAGGAGAAGGAAGGAGAAGAAGTGTTTAAAGCCAGGCTCATCTCCTACCTAAGACAGGGGCCCCCTTCCCATCACATTAAAGCTGACCCTCCATTAGGTCGTTTTGTACGACAGGCTTGTAATCGATAGAGCCTTATAACTGAACAGGAGGAACGGAGAGGGGTGGGGCTAGACGGTGTTGGGGTGAGTGCGGGGGCACCAGGCGTCATGGGTGTCAAGGAAAGAGTAGGAGAAGCGGGATAAAGAGAGAGATTAGGATAAGGTTGATGGACAGGGAGAAAGAGGCAATGAATGAATAAGTAAATGAATGAAGTGGAATGGAAAGCAAATTAAGCCATAAGCTTTGCCTCTTTCTTCGGCTAAATTGGGTTTCGAGACAAAATAATCCTAACATGAGAAAAAAAAAAAAAAGTTTAAATCAAAATTGGGATTGCAGATAAGAATCTCAAAGAAAAAAAACAGTGGCTAATAACGATCCAGTACTAAATTTCACTTAAAAAAAATTACTTTCCTCTTCAGTTTGTTTGGAGAGGGAAATGACTTAATGTGTGTTACTGTATGAGATCTTAAGTGGTGTTATCACATGCGGAGATAAGATCTGACAGGGGGGAGAGTGAACACAAGGGGCTGTTTTCACAGCATATTGCACATTTCCAAGTCAAAACTGACCCGGCGCGCCACCTCAGTTAACAGTTATCAATTGTTCTGTGGGGCTTCCATTGTGGCCGATGGCGGGCAAGCTGCGTCTTCCTTTCCTGTAAAACACACATGCACATTTTGAGCACAGTTCAGGAGGCGAATGGAGCAGCTTGACCGCAATTTAAAACGCCATCAGTTCAGCAGGGGCTTTTGTGTAATCTCTTCTGCACTCTTGAATATACATAAAAAGGCTGTGGAGTTTTCAGGGCCATACAATAAATTGATGAATGGAGTATTTTCTCTCTCTCTCTTCCTCAATCTCTCAATCTCTCTCTCCCTCTATGAAACGAGAGGCCCGTCTTGTATATCATTATTGCTTCCACCCATTCTTTTGCAAGTTTAGGGCTCTTACATGTGGAGCATATGCCTATTGAAAGGGTGGCACCACGCAAGGCAGGCACAGATGGAGTCACCCTCCCCGTCAATGGGTGGACAATGGAAAATGGAAATCAAAGTTAAAGGGGTGCATCCATCCCCATTTAGCCCACACAAAAGGTGCTTGTAGGAGGCAGGGCATGTGGGACGAAGGGAGGAGAAGGGGAGGGAGGAACATGTCGCAGGCCACAAGAGTCCATCCTCAGCTGGCCTCTCCATCACTGAGGTGATAGAGACATGCTGACACGGCGCTAGACACCCCAGTCTTGCTACTTTTAACTCCCTGTGGCACCGGTTGATGAACTGCGCTGAGTGATAATTGAATTCTTGTATTTGTTTTTTGATGCCTAGGTTTAAAAGCACAGTTTCTCACCTAAAATTGCGTCTAACACTTAACAACATTAAATAAAAAAAAAAGAAAAAGAAACGTAACAAAAAGCACCCCAGCTGGCTTTTCTCCATTTCCTTATGAGCGGAGAAATGCTGATGTGGCGCTTGAAAGCTCTGGATGGACTTTAATGGAGATAAACTTGTAAACAACAGTTTACAGCAAACAGGTACTTTGGTGGATTTATAAGGCACGCTAAGAGAGCGCAGATTGGCACAGATGACAGAATCTCTTCTCATAGTTTAACAGAATTGCTATTGCTTTTTGTTGGGGTTAATCTCTAGTAGTAATGTTATTTTGTAAGGGTTTATTTTTCAGTGTTTTTTTAGAACAGATATTGCTATGCTATCACCGCTGTGGAAACAGCATTTAAATTAATTTTTCTTTTTTCAAAAATGAAGGAATTATATATGTTTTTTCAATAAGTACAGATTGCATAAATTATAAAAATATAAATAAAACAAATACCTAAACTTTTTGGTTGTTATTGCGTTGATGCTGCCTATTAAACTATTACAGTGATGGCACAGATGTCTTTGATTTATTTATCTTCTGTACTGTTTATCATACTGTACACAGTATCCATGACAACCTAATAGTAAATAAAAGCATTTATAGAGGAAGTGAAATAAAGCGGAGGAGGAAGTGGTGAGTGGTCCATCCTGTTGTGGCGGACGAGATGCTTGCTTTGAACGTAGCTCTGATGTGACCTATAAAACAGTATGTGTTGTTTTTAAGAGACAGTGGTTTCACTCTCATTAAAGATAAGTACACTTCACTGAACACAAGTGCACAACACCTCTGCGTTTAATGGCACAGTTACCGTATCCTCTCCTGGCATGTGTGCTCGTTTTACAAACGCGTCTGTTTGAGGAGCAGGTGAATCTCATTCAGCGAACTTATTTTATGATTTTTGCAGTTATTTTATTTTATTTGTTCTTTGTCTTTAATCTGCTTTAATGTGTTGAACTGAGCTTCGATTGTACAGTATGTTCAGAATGAAACGAGTGAGAGTTATTGTCATAATATGGAAGTCAAGGAACATCAAATGTGAAATTGCTACTCCGTACATAATCAATTCCACAAAAAACATCTTATAATTAAAAGTGTTCATACTTTAAGACCTACAGTAGCAGGTTTTTTTTGTCTCATTGCGTTCAAATGACAATATTCCTTCATTTGATCTTTTTGTGCTGCTGACAGCGTGGTGTTTGGCGTCTGGCGAGGCTGAAAGATGGCAGACCATGATGAACCTTGGTCTGACCTTTGACCTCCTACCCCCTGACAACATCAGCAGCTGACGGCTGCCACAGAGGGTCTGCTTGTGTGGTACAGCACGCACACACACACACACACACACACACACACACGACAAGTTGCCCTGCCCTATTCTTAAACTCTCATGATTTTATCTGTTAGCTGATTTGAGTATACAATTTACTGCAGTTATTTCCAACAAGAAAGAATTCCCCTCAGACGCCCTCTGTTTTCACTCTGCTGTGTGCTGTATATGCCCATCCAGGGGGCACGACATGGTTGCTGATGCGTAATACCCTTTGACATAATTGTGCTGTCAATCTACAATATCACTAATGCATGAATAACTCATGACTGCAAGTGTGATATCTGCTGTCTATGCCTCAGATGAGATTTTTGTTTCCATATTACGTCTCTTTTGTATTTACTTAACTCATTTGCAACTGAATATATCCATATCAATGAAAACAGAATATGATAATCCTCTACAGTAATATTGTATTCTACTGTATAAAATGGCAAACTAGTACATGCTATATAGTACTGAATAGCTCTAATATAACCACAGCATACTATTAAAACCTGATAGATAGATATTTAAGGACTATATGTTGAATATGTCAACATATAGTCCAGCCTTTACTTTCCAACAAAATATACGCCCAATTATGATGAGAGGATTATGTGCAGAAGACTGACCACAGATCATCCAGAAAGACCTTATAATTGTGTGTTGTGTTTGCACATGTATTTGTGCGAGTGTGCTTGTATCTTCCACCTCATTGATCCCTACAGATATTTCTGGAGCACAAATAAACAACCACTATAAGCCACTAGACTCACCCCCAGTCTAGAAAGCATGGAGGATAAGCCTTGGCTGTTAAACGATCAGCATGTTATTATTTTAATAGCCTGACAATGATTGCTCTAGTGCCCATGATGGGCCTCATTTAGTAAACGCTACAGATGAAGCCAAACATTTCAGGTTGAAATTAACCTTTTCCAAAAAAAAAAATGTCTGGCATTACAACCCCAATAAATGATATACTTTGACATTGATTTTGCAATAGAATTTAGAAAGAAAACATTCAATTGCAGTTGGAAAAATTGGACTTGTTGCTGAATCAGAAGATTGCATTAAAGATAGGGAACTGTTCACTGCCAAGCCTCGGCAATAATTGACTAATTGATCCAGCTTGTAGTAGGTCCAGCCCACCTCCTCTCAATGACTCCTCCAATCAATCCCGACTCTCGTCCAAAATGACACGTCCCGTAATAAATTATAGCTAATGAAATAACCATCAGAATGTCATTACATGGGCGGGCCACAGCATTATTACCCAGCATGGCTCTATAGTGTGTGTGTGTGTGTGTGTGTGTTAGAGAGAAAGAGGTTACGTGAGTGTTAATAAACAGCCATGGCCATACTGTTATTATCCCACATGCCATTTAGCACCTGAGTCGCTCCGTGTGACCGACAGGCCAGATGAAGGATCTTTGTCATATATATATATATATATATATATATAGTACAAATAATTTGTCCAAAAAACTTCCATGTCCATGTCTCTTGTTCTGATTACCAGACTCTTTTGTACCAGATATATCAGTTCCTGCCTCTATCCCATGTACCATAGATATCCCTCCGACAAGAGACCACCGTGGCAGCCTGCACTCTCCATGTGAGTCCAGCCATTCCCCTTCCATTCTGCAGCCAACTCTATTGCTTTTCTCCCGTTGCCGTCCTCTTCCATCTCCTCCTCCACCACCTCTTCTACCATTCCTGAGCTGACGGCAGATGGTGTTTTAATAAAGTCCAGTAGGAATAGGACTGTGAGTAAACAATGCAGCACATGCCAACTCAGTAATTGCTGGGCACTATTACAACCCTGTGTCTGGCAAAGGAGAGAAGGATGAGAGGCAGAGAGGATAAAATAGAGACAATGAGGCGGACACACGGTGAGAGGGCAAATCAGAAATGAGAAAATAAGACAACGAGAGAACCAGAAAAAGGAAAGAACAAAACAAAAGATGGAGGAGAAGACGTGACATAGAGGGGGCGGGCAAGTATACACACATATACACCTAGCAGCTGGAGCCAGAAAAGCGCAGCTGGTGAAGGTGCAGGGAGGCCACAGAGAGGAGGGGGCTGAGCAGAGCTGGGATGGTCTAGGCTGTGCTGGGCTGGGCTGGCCTAGGCCAGCGGGTGCAGTGCTGGGCCTCCAGCCTCCAGGCTATGGGCTCCAAGCCCAGTCTCTGAGTCCCAGGCCCTGCTCTATGGTCTCTACTGCTGACACAATGCCAATGCAGTCAGTCCCCTGTCAAACCCCTAGTCAATGGTCAGACACATTCTGGAGGAGGTGGACTCAAGCAAGACCAAAGTTAAAACTCCTGTTCCATGCAGCTCTCATGTCTCTCCTCAATATAGTGCTATAGTACACACACACAAATACAATACATGCCTCTATACTGATGATGATGTTACCTATTTTTGCCCTTTGATCCCTTTTTCAATGAGCCTTCATCACATAAGGGAGAGGTCCTTACAAGTCTGCAGAGAGCTTTCCCATGATGCACCATTAGGCCTATCGCCTCCGGGGATGTCAATCAGAAACCATCTCTCTACAGGTCTGACAGCTCGACTACCTTACGTCACGCACCTATTTGGCTCAGGTACTCTAAAAGAAAATATGTGAACTGATAGAGAACAAAGAAACGCGAGGAACGGCGTTATGTCTGTAAATTCAAACGTCTGAAAACACCAAAAGCAACACATCAAGCGCACCCTTGAACACGAAAGTTAGACAAAGGTAACGCAATAATATTCCGCCTGTACCTTGGTAAAAACTTGATAAAGCACCTCCCACAGCTATATAGCTAGTGGCTCTTATCAAAGACAATTAAAGAAAATGACTTTTATTCTAAAACTGAGGTTAAATGACCAGTCTCCTTAACCTTGAAGTTCACCGTCCACATGAATATTGAATGATTCTTAACCTTCTGTTCTAATGCTAATTGAAGCAGAGGGGGGATATTACATATTTGTAATTAGGGGCTGTTGGATAGGGCTTAAGCTCTGAGCCTCATTAGCTTAATCACGAGGACGCTATCAATTATGCAGGTGGAGGTATGGTGGTGATTTGAGAAAATTTCAGCTCTGTAGAAAACTTTTTCCCCCTCTGGAGTAATTATATTGAAAAATTCCTCTTGGACCTTGTCATTAATTCAAATCCCGGTGAGGGCACCTTTTTCCTGTGGATGGGAATATAAGTGAATATAAGAAAATGTGGATGAGTTTGATCACCATATCATCTATTGATGGATGATCTCAGGCTTATAGGTTTAGTTATATGAAGCTAATCCATATGGAAGCTAACACAAACACAGCGCCCGAGGGCATCACACAAATACAACATCAAACGGCCTCCTGACAGGTTTGCTGATGAGCACAAACAAGACTTCGTGTCGAAACACAACTTCTCTTCTATGACATCTTGAACTTCTGTCCAACCGATTCTTCTCACATACTTTCAGGCCTTGAGAATTTGCCTTTTCACCCTCAAGGCACCAAGGCAGAGAGAGAGAGACGGAAAGATTGAAAGAAGGAGAACTCGGGCGGCTCAGAGAGAGAGTGAAATATGAGCTATAGCTTCTCGCTCGCTCCTGCAATAAGATGTCTTCACCATAAGGACCGTCCCCATGGACCTGCCATATTTATATGAGCTCAAAGTGGTCATACGCAACCACACAGTACTCCTATCCTGCACTCCAAACTTCTGTCAGGTCTCGCCTCAGACATCTTCCTTACATCCAGTTTGCCAGCAGGTTTGGGTTCACACCATTAATCTTGAGTGAGAGAGCCGGGGAGGAGATGGAGAAGGGGATTTCGTGTGAGGTGGAAGAGGTGGGAAAGTGGGTCAGAGGACTCAGACCGAAGCGAAGGCAGCTGCCCCTTCAGCACCTCGGTCTTTCTCCAGAATTGTCCACATCGGCCCTGCTTCCTCCGTGGGGTGTGGAGGTGACAGTTGGTGAGGGACCTTTGAGAGGCTTGCAGATTGGCTCTGGTGCTACTGTACTAGCCAGGTCCTGCATGTATAAAATGTTTCTAAGAATAGGAACACTGCTTTAGACCAGGTCAAGTGAACTTTAGATGTTGAAATGGTCTCAAATGTATACGACTATTCTAAGATACGTATGTCATGCTTACTTACTGACGTACTCGGGCCTTTTTATTCCCAACAGATGTGACTGACCAATTGGTGCTTTTTTTCCCTCTGCCCTGGACTGTCTGACATTTGACTTACTCCCATGTAAAGGGTTATGCACATGTTTTGAATTGAAGCAAAATGAATAAAACCCAGCTAGTCAGTCAAACATTTTGAATGAGATAAAGAATATACACAATATAATAATACACGTAAAGGCTTGTGTGAAGACTGGTGGTTCAAATCCTCCTGAAGAGTTCTTTCACAAGAACATATTCAGTTACTTAAAGTTTGCCGCGGCGATACTACGCGTCCCCTCGTTCTCCAAATGAACTCAAATAACACGCTATCTTTTCACACGGAGGAGTGGTGTTTCCGTGTGTCAAGGAGGCTGGAAAATATATAGCCATAAATGTATTAAAATATTGCTTTTACACCCCATCTATCATGAGCGCAATTTCATGGGTCGGCTTTTTAAAAATTAATTTCATTCTTTGACCTGTTACGAGTGGAAGCGCTAACATGGGTTGGCTTTGAGTTAAATTGCACTTGTGACTTCATGGATCACATTTTCAATTACCTTCGAACACTGCGTAATGAGAGAGAGAGAGAGAGAGAGAGAAACGGAGAGAGAGAGCATGAGTGTGAAAGCAGCATGCGCCAACAACAACAACTTTATTTATTGGGACAAGTGGTATGGAAAAGTGAGATTTAATGAGCTATGTTCAGCACCAAGAAGGTAATAGAGTACAAGCAGAAGTCTCTCACAGACAGTGATATGGTAGCTGATTGGCTGTACAAGAATAAAATAAAAACCACTACCAAAAGTTTAAGTGTGTATCGACACATGTATCATATTTACTGCCAATATGACAACAACATATAGAATGACAATTATGCATTGTTTTACCTCATCATGATGCGTGCTTTGTTTGACACTGTAAATCATTATATTGGAACAAGTAATAGATAAGCGACCTGTACAGAGTGTATCCTCTCATTCATAGCATGCTGGGATAGGATAGATACCGTACATACATCATACATCAGACAAACATAATAGTACATATCCACTTGACTGGGCATTTGTCTGTCTCTCATCTCTATTAAATCCAGATGGATACCAACTTATTCAATTTTGCGACTTTGTAAATATTAACAGTAAAGACCTTAATTTATTGTGGATTAGTGTCAGCGGGGGACATTGTGTCCCTGTTCTAAGATAAATAGTAAATATTAGCAATAGTACGAACTCAGTTTGTTCTCAAGAACCAAGAGCTTTCTACAGGCTATATAGTTATGCTGCATTGTCATAATCCATTAACATTTCTATTATCAGAAATGGCCCCATTAATGTTATAGGTATAGCTATAGGTATAGTTTTTACTATATACTATATATATATATATATATATATATATATATATATATATATATATATATATATATATATATATATATATATATAAACAGTGATAAGGAATACAAAAGCTTAAGTCAAAAAACCAAAGTGTTGCAATTAGAGCAAACGTACCCCCGTCTATCCCAGCACACCCCTAAATGCAGATTCTTTATTTTATTGCAAAACGGACCCCATAAAAAAAAAAAAAAATGCAGTTACAAGCTCAAACAAAAGTACCATGTATTTATGAAAAGCTTCAGAGGTGTATTTTGTCAACATTAAAGGATAAGGAGAGACAAGGATTTCACCAATAAGGCTTCAAAACTGTGTCGTATAATTACATGGCTCATTCATTGAGGTAAGCCGAAAAGCTAATGTTGACTTACCACATAACCTTTCAACTGGTTAATACCCCCCTCTGCTTTCGGAAGAGGTGAAAATGTAGCTGCCTCTTTCCTGAGGGTGAACTGTCTTCACAGGCATTAGAGAAGAAAAAAAAGAAAGAAGAAAAGTCGCTAAGTGATAGATATGAGAGCACATCTAGATCCCGTCATGCCATGTCAACCACATCCTGAGGTGAAGAGGACACAATGAATGAAGTGGGAGTGCCTTGCAACTGTAAAAAAAAAATGCATAAAAATGAAGCTAGCTAAAAAAAGGCAAGCACGTTACGACGGTATGCATGCGAAGCCTTACAAAGTATGAAATAATTTTTTGGATTTTCTAAGTTTGTTTCTTTTAGCAACAGTCAGTTATACCATTACAATCTTAATTATTTGAATCAAACGCTCCTGTTCTTGATGTTTCTATATTTTAAACATAGTGAGTAATGGCCTTCATTTAATAAATTATTATTATTTTTTATTAAAATAGAAGCTTAGTGTTTTGGAAAAAAACAAACAAACAAACAAACAAAAACAACCACTCCTGAGTTGTTCCTTACCTTGTTTTGTCATCATGGCACGGATGTTGTCAATGCCAGCTACAGCATAAGCTCAGAGGTTCTGCCATGTGGATGTAATTTCACCAGGAAGATTTTTTTCTTTTTTTTTTCTTTACCGCAAATCAAATCAAATATTCAGCTTTGAGGGTAAAAAATAAACCCAGAACTGATCTCCATTACACCGAAACAAACAAGAGTGAAGTAAGAAAACGAGAGACAAAATCTGAATGTAATGGTTGTGGAGCTATACACATTTCCTTTGATTACAAGGTATTAGTGTCATCCATGGGCCCATTGGCAGGAAATGCTGGGCTGTTCACCACATTGGAACAAACACAAACGTCAATGTCTATTAATTCAGTTCTAATCATATTTGAATGGATTCTCACTGCTCTGCCATATCAGCCTTCCTCCCTGCAGTTTTGAATGAGTGATCTCAGGATATTCTCGAGTCGGAGTGAAACCACACAACTGGATTGTGTTTGTTGAACATATGTTTGGAAAGGAAAAGGTTTTCTATAGCCCTGATTGCATTAACAAAAAGTCTGAATTGACAGGATTGACGGTGAAGACAACGATCACATCGTAGGAGGAATCAGTTTCAGTTCATTTTTAATTTTAAGACGCAGAGGGCAATCGTGATGCACGTTAAAGTGTGAGGTAATTATCTCGGACTTTGCTTTGTAATGGTTATATACGGTTGTTGATGGTTTTTCTAAATGGGTGTTAAAGTTGTCTTTGCGATAATTTAAACAGGAATACCCTTTAAACAGAAGAATGGACTTCAATATAACCCATCCTGATTTACAGTGACTGAATGTAAATGGGTACAATATTGTTTTGTTTTGTGATTTGTTCCCTTATGTAATATGAAACAAGAACATTCACATAGAAAAGAAAGTGTTGAGTTTTTAGGATTTTAGGGGGTGGGAAACATTAAGCACATATCTGCTTAATTTGTAATGGATATTATAAATATTGCGATTGTAATTTTTAAATATAGGACTTAAGATGGCGAATAAAATCCAGTATCAAACGGACACTGATTTAGCCACATGTACAGTATGGCTTTAATACAGTGGAAGTACTGCATATTGTTGAATTAGAATTAATTTTTATCCCACATTAAAACAATCTTTATTCAATTATTATTTTTTTGTTTGTGTCATGTCATGAATTTTACAAAAAGTTTTTGAGAAAAACATGACCAAAGCTCACAAATGTTTTATTAATACAGTTCAGGTTTTTGTAGAAATATTTTAAACTTGTGTCTAAAATGAATTGTAAAGTCATCCGTGCCTGACTCAAGCGTAACTAGTCCTATTGAAATTCACCTTGTTGTGTGAGGTCCCAATTGGGTTGTGGCATTAATGTCAAAGGCTATCATGGGTTCCTATAGGAAGAGTTTGAGAAATTGTTTCCATGTATTATGAGAAAAAGGCACATGTGTTGTTCATTAGAAGGACTGTTTGGGTCTGTTTAGTAGACCTTCGTACAGTAGGCTGTCTGAGAATTTGAACCGTCGTACTCATCTCCAGCCACTACACTCGCAAAAAGAAAGAAAAAAACAAACTTCAGTGCTGAGTGTCAAAGTTGATTCAAGAAGGACATTTTTCAGCTATGACAAAATACCACTTTGCAAAATAGAGACCACGGCTGCAGTCAAATAAATGTTGTGCAGCCGCGTTGACAAATCATTTGAGTAGTGGCACGCGATGCCACAAAGGCATTGCTGAAGCACCGCAGCGTAGCCTCTGTGTAGACTCCCACTCCCACCCATCCTCTCAATTAATCAGGCTTATCTTCACCTCCATCACTGCTGTCAGTCACACTGGAAAACGCTTTCACTGGTGTGTGTGTGTGTGTGTGTATGTAAAGTGGAATGAGAGATAGAACATGCATCTATGAGTTCATGCACATCTGTGTGTAGGACCAGTACGGTTGTGTGTCTCTCTCTGTGTGTGTGTGTGTGTGTGTGTGTGTGCAGGCAGGCAAAGCCTTGAACATCTGTCTCAGCTCCATCCACCCAGCCACACAGACTAGTAATGTATTTCTTAGCCCCTATAAAAAAAGGCTAAATGTTTAAAACTGTATCACTCAAACTCCCTCTAGCCGTGCTCATTGTAGAGACTCATTGAAAAACTGGAGACATGTCACTGTAGCCTCATTGTTGTGTGTGTGATCTATAAATGTATACCCTAGATAACGGGAATAATTAATAATTTAACATTTAGACTTCAACTATTTCAGTCATTCGGTATAAGAATTAAACAAAATGAATGTGAATAAAAAAAAAAAAAACAAAAAAAAACAAAAAAACAAAGCTAGGTACAAACATCAGTGTGTAATAAGCCAGAACAAACATATGTCACACTTCGCTGAAGCAATTCAATTGTATTACAGTAAAATGTAAAAGTATAACAAAATTAATTCCACATTCTTATCAGTTGTAATTAGTCTTGATTGTTTGGTTACATTTTTATTTCTGTGATGAAAATACTGAAACGATAAAAAAAAAGAAACCTATTAAAATGCCTTAATAGTGAATTATAATAAAATCTACATTTCTTTTTTGTGGTTTGCCTACTTCTCAATAAAGTGTGTGCTGCGAACACATCCATCAAAAATTACATTTAAGGAACTGCGGATACAAACTTGGATCTAAGTAAACCTTTTTAAATGTGCACACATAAACAAACTCAACCCATGATGATGTCTGCATGAGAACGGAATCAGTTTGACATTAAAACCAAACGAGATAAGGTACATGATCAGTAATTTTGACGTTTCCTCTGCAAAAACCGCCATGGGACACTTCACTCATTCTGACAGTTTTATGGAATCTTTGTTTTGCTAATCCTTGTATTGGTGATACCTGTCACAAGCACACAGTAGTAACCACCGAGCCCCCTCAATCTCTCAGCTAAATCTCCCTGTCTACACAACATTGGCCCCGTGATAAGAAGGTGACACTGTCACTCCAGCCCACACACACACACACACACACATAAACACACAGCCTGATCACATAAATACACACACACACACATATATATATACACATGCACACAAACAGCCTTGGAGGCGTGCAGTGTGCATAGGCGTTCAGCATAATGCTAATTTTCATTGTTGTGATAAAAATAAACAGGTCTGGGGAGCTGAATCTAAAGGCCCGAGGGTCACGGCGCGCTCGACTGACAACGGGGGGTGGAGGGCGGGGAGGCACGGGGGGTGGGGTAGGAGCAGGGGGGTGGGGGGTTGGGGCGGGGGCTCAGACTGAATTACCTTGATCCAGCGCGACAGCCTCACATCACTGTCACCAGCCTGTTTGGAAGGGCTTGATGGGGCTGTGGTGCTAACTTGGAGTAAACCGACTGCGATGGATGTGTGTTGACAGTATACTGTATTCAAGGGCACATTGAAATGAGCTGGTGAAATGGGGGAAAGTTTGCTAAGCCATGTGTGCCATAATTATCCCAGGCTCTCTCGTGTAGTGCCTCTTATCTGGTGGCTGGTGGTGATTGTCAGATGAGTGAAGAATCGACTGTGACATTATCTCGGTCTCACAATAGCCCCTAAATCTTACAATAGTCAGGAGGTGGTGTCTATGTGGGAGCGATTTCTGTATTTTTTTTTTTTTTCTCTGCAGGCCATATCACACCATTAATGTTTGTATAGCATTTGAACATCATAAAGATAAAGATTTTTTTTGGTATGTTATTACCATATTCATGTTTCACACATACATATTTATATTCTAGTGCATCATGATGGTGCTAAACTGCCAACTCTTGAAATATAATATACATTTTCTACTGATGTCAACTAATATGATCTATGTCTATGTGACATAACGTGTTTCTTTATCTCAATATTATTACCATAATACAGTTTTGGGACATTTAAACAGAATTCATTAATGGCATCTAAATATATAAAGTATTTGTGCTTATATTTATGTATTATGCAATTCTGTTTCAAGCTTGAACTTTTAATTGTAACAGTTGAGGTATTATGCTTTACTTTACAGGTGAGGTGCCACACTTGAGCACTAGGTGGTGCTTGAACACAGCCCTCACACACTTACACACTTACACACGCGCACACACACACACACACACACACACACACACGCACACACACACACCTCTTTTCTTCTCGCACACGCACAATCATCAACTCCCATTCTATTCACTCTAAGACAATAACAAAACAACCCCCAACCCTGCCCTTACACACAACCATGCACACACGCTCAGGCATGCATACACGTACACACACACACACGCACACACATACACACACCTAAACACACACACACACACAAAGCAGGTGAAAAGATGCAAGGCTCAACTTACAGATCTCTTCTCTGTTCATTTGATATTCATCGGCTTCCCTTTCACCCCTCCCTCCTTGCCTATCACACAAATACACGCACAACCACACACACACACACACGCACACGCACACACACACACACACACACACACACACACACACACTTCTCTCTGCCTTACTCATCAAGTCTCAGCTACACGTGTCTAAAGCTATGATATCCATCTGATCATCTGGCCTTTTATCCTCTGTTTTCTTTCTTTTTTACTAGGAAGGGGTTGGTACCATTCTCAGTGTTTCAGGGGCAGGCGACCATTTGCAACACAATACCTGTGAAAACACACACACACACACACACACACACACACACACACAGTTTTCCCACATACTGTAAAAATGATCCACGCACAACTAACCTAAATACAGAACTTAAATGTAACTCTTCAGTTCAACTTGCTCAAATGGTCTGATGAGCTACAGTACATGTGTGTGCGTGTTTGTGTGTGTGTGTCAAGCTGTAAATACAGTAATTGCTATTGAGAGATTTTTGTCTGTGAATGCTTTTATGTGGTAGGTTTGTTAAGGTAAAATGAATCCTCAAGAATGTCCTGCCAGGCAGGTCAATCACAGGGAAAATTATTTCAGTTCTGTAAAAATGATCTGGTAGCTGATATTACTGCAATTTGAACAGCACAGGTCATCTTCTATTATTACCACGTTTATCAGAAAAGTAGGACACTCCACTAATTTTACAAATATTTTAAACGTCCTAGATACATTCCCACGCTGAATGTCCAAACATTCAAATTAGCTGATACTTATGACATTATATTACTGAAAAACAAGACAGAAAAATGAAAAATTGTAAGACGCATACCTATTTACTTGTGCAACTTACAAATGATAAATGTTAAGAGTTCAATAATGTATTACCTTGTCCACAGTTTCAGCAAGTGGACAGAATATCAATTAAATGAAATAAGACACATCACTACTTCAGAAAGAAAGAAAGATTAAATATATTTGTGTGTATATATATATATATATATATATATATATATATCTATACATATACGTGTGTGTGTCTGTGTTCGTGTCTGTGGTTGGTGCCCATAGCAACAACATGATTGTATCAAGTGGAGAGAGACTGCTTGAGTCCTTGTGTGGCCTTTTTCTCATGCTAACCAGCCAGTGTTTAGTGGCGTATGTTGTCTGAACCAGGGGCTACATGGGGACAGTCTATGTGTGTGTTCATGTATGTGCATGTGTGTTTGCGGCTGTCTATCTGTCTGCATGTGCACATGTAGTAGGCTATATTGTGAGATGGAGCGCACATATCTGAAAATGTGTGTGTGTGCGTATGCCTCACGGTGCTTGTGTCCTGTGTGCGCTCGTCGGTGGGTCTATGGGGCTGCTGCGTGAGCATTCCTGTTGACGTTAAGCAGCTAAACAGTACCAGCTTGCCGGGCTCTTAACCTCCCCTCTCAGAGAGAAGACCTAATGAAGTCCTGAAAGGCTTCCTGACTCCCTCATCTGGCTTTGTTTAGGCCCCGCTCACCCTCCCTTTGCTTGAGGAAAGCCATTAGTCCATTAAGAAGACAGTCACACAGGCTCTGGAAGACAGGCCTGCAAAAACTCTACAGTGGTACTTCGAAGACCCTCAGTGCGCCTTAAAGAGTGCTCAGAGGTGCTTGTGAGACCAAGTACTGTCCTGGAAGCCTCTTTGGGGAGCTTTAATTGCTCTCTGATCATCTAAAATGGAAATTTATTTTTATGATAGTCGTGTATTTATAAGATGTTTAGAATGAAAAAGAATTTCATAGTACCTTCTTTTGGACTGGAAATACATTGATTAAACTTTATAAATTGTATCTTGTTAAATCATTTGCAGAACAATCATACATTTTACAGTGTGGCTAAAGATGAGTGTGAATCTCCTGCAAACGGTGGCTCCATTCTGAACCAGGAACGTAAGATTGTCACCGTATACCAGGCAGAAGAAGGGTGTGAAAGAGAGCTATTGGCAGAGATAGATAGATGGCGGGAAATAAAAGAAACTAGAGGGATCATTTTCTTTTGCTAAAGAGATTTCTAGTCCCCCCCCCCCCGTCTGCTTTTTTGCACACTTTGTAATAGCACTTCATTTTAATTTTACACTTTGTGTATACTCAATAGAGGAAAATTGTTTCTACATGGTTATGCCAGTCTATTGAGAGCAAGGCAAGTGAAAAGTGAAGGAGGGGGGAGAGGGGGTGGCACACATGGCAAATAAAAAACTGCGGCAGTTAAAATTGAATTTGTATTCACCAGGAAGTGGGTTAACCCAGTTAAAAGTCAGGGAATCCAATAGCACAGGCTGATATGTGGTGTCGAGACAATCTCCTTTGGGGAGCTAAGGGGCTTGGCTCATATACTGCCTACTCCAGCTCATAGCATGTTTTCAGGTAATAATAATACATCATATTGCTTAACGGCATATTTATGTAAGAACTCAGCGAGAGGAGGCATCTGGAGTGCCTTGCTGTTGTTCTTTGAAATCATCTCCTTCAGATATGTGCCGCCTCGCTGTTGTTATGTTTTCTCTTCCTTATCAGTTTTGCAGGGATGGAAAATTCTATTACGGAGTGTATTTGGTTTGTCACAGTCAGATGACTCCTCTCTTCAGGTTGTGTTTGGCGGGGGGTGCAAGCATTTTCCCCTGGATTCCTCTTTTTGTAAGAGGCACTGACTATGTTTGTGTGCATGCGTAGTTTTCTCCCACCATCCCCATTCTTCTCATGCTAAAGATATATTATATTTAAATAAAAAAAAAACAACAAAAAAAAAAAAAGCAGGGAGTGGGAAAATGACAAAAACTCTCAGTCTTTGTTATTGGAATATATTGACTGCTCTTGGTTCATTGACTTTTTATTACAGAAGGTAGCACAACTGTCAGCAAATAGGGAGAAATTTGTTTCAGCCATTTGCTTTGGAACATTTGAAGCTGATAATTTTTTGTACTCCATGTACGCCTTGCATGCACAGTTTTTTTGTGTGTGTCAGCAGCAAGCATGTTTTTGCTCTGTGTGTGTGTGTGTGTGTGTGTGTGTGTGTGTGTGTGTGTTTGTGGACTTGTGTGTAGGAGGTACAGCTGTAAGCAGTGATGGTAGTGGCTACAATGAAAAGAGGGAGGAAAAGGAGGAATTGGAGACAGTTAGAAAGATAGAAAGCGGGAGGGTAGAGTCAGGAAGACTAAGGCAGAGAGAGAGACAGCCAGACAGAGAGGTGGTTTCGGTCTACCAGGAACACACAGCTCTCGCCGCCAGCAGTCTGTCAGTGGTGGTCCCCTCATCCAGTCTGCTGCAGCATCTGCCAGAGAGGCACCAGGCTGAGCAAGACCCAGATCCTTCCACGGCCCCATCTCAAAACCAGAGCCTCATCAACCGCCTTCTCCTCCAGGCCCAGCTGTCTTCTCCTGCTCTTCCCGCCCCATACCTCTCTGTCTTTACACTCACCATGTTAGTAACTCTGAATCCTCTGACCCTCGGGCCCATATCTATTCATCCTATGCGGCCTCAGCCTCAGCTCCATCCAGCACCATCTCTTCTTATTCCAACCTGTACGGTTCAGGGAACCCCCACCTCATATTTTGACTCCAGCCTCTTCCCATCCAAATGCCAGTTCACTTCCATACATTCATTCAGAGGGTACTATAGTGCAATAGTGATTTACAAACATTCCACGACACTCAATGTTTTGTACAGCAGATCAACAATTTTTAATACAGAATATAAGAACTAGTGAGCATCCATGTATAGTATCCAATATAGTATGTGCCTAAAATAATAAAAAATTGAGAATGAGAGAAAAACCTCCACCTGCAAGAATAGAAACTTGAGCTACACTGTTCAAGTTCAGTGTAAATTTACAAGAATACAAAAAAATCCTAACATTCCCCTCCTCTCTCATCTGTAGCTGCATACTTTTCCAGACTGACCAGGACCCTTAACCTTTAACCTCAGATCTGACCCCAGCTACTGGCCGTCTCCCCCTGCACCACTCTCAGCCATTCCTCCCTGCTTTCATCCCCATTCACTTCCCATTACCAAGCCACAAACACTCTTCTCCAGCGCTATCCCCATTTAAAGCCCTTTCTTTTTCCCTGCTGGGGCTGGAGAGGGGCCGAAGCCGCAGCATCTACCCATCCGTTAGCCAGGAGCCAGAGATCCCAGCCAGAGATGCCATCTGATACAAGTCTATCATAATGAAGGTCCAGCATGGGGCTAAATGAGTTTCCACCTCAGCCGCGCGAGGGGCTAATGACAAAACAGCCTCCCTGTGCTCCTTGGCCTGCCGCTAGCTTTAATCAGGGCATATGGCACTTGCCTAAACTGCTTGGCTATGAGGAAAAGAGAGAGGAGAGAAGAGGAAAGGATTTGGGAGACTGCAGAGGAAGGTCTACTTAAATGAAGAAAAAGAGAGTAGAAGGGACAATAAGAGGGGGAAAGAGATTAATGAGGAATTGGGGGAGTTTTAAAAGTTGCAGTATCTGTGAAACAACACTTCAAAAAGTTCTCCATAATGCGTTTTCATAGAGTAGATGACAGGGCTTTATGCCTGTATGGTAATTATTTAGGACCTACTCAAGTCTTACGTGGGTGCCTGATACCGGGCGCTAATCACTAATAGCTTTCATAGATTTATATTCATTTGCAGGATTTAATGTGCCTTAAATGGCAGATGATCAACAAGGGAAAACAAAAGTGCATTAGTGCCCCGGTGGCATAAAAACAGTGTGGAAGGGGGTGGGAGCTTAACAAATAGACTATTCCATTTTCATAGCCCACTTTATGGCTCCCCAACTTATCCAAATTAGCTTAAAGGATTGATAATTCTTCACTAATATAAAACTGTTACTGAGCCCCTAAACTGTGACTTGCCCTTCTTTTAGGTTTTGTCAAAACACTAAATAGAGGGCTTGGTTGTGGAAATTAAATTGAAATCGCATAACAAGGCTTCCTTTTAATTTGATTAATTCTTTGTTGTTGTTTTAGATCCCTAGTGAAGACACCCATGACGTTTCGAGGTTATTTGTTCCACCGTCTAATGACAATTTTCCTCCACAATAACACCAGTTAAAGAGCTGCCTCAGAGCGAAATCACAGACGAGGCTAAGCCAAAGGGGGACTAATAAACCTCACCCTTAATTCCACTGTGAGGCTACTGCTGTGCCTGCTCGCGCTACAACTTCACCACAGTCCTAATTGTATAGAGCAGGAGGATCAAAACTTCATTTAGTCCACTTTGGGCCCAGCGTTGGAGGCGTTTGAGGCAACAGTCATTTTTTAAAACTAAAGAGGTATACGCGACCGTATTGAACGGAATGACTGAGGACCTCTCAATTCGAAGGCCATTAAACTTGCACGAAATTTATTAGATGTAGCCGAAGATGTTTTCACACCCCGAGTAGATCTTTAATCATTTCAAATAATGGTTCTCTGTGTACACAGAGCAAGTTGTGCTGCCCCCCCCCCCCCTGTCACACAGAAAACTTGTTAGTTCCCATCAAATACATCTGTGTGCTTAGAACAGTGCGGTTTCATTATAAGCTGGTGTACTGTTGGATGTTTTTTTTTTTTTTGGCAACAAAAAAAATAAAGAAAAGAAAAATAAAACAGTCAGGCTGTACCAGGCTGTACTCAGCATGGAGAAAATTAACCTCTGAAACCCATGCTGACAGTTTTGGTCCCGACTGTTCCTGATTTCAACAGTACCATAACCGTTCTTGGCAACCAACAAGCCCTCAGTACAAATTAGATGGTCATCAGCAGGGTGCAAGGATTGCTTTTCCATGACAGGGACATGATAGGTGAAGGCTCAGTTTATCTAGGCAAAGGCCTCCATAGACACTTTCTTGAATTTCCTACTGAAGCTCTCAGTAGGAAGTACATTTTTTTTTTTTTTCCTGCCACTTTCCTCTTCCTGCTTTCTCATATATCTCTTCCTCAATCTCTCACTCAAACATCATCGCCCAGGTTTCCTCTCAGAGTGGGGTGATTGCTTGCAGCTGGGCTGCATTGAGAACATTTTAATATTATGCAGAAGATTAGAGCAAACTAACTACATTATTCTCCAATTACACTCATTTCATCCAACTGATGTCTTTATATTCTTCCCCTCGCCTCGATTAGCCTAATGTGAAAATGGAAGGGGGGAATGCGCTTAGGACCGTACTGATTGTTCCTCGCTGCCTATTATTTCACAGCACCATTAAAAAAGGAGGCGTCTTTTATAGTGACTGTAAATAAAACGATTAGGGGCAGATCCAGCCCGGGTGCTGGGGAAGATTTTCATTTCAGGGATCTGCTTATCAACGTTCTTGGAAGGTTTGGAAGGATTGCGAGGGCCTGTCACAGACGAGTAGCTACCTTCCCCCACCTTCTTCCCACAACGGCTCCATGTCTCTCTCCGAAAGCTGCATTACAGTAGAAAATCTCACACTTGCTTTGCACCGTTGTCATGAAATATATAAATCAATTACATTCCCTCACACATGCACGCTTTCTATCACAAACACGAGTTCAAATCATATCTCATTGCCAACGTAGGAAGCTTTTTTTTTTTTTATTGTGGGTGTTCTACACAAAGCAAATGCGGCAAACAGCATGGAAGAAGACCCCAAACCAAAGAGCTCCTCCAGTCCTATTATCCCAGGTCTTTTTAGGCTATCTATGTGTGCAACAAGTCCATAAAGCATGCTTAGGATCATGCAGCTTCATTATGGAATCGCTCAAGGACTTTTAGAGTGCTCCGGCCTTTTATAACGCACAGAAGACTAGAAACTTGATGTATTATTTATCTATCAATAGTTCTTCTAAATCAATTGAGATAATGCAGTTACCTTCAAAAATGCAAGGATGGGCCTTAAGGAATAAATACAGTGCATTTTATTACAGTAAAATGATTCAGAAAAAAAAATGTATCTGTTAAATGCGGATTTTTGTGTTACACCTGCAATCAGCCAACACAATGGACCTGTATTTTTCTTGTAACTACTTACTTGGAAACAAAGGATCTTAGCTTGGATGCTGATGGAATATTTGCAAACTGCATTACATGAATTTCTAGCTTGCAGTAGTGATATAGTCTTGACCACACATGTGTCCTGTAATGCTATGGATAGATCTTGTTAAATAATAAAATAAAAAAAATAAAAAAATAAAAATAAATGCATGCGTTATTATTACATCAACTCATTACATGCTGTGCTCCATATTAAGCATTGCTGTGACATTGCATTGAAACCCCTCTGGGCTATACTGAGGCACCCTTGTAATGTTTGTTTTTCTTTTCTTTTTCTTTCCCTCTCTCTCTCCTTTAGTTTCTTGGATTGACTTCCCTTTTGTGTTGGATAGCAGGGACGCACAGTGTAGATTTCAGTTGTATGACGGTTGTTTCATAGCTTGCAGCATGTTTGTCTATGGTGGCATTCCTCACTTCCATTCAGCATACAAGAGGAACCCTCAGGCTGGGCATATCCCAGCATCCTCTGCTCCTGCACCATCCCAGAGATGGACCACGCAAACATCTGATCTCTTACCTAAACATACTACATGTGTCTTGTATACGCGCAAATATTTGTGCACACAAACACAGTATACTCATGCACACACTTACACAAACTCACTCACACACACACACCACAAGCCGCCATCTCCACAGTCAATACTTGCTCCTGTATCGCGTTGCAGTAAATCCAGTTAAGAAGCTCTGTGGGGAGAGAAAATAAGAGCTACAGTTACCAGGTCTGGAATGATTTGACCTAAGCTGTGTCATCATGTACTGATGCCATTGTCTGATGAAATGTTTGAATATGACAGATCCACAAAGCCCTTTAGTGTGTCAGCATTGGTAATTTATTACAGTGAAATTTTCCACTTACGGGGTCTGAAACAGGCTTCGGGACAGTGCAGGACACAAAAAAAAACCTTTTTTTAAACAGCGAGGATAAACACATGACACTTTCAAACCCAAATAAGAAAAATCACCAAATTTCATTAAGGAGGGTGGCCTTTTTCAAAACACTTGAAATCAAAACTTCTCTGTGTGAGACTTAAGGTTATGTTTTATTATGGGGGAGATAGGCTCTTTAAAAGCTTGACAAATCACTTTGTTTACTGGAGGTAAAACTACTCTGACCATAATACCCTTTGGAACTAGAGCAAAAACCCTGATGCTTTGACCTTTTGCAAATGAATCTGATCAAACTCGAGCACTTCAGGTAATTACACAGCAGACCTGCTTTGACAGCACCTATCTGGACTGAAATACAAACCATATATCAGAGCTAAACAATGCAGTTTTGGAGTCACTTCTCTGAGCAGTAGTGTGCAGTCCTTTTGCAAGCGGAGAATGCAGTGCAATTTCAAGCTTGCTAGATCGCACAGCCGTAAAACTTGTCTGTAAAATGGAGTGTACAAGAGCTTATGGGGGCTGAAGATTTTTGTTCATTCCTTCTGTATGAGTCATTATGGAGAAAGAAGGAAATAAAAAAAAAAAAACAACTGAAAGAAGGTGGAAAAAAAAATAAGAAAAGGGACCAAAGTCAGTGAGGGAGAACACAGAATAAAGGAGAAAAAAAAATGATAGATGTTAAATGGACATCAATCCGTCCTCCATTGCAGCTGTGAGTGTTAGAGGCCTCACAGTCAGATCCCTGAATTGGAGCTTTACAACCATGTGGTTTCCTACAGAGCCCATGTAGTGGAACTAGAATCACTGTTACCACGTACGGAGCAAGCAGCGCCTCAGTGGATAAGCCTTAAAACAGAAGCCCATCGTTCTTAGTGTATGACCTGCTGCCTCAGGGGACATCAGGACTGACCAGAGATAACATTTATCCTCAGACTATCATGAGCATGTTTTGGAGAGCGTGCGCATTCTACGCTACATAATGGCAACCACCCTTGAAGTTTCGTGTTGTCTTTCCTCCATCTTCTGTAGTGTTGGTTGTTGTAGCTGCAGAATCACACAGAACTTATTCAAAGGCATTATTGAATTTACACCATTTATAATATTACTGTGAACTGAGATACAGTACTGAGATATTGGGAATTGTTAAACATTTAGCATTTGAAGATTGCGGTTCAGGATATAGCTACTATAATCCCGCCCAAGGCATCTATGCGGTGGGTAAATGACTAATAAGTGATCAAAATTATTTTCCAACGTGGACATCGATAAAATCTTCTTAATGTCAAAAACCCACTATATGTTGCATTATAATTAATCCCCATCCTGTTGTTATAAATAGATATTTGGATTCAGATACAATGTTCTGAGGACACCAGAGAGTGGCCTCTCTCAGTGCACAGCCTGAATAGTAGTGGCAAAATACTATATTTATAATACTATAACATAATACTCGAGGCCAATTCATTGTTATCTTGAGTAAGGTTTCCCTTTAAACCTGGACACTTAATTCACAGTGGAAATAAAGGGTATTGAGATACCAGTCAAACCTGACCCAAACAGAAGGATCAGTTACACCATATATCAATCAAACTATAATAGTATGTTGGGTTTGGAAGTCGTATATGGAATGACATACCATGAAGTGTAAGCGTAATTAGATGTATTTATAGAGGAAACTCGGTGAAATGAGCTCCTCTCTCTTCTCTTTCCCCGTTGTTAGATGAGTTAAAAAACAGATCATATTTCCACAGGTGGCTGTGAGACGAACTCGCCCTGGAATGCTCAACAACATAAATCTCCATAATTGCATGGTATCGATCAGATAACCAAACCTACAACTGGCAAGGGAGACGCCCTTTTCTTTTCTTTTTTTTTTTTTTTTTAACTCCGTACCATTTTTCATGCTTTTATCTGACACGGAGAAGGGAGTGTTAATCACCGCGCACGCACGCACATGCACACTACATCTCTCTCGCGGACACACACATGCACGCATGCTGATACATCCATGTCGAGCAGAGCTACTGACACTTTCTATGGAAAAAGAAGTGAGGATGTCAAAAGATGTGCTCGGAATATGTTTTGACTGCTCTGACGTTGACTGCACATATTGAAAGTATTCACAGAGACTCACAGAGGCCCGTGACATCAGCGTCCTGTAATTGATGGGACAATGTCAAGACTTCTAAAATCCATAAACTTCTTGCACCATGACTGCACAGTATGACGACTTGACTGAGGAAAGAGAGACAAGTCTTTTCATCCAGACTGACTTCCATGACATGTGCTCTGCTGTCTGCTTCTCTTGCGTGTCTTCGCTCGATAGTACAGAACAAGGCCTTAATCCTCAAAAAATGAATCCAGCCACATAAATCATTTTGGGCATTCTGTGGCTGTTTGTCTTCATTTCTGTGTTTACATATAGCGAGTATACATGTAAACCACATGAGGTATCTCTTTAGGATTCCTCTCAGGGATGGTGCACACTTCGAGATATCTTGAATCGATTAACTATACATATATTGCTGCCCTCTAGCTTTTCAAGATCTCTAAGAAAACATACAATTTTCTATTTTTTTTTTTTGCTTTTACACACTGGTGATACTGGGCCCTCTCTCCCATGCAATTTTATTAGACTTTATGAGTCATGTTTGTTGTATTCTGGCTCTGACAATTTGGCTAGGCTGGCAGATTTCATTCTCAATTGTTTAATCCCCACCTCTGGAAACACATGTCTTTCCTGGTCTCTATTAAGTTTTGTTTGCCTGTATTTCTTTCCACAATTCTCTCCTCGTCAAGCAAATGAAGAAAATAAATACCATAAAATGCAAAAACCTTTTGTACAAGAGGAAAAACATGTATATCTTTAAAAAGAATGTAATTACATACATTTAAAGACACAGTAAATGATAAAAAGGACTTGACCACCAGCTGTGTGCAGTACCTGACCTGTATACACAAAGTATTTCAGTTTCCTCATGCGTGTACTCGAGTCTACGTGCACTGTGAGCAAAGTGAGATAGTTCCCTCATTTCAAGCATCTGAACTCTTAAACCTCACGTTGGTAAGAGTGACATCACCAGCCAAGACACAGATCCATCTCTCCCCTCAGGGGACTGGGAAGGTGGGAAGGGACGAAGGTGGGATGGAGGGCGGAGAAAGAGGAAAAGCGGGGGGGAGGTTGAGGTCGGTTGGTGGAGGGGTGGGGTTATAGGTCTCCTTCTCTGCCAGGTGTGCTTTTCACACAAACACACACATCTTCTCCCCTTCCACAACGGTGTCAATGGTGGGGTGAAAAATGACATGGCCAGACACTGGAGCCGGCTTGACAGAGAGCTGCTGTGGCTGCAGCGAAGTGTTCCCACACATCTCACAGTGGTGGGATGAACATAGACGCTCATACTGTTCACAGTCCGAAAGTTCATAGCCTTCACGTTCACATTCTGATGGTGTTTTATAACAAGAGTGATATCAGAAAGTCCGTGAGATTTAGGTTACGATTCAACATCATTTTTATATGTACAATAAAAATTGTCACTCTGGATGAAGGGACAAATTGACCTTATTAATAATAATAGACTAGACTAGTTACATATCTCCACCACAAAATGATTAATTTAATTCAACTATAACAATATAACTAATGCAACAGCTCACCACTCACCTCAACAAACACCCTCCTCCACACACACACACACACACACACACACACACACACACAATAGATAAGAAAAAAAAAAGAAAACGTTGTTGATCAAAACATAAAAAAATAAAAAAATAAAAACAGTAAAAGGTTATAAACTTAAATGTGAAATTCAGAATAAAAATATAATAAATTATGTAATAATGATGTGTTAACAACACACATTTGCCTCATTATTTTTCATATAATTATATGCTAAAACATTCAATTAAACATTTAAAGTTTCACTGCAAAAGCAGCTTTTGTTAAAGTGGAAACAGACGGCTTTTCAACTTTCCCCAGAAACTCTTGCAGGTGAAACACTTCAACGACTCGTTCTGTTTCTTTGGAAGACGTTTTGGACTTGTTTTCACTTGTCATGACTTTATTCCTCCTTGGCAGAAAAACACATCATTTATAAGAATGCCTGTTTGTCTTTTTGAGCTCCTTATCATCTGTGACAGTGGTATTTGGCAGCTTACAAAGTTTGTTTCTGCGGTAGAGAAATCAGAAGACGCTTTGGACTAATTTTCACTCGTCATCAATTTATTTCCACCGTTGCAGGAAAACAAGTTACATGAGCCTTCGGAAACTCCTGCAGGTTGAACAGGGCTATAGAAACTGACTGACTGCAACATACTGGCTAGCCTACCAACATTAAGACAAACAACCCATAATGCCATAACCATAACCCACAAATTTCCTGAGTAAAATATTGTTTCATACTCGGGCCAATATTGCAATGATTGACACACTGTGCCATAAATCAAGCTCTCATTCTCCCAGGAGATCGTACCTGGTGACAGACAGAAAAACATAGTGAAAGCGAGGCTTTTTAGGTAACCAATCTAAACACTGATGGTGTCATTATTCTATACCCGTTACACTTTGCAGTCAGTTACTTTATAATAATAAGTTAATGTAAAAAAAAAGTCTATTTCCAAGGTAAGACTTTAATCTTCCCAAAATATTTAGCTGAAAATCAGATTTCAGTGCTAAAATACTGCATATATCTAGTCATGCCTATGCTCATGTTTTTTATTTCACATTATTTGTTCTTTAGGAATTCATTTTTGAGGGAACCGATCAGTACGGGTCTGCTCAGTAAGATTTAACTCAAATTGAAATTAATGTTTACATGGGAAACATTACGGTACCTCAGGTGGAAACTATTAAGAAAAAGAAAAAAAAAAAAAAAGATGAACTGGTGTTCCCAGTGAGCACTGTTTGGTGCTGGTATATCTTTTACTAAACTGTACCGATTTTAAATCAGAAGCAGAAGATGCGACTGGCTCCAGCTTGTGAGCAGCTAATGAGCGGGCCATACAGTGATAGGCAAACATCCCTGGGTCACCATGTCATAGCTTCCCTGTCATTAATTACAGCTCAGCTCAGCTGGTGCGTATAAGCTACTAAAGATTATCTAAGGATACAGCAGATTATCTCCGGATGTGAGCTCTTTGGGAAACATAAATATTCTACCTCTTCTTTCCTCTTTTTTTGGTTTTGTCTGTGGGACCAGGCCTTCCTCACATGGTGCCCATTATCATTAAGTAAGAAAATGATGACCAGTTAAGACCACCAGGACAGTTTTTTTATACTGCCAGCAGAATTTGGATACCTTTTTTTTTTTTTTTTGTTTCTTGTCATTAAGTTTTTGCAGATCTGGAATTTAAATTTCCATTCTTTACATGTGAGCATGCAAACACACTCAGAATCTGATGGGTCTTTGTTTGGATAAAGTGAAATAGAAAAGGTCCAAATGACAGTATAAAAATTAACCCTTTCCAACCATCCTACAGAAATGTAATACAGAATTTCAACTCAAAGGTTTGATTCCTGAGGATAATAAAAAAAAATACTGTAAATGCATTTATTTGTTTGTCTGTATAACGAAGAGTTTATGTATGTACTGTATTCATTCAGATTGGTGACACATGAGGTCCTGATTATGATCATGTCTGTATGGTAATCATATGATGAAAGGGGGTCATTGCCAAGGCTCTGCAACCCCTTAACATTTGCCCGAGCTGCTTAATTAATGTTGAATATTTGACTGAAGTGGTTACAGGTTACATGAAGCGTTGACTGAAAATGTGCATTTTAACCACTTCATTACTGTTTGCCATTGTAATACTAATTGTAATTGTATAATACATAATATATGATTTGTAAAAAAAAAAAATGTATAGTCTCTTGCTTTAGCCCTCTAACTTTGTTTTGCTATGAGTGAACCCTGACTTTTTTTCTCTGAAGGAAACACACATACTAATAAGGATAGGGAAAGAATGAGCCCCTGGAAGCATAAAGTACATCATTTCTGATCCTCCATGTGCTTTGGATTGTATATTTATTAAGTCAAGTTAGGATAGGAGCACTAAAAAGTGGAATGAGGGAAAAGGAAATGTTCCAGTATACATTTCAGCTTTCAAAGATCATATTCATAAATTCACCGGCTGTGCAATTTGCCAAATAAATTAATTGTTTCCTAAATGTCACTAATTCATTAATATTCTTGCAGTCTGTCACATTTTCTTTCTTGGCAACTCTTGGCACTGAGACCAAAGGCAAAGCAAGAAACTTTGAAACTGCAGAGCTAACAATAAATAATTCAGGCAACTCAGACTAAATGAACAATTATCAATGATAATAATTCTACTTCAAACTTTTAACACACACTACTTGCTGTGCATGCATATTATAGCGTTCATACGTTTCTATTATTGCTGAGTTAGAACCACTGCACCGCTCCTATAGCTAATCTATTAACATGGAAAAGTGAATCTCAGCATGAGCTCATCACCAAAACATCCCCTCTAAACAAACGATGAGACAACTGGCTTTCTGCTTTATCCCGAACAAAAGGCATCTATGGTTACATCTTCTTGGTTACAGAAACATGACACAGTGTTTTTACACTTTCGACTGATTCCAGATTGTGTGCCCCCGGGGCTCCAGTGTAATTTGGTAATTTGTCCACAGTTACCTTTTAGCATTTTTACAACTTTATGAAGGAATGCGGTTGTACAAAAGGCCGGTGTGGCATCACTATACAGCACAAAAAAGTCTCTGGGAGTTCATTCATACCCATGGTGCATCAGTGTGGAGTTACAGTAATACTGGAGAGGTTGGGTTTCAGAGATAATGACAGCCAATAGTCTTTTTGGTTGCCCTCATGTTCAAGGAATTCCCCTAATCTGGTCTTTTTTATTGAAGTGCATCAGTGTCACTTTTGGATACTGTAACAATATACTGTATTTAAATGCATGAAAATTGCCCAGAAAATTATAGGAGATTATGTAATTTAGTATCAAATTTAATAATCACTAATAATCACATCAATTTTAATATTTCTTGACTCTCATTTACTATATATTTTTTTTTTGGTTTTTTTATTCCTTTGTTGTGGTTATTTTATTTCTCCTTGAGGCAAAATAAAATCAGAGCACAGCAGCACATCTGGTCTCATCTCATTCCCTCTGCGACAGTGTGGGCACAGGAGGCTCGGGCGAAGGGGAAGACCACAGGACACAGAGACAAGCTAGTGACCATGAGACTCCACTCAGCTGATACGTCCTGTCACCCTTCTATACAAATCCCCCTGATATCTGCTACACACACGCTTACACTCAGAGGCAGGCAGCGGCCTGTACTTGCTCTGTCACTCTGCTGTACCCAGATTCCTACAGAGGAGGGAAGGGGCCCCCACGGGGACCCTAATCGCTAAAGCAAAGGGTCATCCATCAAGTTAGGCTCAGTGGGGACATTAGGGGAAAAGGCAGAGGAGGGATGAACAACATAGAGGAGGGAGAAGTAACACGGAGAGACAGAATCAGACACGAGGGGGGGGGGCGGGGTTGACAAAGAAACAGATTGGAATACAATGAAGAGAGAAAAAGAGCCAGAGCTGGGCTCTGTGTTTGTTTAGGGTCTGTCTCTGTCATTGTGTCACTATGGTAGAAGGGTTACAGGGTGTCTCTTGGACATTGGGGGCTGCCGTGCTCTGCTGATAGCCCTGCGACTGAGCATATGTCACCGATCTAGCGCGAACGAGGGCGCTGCCTCTGCTGGGGCATATGTCATTAGCACCATCTGTGACAGTACCCATGAGGCCCTGGTGCGCGCAAATACACTGGTTTTGTTTTGATTTTTTTTTTTTTGGGAAGGGGGTTGAAAATGATTATACGTTTATACTGACGGAGGAGTGGGTAGAAGAAAGACTGAAGTGAACCCGAGGTACCAGTGCAGCGTGTATGTGTGTGTGAGGGTGTGAAAGTGAGAATGTGTGATTAGGGGTGCGCGTGTGCATTTATATGTGTTTGCAAATCAAGTCTCCATGTGCACACAGTGTCATGCATACATACTAGTGAGTCCAGGACACCAGTATGGCAATGATTACAGCCCTTTGGGAGGGAGGGCAAGACGAGCCCCGGGTCCGCTTGTTGTAGTCGTGTTGAGTCCAGATAGAGGAAATGCTGGAATAATAAGAACAGGAAGGGTAAATGGCCTATCAAACACACCCCTCTCTGACCTCCCCTGAGCCTGGCCGACCAGGATGAAAGATCCAGGCACTTTCTTCTCCTTAATGGTTTCCTTGGTAATCAGCGCAGCGGAAGTGCTCCAGTCCGGGGTGATTAGCCAGGGCTAGGATTCCTTAATCGCCCCAGTCCCGTTCTCATGCTTTGAAAAAAAAAAAAACGAGGGAGTGGGAAGGAGGAAAGAGGAAGCAAGGGTGATAACACGGCTATGTGTTTAAAGAGAAAGCAAAGGGGGAGAGATGTTTGGATATGAGAAGATTTGGGAGGGCCACAAGCTGAGAAGTCGGAGTTGACATTACTTGGACCCCTATGGATTTAGCTGGATAGTTTGTTGTGTTTCTTCAGACACAGAAACAGACAATCAGAGAGTATAAATTCAAGTTAATCAGGTTCGATCATGTAGGTTTCATTAGGTCTGTAAAAGTCACTGAGAAAACAGACATTCATGAGGTGACTGTATGCTAATCTGACCGAAACATGAACTGCCAGAGAGCAATGAGTCATGGCAACGGCTAACACGGTGCAAACAACTAGCACGGATTTAAACATATAGAGAAAAGAATAGAAGTGCAAATAAAACATATATCCTAGGATGTGTTTTCTTTACACATCTTTTCTTTATCCGCCGACAGCTTTCAGTAAGACGACACGATTTGAACATCTCTCAACAAAGTTTGGCTCTGTTGGAATTTCATCACTGCGATTTGGCTGTGGCTCCCAGTTTAAACAATAATTAAATACCCAGACAGGCCAGGGATTACAGTATGTTATAGAACTATACTGTACATGCATACACCTCCTTACGTCGCTCTTTATTCAAATAATTCTTAAGAAACTGGATTATTGTTGATTTGTGGTGACTGTGGATTACTGCCGTATAGTTTTACAGCAGTTCTAGCACTGGATAGGGTGGTAAATTCCTCAGACAGTAAAATGAGAGCCTGTCTGTGGGCTGATGGTGACTGATGCTGGGGTCAGAGCATTTAGCCTAACCACAGAAATGGCAGACTGCATGAGTCACAGTTACAGGCAACACTTTCTGTTCCCACAGGTTGGTACTGAGGCATTTTCCTCTTGTTTGTACAGAACTAAACGTCTCTAACCGATATAATTCAACAACACTAGCACCGTTTCCCCCTCTGCTGCTTTTTATTGAAAGACTTTAAGAAAACCAGCACCTTATTTGTAATGAAGGGAACAAATTCCTATTATGATAATGTATTTTTACAGTACACCAAAAAAAGATGATTGCAATTGATGATCTGTCCAGTTGGTAACCCGAGCTCTTTGGGTGCCCAACGATGCCGTATAAAAAATAACTTTGATAAAATTGGTTAAATATTTAAATCAGAAAAGACTACTAAATAGTTAATCAACTTTCATATAAAATAACTTATTATAGCAGAGTTTACCGGCTTAAGAGACTGATTGACAGGCTCATACTTATATCAAATCTCTGCTGAATCTTGTCTGTGAAAACAGAAACACCATGGGAGGCTGCAGGGAGCATGTAGACCATCTGACAATTTCCCAAGATGACTTAGTGATGTTGTGGGAGAAATTGAGCTGTGGTGAAACAGTATCGTTTTTTTGTAGGTGCTCTCGTGGTTTTGTTTCAGGAGCCACACTCCTAACGCAATTGCGCTCCTATCTGTTTTCCCTTTGCTAATATTCCCTCGCTGTTTTAATACAGCGTTTCGGTTTCTCCGTCGACAATGACAATATACAGTGGCAACATTCTTCAAACATACCTAAATACATAAACACCTGAGCCTGGGATTTGTTTTCAGTCAGGAATTCCCCTACTGAGCAACGATGCACTTCAGTTCCCACCCAGTCAAACCTGCTTGCGTCTTATATTGTGCTCCTCACCGTACTTCAATGATCACGTTACAACAGTTGGTTTCCAAAATGTCTTTTGGTATTGTGAACTTGCTTACAAACAGGTATCGTATATGTCCACTTATGGACATGACAATGAGGTGACCCCGCCTGGGCTTTTGTCTTAGCTGCTACATAGATTTGGCGTCTCACAGTGCAACTTCTCATATATCATGCTTTAAAAAAAATCCCCTATCCTTGCTTTTACCATGGCTTTCTATGGAAATATGCCCACATAGGCACACAATAAATTGCACTCACATACACAAACAAAGGATTATAGAGCATTTGAAATACTCTACTGTAAAAGGATTGCTGTCTCTTGTCTTCGCTATGTTTAAATCCTGGGGGCTAAGCAGGTGTGTGTCTCTAAATACATTACTCTCATACCTGCGCACACCTTTAGCTGTTGACCTCAACCTACACTCTCACCTCAGCCATTACTGGGCGTATTTAGCTAACAATACCCAAATTGCTTATATGAACATGTCACATTCAATCATCTTAATGTCAGGCTTATATATTACAAAATTCCCAGAAATGCCCTATAGCTGACAGGCTAGCAGGTGATGTAAAAATTGAAGAAATTAATATTAGCCACAAAAACACCCCCCCAAAAAAGGGTTTAGGGTTAGGTATGACAAGAAGTATTAGTTTCCACCTGGTGTAAAGGTTCCCAGCACAGCGTTTCTTTTGAACTTAATGGGCGCTGAGGAGTGTAACTGTTTGAGCAGTAAATGTCTCATGGTGTTATGACCCTTTGACACCACAGTGGATAAAATAAAGATGGAGGCCTGTGCATGGAAAGTATGAGAGCGAGATGAGAGGCAAGATTGTACAAAACAGATGAGACAGAACAAAAGATAGTAGACATAGAGATAAGGAGGGAGCACTCAACAGACAGGCATACCAGGCGTTTCTGTCTCACCATCCTGTAGTCAGTGAGCTGTCAGCGATCCTCCCTGCCTGCTCTATGGGTGCAGCCCCGCGAGCGATGGCATTTCAAATAGCCTTATAAATCAAGAGTTATGTTATGTCACCCTGCCACTGCCATTAACACACAGAAGAAGAAAAAAAAACTACCACAGTTTTGTTTTTTTTTTTTCAGCACATAGGCTTTATTTTACTGTGTGCATGCCCTACGTGAACCATTAATGGCTCGTTTTTAGGCTGTAACTAAAATTTTGGAAATGTATACTTATCGGAGGTCCTAAGAAAACTTATTAGCACTCTTGTCGTCAGGAGACCTACAAGAAACTGGCCCCTGACCCATTTCGGCTCCCAACCTGTAGGTTAAGAACACTCTCCCCGCTGTCTATATAAACCAATGAGGTACCCTTGGGCCAGGCACCTCCAATATCTGAACTGAAACTGCTCATTGGCCAGTAGTCTAGTAGTCAGCTCTCAGGTATGACATGCAACTGGAAGGTTTTTTATTTTTATTTTTTGTTTTTGTACAAGAACCAACATGACATGAGCACTGATTTGTATTGATATAGATCAGGGCTCTTTTAGCAGTTCATTTAAAATCAAAGCATCTCATCATCTCTGTGTGAAACTAAACGATTCAAGCATTATCTCACAAAAGCTTGAAACCTTTGTTTGATTAGGGGACTTACTCAGTGTTCTGTGCCAGAGCAAAGCTGTTTCTGAACAACTTATCTTAATGATAGACAGATGGTAAAGGAGATCATCGCTACACCACTGTGCCTTGTGTCACCTTGAAAACTTTTCAGGCGGCCCCGCACGACCCTCTGCACCTGCTGCAAAACAATTTCCCCCTGCAAAGCAAGTCATCCGTAATACGTGTAAGTCACGGTTGCCGGGGTTAAATATAGGAATCATGCATAGAGGGGTAATCAGTAGTTCTCATCGCAGGATCCCCCGAGACTGATCCCTGGCGTGTGACATGGCTGTCAAAACACTGACGGATTGTTTTACCAACACGCGCACGCATCCACACACACAAACACACACAGCCTCACGCATGCACATACACACGCAAAAATCACACTGACAGATTGTTTTACCAACTCCATAGGCTTGACTGACACATATTCTCCTGGGTATCCTCCCAGCTCTCTGCTTTACAATCAAACAATTTAGCACCGCAAGTTTTGTTATTTAATAATAATAAAAATAAAAAAAAGACTTTTTTTTCAGATGACACTACCAGTAACTGCTACATCCAGGCAGATGATGCAGTTTTACGTATATCAGTCCTTAAAAAACGTCTTTACTTCTTAACTATCATTTGATTTCAGTATTCTCACTATACAACAATCATTCTAAATTATTTCTATTTTTTTTTTTTTTTATAGCTTGAATGTAAAACAGACGTGCAGAAATGCAGCAGTCAGGTGGCCCTGTTGGATTCTGTCATCCCATTAGCTAAATCATGTGGTTTTGAACATGTCAAAAATCCAATAACCCTATTAAACCGCATTGACATATGACAGTTAATTCTGTTGCCGTATGTCACTATGGAGAATATATTGGTTAAATGCTTCCTGGGACAGATGCTTCTTTGAGGCTAATCAGTAGTAATTGATGGTCCAATTGGGTTAGAGTGGCCTTGCTCTGGCCAGTGTCTTTGGCCTGAAGCTTTCAGTGGGACAGGCAGAGGAACGGACAGACTGAGACACACACACACACTCATGCTGGCTGTGCCATCGCTTCATAAACAGTTTCTGGATCGCCGCAGAATGAAACAGAACACCTTGTACCCACATAATGGCAATTTATGGAGACACTGTCAGGCACTGTGACTGGAAATGCTCTTCAAACAGCTTTGTTTGATGCCTTCTAGTGCAAGATGTGTAGCTGGTGGAGAAGCGGCGTGAAGTAGTAATAATGTGTATTAACAGGAGTTAAGTGTGTGTGTGGTAGTGGAAGACAGCTGGAGCACTGGAGGTATTAAGACATTTAGAAGTAAGGTAAGCAGATAAGCATCACTGAGATTACTGTGACATGACATGATAATACCAGCACATATCAATCACAAACAGTTTGGATGTTATACAACAATATTTTATTCAACAGCAGTGACAATAACTTTGATTTTTTAATAGATCAACACTATACTTACTATACACGTATACTGTATAACACGCTTACAGATCAGGCATCCTGAAACATGTTTACCAGCAGGACTCACACAAAGTAACCAGCAAATTCCCTCAAGACTTTTCTAAGTGAATAATCTGTAAATTAGGACATGGAAAAATGCTCTAATGATGCCCAGCAAAACATTTGACATCCCAGCCTGTCATGTTTTGGAATGGCCTTCAGACTTCACTTTGTTGCATTATACATCAACCCTTACCCTACATATTACATTTGCAATCCAGGGGCAAATATTTTCAATTGTGGGTGAGGATAGGAGGGGGGGTTGATTTCTATGCTCTAGCAATTTGATACCGCAGCACTTGAGAGTTATCATCGAAGTGGCCGTAAGCTCCGGAGCAATTCATAATTGTGTTCTCTCATCTCATATTGCAGCAGCTGAAGTTTTTAGTTTTTTTTTTTATTTATTTTCTCTGCAGCAGACATATAACACCCACACAAACAAATACACACACACACACACATAATCACATAGATGTCTCATCCTAGCACTTTTTTTTGATGATACATTAAATGGTGTAAAGTTGCATCTTGCTCTGTGTGCACATCTATGTGTGTGTGTGTGTTTGAAGCAGGGATCCTCCACCTGTGCTGGTTGGGAGTTAATCCGGTTATGTCCCAGTCTCGTCTCCGTGGCTGAGCGGTGTGGTTGAAGCTCCACTGTGCCCTGCGGGGCCCTGGGGCGCCTCTCCAGCCCAACGCCTTGGCTTAAGCGTGGTACGGTAAGGAGATGAGGCCGGCTCGGCCCTCGTTACAGAAATTAGATGGATCAGGGAGTAAACATAACCAGCTTTTTATGTGATCCCCGGCTAAGAGCAGACAGAGAGTCGAGAAGATGGAGGGGAGGGAGGGAAGGAGGAAGAGAAGGCGAGATTCCTCCTCTAATTACTTCATGGGTCACTGCTCCTGCAGGCAGATGTCAAAATCCAACACTTTCTGATGTGGGGAGAGTGCTGAAGAATGGGAGGGATAGAGTAGGGGGAGATAAAGAGAGAGAGAGAGAGTAAGAATACCAAGAGTGTGAGGAAAGGGGGAGAGTAATGAGAACAGGAAGAGGGATGAGATACACGAGAAAGAGAAAAAAGAAGACAAGGAAAAAATAAAGCAGGTTGAGGAGGAGAATAAAATAAGAAAAGATACTAGATGAAAGGAGAACATGAGGGGAGGGGGGTTGTAGAAGCAAGGGCAGCAAGAAAGCAAGGGGGGGGGGTAGCAGGAGATGAAGGATGGATTGTGGTGGTGGGGGGTGTAACACATTGTCAGGAAAGTGGGAGAATGTGGTGGTGATGACACAGATTGGTTGTGGAGTGGCGGTGACCTGGGATGGCCTGTGTCTGGCAGAGAGGTAGCAGACAAACACAAGGCCCTTCAGATTTGCCACACGCCCCCTGGCACGCTGAAAAAACACTGACACCCACCTGAAACGACAAACTGGCACTGCACCGTCAGGAGTCATGCTACGCCCCTTCAGTATCAGAGCGGTAATGCCTAGATGTCACAATTCCCACTGATCTCTGGTTACTAAGTAGCCTATTACAGTAAAGCAGTCATATTCACATAGTCACACATATAAACTGACAAGCCAATTGCTCATTTTCAAAGGAAAGAGCAAGCTATCACTTTCCATGCAAAACAAAAATATTGTTTTAATGATAAAACTAAATCATAATGTTGTCTTCTTTTTCTTTTTCTTTCTTCTTCTTTTTTTTTGTATTTCCTGTATGCAGCCTGAAGCTGAGTTTCATTTCATGTAAGGTTGTGCTGAGATCTTAGAAAGCAATTTTGCCATCAAAGAGAAGCAAAGGACTTCTAAGGATGTGGGGGCTATTATTGTTTTGATATGATATGTCGATAATTCGGTGCCAAAGAAACTCAAAAGCAGCTGGATAGAAACTGCAGAACCTGTTCAGTTGGCAGCTGAGCAAGTACTAAGCTGTGCAACAAGCCCGTACAGTGTGTCCCTACACCCCTTCATTTCCTTTCGAGAGCTAACTGTATCCTTTACAACTCAATCCGTAGGCCTGTGGATCTTGTCTGTCTACTTCCAAACTGTGCCACGGTTTTAGGAGAGGAGGAACAAAGATATCAGTCCAAAGCAACCATGCTGCTCTTACAAACACCTCCACACTGTGAAGAGAAAGCAGGTATTATTGCAGGTGTTTAGGAATCGAGGGAAATCTTTGATATACAGCAAATTGAAAGCCTCTTATATTGGCTGTTTCCTACTTATTTCATCACGCCATGAACTAGTTTTAGTCTTTTTTTTTTTTTTTATGACCTTAAACTAAACAGAGGAGACAAACACTCCTGAAAGTTTGAATAAATATGGCTGGTTTATGTCTACAGTTTTTACAGCATACTGCACTATATGAGGATCATTGTGTGGCCTTTTTAAATTAAATCAATAAGAAAGAGGGAGTTCAAATCAATTCCCTCAACACAACGCGTAAGAAATATCAAATACAAAACAAATACAGGCTGTTCAATGAAGGAAGTCATTGGGAGGCTTCATTTGATTTAACAATCGAATTCTTCTTCCATAGCTCAATTATGCGGACTATAAACCTTGTGTTCGACTCCGAGGGCAGTACATAAACAGAACCTGTGTTTGTGGGGTGGTTGTTGGTCAGTGGTGCACAGGACTCTGAGGCCAGATTGAGGCTGATTTGGTCTCAGTGAATATGTCTCACTTCCCCCTCAGTAGAGCCGGCATGCCCCAAGGTCCTGATTTACTCCTGATTTGTGGGCTGTCTCTGTCAAAGCCAGGCAACACTCTGGCCTCCATATGACATAAACACCGCCGTAAACACACACAAGCATTCACCCACATGCATGCACATGCACACAAAGTATATATGCTCAGATTTATTTGCAGGTATGCAAAGCACCATAACTATTTGCATGCAGATAGATAGATAGATAGATAGATAGATAGATAGATAGATAGATAGATAGATAGATAGATAGATAGATAGATAGATAGATAGATAGATAGATAGATAGATAGATAGATAGATAGATAGATAGATAGATAGATAGATAGATAGATAGATAGATAGTAGCTAAAGGTACAAGCAGATGGAGATCCCTTCGGCAATGACTTCTAAGCTCTGATCTCCAGGGGCTGCTGGGATTTTCATTTCAATGGGCCCTAAATATTCATCACTTTCTCTCTACGCATCCTTTCTTCTCAGCCGTTTGAAGCATGGAGTCTCCAAAACTGCCAAGCCAGCCAGCTGAAGTGAAACAAACAGCGGGTCTGGGTAGACCAGCAAGTGGGTGGATAAAACTCATACGCAGTCATACATGCAACCCATAACACACACACACACACACACGCACACACACACCAAACATAGTGCACAGAGCCAAGAGCCAACAATGTCCCTTTGTTTTAAGGAAGACTCTTTTATTAAATCAAAGATCAGGGCCGTCTTTCAAGCCAGCCTTTGTCTGTCCGTTCAGCTCTCTCCTCGCTGGCCTCTCGGCCCCCGACAGCCTGTGCATGAGTGTTAAGAGAACCCATTGACATTCCTGGATTAACATATATTAAGGGGTTAAATGAAAGTGCCATTATTGTGGTTTAAGAGTGAAAGCGACCCGTGGGATATTATGCTTCCCACTTGAAGCTATGAATGGCTAATACTACAGCACTTCATTATGGGAGCGCGCTTCATTGACAGTGTATATCAGAACTGGAAAATCTCCTCTTAAAAAGCTGTTAAACTGCCTGAACCCAAGCGGGTTGTGTTGATATTGTGAGGACAATTCAATGAAGTTATCTGAATATATATATATATATATGTAGAATTTTTACTAAAATATTGTGTATAGTATACATATTCATTTAATGCAACACTACATTAATGCATGAATAAAAACATAGATTATATAATTTATTATACAGAGACTTACACTGGAGCATTGCACAGCAAAGTATAGTTTTACTGGAATATAATCTTTAGATAGATTTACTTACTTAAATACGTGTTTATTATGAAGGTGTAAGCTCTTTATGTGCTGTTGTTGACCATGCAGTTTACTCTTTACCATTTAACAAGTACAGTTTTTCCTATTACTGTATTATGTTTATTAAGCATACATTTTAAGCATTTTTTTTTTCACGAGGAGGACAGGGGCTGTTATTCTAATCCCCTTACCCATTGCTTTCACTTGGAAAACGTGTGTGGCAGTAGGGATGTGCCAATAGCTGTAACGTAGCGTAAGGATGTGGCTGCAGGTATCCATGACAGTATAGGAGGATCTGTGACGGGGATTTCCAGAACAAGTCTCTATTGACATTGATCTGAGGATCAGGTGAAAGAGAGAAGTATGATACTGTGTTGTGTCATCGCAACAGACAGGATATGGTTACTGCCATCCTGTCTGTTGGGGAAAAAAAAAAAAAAAAAAGTGGTTGTTGTCATTTTCAGAGGGTTCGGTGATTAATATTCAATCATATACATCGAAAAGCAACAAACACACACGGCACACATAAAAAAGGAGTTTATGATATTAGCCATTAGTAGCTTTGCGTTAGCTTTGCAATTATGCAGACAGATGTTGGTGTGCTGTCGAAATGTGTGTGTGTGTATTTGCATGTGTGGGCAGGACGGGAGTGTATAAGTACAAGGCATCCATCTTCTGCTTGCCGTGCCGTGTCTGTCAGAGGAGGACTGACGTTGATGAGAACAAACTGGATGGAGACGGCGTCCGTCCAGTCAGAGGTCTCAACATAATGGCTGCAATCCTTTTGATCATCCTTCCTTCTCTCTCTCTCTCTATCCATCTCTCCTCCTTCTGTCGGTTTGTCTCTCTCTGTCTCCTTTTCACCGTTCAAAAGCAGATGAGCTGTTGCAGTTATGGCACATGACACATACCCTTTTGTCTTTTGAGTTTTTCCATCTCACTGACCCCCCCTCCACCCCCACCCACCCACTCACATGCATGCGTGCACACACCCACACCCACACGCACTGTCTCCCTCTGTCCTGCCTCTCATCCTTCTCCTCATGACAAGACAGACCATGGAGGAACTCCTGCTGTGTCACTCTGAGAAAAACTGCAGTGATAATGATACTAGGTTGATACTGGTCACATTTTCTCATGTATTTAATCGCTGTAATATTTTATTCATATTTACGTAAACCAGGTTTTAAAGCAATACGTTTATTCGCTTGCTTTTTGAGAGTTAGGTGAGAAGATCAATACAAGTCTCATATTTGCTCTGTAATATAAGGCTGCAGCCAGCAGCGGGTTAGCTTAGCTTAGCATAAAGACTGGAAATGGAGGGAAACAGTTAGCCTGCTCTGTCCAAAGGTAGGTCTTTTTACCAGCACCTCTGAAGCTGTTTAGGAAGTCACTGTGTCCAGGTAAGAATTAATAGAAACAACATGTTAATTAGAGAGCTTTTGAGATTTTGGTATAGTGGATTTTGCTACTGGTGGACAGAGCAAAGCTCACTGTTTCCCCAGACTTAATGCTAAGCTAAGAAGTGTACAATGAAAGTCTTTGAACTTGTTTTGCCACAGTTTAGATTTAAAAGTAAAAGTGCTTGTCTTTGGCATTAAAAGAAACACACAACTATGCAGGAAGTCAAACTCTACTCCAGTGCTGATGTGTGTGACACCTGTCAAGAGAACCCAAAGGTCAGAGGTGACCTCTACTTTTCTTCTCATTGAAGGAGGGGGAACAGGTAATCCAATCCAGGTGAAGTCACCGGTAGAGATCTGGAATCCATTGTGAAGGCGGCAGGGTGTGGCGTAAAGAAGAATTGATGAGTGTGCGGTTGAATCTGTCATGTGTCAGAGAGCAGCAATTTATAATTATTACTTTGGAACAATTTCAAAAGTCAAAGAGCAACATCAAATGTGGCATCCAACATAAGACAGAAGGCTGTGCAAGCACAGAGGAGATTAAATGAGGTAAATGAGGTCAATACTTAATACACAGTCAGGTGACTGAAGTCATCTTTTAGATTACGACAGCTTGTATAATGCAATGCAATCATTTAACAGATTTGGTTTCGACACAATTGTTTCCAGGGCTATGTTTCACTCATTCACATTATTACCTATCATGTTACAAAACACTTCTTCTGTTAAGATCAGATTCTATCTCAAACCTAGGGGCCTGTCATGGGCACGGCTCCCCTCAGCAGAGTAAGAACATTCCCAGCACATTATCAGAGTTTCTTACCGTCTCCCACTGTGGATTTCAGCAAAAAAAAAAAAAAAAAAAGTCTAAGAATTGAGTCTGATCCTTTGTTATTGAGATGAAACTAGCCCCCAAAGTCTCTGCAGACTGAGTAAACAAAGCTAATAGAAAATCATGCCGCCCTGATTAACCTGCCTTATTACAGCGTTTGCATAGAACACCATCAGCAACAACAGCCGTTTCTCATGCCAGAGAGTAAGAACAAATGCCTGTAAATTATTTGTTCATAAACAACAGCAAAATAAGCATTGATAAATAGGAGGTCAAATGGAGAATCTGGAGTAATAGTTTATGGCAATATGACATTTAGTTCTTTCTCTGTGTTTTATGTTCATAAAGCTCAATTATACATTCAAATCCTTATCATAAATAGAAATATGTGCTATTACAAATCGTACCTGCACCTGCAGAAGCTATAAATTATTCTGGGCTCATAGCCATGAGAAAGAATAGTCATAGTAAATGGTATGGCTAATGACTAAACACATATATCTCTGAAACATTTACTGGATGGATTATTCAAAAATGCAGGAAAATGGAATTCAGATATTTTTCTTTTTTCTTTTTTTTTTGTTGCCAATATTTAAGTAATTAGTCACAGTTTTGCAAAAGCAGGTTAATAACAAGTTGTGATGGATCTGATGTTGACGTTATTCTCCCAACCTTGTCAATGCTTTAGTGATAGATACAAATATGTTTTGGATTTTTTTTTGTGGTTTTTTGGAAGGTAAGGTTTATCCTTCCGGAGCTTTAAACAGGAGAAAGCAGTGCCTTGCTGTGTGACAGACCCAGATCATGTGACCAGGAAGATGAAGAAGTGTTGACAGAAGATTCCCTTAAAATGCACACATAATAACACACACACACACACACACACACACACACACAATTTTCTGGAAGATGATATCTTGTGAAACTACTTGCAGATACTTACAGAGAGGAAGAAGAGATTAGGGAAAAGGGGGGGTGGAGAGGAGAAAAAAAGAACAAGAGCAAACGAAAACCTCACTCTTTTTTTTTCTCTTTTCATCCATGCAGTGTCTGTCTGTCTCCTTCCTCGCAGCTATGAGGCAGCAGTGATTGTCCCCCGTCGGTCCCAGGGTCCCCGTGGTGGAGGCCCACCCTACAGCTATGCCCCCAGACACAGAGTCTGATGAGGAGCACAAGGCCACGAAGGCTTACCCCAAAAGCCCAGGGGAACACACACCCACACACACACACATACACACACACACACACACACATACATACACACAGAGGCTGGCAGGCATGCACAAATACATGCACAAAGGCAAGCGGGCACATGTACAATCAGCCAGACATGTACAGTGCACATATGAACATGCATACACGCTAGTAAACACAAAAGCAGGTGGATGTACTCGGTGGTTGGCACACTTGCACACACACACACACACTTGCAGATACACACAGACTGGCACAGGATCAAAAGCATAGTAAAACACGGACCAACGCAAACACAGACCCGCTCGTACTCTCTGGCACAACAACTCAGTCTCATATCAAACATGTAACTATACTCTCAGAAATACACCCTGCACCGAATCGATATTTTCACTTTTTCGTTCATATTTAATCTTTATTTACACATATGTTACAATGGGATTGACATCTTTTTTTACGCTGGCCAAGGAAACATAACAATGAAACTGGCATGAATGAAGACAATGCAGCAAGTTTGTACAAGAATGTTTTGTCTCTCAATATGTTTCAGCACTATCATTAATGTAGTTTAGCATTAATGTAGTATTAACACCTCTATAGTGTTAACAATAGTCTCACAGTAACAATGCATCGGTGCAAGTTTAAGTCAGGCAAATAGCACAGAAACTTTCTGATACACTGGAGATGTCCTATATTGACCCTCACAAGGGTGCATATTCAAATGAATTTATAGTGAATAATAAGGGTTTGTGAATAATCTGGGTCAGAAGAAACATATTATAATTGTTGGCAACATTTCCCATCGAAAAGCATGTTGCCTTGGATTGTTGCCCAAGGCCTGGCTATAACCTCAAACTGTGTGCACCTCTGTGGGACCAATTTTTGAATTTTTTTTTTTCCAAACAAACCTGAACCAACACAGAAGAATAAAGCGTCATCTGCTATTGACATAAAGAGCTTAATCCTGCCTACCACTAACTAGCTCTTCTAAGATTAAACCTCTCACCTCAGAGTTGGCTAACTAGGCATCACTCCTGCCTGTTGGCTACACACCTGCCCCAATAGTACCTAGAGGCAGAGGTGGGCCCCAGGAGGACACACACACACACACACTCACACATATATATTCATAAACCTAAGCATGGGTACTCACAAATACACAAACTCACGAGCCCTCTCCTCTCCTGCACAAACACAAAGACACGTGCATGCATGTGACCCCCCCCCAAAAAAAAAAAAGTACACACGCACCCATTTGCACATACACACCCCATTTTACGTGTACTTCAACGACTGTCCTTTTGTCAGAGCTGTGGCAATTATGGCTAACAAATACATACTGTGGGCTGAAGAAACACCCGGTGCGCTGAAGTAAATTAGCAATATTAGGAATGTGCACTCATCATTTGCAGTCAATTTCCTGTCGCTAATGAGATTAGAAACAATGCTGTCAGTCAAGAAACAGTGGCAAACCATTTCCATTTTGTTATTTTCTTTTTCTTTTTTTCTTCCCCCCCCCCCCCCCCCCCCCGTAATCAAACCATTGGTTTAATAATCATGGAAATAGCAGGATATGGCAGCACCGCTTTAATTACATTTTGAATATCATGGAGTTTTTAGTCACTTGGAAATGTCATTTTATATGATATTGGATTAATATTAACAGTAAATGAGGTACATATGAAATTATAATTTCCTTGTTGGTATGGCAAGGGAATAGGATAATAACCCAGTGCACAAACAAACCATTTTAATTGTTAGGGTGAGGGTTATACAAGATAACAAAGAGTAATGGAAATTGCCTCATTGTGATTTCAGTGTTTTTTTTTCAGAATCAGTTTTAGTCCTCTATGTGTCAGAAGTGGTCTACAGGTACAGTATAGCAAGTTCTTCGATCATCCTCATCTCTCCCTCTTCTGTTTCTTGCCTTTCATCACCTTCTCCTCCACACATCTATCCCTCTGTCTCTTGCATCTCCCTCCTCCTCCTCCCTTATCAGAACACCCCCACCCCCCCTTCCCCTCCATCCTATCCCCCATTGGGGGACTGTCAGGGTGGATGATGGCGGTGGTGACCAGAAGAGGGCAGACATACTGTATTTAATCTCATATCCCGTCATACATATCTCTTCTCTCTCTCTCTGTACTGTGTCTGTACTTTGATAGTCAAGAGGAATTTCTGACCGCCTCCCACCCTCACCCATCCTACCACCCACCACCCAAGTCTCTGGTGTCTGTAGGGTGACTTGTTATACTGGACACTGAAAGTGAGCACAGGTCTTAATTTTTCGTGCTGTTATATATATATATATATATATTTCTTGCTCGTTAAATGTACCCTCTTCTCTTATCAACACTTGAATCCTAAGTCTTACAACATGTCACAGTGGAAATCAATATCATATTCTAACTGTTTGGTAGGAGTTTGATTTTCATTGTTGGTGTTAATGCTACCCACTGTTGTTGGTTTCATTTTGATATGACTCGTATATACAGTTGAAGTAGCTTCAATTGCCTAAAATGCAGCCTACATTTAGTGCCTTGCAGATTAATATACCGTAATCATAATTTAAATATGACTATGTGTAAATGGTTGGAATGACTATTTCCCATTATCAAAGGGCTGATCTAATCTTTAACTAACTGTATGTCCATTTTGGAAGAATTTTTCAGGCAACCCTCACTAGAAACAAAAAATAATAGTAATCTGTAACATTAGTTTATATAAAATGTTCTTATATTCTATAATTTGCTGTAGGCCCGATTTGCTAATGCTGCAGTTGGACTAAAATGTAGTGCAAACAGAGAGCCATTTATATCCAGGATATACAAGGTATGTAGAAACTATAATCTGAGTTTACCTCTTTCATATATTTAAAATAAATTCGAAAAACAATTCATATTATATTTATATGGAATCATAACATAACAACAACATAATATACGACAGAAATGTTGCTAGTGATACAACCTCATCACTGCTTTCTTTGTTTTTTTGTAACACAACATGAACACCTCAAAGAGTTAATAGATCATTTGTTTATGTGTAAATACAGCCAAGAATTTCTTGACAGATACTTTCATGCTCCTACTCATCCAGGAAAGGGCAGGACCAGAGACAGCACTGGACATTATTACATATCGATTTAAATCCCTCCTCCTTTCCTCTCTGTTTTATCTGATCAGACACAGACACACTGGTGAATCTCTCTCTCTCTCTCTCTCTCTCTCTCTCCTCTGTGTGTGTCTGTCTAGTTGCCTCTCTGCTCTTTTTCTGAAATCTCCCTCTGGTGTATTTCAGATCCTGGATGCCTGAGGCTTTTGCACACCTCACTCTTCCTCCCTCCCTCCCTCCATGCCCCCCTACCCCTTAGTGCTAATGAGTCGGTGGCGCTAACAGTGCAGGGCTAGCTAGCCTGCTGATGAAATGTAAATGGGCAGTAATGAGCACAATCATGGCCACTTGAGGGGAACACTGCCATAGCCAACCATACTCTCCCTCCCTGCCTCCATCTTTCCATCACTCCAGTCCTGATGGACAGGCCACGGTCCCAGGGTGGGAATGTGACTGACAGGGCCTGGTGCCCGTGCTGAAGGGACCCCAGTGGGCCTTTGGTGTGGCCCTTCATGACTGACCGCAGGGACAGGGATAGTGATGGCGGCTTGGGTCTCGCTGGCCGTTCTAAACTGGTCCATTAATTACACCAAACCCTTAGAGAAAATTAACAGGCAAATTTAATAACAGGGAGGAGGAGGATTGTGTGTGTGTATGTGTGTGTGTGTGTGTGTGTGTGTGAGGGTTTGTATCTATACACACTTGTGCTATCACCCCCTGCTATTGTAAAGGAGGAACGCTCCAAGCTTATTGTCACCACTGACACTCATCAAACAGGTTCTTCTGACACTTAAGGTCAATGATTTAAGGCCCAACAACAGGTTTTGTGAGGGTAATAAATTTCAACACTGTTGGCAATACATTGTCACATTTGATGTTAACTCATCCTTAAGGAATTATGAAACGTTAGGGTGGAAAATTTCATAAACTCATCATAAATTATGACTGTGATGACATCAGAAAGGTCTCAGACTTTATATTGCATTGACATCAATGATAAGATAATTAAATGACAGTGATTATTTCACGAGTGAAATTCATCAGTATTTCCAAAAAACATAATTTTATCAGTGGATACTTGCAGAACATTTCTCAATAGTTATTTATATTATCATCTATATTAGCACAGTTTTTGAATGGGTCCCATCTCATTCTGAAACTGTTTGCTGAAGTGTTATCTGTGTCATTGTTAAGCATCATTTACATGGCTACAGCTAGCCCCAGTTTATGTCATGTATTGCCATTATGTTTGATTTGCAGAGCTGAACATCCATTTTCCCAGATAATCCTGAGGATGCTTAAAGAGTCTTCTAACCACCTGGACAAATATATATTCTTGTGTGCTGCATGACATCTCAACATGCAACTATATTTCCTGTCCAAATACGGACAAATCCCATCGCTTGTTTTGAATGACACAAATAGAAACAAGTCAAAAGTCAAAAAGTCTGAAGTATTTTAAAGAAGAATGTTCAAGTGGTCTGAAAAATATCTTCACAACCTTCTGGGTTTTTCAAAGATCTCTGGGTTGTTTGTTTTTTTTGCAGAAAAATGGATGCTTAGCTCTGTTATTTGAATGTAATGGTAATACATGAGAAGCACAAAGTGCAGTTCGGTGCAGCTACACTGTAGATAAAAACAAAATAAAAACTGTCCAAACTTTAAATTCCCGTAGTGTGACTGATCTTTATACAGGAACTTACAATATTCCACTCCAACGCACACGCACATATATATAAGAAAAAAAGAGTTTGAAACACAAGCCGTGTGCTTATGTCACTACACAGTATCAGTGTGCTTTGGGAAATTTGCCAATGGAAATTCAAGTCGTGAGCAAGTGCAAATCCCTCGGTGCAATCACTACGTTTAAATGTTGTGTTTTTGTTCAGCGTACAGTATCGTACAGCGCCTGCCTCTCATTCACTGTACTGTTCAAAGATAGATATGCTAATGCAGCAAGTAGCTGTACTGCATAAGTATTATTCCGATACATTTTTTTTTTTTTCATTGCTGCACTGGAAAAACAGCAGCAAAACCATCAGCCTAGGCATATATCAAACTCATGTGTAAGTGTATGTGTGTGTAGACATGGAAAAAAAAAAGAAGAAGAGAAGAGTTTAAGGTTGCCATGGCCCACTTCTTCTTCTTCTTCTTCTTCTCCCCTGTATTCCCTCTTTCTCTATGGTGCTGTCAGTCTCCCTGGGGTCGGATCAGCACAGCCGCAATAGGTAGGCCGAGGCTATCAAAGTACATGTTTTAACTTTTTAAGACTTTGCAGGTTGGCTTTGTTCTCCTTTTCTCTGTGTTGTGAGGGCTCTCCTGGGCCCTGGGTTGGGGAGTCTCTCTGGGTGCTGGTGAGTGGCTCTGGGCTATTAAAAAAATGCAGGTTATCTACTGGGAGAAGTGGAGAAGCCTTTAAAATTGAAGTGAGAACTCGCAACCAAGATAAGGCGAGGGGGGGGGGGCGGGGTTGTTAGTTACGATGATGAGTATGCATATATATACCCATCCAATGTTATATAGGGGTTGATGTAGAGGACCATGACCATTAAAAGTCTGACGTAGTTCCCATTTAGTATTTATACTACCGTGCATTCACACAAACATGCACAGATACCCCTTTCATCACATGCACACACACACACAGCTGCTGTCTCCACCACCGACACCACTACTACCATGTCTTCTACCAAAAGGGAAAAAAAAAACGAGCTCAAAGCCTTTGGGATGATTTGATTAGCAATGATATCTGAAAACGGCCTCATCGTGCTAACAAGATTAAGCTGAGGCCCTGTCTGTTTTCAGCAGTGGAAAATTGTTAGGTGATTAAAACTGGCTCTCTCTGCTGGAACAGGAGTCTTAGCCGGCTATTGGGACCGTTGCCAGGTAACAAGACATGACTGCTGTTTTGATGTGGCTACATACGCACAGGGCTAAAGCTACGGTAGGCTGGTAGGAGACAAAGTAGAACACCTCTGTCCCTGGCTAGGCTAATCAGAGAATGGAAAAAAAAAACCTTCATTCACATTTTGCGAACGCTGTGCAGCTACTCTAGAGATTCTCTCCTTATATTCAAGTCTTGATGGACAAACAAATTACGCATTTAATGTTTTTAAATATCACTAATGCATCTAAATGCTAGTTTCATGACAAGATCAGTTTAGTAGAACATATATGTTCAATAAAAAATTGGATCCTCCTGCTGTATACTTATACCATAAAGTGTTTCATTGTACTGTTCCGTGTAAACTGTCAACTAAGTCAAGCGGCAGAATCTCTAACTTTCCGTCTGCCATAGGAAGGGTATTAATTCTTCACTCCAACACTGCATTTATTCAATTGGATTATGTATGCATGGAAGTCCTAATGAGAGCTTAAAAAATGCAATTATTGCTTAAGCAAAAACTGTGACTTTTTTGATAAATGTTTCTATTACCTAATAAATGGAGAATCAACAGACTTAGGAAACTGCTTTATTCAGGGCTTGAAATTAGCCCATCAATCATTTGCAGAGTTTGTTAACTATTTCTCTCCTCCCTGATCCTTCTTCCGTTGCTGTATCCTCGGAGGTCTGGCAAATATACATAAAGTAAGAAGAAGAAGAAGAAGAAGAAGAAGAAGAAGACAAGAGGGGGGGAAAAAGGGACACATTACATGTGATAACCCTGGAAAAAAAAATGAAGGAGAAAATCTGTTGTCAGTCTGTCAGTTGGGACAAAAAAAAACACTTACATGGAGGGTATGATATTCCTTAACGACTGGACTATGATAATGAAATCCATTTATAATTCATAAGGTCTATAGGCACAGGTCAGTGGCGCAATGTGAACAAGGTTAATAAGAAGCAAGAGGGTCATTGAGCGCCAAAGGTCGCCCTGATTTTTTATGAGCATATTGATTATGTTTTCAGAACAATGAATATCACGTAGCGTATGTGTGTGTGTGTTATTGTATTGATTTGGTGAATTCTCGTCCATATGTGGCCTGCAAATATAATATAAAATTGACCCCAATAAACGGACTATTAGAATATTCACGAAAAGCGATTCTGTGGCTCAAAATCTGAGCAAACTTTCAACACCAAAGCAAAATCTTTGCGTTGTACGACTACACTGCACGTAAAACCACGCGTAATATTTGCCATCTAATCGTTGTTTTTCTCAGTTGTTGAGAATCATACATGAAAAGTGATATTTTAAATTCAGATTTCAGAAGGTCATGAAGACATGTGGATGGGTAAATCTCTTTTTCTCACTATATCACACACACACACTTACATACACATAGCAGGTGTGATAGGGATCCGAATGCAGTCACACAGTACCTCCATTTTGCCTGTTATCACTTATGTCACTTCAGCTTAGCTTCTATCTATCATCAGGTACAGTAATCCGAGATACAGGACGAGGTCCGGGACGTTTATATAGTGGAAAAAACAGTAGGACCATTTAATCTTATTCCTTCATTCAATCTAAACGAATGGAAAGCGGCCCTCCTTGTCGGAGTTGATTGGGAAAACGTTGCGATGCGGCCGATGCGTGACACAGGACAGATGACACGAATGCACATATGCCTTGCTGTACATCAATTCAAAACGTAGGTGAAGGGAATATTCAAAATATATTCATGGAATGTTCAGAGCTATTTCAGCGAGGGATCACACAATATTACCTCCACACAGTGATAAGATAAGGTATTTTTCATATTTCCATGTATTTTCATTCATTTCGTCCCATTTTTAGGGAAGGAGGAGGAAGAAGTTTGGCCCCGGGCAAGATTAATAAGCATTTAAAACGGTTTCACTGCTAACCGGCAAATCACAGTGTGTGTTTCACAGAGTATTGTTCACTACTGAGTGGCCATGAGTGACATAAATAGATTGCCATGGTATACCTCACCAGCAAGGTTTCGAATGCGGGCACAAATAAATAAACAAAGCAAAATGCACCGTACCTATAGAATAGGCACTTATGTGAATTCACACGTACATGCAAAATGCGGAGTGGCGATCGCGTATACATAAACAGAAGATACACACGGTATACAACACATATATTTCATCTCCCATCGGAGCTATAATTAAATGAAAACTTGTGCCTTCCGGTGGCTTTTTTTTTCCCCTCAAAAGACAGACCTCAAAACACTTAACCCCTATTAGATACCAATTGACAACGGAGCCTAAAATGGTTGCTGCAGCCGTTGGCTAAGACCAAGTTAGTGTCAATAGCTGGCTGGAAGCCTGTTTATGTATCTACAGGCTGTATACACCCCCACCCACCACCACCAACACTAGCAACACCAACCCTTCTCCCGCCAACACAGAAATCTGCAAACATGACTGAAGATATACACATGCATATACCATTCACAGGAATATCAAAATGTACACAAAACCACACAGTCCTAAGCAGCCATACGAGCACCTATGAGCATCTATACTCTACACACACACAACAATGTTGTGCTCAAGCATTTCAACAGTAAAGTGGTTTAACGGCTGATGTTCAAACAAGCAAGCGCAGCCGGCATAATTGAAGGCCCCCCCACCCCCCCTCCCAAATTGTGTTTTTATTTTGCTCCCCAGTTCTGAAATATAATCAGTTTGCCTAATTTTATTGCATTTCCTAATGATGCTCGCCCAGAGCAATTGTTCTGTGTGTTCCTTAGCAAACAGCGCGTGTCAGCTCACTGAGATTAATCTTGATTACTTTAGCCCTTGATGAAGTAGGCTACAATAACGCTTTAATTGGGGAATATTACCACGTAGAGAGAAAAAAAAAAAAAAAAAAAACTAAAAAAATAAACTGTGATAGATAGACCAAGAGATGGATGTTTGACTCCAAACTGCACTAATTGTAATGCTGTTTGGAGTGATTAACTTTGGATGGATCAGTGGCTGTGGCGGAAGGCAGAACACAAACAACAAATAGTGAGCCACATACAACCATGACTGTAGTTTGCAGCCTTTTGATGTTATGTCTGGCCATGCCAGCGACAAAAAAATGATGACTCAGAGTTGACAGAGATGCTTTATAATAGTCAGTGTCCTATTAGGTGTCTATAATAATTTCATTATTTATTTAGTCCTGCTTCCGGGGGTGCACACCTGATAAACTAATACAATAACCATGTAGTTGCTTTTAAAGTTTTCTTAGGATTGTTGAACATTTTCAATCCATTTTAGGTGTCGTTCAGCAAGAGGCCAGGGATCTCTTGTGTCTATGGTCTTCATGATGTGGATTTATCACCTCATATTTGCATGACAAAAACTGCCTGCTGGTTTTTTTGTCGTTTTGTATACCTCTTAGGATTTTGCAGGAGGAAAAGTACAGCAGAATTGAGTTTATCCAGTTTTAACCTTGTGTATGTGTGTCAGTTTTGGTCCTTTCATTCAGCCTGAATAAATTGTGCTATAGCATCACCAATAAAATAAAATAAAAAATCTGCCTCCTTCTCTCTCAAAAGCCTTAAAAACTGAGCTTATTTGAGGAATTAAACAAGCTTCTAGCTGAAGATAACATTGCAGATTATCCCTCTAACCTCATTACCTCAACCTGCAGTATATTGAAGCCACCCAAAATACAGATCCAAGGCCTGTCATGTCACTACTTATAGAGACTACAGTACACACCCTGGGGGCAACACCCAAATCTGCCCATGCAGCTCTCCTGCTATTCTGCCCCATCTTCACTTGTGTAGTATTGTACTTGACACGGGCGAGTGCACACATACACACACACAGCTGCATGCCACACCACGCCGGAGCTGTAGACCCAATCTGCTTGGTTGGGACAGTTGTCTTGTGAGGTGTTGTACGCTGACTGGACATATGCTGACCCCTTCCGATTTTTTTTTTTTTGTGCTGACTTCCTCATTGGTGACTCTTTGTGTGTTTGTGACTTTGTGCTGAGTTTTGTTTAACGGAGGGATGCAAAGGAGTTGGGGTTGCTAGTCGTGTGCAGTATATCAGGGGTCGTGTGTTTTTGTTCAAAATAGTGTCAGTGAGCAGTACGTGTATTTCTTCGTGTGTGTGTGTGTGTGTGTGTGTGTGTGTGTGTGTGTGTGTGTGTATGTAGTTCTTGCTGGCAATGGACAACACAGGAGCATGCAAACTGACCTCCACACTTGTTGAGCACAACAGTGAACCTGAATACTACTGTCTGTATACACACAGTATGTACGGTCTAACAGCTCTATTTTCACTCCCAGCTCAGTCTCTGTCCCTGTGAGAGACACCTGACAGAGTGTGTGTGACTAAAGGTAAACACACACACTCACACCTCCAGAGAGCTTGTCACCTGCTCACGCCAGGCGAGTTGAAGAGAAGAAGCTGGGATAGGCAAAGGGGGAATGGGGACAACAGCCTAAGCGTGTGGACATTGGTGCTGTCTCGTGAAGGTGTGAATATGTCATTACACATCACAGGTCATGCACGCGCACACACACACACACACACACACACAGGACATCAGCCTATACACTGGCACGACAAATGCATGTACACACAGGCACACGGGTATTGATATATTCTCACTGCTATAGTGATCCTGGACTCATTGTTCAAAAACAAGCATTAGCATGATCACAGTTAATGTGAATTACAGAACCGCCACGCTAAGCAACCTTGCTAGCGCTAGTGTTAAGTTTAGCTCCACCCTCTCGTCCAAAATACTTCTGTCTCCAAAAAACACACTCACTCCAATACACCATACATACATATATATAATGCCTTGGTTAGGACCAGGAGGTCACCTAAAAAGTCTACTGTTCATTGTGCCACGTCAAATCCTGGTGCAGCGTGGCTGTGCACGTAAAAACAGGCATTTCTCCGAGAAGCCTGACAAGATATAGAAGGATCAGTCACGCTGTACTGGAAAGATAACGTCACCAGAATCTGTTACGACATATTGATGGAGGAGAGGCGGGGGAGAAGTAGGAAAGAGATGACGCATCCACAAAAGCCACACTTAAAACAGGAGATGTACAATTATTTGGTGATATTAAGGTATGATGACAACTGCAAAAAAAAAAAAATTAAAATAATAATAACAATAATCTCCATCTGTCCTGGCCGGCATGTCTGTAATACCATTCAAATGGGAGCAATGATGATAAGGTTTGGCCAAGTCTTCTATAAATTAGGGGGGAATGGAAGACGAGGATGATAGCGGGGCCTCCAGATAGCTCGCTTCAGGCTGTCGGCAGTGCCATAAGCTGTTGTTTTTATTTCTCATTTTGTGGATGTGATCGGAAGAGCAAATACAGTGTATATATGATCTACATGTTGTGTGCTACATGGAGTATTATACAGAACACTTGAGATCACGGCCCAGAGGTTAAACCTGTTTTTTTTTTTTCTCAGCAATAAATCTATACCACACAATACTGTATGTGTAGTGATGTGTAATTTATATTTCTATATAACATACAAAACATGCTTATGTGACTTATAAATGCCAAATCTAAAAACCACAAATTACTAAATGGACACAGAGAGATGTTTTTCTTACTTTTTGCTTAATGCATTTTACCACAGTATGTTAAATTTGCTTCTTATGAATGTGGTTTTCTCACAGTTGACAGTCACCTCTGGTTTTCTTGTTAGAGCTCAGAAAGGCAAGCTCTCTCTCTCTCTCTCTCCCTCTCTCTCACATCCACACACTCTCACAGACACACATAGAAGCAGAAAGAGAGAGCCAACTGTACACTAAATAAACCTGCTTGTCATAATAATGATGAGAACCGACTCCATTATGTTCTTTTGAGTTTATTTCTCTGATTTACTGCAAGTCAAAGCGACGCATGCCTGGGACGGTCTCCAAGGTTGCTGTCAAAGGGAATTTAATGTCCTTGGCTTTAGCGTCTTTCTGGGAGCCTGTCACATCGGCTCAGCGCTGACTGGCATACCAGCCGGGACCTCTGGCATTGTGAATATTAATAGAATATTGATACCGCCAAAAACACTGCGGTGGGATTCTCTTTTTTTTTTCTCTACATATCTCCTTGAGACCCCTCTCTTTATCTCCCCTCTCCTCTATATATATGCATTTGCTAAAATCTGATGGCGCAAAGCCTGATTCATTTGGGTTTTGCTTATTATTAAATTGATTATTAATTAAGCAAAACATACAAGTGTGTACAATTCAGTTATCAGCAGTGTTTATGGTCAGTGTAAGCTGGATGAAGGGTAGATGCTTGAGACCAGGCTTCTTACAAACACCTCAGCTGTTCATAAGCCACATTATGTATGTACCTTTAAAAACAAAAACAAACCAATGACTCAGCCATAAAGAAACTGGGAACTCGCCCAACCATCTTTATCCATGCTTCCACCACTACAGTTACACCAACCAGTACCGGCATGACCCACACGTGCTTTAAATCCTTTCATAACATTACTTAACTGATGATGGTTTCCTTTCACAGGCTTGTTTTGGATCTCACAAAGCGCAGAAGCTGACTGAGAAAATCGGTTTATCAGCCCTTTAAATACAACTTTTCTACTATAAATACCACGATTTTAGTTAACATTGAGCCAACATGATAAATTCTGACTTATTTCGTCACGAGGCGCATTGATTCTGATGTAAACATAATTATCAAAGAACATCACACTAAATTGGCCTGACGAGATAGAGAGTTCATTATCAGCCAAAACACTTGGGAGTATGTTACTCTAATTAATTTTCTATAATGAACCCAATGTTTTTGTTAAGCTCTGAAATACCTCAATGACACATTGTTTACTGAGAGACCTCATCCCATCTCCAATGGGATTTGTGGGAAAGCTTGTGTTGGGTTTTATATATATATATATTGCAGTAGCCTGGTGTATGTATGTTTCATCAGCACTTCTGAAACTGTAAATGAATAAAAACATTTAGAAAATCTGACATCATGTAACGGGGCATTAGGATTAAAAAGGTCTGTGACATGGTTGTTGTATTGTGCCCTGATTACATGGCTATATTTCATAGAAGGACCTCCATTTTTCTATTCATTTTAAAGTTCCTTCATTTTGGTCGAAGGGCCTGATACATCAAAGTTGTCCCCTCTCTTGCATGCACTCTCGCTCGCCATACCAGGCGTTGGCATGAGAAACTATTTTCAATAATTGATTCTGCACTCTAATTGAACAGCACGACTGAACGACATAGCTCATTACTTTACTCATTAGTTAATTATCGGAGAAGTAGGACAAGTCAATAAAAGTGAAGGCAGTAAATTCCGATACTAATTAGCCGCTCTTCCTTCGAGACATATTTAAAGGCAGATTAGTTACCTGAATGTCCCGAGACGGGATAGGAGGGGGGCTGATGGGGGTGGGTACGGGTGAGGGTGGTACACTGACAGGAGAGTCGCTAAGGTTAGCTGCTCGGTATCATTAAAGTGGGGGAGATCGTAGTTACAGCGATGTGAACGACAGCTTTTCTTCCACATGAGACGTCTAGATAAAGAGAGCGAAGTGCAACAAATGAACAGCAGCATCTTTTACAGCCGAAATGCTGAAAAATAGAAAATAATGTACTATAAAAATATATATTTACAGACAGTAGCAAATGAATTATTAAATCAAAGCAAAAAAAAAAAAAAAAAAGGGGAAAAAAATAAAATAAAAGATAACGTGCATATAGCTTATAGAACTGCAACGATCCTTTGTGATTACAAGCTTTACAGAATTGCATTTTATATGACTTGTCAGTAATATCAACTGGGCTTGTGTCTCTGACATATTGCTCCAAATTGATTAATGAGGAGAGTTGATTAAAACAATCTATTCCCTTTCATTATGAGCCTCTCTGCCTCTATTTGTTTCCTTGGCTAACACTGCCAATAATAACCATTTGACATATTGGGCCCAGTGTGAATAACCGTGACTGGGTTCATGCACTCCTAACAGGGGGGCTTTGCAACAGTGTCGCACAGATGCCCTGTCAGCCAATCACAAGGCGGGAACGAAAGCCAAGCGAAGCCAGCGCTAGTGTCTTTTTCACATGCAAATGCTACAATGTGATAATAAACACCTGACATGGAGCATGACTGAATTATCCTGCCTGTTTAATCAAAAGCGCTGCTTATTGCAGCTCCCGTCCCTCTGTTGCCCCTCTCTCTCTCTCTCCTCTCTTTCTATCACATTTCATCACCTTCTCTTTCCTTTCCCATTCTGTCCATTTTTTTACAATCATATTTCTCTCTACATCATTTTTGATACTTTCTTTCTCGTGTCCTCCTCCCTTTCTCTCTACTCTCTGCACATCCACTTCCTAGCCTGTTAATCTTTTCTTCCCTTCCCTTTCAGTCCCTCCTTCTCTTCTATCACTCAGCTGTTTTCACACTCATACATTATCACTTTTTCCGTCAATTGGCTTTAACCATGCTAAGTTTGTGAGGAGCCATCGGCACAGGCCCCTTGGGGACAAGGAAATGACAGAAGGCGGCCTTTATTTACCTCAGCGGCCCCTACCGTGTCGTCTGCTTAATCATGTGGCTAATCGACAACACTGTCTCCCCGCTCGCCCGCACCCGGACAATGGGGAACCTCATTCATATTTAATACAATGGAGTGTTTAAGTCATTGCACGCGTCTGAGGAGGAGGATATTGTGTTTCATTGTGAAGGGCTCCACGGGGACCTCCTCTCTGCCCACCCAGGCCTCTCTATCTGCCCTCCTCCTCCCAACTAGCATATGCTTGGCACTTCTGGTGTTAAGCAGGCGGGCCCCGGCCAGTGCAGCTGGCTGGACGCAACGGCCCCGGCCTGGTATCAAAGCATTAGTTCCCATGATTAATTCAAACGGTTAATTCTGCTTTATCATGGCTTAAGAAAAATTACCAAGACAAATATGTACTCCACCGAAGAATGAATTACATGGAGGTGTGTTTAATAATGCAACAGGGCATATAATAGGGGCTCTTTTCCTTGCACTAATCTCCTCACCACCTCCACTTTAGAGAGCATGGTGTCAGATGCTGGGTGCCATGTGCTGCCTCTGTTCTTTAATAGCTCTAAAAGGGGATTATCCAACAGAACAGATCATTGTGGGTTGTATCTGTTTATGTATATGTTGCTTCTAAGCCACTCGAAAATGGCATTTTAGTAGTTCAGTTTGGCTGTGGTTGAAAACTGACATAACTGCAAGCAGTTGTATGGATGTGAGCAGCTGATATCTAGTCCCTCTCTCCCTCTCCCTGTCAGTTTCTCTTTCTCTATCTCTCTATGGCTGTCTTTTCTCCTCGCTGTTTCTTTAAAAGATTAACCAGGGTCATTAAGGACACCGAGAAGGTTCATTTCGTCGTTACGAGCGGCAAATTAATCATGGGGGGATGCCATTTAATGACACACTTCCCTGGACTGATTACTTGTGTTCTTGCTAATTACATTGGTTAACTACAGTGCACCTATGAAGGTCCTTTTGGTATTTGGTCTCCCAAGTCCATGGGCCTCCTTAAAGACACACTCACACGCTTTATTTTCTCCTCCGAGCAAATTAAAGAACATAAAAGAAACAGCTGTGTACGGCGCGGTGCCCTGACGAGCCCATTACTGACACGCCTGCCTGTGCCACGGAAGGAACTTAACTGTGTCCTATAACCTTAAAACGAGGGTACACCACTCGCCGCAGTTTTACTGTCGCAGTGCTGCGGCGGTTTTCCTCCTCATCTCTCACTCCTTGTCTAAATGAAAGGAGCACAAAAGCTCAGTGTCATTAAAAACCACCACCATTAGGGGCTGGCTGGCTTCATTTGTCCTCCATTATTACTGAAGACGGCTCTGCCTCCAGAGCCTCAGAGGTGGGGAGGAGGGTGATAGGCAATAGAATACAGGTTAGACAGAAGGCCAGAGCCCAGTTAATAAGGGAGGGAATCTTGGGGCAGGTAAGGGTCAAACTAGACACTTCCTAGCATGCAGCAAAAAGCCATTCATCTGAATGGAAATGTCAGCGGAGACCGTCAGGTCAACAGCTCCAGGCTAACTTGGACCTGGGTGTGACTCCTGACACTCAACAGTGGACAGGGGCCAGATAATGGGTTTAGGACCCTGATGGTTATCTCCTCAACTTTGGCTTGTTTTCATTCCTGTCCTCTCCTCCCCTCCTTCTCCCCCTCATCCCCTCTCCCCTTCCTCTAATGACAACTGAGGAGGGGTTAAATGGTCTAATTCCACAGAGATTTTGGGGGTGAAGATACGTGACAGATGTATCGCGATAAACGTGAAGCTGGCGTTACTTAGAAAGAGCAACTCAGAAGCCAGGGACATGAATGGGAATGGTTTCCTTTGTAATGTGTGCCAGTACTATTTATAGGGTACATGAGTAAACAAGAAGTCCCGCCTTATGACTATCATAATTGGATGGTTATTTATTTGTTTTTATAAGATCACAACACTGACCAGAGTTATTTTTTTCCTTCACTCAAACTGTTCCTATGTCAATGTACTATATATATATATATATATATATATATATATATATATATATATAATTTTCATATTGTCAATTACAGCTAAATTTCAGTCATTGAGACATTTATTTGATGTTTGAAATCAAAAGAATTTTAATTTCAATACAGACTTTGTGACATGTGAGATGCATTTTTTTTGTGTGGAAAAAAAAGCAGACAAATATCCACATCTTCCTCATGTCAAAATCTGTCAGAGCAATTGGAGTCCTTTGATATATTTTTTTTTTCTTTTGCTCATATTGAGGCGGCTTAGAGGAGATCCTGAAAAGACCTTTTGAAATGGACCAGAGCTGGCAGTCTGGCTATTTGGTAACCCCCTCCTTTTCCTCAGCCTGTTTTACAATCTCATTAAATCGGCCCTTTGTTTTGCCACTTTCCAAGCTCTGATCTCTGGCTTAGGACGAGTCAAGAGGCCGAGACAGTTTGAAAAAGGCTCCCTCCGCCACAAAGAGGCCGCTTGTTCACAATCATTCCCCTCTTCAACACCACCCAGACAAAAAGAGAGGGAGAGAGCAAGAGGGTCATTCACTGGCGCGATATCGTGAGAACTTAATGAAAGTTTTATAACTCTTGAAATGTTTATGACCTTCCCACTCAGCAGCTTGTCCCACCAATTAATGGTTGATTCTGACAAGAGTCCATGAGTGCAGCTGGTCCAATAGGGAAGCTAGGGGAATGTACCAGACACAAATTTCAAATATTTGACATTGTTGAAATGCACTTGATTGATTGTTCAATAGACATATAATATGACAAGAAAAAAAAATGTAATTGTCACCACCTGGTCTAGCCAGGTGTATATATATATATATATATATATATATATATATATATATATACTTTACCTTGGCTGTTCAGATTCAGATTCAGTTAAAGGGAAACACATCACATGATATTATAATCTCTTGGGCAGCCCAGACTTGTCAGGCGCTGTTAACAAAGTCTTCGTACCCTTCCCTGTCCAGTAGCTTTCCAGTTCTTGATAAATACTGCTCTATTGTGGCCTCATTATGCAACCCTTCACTTGATTATGTCACTATGTTTACAGTAAAACTGAACTGAAAACTGACTTGAATTGGAAAAGCCACAATCAAAGGGAGATTCTGCTGCCGTTACTGCACATCATGTTAAGATCCAAAAAGCATTCAAAAGTGTTGCATCAAAGACCAAAAATGAATGCTGAATGCAGCCTCTGTCACTCAGTAGACAGTAGTCACTGAATTATTCCTCTTGCAAGGACTTAGCAGAGATCCATCTTGGTACCGTGAACCTGTCATGGAGCAATGAAGGGGAATCCAGCGCCCATCTGAAACAAATGACAAAGTCTATCGCCCAAGGCCCCTCTCTCCCTCTTCTTAACAGCTATGCTGAGAAGCCATCACTGTCCACAAAATATGATAAAACCCATGCCATAATAGGATTCATAAACATGCCCAAATACAATTTGCTGAGATGTATTTCAGGAAAAGACAATCATTTACAACTTCTGAGGGGGATTTAGAATAAGTATGTTTGTATGCAAATCCGGCAAACACGTTTTATGTACTCCGCTCCCACAGATCATGAAAGCGCATTAGATTTATGGCAATGTGTGTGCATAATTGTGAAGATGGTGGGGTGGGGGAAAAGAGGAAGAAGAAGAAGAAGAAGTCTCAGGATTTATACTGAGACATTTTTTTGGGGGGTTTTGATTAGTGTAGAACGAGCCCAGCTTTCATGCCCCCAACATGGAAAACAATCGCTGCCACTTGGCTGAGTCCTGGGCATCCAGGCCCCCATTGCTTCCACATGGGATGCCGCCAACATTCAGCTTTTGGCAATAAAGATAGCTGAGGACAAAAGAAAGACAGCGAGTACCTCTTGGCAAATTCTTATTTGCAAGCAGGCCTTCTTAATTTGTAGAGCATTTATAAGTGAAAAGTTTAAAAACGGGACTTCTTTGGAGGGAAATGATTGCATTGCTTTATTAGTCTTAAAGAACTGAACCTTAAATCACTACTCGACATTAATATATTGTCTCTGAGAATTAGAGAAATATGGCATCAACTACTGTCCCAAAATGGGTTTACATGTACCTGGAAATTTTAGTAGGGCATACAACTCTATTGTTTTACTAGGTGTCCTATGTTTGTGTGCTCCCTGTCATATTCCTTAAGTCCAAACCTTTACTGCTTCCCTCAAATAAGGTCTTATTAAATGATCTAGTCAAGAAACTAAGGCATCCTGATTCTACTATAAAGATGCCACTTTAAATAAAGCAAGTGCTACAATGTCTAATGACTTTATGCTACCTTGGCCTTATGTAAACACCATTACAAAGTTTAATCCAATAAAGTCCAATTTACAAACTCATTTATTACCAATAAAGGAGAAGAGAAACACCTGCTTCATGCCACCTTAACCTCATTTTAAGACGTGTTTTCTTTTCTCTCTCTCATTCGGTCTGGAGAGAGACTGTTCTGTGCAATGTGGCATGAATTTGGGTGTCTGAGACAGCAGCCTCCTCTTCCTCTATCTTAACCACTGGTGGGACAGAAGAAGGAAATGGAGTAGGGGGGGGGGGGGGATTGACCCAGGAATCTGGAATTTTTTTGGAATGAGAGTTCAAAGGAACTCCCCGCAGCCTACATAAACCACCCTCAATTGGCACAAAGAGGAAACTCAATTTGCAGGGAGCTGTGCTGTATACTTTTTATAGAGGAACTTTTAGTCATTAGGCCATATACTCCATCTCGCTCAAAGAGCCAGGCAACGCGGCAGGAGGCCGCAACGTGCTTCTTCTACAAAAGAGCAGGACAGAACCCCCCCAACTCCAAAGAAGAAAAAAAATCTCTTAATGAGAGCCCAGTTAGTTCCTGTGTCTTCAGATGGTGTCCTGTTTGTTCAGCAAAGCAGGGGAATCTGTGTTAACCCTTCCACAACGAAATCTGCTTAGAAGGTGTAATCCTATCTAGTATGCATGTAGCAGTCTTCAGGCGGGGCTGTGCAGGAAAAACAGCCAAAGATGCTGTATCAAATTAAACATATGTGTGGAAAAAAAGCACACTCTTTTGGGCAACAATCAGTCCGTATTGAAAGAGAATGAATTTCTTCTGAAAATCTAGTTTAAGGTTGTCATATTCATTTTAGTCAAATGGGATTTAAAACATTTGAATTTCTTTTTTTTTTTTTTGAAACATGACAAAAACAGACCCAGTAGTTGATCTGTTTACAGAAACAATATTCACTGTGCATAGGCCTTCAATCGAATAAAGTCTTAAATGAAATGGAGAAATATAATGAAAAATACAAATATTCATTTTTTTACTGGTCATACACACACACACAATATATATATATATATATATATATATATATATATATATATATATATATATATATATATATATATATATATATATATATATCATTTAAATTTTGAAAATGAGTTGATCATAAATATTCTTTGGGTTCCACAAATGATCAGATCAAGCTGGAATGATCCTGTTGTAGTCTGTCCATTCATCATTCAATCGCAGTTTAAAACAGCTCATATAAATGAAATTGTTTACGACATAGACGTGATTTTTTTTTGTTATGGCTGCAAACAGTAAAGAGAAAAATAATATAATGTGATGTGTGTAAAAATGTATTGGCTTTTACTGTTCATCATACTCTCTCTCAATGTTTATTCAGTCCCCAGCTCTTGTCCAGTCACAATCAACCGTTTCTCTCGAATTTTGTCTTGTTCGTTTTCCACGTTTTCCATTTCTATTTTGTTTTTATCATATTTGCGAGAATTTCTGAAATGTTTGATTTGCATAACCTTTCAATTTCTTTATGGCAGTGGAATTAACTTGTTATGGGTTGGGTGTCTTTGTACTATAGGTTGCAGTAATCTTCAAGCCTGTTGTCAGATTAAGAATTCATCCATATATCATCTTTCATAATATCCATATCCCCTTGTCCACCTGGGTTCTTGCTCCCCTTTGTGAACTTTGACCTTACCACGCAGTCCTTGGCAGCCATCATATTTGCCTCTTTGTGTCCTTTGTTGCCCTTCTTTCCCCCGTTCTCCCCCTTCACTATATATGGCAGATTAATGACAGCTAATAATATCTGATGTTCCTGGACATTGCGTCCGGTAATGAGATGCATTCCCAATGGGTAGGCAAGGTGTCACCACTAACAAATTCACCGACGCTGTGTGCAATTAGCCTGTAAAAAGGGTGGAAAAATACACTAAATCAGTATCGGGCCAAGATGGATGAAGCACGCTGAAAGAAAAATACCCCTTTGTTAGCAAACACCCGACACAGAGGAAGAGAGGGAGAGAAAAATGTCTCTTTTCCTCCTCCACATCTTTCTCCTGTAGGAGATGTGGACAGGTTACCTTTATGGAAACATTATTCCTTGACTGCTCCCTGGCAGGAGTTCATTACAGCTCAGCCTAACGTTGAAATATTCTCTGCAAAATGTCAGCATATGTAAATGAGGACTCAGCCCTCATTCGCGTGTCATGTTTTGTTAAAAGTTGTTGCAACCTTTCTTTCCTACTTATGTCTGGCTTTCCTCTCCCCATTCTTCCTCATCACCACAGAGTCAGTTCACTTTGAAAAAACCTGGAAAAGAAAAAAAAAATGTTTGTTTGACGTTGATCATTTAATATCACTAAAAAATTAAGATGCACTTATTAATAATATAATTAATCTTATTTTGAAAAAAAAAAAAAAGAAAAAAAGATCTGATTTGAAGTCTGTTTTAGCAACATTCTGGAGAAGTTAAATCAAACACCAAATAATCAATTTTATGTTTTATGTGGCTGTATTTATATCTGTACTAGTAGGCCATATTAAATCATGTTCAACAGCATTGATCCCTTAGGGCAGTTTAAATATTAGTGAGCATTAAATCAATATCAATGCAGTCTGTTGTTACGCACTAAAAGGACGCTGGCATGATTCAACATTTATGCAAAACAACAGCTAAACTCTGGCATAATGTCTTGGCTGGTGCCATCCTCACTGTACGGGCCCCGTGGCTACTCCAGATGATGAGAATGGATAGAGCTTCCATTCACAGCCATCCATGTGTGCCGAGTAGCTCAAAGCATCGACTAGTTGCCCAGTCATTCCCCCCGATGTGACAGCTAGCACAACCCAGTGCGAGAGACTAATGCTACGCTAATGCTGAAGCCACCACTTCTCGCCATACGCTCGCAGGGCCTGTGCTGATGATGTTCAGCATCACGCGCAAAAGCTCTGCGTTCCATGGTGAGTTTGATGCAGGCTTAGATGCAGGGCTATATGGTAAATAATTTCCCACTTTTGGGGGTTCTTGTGGTTGGGTAGGGGGGGTTGGACGACTGTTCATGCTGCTGCGCATGTATGAATGCTATGACTTCTTAGTGTTGCATTGTCAAAAATTCATTTTCATGCAGGGGTACAGAAGATGCCAACTAGTTCACCTAGAGCTGTGAGGAAAGGGGATTTGGCGCATTGTGCCTCTGAAAAGAATACCGCAGTACTCCCATATTCAGCAGCCGGCTCTGTGCTCTGCTTTGTGCCCCTACTGTACTCCTATGCGCAGGCTGAATCTGTGGGGGCTCTATCAGCCTAATGAAAATTACATTCACACCCGCACCACTCCTGCCTATACAGCCTACATTATGCAACAGATGAGCATTGGGGCCAGGGTGTCTAAGTTTGATAGCATTTCTTAAGCAGGATCAAACTGGAAGCGCGGGAGGAGGGTTGGTAGTGATGTGAATTTGATGAGTTCAACAGTAAAAATATTCACTTTTCACACATAATGAGAATGACAAACAGGTCGACGCTGGGTGGATTTTTTGGAGACGTTTTTTTTTTTTGGGAGGAATCGTCTTTGCAATATCATTATCTCGGGTAAAATTGATATAAAAATGAACTTTTTGGAATAATTGACTCCGTGCTCATAACAAGAGGGGATTCTGTCATTTGTTATGAGCCAAATGTATGCTACAATATAGGAAATCCAGTTAGGAGAAAAGTGATGAGTTTCAGGAAGGCACTGGAATCTACATGCAAATGCAAAATAATCACACATCTACAATATTGCAGTGTTAAGAAAAAAAAAAAAAATACCTTGAATTCAATTATCATGTGGGCTGGAATAATCATAATGTTATTGGAAACTCAATTACGGAGGCAAGCCATGTCTGGAAATTAGCTGAACTTAGCTAAGGCAAGTCAGCCCCTTGAATTCATCAAGTATGGATTATCACAATATTACATGTTCACTTTGATTCTGCTGTCCAAAGACAAACATTCACAGTCACTGCTGCATACTCCCCACGTTTGTTTTATTCATGAACTGCGCTCTGATCTATTATACATACAAAACTGATTCTATGCTGATCGCCTTGGGCTAAGAGGCTCAGACATAGAATTAATTATATTATATACACATGCATGATAATTGTGTACGATTCGGTCAAACACAGAGGTATTTCTCTATGTGTGATTAACATTGTTGCTTCGCCGACAATTATTTTCATTATTGTTGCTAATATTGTTAATGTTATTGTTTTCTCATTATAGCATTTCTCTGGGGCTTATTTTTCAAGATATTAGGATGTATGTGACCACTACTCTGAATAAATCATGGCATTGGCTGACGAGGCCCATGACATTAATACATAAACGGCACGCTCATATAGCAAGAAAATTACTTTGAAATTAAACACCAGGCTAGCACAGGTCGGGCACAGGAAATAGAGATAAGGGCGCTAATTCATTAAAAAATATTAATGAAATATCTCCCTCTGCACAATGTGCATGGAGACTACCATACTTTTGAATATTGCAACATTAAAAGTATTTCCTCTGGCTGATATGGAGGATAGATCTTTCTTTATTATTAATATTATATTGGTTGATACTTGTACTCTGTTTTCCATGCCTGAGCATGATTGAAAATATCATTTCCATTTGGTACTGGGAGCGTCATGCATGTTTTGGTTATCAAATTCCAATACACACTGCAAGGTCCAATATGATTCCACCCCAAGATTGTCCTAAGACATTTGCATTAAATACGCTGAGTTTATATAGAATTTACTGTGGAAAAAAAAAAAAGTGTTGGACTTACGGAGGTCAATTGCATGCCTGGCTGGCATTTCTAATAAGAGCGATATGTTTAGGCATGGACCTTGGACAAAAGTTGTATTGATATTTGCATGGATCGATCAATTTACAATGCAAGTGCATGCATTGTAGGTCAATGTATGTGTGTAGGTATATAGAAGATATAGCCTATTTTGTTCACAGTATAAATCCTTACACCTTTCAACTGTTTTCACATTGTATTTTGCTAAAATAAAAATATTTTTTTTTTAACTTGCAGTATGTTCCCCCCTCTGCTGTCCAGCATCAACGATCCAAACAATTCATATATTCTTGCCTGTGTATCAGTGTCTATGTGTCTGTCAACTTTGAGGGTTCTTTTCAGTTCACTCTGTCACCAGCCTTACTCCTGATCCCCCTGCACCGTTGCCTGCCATGGCTTTAGCTAGGGGAACATGCAGCCTCGCTCCGAGATGACTTCAATCCCCTATTATCAGGGGAGCGCACATTGCCGCTCACAAGGGTTTAATTTATTTGTGCCTGTTTCAGCCCAAGATTAAAGTTTAATTGGCGCTGACTGGCAGCTCCCAAGTTTTGACTAATTCTCCTTATCGGGAATCCTTACCGAGTAGCTGTGGGCAATGTGAGGCCTGCCTGCCTGCCTGCCTGCCTGCCTGCTTGCATGTGTGCATGGCAGCTGTGCCCCCCCACACACACTCGCACGCACGCACACACACAGACACACACACACATTTACATACAGAAACACGCACGCAGTCAACATAGTAGTAATGCCTTATTTTAATTGGTTGATACACTGAGTACCTGTGGATACATGTTTGTTTGAGTTGCATGTTTTTAGGTGTATGTGTGATGCATGCAATTATCCCATGTTTGGATTTTTGTATGTGTTTGAGTGGTAATATGTGTGTTAGATTCATTTCTTCTTGGCAAGGCCCCCCAAAAGCTTTCTTGATTGTTGTGTAATTAGACGTGCATTGTATTATTTACTCCAGACTTTTATAATTGATTTGTAAAGGTGGAGCCATCATGCTATAGTGCAGACTGCTCAGCTTTGTGTTTCTGAAACATAAAGTGAGACTTTGTGATTCTAGCAATGTGTATGAATGTACAGTACATACTAACAAGTGGTATTTTTCAGTCAGTGTTGCAAACACAAGTGAAGAAGAAATGCCAAGTAAAAAAAAACAACCATTGGATCGTCATATTTCCTAGACCGTTCTCAGTTTGTTCATGTTCATGATGAATCCTCCATGCATACCAAAGTTTCTCATGGAGTCCCACAAGGTTCTGTATTAGGGCCACTTCTTTTCAGTTTATATATGCTTCCCTTAGGGAACATTATTAGGAATCATTCAATTAACTTTCACTGTTATGCTGACGACACCCAATTATATTTATCGATCAAGCCTGATGAAACCAATCACTTGACTAGACTTCAAGCATGCATTAAGGACATAAACAATTGGATGACCCACAATTTTCTGAAGCTAAATTCAGAAAAAACTGAAGTTCTCCTAATAGGACCCAAACACCTTAGAAACTATCATTCCAGAGATTTAGCCTTAGATGGGATCACCCTGGCCACCAGCTCCACCGTAAAAAATCTTGGCGTTGTTTTTGATCAAGACTTGTCCTTTAATAACTATATAAAACAACTTTCGAGGACTGCATTCTTCCACTTGCGTAACATTGCCAAAATCAGACGCATCATTTCTCAAGTGGATGCAGAAAAACTAGTCCATGCATTTGTTACTTCTAGGCTGGACTATTGTAACTCTTTGCTATCAGGCTGCTCTAATAAGTCTCTTAAGAGTTTGCAGCTGATTCAGAACGCTGCTGCACGTGTTCTGACAGGAACCAAAATCAGAGATCACATCTCTCCCATTTTGGCTTCCTTGCACTGGCTACCCGTTAAATCTAGAATAGAATTTAAAATTCTTCTCCTAACTTACAAAGCTCTTCATGGTCAGGCACCATCATATCTAAAAGAGCTTATAGTACCTTACCACCCCACTAGAACATTGCGCTCCCAGGATGGTGGGTTCCTTGTGGTTCCTATAGTGTCTAAAAGTAGATTGGGAGCCAGAGCTTTCAGCTATCAAGCTCCTCTTCTGTGGAATAAACTACCCCTCTGTGTTCGGGAGGCAGACACGATCAACACCTTTAAGAGTAGACTTAAGACTTTCCTTTTTGATAAAGCTTATAGTTAGGGCTGGCTCAGGTCATCCCTTAGTTATGCTGCCATAGAACTAGACTGCTGGGGGACTCACATACTCTCTCGCTCTCTCTCATTCTCTCTCTCTCCTTATCTATCCATCTATCTAATCCATCTATCTATCATGTTACTAATTAAACTTCTTCCCCGGAGTTTCTGTGCTCTCTCGCCCAGCAGGTTCTTGTGGACTGTGTCTGCTGCTGTGGTCCTGCGTGGCGTCTACTGCATGTGTTGTCGCCGTCATCATTGTTGCCATATCCCCATTACAGTTTATAGTTATGTAATGATTTGCTGCTACTGTAATTATTCATCATTCATTGTAACCTATTCTTATCATCAACTGTAATTCATTATTATTCATTGTACAATATGTGGAGTGTACAATATGTGTGTGTTGATTTGTTCTGTACATGTGACATCATTGCACGTCTGTCCGTCCTGGGAGAGGGATCCCTCCTTTGTGGCTCTTCCTGAGGTTTCTTCCACCTTTTTTCCTGTTAAAAGGTTTTTTGGTGGGCAAGTTTTTCCTCACTCGAATCGAGGGTCTAAGGACAGAGGGTGTCACTCCCTGTACAGATTGTAAAGCCCTCTGAGACAAATGTATTTTGTGATTTTGGGCTATATAAATAAAATTTGATTTGATTTGATTTGATTTGATCGTGGGTTGATGCTGCTTGTTTTGCCACATTTCCCATGAATCCTTCTAACATAAATCATTATAAAGTGCATTACCGTAGAGGGATCTCATTTCCATAAGTGCGTGTTTATGCCAGAGTGATACACAAGCATAAATAACACTGATAATCTTGGCCTGTGTTTGATCAGCCAAATCTGAGTCTGAAGGAGCAATCATTTGTGACCCGTAATATTTGTGGCAGCTATTAAAAGCTGTGGAGGATTTGCAAAGCTTCATTTAGTCAGACGGGGAGATGTGCGTGAAATAGAGTTCCTTTTGGTCGTAACTAATGTGTCTAATTCTAATGAGCCTCTGTGTTGCAGCTACGAGCTCCTAAACTGGGAAAGCGGTGGATTAACAGAGTTCTCACGAGGGTAAATGGACCCGAGTTCAAAGTCACCAGCTTTGATCAGGCATGCAGATGTACACACTGGCACAAAAGCCTGTATCGAATGGTTCTACTGATATCCTTTGTATATATGGCTGAACACATGCATTTACTTTCATCCAATCAAAAATATGATGATGAAGTGTTGCAAAATTGGCCACAGCATGTCTAGGCACATTTGATAATATATGACATTGGCATTTTTCCAATAAGGCTGACATTTATGTGTGAATGTACACCTGAAAGTAGTTTGTCAGAAAACAAAACAACTGACTCATCTTCAGGTTATGCCCTCTACTGCATCGTGTTTTCACGGGGCTTTAATGAATTCACTAAAAAACATTTTAAAAGAAGAGAGGGATAGAGCCAGCAGTCTAAAAAGGGAGAGAAAAAAAAAGCAGGAAGGAAAGGAGAGCTGATGCAAGGTGAAGGAGAGTGGATAGGAAAGAAAATGAAGAACAGACACCTGCAGAGAGGGAGGAAACTGAAGGGGGTGTTTCTGAGTTGGCCTGGCTTGCAAGCAGTTTCTCACCTGCCAGAGCAAATATGGGATAATGCCAAACTCACATGAGCGCTGTGTCCAGCTGGAGACAGCAGACTTCCCTCTAATGCAAATAATGTGTTAATACGCCGTCCCAAGTTAGTAAAAAGGTTTCACATTTTCAGCTGTTAACACGCCTTACATTTTAAATTACCCCGACGCAACGTACAAAACAGTTGAAAGGTGCACGGATATACTATATACTGTGAACAAAATGTGATTTTTCTTCTATACACCTGCGCATACATTGACCTACAATGCATGCACTTGCATTGTAAATTGATCTATGCATGCAAATATCAATAGAGATCCTAACTGACCTGTGCTGTGCTATGAAACATGCCACCGCCAGCTAGATACGTGGGCATCAGGTGTCAGGGGGGGGGGGGGGGGGGGGGGGGGGGGGGCTAACTGAAAACACATGTCTACTTGGAGGAGCACTGTGCACAAGCATTAGCATTATATCATGTGGCAGTTGTTCTTTGGTAATTGTCTCATTGATTGTTATGTTTTAGTTGGACATGTGTGGGGGAATTACCTTAATAAGTTGCCAAGTGTCACATTGATACACTATCGCTCTCATGTCTGTCCATTAAATATGAAGCTACGGCTAGCGGAAGGTTAGCTTAGCTTAGCACAAAGACTTGGAGCTCGGGGGAAACAGCTAGCCAAAAGTAAATATTAATTAAACAAATAAGGTGTAACGTGTTGATAAATGAGCTTTAGAGGTGGATTTGTTTCTTGCCTTTGTATAGAGTCCGGCTAGTTGTTTCTGCCTGTTTCCAGTTTTTTTTTATGCTAAGCTAACAGCTGTTAGCTTGTCGGATTGCAGAGAAAGATACTTGTGAATGATATTTAGTGGTTGGCATGGTGTTTGCTAAAACGGGCCTGGAGGCTCACACATTCGCACAGGGGAAGAAAGAGAGGGTCAGGACTAACACACGGCCCGATAAACACACATGAACATACACTCCTTTGCAGTTGAGACCTGAGACATGCTGGGAGCTTTCGGGTCAGACAGAGAATGGCATTCTGTGTGCATGTGTATGTGCATGTATGCATGTGTGCATGTGTGACAAGAGTGTAAGTGTGAAGGGCTGTCAGGGTGTTGAGATGGGGGAGGGTTGTCCCTAATGAATCCCCCAGGTCTGAGAGTCCATTGATGGCTGCTAATTTCACCTGACACTGCTGAGCTGCCGCTGAGGACGGCCTGGCAACCAATCGGCACGCATCAGTCTCAATCAGGAGGAGATGCCCCCTCTCTGGTGCCCACACACACACTCGCACACACAAACACACCACTTAATACAGGGTCAAGACTACTACAAGGGTTTCCACATCGCTCATCCCTAAGGAGAGCACCTGATCCTGGCCAGGAGGAGATGATTTCGCTGGGTCCAACTCTACTTGACCTCCAGGTGCTAAATACTGTTCTGACTCGGTTGTCACATCTGTCACACCTGAGGGTGAGAGAGCGATGGACTCCAGAGAAACACACCGATACAACACACAGGGGCTCTTCTTTTCTTTTCTTTTCTCTTCTCTAAAGCAACACATCTTGGTGATATCGGTTCACCTGGATTATCGACACCTTTCGCATGTTTCATGACAACTCCTCTAAAACATTGTGCGTACCACCTGAGGAGTGCCAGCGTGGATCCGCTTTAGTAAGGAAGCACCAACAACCAGCTGGTGACAGATGGTGTCACGCTGCTGAGCTAAAAAACAATAAACTATAAAACAGATAACAGGTTGGCAGTTATGGTATAATACATACGTACATTCGTTGGAACACGTCCTTTGTGCGGGAATGTTTCATTTGTGTTGGAATATTGTCAACAGTGAAGTTTCACAATACACTGTTGACGTTAGTTGACTAATGTAATGTTACATGTGTATTTTGGCCTTTAACCGAAACTCAGCCGTGAAGCAAAGTCTAGGGATGAGTCACACACACACACACACACACACACACACCAAAGTCCCCATGTCAGTAGTGCTCTGATGACCTCCAGTGTATATACACCTGACATCTTCTCCCAACCATGTCTGCATTGGAGACACACTCACACCGCAGATGCTGAAACAGATACCAAAGATTTAAATGGTCTCCTATGTCTCACCCCGGATCTTGAGCTGATGTTGCTTGACACGATCAAAACAAAGCACTCTGTTCCTTTACCGCTACGTTAAGCATTGAGGCCGGCGCGTCAGGCCTTACCTGCTTCCTGTTTGAAGGCTCCATGGAAACCCATTGTGACGATGCCACCTGGTCAGTGTCAGCAGAAGTCAGTATGAGTGGTACAGAGGAGAAAGAGAGAGAGAGAGATAGAGGGAGAAGCAGACCTGAAAGAACGGCTCACCATATCCTCCCATACTCCTACTGCTGTAATGCTTAAGAAAACGGTTGTCCATTTTCACAAATATTGATTATTTTCTTCTGGAGAAGCAACATGCTCTTCTGTTTGGCTCATGCCAGATTGTACAACACACTGACCTTTGCACTTCATTCAAACAACGATAGAATTAAATGATAGTACTAAATGTTATGTAACTGTTGCATTGACTGTGACTCCCCTGTAAACAAGAGCATTGATTAAATTCCTAAAAGTGATCACTTGTTTCTTTTTTTTATTTAGTACAGATGTTTTTTCATATTGTTGGAATATGATAATGTGCACCTAGAATAAAAGGCAGTAGATCCATTCATCCTCAGTACTGGCTGCTTAGTTTTTGGCTGCAGTGCTGTCAAATGGTTACACATTGAGGCTAGAGAACCATGTAATGCCTTCAGGGTAGGGTACCATTTTTTTCTTTGAACGACTGGTGTTTTTTAAGAAGTAACAAACTAAAATGTATTCATTGTATCAGCCCACTATTTATTGATCACTAAAGTTGCACGACAAACTTGCATTTTTTTTTTTTTTAATAAACTCGGAGAATGCTGGCCTTGGCTGGGAGGGCGGGGGTATCATAACGTGACCGTGGGTTTAATCTAAACTATGTAAACTGTAAACATGGTTCTATGATAATATGTAAAGTGTCAACCTGTAGCTTTTCAGAGAGAAAGTGAAATACGGAGTCAGATCTCATGTCAGTGTTTCTGTTTCCTGCGTTGATAGGCCAACGGGAACACCATCTGCAGTATATCTACATCCATTTCAGTCTAATCTAAATCATGAACGTAGCACTTGCGGTGTTATAAAAAAGTAGGGCATTGTGACTAAGAAGGAGAAGCAGAATGTGTGTTTTCAGGCTTCCACCAAATTAAGGCCACACTTTTAAGGTCAGCAGAGTGCGAGGAAGTGCAGCGGATTGCAGAATGTTGCTGGCACTTAGCTCGGCGCACTTCTGAAACTCATAGACATCTGTGGCAAGGTCACAGCAGGAAGCATAAATGGGAGTTGATAGCTCTGTTGTTCTGTGTCATCCACCGTGGTCTCCACTACACTATTTGAGGACGGCACTACTGAGCGCAGCTGACATCATACATGTATGCACAAAGAAGGCAGGCAATGTCAAAAAAAAAGCCCAGTCCCACATTATTAAGACACAAGCTTCAGTTAACCAGCACAATGGGATAAAATTGATGAATTTCCTGTCTTCAAGTAAAGAGAGCTTTTCATACCAGCCTGCACAAACAGGGTGTCTGACTGCATTTTAGTGGAATTTTTTTGTAAGTAATTCTTGGCTATTTTCACCCTCCTTTTTAAATGAAAAGGGATAATGGAAATTCATGATGAGAGGCCAAAGTGGTCCTGATGCTCCTCTCACCTTTTTTTTTTTTCTACTTTTTCTACTTTGAGAATGCATTGTTTTACTGCAAATTATAATCATAAAAAAAACCTCTGATCCCCCCATTCTGTTAAATTAATAGAATTACGCAAAAAATGTAATGATAGCAATTAAGTCTTGAAAATGCAAATTTTATAGTCAAGGACGATTACCTCATTTATAGCATGTGCTGGAATGATGCCAGATGAAGGTAATTTAGATCCGGGTTGCTCACGGTTACATCATGATGAATATGAGACGAGCGGGGCCTCATCACGCACCTCCAGTCACCCAACTCTCAATCAAATGGAGAGGTGGGGGCGGAGTTTGGGGGGGGATGAGGAACATAAATGCTGTCAGGGACAACTCGTTTCCAGCAGAAAAGAAAGACATACATCACGGGTAAATGGGACTGAAGGAGTACGAGGACAAAAATGGCAGGTATTTTTCCAAAAGATGTGAGAGCGAGGAAATGTAAGAATCACGAAGTGCACTTCGGCACTAAGCGTTCAAGGCTCTGTTCTTGACTTCTGTGACTTTACAAATGTTATGCGGTCCAACAGCTTCACACAGAGAGAAGTTGTAATGTATTTTTTACGAACGCTGACATTTTGAGTGAATTCGTCTAAATTTGATGGAAGACTCTGAGGACGACGCCACATTGCTTCTTCTTTTCAGCGTGCCCTGTTAACCTCATAATATTTATTGCCCCGAGATTAAAAATTCATATCAAAACTCCACAGCCAAATGACATTTAAATGCAAGGATTTTTAAACCGTAACTGCGTTTGGCCGAGTAAAATACTCACATTGGTTAATTATTGGAGAAAGACAGCTGTAATGGCATGAATCTTTTATGGGGGTCTGTCTGGTGCCGTGATCTCTAATAGCTTAGCATTTCATTTCATTTCATTTAGCACTGCCTCCACGCTAGTGCTGTGCAACATAGAACTCCTTTCAAAAACTGTTTTACATGCAGGGGTGGCAAGTCACATGACCGAGGTCCATATCCAGTGCATTTTCTGTTTTAAAATCGCAAAAAAAACGGCGTGTAGGAAGACATATTATTTCTACTGAGTCAAGAAAAGGTAATTTTGTTATGACAATTCCCTTCGTAACACCATCATGTGGGTCAGATATATTTCCCAGCTATCAGTCATATAATGTTTCCAAATATCACTTGATTTGGTGTGATTTTACTCCTGGGAGATTTAATGGAAAAAAAAAAAAAAACATAAAAAAAACCCACCAAGATAAAATGAGACACATAGCACAATTACTATCCCTCTTGTTTCTTTTAAAACTGGGAAGCCATTTAACTAACATTTCACCCAGGTCTGGCTATTACACAGTCTATTGACACACACTGCACCCGAGTTGGACTCTTTCTCAACCCCATCCATCGGTCACACACACATTGTCCCCTGGTAGGTAGAGGCCTGCGACGTTAATGGAAATGGGGCAATGCTGGGAGCATAGAGCCTGGAGAAGCCAGGAGGATCCCTCAGGCCATGGCTGCCACAGGATGAAATAGAGAGACTATTACAGCGGAGTTGTAAAGCCCCACACGCTCCACGCACTATCATAATAGAATATTGATTCTATCAGATGCCAGGCCCCGGCCAGTCCCTGCAATGAAGAAAAGAGCACTAAAGGTCATTGTGTGAAAGAACAGAGTGGGGGTAGAGAGAGACAGAAGACCAGAGAGGTAGAGAGGAATAGGCTGGTGGACAGGGAAGGTGGACTACTGTTGTTGTGATAGTGTATTCCTGCAATAAGAGCATGTATCACGTTGCAAGAGTGCACTACAAAAATATATATATAAAAAAAAAGTAAAAGGACCAGAAAAGATTAGTTCAATACTGTGTGAATAAACTTGAGCCAATCTTAACTAATTTCTGCTGTTCAATTAAATTCTCATTCTTTTCTCTCTCTTTTTTTTTTTTTTTGCATTGCTGCATCTGTCTCCACAGCCATAAGTAACAGAGAAGCAATTTCAACCATTAATTGTTGATCAAGGCGGTTGGGAAAAGCGCCAAAGGAAAAGGATGACAAATAAGCGCCCACCATGCGAACAGCAGTACAAATTACACCACAAGCAGGAGACGTTTATGCTTGATTGGAGCAATTTAATATTTTCTTACAAAAAAAAAAAAAACCTCTCACAAATCCTGGGAGGACAGTTAAGGAAATGACTTTTTAATCATCCAAGGAGCCGCTGTGCCTTGTCTCTCCTGATGGCCCCATATTAAAGACTTAGAGCCATCAGGAGAAGGAGTTCATTGGCAGTTCTTAGCAACAGTTGGACTGGTGTGACTTAAGGAGATACCTTCTGAAAAGTGCAGTTGAATGGAAAGAGTTTGAGTTAGTTAGACTGATTTTTTGTGAAACAACAAGTCATCGGGAGTCTGCAACCATCAGACTGTAACAAAGTCAGGGGAGGGATGTGCTTAACAATGCCACAGTTACATGCACAATACATTAGGAAATTGACTAATCTCTACTGTGACATTATGGCCTGTACAAACTTCATGATGAATTCTGTTTTTTTTTTTTTTCACGGCCCTTGTAAATATATTCATGAAATTTCATTGTCCGATAAAACAAGTCATCTTATAACCAGAGCTCGACTGTGACGGCATTCCTCATTTCTATTCCAGTCAAAGCTTTATTTCAGTCAAATAAATATCCATTTGTCTTGTAGTATTTCTTTCTTTTTTTCTTTTTTTTTTTCAATTCACACACAGCCACAGTAATTGAACAGTAGTTGTTATCGAGGGCCCCCGCAAATGAAACTGCCATTGTAGCATTGAAAATAATCAATTTGATGAGTCTTGTATATACTCCCATACTCAAAGTAATGTGATATTGATTCTGCACTCTGATATAGTACTCCTCTCCTACACCAGAATGATTATTGGCTTTTGACAAATTCCAGCACAGTCTTTTAGCCCCCTAAACCCCCCCACCCCGACTCTGTCTGACCTCCTCTTTTGTCTCAAAGCACCAGTGCCAAAGCTTTCGGTTCCAATTCAACACTGCAGCCTGATTCTATGTTTTTTTCATAACACATTTGGACAATAAAAAACACTTTTCTTTATTACTAAACAACCGCGTGGATACAGTGTTGACCCGATCAGTCTGCATCAAACCATTTTACAACATTGCAACTCAATTTGCATCTAAAAGCCGACATGCAATTTCATATACCATGCCACGCTCCCTCTTTCTTTCAAACACACACACACACACGCACGCATAGATTTAAGTTATGTTTCATAGTGTTGTGAGACATTGTGGATGGTAGTGCTGAAAAACTGATACATTATTTAAATCCAAATCACCCTATCCTGTCCAGCCACGTTATAGATGACAATAATGCTACTTCTCTCTCTCTCCCTCTCTCTCTTTCTCTCTCACACACACACACACACACACACACACACACACACACACACTATGTTCACTTCACTCTTCATGCCCCCTTGATGCCAAGGACCAGAACAATCATATGGATGAAGTGATGGTTGTAAGATAAAGAGATAAAGGATGATGGATGCATGGGTGGATGGAATTCAGGTATGAGAGACGGAGAGGTGGATGAATGGAAGGAAGGGAGGAATGAGATAGATGAATGGCTGAATTGGGATGAGGAGGGAGAGAAGGAGAAAAGATGGAAAGATTGCAGGTCTTAACATGAGGCCAGTCTGTATTGATTAGTGTGTGTAATAAAGAAAGTGAGACACTTGGCCCCAGAGAGGACATGGTTCACTTGGTGTCTGCTTTAACAAGGAGTGAGTGTGTGTGTGTGTGTGTGTGTGTGTATGCAGCATTTGAGATCTAAAGCCGTTAAATATGCCGATGCGTGCATTTTACACACAAAAATGCCTATGGGTGTCTACAGAAATGAATAAATGAAGAAGTGTGTCTGTGTATGCGGATGTTTGTGTCAGCCCATGTACAGTATGTGTAAGCACGTGTGTGTTTTGTGCAGGCTACATCCCCTATGCACTGTGCATGAAAACACCTCTCACACACAACTGGGGCCTGCTCATGGAAAAATCAATATGTTGGTGATAGAAATATGCTAGAATGTTCTCTAGGTGAGAGATTGATCTGAGCTCCATAGAGGGTCTTTCCAAAACCAAATAATGGTTAGGGGGCAGCGACCTCCCGATCTCCACAGAAAACAATAATTATAATCACACTGTGTATGCCTGGACTAAGCATAAAGGCCATGGTCGATGAAGGCTAAATGCTAGCACCGCAAAGATGGCTCAGTAACATAATCAACATAATCAAATATCAAATTATTACACCGTATGCTGTTGTGTAGTTATAGGTAATGATCACATATTGAATATTCTCACACAGTGCTTAAAAAAAGTAATAATTCATAAACAGATCACAACTAGAGTGGGTGACAACAGTGCTGCCAGGCTTCACATTCTTATTGACTATAATCTAGACTATCTGCTGAATAAAGATGGTAACCAGAACAACCTGCATCATGATAATTTTATACTGCACACTGGTTCCATAATGAATATTCAGCATGGCTGGATGCATGGTTGCAGTAGCGTGGAGCCACTAGTTGGGCTCTTCAGAGTCCTTCAGATTAGGAGGAATGTGTGTTTTCTGCAGAAAACGAAGATGAAAAAACAGATTCAAACACACAATACATCCAATGTATTAGCTCACAATACCTAAAACTGCCCTGCCACTATTGCTGGCGTTGCCTGTGTCCAGCTCCGTCCTAGCAGTAATACGAGCTCTGTGCAGAAAGTGACCAGGCAGATAGACTGATACAGAGAGACAGTCAAACCGAACCAGTATGTTGGCATGAGGGGGTTTCATTGCTCTGTGTGGCACAAAACTAACCTCAGCAATGAAAAATTAAAGAAAATATTGTGTGATTTCATTCAATTGTGATACATGAGCCAAAAGGTTTCCATATCGAAAAAATATTGAGTTATAAGTGAAAATATGATATGATTGCAATTCAAAAGTCAAAATTTTAAAGTAGTTCTAGATAATCCCAAAAAGAAAATATGAAACCATATAATTTGGTCTTTTTTTTTCCCCAAGGCTGGATAGGCCAGAAGAACATCCTGATATTACCTAGCCAGCCTATCATCAGCACACCCACTTCTTGAGTGATGAGTCTCCTACAGGAACCAACAGCTGTATGTGCAAATCATGCATATAAATCAATTACCGAGACCCTATGTACTTTAAATGCACCCATTAATTAAGCAATGTCAGACACAATGAACCGTGAAGTTCATTACATTTTTAGCATTCAAAACCCAGGATTATTGAGGAATGTATTAGAGAGAAAGAGACAGGTTTACCTAATGATTAGCCCCATAGCTCAATGTCGGGCAGACGCCAGTGGAAATTTCAGAAAAGCTGTTGCAAGGGGAGACAGAACAGCAGCGAGCTGTCTCAGCAATCTACAACACGCGAAAGAGTTGATCAAAAGGAGAGCGAGGGGAAAAACAACGACTACAATATGAGCGGTTGTTGGCTGTAACTTCCAATAGATGCAAACTCTCACACAACCATCTGTACAAGTTCTACCTGCATGCATGACTGATGTCACACTTTTTTTTTTTTTTTATCTTCTTTGCATTTTATCTGAACCAATTTGCTTAGTGAGATTTTGTATGCAAAACTACGCAAATGAAACTTGCAAAATATACGGTTACAAACAGGAGTATTAGAACAAGTTGATTTTTTAAAATAAATTTGCAGTACAATCAGCAATTATGTATCCATAGTATATGTTGCCGAAAGCTTTGTATCTTCTACCTAGAATAACTTTTTTTTTTAAATAGCTAAATAATATATCTAAACCACATTTTAATTTCATCTAATAGTTAATAAGTGAAGGGGCCCAAGAGTGTGTAAAATGTTTTAAATCCTAAAAATACAATTGTAGCTCAAACAGCAAATACAGGTGTTTTTTTTATGTCTGGATAGTGTGTGTGTTTTCATGCACACATATCTATCGATGGGTGTGTATGTGAATGTGTCTGTGACCTCTGTGTCTCTTCGTGCCAGACTGTAGTTTGGTTCAAGTTGCTGTGAGATGACAGGAGAGGTTGGGTTGGGGGGGAGTACAGAAAGAAGAAGCTGGGCCCAGCTGCCTGGCATTAAGCAATGACCTCTGCATAATGAAAGATGGCGACAACATTTCCCACTCATTACAAGGTTCCACACTGTGACATGATTTGCATATTCATATCCCCCCCCCCCCCATCTCCCTCTCCCTCCCCTTTTTCACCACAAATTATTTTTTTCCTGTGAGCAGGACATCTGCCTCCCTGACACTACTCTGGAAGAGGAAAAATAAATAAATATGTGTGCAGAGAGGCACATGATCCATCCAGATGCCATAGAAATATGGCACGATGTTGACATCTTTGTACACCCCGACCGTGTGTGTTTTCCACGGTTTTAAGCACCAGGAAATCATGTTTGGGGTCAGTGGAGAAGAATACAGCTTGGGCAAAAAGAACCTGACAGAGGTCGAGAATGCATATCTGTTTTGCATATTATTGTTCTACCACAGTGACATAAATACCACTGTGAGACTGGTGTTGCAGGTTATGCACAGTTGGGGCCAACTAAAATTCATGTCACAGAGGAGAGGATCAGTAGATGTGCTGCTGAACAGATTAGATCAGCTCTTTAAAACAACACATATGACATCATATTAAAGCTGAGGTGAGCTTTTTTTTTTTTTTTTGTATAATGAACAATATAATGCATGTAATATGAATAAACAATAAACAAATACATTTTTTTTAAATTATTATTTGATATTATATAATTCCAAAATGATTATTATAAACAGACGAGAAGTGTAGTAAACATATTTCATATATTTAAGATGAACCACTCTGATGCATATCATAGGTTTTCTCTCATCAAACACAGCATCAGTGCAAGCTCTCGTACTCCTTGCGAGACAAAATTACAATTCAACATCAAACACAACTGTACCTTGAGTGAAGTCGGGTTAATAGAATATACAGACATGTATGCAAAGACAGGGGATGTACAAAGTTTTTCATCAAAAGAAATGCTTTAGTGGTTGACTTAAAATAAAAAAATACAATCAGAAAAAAAAAGAAACAACAAAGCAGCAAAAGTGGGATTTTTTTTATTCCCTTTTATTTAGTTGAGCAACTTTAATTCAAATGAATCAGGCACAGCTGCACCGCCAACCGTGCCCGAAGAGTTGCTGATCTCACCGCGCAGCATAACAATCACCGCAGCACTTCTGAATACAAACTGTTTTATGTGAATACCTCGAGCTGAGGGCTACATAAATATAGAATTAGACAAAGTGTTATTTTTTTCTTTTTATGTTTTATTTTTACCCCCCCCCCCCTTTTTTTTTTTTCCCTCACTCTCCAGCAACATCCCCAGGTTGGGTTGGCTCTAAGCAGATGCAGGCACTTACTTCAAAAAGTTGCAGCTCCCTTATGATAGCTCTGCAAAAAGGTTTTCTTTTAACTTAAATCAGCAAATGTGTGGAGCAGAGACCTAGCGGCATGTTTCTCTCCCCCAGAAATAATTGCTCGCAGGGATCAATTTGAAATTTAAATTGTGGTGAAATTGTGTTTGTCATTAACAATCAAATATTTGAACCACTGAAATACCTTTGCCTCCCTCTGTCTGTATCTGTACCCTCTGCCCCCAGTTGGAAACTATTGCAGAGGGTGTTGTTTTGATGATGATGAATTGAATAGGTGGGGATACTTTAGTGCACATGAGAGAAAGTAGCAGGAGAAACAAAAACCATTTATCTTTTTTTTTTTTTTTTTTGATTTATAGAAAAGTATTAACATATCAATACAAATAAGAGACCAGTGAACAATTTCTGCTTTTATCTGTATTACGGTTGCACTTAAAACCAAAATCATGTTGCACACATTATTAAAGAAAGGTAGACAGAGGAAAAACAGGGAAAATATGAGAAAAACCGAAGAGTTGGGTAAAAGGATAAGACAAATATACACAGGGAGGGAGGGAGGGAGGGAGGGGGGGTGGGAGAGAGAGAGAGAGAGAGAGAGAGGTAGGACAAATGGAGAGCGAGAAGAGCTTCCTGTCATCTCTGAGAGGCAGCGTCTCTGCTTAATGTTCATTAGGGAGCTGATTGAATTGGGGGTGTAGCACTGTCACTGTTAATGGAGTGATCTCTAATTGGAGCGCATTAGCTCTGTAGGTTCTGGGTAGTGTCAAAGACAGACAGAAGGACAAGACACAACACGAGAGTCAAACACATCCTGCTCATGGCTGGAAATACACCAAAAATAAACCACAGCTCTAATGTCATTATTTGAAGAGTATTTGCATACAGAGAAAAACAAAAAAAATAAAAAAAATAAAAATTCCCAGTAGAACATTTCCTAGTAATGTTTGCCATTACTTATTTTATAATGCAGATGGACTGAAGGATCTAAAAGTGTCACACGGTTTCTTTTAATTGTTCATTTCTAATAATGAGGATGTTTATGCAGGAAAGGCCTATGGCTCTGTGGATCAGAAACAGAGGTGTTTGGTGTGTGTTTGGTGTGTGTGAGAAAGAGAATGTGTTGTTGTATGTGTGTCCATATGCACTGTGCACTGCACCCCAGAGCCATGACGGTTGGTTGGTTGATGGTTTAAACATGGAGGTGAGGAGAAACTTCAAGGCCAAAGTAAGGTGTGTTCCCGATAATGACGAGCATAAATGTCCACTATCACTATCCGACAAGACCGAGAACTTGATCTGTAATGGGCGTCCATAAAAGAGAATCATCATCAATGAAAATGACAGGTTATTAAGATTCGATTTTAGGAGGAGGCTATGGGTTTAGTATGATAGGTCGGCCATCTATAAAAGCTTTAAATGTCTAGCACTCATCAACATCAGCCTGGTTCCCATCTCTGTGTGCCCTGCACCAGAGACACATGCTAATAAGCTCACAACCTTTAATTAAGCAATATGTGTAAGTAGGCGACCATTATGGCCTGATTTGTGAGCCACTTCATTACACTGAGCACTGGCTAGCAGACACATATTCAATACAAATCAAGCCGGCCCTGAATATTATCCTGCTTAATGTGAGGCCAATATTGATATTTTATCACTGGTGTTCTGATGAGTGAATTCAGAATCTTCATTTTTCATTGTGTTGGAGCAGCGCTGAACACCTGATGACTTGCATTCATTAGATGTGTTGCTGAATATTGTTTATTAGGTTGCAGATAGCTTATAAGTTATACATATACTATTTATTTTTACTTGCATTATGGTATCATATATAACACTGTTTTTGGTTATTTGGATATTTGTATATTTTTTTTGTTATTTTGATGACTTGACTTTGGGCTTCCAAGATTTACTTATATATTAAATATTAAATATATATATTAAATATATTTTTAAATTCATAGTCATTAAAGGCTATATTACCCAAAAAGCACAGCACATAATATACAGTACTTAAATGCAATTTTTGCTACTGAATAAAGCTGTTGGAAAGTAGTTTTTTTTTTCTTTTTTTGCTATAGATTTATAGCATATTTTACAATAAAGCATCAGTAAGAATTATATTTTTATTTCATAAATACACACAAAAAAACCTTAGACATTATTTAAGTATCCAATAACAACTCTATATTTCTAGGGAGCTAAGACAAACAGATGGTGGATAAATATGATATCCATTTTAGGGACTCTACCTTTGTTTTGATATCATTGGTTGAGGTCTTGGAGTGCAAAGCTGGAGCCACACCCACTTCCTCCTACTGGTTCAACACGATTAGATCCTGAGGGAATGAAACATCCAGTAAAACTGTGTAAATTCTGTTAAACAAACAGAGTAGGAAGGAAAGGTTTGCACAGGTTACGTGGTCACATTACTTGTTCTTGTGCGCTCTTTGCAAAAACATTTTTTTTTGGTGGAAATAATCAAGGATGTTTTTTATGAGTAGAAGTATAAGTAAGAGGTTAATTCATCCAAATACTATAACAGTACTCACGCCCAAATAGCTTCTTTCGTTTCCGTAGCTGGTAGGGGTTGCTTGCGCCTTCCTTGTCCTGCCTTTGATTGGCAGATCCCTGACCCGTGCACGTCTCCATCCTGGTCGCATTGTCGACACCCTTCATGTCACCAACCACCTTCAGCAAAACCCCACACATGCGGTTAGCAATGCTCATCCTGGCGACATGAACATAAACTCGACAATAAATTAACAGTGCAAACCCAAACTGTTCCAGGAATCCACGAGGCCTTATGTATCAAGCAACTCAAAGTACAGGTTGACAGTGAATGAGACTGGCAGGAGAACTGCCATTTTCCTCCAGGCCTGCCAGTAGTGTTGTCATGCATAGTGTCTACCTCTGTCTCGGTGCTTAGAGTGAAGTTGGAAGAGAAGCAGAAATGGAGACTTTATATGACACACTACCTCTTGTCCCAGAGGGGAAACAGCTCTCACAACAGTGGGTTGGCCTACTTACAGTATGTACAGTGATATGAAATATATGACTTAAATCTCACTGCTATGAGTTGTGATAAAATCATAAACATTTGTCAAAAAAACCATATGTTTACAATATATTTGTGTGTGTGTGTGTATTTATGAAGAAATTTGATTAAATTAAGTTGTTACTGTACATAAATAATAACCGGAAAACAATCGTGCTTTAATCTAAATTACGTCTGAATTCTTTCCACATATCTACATATTTCATAAAGGCAGCAATAAAGTATGGTGTCAAAAAAATGTAGGCAGGCACTTTTCTAAAGTTGCAAATTACACTGATAGAGCAAACTTGGAAAAATGTGCCACAGAGTGCTTCTTTATCTAAAACTAGTATAAACTTGCCAGATAATTACATGCGGTGTACTTTGGAGAAGTCCTCCTGCTAAGCAGATATGGCTGCCAGGGAGGCATTAATCTCCTCATGCAACATACAGTACGTAGCCAAGGACATTCCCCCCTCTCACTCTTCTCTCTGTGTCTCATGTAGCCACACATGCCACATGCAGAAGACACACACACACACACACACACACACACAAGGCATAGACAGCACACTCGCTTCCTGTATAAATCATATTCATATTTCTGAGGGCTGCTGATGACCTCACGGCAAATGAAGCGTGGGTCCTCAGCTCCGCAGCGGCAATCAAATGTACGGCAGAGTAATTACAAAAGAGGGGTAGGAGGGAGAATTGATGCGGTTTGTCAATTAATGTTGCTGCAAGGTGTTTTTTTCGAAAGGTTAACTTCTTCATATTCTCTGCATGCTAAATTAGGTCAATATTGGGCTGGCAAAGATGCGTCTTCATGCGCAAACGGACAGTGGGCTGAGTCACGGAGAGCTGAGACAAAGGGTCCTCCTTAATGAGAGATTTCATGATGATTATGAAAAGTCGCACTGCTCTGCCTTCCATTTCTTTTACTTAATCATCTTCATCAGTGTCATAAGTGTCATCATCGAAACATCTTAGGAAAAAGGGGGGATGTCCATCCTTTACTCATTATTTAAAATAATGAGTAATAATGCAACAAATTCATCCCTGCTGAGGTTAAAATTATTTAATGTAATACTATACAAATAAACTGCCTACCTTTTGTTTTTTTACAAATGGTTATGCACATCACAAAAGAGAAGAGTAAAAAATAAATAAATAAATAAATATAAAAAAAAAACAACAAAACAGCTGAAATTGCAGCAAAAAGCGTTTTTATTTATACAAGTCGCTGGAGATGCTCATCATCAGCGTTTTTTCCGAGCCATAAATAATTTGCAGAGAGAGGTAATATTCAAGCTGGCAGAGCCTTAGTTGTGCATCTTTAATGGAAGTTTTACAGAAGCGGAGCCAGTTCTTGCATATGCTGCTGCCTTCCATATGGAGAAAAAGAGACAAAAAGGAGCACAGTTGGCTTGTCCTATCTTTTTATAAGTCCATCGACACTTAAATGCTAGCCCGGGAGAAAAAACGACACAGGGGGACATAAACCCACTGTGGTTTTAGGAGGGAAGATAATGACTTTGCCTGCATTAATTTCTTCATCAGCCATCTTGTTTCTTCAGACAGAGTGGTTATGAGGCCTTCTCTGAAGGTCCTAGGTTATATAGATGCATTTCCCTGCATAATTCCGGTCCGAACAGTTGTTGTCAGCAGTGCGTTTTTGTGAGTTGGCAGCTGGAGAACATCTGTTTATAGGTAATGAGTGTTTGAAAAGCAACACCTCACTTTACCTTTAATGTCTTTTATTGGAGCACACTGATGGGAACATTGCTGTAACTTTTTTTGTATGGTTTGTACGATTCAGCTAGAAGATCCCTTCAACGTGGTCAATATCACACCTGCCTCGAGCAAAACGCCGAACGAGAGCATGTGAGAGATCGTTAATATTAACTTTCTTTAAACATAATTCAATATGCGAGTCAATAAAGACTTCATTATCGGGATATTTTTACCGCACACCCTCAACGTCTCACTAACGATGCAACAAAATAAAATAAAATAATATATATATATATACTTTCAGTCAACATAGCAGGTTCAATAATGACTGAATAAACAAGAGAAACATTTAGTTTCACATGACTTTTAGTCAGTGTCTGACTCTTCAGCATATCAAACAGGACACACCTTGCTGTTCTGTTCGTTTGAAACAGTGTCTATAGCTCAGGGCGCTTCTTCCAGGACTTGCTGTTTTAGGTATTTGTTTAGACAAATTTTAGGTGTAAATGTGTGGGCATTATGCAAAGCTACTGGCCCCTAGAGCTGTGGTCATGTTAGTCTAAGGGAGGAGCGGGCCCTTCGGGGCATCGGTGTCAGGAATACAGAGGTCTTAAAAGGAAATGAGCCATCCGTCAATATTTCCTCAGTAACTGGAGACAGACTTCTTAAAAAAAAAGGATGATTAGTCTTTTAACCATTTGAGTACAGAGACAAATTTAGTAAAATATTTTTGTCACTGTCAACCTCCTATTTCAAGAGTCACCTACGCTGATGATCAAAATTTTAAAACCGGACATATACTGTAAAATAATAAGAAGAAATTAACAGGTATTTTCAGATTAGTTGAAAATATATATATATATTTGGCTAAAAATTACAGCAAATTGCATTAGTCTCCATTGCTCAAATAGGATCAATGGCTACATAACCACATCATCCTATAACATGTTATTATTCAGATAACTGAATGAAATGATAAGCCAATACAGGAAAACACATAAAACTGCTTTAGAATGTCATAAATCTAAGAACGGGTGGGGGTGGTGGTGCTTCTCTACATTACTGTGGTCACTGCATCTCATAGTGGAGCCTTTTTTTATTTTTTTTTCTATTTCACTCTATATTTCTTTTTATCTATTTAATTTTTGTAGAAGTGCCTGCACAGCAGTTATTCCTCTCTGAGGAGCTGTCACCTTACATCTAAAGGCCAGTTTGTACACAGCATCCTGTCGCATGTGTATATCGCTGCCAGAATTATATAAAGCACTAATAAAATCAGCTCAAGTGTTCTTCCGAGTGCTGGGAATGCCCTTTGGTGATTCCTAGATCTTGCTCTATACATAAAACCAGTCTATATATTCAGGGGAGGATTAGTTTTTGAATATGTAAAGTGGGGGTCTGTGCTGCAAGGCAAAAGGGGAATGGCATAGTGCTCTCTCGGCGACACTGTGCATAGGTGTTATCACTCCCCACTACCAGCGGGTGAAAGAGGATGCCATCGGCTATCTCTTGCTACTGGAGGTCCCTGCCTGTTAAGTTGCAAAGAACAGACAGCAACACCCAAGGGACTCAGTGTGTGTGAGAAAAAGAGAGCAACAGAGAGCGTAAGATGGAGTGTATGTGTGTGTGTGTGTGTGTGTGTGTTTTCCAAGGACAGTAACATCTATCTTTCACATAATGTGTGGCCACTATGAAACTCTCCTCTCAGTTTAAAGAATGGACAGTCAGAAAGCTAAAGTTGTGCGAGTGTTGGGGTTGTAGGTGTAGTTTTTATATGCTAGTGCATCTGCATTTATGCATTTTTTTTTTGTTGTTTTGATTTGTGTCTGTGTCAATGTGTGTGTGTGCTCTGACTATAAACAACTCCTCCCAGATGTCTCATCTGCTATGCACAGGTCTAGAGGCTACACACACACACACACACAAACACACACGCATACACTCACAGACAGTGCGACACCAGTAATAAATATACCATGCTGTGTGTTTACTCACATAAGCTCACCATCACTCAAATTATGACGGAGAACCATTAGCACGCAACAGAGCCTCAGAGCTAATTGTTAGTGCATATAACACCCCCCCTCCCCCCCTCCCATTCCTCTGACATTCAAACTTCAAAATATTAATTTTGTCGGGATGATCCAGGTTGCTCTTGGGGGACTGACAGAATGATTGAGGAAAGGAATGAATTCTTGCTACTGCAGCAGTTGTCACAAAAACACCACTTTTAATTAGGCAACAATCTGTGAATCAGTCTGTTACTGACCCGTCTGTCTCGTTGGAAGTTGGAGGACATGAGGAGCTGCGTTAAGAGTTACTGACTAATTACAGCGCACAGTAAAGTGAAGCGGTGCGGTGTGCTTTGTTGTTTCAGTAAATTACACTTTATCATAAGTCATAATGTAGCGTTAAACAGGATGAGGTGCTTGAGTTTATATTACCCCATACAAACTGTGAATTGTTGTTACTACGGTGGCAGAAGAGACCGAGCAAAGAGATGAGTTTTGGAAAGCAGTAGTCAGTCACACCGACATGTTGAACTAAGTCTTGATTTGTCTCTCAAGGCATATCCTGTCGATTTGTTTAAAAAGAAGTCATAATTTCAAATCTGGTTTTGCCCAAGGAAAACATGAATATCAGTAATGGTTTGTGTTCTTTTCTGTATTGTAGTCTTTTTATTATAGTGAACTAGTTACTTATTGCAACCATATTTCTCCGCTCTCAATAGAGAGACACATTGATGACAAATTCATTCAAATTTAGAATTTGACATGTGCACACATCAACATCTGAGCACTGAAAGATTCTACTCATATTCATTTCTAGGTTATTACCAAAAACTATGTATATGTATGGACATACTATATTGTATACATTAATATCCCACCTCAGTGATAGCCCCATCTGGTTGTCTGAGGAAGTGTCTGTATATTTGTTTGAGGCCACTCAGATACAGGGTGTAGACTGCCACACGGATGCTGGTGTCTCCCTCTGGTAGGGGGTAACCCTCTCTATATGGGTCATCAATGGGGGCTGAAGCCCCCACCGAGGGGTCCTCTGCTGTCCAGATATGGTCATAGACTGCCACCTAAACAAACACACACACATTAAGAGAGAACAATATTACTTTTTGGTGCGCTTGTCCAAGGAAGCCATAATAATGAACCATTCTCATACTGTACTGTACCAAGGTGATGATTTTGGGGGAAAAAAAATGGAAATTGCACCTGCGCCTTTCCTCCTATATGTCAAAATGTGAAAATGGTCTACAGTTTAGTTCATGTTGTATTAAAATTAAAATTAAAGCCAGAAGACACACAAAAAAGCAAACTAATTAAAATTTGGTACTAGAGAGACAAACAGATCCCTACTTTCAAGGACAAAAAAAAAAGTGTTTCCATTAAACTCTCATGTGAAAATACCTTGCAGCCTTTAACACACTATGTTTGTGTTATGTGTGTGAACATATACTATAGATATGTGCGGGAGAATTTCTCAAATTACATGAAAATAAGTGAATTTATTTCATGCAGATAACGCATTATTAAAAAGCCACATGCTACATTCTAAACCTTCCCATCCGAACCACTGTGCTGTTTATTTTAATTACGCACAACTGCAGCCACCAGATAAGCACCGCTGGTGTACAGTATGTCAGCGCGCTAATTCCTACTAGTGCATCCTAGTCCTATGGGGCCTGATCTATGGCAGGTAAAGAGACGGGTTGTGTTTGTGATCATGCATTCGTATGTATAATCCTGGTGGCAGGCTTGTTTAGGACTCTTTCTGTACGGTGCATGTGTGTGTGTTGGGGGGGCTTGCACACCTGTAGTGCACTGCCCTTCTCTATTAGGGTGAGACATGGGGGAGCAAGCGGAGCGTGTAACATGTTATATAGGTCATGTAACTCGCAGTCATCCATGTGTGAAGATCATGGAAGCTCTCTCCCTCTCTGATAGTGTCTGATAGTGAAGATTTGAATGTCTACTGAATATGCATTACAGGAGATCTTCTACATCATATTAACTAAAACTAAAACAAGCAGAGTAGTCACAAGGCCTCTGCTTGACATCACACACCTACAGAAGCACAACGCACTTCCAAAAAAAGTTAACTTCACTTTCTTCTGCATGTGTGTGTGTGTGTGTGGGTCCAGTTGTGTGCAGTTTCACTAGTATATGTGTAAGAGACTTTTCAAGTGTGCATATGTGTGTTTATATGTGTACATGTATCTACTATAGGGGGCCATATAAGCCATAATTTCAAGTTTAATTCTAACATCACAGTCTCAGACTAGTGAAAATCTCACAAATACACACACATAAGCCACACACACACACACACAAACACATGTCGGGTTTCCGTGTCTTCAAGGGACATTATTATTATACATTCATTTTCTGGAGCATTATCCTTAAACATAACGACTGCATAATTAATAAATGATAAATTGGTTTTCACACACACACACACACACACACACACACACACACACATGCATGCATACACACGCACACACACAGTCAGAGTCACAAAGAGGAGGAAGTTTTTCAAGTAATTTGTAAAACTCAAGGTGACCCCCTAATTGGCTGCGTAATTATGATTCGTCTAAAAATACAGAAAAAGGAAAAAAGCAAACTCATTCAGCGGGCCATGAGTGGCAGGGTCAAGCTGAAGGAGAGGTTTAATTTGGTGGTGTATCGATGTCACTCCACACTTACACACCGTTAGCCAAACACAACTCTTCACTTCACTGAGAAAACAGCGGGCGCCATTACTCCACTTGTAATTAGAGCCGTTGCATAAACTGCAGACCAGACAGCCGCATGAGAAGAAAAGACCTCATTGTCAAAATGTCAAAAGTCACAAGTGCAAAGAGAAAGAAGACAGGAAGCCAGGAACATTTAAGGAGGATTTAATGTGTATGCACGTGTGTAAGAGGTAGATGGGAAGGTGGTGATGAATCTCTTCAATGCTAATTCAGACACTCATTATAAAATCATCTCAACTGTGCCTTCCCTCCAGGTTGGCCTCTCACCATACCGGGGGAAAGTGATTACCAGATTTTTTAAGTAATCAGCACCTAGGCAAGGCAGCAATCAGTGTGTTTGGATAGTGTGTGTATGTTTTTTTTGTTTTTTTTTAAGGAAACACAACTAGGTAATGTGCAGACAATCCTCGATCTCTCCCTGTGTAGTGGGTCTCGTCTTGTTCATGATAAAGTGAGAAACTGCAAATATTTTTAAATTCACAAATCTGGCAAAAAAAAAAAAAAAAGACCCCCCCCGCCCCACTGAGCAAGTGGGGATGTGACCTGGTTGAGGTCCCAGTCCAGGTTTTATAAACCAAGCTGTACAGCGGTGATAGAAACACCATGGATACAGCCTCCATGCACTAAGTCACCTTGGTTAAACACACCTGCTTATATTCCCCTGTGTGCTGTGCATATGTATGTATTTTGGCTTGCGTGAAAATAGATTTTTTTTTTTAAATGTTAGCCATGCCACCATCCTACGCTAATTAGCACATGAAATCCACTTGACAAGACGAGACAAAAGCTTGAAAAGGTGTTTGTGTGTTCGGTTTGGGTGATGCCATTTCATGCAATGCACCATGGCTCTCAGGATGCATCATTGCTGAGAGACAAAAAGGAAAAGAGCATTAGAAGGCCTGTCTGCTCGACACTACTCTGTTCTGGTCTGTTGTGTTGCGTTATGGCGCTAGCCTGGCTTCTAGCCCTAGCTTGAGTGCTCTCTCCACTCCACCATTGTTCCATTTGATAGCACTAAGTGACTGATTTAGGTTCAATGCCTGCATGGAGCAGACAGGCCAGCTGTGGGTTAAGCAGATAGCATTCAAGTGAGCTAACCCAATTCAAACCCAATCAAGCTGGGATTTATTGTCGGGGTCTGTATTTAGAAATCTGATAGAGTCTGCATCAGTCCCTCGACTTGCATCAGGAGAGACGGGCCTTATTTCTTTTAGTGGAGGACTATAAACGGCAAACCATGTTTTCCAGCAGGGACATAAATTTCAAGATTTGTAGACATTACCGCAAATGTACAGAGAGAGCGGGAGGGAGGGACAGGGACACAGGAAGTGGGGACAGCTGCAGACATGGCACCAGGGTTCACAAATATAGTCCGCCTGTCTTTCAGGGTGAAGATGCGATTTCACACTTACTGAATCATATCATTTCCACATATGAATGCATAATAAAAGCAATCAGTACTCAAATACAGGTGTCTGTGGCAGGTTTTCTTTAAATATATATATACTATTACAAGTCACAGTACTTATACTGTAAAATTTGTCACTAGTATCTGTTTTGTTAGTTTGAGGCCAAAAAAAAAAGGCATCACTGCCTCAGAGATAAAAGGATAAATGCACTACATTCTAAAAAGGATATTCTATGGTGTTATATTTAAAAAGTGACCCATATTCATACCTAAATTAGGATTTAAACTTGCAACTAACAGTTAAAAAGAGGGCAGACATTTTCCATGAATTAAATAGTAATTTTCCACTGGGTGAAGGGCCAGTCTACTAATAGCCGTCTGTGAGAGATATCAGTGTATTTTATATATTTGTCCTTGACTGTCACTAATATCACTTACAATATCGCTGACATTTTCCTCCATTTTGTGACATGTGGGATATAAACACAGTTGTCTGGAGTTGACCGTTATTAAAAAAAAAAAAAAAAAAAAAGAACATTTCTACTGTGACCCCATCCGGCATGTCCCTGCTGACAACCAAAACAGTTCTCAAACTTGACCCCATGACCTTGCAGAAAACTAAGTAATCTTCCACTCCTAATCAAAACACTGTGTCAAAATGTGAGCTAATCACAGGCCTATGGAGTAAATCTGAAGTCACCCACAGTCCACTAATGTTTCCTTAAATCCACCATTTCAAAAACACCGCCATAGGCTGGGAAGCTTCACTGATTAATAAACACAAACTAACAAGGCCCGAGAGTGACTTATCTGTAGGTATTAAATATTAAGATTTTATTGGGAAAAGTGTGAATTTACACTGCATACGCATGTCCACTGGAGTACAAATATGAACACATTTGCTTGCACTCATACTGTAACAATTGATCAGTACCTATGTATGTGTATGTAAGGGAGGACAGAAGGAGAAGTCTCCATGGGCTGGCAGGCTGAGCCGGGCTGGCGACTGTCCAGGACAGGAGCCTAAGGCGTGGGCACAAACCGGCCTGTCAGTCCCCCTGATCCCTTAATGATTGATCCAAACTAGATAGCCATCATTACCATTCATGCACTCTCTCTTCCCCAGGTCTCCCTTTCTCAGTCTAATTTTACCTTCCATTTGCATGTTCCCATGAACTAATTAAATCTTTCCCCTCTCTCTCTCTCCATCGCTCTCTCTGTCTTTGTATCCCTCTCTCTCTCTCTCTGTGTCTTTCTTTCACTCTCTGTGTCCATTGGTATGAAAAATAAGCACATTATTATGTACAAAATGTGAGGGCATAATGTATTTCAGTTGGTTGAAGTTCTCTAAGACCCTGTCTGTAATGAGCACAACAGAAGTAGACTTGCTATTCTGCCTCTATTTTCTCCCATCTCTGTCTCCCTCTCTCTCTCCATCTTCCCCTTTGAGGACAAAAGCTTCCAACCTTCCCTCTGTCTACCGCCAACACACTTTTCTCAGCCTTTTCCCCCCTCTTCACGCAAATTCATACATAGGAGGGCTAGGGTTTTCTCATGCCACTCCCGTGATCCTTTTGGTTTGTAGTTCTGTCCCACTTGGCTTTAATTTACAGTGGGAAAATAATTAGAATCTCACTTTTGCGAAGAGTGGAGTGAAAATGTAAACAATGCTTCCCTGCGGGCGGGTGCTTCATCACTTTGACAGGTGCATTTGAATTTGCCTGGGTGGCGGACAGGCTTGGTTATTTATGTGTCAGTCGCACATGGAAGCCCCGGCTGTGGCTGGGACTACGTTTGGGACGGAGGCTAGGGAAGAGATTTGAGCTCTGTGTAGGGAGGGTTATGGGTTTGGAAATGGGAGGACGCTGAGGATGGTGATGGTGCTTGGAATGGGGATGTGGCTGGTTCTGGCACATATGAAGGGGAAAGTGGCAGGAATGGGAATGAGGAGCTGGATGAGGTGCTGTGGCTTAGGGGAAATTTAAAGTCGTAGTCCGGTGCAACACAAGATATCACGCTGTGCAAATCATCTTATCAAACAGCGTCAAATATATGCTTTAATAACCAGAGAGCTTGGACACACTTAAATTCTTTGATTTTACTCAAATAAGACAGAGACATTAGCCAGCATCTTGACTAATGTCTTTATTACTGTTCTCATTCTATGTTTGCAATCAAACCTATGCCCTGTGACTACCATAGCTACTATAGCTTGCAAAGAACATGCACACCCTCATAAGAGCTTCCTGGTCAACTAACTGTTTATGGAGATGCTTGTTTTTGTAATGTATTAAGCAAGTATAATTTATTAACATCAGCCAAATATGTAGTGACGATAATATGCCAGCAATCAGAATTGTAGGAAACATATATCAACCGCTACATGAAAGCTACTGTATCTTAAACCGAGCCACTAAACATAGATTTCAATAACTATCTTTTCTTCCTTTTGTTCAGACACATTGTTGCTATAATAGCAGTAGGTAGTAGTAGTTAACATTTGACACAGATTATTTTGGACATTTCAAATCAAAGGGCAGTCACAACACGAAGATACAGCAGGCACGCAAGCACCGATAAAGCAGAAAGGAGCATCAACGATTATTGCCAAGTGAGAGAAGGTAGACATGGTTGCTTCTTTTGTCCACAGATCCTCACACACACACACACACACACACACACAGAAACAGTAACACTCATCTACATGCTAACACACACACACACATACACACACACATCTTTGCTCACAAACAGACAAAGACTCAAACAGTGAGGCAACGCATGCGTGCATCTCCAATGCCTGCGGGCGCTTGGGGCTAGGCAGCAGGGAGTGGGGGGAGGGAGAGTGTGGGGGGTGGTGGGCGAGGGTTGTGGGGGAGATGGGCAGGAGGGGAGGGGGGAGGGTGGTATACTGTGCAGAGGCTCTCTAAGCTGCAGAGGGTCAATCTCTCCACTTCACCACCACCATGTCTATCAGAGCTGGCCCGGGTTCAAGGCCTGTTTGCTGAGTTCATACCACATGGGTTCATACCACATAGACACAGAGTGTACGTAGGCACACAAACACAGGTGCCAACATGGGTTCATGGGCACACACACACACATCAACACACAGGTACTGGGTTCTCCATCAGTCCCACACCATTTTAATAAAAAAAATAAAAAGCACATACTGTATACTGTAGTACAGATGCACAAGCTTTTATATGTCAAGGGTCATGCTGCACATATGTTCATTCAAACAGATATTAATGCATGCACATATAGTATACATGCATACAGGGCCAAAAAGGGCTACGGCAGATTGAACAAGGCTGGGAACAGGCTTAACCACAAAGCATAAAAGACCACCGACATACATGCATGGATAAGCCAAGCAATGTCAGCCATTAGAATGGAAATAGATATGCTATTATTGTAAATTTGGCCAATATGTGGACGGTCGGCAGATATAATTGGAGCAGCTTGAAAATGGCATGGATGCACACTGTCTGCGTTGGGCCTGATTTGGCTGAAGCAAAGGTCTGTGTCTGGTTAAACGCACCACTGGACAAGACAAGGCACACATTCATTTTTGCATGCAGGGACACACACACACACACACACACACACACATATGCACACACACAAACACAGAGAGTGACAAAATGGCTGGCACGCTACAGTAGCTTCCATCCACCCCTCTCTCATTATTGTGCCTATAAAGCAAAGATCACCGTCTATAAATATCTCTACTTGAATAATCATAGTTAAAGTGCAATAATACACTCCGTCCAAAAGTAGCACAGACCGAATTGGACTTCGAGAAAAGATAAACAAGCAACAATGACTATATTTACAGTCAGAATAAACTGAACGACTTTAAAAAGAGATTATCCGGCAAGATAGCATCTCTGAGTGCCCGAGATAATCCAGAAAATAAGATATGCATAATTTACTGTTACTAATCTCCTTTGCAGAAAATAAAGCCTACTCTGTGCCTACAGTAAACAACTCTGATAGCAGCCCATCTTTTACTTTTTCACACCATGTCTGAATCTCCCATGGGCCCTAAGGAGATCACTTTTCCAGTTTGGTTCTGGAGTGTATTAAAGTTCACCTGTGACTTTAAGAAAAACGAGTCTGGCCCACATTTTAATGTTACTAATACTCTGTTTACAGATGACTGACAGTTTAAGTTTCTCCAAGTTAACTCATACACCTGAAAAAAAACCCACAGTGCATACAGTAAGGCAGATACAAACACTGTATCCATATGACTAAAATCTTCTTAAATAGATTAGAAGAAAGAAAAAAAAAAACATTATTAAAGTTAAAGTTATTTGTCAGAATTGATGTCAATTAGCAAAAGATGTTGAACCCTAAACGTTGTAATCTTGCTATTTAGTATCATCAAAAGCTATTACTGATCAAACCACCAATATTATCCACTCGCCTACTTCAGGTAATCCTTTTGTGGTAATAAAACATATATATCTCTCACTTTAGGTGCACGGAACACATATTTTAAGACGTCATGCTCAATTCCAGGGAAGCAGCTTCGTATTAAGATGCTGCCGACAGATGCCAAAGTTGAGTATAGCCTTTGATATCCAAAAATTTGACTTTGGAGTAGCTTCAACCTAATCAGGCCTCGGAGGCTGGAGGTGATAAGTATCCAAGCCAATAACCAAAATGAGAGCTGGGAATCAGTGGTAAGACGCGCACATACTGTACATGTGCATGTGCACACACACACCGCTCTGTCTCTTTAAGGTTATGAGTGGGTGAAAAAAAAAAAAAAAACTCCAAATGTCTATCTCTCCTCAGGATGTCATGTGGGGCTGTTAAGACGCGACACCTGTCACAATCACCAGACCTTCCTCATCCCCTCCGGGCCGCAGGAAGCGGCCAAGGTCAAAATCTTTAAAGGAAAGGAAGGGAGAGAAGGGAAAAGAAGTGACTAACGACGGACAGTCACAAAGAATCAGACCAGTCAAGTTCAAGCTGTAAAACCTCTGTGGTGTCAGAGGCTGCATGTGCATGTTTTTGTATATGCGTTTGAGTGTGTGTGTTACATACAGTAATACTCGTGTGTGTGGACAGAAAGTATGTTTGCATTTACCCCGTCTGGTAAGTAACATGTCTTCAGCTGACATAATAAAACTTGTGTTTCCACAATAATTACATTTAACTGGTCAACACATGTAACATTAATCCATTAAAAGTTAATTTATTGATTTAAAGTCAATTAATCTACATCCGCAACACAGATCGGAGCCAAGTGGTGTGGTTGCAAAAACCTCTGGAACTATTTTTTCTTTTGTTTTCCGTGCATGTGCAGAGCTCCTGCAAAAACTCTTTTCGCACTCTTCAACAGTCCAATTTGTTGCCTTCTGTTTCACATTATAGGATGGCAAGGGAAATGGCCGGGACTCCTCAGGATTTGGCCTGATGGAAGAGAAAAGGAGGGGAGGTAGAAGAGGAGGAGAAGGGAAAGACCAAAAAAAAAGCATCCCACAGTGGTGAAAACTTGGCGTCAATTTAACCTCTTCCAGCTGGACGTGTTTTGACAGCTGACGAGCGATGCTTCATATTATGAAGAAATTAAAGGAAAAAAGCCCTTCCTCACTGACTCAGTCACAAGTGTGTCTGGAATACTCAAAGAACACTATGTTTTGGAATAATCTCCAAGCATTTTAGCTTGATCCTTTTGTGAGACACAGAGGTCAACCATATTGTAGGCTGCTAACCAAAGGCACTTCCTTGTTTTGACTCGCTTTCTCTTTTTCACTCGCTCATTCCCTCCTTCTTTTCCCTCTGACAGAAAAGCCTGCCCAGGCCCAGGCTTTGGTAGATAATGACATCCTCTCCCTGGATTAATTGTGAGGGACACATTAAGAAATGGGGCTGACACTCCCTGTAATTAAACTGTTCACACCGACGAGTTCATACTGGAACACTTTCTCCTTTCTCTCTCTCTACTGCTGGAACTGTGGGCCTGTATAGAAACAATTATTTGGGAAGCATTATGGCTCCACCTGTGTTCACAGAACAATAACTAGAATATAAACCAGTGGTTTACAAGATGACCTCACACCTGTATTTGGATAAATGCAAGTGATGCATAATGATTCTGACCTTAAAAAAATAAAAAACATAAAGTCATATTAGTCCTGTTTCCAACTGCGAGTGTCATGTTTCCAGGACAAGAAGTCAGGACAGTTTTTTTTGACAACTGTAAGTATGATCGGTGTTGTGTGTACTGTTGCCATGTCAACAGAGGTTGAGGAGGTAATCACTTTAACTTTATCACTTGATGCTGCTTGATGACCCGGTGAGACACTGGTAATAGCACTGCCTGTCAGTGTCCATTGCCCTCACATGCCCAGACTTCCTGAGAATGCTAGGGCTGTATGTATGGATATTGCTTTTTCCTCTTATAGTACAAGCAGGTGCTAAAACAGAGATCAAGGAAGAGGCACGAGCATCATAAAAAAAACTATACTTACATTGGAAATGAAGGTAAGGGACTAGTCTAATTGAGAGCAGGTCATCTCCCATAGGTGATTCAAGCCAGAGTTCAAAATGGACCTGGAGACAGATCTCGACACAAAAGAAGGTAGAATATGATGAGGGAGCATGATGTTGCTGTACAATATGAAAATATATATATATGTGTTTAATGAAGGAAAGTGGATGCAATGAAGTTAATTGTCATCGGGGGGTAAAGTCTGTGTTAAAATGTCCTTGTTGTTCTCTCTGTTTGTTCTTTTAGGTATTATGTACAATATAGATATTTTAGCACTAAACCGGGGTCCCCTCAGAGACAACATTTATCATACAGTACTTGTTTTGTATTTTTCTTTTTGTGCATTACCTTTAATAGGAGAGGTCAGTTTGTCTTAACTCTTTCTGTGTCCCAAACTGTGTCCTTTTAATCCAGATCAGATTTGTAATTTTGATTGAAAAATTAATTAATTAAATTTTAGAGTCCCGGCTGCATTTTGGCAGTCCCTTTCTTCTTTCCGATGAGCCTTTTCTGTCAGATGATCCTTACCAGCACCCTGTACAATATAAGAGTGAAAATGCTGATTGTTACCGTGCTTTGTATTTGTGTCGATAAAAAGAGGTGAGAGCGTACATGTGTTTGAGCTTTATCTTTTTTTTATTTCTTTTTTTACCACTGTGCACCACTTTCACACATTACTGCCCAGTGCCCAGTAAAGTCTATGACCTTTTCAGGAACGCAGGCATGTAGCCTTTGCAGTCATATCTCATATTGAGCTCCCTAACGCTGTGACTTTGGATGCTGTGCTTGCTGCAACGTCGCTCCTGTCCTTGCCTGCCTGCCTGCTTGCTATTGCCTCAGGCCACTGGGGCCCTCAGCGCTGTCCACTAAAAGAAAAAAAAAACATCCGCTGTAATTGAAGAAGCCACTCTAATGTGACATGCACACATGCAGTCACACAAAAAGGTTTGCATGCATGTACTCCCACATAAAAATGTGGATGACACACACACGCATGCGCGAACATGAATACACACATGCATACACACCACACCAAAGACCACATTGCTCTTTGGTAGAGGCTAGTGGGGGGTGGGGTGGGGTGGGGGGTCCCTGTGACCCTATGCTTACATACATACACAGACACCATAGCCCAAGAGTTGCCCTCTGACTCTAGACAACCTTTCCTATTCCACTAAAGCACTCAGGTTGTTCTCTCTTCTCTTAGCGTTCCCGTGTTGCTGTTATGGGTTCCTGTTGAGGAGCTGAGGGTTCTATTGTTATGTGACAGCGGATCCTGTGTATCCTGTCACGGCTCACTGCTCCCTCTGTCTGTCTTCCTTCCCAAAGCTTCTTCTTCCTTTACTTTAGCTTAGATTTGCATCCCAGGTGGCCTCTTACTCTCCTTACTGTACTATTTGCACAGCAAGGCTGGTGAATAAACCAGGTGAAGTGCTGTGTCATGAGAATAATGTTCATTGTTGTGTAAATAAACTAAAATGCTTTATTGGAGAGAGTTCAGAGACCATATAGATTTTATAACATTAATAACATCAAAATACATCAAAATATAGATATTGGTGGCATGTTTTGAACCCAATGTATCTACATTATATTATTTTGTCTAAAAGACAAGGCAATATAGAATATTTTCGAAGTAACTATTGCATATGTTTTTTTTTTGTCTATAGGTAATTAGTGGGAAAGATGATGACAACTACCCACTTCTGGTCAGGTGTTGCCATCATGTCACGGCTGTAAATTAAGACGGAGAACGCATCTCATATGATTAACAGCCAGCCTTCCAGACTCTCGTTATCATTGCCACTCCAATCTGTGCTGTTTGACTCTCAACAGGTTTACTCCCCACCAACCATGCTGCTGTTGCTGCAAAGCACCTTGGGTGTTCCCAAACTTGCCCGCTGGTAACCCATTACCTAGACATACGGAGACAAACGGCATGAAGGAACGCAAATGTTGATGCAATCAGGTTGCGAAAACATCTCCAGGGCCACCACACAAACCCCCTTCTCTCTCTCCCTCTCTCCCTGCTTCTCTGCTTCTTTTAATCTGTCCCTCTCTCCTTCAATTATCACAATGTCACTACCACAACCACCACTGGGTAACTTTCCTTAAAGAGCTTTGCAGTGGGTAAGCTGGTGCTCTACTATGTCATTGTCATGGCGGTGGATCTGACAAAACAGTTTGCGTACCTGCTTAAGTATTACAGAAATTAACACCTCCCTTCCAGGTACAGTAATCAGGGGGTGACGGGAGACAATTAATTAGGTCCATCTGCATCACTGCCTTTACATAATTAATGGGGCTCATTACTGAACCACTAGTATGATGGTGGAGCATGCTAGCACACTCAGTAGCTCAGAGCGCGATAGCATTAAAAGAGGAGGAAATGTGAAGATTCTTGTTTGTTTCATTTTGTACAAATTTGCCTCTTGTTGACATGCATGCTGCAGTGTTGACAGTGGCCTACCGAAGCTTATTCTACAGGCTTTTTTTAACCGTTGTAAACACGTGCTGCAAAAATGGTGACAGAAGCACGCACACAGAGCCCTAAAACCATGAAGCCGAATGGCAAAAATGTGTATTTCTTTACATGTTGGATCATCTGGATCATTTCAGAGCAGTCCACTTCAACCACACTTCACCATTAAGAAGGTGAAGTGTGGTTGAAGTGAAGTGACATCACTCACTGATCATAAGTACTATATATTAGAACTATTTTAATAATTCTTCCCAAACTATTTCTCTTGTGGTTGAAGCAAGAATGGAAAAGCACAAAAAGCATGTAAAAGATGTGATGTTTGCTTCATAAGTAAAAAAAAACAAAAAACAGTGGGGAACAAAAAGTGTGAGCTAAGTCTTAAAGAATTTCAATTAAAAAAATAAATAAATAAATGTCATAATTGGTGAATGAGCTAACACCCTCTCTCAGCTGTTACCCACAACACTTGAGGCTAATGGTCTTTGACGGAAACTCGTTCTTTTTTCCTTCCTTCCTGAGATCAAATTAAAAGGCGCACTGGTAGATAGGTCCTCGACCCACTTTGCGTAGCCAGGAAGCTCTATTGCTGACATCTTAACCTGAGAGTAATATTTAAAAACCTGGAAGCAACTCAAATGATCATATGGCACGGAGGAATCTATAATATAAAGTTAATTGGGGAGAAAGTAAAAATTAGATTATGTTTTATGGCTGCCTTGTGAAAATTACAAGTTTGATAATAATAGGCCATTTGCAGGTTGATTATTGAATGTGGATTCTTTTTTTATTGTTTCAGTGCTGCGGGGAGATACGGCGTCAGAGAGAGTTACAGCACAGCAAATCCATACTAAAACTAGTTTTGATTATAATTAATTGATTATAATCATCTCACTTTTTGTTTTACTTGTGTTATCTAATCTTTTTTTATTTATTTTTTTCCATAAAACCTCTGATGATTGTCTCTTTGTTAACATTTCCTCCTTTGATGTAGAATTGTACAACCTGTTCCTTGTACATATGTTGCCTGGTTAAGCATGGTGCAAAGTGGCTGCTAGATTTCTAACTGTCTGTGTCTGTGGAAAGTTTCCCGACTGATGTGCAGTCAAAAGCAACTAGTTGCTACTTGTGATCCAGGCTCAACTGCTGCTACAGTCGTGTGTGTTTTGTTATGTTGTAACCTACCATAAGTACCCAATTAACCTTAAAAGACTAAATGATTTTCTATTTTCAGTTGCCCTATCTGACAACTGACATACAACTGGTATCAAATTAGGGTAAAACAAACAAGAGGTTTTTTGCAGTTCCTGTTTGCCCCAGATATGATTTGTTGAAAATGTCATACTCTATCCTTTTAAGAGTGTTCTGTTCAATAACTTTCTAAAATTGGCTCAATATCAGACTGCTGCTGTTCCTCTGAGTGCCTTGTTTTCCTTCTCCTCATCCCTCCTTTCTCTCACTCAGCTAATGAAGGCCTCGTGGCCCACTGTTATTAAAATTACGCCCTTGCCTCTGATATTAATTGGGTCCGTAATAAGGAATGCATCAGATTCATTATTTAATTGCAAGGGCACATTTGGAATACAGTTTCTGAAATGTATTTTTAATGAAAAACACTACATCCTGACCTAATCATATCAACGTTATTCTATCTAATTAAGGATGCAAAAAATCATTAGAGTTGCAAAATATTAGTTTCAGCTCTGTCGGGCTGCTCCTTTCCTCGCCTTCATGAATATATTTTTTTTTTCCTGTCTATGATAAATAGTTAATGAGGGTAAAATGACAAAAATTTGCATGTAGGCAAATTAGTCTAATAGGGATATGTCTTTGCTGAGTTAGGAAAGTGACCCTTTTCACAGGAGAAATTGTTACAATAATTATGAAATAATGGCAAGGCCCATCTTATTTTGATGAAAAATGGCCCGCTTGAATAATGTAAAAATCATAAAATCCAATAACCCTAAATTTTCATCACGCTGGAAAATGTGTTAACGTGTTATCATTTTATCAGTTTAATAACACCAAATTAGGGACAATATGTATGCTGTAATTGTTGCTGTGGAGGAAGATATGCAGTAAAGTAAGGGTGATTTAACCATGCCACCACAGCAAGAGGCCATCAGCAGCTAAATGAAGCATTTTCTTAATCACAGACTTAAGGGGTGTAATTTCTTTCAAAGTCTCCAAACGTGGGAAAGTTCAATTTTCTACCAATAAACAGGTCCATCATCATCCCGTTAGCGGTAGCGTAGTCACCTCTCTGAGCCAGGGTTGCAGTTCATTAAGACTTACAAGACTTAAAAAAATAAAAAAAAAAAAAGTTTAACACTTTATGGATGTAGCCAAGGACACATAATTATTGTATCTTGTGAGTTCAGTTTACATTGTTGAAATGTTACCTATGTAAGTACTAACAACACGAACAGTATTCTTCAATATTCTACACATAGGACGTATCACATTATGTTTACAATAATACTATTATTAACTACTTTGACCCCTTACAAAACAAAACATGCTTCAGCCTGCTTTTGCTCCCCTGTCAGACGAAATGGAGCATCACTCCCGTCCCCATCACAGTCCCCCTCAATAGCCTTATGAACTTATGCTAAGCAAAGAGCAAGAGAGTTAATGAACATGGAGAACACCAAGCGATGTGTGCCACTAACAAAATCCTAAATTAAAAAAAGGGGCTTCAGTTTGATCGCTGCGTTCTGTTTTCCTTATCTTAAAAACTCACATTTCCAATCACTATGCAAAGATTCTACATTAGGTGCAGGCTTGGTGCTAATGCACTGCCCTACCCTGTGTCATCACCATCGACCTGCGCTGGGCTGTCAAACATGAGGCAGCAAACACTCCAGCGACAGTCATTTCATGGGGACCTGCATTTATGCAAACTGAAATCCTGCACCCCCCTGACACCAAGTTGTCCGTGCTCAGTTCACATTAAGGTAATGCCCAGTATACCATGTGCACATGCATCCTCGCGTGTGTGTTGATTGAGCAGTCTTTCTTTAATGAAATATCTTCGGAAATTGGTTTCCACAGACTAATCAGGCAGCCTGCTAGCCGAGTTTCTGTTTTGGTAATTATCTTGTACTAATTAGAATGAAGCTAAAGACCTCTGAGATGAATTCTCAGCTTTCTGAAATGTAACTAAGGAAAATTTAATGATATAAAATCAGCCCATTCTATACATCCGCTCGGACGTAATATCTCCGTTAAAGTGACCAGATTGAATCTGGTAATGATGGACAGACTGATACCATCATGGCTGCCATGATTGATCCCGTCCCAGCCATGACTTAAATCTCCTGGCTTACTAACAACCAACTTTAATTTATCCGCTTTACACAGGCCAATCTAATAGATTAGTATCAATGACCTTTTAGCTCATTCTGTCATTAAGAAAACAGCCATTAGCCCAATTAATCACAAAGCGTTTGAGGAGGAGAGCACTGTCTAGAGAGACAGGAGAACAGGTCGCACTGTTGCGTGAGTTGCTTACCTTGCGCCTCTCCCCATTGAATCCTCTCCACTGCTCCGCCTTCTTGACAATGTAGCTCAACTCCTGATTGGACAGCTCCAGGTCTTGAGGCAGGAAGTAGGTCCCCTCCTTCGCCGTGAGCCTCTGGAAGACGTCCAGCATGCGACCATCATTGTGAAATCTGGAAGGTGTGGTGTGAGGAAAAAAAAGTGAGGAGGGAGAACTGGAAGAGTGATGCCATACTGAATCACGGTCTCTACTCTGTAAAGGTTACATGGGGTCAAATGTCAAAGTAAGGCAAAACAAGCATCTTTGCCTTGTGTCAAAGAAGATAAATTTACCTCTGTGTCAAACTGCATCATGTCCTGTTTTTACTGTCATATTGTTTGCCTTTAATAAAACAGGTCAAGTAACAATAATCCCGATTCTATGGGAGAACATGAAACTTCCATTGATTACAAAAAGCACATTCTTAGTCCAACGCTAACGTCTAATGCATCAATACAAATGCAATAAAAGAGCAAAAGAAATCAAACAAATTGGCCTGTGAGTGGGAAGCACTTTGTTAACACAAGCTAACTGTAGCGATGTCTCTGTTCATCTGTGTGTCTGCGTGGTTGTACATCTGTTATAATGTGTGGGAGTCAGATGCTGAGCTTCAAAGATGGCAGATACAATGGATGTGCTGGTTGCACAGATGCGTCTGGAGAGCCCGACCTGAGTCACAAGAAAACGTTCGACACAGCATATTGATTCATACCTCCAGATGAGTGCATATTACCAAAGTGGTGTTATTATTATTATTATTTTTTTTCTTTTGCCACACAAGGGTGCATGCAGCTAAGCCCTAAAAAAGAATCACCATGTCTGTAAACAAATGCCTTGGCTGACCATCAAAACCGGCAGACCTTGTGCCCTTCCATAGAGATTCTAGCCTGTCAGAGGGTAATCAACTCTCAAATAAAACCAACATCAAGGAGATGGGGGATTTATACAAGACGCTGGCACAGAGCTTTGAACTCAGCATCATTCTCCATCACTCTTGGGAGACGGATGTTTGTAGAATCTTGACCTCACACACAGGGATAGCATGCATTCATTTTCATCCTACACTTGAATTGTGCTTCTCATTCATTAATGCGGTCAGTCTCTTGGAGGAATTCTCCATCTTTGCATCTTTGTGCTTCAAAACAGGCTTATTTCCTTGGTGTTGGAAGTGCTCTGAATATAAGTATGTGTTACTTATATCTGGGACGTGACCTGGACGATAAAATTCTCTCCTCGGTTCTTCTTCAATATAGGCGTCACCGTAACGACATCTGTTACTATATGGAGTATATTTAAACATATATATATGACCCCATAACCATGGATAAAGAAGGAAAATGTATTTTTGAGCTGAATTAAATGCACATGAGTCTTTAGATATAATTAGGGCTGCAAATTAGGATTATTTTTTACTATTGATTCATCTGCTGATTTATTTTAATTAATCAATCAATTAATTGTCTATAACAAAGTAAATAGAGTTTTCCTTTTAAGGAGAAGTGGTTAATGAGAAATTGGACTGCAGCACACAAGTCTTACTGCCCCCTAACCCCTGAGTGCCTGTTTACAGTATACTGTATGCAAATACTGAATATACACATGCTAACTTGTATAGGTAATACACTTCACTACACAGAAACCCACACATACACAAAAAGGAGAAACACATGTAGGCACAGCGTAACTGAGTAGGGAACGCAAACTAAGTCTTAAAGCTTGTCATGATTTGCATGTAAAACCACTGTCAATGTCACGTCACCGTTTCTGGTGTTTGTAAAGTTTCAAAGAGGACAGAGGTGTAAAACCATTCACTGATATGTATTTCTGCAGCCACTGAATAAAGGCTGCTTAAAATGTAATTAAAAAAAGGATAACAGTCCATTCTATCTATACATATAGCCCGAGGCATTTTTTTTAGAAATAGGTCACGCTCTGTGTCAGAGCCCCTTCCTTGCAGCCAATAGGAAACTGTAACCCATAAAATTATCAGGCTTGCTTCAGCCTCGTGGCCTACATTCAATACAAACCCGTGTGGCGGTTGAGTGGCAGAAGTCATTATTCCCGGCTGCTGTTTTAATATTGTCCATTTAGCTGGAGCCCGATAAGCGCCCCGCTTACTGAAATTAGATGGCACCCTCTCCTTGGCCGCCAATCTCAAACTGATTAATTCAATAAGGTTTTCTTACATTTTGAGCTGTTAATGGAATTTGGTTTTATATGAGGGTGGGAACACACCTTGGATGAATACCGAGTTACATTATTCAGTCATTTATAACCCGCCCTTCTACTTTTCTACCTCCATGCTGCTAAAAAATGATGTCCTTCTATTTTCTAAAAAAGTGTAATACTCATCTTTTCTGATGAAAATTCTGAATCAATAGTTCTGCAGTGTATATTTAAGTCCACCATCACATTTCAATGCTGTGCCATTCTTCTGTGATTTTGTAAAACTTAAAAAAAAGGACAATGTTTGACTCAACAGTTTTTAGCAGCTCTATAAAGCACATGAACACTTGGTAAAACACTTCTTAAACCAGTCTAAGATGCAAAATCACAATATACAAACCTAACAAGTAAATGCTTCAGCATAGCTGACCTTAATCTGCAAGACATAAGTGGAACACACACTTCTTTATGATAGTGTTTCTGTTTATCACCGTATATATGCGGTCCAATTCAATATGAATGAAACATTCAGTGAAACCAACCATGCAAAACATTCATAATCGGATAACGTGAGAGGGTTACATAATCACGCTATATCAAAACATATCTAACTTTTATATTAGAAACACTTTCAATTTTCCAACCAATTGCAGAGTATGGTATGTTCAAAAAGGTAACTGTGTGGTACCTGCCTTTGTGTCCAATAACTGAATGTGTGTGTGAGTGCATGTCTGTGGGTAGATATGAGGTTGATGATCAGATCAGCATTTTTTTTTTTTCATTTTCTTTTGTTATTTCTGTCAACAGAAATGGGATGGAACTGGCAGTTATTTCTGAATGGTGAGGGCCAGAGTGTTTCAGAGAGGGTCTTTCTTTTTCATTGGTGGACCGGCCCTACAGGATGCATCACTTTAAAAAAAATAAAATTTATGGGACCGAGGATGCTTGTTCACCACTGTGTTTTTCATCAGTGATATAATGTGAAAATTCTTAGTACTGCCATGCACTGACATGCATGCTAAGAGAGAAGTGTCTTACCTGAGCAGGTATATGAAAAGGATAGTGATGGATAGAAGGAGAAGTACTGCGTAGAGGAAAAGAGTGATGACCGCCCCCGCTGCACCTGATTGGTCAGCTCGATAGAAATGCCAGTAAAGCTTGGCTGCATCACCCACTGGTGTGTCTGGACTGTAGGCAAGACGCTGAGAAGACAAAGATTAATAGAAAAAACAACAAAAAAAAAAACAGACAAATCTGCACATGAGAACTGTTGGATGTATTAAAGGGAAAGCTCATGGCATGATGACGTAACATACATTTTGGCTCTCTGTGTACCTCTCACATCTTATGCATCTCCTATATACATCATTCACATGAATATAAAAAATATAGTATTTGGTGAGAAATAAGTTTTACAATGCCTTTAAAGTAGGTTTTGATTTCAACAAGGACATCAAATGATTCATAACTCTGAACAGTTAAAATCATTTCAGTCTCTCTCACTGACAAAATCCATCCTACTGCCAAAAAAGATGCCCATCTAACCTTGCACATTTCCTTACCACCCCCCACCCCCCCTTGTAATATAAAGTCACTTTGCCAAGATAAAGTGAACTCCTATTTAAAGTGCACAAGTGCCCAAGTTATTTTTAAGTGACTTACCCCGAGGACGGCGTCCACTGCAAAGACTGCCAGGGGGTTGAGGACTGTCCACACTCCCTGAGCCATGATAAACTTTGACGTGAAGGAAGGGAGTGAGCCAAATATCTGTTGACAGCCCCATCTGATCAGAACCAGCAGGAACGTTACTGCGTTCAAGGTCAGGGGACCCACCACCACCATCACCAGCTCCTCCCGGGTGTGGAGCAAAGAACTCTGGTATACGAGGTCCACAGTGTGTGCGTGGAACTGGAATCTGGTGGGAGAGGAAACAAAGGTATGTGTATAGTGTGTTTGTGAGTGTATATATATATATATTTAATATATTTTACCCTTTTTACATGATATATATATTATATATATCATGTAAAATGGGTAAAATCTATCAAAGTATAAAAATCAAATTCCTTCATTCTACAAGTAAGCACATTATCACCTGTGGTGTTACATGAGAGCTTTCAAAGCAGCCAATTGTAAGTGAGACTCTCCATTTACAGCAAGCCTCATAAGTTTCTTAATCGTCCCATCAGTCAAGAGGAGTTAGAACCAATGGCGAGAGAGGAGAGGTGCAGTTTTTGCTCATTAATTCCCATCTGATTTGCTCTAAAAGTCAAGCGCCTTTCAGATTCTGTTCATTAATCTGACTGAAGAGGTCCATTGGTGTTTTATCTGAAGCAAATCTCCTAATTTCCAAAAGATTAACTCACTGGATGGCCAGCACAGCAAGTTTATTTTAGGTTATTTTTTTTATTTTGCTTATAAATTGCATTGTTAAATCTCATTCCAAGAATGAAAGGAGAATATTTAATTTATAGGGAATCTTTATATAATAGGATGAACCCTACTGCATTTGGACATTGCCTTATTCCATATAACAGTGGCAAGCAACATTTAAAAAAAAATGTGTCTTCAAATGTCACATTGGATTAAATATAAAAAAATAAATAAATAAAAGTGGTATTTTGTAATGGTCTGTAGCAAGTGCCATAGCCAAGCAATGTGGATCTCGATTAGTGGTGGAAGTGCATTTACTGACGGACTGCAGTTAAATCAGTTACTTTGGAGTATTTTCATTATATGTTAGTATTTATATCTACATTTCTGAGAGAACAATGATCGCCAACATTAGCTACACAAAATGCTGCTCACACATTAATGTGTTAGCATAAATATTAATACAACACGCACAAGAGGTCACTTTCATTTGTGATACTTTTGGGAAATCGCCCACTTTGTTGTCCACTAATGTTGTGGGATGGATTAGGAGTAAGAGAGAGATAGAGACTAGTAGAGAAGTAAGCTTGAGCTAGAAACAAACGGGGAGGGAAGCCTGTCATCACACTCGCCACTCTGATGTCACTCATGGTCTCTCTCACTTTGCACCAGCAGCTCTGGCCATGGCATGGAGAGAGAAATGCTCGAAGGGAGACCAGCAGATTCGGACATGTGGAAGTTGTCATCCAATGTTGACCCCCTATGTTTTCGCATTTTTGTTTTTTCACCTCTTATCCGCACCCTCAGTCCATCCTCCTCCCCCCCCCCATTCAGCCACATTTTTTTTCTCCCTTTTTTGCCATCCTTTCAGTCACTTTCCATGATTTAACGTGTGATGTTTGCACCCCCATGCTATTGTAATAAAAACCTGCTTGTATGCATGTTTGCAGCCAGCGCTTTTTATTGTGATGAATTAAATCAGCACCATATGCCAATGAGATGTGATTTAACAGGTCTGTGGTATCTTATTGCTGTTTATTCTCAATGCTGTGTACCAAAAAATAACAATAAATTCCTTCCAAATAATGTAGCCTTTTGGGACATAGAGCTGTGCGGTGAAATCAACAAACTCCCCCAGCAATTGTTTGTTAATATTGAGAGAGTCTTGTTAAAATGTTAATGGGGGGATTCCAAACAGATGATTTGGGTGTATCCAGTATGTGTTTGCCAACACACACACACACACACACACACACAATGCAAAGACAATGCACATCCCCATTCTCTGCTCTGCTCCATATCCCGTCCACATCGCATTAGTGTGTTTCTGAGCTTACATGCATGTCTGTTGTGTAATGAATTATGTGTATGTGTGTGTGTGTGTGTGTGTGTGTGTGTGTGTGCATATGTGCGTCAGCAATCTATGTATGTATCTGTCAGCAGCAATGTGTGTGCTAAAAAGTGTCTATGTAGTTCTGCTTTTTGTGTGTGCATGTGTATCCATATGCTCCCCCCACCCTTCTATGTGTGTGTGTGGTTGTGTGTGTGAGTGTGTGCGCACGCAGGGCGTATCAAAGGAAGCAAACTCACTTGTTGACAGGAACCGCTATGGCCTGGAGGTAGAGCCACTGGCTGCAGTAATGCAGGTAGAGCCTCACAAACCACATCAAAGCCAGCAGCAGCATAATGAGGCTGAGCTGCCGAACTGAACCACACCAGCTATGCAGTTGTTGTTGCCCCAGCAACGGAAGACCCAGCTCAGACGGCAGCATGCGGAGGGCCAAGCGGGCTCGGTCAGACAGACATCGGGAGCAGGAACCAGGCCCACTCAGTCCTGATCTGTTTTTAGACAAAGGAGGATAAAACACACCATACGTGACACACCTTCGACTTTTTCTTTCTTCTTCTAATCCGAATATTTTAAAATACATTTTATTAAACACATTAATGTCTGAGTGTCATCCTCCATCTGTCAGATGTCCTAGAACTAATGCAATTCACATTACATTTTTAGCTATTGAACACAGGCTGATTAAATATTGAAGATTATTTAAGATTAAACATTACTGATATTATAAAAAGCTTAAAAAGCAACGTGTGCATTGTATTGGCGTTACAGTAAGTATCCTAGACTTCAGCAGTTGCCTCAACAGATCTAATGACCTGGGCCCCACTTCATGTGCATGTTTTTATGGTCAAAAAGCACCTAGTTACAGCTGTACAGGCCATGAGCATCACCCTCTGTCTTGCTCAGCTTGAAAAGGGTCTTGACTACTGCCCCCCCCCGCCCCATCCAAAAGCTCAATTCGTTGGGATTGGCCAACTGCTTAGAGCGTATCGGAACTGTAACGCCCCTTACCATAACTAGATTTCAGCTCCTGAGGCCAACTGCAATGCTAAAAACACTGTTGCTGCAAGTTGCTACAGTAACAATTAGTAACAGTTAGGCCTGTGCACGCTGTGCTGTGCCTGGAGCTGATGACCGCCGAAAAAAATCTGTCACAAGATGACGTCAGCTCGCCTTGAAAGTAGAAAAAACATGTAAATAACGAAAGGCATAATACGGCCTGTTCAAGAGCGTTACTTAGTGTTACTTAACATAAGCTGTCTTACAGTATTACACACCATTGATAATCTTTTAAAGGCATGAATCTGTTTGTCCAAGTGGACTTCATGGATCATATTTCACTGCATCACCAGTGACTAAAGGACACCCCCCACCACCACCACCAACCCAGCCACATGTACTGACTGAATGTGATGTTTTCAGTCTAAAGCCCAGCTAAGATTCATAAGATGTATATGACAATTGTTTTATGATTAAAATGCTTTTGGGAAACGGGCCGCTGTATTTTAGATTTTTATTATAGAAACTATTATTTATATTAATGACAGCGCACACACATGCACTCTCAACACATATGCATTAAATATCACAGGTAGGAATATGTAGTATTCAAACTGACATTGACAATTATCCAAGTTCACACATGTTCACAAATGCACTCTCTCTTTCTCGCTCTTTCATACACACACACACACACACACACACACACACACACATACGAATCCCTTCCAGCAGTGCTCAGCTTCCCTCAGCACCTCTGCCTCCTCTGTGCCGCCCTTTGTCAGGCCTGCTCAACTATTCCCTTTCATATAGAGGACACAGATGGAGCAGTGGAGAGGAGAGGAGAGGAGAGGAGAGGAGAGGAGAGGAGAGGAGAGGAGAGGAGAGGAGAGGAGAGGAGAGGAGAGGAGAGTTCAAAATATGTCAGAATGAGCTAATAATGGAAATTGTATGACAAATTTAACTTGACATCATATACAACAGCATAGTTTGTTAGTGAATAGTAAATGAGTGTGTACTGTTGCAACATACATATATTACAGCACATGTAAACACAAGAAGACACCAATGACCCCTATCGTCTGGCTGACAGTAATTAGACAGAGGCTAAAGTAGGTGTGTACAGTAGAGCTATGGTTACCATCAGAGTGTGACTTAAGGCCTTTGCCTGTGGATATCCCTGTGTCTCTCCACTGTGTCCCAGAGCACAGTTGGAATTCACTTTGTAGTATGTGTCTAGGGAAAATGGTACACTGCCTAAAGACGAAAAAACAAAAAACAAAAAAAAAACAGAATCAATTGTACTGCGCTAGTACCTCTCCAAATAATTAGGCTACATCAAAATGCAGCATTGCATTTTCTTCTATACTCCTGCTTGCTCCTGATATACGAACAGTCACACGGTTGCATTTAAAACAACATAATTCATTCTTGTGCTGTTCCTCTGAGGTGGGCAGACTCACTGACATGTTAAATTATTTGACGTTAAGTTCATTAGTTGAAGCACATAAGAGCAGTGGTGTAGCGGACAGAACACACAGGGAAACATTCAGAAAACAGTATTCATATTTAGCATATTCATAGGTGAAATTAAGAGCTCCAGTGTAAACAGACTCTATATTAACTGTGTGACCTGTGAGATGATGTGATTACAAGACAGGAAATGCAATGAGGATATACATATGAAGATTTGCTGGGAATTGAAAAGTGTGCAATTTCAGTGTCAAGTGGTTTGTTCACGTGGAATTTACACAAACAGAAAGATGACGATATACGAGCAAACGTGTGTTTCCGCTTCGCTATTATGATTTAGAAAGATGCACTTTTATTCTCTTCTAAGCTTTATCACGCCTTGCTTCAGCCTGTGATATAAGGCTTCTTTACGCATGTCTGCAAAAGTGAAATTACAGAGTAGACAAAAAAAAAAAGCAGTGCGTCACAGACACGGGCAAGATGCTACCCTGTCAAGTGGCATTAAATAAAAAAACAGTAAACACAACCTGATGCCCATCCTTCATATAATGAAGATATTGATGATGGATGAAAGAGGAATATTTTTAGACATCGTCACGTGGCGGACTCTTCCAAAGGAAACGGGTAACATGATGTGAAATCTGTTATCACCACCGAATTGATTTCATTACGGCACCTCCAATTACAAAAGTACAATATAGAAAAAGAGGGATAGGCGGAGGGGGGGTGGAGGTATGGGCTTCTTTTATCTTACAGGAACCGAAAGGGGTTTCATTCCAATATCACAGCTTGTCCCCTGAACGACAGATAGCATGCGGCGTAGCGGCCTAGAGATGAAACTAACCATTTCAACAGGCATGCACTGACACACGATACTATAACTGGAACTGCGCTTTATACAATTCTGTGAAATTTGGGCCAGAAGCTGTTCCCTCATTATCTTAGTTTAGACATGTTTGTTGTTCATTCCCATTTTCATCAAGGCGCATTGCAAAAAACGACTCATCATCCTCTCTAAACCTTGCCAGTGTGTGCGCTAATGTCCGTAAAACAGATTTAACTAGTGTATATCTGTCAGCAATTTGGAGCGAGAACCATCTCCCGGACTGGTTTTCCCAGGCTGCGTCCCAATAATGTTGTACGGCATGGCGACAAATGGGAGTTGCGCTGTTGAAAACATAGCACAAAGTGAATAGCAAGTACAGACAAGTATCAAACCTCTAAGACAGCATTAATAATGGGAGATGATGGGGCGGGGGTGGAGTACAGTGGAGTGTTACATTTTAAATAACAGATTTATTGTGAGAAGGCTTCCAGGTAACCCTCAGAATCCCTCCGCACAGCCCTGGTGGCTTAAAACCCTCCAGTGTTTAAGGCCACTTGAAGTGTTGGACTTATCCCTTTATTTTGAGGATTAAGTTATTTTCTGTCACCTTCTTATTTTGGGCCACCGGCATTGTATATAGATGCACTAAAAATCACACATCTTTTTCCCCACATAGTGGAAGAATGGTTTGCTGTCGGGTAAGTAGAGAAAGCAAAGATACAGTGTGAAAATAGACTTAAAAGATTGACAGATAACGTGATTGTTTTCTTAGTGGCCCAGATGCATGAGTGTTGTGGTGATTACGGAAGTGTGATTATCTTAGGTGTCACGAGATAGGACTGAAGATATCGCATCTTTGTTTATATTTTTTCGTCTTTGAAAAAATGCTGATAATGCATTTGTTTTGGATTGTGACAATATCTGCAATCTGTCCTCCGTGAGTTACACAACCTGTTCGTTTTCTATTAAGGTTACTACTTTAGTTTGAAACAGAAAAAAACAAAACAAAACAAAACTTTGAGTGAGACCAAAGATCAAATAGTCAAATAAAGTGGATATCTTCCCCAGTTATTAGCAAAACAAATCCCTCTCTGTGTTTTGGACAGTGTTGTCCTGTTGAGCTGTAGCTCTAAAAATACACTGAAAAATATAAAATTTATTTGACTTTACATAAACATGTAAATACTTTTTTGCATCATGGATATTGCAGTATAGGGTTCTCTTAATGTCTAGTATGGACAGGAGGAGTGATTACAGCGAGAAAAACACATGTCAATATTCATTGGACTGTACCTGTAAAGGATTAGCCAGGGAAGCACTGTGAGATAAAAGCAATGAAATGCAATGTAATACAATAGACAAACACAGACACACACACAATGGTGTGAATGGACTGTTCACAACTGACAACATTTTACAATTGCCACTGTCTAGAGTTAGATTATATTTGTGTGTAAACAACACATTTTACATAATTTCACTTTTTTTTGTATGTGTATATTTACATTAACTCAGTGTTGCTTAGACACCTACACATGTACATACAGTTTGCATACTAATCCAAGTTCACATAATGCACAGATGCTATGGTCATTTCCACAGTACCATATAAACATTATGCTTTGTTGACCCATTCATTACATACTTACGTGGAAGCATGCATACAATGGCTGGCATATTAGAGGGTTTTGTACAGGTGGGGCACATATAATGTAGGAAACTATGAAACCTCACAATAAAGTGGAAATCACTAAGAAACCTGCTCCCACCAGATGTATTAAATGATAATCATTGGTAACTGAGCTGCTATCGTTTTCCAAAGCACCTTGAATGTATGTGTGCATGAAAACAGGTTGAAATGAGCAGGACTACATGGCTGCAAGGCTTTTAGGTAATTGAGTCATTTTGATATATATATTGTAAGAAGTTTTATTTATATTAGGGGGGAAAAAGTCACAAAAAAAAATTGCTTCAGAATTCTCTCTCTGTCTCTCTCTCCAGCTCCCCTTATTTTTTATTTATTTATTTAATTTTATTTGTTCCAAGAACAATTACCTTACCATTTGGCGGCTTTATAAGCTCTGGTTTTTTTTTATGTTTTTTTTTTTTTTTCTTTTTAACAGAGACCCTGGCAAGGCGAGGGTATACATAAATGAGTTTCATTGACAAAATGGGAGCTCAGTGGTATTTGGGGTGTAGTTAAAAGTGAATTATGGAATAGTGACTCAGCTGCTGAACTGGAGTCCATCATCATGTAATTAAAATAGTATAACGATGCACCACCAAATTATCAGAATTATTTGCAGCTGACAGGGAGTGGAGCAGAGCATAATCAGAAGCAGTGAAAAAACAATATGTTCCACTTAATTAGGAATCCTTGTTTGACTTATAGTTGGCTGCTCGTTTTTTACAACGTGAAGGAGGTTCTCGCATGTAGGCAAGCATATGAAGGCCATGGAAAAGGCCACAAGTGCTCTTGTGCTGTTGATCAGCTAGCAGTGGGTGAGATGCAATTCTGGCACAGAATCATAAGCTGATAAAAAAAAAATGTTGCATTAATGGTTAGATTTAATGTGAAACTAAGCAGCCGACTTGGAATGATAAGTAATGAATGAGTAATGATTAAGAGTTAAATGTGGAACATTTTATTGTATGTAGGCAACAATGAATTTTTGAAAATGACTCTCCGGTGCAATAAAAAAACAGAATCAGTAAATATGTTCACACTGATGTAATCAACTCAGATAAAAAAAAAAAGTAAATTACTAACCAGTTTGCTGCTAATAACCTTGCAGGTGGCTGTTTTAAAATACTGGTGCAACACACAATAAACGTGTGAACAGTTTCACATCGCGGCAACGAGCTATACTCCCCATATTTCTGCTTCGTCTAATCTTCTCAAAATCATGGGAATGTCATGGATTATGTCAAAACTCAGGTATGGAATGGTAAACGGCAACGTCACCGTTTAAATTCCTTCATTATCATGGTTATAATAATAACCACTAGATTATTGTAAGAGAAACCAGTAGGAAGTGGCAAATGAGCATGCACAACAACGTACCGACCACAAGAGAAATCAAGGCCACCTGTTTGACAAGAGATAATCCAGCTTTTCTGACTGCTGCACTGGCCAAACAAATCACTCCTGCAAAAAAAAAAAAAAATGTGTTTCTGCCTTCTCACACACCTTGGAATAGTTTACATGTATACATGAGGTAGCCGTTTCATTGCTGTGCAACATGTGGCGTTTTTATGGAGCGCCTGACTTAGCATGAGAGGGGATTAAAACATGGAAATGGCAGATCCCTTGGTGCACCATAAACTAGGGTGGAAAGATTTCAAATGCAGATGCACCTGGGATCAACAAACACACAAGGACTTCCCAGGCACTCGTTAGACACAGCTACCACCACCACTACTACTACTACCACCACAGTTCTTAACAATGAAGAACAGGTTGTTTTTCCTCTCTATAAAGTTTTTTTTGGGCATTGAGAAGCAACATAAAACACAGTGCCAGTAAATGTGTAATACACTGAATGATTATTACAGGACAAATAACGCATGTTCTAAGGCAATATCTCCATTCATCAATTTGGGAGCAATGTACAGGGAAGAGTATAGGCCTCCAGAGAGTTGAATCAGTATTTAAATGGATTTCACTTCCCTGACCTTGTCTCATAACTGCAGGACATTGTCACCAGAGAGATAGAGACGCAGAGAGAATGAGGATAGGATGGGGAGAGAAAGATAGAGAAAATTACAGGCACAGAAAGTGAGATAAAGACAGAATTAACAGGAGAGAGTGAGAGGGGGGAAATAGTTATGAGCCAAATAAACTATGAGTTGCAGGAGTGTATACAGTGAGGGATGGACAGTGAAAAAATGAAAACAAGAGAAAAAAAAAAAGATAAAGGGGAAAAGAAAAGAAAAGAAAAGAAAAGAAAAGAAAAGAAAAGAAAAGAACAGCTTCAATCATAGGATAAAAAATTAAAACAAGAAAAAGAAAAAGAAAAAATGGAAAGAAAAATGAAAAAGAAAAAGAAAAAGAAAAAATGGAAAGAAAAATGAAAAAGAAAAAGAAAAAGAAAAAGAAAAACGATGGGTTCAAGGCTGCGTAGCGTGTATGCGTGTTCTTAAACAAAGGGCAAACTGTTAACTGTTACTAATCAAGCTTGTTTCTTAACTGCTTATGGGCACTTATGCCATCATATATATATATATATATATATATATATATATATATATATATATATATATATATATGCACAAGAATTGCATCAAATTCTGATAACATCGACATGTACAAATTCATTCGTTGTATTATTAGAGCTGCCTGTCAGTGATGTTTTCCTAAAAGTCCATATTTATTTAGACAGGACACAGTGCATTAGTGCATGTCTGTGCAGTGTAGTAGTCAGTATGCATCTGCATGCTAAAAGCCATCACATTCTTGAGGAGTTGTTTGTTGACTTTTGCTATCTTTTTGAAGATGTTTATATCAGACTGGAGAACAAGTGATTGCAGATGAAAAAAAGAAGAGGGTAAGGGAAGCATCACATCTGGCCTAACTCTCTGTCTCTTACACACACACACACAGACACAAACATATATACAATCTCATGCACTAATCATACGCAATCACTCACGCTTTCACACATATTTCCTGTCACTGTTCCTCTACATGAGACCCCTCCCCTGTCTCAATCTTACGTGTCTGTGGGAAACACATTCATTTGACCCAGACCACCAATGGGACCACAGTCAGCTCTGACTGACACCCACATCACAGCAGATTAACCAATCATATTGCAACGTTAGCCTGTCGGGGAGCTGACAGCTCTGATTTCCATAAAGGAAGGAGCAGAGTGATTGTGTATGTGTATGTGTATGTCTGTGAGAGCCGGAGTGACCCAGGGTGCGTCTGGACACAGAAAATCCTAACATGTGCACCCGGGCTGTGGTAGCCAGGGGCCTCTCTTTCACACATACATGCATGCACTTGCGCATGCACACATACACACAGACACATTCCTGCCCCTTCAGCACAGGAAAGAGCCCTGGAAATCACTAGAGACCCAGGGGTGACCAGCACTGCCATCTCCACCCACCTCTCCTACCAGCATTACATCAGAATTGATTGACCCTTGCACTGTGCTGTGATTTGGAGCTGCAGTATGCACAGGATTGACAGCCTGGAACTAACTGTTGTTTCAGGTGGTTTTCTCTCTATTCTCTGTATGTTACTGCAGGCCACTCTCTCTCCCTCTCTCTCTATCTCTATCCATGTTAGTTAATGGTTCGTTAGCAAAGCAATGAATACCATAGACCAGTGTAGATGTGAAGGAGCTCTGAACAACGTAATTGTACACTTTATTACTAATCCTATACTTGAGTATGTATACAGACTCAAACAGATGGAGGGCACAGACAGATAGAGACACAGTGAGTGAGTGCTCTGATAGGCTCGGTTGGGGGAAATGGGTGGAGAGGAGGAACGTTGGTCCCCAACGAGGCGAGCTAACTGGGGGAAATTAGGTCAGTGTGTTCCCTTTGACTCCACAACAAGAACAGGCTGTGCGCCTGTGTGTGTGTGTGTGTGTGCGCCTGTGTGCGCCTGTGTGCGTGAGTGTTTTGCCGGTGCACTTACAGTGCCATACTGCACTGGTATACTAACATGCTGTGCAGGTCTATGCTTGTCTGTGGGTGTATTTGTGTACACTGCTTGCCGCATATGTATGCGATTGTGCTTCTAAAGGTCAGCGCAGGTGATAATTATTTCCACCACGTTGACTCCTGCCACTTTATTTCAGACTGAACAATAATGTTTGATAACTAACTGAACCTGAATGTCTAAAACTATTTTTATTTTGACTCATGGCTCATCTTAGGATTTAAACAAAAGCAGCAGGATGTAACTAATCATAATATCATAATCAGAGCAAAATTGTTCTGAATGTAAAACAAATGAATAAAGGTTAAGTGGCATTTATCCCCAAATGGCCATATAGTCATTTGGAGAGGAAGAAAAAAAAAAAAAAAAACCTTTGGGGACAGATGGAGTCAGTGCTGCAGTCATTTGGCCTCTGGAGGATGAAGATGCTCTTCTTTTTTTTTTTTACCTTCCACCAAGCTCTGTCTTTACTCTGTCTGTTTCTCTCTCTTCGTGTCTCCTGATCAGGACAAGTCACACATAATATAATTGATATGAGATTTAGGGGATATATTTCAGTGTAATTAGAATCTTGATAATTGGACTAATTAGATCTAATTGCTATGTGAGAATGACTTTGATTAAAACAGGTTTCCCTCCTCAAAACCAGAGTAGCAAAAAAAAAAAAAAAAAATTGGGTGACATTGATGAGACACATTGCTAAAGCTAATCGGCAATAATCATGCGTGCATGAAAATCAGTATGAGGTATAACAGGTAGGAATCATTGATAATAGCTAAGGCATAACTAATATAAGAAATGTTATATTTTAAGATGTCACATGGCACACTCAGTATAAAGTAGTGCTTGAAGTACCTTCTAAAGTGTAAAATTAATTCAGTGTGAATATGTTTACTTTTGCTAGAAGTTGTTGCTGCACCATCCGAAAGCATTAAATTGGCCCTATCAAATTACAACAGCTGTATTGAATCAGGTGCTTTGATTTTGCTTACTGCTATTCTGTGAGAAAAAAAAAAAAAAAAAAAAAGGTGGTTGAGATTACACTTCTAGACATCAAATAAGCTGGAAGGTCGGCAGGAGTCTTTCATGCATGTTCAAACAGATAGCAGCAGCAGAGGATCTACTCGCAAAACAAAAAGAAAAGAATAATCATTACTAAGCTTGCTTTCATGGTGTTTTTCATTTGCCCAGAATTTGACTTGCGATTGTCAATACTTAAAATCAATAAAATGTTTCATTTATCTACAATATCCTGCAGCATGTACCTGAACGGTGCCTTTAGACAAACTTTCAGTAAGTTATCCTGGTAGTCTCCTGTATAGATGAGATGAAGATTTAGACAAACAAAAAAAAAGAGGTGTGTTTTTTTGGTGCATACAGTCAATGCCAAGTCAGCCTTTTCCACTCAACTACTGTGTGATCTTCATTAGATGCATTTACACAACTACTGTTACTATTGCATATGATTGATGGACAGTTCTTCACATGAAGTTTCACCTCACTTTGAAGTCACACCTACAGCCTGCCATTTCACTACAGTAAATATTACTGTATGCAGAGTGAGTGTGCAGTGGTTATTCCTGTTAACACACTGTGGAGCTCTCTGCTTCGTTCTAATACAGTCCTTCCACTATATTTATTTTACTTGGTGAATAAGCGCTCCTGACTCTGACGTACTAGAAATAAATGCATTGTGTTAAAGCTTTTGTGTGATTCTCAGATTATTAACTGAATATTACTGTTTCAAACTGTTCCCTCAATAATTCATGAGCATCTGATTTGCACATTTGTGTCGGGACGCCCTATAAAAATGTCAATGAGCTCAGTCTCTTGTGGCTCAATAGATGGCAGTAATATCCCTCAATCACTGCAGTGTGAATCCTCATCCCACATAAAATACATGTATACACACATACTGTACACACACACACAGTGAAGAACTGATGTACACATGAACCCAAACACACTCCCACACACGTACACAAAAATGAAAACACGTGCGCACATACACACACACACACACGCAGCTCTCAAAATGCCAGAAGAGATGGCGATGACATCATTATGACAAATATAAAAAAAAAATTCTGTAAACAATCCCTTTCGTCTGCGTCACTTTCAGTCCTTAGGTAATGTAGAGAAGCCCAGGATAAGTCGAACAGCACAGTGGGAAATATGGGTGAGGGTACGACTTTGAGGCTGCAGTGCTTTTTTACTCCATTGTGATGGAGCCAAACACTGGCACCGTATCTTTCTAATTCTCTGATTAGGTGAGGGCAGAAAAGCAGCCTTTAGCTCAGAGATACTGTAATGTGTGTGCTTGCGAAGATGAAATCAATAGAGGCAGCACCTTCACAGGGCATCAGGGAACAACTCAGGCTCCAAACTCAATACAACTCATACCTAGAACTGACAGGAACATCTCATCTCATGCAACCCTGCGACTGCTCAAAGGTATAAAAAAAAGTGGCACTATGAATACTTGTGAAAACCATTTAATTGTGTCCCTTTGTGTGCAGCCTGCCTCGGTTCTGTATTCGTTTTGTATTCACTCTCCCTCAAGATAGTCCCTGTGTCGTCATTTGTTGGCAGGATATGCTGGTAATCATTTGAATTCCCCCAGTATGTTCAGAAGATGTCAGGGAGTAGTCTCTGATCTTGTTTAATATGTGACCAGCAGCTATAAATTACCAACTCCCTGAAATGAGGAAACATGGGTACTTTTAAATCTCCAGGGAGGGCTCTCTTTCTGTCTCGATCCTTCTCTCTCTCTCTCTCAAACACACACACACACACACACACACACACACACAGACTCCCTCTCTCTGTTTCTCTCGCTTCCCTCCCCTAGTGTAGTGTGTGGTTATCCCCTCCCCTTAATTTAGTTGACGTTCAAATAAAAACAAATACCTGTGACTTTTTGTTGAAATAAGCAATTTTGCTTTTAGCCTATTTTGATGTTTCATGGGCATATAGTTCTGCACCTTGTGTTAAAAGCAACACATGGCACAATGTGTTTGAAATTCTATGCTTCCTTTTTATTTTATACATCCTGTTTTCTCATTAAAATCAAATGCTGTAAGCAATGATGAAGAGGAAAACAAAAATTTTCCAAAAACCTCCTTTGTGTCATTTTGTTGGGAGAGGGAACTACGTAGTGGCAGACTGTAACAGTGTATAGGAGGAAATTAGTTTCTCTTTTTTTTTTTTCTTTTGTAAAACCAAGTGAATTTTAAATTTATAATTCACATATTTTGCATAGTCCTTGAGATTTCAATCCATATTAATTCAAATGCAAAAAAAAAAAAGAAAAAAAAAAGGGGCAGATTAGGCCATGTGGCTTTGGAAATTACTTTGCTTGCTAGTTTATGTAAACAAACTAAAGTATATATAGTTTAGTTTAATTAAAAATGAATAAAAATAAAATAATAAAAAAATAAACTCACAAACATTTGAGTTAGGAGTTGCAACCTTATCCATATCTGTTAGAGAGGTGCTGCTGTCAGTTTCTTTCTGGTTCGTGCCATGCAGATGACAGGCTGAGGCAGGATAATGAGTGGTGAGACTTACTGTAGGGAGAATGTATACTCCTCCATCTCCTCCGTGGAGAGGTTCTCCATCGAAGGCTGCATCTTCTGTTTGTCTGCCTGCCGAGGCGGCGCGCTGCTGCCGCTCATGCCTGGGCCGCAGCTATTTGTCTTCTTGATTGGCTTCTTCTGTGAGGAGCAGAAATCGGAGGGGAACACATGCGGATGTCATTTGTAATCAAAGCAGGAAACAGGCCTCTGAATTTATCTTGGGGGATGCACACGGTGACAGTGACAGTGTGCGTGGCACTTTTGGAGCCTCTCCTATATCTCAACCGCGCCTCAATTGACACGAGACAAGAATGACGGCGAAATCGCATATGGCACGCCATCATTCAAAGTAGAGTTCATTTGGGAAACATGCGTACAGTGATGGTGGTGTTAAATATGTGATATTTGAGCAGCTGGCACTGTTTTTTTCCACACAAGTCGTTTACTGTCATCATCATAAACACAGTCAAATGGAGTTAGGAAGTGGGGTTTTAAATATTTCACCAAGGTACTTGGGAACAGATATTATTTGTTAAGCCGCCAACATGTTAACGGCTTGCTTTCCCTGGCCCTGTCAGCCCTGCCTCTGTTGCCCTTGGGTGGGCTTAGTGCCTTTCAGCTTGAAGTTGTGAAATACTCACTGATGTATGTTAATGAGATCCACAGTTGGAATAAGCAACCTCTCTTTCTTCCTCCGCTGTCTCACTCTACCTCTCCCCGTTTCATTTTTTTTCCCCAACCTTTTTGCTCTCCTCCATCTCTCTCTCTCCCTCTGAGATAAACTAGGCGCAGGAAGTAGTAAATGGGCAGGGCCCAATAAAAGCTCCATTCGTTTTCATAGGGCAATTTTTGCCAAAGCAAGCTTGGATTCCAGAGTGATGATCACAATAAAAAGGTGGAAAGGAGCGGGGGAAAAAAAAAAAAAAAGCAGGAGATATATAAACCGCAATGTTCTTCTGTGTCTACCCACAATAAATTTAATGCAATACCTTAAGAGAGGATTCCGTATATAGCCGGATTCCTGCCCTGTGGGCAAAGTGGTCGCCTGGAGAAAATTCATTTTAATTAGGCCTGCACTGCAGGTTGAAGGGTTGAAATCTGATCCCTAGCACTCCCAGGCTGGGGCAGGTTGGAGATCACTCCACTTAATCATTAGACAACTGGGTTCCACACCACGACATTTGACAGAGTTAGCAAGCTTTTAAAGATAGGGCCAGGAGGAGAAGAAAAAGAAAAAAAAAACATGATCTACTGAGGCTGCAGAGAAAATAAAAGCTCATATCAACAAACTCATTTATTTAACAGGTCATCGGTGATTAATGGTGATCTGAGGAGCCTCTTGTACATCAGTAGAAGGAGGTTACTAAGAATAAATACTTGTAGGGATGGCGGATAGATGCAGGAGGGGAGGATGTGTCTATGTGTGTGTGAGAGACAAAGGCTTGATGTTTTTCATAGGCTTATAACTACCTCGACAATAACATCACAACAACAAAAGGCCGCAGCAGAGGCACAATGGCAGGGGTGGGCCAGGAGACAGCAATGCCAGATCAGCACACAGAGTAATTTTGCAATTACCACTTCAAAGTATGGCAGGTAACATGCAGGCTTTGATTAATTTAGCTTAAGTCCTCTGTAGCACAGGAAGAGGCGTATTCAGAGCGGCTTGAAGAAAAAAAAAAAGAGAGAGAAAAAAAAAAAGGGAGGCCTGGCTGGCATTGCTGATTTCACAGAATTTGAGCTGCTTTGGCTTGTCAAGCAGATCAAAACTGGCTTTGAAGGCTGAAAAATACCTGTTAGTGTGAAATGTATTTTGACAAATCTCAGATAATAAGCTGGGGAGGTGTGTGAAGGGGTGCAGAGAGGGGCGGGTAGGCAAAAAGTGGAAAGGGTGCTCATTTCAAGGGTGGGAACATTTCCCCTTAAATCACTGTTGTTACCTTGTAGTGAATCCCACCCTCCGCTTTCTCCCTGCGTGGATCACTCTTCTCTCCTGTGTTTCCAGAAATGGCTCCGGAGGAAGAGTTCTTCCCTGGATCCCAGAAAGAGAAATGTACAGTCAGCGTAGAAAGAAAAAAAGAAAGAAAGAAAGAAAGAAAGAAAGAAAGAAAGAAAGAAAGAAAGAAAGAAAGGTCTGTGTTTGTTTTCATTTGCAAACCACATCTGGCAATCATAGAGAGGATCAAGGGTGATTAAGTAATATTTATATTACACGATTCAAATGATTACTAGTGTCCAGTTGTTGAAGGTACTGATTCAAATGCAAAAATGTAAAAAAAAAAAAATAATAAAGCATATTCTGTGTAATGAAAATAATTATAAGGCCACCATATGGCACCGTAATACAAATAAAAAAAAAACAATCTATGCATGACACTTTTTTAAACTGAGCTTAAGGTGCTGGTGGGAAATTCTAGGTTGTTTAAAATGAACAGAGATCCCAATTCAGTTGTTTGCAGTGTAGCGATACATCAAATGAAATAATCTCTGCAATGCTGAGTACACTGCGAGTGTTGTTTTTGTCTTGTTTTTCTACTCTAGGCAGGTACTGTAGTGAAGATGTTTTGGTGTACTGTCTGGAGACTTGGGGAAAAAAGCAACAAAAGGCTGATTTTACTCTACGCAGAGAGAAGTAGGAGTGTTAACTTATGGAGCTCCCGCTGCACAGTCATCTCTGTCTCACACAGTCTCAGAGCTGAAGCGTACCAAGCCTCAAACACACTAATGTATGCAATTAGAAATGATGAAAAATCGAAAAAGAAATTAAATTTGGTTGTAATACATTTTCCCCATTCTTCTATTCTTTGGGAAATTACTTTTGAAGTGTTTTTCATCCTCATTCTCTTTTTTCTTTTCTCTCTCTATCTGTCTCACTCTTTTTTTTTTTTTTTTTTTTTTTGCTGTAATTTAAATGGTAAGCTGCCAGATGTGTGTCTCATGCTTGAAGAGTCGGAGATCTGCATTATTTAGCATATTAACATTCACAGAATTTAAAAAAGGGTTCCTGCGTTGCCTGGAGGTTGTAATTAAGTAAACCTTAGCTTGATACATGTAAAAATCTCACTATGTGAAACTTTTTTTTTCCTCCCTGTGGAACCAGTTACATCTATATATTACATATGGAAACCTTTGCAGTGATATCATATTTCTCTTGCTGGCGGATTAAATATATCAGTAATAATAACTTAAATATAGGCAACACATCAGAAATATATGACGGCTACAATGTTCGTAAATGGCAGGAAGTGTCTGCCGACTACTGAGATCAGATTTCATCCCAACACAGATGTAGTTTTTAATTACCAGCTCACTGCTGGCAAACATTTGCCTACAGTTACAACGTAATAAGGTTATATTTGTTCTCTTCACAATGAATTATTTTATATTTATTCACTGTAAACTAAATTTTTTTTGTCAAATAATAGTACAGTCATATCAAATATCTTGTAAATATTGGGGTAAAAACATCTGAAAAAAAAAAAGAAATTAAGATTTGTATAAAAAAAAGAGAAAAGCACATGTGAAGCAGTGACATGAAGAAATATCAAATATGTTAATGACCAAGAGTCAAAAAGTGAGTCTTTTTTGTGTCAAATACACAAAAAGGTGAAATCAGAACTTTTGAATTTCATTGTAATAATCCAAAAAGTAAATGCAGACCATTCTGTACTTCTAAACCCAAAATCCATCAATTCTAATTCAAACTAAACAAATTGTTGCAATAGTTTATCACTAACACTGCACATGCACACATGACATTTTAGTCAAGTATTTGTATATGTGTGCACTGTTATACAGTCAGTCAGAGCAAAGCAGCCCATGGCCAACTGCTTTTACACACACACACACACACACACACACACACACACACACACCTCAACCTTTATTAGCAACAACAACAGCAACTATGGACTCAGAGACTTGGACCACCACGAATTAGGATGCTTTTCTAGACTGCACGCACACACACACACACACACTCATTACACAAGGCCCCACTTGCTAATGTGCAGATGCTGTGGAACCAGAATGAGCGCGGAGGCAGCATCAACAGCCTCGACAGCTAAGGGCTACGTCCGTGAACTCAGAGCGCTGAAGCTGCCACAACTCCAGCCTCTCCGGGCACTCAAGGCCAACAACAAAACTCCTTGTTATCCCTTTTGCGCTCTGAGCTGTGTTAAGACCAACACACACACTCTCACACAGACACACGCTCACCATGTGCAAACACTACATTGAGGCACCCACACACACACACACACACACACACACACACACACACACAGAAAAGGCAGACAAACAAAAACATTAACATGCAGACACTTGCATACATGCACAAACATTTTCCAGGGTAGAAATACAAATGAGTGTACCTCACAATCGTTATAACTCAACACACCTATTTTCAGAAGAAAAGCCTGAAGGCCATAACACTGTCGAGACCCTATCTGTGTGTTACCAGCGAGATACAACCAGGCTGAGATGGTGGTTCTTGTTCACCTGGGCCCCTAATTGCCTGATGACTGGCCCAAATTTACAGCAGGATCGAAGGCCAGTGACTCACGGATTACCCATGAGTCCATGTCAAGAGCTTGTGTTAAGGTTGTTACGATACTGTGAGGATTTGTGTTGCTTTACCCATAGACATGTTTTCTTTCTTCGTGTAATTCTTTGCCTTTTTAAGACAAAAAAAAAAAAAAAAAAGATGAATATGTACATATTTGTATACCATTTAAATACTGCTATGCTCTCAATGAACTCTGTCACTCTTTAAAAGTCAAATTCGTCTTTAAGCCGTTCGCCAAACCACGCACATGCTGCACTTGTCTTATCACACAGAAACTGGGACTTTTCTGTGCACTTCAGTGGCAAGAAACTGTTTCCTTTGGGTATATTTGTCCCATATGTTCTTTGTTTGTCCTCCACGTGCAGTCCTTTAGGCTTCTTGATTACCACATCCACTGAGTGTGTTTACATGTGTATGTCTGCAATAGGCCTTGGCGTTAAAAAAAAAAAATAAAAAAAATAAAAAAATAAAAGGATTGCGTAAAAGTGCGACTGATTGAGAGGATATGATGTAACATTGTTGATCGAAAAGCTGATGACTGGGACTGGCCTGCAGGGCAGCACTCCAAAGAAGACATTAGATGAGGAATCCTCAAAATCACCATCCATGCTGAAGGGGATGGATGTTACTGTATGATGCACTTAGGAAACAAAAAAAATAAAAATTAAAAAAAAGTATGAAACAGTATTACAGTTATAACAAAGTCATCTGTGCGCTCGTGGTGATCCACTAAAGGCAATCATGAAACAAGACGCTAATCTAATTAGTCCTTCGGGTTCAAACAAACCCAGTGTAACTCGATCATTCAGTTAATGTGAAAGGTCACTTAACCCAGTGTGCTCCTAGCTAATCTCCACGTTAAAAAAAAAGCCAAATACGCTCCATTTTGCTTCGACTAGACAGAAGAGGTAATGCACAACTATTGTCTATTGCAATGGCAAAGTTAATCTGAAACAGCGAAAAAAAACATCAGAGCAAACACAACTGCACTTAGAGAAATGTTCAGATTTCCGGATCAAATCTTGTCAGAGTTATTATCTCGGATTGGGATGTCAGGTTTTGTTCTGTAATAGACACCTCACTGCACACTCTGATTTTTCTACAGGGATTAATTAACTTAAGGCCTCAGGAATACAAACTTCCAGTCTCACTGTCAAGCTCTGCTGTGTGTACGTTATCGCAATGACAAGAGGTCTCCATATACTTGTCCTGATTCTGAGACAAACGGGTAATGAGGAAAATCCTGGCGTCACATGCGCAGAGAAAACGATCTCCGCACAGCCACACATCAGACACAGGGAGGCATGAAATGGGAAGGAAATGTCTAAAAAACCTCCAGACTTGACAGAGGACTGCAGAACGGGGGGGATAATTTGTTCTTCTTTTCCTCGCTGAATTGGATTTCCATTTTTTGGCTAGGTTAAAGTTGTCCCTCCAATCGCTCTCTTCAACCTTGACGTAATCTCCCCATCTGAATGCCATAATTCGCTCCAGAGGTAATGCAACATGAACAGATTCTGTATGCAAATCAGGTGCAAATGTCAGGTCGGTTTAGTGAGTGGCATGGATGAGGTGTTGTGCAGGACACCTTTTGATCCTCCTTGTTATTTCACTTACGGATCAGGTTCACTTCACCTGGCTGCAAGAATGTATGTGTGTGTGTGTGTGTGTGAGAAACCGTGCGTGCAGCCATGTGTGTTGAAAAAACCTGGTACCTCTTCCCTTGTGTGGCATAACATAAATCTCCCATAGTGAGTACCTCCCTCTCTCTCTCTCGCTCTGGAAAGGCAGTCAGTTCGTTGGGGACACTTCCCTTGTGGGCGTTAGGATCTCTGTGGGGGGTCACAGGTCAGCCGGCGGAGGAAGCGACAAGCTGTGAAATGTAAAAGACCAATTTCTTCCACATGTTTCAGTGCTGGGAGAACACTGCCAAGCTGTCAGCCGGCATCACGTTTAAAATGGGCCAGGGTGCTACCCAGCAGACCTGTCACAACTCATTTGTAATTAAAAAGCCTGTGTGATGTTTAAAGCAGAGCACCCCAGAAACTTTTGAGGACTGTTAAATAAAGATGAGCTGTGCGTGCAAAAAAAAAAAAGAAAAAAAAAAGAAAAAGAAAAGGAAAAAAAAAAGGGGATGTATTAATAACAAAGAAGCTAGCCAGTTGCCTTTGTAGTAGATCAATACCAAATGAGCCTGTATTTGATTCCTGGCAATGACGAGGATGTTGAATGACTTGAAACTAGGAGGGTAACAAGAGTAGTATGCTTTTAAAACAAGAAAGTGGATTCATATTACTATTAACACAAGTCATTAGCCACCTCTACATGTGGTTGCATCTGTGGTATGACCTTGCTCAGGCCACCAGATAAGCAGGGCAACACCATCAGAAGAGTTCATTTGTCCATTTATCCAATATCAAGATCATACTGGGGCTGGATACTTTCCCAGCATGCTTTGTAAAAAAAAAAAAAAAAAAAGAAGCACCAGTCCAACAGACAGAAACATAATCATATTCACACCTGGAAACGTACGTTTGTCAACCTGACCTGCGTGTCTTCAGACTGTAAAAGGAAACCAGAGCATCAAACACAGCAGGATCCTGCACACTCCACACAGAAAGGCCCTTCTTACTATGAAGCAGCAACACTATCTACAGAGACACAATATATATGTATATATATATAGCCTCTGGATAAAAAAGTGATATGAAACAAAGATTAAATTCAAAGTATTAGACAGATTACTATGTTGAGAGAGTAATCAGAAATCAGAAATGTATGATGGCTCGCAGGTTGATAGCAGCCGACATCTCACTGGACTGCAGAGAAGAGATCTCAGTCAGTGGGCCAAGACAGACAATTTGTGTCTGCTGAAGGCTTTCGTTTGTTTAGCTTAGTTGGGCACAACGAGATGGAAATTTCAATTTTTGATCACTGTACACATTTACCCAGTGCTATGTCATCACACTGACAATGCTCTGTTTACTTAAGTGGTGGTTGTTTTATTAAAAATGTTTATCTGATTGTGTAACAAGTCTATCAGCTACTCAAATATTTACCTGAACCAACAAGAATGCTACAGTGTATCTGTTGCTTTTTTGCATACAATTTGACTGAGAAAACATCCTCTTGTTAGTTGGATTGTGTTTCTGTCTACCAAGCTATGCCCACTTTCTCTACCCAACCCTGCCCTCAAGCACATTTGCCTCAGTGGAAAAGTGCTGTAAGTGAGGCCTGCCATTCTTCCCGTCCCAACGCTGGTGACATTAGGGTGACATTTTCTCCCCACTGCGACATAGTTGGGGGTTTTAACATTGGACGCCTACCTGGCAGAGATGAGGAAGAGCAAGCGGAATCAGCTGACAGGTGGAGAGGAGACCCCCGGTGAGAATGTAGCACAGCAGGCTCTCCTGCTCTACTGCTGGGGCCCGCATGAGGCTCATGCTGGGGGTACAACTGGGACATGGGATGAATGGGCTGTGGACAGAGCTGAGACTGTGACGGGGGCTCGGATGGCAGTTGATCATGATGGACCTCAGGTTGGGACATAACAGGGGCGTTTAAGAGGGGTATCAATAGGGTGACGGAGCGCTCTGGAACCCCAGACGTTCCAGGGGGGAGTCTCTTTACCTAAAACACAAACAAACAAGTGGGAGGCAGTCTGTCTCTGTGCGTTAGAGGTCTACACATGAGTTCAGTGGACATTAATATAACTTATTCATGTTAATGCTATCAGCGGTGATACTCCTATTATTCCCCTGCATCACAATTCAGCCATCGTTTGTGGGAAAACAGCATGTGTGTGCAATTACACTACAGGTGTTTGTAATCAAAGTACAGAAACGGCCAACTATGAGTATGTGTGACAGTGCGCCTTCGCTGGCATGAAGTGATTCACTAAAGAACATAATTGTTTTAAGTATGAATATTGTACATTTACAAAGATTTGCACACATATGGCAATTTACATCCAGCCAGGGATCAAAAACAACTGCAGACAACGGTAATGTTAATGCAATAATACGAACAACATGTCACAGGAAAAGGGACAAATAAAGAGACAAAGCTAAGACAGAAGGCTTTGTTCTGGCTTTTAATTCAATTAAGATGATTACTAATCTAATCAATGCATCGGCTCAAATGCATCCGGAATTGTTGGGTAAAGATGTGGTTCTTGTTTTCTCTCTGAGGCCAATTTCCAATTTCTCTGTAAAAGCTTTTTATCATGAAAAATCCAAAAATCCAAACCACCGTATACCCAGAGCCACATCATGCCTCGCAAATGATAGGTGGGGTTCAGAGTGAAAAAAAATATGTGTGTACGCACACACACACACGCACGCACGCATGCACACACACTTTCAGACCAAAGCAGTAACTTACACTGCACACAATAAAATATATAGAATGCCAAAAAAGCAATCTTCAAAAGAAACATGCATATACATGTTTCCTAATCAGACACACAAAGACACACCTCAAAGTACAAGTTGCACAGCCAGTGGTCTAGATCAGTGGAGATGAGGGTTTCAATTTTTTTAAACTGGTCCAGTTGTGTGTCGGGCTCTCCCCTGAGCAGCGGGGTTTTGTACCTGGGTCGATGACAGTTAAACCGGTAATAGTCGGTTTAGTGGGAGATTTCATTTGTGATGGTTTTGCTGGGAATGATTGTAGTTAAGCGACCTGAAATACTGTATATACTGTTCAAAAAACAAACTCCTTCAGGTGCAAGAGCTCCGATCAGCCATTGACGTACCTGCCCTGGATGAGACAGAGGTTTGGGCCACAAACAGGAAATGCCCCCCAAGCCAGCACAGAGCTAATGTGGCTGCTCTCTCCAGGTAGTGCAATCAGTTGGAATACCAGGACCATGGAGGGAACAACCTCACAGTCTGCAGGTAAGATCTGTGTACACAAAGCAAGGCACAAAAGTCACTTGCAATTTCACTCTGATGAGCACATGTGCCTGCAGGCTCATAAAGTAACAAACAGTACTATATGAGGAGCCACGGAGCCAATGACAAACAGACACACAGAAGGTACAGTTAAAGTCAGTTAAGTTCAGTTCAGTCACTTTAAGCATGAACTGAAATAAACAGAAACCCTCAGGGAGCCACTTAATCTACATCCTGAATGAATGCCTACATGAATCCTGCCTTGAATGATTTTTCTTTTTTTTTCAGGGCCTTCTTAACTGCCATTCTTACCTGTCCAACTCAGCAAACTGCCTGAAAGGAGATGTTGGAGTGATAAAGACTGTTAGCATCAAACGCATGATTGAGGAGAAGATGAGATTGTTGTTGCGGTCTATGAGCTGACAGTTACTGAATGTGATATGCAGTGAGGCCACTATCAGTCAAACTGATAATATTAAGGGAAAAGTTTGTATGAAAAAAAAAAAATTCACACATTCTTATTTACACAGAGAACAGTAGGTTTGCTTAAAAGATTAACCGACAAGGATGTGTGTGCCACTCCATCCATCACTGGGTGGAAAAAATGTATCCCTTTATTAGTTGTAATGGAAAACGCAGGGGACTTCTTTTAACACATAAATCATGCGTATCCCTCCCACACTCATACTGATCTGCTTTTGGTACGCACCTGTGAAATGATGGGTAGTAGGGTCTGACTCAGGACACACATTTATGGCACAATATCACAGATTATGGATATTGAAGACATTTCATATTGCTCGTTTACTGTACGAAACATGACGTGCAAATAGTAATTTGTGTGCGCATGTACAAACGCATATGTGTCTGCCTGTCTGCATGTAGACATGGAAGCTTATTTGCATATATGTGTATGTGGGAAGTGCTCCATTTACCTTGTGGTTTCTAAGAAAACACAGTGTGCTTCAGTGCTTTCCGTGTCTTCTTAAACCATTACGAATATCACGTTTCATTAAGAAAAAGACAAAAAATAAATAAAAATAAAGGAGAAAAAATAAATAAATTCCAGACTATCATTGTGCATGGTGGCACAAAACATACTATATGACAGAATATTAAAAAGGGGGGAAAGACAAGAGTAAAATAAAGGGATCCTTTTCATTTATTTTTTACTTTCCTTCTTTCCTTTTTAATATTAAAATGTACGATCTTATGCATCCTCCCATTCGGTGTAAAAACTGAACAAAGACCGTGTGGGCCTGACTCTTCTCAAGTGCTCCCACTTGCCAGCATATCCGAGACATCTCCGACTGAACCGCACTGTTTCTGTCTAAATCCAAATCCAGACACACAAAGCAAAGGGTATATGAAAGACAAAAAGAATGAGGGAGAGACAGAGAGAGAGAGAGAGGGAGGAAAGTAAAATAAGCTCCTGGCTTCCTCCTACCATCACTAATTCCTCATTTCCTCTTAGAAGGCACTGCAAGCACTTCTAAAAATTGCACGCTATAGTGTGGGCAAGGGGAGAGAGAGAGAGAGAAAACATTCAAGCCAATCCTGATAGATAGTCTCAGTGAAATCTGATGAGCGGTTCCACCACTATCAATGAGGACAACAACAACAACAACAGGTTCGTCAATAAAGCACAGCTGAGGGTTTGGGGAGAAGAGGAGGGAGGAAGAGTGACATGAGGCATTTACCATGCCGTACTTAAACCTCTGAATCAGATCCCAGGTCTGCATTCAGTTTATGCCAGCTTTTACCCCATCCTTTATGTTTGATGGGAGCTGGAGACAATATTATCAGGATGCTTGAGCTCAATGAATACGCCCACCGACACATTGACAGTGTCCACATGTGCTAAACGCTCCAGCTAAGGCCTTTAGAGTTGCCATCAGAACACTGAAGAAGCCCTTTTTTGAGCCTGCACAAAACTCTATGGGATCAGGAGGGACACTGGGTTTAGTGGCTTCTTCTTCTTCTTGAGATAAACAAAGATGTTTTTTAATCCACTGGTCAATATCGACCATCCAAAACGAGCATGTGGGTTTTGAAGATTACTGTTGCCTCTATAGAGGATGTTTTCCTTCATATCAAGAGGTTTAGGCAAGTGCTTGTGAAATCTGCATGGATTTCATTTAATGTAATCTGCTGTGTTGTTATAATATAAAAAATATGGACAAAATATAAAAAAAAAAACAGTCTTTCATTCTGCATTGGAAAAAAGGGTTGAGATATTTAATACTAAAAGAAATATTAAAACTAAAAATATTACACTTTCTGCATAACTTTTCTATGACTTCTTCTGATGCAGCTCAACTATGTTACAAATGCTCAGACAAGTAGAAGAGACACTAAATATTTCACTGCATTTGTACTTCATTTTCATTCCAATAAAACATTACTACCTTATATGAATGAATAATTGATCTTGGGTTTGATTTACATGCATGGATTAAATGTCATGTTTGAAAAGTTGTTGTTTTATTCATATGGAGATCTCAAGAGAAAAACCTAGAGGCTGCGTGTGGCATATTTTCATATGCTGCCTTTTACAGTAATATAACTTCTCATAACCCTTTCAATCTGGAAACTGCTCCGTCTTCCCTGTACCCGAGGAAACCAAGGGAAACAGAAAAAAAAGGATAAGGAATTTCAAAATACTGTGGAAAAAAAAAAAAACTAAATATGCAGTGGTAGCTTCAGTTATATTAGCACACAATGTTTTATTGTTTGCTTTTATCTGGGAGGACTTGCTTGTTTTTAGGATTACATCTCACTGATATTTTCCACTGAATTTCACATCAAGTGAGCGTGAGTTTACCAGTGTCAGAACCATTTGTTTCTGAATACTTACTACTTACTATCTTTCATGATTTGAAAATGTAAAAGTATCTGCTTTTTGTTAGCATCCCACCAAAAACATTAAAAAAAACATTCTCACCATGAACAGGTGCTGGTTGATGTGCAGGTCAATGTCATGGAAGCGTCCCCGATGTTTGATCGGTTCAGTGGACACCGTCCATTGTTGCCGCTCTTTCTTACTGCACCAGGCCAGGGCTGGACCCCCCAGGCGGCTGTGAAGGGCCACACTGACAGTGTAGAGGCCCCTGGGAAGCTTGTCTCTGGTAGCCCGTAGGCAACACATACACACCTCGACAGGCTGGGGAGTCGTACTCTGGTTCATCTGCAGTATACACACAGAGCAGAGTATTTGATGCGATGGCAGTATTGGACAGTTAAACTAATAGGATGCCACACTTGTCATCTCGTTAAATGGAATGTATGAATGACATTAAGAATACAGATTAAATATTGTAAATACATTTTGTTTACATCTTTACTGTTCCTGATGGCTAGAAATGAGGACTGTATATTCTACACTTTCCCTTAAACTACAGTTTGTCTGTTTTTTTTTTAAATCTTGCTTATATATTATTTTTCATATGCAAAGGTAAAAGCCTGATTTTCTGTGCATACTTAACTAAAGAGAAATGCAGATGCTGAAATGCTGAAATGCTGTCTTACAGCACATCTGGAAAGGGTAGAGACAACCTCACAGTGTCAGTATTGGTTTGCTTGTAACTGAAACTAATTCATGGCTTATCTAGTGTATCTAGTTGCTGCTGCTGTTTCAGTTTGATGTTTCATTTATAAAACATCAAACTCTATATAAATCAAATGTATCATCACACACACACACACACACACACACACCTTTCAAAGTAAACAATTCTTCTGCCTCAAAAACAAACTATTTGTTGACATTGTGAGGCTATCATATTGACCTCATTTGCAAATGCTGTCAACAGTTGATTGTTATCAACCTCCTCTACCCGCTCACTTTCCAAAAAAAGTATGTTGTAAATACTGTTTGGAAAAGTGATATGTAAATAAAGTTTACTTATCTTGTTACTCACTTCTCCCATGTTCACATTACCGGTTTACCATTACTCATCTGTTGTTATAAGGCGCAGCTACACATCTCTTCTTCTTGTCCTTATCGGCTTAGAAATCTACCAAAAACCGTCTCTTTTATCTGTGTTTATTTTATTTTATTTTTTTAAGCATAGCCCAATCACACGTCTTTACTTTTGATTCTGAGGACAGACCTCCAGTTGCAGAGAATATATTGCACCGCATATAACAGAGGGGTGGCTCTGGATCAGGAGGTCAGTGGTTCGATACCCAACTCCTTTTGTCTGCATGTCAAAGTGTCCTTGGACAAGAACTAACCCCCAAATTACTCCTGATTGTTGTGCAATCATACAGTCATTTTTACCATTTACTATATTAATATAGGGAAGACCAGGACACAGGTTGCATGTCATTTAGTACCGAAGCGAATGAAATATGACCTTGCTGCATAATAGATGGAAAAGTTGGAGACGAGGCAGCGTGGCGTAGCAAGTTAGACACAAACTTTGACAACCAGAAAATCCGTATCTGATGATACAACTCTTCACTTTTTGCGAGGCCTTCTTTACTAACTTCAGGTATGTCTGCTTAACAAGAGAGGCGCTCCCAAGTGCACAGTCGATCATTTATTTAAGAGATGCTCAGTGCAGCTGTAGGCTTCCACCTACTGATCTCCACTCAACCGTTTAGGAGTTAAGTGCCTTGTTCAAGAGCACATCAGCAGTTTTGTTATCGAGTGTTATGTCCCTTGGACAGATTGCCCATTCAGATGAACGCGGTTGATGGTTGAAACACCAACCCTCTAGTATAGAGAGCTCATCCCACTAACCTTCAGGCTACATCGTTCGGCTTGTTGTTTGTTTGTTTTGGTGACGTGTCTTTTATAGAGCTTAGGGTGAGTAATAGGGTAAGCTGGCTAGACAGTTTAGTTTTTTTTTTAATGAAATATAATCAGAGAACAGTATAAATAGTACATATTCTGTCTTTTGTCCCCTATGGCATGTGTTGAACAGCTCTGAACAAAAAAAGTCAATTTGGCTTTAACGGAAACATTTTTTTCTGTCACCAATAATATGTTTTTTAAATAGTGGTGTTGTTTGGCCAGTTCGTCAATCTGCTCGTCTACCACGCTGTGATATGTATTTTAATGTTCCCCGGAAGAAGATTTCTGATATTTTTGGAAAGCCTTCCCATCTTATCCCATCCTATCTGATCCTGTGTACACTTATAAAATTGTATTCATTTATTTTTCTCTGATTATCTGCGTCGCATCTCTTAATGCCCATTCATTGTATGTTCTCGTATTTACAGTGTTGGTTGACCATCTCCCTAGGGCAAATTTTGAGTGCCTGGCAATTAAAGCCCTCAATTCCAATCGATTACATAGTGGCACTCAGGGGCAATATGTGCTCACACACACACACTAATGCAATGTTTCCACTGTTTGTTTTTACAGTATACTGTAGCACAGCATTGTCACAAAACAACCTGAGACTGTTCCTTTCTTTTCACAGACACACACACACACACATTCACCTAGCAGCAGCTAGCGGTGCCCACTGCGCTGCCAGTGTGTGAGGGGGGGAAGGTGTGTGCTGAGCCCTGCAGTAATGCCCCTCAATCTCCTCACTGTGAGCATCTTTGCATACCGAAACAACAAAAACAATTTAGGCAGAAGTGAAATTAGTATAATTGGTGGCAAAGCGGTTTAGCCCACACATCTCACATTTGGGAGGAGGTGAGGGAGGCCTCTAAACCCCCTCACTGAAAAGAGATGTATGCATGACTGGAAAAGGAAGAGGAGGACGAGAAGAAAAGAAAGAAGCAAAGAGATAAAAAAAATAAAATAAATAACATCACACCAGTGTCCAATTTGCACTGTGTATGTGTTTAAGAGTTATTGCTTTATTATCTGGCCCACATGCTTGCACAGGCAGCATATAGAGACAGTCAAGACAGCAAGGCAAAAAGGTATAAGGTGAAGTGAGCCAATTTTTCATATCAGAGGTGGTTTGTTTGCCCCAAGCCTAAGTTGTGCCTAAAGTGCCATAACATTACAGCACTCCTACAGATGAGATCAAAGGCTCCAGCGAGGGATCCTCCGTGGTTTTGCTGGCAAGCGGCCGTCCTTTCGCTGAAATATCTTTTCAGGGCTTTCCACACATTGACTGATCACACAAAAATGCACTCTTAATAGAGACAGGAAATGCCACATACAAAAACTTCCTTTCTTTCTAAGTATGGGCTAATATTCAGAGATTAAGCTTTCTCGTTAATTATTTTCATTTTAATTAGTAAATCTTAATTAACAATGAACATTTACCCTTAAAAATTTTTGGCTTCGGAATGAAGGAGGGAGGGGGTGAAGAAAGGAGAGAATAAATATGACAATCTTTTCGGGACCTCCGGGCAGGATTACTGATGCAGGCTGCCTTAGTTATTAAACACGTTCTAAATTAAATGCCTCCATGAATTTTGCACAGAAATATATTTTCATAGTTTTGCATGCCAAATGTGACATTTTATATTTCAGATTCATCTCGCTGCAGTAATTTTAGGGAAATGTCATATAAACAAAGATTTTGTCATTTACCAAAGGAAATTACTATGCGTGGCAGGTTTGGCCATTGCTTTCTCCCTCTCTCTCTCTTTTCCTCTCCCTCTTTTGCCCCCTATTCTGTCTGTGCCGGTTGTTTCAAGTCAGCAAGCCATAAAAAATCTTTATCTCAGTGAAACACAGCAATTTGGGAGATAATCGAATGGTGACTGGGGGGCACAAACGCCAGTCTGAGGAATTATACCACAATCTCCCCTGCATTTACAACCTTCCTCAAAGCCAGTTGTCACCCTGGAAGGAAAGCCCCCGACTGAAGATTCATTACATCTTTAAGCCAGCACGGTGGCATGGCAGCCTCATCCCCAGATGCAACACAACAGCAAAAGCACGCTCCTCCCACAGCTGGTGATGCTACCACTAAAGCTGCAGCTTCCATCTCCCTTTCCCACTTTTTTTTTTCCTCTTTCTCTTTTCTCTCCTCTCCCTCTGTTCCCCTTTTTTCATCTCCAAAGACTCGTTTTTTTCCTCCTACTTAGATTCCTAAAACCACAGACTCCATCCACACAAAGCAGGAAAACATTCTTTATATATTGTATAAAAAATAATGTTTAGTAGTTAGCATACTGTATAGGGAATGCTTTTGCTCAATGCTGTATAGTGCTTGTATGTGAATATGTGTGTGTGTGTGTGTGTAGGAGCATGAGCATATTCACTACCCACTGGTGTAATGAAAGGAGTGAAGGAATTTGAAAATCTAGGAAAAAAAAAAAAAGGACATCATTTCCCCATTCTTTAAAAAGGTCCCATTCATCACAGGATTTCACATAATTACATCATTTGACTGTGAACAACCAATCCTGCCTTTTTAATTTATTTATTTATTTATTTTTTGGCGACTGGTAAACACTTCAGGATCAATATCTTCTTCTTGCGACACAACCCTCTTAGAGGTTTCGAGGTGTGTCACCTGTATGTCACCTCCTGTTTGTGTGCTTTTCTTCCTCGGTCCACAGTCGCAGTGGAAAACAGATCTTACCTGCCACAGCGGCTGTGATGTCGAAGTGGAAGATTCTGGGAGCTCTGTCATCTGGCCGTGTTTGGCCATGGTTTCCTCTTGGCTTTCCCCCAGCGCTCTCAGGGACAAGCTTTCAAGGTTTCTGCTACTACGTGCACAAACACACACAAACACAAGAAGCTAACCCTGTTAACAGCCACCTGCATTTTGGATTCTCTGTTGTTCCACTCTGTAGCCAACAGCAGCTCAATCTAATAACACCGCAACAAAACACTTTCCACTGGGTCCCTCTCTCTCTCTCTTCCTCTCTCTCTCTCTCTCTCTCTCTTTCTATTTCTTTCCCTCTCTCTGTCTCCCTTTCTCAGCCTTTCAATCTTATCAGTGGTAATGTAATAAGCGGTTGCTTCGCTCTGTCTCCTCGCCACCTCTCTTAATTCCTCAAAATAAAGCAATATCACAAGGGCCCTGGCCTGCCTGTGACTGGGGATAAGATGCTTGTAAAAGGAAGGATAATTCAGCAAATAAATGCTCAGCATCAAAGGCAGACGCCGGGTCTTTCTTTCCTTTCTCTCCCTTCTCTCTGTTAGCCTATCAAAAGTATTACATGTGCTTTCATCAGTTCACAACAAGGCACAATGTGCTTCCTAATGCAATTACTCGACCCCCATTAAATCAGAAACAGTGGAAACAAATGAATTACACATTTGTTACAAAAACCACAACTCGGCTCCATGTCTCTCCTCTTTATTTATTTATTTATTTATTTTTTCTTTCATATGAGTAGGGAGAGAAAAAAAGTGAAATCATTTCTCATTCAATTTCAGGCAGATGTAGCCCTAGGTGATGCATAGAAAGTCTCCCATGTCTAATAGCCACCCACCATTGATATCAGAAGGAATTTACAGGGTTCATGACAGTCGAGAGGAGGTCATCTCGCTAAACTCCGAACCGCATTCATCTGACAGGACTGGTGTCCGGACTACCACCCACCCATAAAACAAGCAAGAACCACAAGAGAAGATTCTGATGTGTACGGTAGTTTCTTGATTCTATCATGTCAGCCAGCACGGCAGTCCATAATTACTAAAAACTTAAACATACTAAGCCGATTGCCCGCTGGGCTCTCAGTGCGAGATGTGATGTGCGATCTCCGACTTAAGTGGATGGACCAAGAATTGATGCGCCTTCCAGCCCAATGACACGGACAGATTCCTGTGGCCTCGAGCCATACTACCCACAATGCAATGCCAAGCGACAGGATAAGCCATGCAGAGGACATATACATTACATGCCTTCTCAGATGTCAGTAGGAATACAAAAGCTTTTTTACACGCAATTAATTATTACAGTCATGTGACATCAATTGTGCATATGGGGAGAAATATGAAATGGGCTGGACTTACCACTGAAGCAGTGTATTCAGCCGGGGATGCGGCGACTCTCCCACCGCCTCGTCACAGTCTCTTTGTGAATGGGGCTCCTTTGAAATATTAAAGTGGATATGTTAACAACCATAGTTAACCATCATTAAACAGGCTCAGATAATTGGCAGTTTATTCAATTTAAACAACCTTGTTTAAAAAAAATTTAATGAATCATGTTAATTTATGTGAGATTTCAATAGTATATTTTAAAGCGGAGTAGTTAAGATTTAACAGTTTGGTGGGATTATGTTATATATAATTGGGTGAATGTGTTCAGCTTCTGAAATGACCTATAAACACCGTATAGCCCCACAGTTAATGTCTTGAGAGCAGATATACCTATAAGTCAAAAGCACTACACACAGTATATATGCATCACATGGGTCTTTACCACAACATTCCCAGTGAAGAAGGCCATTAGTCTCTTCTTTCTCTTTGCCCACTCACTCATCCTCAGTGGTCCCTTCTGAGCAGCTTGCTGAAGAAAAAAAAGTGTAAATACATGTGCACACGTTCTTTAGGTGCAGCTTTATGAAACCGTGTGGTACACCATAATGGCAGAATTAGGCATAAGGAGCAACTGTAATGCAATCTGCAGGCAATCGATACCAAGCCAGACCCTAAAGACATGTAGCGTTTGATGAGTATTTCTGCCAGTTTTACATTCAGTCAGCACATTCACACTCCCCATTCAGACGCATTGACACTGCTAAGTGACAGCGTCTCGCCCTGTAGAGGCTTTGTGCGGCAGAATAGAGAAAGACGAACTATTATTTTTTAAAATAGATGTGAAATCTCTGGTGGATAATGTGCTTTCAATGGGGAGGTGGGTGTGGAAACAGTGGGGAAGCGCATACATATTATACAGAATAAGATAACACCGATTCCAATACTGATACAGTACATAGATGCCACTGATTATCCAGTAAGAGAGGATGAGTCAACTGTTGCCGTGGCTGTGGCTTCCAAGTGACAGTGAGACATTGTTGAACCATTTTTTCCCCCAATTACATTTACTCTCTATTCATGTAATTTCATACTCCTACTCTCTTTTCAAGTGAGATTACGACTAAAAATACAGTGGATAGAAGTTCTGAATTCTGTTCACATTATGCATTAATGTTTGGGGTTTCTAACGCGATCTAGATTTCCTAACACAATGGAAACCCCTTGTTCTTGTATTCACTCCCATTTCTTTTCTGAATGATGGAATACAAACACTTCGGAAGCTCCTCACAGATCTTAACGCTAGTTCAGAGAATCCCTCCTCCCCGCAAAAAAAAAAAAACACAGCTGGAAAATAAAGTAGTAGTAGTCACGCTCTATTTTTTCCTGAAAAGGAAAATAAGATGGTTAAAGAACCAAGAAAAATTCAGCTTGTGTCAGGAACAAATATGCATGACAATGCACGACAAAGTTCAAAGACGGAACAAAACTGTCTCCACAAATACACTAATTGTGTGAGGATATCGTATGTAGCATAGATTATACAGTTAAAATCCACGCTCTGGTTCTGATCTGAGGATGGATGAGTTACAGTATCTAACCTCTGAAATATCTTGAATGCATGTTCCACGAGACCATTCAGATTCAGACCATCCACTCCGGGAATGAAATGCAGAATTTAAAAGAAAGAAAGGTAGCAGGGACAAAAAGTAGAGCAAAGGGGGGGCGAGTATGAAAAAAGAAAAAGAAATTTAGTAAACTGAGCGTGTAAGACACACTCATAAGTACACGCATTCACACACTCAATGTCCATTAGCCAAAGCCACTGATACACCACATAATGGACATGGCTGATGTGCTGGTGAATATGGGATGATGACACAGATATTCCTCTTTGTAGCCCTGACCTGCTGCAGTGAAAGGCTGCCAAGCGTGATCATGTCAGGTCGCACACACTCCCTCAGCTGCTGTGCGTAGTGGGGGATCACCTCCTCAGCTATCTTCACTGCAAGAAATCATACGGCATTGCAAAAAAAAAAAAAAAAAAAAATCTTATGGCAGTTTTATTATTTTAAATATTATGTCATGTGTCTTAGCACACCGCCTCACATAATGTATAAGAAAAAAAATGCTAACAAAAAAAAATGAATATGAAATTTCTTTTTTTTTTTTTTTTTTTTTTTATCAAATTTCTCTTCTGATAAAAGCTTTCACTAAAAGCTTTGATAAACAAAATAATTAAAAAAATGAAGAAACATCATTGATTTATGATTTATAAATTAATTAATTAATATAATAAGTGCTATACCATGCAGTAGAATAACATGTTTTGCTTTAAGACACTATACTTTGCACACACGAAATTAAATATGAAAACAAATCAAAGGATGTCATTACTTTTTACAGTGCTCTCTCTGTCCATTACCATCCGCCCTGCTTCTGGTCCAGCCTGTTCTTCTGGCCCAGCACTAGCCCCAGCCTGAGCTCTGGCAACGGTTTGGGCCTGGGAGGGCCTGGAGCCCGAGGCATCACCACCACCATGGAGCAGCAGTCGCCGCTGAAGCACCGGATCACCTGCCTTCACCTCTAACACCTCCTCGTCCCTGGAGGCGAGCAGCGTACCTGGAGAGATACGCATCAGTGGGCGCGCACACACACACACACACACACACACAAAAAGGTGAATCTTCACATATAAACATTAGCACATGCATACCCATACTGATAGACGCGCATACATACTACATCCAGACACACACTCAGAGATGTGTGTGCATATACAGACATTAATTCAGGTGGACGGTGCAGTCTGAAATTGTAACTTGCACAAGCACTAATATGAACATACATGAACTAACATGAATTTATAAGCTAATAAGGCTGAACCGATGTTGTAAAACTGAATACATATATCTAATCTGTTTCTACACGAGGAATCGTAGGAGGGTGAGGTGAAAAAGTGACTGTGGCATTGAGCTAATAATACATCAAATTTATTTTCATTTTCTTTATATGAAACCCTAATGGGTTTATTCATCAATTACCAGACACCACCACAACATAGTTGTTTAGTTTTTAGTTAGAACGGTAGAACTCTTTACAGACACATCATCTGCTGTAGCTCCATGTGCGTCTTTTCAGATTTTCTGCACCGCTTCATTGGTAAAAAGCACAAGGTATTCTTTGAGCATCTGTGTATTCAACGTGTGCAGTCCAATATATGTAACAGCCAAAGCTGTTATCGCGAGCTAATGCTTTTCACATAGACGCTGATATCAATGCCCCGTGCCTTACAGAGAACTAGAATGAATAGAATGCCAGTTCTGTGGTCTTTCATCTTCAAGCCAAAGCAATAGAATTTATCGAGATAAAAAAAAAGGAAGAACTAAAGATCTTAGACAGAAAGAAGGGATTTGTCCAGGAATTTTAACAGAAAGAAATGTCTACAGTACTGGCCACTGTCCATTTCATTAATACTTAGTCTTATTCATGTCCTTTCTTGTGAAACGTGTATGGTGCTTTGTGTTGGGTTGTAAGACAAAAGCTGGAAAAGCAAATCACAAAATGTCAGGATCAGTGCTGACATACATTGATCCGGTTCTGGAGCTGCAAAGAAGACTTGCAGCCTACACCGGTGGGAGGCATCCATACAACAGCGTTAGGTGATTGTCTTGAAGTCTATTGTAGCCTGGTAAAGTGCTAACTGGCAGTCATCGCAGTTTGACTCCAACAGTACTCAAGTACGAGCTCTCGCTCTCTTTCTCTCTCTCCTGTTCCTTTCCTGTCTCTCAGCCTATTGCATGAAGGAACTGTTAATCCAAGATCCTCTTTACTTTTTCTGTGGGATTTCATGAACATTCCGAGACAATGGATGGGGCTGCTAATCTCGGTGGTACAGCTAAATCCAAGACAATGGCAAATAATACGAGCCGTCTAAATTCTACCGTGTTGAAGCGGGCCTAAACCCATCACTTGTGCACTGGAATTACAAGGGAGATGTGCGTCAACAGGATCTGGTGCGACTGTCTTCACCCAGAACAATACTAAGCTTAAACCACCTCAATGTTGCCTGGTTTGCTATATATTTAAATGAAACTGTGCTAATGAGAAAAGGCACGCCTACTGTGAAACAATAGCTGTGCTTGGAAAGCAATCGCTACTAGTGAGGGTCCATTTCTAGACATATTCTTTGTTCTGTGTTTTATGCTTTCAGAGTTAGTGATATGTAGAGTCTTATTTTTGTCAGGATTGTTTATAATGAACTTTCTTGACCTTTTCCTAAAGACATTGTATGTTGTCATCACAGTGGCTGCAATTTAAGTTTGGTGAAAAAAAATAAAAAATATATATATATATATATACACTGTATATAATGCACAAAAGTATATTTTCACATTAAGCTGCAGTTTAACACTCCAATAAAAATGTTAATGTACAGTGTTGCTATCATTGAATGCTATCAAAACCAGGGCCATATCAATTGAATAGTGATTGCATTCTTGTTAAAAAAAAAAAATGAATTAACAATTATACTTTTAATTTTCACAATTTTAATGATTCTAAATTAAGGTGTGTGATGTAAAAGTAAAGTAATTATTTCAAATTACAGTTGTAAAATTTTAATCTTTGCAGTTTAGTTTAGGGACCACCAACCTATTCAAATAACTACAATATGAGTACAGTAATGCGGGGATACATACCAGGTATGTTTATGAAGGCATCGTCTTCGTCCAGCAACGCAGCCATTCTTTGATACAGCCTGTTTTCATCCGCATTTAATATTGCTACACATCAAAACAATTATAAAATGAGTATACCTTCAAAAAAAAAAAAGAAAAAAAAGGTGGAAATGACATGCATTTGTGTGCTACAAAATTACTTTTCTACTTATCAGACAAGTCAATCTAAACCACATCTTAACATGCAAACCATAGATATTAGCTGTGGCTGGAGAGGGGTGAAAATCAAGTGTATGCAGAGGGATAATGAAATAGGTGCATTAACATGCCTGTTAGCCAGCCTGTCATCATATGATGAGATTTGGTTTAGTGAATCCTTTGATATTACACGGCAGTGATATCCAAAAGATACAGGTGAAATGGCTTCTCCATTAATAGCCATGTTTCATTATAACATGCATATTACTTGGCTCCCAAGAGCTCGCTTTTAATAGGTCTACTTTAGGAGGGGGCTGCAAACTATTGATATGGCTCTGCATGTGTCATTTGACAGGGGGAAAGAAAAAAAAAGCCACGGTGAGATGAAAACTGACCAATGATACGTGACCTTCGTCAATGACAGTGAGTTTGGTAGCCAATCTAATGATGCCATCGCTTGGTGTATTTACATAGACTGCACTGTCGTCACAAATGACGGCCTGCTACCAGTGATCTCTTTCACCTCACTTTAATGAACCAAGGAGAACTATTATGACAGTGAATGGCATACTTAATTCCAGCTCATCTTCAGCGTTGACCCCAGCCGTCCTGCGATGCCTTGGGTCTGTCTGCTCCGCTAACGTTGGGTCAAAGTAATTTTGGGCATGTTCATTTCCTGTGGAAAGTGCGAGAGGCGAGAGAATGAAAGAAAGAGAGGTTGGGAGTTGGTGGGGGAGGGATGGCAGGGAAGGGAAGAGGGGAGTTGTACAGGTTCAGGTTAGTGGTTATTAGAAGCACATGAAGCGAAATGTTAATTTTGAAACCCACACTGTCGAAGGGCAGGGGCAGTGGCTGCTACCAGATAAGGCAGAGCCAAGATGAGACAGGAGTACAGAGGCATAAAGAGAAGTGGGAAAAAAGACTGCTGGGTTTCTCAGTGCACCTCTCCACGGCCTGCAGTGCTCTGGGGCCTAATTAGCATGCCGCAAAAGGTCATGGCAGGGAATCTCTTAAATACGACTGCCATATGTTTGCCGTGTTCAAAAGGAACTAATGAGAAAGTCTACAAGCTCAAAAGTACCTGGAATTTCAAAGACAATACCTTCTAAATACTGCGAGGTCAGCGGCCTAGAGGACCGGGCAAGTTTGGAGGAGCAGATCCAAAGAAAAATAACCTGAGCCCATGTCTCATTGACTTCTTATTAGCAATCACTGACCTATGAGTATCAAGTCTGCTCCACAGAGTTTATGGGAATCCAATGGCTCCGGGGCTTTCTCTATTAAGGGTACACCCCACCAAGAAGCTTTCTTAACCCCCAAATCATTCTCATTACAGTCCCTGAATATTTCACTCCAATCTAAATTGCTTTACTTGTATTTCTCAGGTGGTGGGGCGAAAAAAAAAAAAAAAAATGCATGACGCATTAAATCACGTTATATATTTCACACAAGGATCTCCTTTATAGAAGTCTGAGTGTATCGCGCTTGGACGCATTAAAAATGTGTGTGTGTGTGTTTGCATAGGAACACCACTGGTCCGAAAAAAAAGCTCACTGGGATTCTTTGGAGCTCATATGAAATATCAGCATGAGGTTTTCACACCCTGTCCTTACTCTAAGTTAAACAGTCAGACTGAAATACTTATTAAAGTAGGAGCAACCGTATGACTCTTCGACGGCACCATAAATTGACTGTGAAATTCACATGTTAAATCCTTCTACGTCGTTAACAGAGAGTTTCTCTGCAAATAGCTCTGAGGTTATGAAACCCTTTTTTCAAACACAAAATTTGCATAATGGTAGTAGCTTCGCGGATCGCCCTTTTTGAATCATATCTGTGATTTTACCTAAATAGTCTGGCCTCCAGTTCATCTCCGTAATGAAAAATTTCATTTCTCTGTTCTTACATGCACAATATCAATAACTAACACTTCTTGCCAGCCGGAGTTGCAGTTAACAGACGATGATAGAGATGGAAGACTTTTTGGGAAAGACCAAATAGGAATGTCACAAACATGGAACAATCTGCCTTTGTGATCTTCCATTAAAAGGCACCAGTCACTGAACTGCTTCACATATTCACACTCCCCAAAGGAAGCTACTAGTGAATTATAGTATGTTTATGTAAATCCTATATTCAGTCGATTACCAAAGAGAAAATTAAGTTATAAACTCATGAACTTATAAAACATGTAGTGCATGATACATATAGCGCCCTTTGAGACATGCATGTGATGAGAAGGTGTAACTGGACTTTATAAAAGAAATATTAATATAGGGACGACTGTGGATATTACATTTTTTGAAATATTAATAAACTACCATATGGGTACGTTAATTTTTATGATTTAAGTGTATAGCAAGTGGCAACTCATCCGAATACCAATAGATGTTCTACATTGGTTGGATCTTGATGTTTCCATAAAGCAACTTTTTGAGGGTTCGTTGTGTTTTATCAACAGTACCCTACATTACAGTATAGTATAATGGATGGAGAGATCATTTCAAATTCAAACTCATGGAGCATCATCACCTTTTCTTGTGTTTTATTTATATATATTATTTTATTATTACTAAAATTAAAAATTAAAAAATTAGTTATGCTTCCATCCAAATGTTACTCAAAATTGTAAAAAGGCTTTCTGAAAAAGCAGAAACAACATTTACTCTGATCTAAGATAAAAATGATATGTTTTGATAACATTTTACAAACAATTTTAATGTTTTTTTTTTTATGTTTTTGCAACATAGTGGGTTTTTTTCCCCCACACCTCAATAATCAGCCATTTAATAGAGGGACATGTATGTCTACATGTCTCCCCATAGTGAGGACACTTACTGTCTGATATTTTATTCATCGTCAAGAGGAAATGAAAGAGATTGACAGTGAAACAGCCAGAAAGAGCAGACTTCCACTCACAGTTCTATCTGCAGTTTGGCCTATGTTGTGTGAGATCACGTCTAACCTGGACTTCTTATTCAACATACATTTAAAATAAGGGTGATAAACAGAAGAAAAGCGTTGATGCCGACATCTGCAATAATTGATCGCTTTTCTAAAGTGAGTACACTTGCCATTATCTTCAACCAATGAGATTTACGTGTTTTATTAATTACTTGTTTAGATATTACACTAGTCTACTTATGTCATGTGTATGTTTAGGCTTTACACATTGTGACAATAATTGATAATAATAATAATAATAATAATAATAATAACTAGCCATGCACGGCAAAAGCAAAATAAACCACATTAAATCAAGAATCTAACATGTGATTCATCCCTGAGAAAAAACTGGCACGCTCGCAACCTTGAACACATCCTAATTTACAATCCCATTCCTCAAGAGTTCTCCCTGACATACTGAATTACAAGGGGGCATATTCGTATGCCTGATTGGCCTTAAGCCGTGTTTTGGGGGCGTTGTGAGTACACCACACAGACAGCAGATCGGCTTGGTAGCATAGTAGCGTATGTAAATGCACTCTCCTATGACTCCAGCCCACCACAAGGCATGTAGCTGAGAGTGGGAGTCAAGGCTGATTGTGTCGAGGGTACTTCTAGTATAAGATAGAACACCCACTACTGTAGCGGTCTCTAGCGCAGGAAGAAGTTATACGAGGGTTGCTAGTTAGGACACGCTTGCTTTTGGAATGCAGGGACCAAGGGCCCCTGAATGGAGAGAGAGAGTGAAGGAGAGAGAGGGAGTGAGAGAAAGGTTAGATCAGGAACACATCTACTGTCAACAAATTTGAGGCTAATGAAGAATGAAGCTTCACCTCTTTCTTTGGCAGAGGCTTGCAGCTCCATTTTTTTTTGGTGAGCTGCAAGGGTGCTATCTGGCCTGTCACCTCGAATTTCTCTCTGCAGCCAAATCGGAGGAAGGGAAAGCTCGGCGCTTCCTCCTCCATCGAAGGCTGGGTTGTCTATGCCCACCACAGCAGCTCTCTCCTCTCTGCCTGAAATATAAGTGGAAACATAAATAAAAATTACAAACAGCGATATGAAGGGTCCATACACGAGTTAGGTCAAAGCAACAAAACATATTAAATGGCATGAAAAATGTTTCTATTGGTGGTTTCTCTGCCCTATAATTGTTCAAGCGCATCCTCCTCGAATGACACTAAAACACAATTAGGTTAAAATTAAATCAGAATCTTACAGGAGGAAGAGAAGAGAAAAAAAAAGAAGAAGAGAAGAAGAAGAAATGATTAAAATAATTACAAATTGCGCCCTGACAAGCAAGAGCAAAATTTAGCCCAAAGCCATTTGTCTGTAATTAGTTAATTAATCCTTACACAAATTATGAGCAATAACTCATCAAGCAGGACTCACCCATCAGAAATTCAGCCGACTTGGATTTCTTCTGCTTAGGTTGCTGCAGAGCCTTCTGCTGTAACTTCTGGAGGGAAATTGTTAAATGAATAAATTAGCTGCAGAATGAAGATCATCATTTATGATCCGCAACTAACGCAGTATTTTAAATATGGGACGACACTGAAATGTCATTTAATTTACATCGCCGCTAAAGGGGTCAAGCACTAATTGAACAACAGGAGTGGAAAAGAATTTAATCATAAATAGATAAGAAAAGTTGACATGAATGTGTAATGAAGGTCACATTAAAATACTTCCTCCTTGTTTCTGAAATGAATGGGCGCGACAACACTCTCCTGGAAAAATTATGCGTTTTCACACAGGCTGCGTGAGAGTGCACAGAGTCGTGTGCAAATGAGTCTTTAAATAACACCGTGCTGGGTCCATGGTGTTTTGTAAAGCTTGGAGAGATTTCAATATAGATTTATGAGAAAAGCAATGATAAACATAGATATGATACAAATGCAGTGCCAAAATCTAATATTTAGATATATACACACACTACACAGTATATACTGTGTATACATGTGTGTGTGTGTGTGTCTATATATGCTTAGTCAACAGTATTTCATCTAGTATTGTAGGTGGTCTACACTGGCATGACATGGAAAGAAAAAGAAGGAGGAATGTATAAAAGCAAGTATGAGCTCCTTTGAAATCAGGAGTGTGTGGAACAAACTCCGCAGTCCCACATTTCTCTCATTTCTGCGGACAGGCAGAACAATAAGGACGCTGAGGTAAAAGGCATAAGTAGTTGTTTCTCGTTATGGATATGTTTACATAAGAATGCACCATATAAAAGAGCTCTGTTGCTCAAAGCGTATGGAGCTTTTTTTTTAAGCATCATTTTATGCAGATTTCAATGATGAACTGCTCTCATGCCCATGAACAGCATGTATTTGTATACAATATTTAATTTCAAAGGGAAAAAAAAAAAAAAAAAAAAAAAAAATCAAGGGGCAGAATGGGTGGGGGGGCTTATTTCAACTCTAAATGACAGAGCAATTAAAATCGAGGAGGACTACTTCCAGACCAATCTGGTAAGAGGAGTTTTTGTAAATCTGTTTTTACATTCAACAAGCCCTACAGCAAGACATTCATTTATACCACTGAGATTAATGCTTATCTAATTGTAACTTATTTAAAAACCATTTTCTTTTTGACTGGGTACCAATCAGTTTTCTCCGAGTTGCACATATTGTGGAGTATGAGACTAGTAAATGCAGGATCAGTGGCGATTGTCTCCCTGTATTTTCATTTTTATTTTCATTTCATCGAACACTTTACACACCTTGCTGCAAGACAAATAGTGTTTGGGTGCGTATTCCAATTGAGAAACTCCCCGAAACAATTATGAGAAAATTAATCAGGTAATTTTACTCATAAAAAAATAAATAAAAATTGCACCCAATTTACTATTTGCTTTGTATCACACCAAGCCAGTTAAAGGATATTGTGTTGTAAACTACAGCATTCATTCTAATAGGTTACATGGCATTAGCATTCATTATATGGTATTAAAATGTTGAACAGTATTGAAGCCTCAAAGCAAAATCTGAAAACATGAAGAATATATTTAAACTAAAGTGCATCTACAATAAATTATATTCCTATTTCCTACTGTCAGATATAATAAAGCAAAAGTTTACTGTGAAAGTTATTGTCGGGGGTTTGTGCTCGCTGAGGTAATTAATCATCAAATTAGAACAATAAAAGGGGACACTACTCCTTTATCCCTTAAATCACTGTTTTTGCCCTGAAGGCTAAAGGCAATTTGGATTTAGATTGGCAAAAAAATTAAAGGATAAATCCCATTAAGTTTTATCTTAGGTTAAACCAAACACATTATGTTTATTAAAAATGATTGTGTTGAAAATTGTAATGTAACAGCCTCCAATATATGTACATATATGTCAACAACAATGTCATGAAGTCCTCAATAAGTCCTCTGATCACTATGAATGTATTATCTCCTTAAGTTCAGTTATAGTGGAGAATAAAAAAAAAAAATAACAGTAAACACACACAGGAAAGTACACAGAAGGAGTACAGTACATAGACCCCAGGCCTGACGCTTTGGGTCATTGTCACTAAAAATCTAATCCATACAGCACCATGTGAGCCTCTCTGTCTGGAGAGCTAAGAAAAATGCCTGGTTCTCATCTTGCTCCTTAGACCCCACTGACATTGACAGCATGCTCCTTGTAATACGAGGACTGTTGTTTAATGTGCCATAACCGGATGGAACATACAGATGCTGCATTTCTAAAATGATAAACAACAATCCAGTCCTAAAGGAACAACAAGAAGTATCAACTGCATTTGTGAAATATAGTGGATTTCTAGAGGTAGGAATGGCTGTTCAATACTTCAAATGTCGATCGCGTGTAGCGTAAACAACACGGAGCGCAGGATCAAATGTCTTTAAACTGGCCTGTCACATTATACATAAATATGTTAAATTTATGGTGCCGCACCAAAACCATGTGCCAAGAAATTTGGGTCTATTACAACATGCATATATACAGTAGAAAAACACATGTGTCGCCAAGTCCATTCTCTTGTCATCTGAAGGTATCTACACAAACCCTCCCACTCCTTTCCACATTTCATTTTGCAGCAGACAAAATGCTTTCTTCACAGTCAACACGAGAGAAAAAATCATTTATAACTGGTGACAAAAAAAAAAAAAAAAAAATCCCTGACTTTTTTTTTTTTTCTTTTTCTTTCTTTGTAAATGTGATTGTTGTCAAAAGGAATTGAGCACAACAATGCCTTGTTCAGTTCTTGTTGCATTCAAAGGCATAGCTAGAAGGGGTTGGGGAAGACCGCTCGCTGCTAGGGGCTGGTGGGCACAGACCAGCTAGAAAGTGAATTTTGCATACTGTACGGATCATCGCCCAGTTCAGCCCAGTCACATTGAATCTGCCATCAACCAATTGTGCTTCATGAAACCGTCAACCCTCATTTACGTCTGCCTGTTTTCTTCCCCACGCAGCTGTAAACAAGGCCCCGGCTTTGAGCTGTCTTCCTCTGTCCCTGTGTGCGCGCTGCTTGCCAGGGGAGCACAGACGGCAAAACTTCATCTTCACAGAGCTACTTAAAGCCACCGTTTTCAGACAAGCACCCCTGTGTGCTAGGCAAAGGAGTCAAGGACAAGAGTGTTCCTGTAAACAACGTTTGACCAGCTTTACGTAGTATTGTACTGTATTTTACTCAAGGTCTAATTGTGTACTTCAGATTCATTTTGTCAGGTTTGTTCAGCCTATTCTGCCTGTAGATTCCTTATAGTGACATCCATCTGAGTTTGAATATGAATGAACGTATACACATGATGGCAAGTGAATAAAATCTTTATATATCTGTGTGAATCTGTTATAATGGCTTGAAATAAAATTGTAGAAATACATGATAAGGATAAGACTACAAAGTCCATACAAAATCAATAAAGACATAAAAGTTGACTATGTTTTCATCTTTATAAAGTCTCTTAATAATAATAAAAAAGGGCATATCAATAAAATGTCATAAGAATAACGAAAACATCCACAAAGCGTCTCTGTTTAAATAATGAAAGATAAGGTTATCATTTTGTTTCAAAGGCATACGACGCCAATTCATCCCTGAAAATATGAAACCATCCTAATTTATAGAGCAGCATTATATGTGCATGGTAATTGTGACCCACCAAATAGTTTCTTATTAACACAACAACCGCGTCGGTTGGTGTAGACAGAAAACATAATTAGTATTCAAGCTTAATTAATCTATGCTGGCCCCCTTTAAGTGAATTAGTCAATTATTTATGCATGTGTGCTCCTTTGATGCTAACAGATTATGTATGTTACTGGGAAAAAAAACCTTGAAAAATGACTTTGAAAACTTCCCACCATAAAATGTCACTACAAGCATCTGCACTGACTTAGAAATGTCAGTGAAGATCATGAATGCTGAATGATTATGTAAAAAAAAAAAAAAAAAAAAAAATCTTCCTGGACGACACTGCCAAACATACAAATTCTCATTATTGCCAAATCCCCCATGCCAAATATTTCACTGCCAGTCTAGGAAAAACATTGCAATTCATTGTCCAAAATCCAGGGCTAAAAGACAAAATAAATCAGCCAAATATGTACTTTTTGTGTGCCCTAATCCGTGGAATGGAAATCTAACACAGGTCGGATCAAGGTCTTTCCTAGGATCATGGGAACTCCTTGGGATTTTCAAGAGCCTTTTTGTTTTTACCCTTGAGAACCAGGCACTGGCCTCTGCACCCCTCAATCCGCCATTGAGAACCCAGAGGCAGCGCAGAGGAATGCTAAATGTCAATGCTCAGGCTGCAGCAGCACCTTCAGAGAGGGAGAGATGGAGGTACAAGGCCTGACCTTGTGTTCTGCTACGCTGCTAAGAGGGCTAGAAGTGAAACTGTACTCACACTGCCAAAGGTGTCCATCTCCGCAAAAGATCATCACGGGCTAACCTTGATTTCTGAACAATGGCAAGACCTGCAAAACAAAATGTGAGGAAAGAATTATGAGAAATGTGCCAAAATGAAATCTAAATCTAATGTTGCACGGCTCCTAAGAATCTGAACCGCACATGAGGAAGATCTGTTGTTGGCTTCAATCTAAAACTTTAAATTAGGCTTTAAAATTCAATGTTTTTAGAGCTAGAATTTGCACACAAAAAAAAAGGAAAAAAAATATATCATTAAATAACTTACTGTGCAGCACAAAATCCTTCTTTCCATGCAGTGTTAAAACTTAAACGCATCTTGGAGAGAAAAAAAAGGGTAATAAACACCATATATTATCACAGATAATAAATTATTTGCCCCGATTATTCAAATAGTTTATTCATTTACATCTGATACAATATCATTTGGTATTTTTATCGTCTTTTTCTTCTATGGTAATTCACATGGCTTGCACAAGTTTCTGCTGAAATAGCAAAACAAACCCCAGGCAAAATGTGAAAGATTATCCCATACCATGCGAGCTAGAATGAAACGCTATACTTTTTCACACTGAACACTGCTCCACTGGGTGTGATTGAAAAACATGTAAAGCTATTGAATCTGTGGTTTGTATATGTGAGGGGAAAATGAGTGTTGTAACAAGTGGGCCAGTGTTTTTGTAATTGTTTCAAATTACACTTGGCGTAATAACTCAGCGAAAGCAAAGCCAGTGTGCGGTCCTTACGCATTAACAAGGCAAAGACCACAGGATATCCATGCACCTCATCACAGCCCACAAAAAAAAAAAATAAAAAAAGTTGATTGTGTAAACAAGTGCGGAGAATAAAACGCTTTAGCTATATTTCAAGCTGTGTCTATTTGTGTCCAACCAGCTACACAAAAGAAGGATAATACTTTTAGATAAAGAGGTACTCTGTAGCGTTTCCTTTACATGTCTATTTTACTGAATTAGAAACACTCTAACATCCCTGTTTTTAATTTGCCGAAATGCTTATTCTGTGTTGCTAATAGAGATATGTGTGTGTGTAGGGGGAGGGAGGTGTTTTATACAGCCTGTAAAATTGTGATGCTGTGAGAAAAATAAGTCCATTAGTTGTTAAAACTGTGCACACCTTCTGCCAAATACTGACTCCCTAACCAATGAGATTGCCAACATCATTGTTAACCACATAAATGACTGACTCACTTTTCTGCTTAGTGTTGTGTTCAGGCTCCCTGTCAAAAAGCCATATGCATTACAGTACAGGCAAGAAACCCCTAAAATCCTACAGAGCACAATATACTCGGTGGACATGAGTTAGTATCAGTCCAAAGAGATATCAATGTAGTTCACTGCTGTCTTAAATTATTATTATTACTGAACAATAAACCCAAGGCAAACATGCACTACACAACTGCTAGAACAAGCCAGGACGCTGCTAAATCATCTACACATTTTTTTTCTTTTTTTTTTTCCCCTGCAAGCGTATATATGTTTTTAACCCATACACCACAGAACCGTTTCTATGTTTACAACTAATCACGGTAACATGCAAAAGGCAGCATGGAAAAGTCACTTCTGGTCAGAGTTTAACAGCAGAAAGACAATGCAGCTGTCAGCTGATTGCTGTTTTGGATTTTGCAGCACAGATGTTTATGGTTGCACACTGACTTTTCTCCTCGACATTCTTCCTGTTGCAAAGTCCACAAAAAATAAGCGCGATGCCTCCGTTAATGAACGGCCTCTTGACCTTCTGTCAGACCCCAAAAATCCACTGACACTGTGACAATGTGTACTGCAGTATCAAAAAAAACAACACAAAACCTGATGTATTGCACAAATAATAACATTTGTATGTTTAGGGTTACCAAAAAAAACCAAAACAATTATGTACTTTGTTCCCTTTAAAATGACGTGACACTATATTTGACCTGCAACCCTTTTTTTTTCCATCTCCCTCTCCTGCTCTGAGAATGACCATCTCCTCTGTCATCTAGTCAGCTAAACTCAATCAACCCATAATCCAGAATGACAGTGGGGTCTGTGTTGCACCACACAAGGCACTTCCCCTTTTCTATGGCATAGTGTGACCTGAAATCTTCGCTTGACATGCTTTTTCTTTTTCCACGAACACGGATAAGGGATGTAATTCAATAGTCACCGAGGGACAGGGCACCGTGCACCGAAGAATATTTTATTTGCTTGTGGACAGAGGTCTTTTCTTAGTGTTTGACAACAGCCAGTCTCCCTCAAGACATAGTTCACACAACTGACGGTAAGGGTAGAAAAAGGGCAGGCGCTTTCATCTTCGCAGGGCAACAAAGATATTTCACAATGTACTCTTTGCACTTACAAAGGCATATATCAGCAGTGCAGTGTACAGTGAGTATATTTGAGTGAGTTCATGCAAAACTTTTGTATTTTAAGGAAATTACAGGTAAATGAGTGTTTGCCTAATTGCTCAGGTAAATTTCAAGCAGTTAAATTGATTATTGATTTACTTTACACCACATAAATAGATTAATAAGCATATCCCAAGCAACAAGCACATTGTATTAGTAACTTTATATATATACACACATTGTTTTTTTGTTAAAGAATTAAGATATGTTACCTTCTGAGGTCTGAAAACTCCCTCTTCATCGTCAGCTACACCGCGGTCGTCAAGGTGACTATGACACAGTCTCACAATACACACAGACACACATACACACACACACACACACACACACACACGTCTCATGTAACCTCCTCATGTTCACTTTCACTCACTAAAAAAAAAAGTACGAGATAATTTTAAAATACACAATACAATTGCAACCCTAACCTTACATCATTTAGATCTCAGGTTTCTACCCATATCTGATTGATATACAATATAACCAAAGGGGAAATAAGAGTACATGAATGATAAAAGTATGCATTATTTATGTTTGTTGTTATGATGTCACTTTTTTGGGAAGGACACTTCTACTGCAAGCGCATTACCAAAACTGTAACCGTTCAGAGATCTGGCAAGATAAAGTTTCATTTGTGTGACAGCCTCATCTACCAGATGGCTTCAGTGTTTGCGTTTTGAACGGTGTTTAATTATTAACGTGCGGTGTGGAACGGCACTCCCTCAAAGAGATGACGCCTTATTGTTTCACCGGAAACCAGATACATTACTGTTAAAGCGGGATGCTTCGTCACGTTTCAGTGCAGATTACAATGAACTCAGCCAAACTCAATGTAAAAGTACTCACACTGCTTTGTAAACATCCATTATATATTATATGACAATTGCCACAAATGTTTCGCCTCGTGCATTATTTAGAGGGAACTGCAGATAAACATATTTCTCCGCCAAAGACAACCCAGCAAGCTTTACAGCTGCTGTGAAGAATAGGTGCACGACACATGGCCGATTGGCCTGCTCACGTTTAGCATAAGGCGTATTAACACTAATGTCCCCTTTAGAATAGATCATACAACTAATGCTTCCCTTAGAACACACACATACAGTCAGATCGCTTAATTTATGACTGCAAAGCCACAAGGCCACAAGCCACATCGGTGGCCTTTTCAACTGTAGAAGAGATATTGCTCAGCAATGAGTCGTCACTTGTTTATAATAACACAGAGTCAAAGTTTTGTTTTATTTAAGTTTTATGATTACAGCTGTGAACTCTACCCATGTGCCGTGTGTATTGCAAACTCTCCTAGATTATAACCACTACCACAATACTGAAATCAATCAGAAGTTAACAAGGCAAAAATAAAACACCATTAACGCACATTTTAATCAACGCAGCGCATGCAATGGGGACCTTTACAGCACCTACATATATTACAGACCACTGCCAGTTTTTCCTCATTAATGTGATCTAAATAAGATGCCCACCGATTTGGGCCTCCCAATTCCTGGCTTAGCTGTCGTTGATCGTTTATACGATTAAATATAGACCTAAATCTCCATTTTATCCAATTAATTCTCAGTGCAGGCATGAGAGTGGCTAATGATGTTATCTTACCTAATTAACCTGTATAGGGATTCAACTCCAGGACAGGGGATTGTTCATCCTTCATCCAAGTGTTCATTATTATCATTACAATCATTATCATAAAGCGGCGAACTTATGATGTTGGCCATTTCATCACCATTAATCTAGATTGAGTCCTCTTTTTTTTTTTTTTTTTTTTTTGGGGGGGGTGGGGATCCTTTGGGGTCATTTTTAATTATCACTAAAAGGATGGGGATTCTAGCAAAGCTGAATAAGTTCAGTTGTGGTCACAGTAATCACTGGAATCCCATGAGAACATTACACAAATGTGGTTTGACTACTTACAGTACGACTGAGGAGACATTTCTGATTGTGCCGCTTTTAGGGCCCTGCATCCTGCATGTTGGGAAACTCTCCTCGCAGTTTGCTGTCAGCTCCCACCATTGAATGTCAGCTTCAACCTATTAACACAGCAGACTTGGAGCAAATCAATAGCCCTCATTGGGCCATGTGTCATTAGTTAATCGGATATTGATGAGGGTATTGACACGCACCTAATTAATCTCAGGCCCAGTGCCGGCTTTCATATGTTTCCTTAATTATGCACTTCATCTTAGTCCGTACACATCAGCGGGCTGCCGCTTCCTGTTTGACAGTGAGTAAAAGTTAGCTGTCAAGTCTCACTCTTGTATTATATTTCTTTTCTTTTTAGAAAATGCTATATTTTTTTAGCAGCAGTGCAGGAAACATGCATGTTAAGTATGCTCAGTACTAATTATGTAACGGTATTGCATTGCTGCACAGTTACAACAAGCTATGTCAAACTCTTATTTTTGCATTTTCCATTGAAAATCATGGACCAAATATTTTCTAATACTTTTATTTTACACAAATGTAATATATATTTAAAACAATAAAAACAAATATAACTGTACTGTTATGCTTTGATCTGAGCTAATATCTGTGTTTTGTGTGCACCTGCATGTGTGTGTGTGTGTGTGTGTGTTGACACATACAGCCTGATCAATAGAGCTGTGCATTAGCACTCTGGTGTGCAGATGAGAGAGAGCACCTGAAGGTGACCCTGACTACTGGCATCACCACAGGGCTCCAATAAGCTGCTCCTCAACCGCTGCTCTGCAAACCACAAATCTCCAACTTTTAGCCTGCTGCTGTTGGTTTGATTATTGTTTATAGATACAGCCGAGAATTAAAGTATGGCCTGCAGGCAGCATAATTATTTACAGCTGAAAACTCATATCATTACCAGCATGCTCCTAATTGCCAGAAGTAATATCAATGTTAGTTGATTAAGTGTATTTTTTTTTTTTTCATCTTCACTCTCCATAATGTGCAGAGATTGTTTTCCCTCAGCATATGGGGTGATGGTTTATCTCAATACAGCTGTTCATCTGGCTTGACTTCTATTTTTTATTTTTTTTTTTCCCCTCACTGTTCATTCCAAAATACAATATTGCCATATCTTTAGAGGATAGCGATCGATTGCTCTACTTTTTTGTAGTTTGCTCTCAAGGTCAAAGAAAACACAGGAGATTCATTCTTCGTTGCTCAAAAATAATTTATCTCCGTAAAGATTTTCCCCTAAATAGATACAGATGTGACACACATACACATAGCATACTTTTTTTTTGACTCAAGGTGATGGCAGAGCTAGAGAAAGGCTGGTGGGCTGTAAAGTTACCTTTTTAATTCACAATCAGATGATTAATTAAAACAAATGTTTATATGGCCTGGACCTCCCTCCCTCCGCTACAGTATGAACATGTCAAAATATTTCATCTTGTATTTAAGGCGGAAAGAAAGATGAAGCTATTAATAACGCCGCCCTGTGAAAGGAAAATACATAAACCTTGAAGGCTACTTTATTATTCACAAGTAGATTACTCAAACATGAACGTGGCACTGCAGCATGAGAAAACCTATTTCTTGGACCTGAGCATAGAAATCTCACATCACTGAAATGATAATATGACAACATTTGATTTTTTAAGGTTTAAAAAGGGCAAATAAACAGTTTTTACAGTCATAAGTTATCCATTAATCTTTGTCAACTTTCTTTCATGCCTTTACCTTTATTTTTTTTTTTTTAATTTACACATTGCCAAAGCCATCATTGATAACATAGCATGCATTGCGTATTACATACATGTTACAAATAATATAATAAAATAAAACACAGTTTATAAGAGTTTACGTCACTATTGTACTAAAATGTAATTCTGTCACACTACTGCATCTACTTGTCGAGCATTGTTGTTTTGGGATTCTCGTTCCCAACCAGAAGTCAGAGTGTGATTTAGCTACTTTTGATTTCCTGGTTCTCAATATTTTAAGTCATTTCTATCACACTTTGCACAGATTTCGTGTGTAGGAGTGAGTGACACTGACACGTCGCATAAAGAGGCCTCAACTTTGCTTCAATCCAACTTGGGATGAAATTCTGTGGAAGTAAGCTCGCCTTGCATGATACTGCGTAACTACTACTGCAGGGAAAGTCATCAAAGACAATACTTTTCCTAAATTTTTTTTTCCCCTCCCATCATTTCCTTTGAGTGCGTTACATCTTGTGTAGAAAGAAATGACGTGGGCCCCAAAAGATTGTGTCTATAAGGCAGTTAACAATCACAGGAATCCATCTCGTGCTTCTACAGTTAAAATTGTGCAGAGGACTGGAATGATTGTTAAAAGGGCAATGCAAATAGTGATTAAAAGTGGGCCTAGGGTAATCATTAGGGCATGATCTCAGATATTGAGAGCAAGGCGGGAAACATTTGAGAAACATCTTGCTGACCAACAAGGGGCATCTTGCGTGCGACTGACTCCTCCGTGATTAGAATTTATTATGAGTCTCTTGACAGGCAGTGAATCTGCCTGTGACGAGCACACTGACTGCAACTACACGCACAAAACGCTCGGGGAAATTAGACAATCGTCAGAATGAAACTTTGTACTATAAATACATTTTTCTTTCTTTGTCATTCATTCCGAGATGTGCAGTGATGTCATTGCACAGCGAAGGTCTTTAAAGATCAAGAGACTACAGGCAGTGGTGCGTCAGTATGTATACGATGTGATACGCAATACAGTCGGAGACTAATGAGACGGATGAGTTTGACTCCATCTGTTGCAGGAACTGCAGTTTGATGACTCGCAGCCTACATAGAAAGGACATAAATATGTACAAGGGTGAGAAGTGTTTATGCATTTGTTAGTAGAATGGATTCATGATGTGACAGAATACTGATGCTGTTCTGACAATCCTTATAGTAATCCTTACAATGAGAAGTGTTCCACTGACCTGCTAAAACATTCATCTGAATTTGCAATTGCATGTTACTACTTTAAGCAAATAAGTTAACAGTTGAAGTAGTATACTTTTTTTTTTTTTTTTTTTTGACTTGACAAACCCTATGTTTCATGCCTGTCATTTGCTAAAATGAAGGCTGATTATAGGCAACTACTTAACAGTTTCCCTATAGAGGTGGTGTAAAGGCCTAAGATAGTTGCTGTCGTACTACTGGCAGTAGTTGTAGGAGTACTTTCCAAAACAGCTTTAGCAGTAGCCTGTTCGTTCTGACAAGTCAGAGTAAATACAATCATTCAGTGACCATAATGAACAACTACAAATTGGCATATAAACTTTGGCATTCATTGCATATATTTGCAGAGTAATTCTGTATCTTCTTTTTTAAAATGTTCTTTTAATGATATCTACATTGTTAACATGCAAACGCAGGATTCGCTTGAATAATGTGATAATCCTCCAGGTTTATGTCACGGCCACCAGTTTGAATTGTTTCAACTTTGACTCTGAAATAATAATATATTGTCTGTCAGGTAACCCAGGTTTGTTTGTGCTTGGCATTGTTTTCATATTTACATCTGCATTTGTGGTGCAATCAAGACATACTTATTCAAGACATTATTATTTAAATACACTTATTGTTTACTAGTGTTAGTCTATATGTTAGTTTGCATTGTTTCTTACCATATCCACCATGCTTTCCAGGAAGGAAAAAAGGGGAGTCAGCCAACCACTTCCTGCTTTTAAATTCTTATGACATCACTGGGTTGGACCAAGTAGGTGGGGGGGTTTATTACATCTGGTTAAATGTTTTGTTTAGTATTTGTGTCTTTTGTACACTGTGTGGTTTTTTATTATTATTGTTTATGGTGAGGACTATGGTGTGGATAAAGTGTGTAAACAGTGTTAACTAATACAAGTGATATTGTCTCATACCAGTTGTTAGTTTAAGGGAAAAAAACACCCCTGCAGATATATGGTTCTGCCGAGACAGATTGGAGGGCCTATTTTAGAGGAGAGTTGTTCGTTTGTTTCTTTTCCAGTTATCAAGAGCCTAAGATCCTTCAAGTCCAGTCACCAAGATATAAGTGTTGCACTACATCCCAGACTTATTTAACAAGGTATGTCAACTGGATTCATGTGGATTCTTGCACATGTAGGTCTGATGGGAAATTCAGATTAGCAAAACAAGTTTTACATAGAGACACTATAGCCTTACAAGTTCCATTAAGAAAACCATAGATTGAGGTAATAGTTTGGAGAAAAAAAGTAGAAGAATGGCTTGAAGGTAAGTGGGACATTTAAATGAGGAGTAGATTACTTTACAGTTCAACAAAGTCAATTCAACAGTAAGAGACACAGGTAGGCCAGGGGAAAAAAAAAGTTGTATGCAACAGAATAGGACTAGGGCATTCTGGTTATTGCACATGCTATATATCATCATCACTTCAATAATGGCAAAAAATAATAATAATAAACAGATAGTAGGACATTAAAACCTAAACAGCACATGCAGTATAATAGAAAAACATCCACCTGGTTAATGTGAGCACTGCTGGGTTGTCTATTGCACATGTAATAATAAAGTACAATAAGAATGATTAAGAAAGATAGCATGAAGGAAGGACCCAGGAAGACTGGAGTTCAGGAAATCAGTATACAAACTTCAATGAACCTGCCAAGTGGGTCGAGCAGTAGAGCAGCAGTTTGCTTTGAGTCCATCAGACAGACAGGGTTAATGGGTAGGATTTAAACTTTGTTCCACGATCCGAATCAGAAGGTGGCGGTAATGCACCTAACCCACTAGTTGCCAACAGACCTTTTATTAAATCAAAATGAACAAGAAGAAGAAGTCGTTCATTTGGGACAGAGCAGAGATGATAGAGGAGGATGTATGTGTAGCCGTGTGCACCTGTTAAGCCGGGTTCAGCTTTGTGTGGTTTGTTTTCTAGTTATTGTTTCAAATTACATCAACACTTATTAGTCACTGAACAAATCCCTGATCCTGCCTCATATCACTTTTAAGTTCTGTGATTGGATGTTTCTTACAGAAATGTTTTGGGTTTTTTTATGTGTACATGCTTTTTCTGATTCGATTAGATTTCTCTCTCTCTCTCTCTCTCTCTCTCTGTCTCTGTCTCTGTCTCTCTCTCTCTGTACATGGAAAGTAGATGCTGCACTTATTTCCGAAAATGTTTAAACTGTATCTAGGAAACACTAGGACATTTATTGATGAGTCACTGTTAAAAGACGTGTGCCTGTTTGAATTAACATACCGAGAAATAGTTTGTCTAGGTGGATTCCTGCTGTAACAGCAGCTGATGGTCTAAAATGAGTTCAACCCTGATCTCCCAGGTCACTAGCTAACCCACACATCTGTCTAAATATCCAGGGGAGTGTTTGAAATGTAAATGTCTTCAGTGAGCAACTCCACTCAGCTTGTCTTCAATGGACATGCAACGGTGACCCCGAGGGCAGTAGCGAGCTCATTGGACTATTCATAGACTGTGTCCTCTGTGTCTCTTGCCTTTTAAGTTTTTTAAAGGGTATAATGTTCACTCTGTGAGTTTAACCTAGATCTCTTTTGAACTTTTAATGATCTATTTCCTACAGTTAATGATTCAACACTAAGTTTACTACTGTGTGTGCACTGACATATTAACACACACGCAGGCAAAGCAAGGACACATTTTGGATGTGAAAGTTAACTGAGGTAACTGTATTTCTCTTTGTCTTATTTTTCTAACCTACAGTACTGGATGTTGTACATTTCCTTCAATCTTTGTGTGTCAGCATAATTTAATTTGGTTTTCAGTCATCACCATTCAGCCAACGATCTACACCCATACTGTATGCATCAGTGAGAACAGTAGCAGCTGTCTGTTGCACTGCAGATTTGTCCAGTGTTGCCTCAGAGAAGTTATTTACTGTCATCATTTTGTAAAATATTTTGCAAAGACTGATGTTATTACTGCACGGCATGTTTGACAGCAGGAGTATTTTAGCTTTGTGTATTCTTTACAACGTGATTAGCATTAGCTGGCCTCCATTTGTTCAAGTTAGCGAATGAAATGTATGCTAAATATGAAAATGACCATATGAATATATATATATCATAGATTGTGATATAAACATGTCCTTACCTTGCCATGATTGTGTATCCAACACATGATACTGTAGATGGGGACAGCTGGTGGAACATTTCTTGACAGATTGTCAGAAACTGCTGGCCTGCAACCGAGTTGTGAATGAAGAGCTACACTGTTTTTGCCAATAACATCTTGTAATTTTGTCCAGCTGGGATATAGACATCATGGTTACTATTTTAATTTATTATTTTTCTATTTGCCTTTTTTGTTTCGTACTTTTGTAATGGTACATAAAACCATGCACACGTTATGAACATTCACGTCCCAAATCTCACTTGTTGAATTTTTTTTGAAGAATAAACATTCATAAAGCCTGATAATCCACACACTTTGTTGGTACCCAATCTCTTTGCTATGAGATGAATATCATTAACAGTTACCGTGTTGGTAGTTGTTTAACCAGAGATGAAAAGTGCATAAAAGACATGAGTCAATGCTAAGCATGCAGTTGATGCATGTTGTCAGTGTAGCTCAGGCTTGCTAATTCTTTAATTGCCTCTGCCTGATTCTATATTTCCTCAGAGATCATCCCTTAAGACTGTCCTTTTGTATTAAGAATGCACGTAGTTTGATTTGGTTAGGCTGTGTCTACAATGGATTTGTAGGTATATTGTAAATACATAAAAAGCATATGGCATGAGATACTATTTTTGTTATTTCAGGCTTTTGACGGATGAGGAAAAGATGTAACGATAGACAATAGTTTGCTTGTGTAACGGTAAATTTGTCTCTAAAGCGGGACGGGCAAAGCACTCGTGCTGCTTCATCAGCTGGAATGTGCACTATTAAGTTAAGATTGTGAAGGTTTATTTAACATTGGACTTAGGGTGATGACTGATGTTCAGGTGAGCATTTTCAGCCAAAGGGAACAACATGGAAGCTGAAGGCAATCACAGCGGCACCGTTATCACATGTGGGCCTGTGTGGGGCAAGTCAAAGAGCCCGATATCTCCATTACATGAAGTTATAAAGAAGACAGAGGCAAAGCATCCTCTGTTGTATAAAAGTCATACATCGCTCACAGGCACCAAAACACAAGAGAAGTTGAGTCACGAACGTATATTATGAAACAAGATTGGAGAGTGGCAAATTGGTAATTAGCCTCTACGTTGCAAATGAGCATTACAGTCTTGCTTATGACTTTCCTTCCCGGGTCCCCAAAGCCTCTTCTATTAATTTAGCTCTAAGGGGCCATCCATAAACAGGCTGAATAAGCTGTTAGCCTAAACGACAAGTGCAATTGAAGGGCTGACTAAATATGCTGAAGGTAACGGAGATGGCGAAACAGCCAATAATCAAATTACAGTGAGTAGAGAGGGGACAAGGTGGAAATAAAGTAGTTTCATAAGGTTTCGCTAGAGTCATGTATATTTTTAGATAGATCCATGAGAAATAATTATTGTTGTTGTATTAATTAATTTCTTTGTTTACGACAGTTTTTATAACAGCTATTTGCGTCACGCATGCATCGTTGCCGGATCGAGTTACAAAGTTAAGTCAGATGCGAGTTGAGTTATTCACCTGTATTCTCACTCCCAACGTGTTTCAGTTATTTCTCACAAATTCGCTGTACGCAATTTGATTACCCACAAATAAAAAATCTTAAATCTACTATATAAAAATAAGATATTCATCCAGCATAAAATTATTATGTTAATAATGTGTTGAATTATTTCATACATGACGGAGTGGCAATAAGCTCCAATCTACTAGTAAGATTTTCTGCACATACCGGCTCGACACAATATGCTCGCCTGGCATCGTTTGTCACATATCATGTTCTGTCTCCCGGCTTTTAATGGAAATTGCTCAGAACTCTTAAAATTCTGTCTCCCTCCCTCATGAGGTCAGTTTTCTTGCTTCAGAATTCATTCAGCCCCCTGGTTGTCTTGCATAAGCACAAGTACATCCCATTACTACTAAATGAAAAGGAAGTAAGACAGAAACTTCCAAATTAATTTACAGTAGAACACACCTTACAGGTAACTTACTCGAGTTTGATGTAATTACTCCAGAAACCATAAATGGCTGTAATTGAGAAAAAGCCTACAGCATACAAGGATAACGAATGGCAAGATAATGGAAGCAGTGAAAGCCTTAGCTATTCAGATTGATGTGAGGGGGAGAAATATCTGGCTTCTTTGAGATGGGCAATTCGTGCAAATACACCTCACCGACAGTGGTAGCACTGCTGCCCTGCGCTTGCCTTCCCCTGAGCATGACGCTTATATTCAGATGAGCCAGCCATTAGCTCTAAGTGGTCTTTACCCCCAAATTCTGCCATTTCGCAAATTAGCCAATTTTCAACATTAGATGCCAGTGGCAAGGGTCAAAAGGTCAGCTGTGGTAAATATGAGGTGCAAACCTGCAGTTAACGGGATTAATAAAGGCTCATTCAAAAGCACTTAAACGGAGCGTGCGGCACGTTTACTTGAGAGAACGACGGGCGCTGGCTCTTTCGGGATGAGTGACATTTTAACTTTTTAAATGTTGGGAATATTTCACCGTGACTGAGCTGTGCACTGCTGTGACCTCAACTTCAGCTGGCACAGGTTTTAAAGCCATCTCTCTCTCTCTCTCTCTCTCTCTCTCTCTTTGCTGTGGCCTACATAGTGTCCTAAATGTCCAAAGCATGGTTTAATGCAATAGACAAAACAGCATTCAGCTTTTGCTCTGCTTCAGAGTGGGGAGAAAGACTAATCAGCACTGCAAAATAGACTGGAAATAGACAGAGAAGGCAAAAGGGAGAGAGCACTCTCACATCCCTGCCCTTCCACTCCATCGAGTATGCACCAGGGCAGACGGACATATGGGTGACGCTACATTCTTTAAAGAGAGTGAAGCAAATTCCTGACCCTCCCTTCCCACCCCCATCTCTCTCTCTCTCTCCCGCCCTGTCGCTCACAAATTGCCCGTTCGAATGTCAACCCTCCTCTTTATCAAACAAGTCCATTGTCTGCCAATTCGTGGAGCACTGACAAGAAGAGGCTAGCAAACTGTGGAACCTCTCGTCTGTGAATGAGCGTGTGAGTGTGTGTGTGTGTGTGTGTGTGTGTTCATATATTCTTTCTAGCTGTCGTATTAGTAGTCAGCTTTTTTAACATGGGGGCACACATTCAGACACAGACAAAAAATCAATACAGCTTTGCATGGGTCTGACCCACATACAAGGAGGCCAGTGGCTGCCCAAACGAGACTGTTTCATTATTTTGCAACCGTGTGCGTGTGTGTGTGTGCCTGCGTGTGTGTGTGTGTGTGTGCAATACTGGATTTATTGGCATACATGTAAACAAATGTATACGTGCATATAAGCTGTGTATTTGTCGACTTGAGTTAGGTGAAAGTGCAAGTGTCTTTGTTGTAAACGCACATGCACAAAATGTGCACTGGGCCCGAGTGGGTGTTGAGTTCACACAAGCCCTTCCTGCTGCCTGACTTCACTGTCACTGATTGCAAGCGACGCAGAGCTAATAAAAGAGCAAAGCTAACTGTCAGCAGCGATTAGGCTTGCTACACAGACAAGACAAAGAGAGGGGAGAGCACAGCGGCATTAGCAATGGTCATTAAACAACTTGAGTCGAGGAGATTTTCAGACTAACCTGGTTTATTAAAGGGGAGGGAAGCAGCGCTATACAACTGTATATTTTTGCAGCTATATTTTTGTTAACACGTGAATACCAACTATATTCAAGTTTGAGCAGTGGTGATAATTTCTGTTTTTACAATTTCACACAAGTTGAATTTCCTGGCCTGTATGGTGCATTTTTTCAATAAAGTAAATGCATGCATGCATTCATGTATGTCAGTTTTGTTATATTATGTAATATATGCAACAGCTAGACCATGAAATGTGAGATTGCCTTTACTGATTAAAAAGCTCCTACACCTTTATATGATCAAAACTACTCTGTATTTAGGTATAGGTATTTATGTATATATATATATGTCCATCTCATTACCCGTAGTATTGTATCCCATCTGTGCCCTTGACCCTTTAGCCCAATATTGCTCATGTCTACAACAAAAGTGAAACTGAACACACAGAAAAGACACCACTATATAACAACAGTGAAATACAAGAAATACAGAGTTCTCTACAGGATGCCAAACAAGTCTGACTTCCTGTGGAATTTACAAAATGATCCTAATTATGGGTACATTCACTAGCTTCTTTTTGACCTTTTAACTGCAGCTCTGTCTTCATCAGCAAATGGCACTTAGTGGAATCAGGAAGAAGGAAAAGTGAGTTAGCATAAGTAATATTTACCTGCACAGCAGTAGAGTATATGACTGTATTGTGAGCTTGAGTGTGAGTATTTATAATTACACTATTTCTGTATCTCCTGACCTTCTTTTATTCTCTCATACACTATCACTGGTGACTGATGCTTAAGTATTTTTAATTATTTTTTTTTTTTGGAAATGTCTCTCCTCCCACTATCTGTTTACTTGGCTCATTTATTTGCACACTCACAAACTCGCGTAATCTACATCTCATCAATTCTTGCTCACTTGCATTAAACACACATGCACAGACACCGTTCTTATCTCCACATCCTGCAATATGTGCCCATATTTTCTTAGCCCAACTTTTTGACATTCTCTACATACAGCATATAGTATATACATATGAAAGATCACATCACTGTTCCCCCCTTTAATCACTAGCTTGCTCAATGCACGCACAAACATACTGCACACACACACACACACACATGCATGAAAACACATTAACACAGTTCCAAGATTTCGTTCAGTGGCTGGTTGCCTTAGCAGGTATCTATAGATCTCCTGACAAGCAGGTGGGGATTAGTAAATCTCCACTGTTTGTTTTTTCAGCAGTGTTAGTTCTCTGGCTGGCTGGTTTACTGGCTGGCTGGCAGCGGGGTTACTTCACCATCTCTGCCTTTTCCCTCCCCTTAACACCATGCAGAGCAGTGATATTATCTATAAATAAATCAAATGTGAAAGTTTGTTTGTTTGTTTTTTTTTTTTTAGGGAGTACAAGTTATGTGTGCACGTGTGTAAGTAAGAAAGAAAGAAAGAAAGAAAGAGGGCGTGTGTATTGGTATTGCAAAGAAGGCTTCTCAAACAGCAGTCAAACAGTGAAGGAGGGCTCCTGGCACATCAACACTTAGCGAGACGTTTATGAGCAAAGCTATCAGCTATGTTTCATTGTCCGTGGCCTCTAGGATGAAATGAAAGCTTAAATCTGAATCTGTTGATGACAGCATGGATTATGAGAGAGAGGCGCAACACGACATAGGAGAGAGAGAAAGGGAGAGAGCACATAGCAGTGACAAGGGGATGCAAAAAAGCATTTTAGTTATAGTATATAAGTGGTAAATTGATCCTTTTGCTCTGTTAGCCAACCCAAGCCTGTTATAGTTTATGGCATTTTGATACATACCCCAAAAAAAAACAAATGCATGTCCTTACTGATTTAAAAAGATTTATCATCAGACATACTGCTCAAAATATTGTACTGTGACAACAACAAACAATTCCAAACACAAAAAGTGTTTAAAATCAGTGTGTCTCGTGTCGGATACAAACATCTTTGTCTGTGTTGTTTTGGTTGAACCTTTCAGATGGAAAACCCAAGAGATGATTCGGTAAGGAAGAACAAATGGATAAAGCAATGGAGGGAGCGAGGCAGGACTGGACGGATGGAGGTAATTAAAGGTAAGAGGTGACCTGAGAGCCCAGACAGGAGGCAGTAAAAGCAGCAGTTAGAGGTGCATGTGGGAGTTCCTAGGAAAAAAAAAAAAAAGTGAGATGTAATGGGATATCCTCCTTTAGAGTGAGCTGTAAACTTGCATCATAACCCTGACAACTCGGATTGTATTATCATAGTGATCAAATGAAGCCAGTATATGCGTTTCTATAGAATTTAGTTATAAAGTACAACTAATATTGAAAGACAAAATAAGAATAATTCAGATATGAGAACTCTTAATAGAATCTGAGGAGAGTGTTATAAAATGTTAAAGATCTTTTTTTTCTTTTCTTTTTTTTTTGTTCCTGGGGCAATTTAGTCCAAATAAAATGAAAGGAGTGAACACTTTTCTTTTCAAATTTGATTCTGCCATTCATTCACGTATAAATCTAAAATGTCTTTTTTCGCTTTGATTAAATTTGAATTATTAGCAGAAAGAAAAGTCCTGCATGAGAACATTTTAAAATCCTTTTGTTGCACAAAAAGTGAAAGGCGGGTGGAGTCGTTCTTGAGGAATCATGCATATAAAGTTTGTGTTGGATGTTTCTTTTCTTATCCTTCAACTGATGTCACGATTTTTTTTTTTTCACAATTTATTAATCTTTTTTTGCTGCCAACATAACATACACATGGGTGGATTACCAAATAGGCACGCCAGGCCCAGGCCTCAGGACTGAAGGAATACCCTAAACATTCACTTTGAAGATGTCACAAGAAAGAAACCATCATGATGCGTTTTACGTGTGCTGTAAATCATGTCGAGGTGCAAGTGAATTTAGTTTTTGTGCTGTTGGCTACAAGTCAGTATACCTGACTTGCCGGTGGCTTTTACTCTTTGGTGCCCAGGGCCCCATTGTCACATAATATGCATACGGACATAAACACAAGCAAATGTCCATGCTAGGCATGCATACATATGTTACAAAGACAAACAACAAGCCCATATAAAATGCTCATTCCTAAGATGTGCGCACACATACAAAAATACACTCACACTCATAAAAAAAACAAAAAAAACAAAAAAAAAGGAAAAACACACGCACATATGCAGAATGAGTCAGAGGCGCAGACATGCACACACACACACACACACACAAACTGAAAGTGTGTTTTTCCTGCTTGGGTTAGAAACCACTGCCAAAAAGCAGGGGTATCCCACAAGCCCTGTAGCCAAGACACAAAGGCTGATAACCAGACTGAAACTTTCTTTTTGCAAGTGTGTGTGTGTGTCTGTAGGTAGAGAGGAAGAAAAATAGAGAGAGGTCTGTTTTTTTTTTGTTTTTTTTGTTTGCTATTTGCAGAATGTGAATATGAGTGAGAATCTTTATCCAATGTGTGACGGTGTGCACCTAGGTGAATATGTTTGTGCCGATATCATCATTACATGGCCTGCATTGCATGTGGTTCTGCTAAATGTGTGTCTTACTTACTCACGTATCCGGTTCTCTTTATATGTGTATGGGTTTGGCCTTAAAGTACCGTAAACCTGGTTTTCTCTGCTCTCTCAATCCCTCGCGCTAACCTGCTTTGAAGGCCCCGTCTCATTGCTCCCCTTTCCCCCCTGAAGGTGACCCTCTGTATAAAGAGGCTGGCAGTCTGCCCCCTGAGCCAGCTCTTTGTGGGGGGCTCCTACCTAAAGCACTTGCAGAGGATTTTGGGCTTTTTGCCCTGAGGTCATTATTTTAATGCTGTGTGGAAATGTTTTTTGTCACAAACCCCTAATATATTTGTGAGGTGGGAAAGTGACTTCGCCTCCACTCTCCTTGTTACTGTAAAGTCATAGACACATCCTATGAACACCTCTCACAAAATACTTGTTCTCTTTATGCCTCTTGCAAAAACACAAGACAGACTTAAAGTGTTGATTCTGACCAGCAACAGATGGATTTATAAAGTAGTAAAGTAGTACAAATACACTATGATTAAAGGAAAAGACAGCCCCTTATTTTATTAGACATTCAAACTGTTCTAATCGAGTAGCTGCCTTTATCAATGCACAAATCTGTCTGATTTAGCATAGCTCAACGCAACAGAGAGAGTAAGAGTGAGAGTGAGAAAGAGAGAGATGTCTATAGATAGGGAAATATGGCCATCAGCTATACATGACATTACTCTCGGTGACTCTGAATTAACTGTTGTCGGTTCAGATACATCCACAGAATGCTGCGGTAAAAAAAAAAAGCAACCATGAATTGCAATTTTATTTCATAATAAAAATAATAAAGTAACTAATTTAAGCACATTATGTATTGCCATTGAAATCCTCCACCGTGCATACCATCATAGGATAGCACTGAGAGAATAGAATGACTAGTTGATCCGTATATGTACCGCTGTGCAGTTACACTATGCAGGTATAGTTGCACAAACACACACGAGTTCAAAACATTCTGCCTCAATCTTTTTTTTTTCTTTTTTTTTTCTCTTTGATGTTAGTTTTTATACCTTAAAGCTTCTTCTCAAACTCAACTTTAAAAACTCAATGTTCCTGTTTTATATCTAAAAACCCAGCATCGGTGGAAAAAACCCAGTCAATACAACATACACAAACTGATGCAATCCAGATAAACGAGCACAATGTACTCAGACGCACGCGTAGAAATACACAATTCACAATTTGCAGAGCTCAAAACATTTACAAAACAGATACTTTGTGAACTGCTCCACATGCTCAACAAATCAATACAATTACCTTTTGTTCCTGGGTGGTGTTTTCTTTACCCAATAAAAATCGAAAATGTATTTTTATATGCCTAACACACAGCGGCAAAATGTTCAATGACAACACAGTGTCTGGGGAATGATGGGAAGTCTTCGTCCCGGCAAACAAATACGCGCATGCTATTTTCTGCTCCTCCAAGATCAGATATTTGGGGCAAGGTGTTCGCAGTTTCCTCGTGGGTCTCTCAGGGGAGTCGTGTTTTTGTGCTTCGTCTTCGGTCTGAGATAAATGAAAAACCTTTTGACTTTCCCTCCAAGGAGACAAGTGCAAGCAGGGAGGAACTGTGAGCTACGCTGAGGAGAATGCAGGATGCCTCCAATGGAGGATAATAAGAGAAAACATTAATAAAATAATTCGTCTCATTGTAATGCTGTTCGGCTTTCTATTTTTATGTGGCGTTTAAGGAACCTGCATGTCACTTCAGTTGGAAATAATTCGACACAGCACCCTTTGCCACCGTGGCATATTGTTGCATGTTTTTATTATTATCCAATGTCACTTTTTGTTCCATAAAGTCACATATTTGCCTGTTGAGATAATCATAAAACTTGTTGTTTTTTTTCGACTTAAAGGCACATCATTTTCATGCATTTTATCTTATTAAGACTGCTCCAGTCAGTTCTCTATACGTACTTCCTGCATTAATATTTCCAAACCGCAGGTTCTTTTCAACATCGTCATCTGGTCTTTTGTTGAACTCTCTAATGGTTGGTCTTTTTGGTTTGCTGACTGTCCATTAGTCTGTATTTTGTATATCACCCTGATTGTGTTTTTGGTTAAGAAACTGTTTTGTCACCATCCATCCATCCGTCCATCTGCACATCCATCTATACATTTCTTTTGTTACCGTCCCTTTGTTTTGTATTTTTCTCTCTGCCTTGCTGTCAGTGGCAACAGTCTGCAACAGTTCCCCCTGATTGAATGAGTAAAGATATATCTGAGGTTTGAGCGTGCTGACAAGGCTTTGGTGATGAAGGAGAGGTGCCAGCTTGCGCCAGGCAGTTGATGGATGATAATACGGTACCTCGGGGTTACCTTGACATTCAAAACTGCTTCTTTTTTTTTTTTTTTTTTTTCCCAGCAGACAGTTATCACAATAAGGGGGCAATAGGATTGCACTGGTGTTTTATCATGGAAGCAAGTTATGTAACTAGAAAGCACATGACAGAAAGGCATTTTTTATGATTTCCATATAATTATAATTACACAGTTGTTCAGTTTAGTTAGCAGAGTGAGAGTCAGTTCAGGATCCATATCTTTCTATCACATCATTTTACATAAAGGTAACTAACAACTTCACTAGCCAAAGCTTCAATGCAGAAAGTCTGTAACCAAAAAAACTTCATCAACAACAACAATCAAGTTTTAATCAAGTCATTGGCTTTAATCACTACATACATTTTTTTATAATTATGGACAACAAATGTCTAGATAAACTTTTCAGTCAAATCTTACCCAGCTGTACAGTGCTGACTTATCAGCTTCTGATGAAAGATGACAGTGTTCCTGTTGTACCAGATTTACTTTCCCTTTAACTGAGCTAATGTGCTGGCATGTTTACTGCTGGCCAGCATAGCAAGCTACTATTATAATGTTATAGGCAACACTGACTGTGGGTTTTATTGTGTATTAGTTTTGTATTTTGAAAGTGTTACAAGCGATACGTTTCCGTTAATTCATGATTGACAGTGAAAGCTAGGTAGCTATCTGACACCTTTGGTTGTTTACATTGATACACGTGCACACACTCGTGTGAAATATTATATCTGCACAGAGTAACAGACATTCTGTATCGGTGTGCGATCTATTTGTGTAGATAGGTGTGGATGAAGTGTGTGTGTGTGTGTGTGTGTCAGGTGCGCAAGGTAAAAAGGGAAAAAAACAAAGGTGTGGCGTTAACTGGCTTGTTGCCATCTGCCAGAATCACAGATGGGTAACGTTAGGTCATACTTGAATATGTTTGTGTCTTCTGACATTTAAGGTTAAATCGATGAAAAGACTGTCAGTTGGCCTTAAATCAAATGAGCAGTCTTCCCACGGTGGTGGATGACACACACACACACACACACACACACACAAAACTTCTGTGAACTCTTCTCCACATCTGACTTCCATATTTTCTTTCTCTCTCACTCTCTTTCTCTATTTTTCGCAGTAGTTATGCTTCACCCTCACCTGTTAGTCATCAGTTTACCGTCTCGCTGTATTGGGTTTGCTATGATTCATATTTATCGTTACTATTCAAATAAATAATTCATGTTTGGCAGTATACAGTGCACATGGTCTTGTAACTAGTTCTATTCAAGTATTCCAGTAACACACTGTAAGTGTATTGGATTATCATGATATTGTTCATTTAAATATAATCTGAAACATATTAAAACTCCTCTGTTACTTCCCCTTCATTTTGACTATATCTCTTACTAATATGTATTGCAAAATGTATTAAAGTGCTACATAAAACACTTGTTGGTTCAGTATTAGTCCCAAATATTCACCCTGATAAGTACTACAAAACAGAGAGCAGCCACACTCTTAGAATCAAATGACTAAAGACGTAGGAATAATTGATATCTCTCTCCTGCTGCACTGTGAACCTAACCACTAAGAGGGAGCATAATGAAGACACTTCAGCAACTTCCACTGTTGTGAAAGACAAAATGCTTGGACATATATTTCCTCCAGACTGGGCAGAGAGAGGGTTGAGCCACCACCATCGTCTTCATCAAAGTATCCATAACCACATGTTGAGAGGAGAGAAATCCCTTTAAACTTGCTCAAGTGGAGGTGTACATTCAACTTAAGGCAGGGCAAAAACAGCATTAAAAAAGCTCAATGTTCTCCTGTAATCCAATCGCATCACACCAGTCCCTAAATCTTTGTCAAGGAAATGCAATTGTTATAATGCGTTTATTGAAACTTGGGCAAGGTTTTATTTAATCACGCCGTGCTCTAACAGCACTGGCGGTAGATGAGAAAAAAAACACACAATCTTTCATCACACCATCATCCTTGGGAAATCCAATTTGTTGCTGTTCCTCTCACCCCGGTGCGCACCACACGTGTGATTGCTACATGGTACAGCTTAGAACATGGAGTAAACTCCGTGTTAATGTGTGTTGCATTTTTTTATTTATTTTTTATTTTATGTTGTAATGTGTGTCATAGCGGTTTCTTTTCTGGCGGTTATCAGAGTAATTCAGTGTGTTCAGAAGGTAGAAAGACTGCTGAAAAAGTATATGTGCATGAGGAAACATGAATATATCTGCTTCTAACCTTGATAAAAACCTCAAACTAACGGCACAAACTTCTGACATGCAGAGGGTGAGATCCACCTCACATCCAGACTTGTTTATCTACAACATGTAACTATTTCATTTACAAATGACTTGCATGACTTTCAACATGTGCTTATTGATAAAAAAAAACAGCTATGGGACAAAGGTATGGAAAGGGGACACTGAACTAAATTCTTGAAAGATGCTGGCTCCAGTGTTGGGCAGCTATTTTTAATGTCAATGCTATCTCAATGATTGAATGTGAATAAAACTGTCATCCGGACAGATAAGCAGACAAAAAAAAATGCTCTGTTTAATTAGAAATAATATTATTATTAAATGATAAGTATGATCTCCGCTGTCAATGCTACAAAATCAAGCTTCAGAAATACTTGGGGAAAAATGTAGCTTGTGTGGAAGTTACAGCACTGCACTGCACAGCACTGGCTGGTGAATCTGTTTATGTTCAAAAGCAACATTGTCATAAAGACTGCTCAGCAGATTTGAATAGCAGTGTTTCAGTCTTTTCCCGTAGTCCCTGTTAAAATAGTCTCCTGCACAACAGAGATTGTCCTAGTCTTATTTATTCAACTGTTTTGATTGTAGCAGTAATTACTGCGGTCCCTTAGTCAGTAGACCTGTTGCTTTGTACATTGAATGACCACTGAGTTGAAACTGAATAGACCAATGCTGCCGGCCTGCCCTAGGTAACACACACACACACACACACACACACACACACCTAAACCGTTTGCATTATTTATTAGAGTATTTGAGTTGCTGACAGCTCCCAGGTCCCGGGCTCACAGTGCCTTGGGAGTGAAGGCCTGGGTGATGATTGAAAAAAACAGCACGGGCCATTCTGTCACTATATGACATATTTTTGTTGTATGTATTTGTGTGTGGTTGTGCGTGTGTGTGGTTGTGCGTGTGGTTGTATGTACAAATGCAATGTTGACTCCTCATCACTCCTCCACCTGCCTTCTCTTCTATCGCTCATAAAACTTGCCAGATGTTACAGATTAGTCGACATTTCACTTTGGCTCTAGTCTTAAATCCAATGCCATCACCCTGAGCCACCCCTGGGTAACCATAAAGGCTTGAGGTTAACCAAATGGAGGAGGGCAACAAAATATACCTGGGCATTGTTTGCAGATGGGGAAACCTTATTGGTTGTAAACCAGAGAGGCTCTAATCCAGCTGTGTTTCAAACCATTACCGTAACGTAGCCTGAGAGGACATTATTTCAGCCAATCACTTTCTTCTCAGAGCTTCATGATGTGGCTGACAATATGTTGCAGGCAAACAGTGGCAGTTGGCGAATGTGTTCAATCAGGTAACTGACAACTGAGTGACAACTCTGACCTTACACTCTTTCTAAGTTGTTCCCATGACAACATAATTGGCGTCTTTATAATAGCAAATAGTGGGATCTATTTTTTTATTAAGAAGAAATAGCTGAAGCACTGAACTATCATGTATTGTAAACTCATGCCAAACGCTCCTCATGTTCTCAGGGACTTTATTTGAATCGCCACTTGATGTTGCTTGATGTTTTTTTTTTTTTTTTTGCGTATCATAATCATTTGACCTTTTATATGCCTCCATCATAACATTTGCTACATTGCGAGTTCCAGTAACAGTTGCTCAGGTGGTAGTGATCATAATACCACAATAGTAGGTTAACCTTGAAATCTTAATGGGTAGAGCGTTCTCCAGTTACACTGCACTGTGGGTGTCACGCTCGCTAGCAGTTTCTCTTATGTGTAATGGTCTTTAACATCATTGACTCTGCTGTCACACTTACCGTTACAAACTGCAGTGATGGAAGGAGTTTACTTAAGTAATACCACACTGTGAAAACTCTTCATAACAAAGTAGTCCTGCATTTAAAATCTTACATAAAAGCACAAAAAGAAATTATCAGTAAAATGAAGTAAGTGTGGCATATACATTACTTACACACACAATAATAAATAGATTGTGTGTGTGTGTGTGTGTGTGCGTGTGTGTACTGTACAGGCATGTGTCAGAGAGAAAGACAAAAAAGTGGAGGAGCGGCTGAGGGGGCGTTTGGTTGTTTCTGTACATGTGTGTGCATGTGTTTGTGTGAATCTGCCTCCTATGCTTATCATCTGTTATGACTATTGTGCAATTCACAACTCCGCTCCCAACCGGATTCCCAGTAACCACCCACAAACACACACACACACACATTCACAGGCCTGCAGTGAGGTTAGTTAGCAGGTGTGTATAGTTTATGTTAGCATTGGCAATGTTAGCCTAGCCTCTATGCCCCCCAGTGAGTCTGTCTCAATGGAACCCAGGGATTTCTCTTTATTTGAGGGCTGACGGGAGGGCCTCGGTTGCGCACGCATACACGCACACACATTGGCGGGCCTGAGGGAGGGCCAGTAACTGAGCCACCAGCCAAGGGAGCTGGACCAATTACATTGTTAGGATAAATGTAGCGCCGGCTATGCATGGATTGTGGTACTTAACAGCCGGCGCGAAAAAGAAAAACCCTCCCTTCCTCCCTTCCCATGCCTTCTCTTCTCTCCTGTTCGCCTAGGCGTTTTTAAATGGAGGGGAATTTAAAAACAGATTTATGGGTCAGTTAAATATAGTAGGCAAAACTGATTCCCTAACCAACCACCCCTCCTCTGTAACTCCCTCCATCTATCCCTCCCTTGTATCATCACCACCCTCCCACCCCCCCAGTTTTTGTCTCCTTTTCCCTCCCTTTGGTCTTTTATAAAATGATATATCTCTTAAAAAGGATGGAAGAGTTTCCCCAGTGGAACGCTCAAACACAAATTGACAATCCAGGCCTTGTGGTTTAATAGGCACCCTGTATCTCTCTTCAGTTTCTTTCTTTCTTTCTTTCTTTCTTTCTTTCTTTCTTTCTTTCTTTCTTTCTTTCTTTCTTTCTTTCTTTCTTTCTCTGTCTCCCTCCCACCTTCCTCTCTCCTGCCACTTATTCTCCTGACCAACAAGGACTTATTAAATGAAGCCTTAACTAAATCTGAGTTAATGAATTATTCTAACACCTACAATGTGATTATTGTAATTAATGGGCCACCACCGTACCTACCTTCACACCAGGTTTCCTAAATGAACATCTTGCACAGGCCTAATGTCTTTCTTTTTGACACAGATTTAAAGCTTCCTCTGTCTCCCTTCCCTACTCTTCAACTAACAACCCCAAATGCATTGTGGGATAGAAATCTGGGTCTGATATTCATTTGTCTCATCTTAAGCGAAAAAAAAAAAGAAATACCCATGAGTATTTATATTATGGTTTTAATAAAATCGAGAGCACTTAAATGAGGGTTTAAAGGATTACCCTGATCTCAGTGGGTACATTTTTAAGTCAATGCTAGTTTCTGTGGGGACGGTGACCTCACATGATTTGATTTCCATTTTGTCAACAGGCTTAAGTCCATGCGATGGTATCGGTGAATGTTTGCATTTGGATGACAAGCATCATTTGGCAATCAAAAATGTTTGTTTTGGGGGTAAAAAAAAAATCCCTCTTCTGTAGCATTGCTATTTTGGATATGTTTTTGCTGCTTTTGCTTTAGAAAATCATCTAGGGGTGGGTGGGGGGGGTGTTTCACTAAAAATGTGTTTACCTCACCATACTGAGAGTTGTAAATGCAATGGTTAGCAGGTTTTCAGCAGCGTGCAATGCATGGAGATGTGAATCTCCCTCTTCACCACACACTAGCCTCCAGCGCCAACACACAAACATGTACACATACTTTTTTCACACACACACTGTCGGCTGCCGGCTGCTGCTTTCTGCTAATCCACAGCACCGACACAATCCACATTCGGGGCTGCGTTCCTGCAACCGCGCCAAACAGGCCACAAGTTTGGTTCCTTCTCCAAGACATACAGTTCCAGGCCATGTTTGAGATTCTGTTTCAGCAGCAAACACATCGACCAGCACTGTTCAAAGTTCTAGGATAAAAGCAGATAATTTGACAAAAAAAAAGCCTTTTCCTGGTGTCGGCACTAGTTCACGAACCTTGGCCAAGTCTTTCATCCTGAAGCCAATGTGTACGGGGCAAACATTCAGTGTGCTTTGATTTACTAACTACTTAAGAAGATTCGGTCATACTTAATCCAGTTTCTCAGACGAATTTCCCTCCAAGCTGGTAATTATGGCTGAATAAAGTGTATACTGGAAGTATTGCTGTCATTGCTGTTGTTATAGACCCTACGTCGAATGTAGTACCCCCATAGTTAACCTGAAGGTAAATCGAGGAAGTTAACACCCAAACTGAGTGAAGTCACCTGCAGTAGACTGTGAATGAGGAGCCAATATTTCAGGCACTTATTTGTCACATTTCTACTCGGCTCTATGAGGGAATCATTTCAATTTTGGTATATTGCTGCATATGTTTTTATTTGGTCTATTTAGCATTCTGTGATGTGCTCTCAGATTAGTAACTCGTACACATTGTGTATATATAAATTGTACCAGTCAATTTGTACATTCGTCAAAAGTAAAATTTTCACGCAACATTATCACCGTCATATGCTGCAAGTATGCTGTAGTATCACTTTTTTTAATTTTTATATCTAATCCCAAACAGCATCATTTTTTTTGTCTTTCATATATCAGCTCTGCCTATCCAGCAGTGCACACTGCATCTCCCAGGTATGCTCATTCTGAGATGTGAGGGGTACAGGGTTGACCCATGTGCACCCTCGACTGGTCTGTGTGCTCTGTGCCCGCAGCTAAAGGCAGCCCAGCACTGATGAGAATCCCTATAATTGGCCCAAACCTGCACACATAGCCTCAAGCTCCTCCACTCTACATTGGCAATGAGAGAGTGCAGGATACAGATGGAGAACGTAAAGCAGAGAAAGAGAGCTGACCTGACTGAAGATGTACCCTCATCTTGGTCTCTATGAACAGCTTTGCTTTCGTTTTACCAAATTCTACAAGAAATCGATGGAAATGAAGCAGCTCACCGCACTTTAATAATTTTATACCACCAAGCAGATTTTTTGCTCAAACTTTTTTTTTGATTTTTGTTCTCCTGTTTTGTCCTTATTCTTTACCTGTTTTCCCGAAATTATTTTAGCTCCTTCCATTTTTCACCATTTTAACTGGCTTGATCCACTCATTGCTCCAGCTCTTTATTTTCACTCTCAGTGCATGTGTGTGTGTGTTTGTGTGTATGATGCACCACTGCACGTGGGCCTGCTATCTCCGAGCCACACTTCTGGGGCTGGCAGTGGGACAGAACCTCCTGAGGGCCCTAACTTTCCCCAGCTCTCGAACCTTCTTCCTCCTATTCTCTCTCTCTGTCTCTCTCTCTCTCTCTCTCCCCCTGTCTGTTAGCTATCCAAGAATATGCCAGTCAGATCCTGGGCAATCTGCATGCTGCCCTCCTGCCATCCTCAACCTCCTCTCTCATTCTCTCTCTCTTACTCTTTTTCCATACACCCATTCCCGTTTTCACCTTTTCCTTCCCTCTCTTCATCACCTCCTCACTGCGTCTTTCTGTCCAACACCCCCTGCTCCTCTCCTCCTTGGCCTTTGGCAGTCAGTGTAAACCCCTCTGCATGAACTGGTGTCTGTTCGTCGCTCGGTACAGTATGTGTGGCGACGCCCTCTGGACACGTTGGCACGTTTGCTGACAGTTTGATTTGTGGCAGAGAGTAGCAGGCTAGTATTAGAAAGGATGTTCATTTACATATCAGGGCAATGTTAAGAGAAGTTTAATTTGATTGTGCAAATTATTTACGCTAAATTTGTGATAAAAAATTGTCAAGCTCTTGTTTCAGTGATCTGTGAACTAAACATTTTAGTACTGGAAGATTAGCTAATGTTCTCCTGCTGTCTATACAAGGTTTGCACCTTAAATCTAATGATTTGAATCATTTGTCAGAGATTATTTATCGACCTAAAGCAAACATCAGGACAGTGCCCTGCTTACCTTGATTCTCATCTTTTTCTGTTTGTAGTTCATATCTTTTCCTTTGTACTGCTCGACAATTTTGTTTTTTTTATATTTAGCAAAGGCAAAATGTCCTCAGCCAAAAAAGCAACATATTCCGATTGAGTACGACAAATTAAACTGATGTCCATGATACACATTTAATCTGTAAACATAACTCTGTCATTGTTGCAGTGAAGCCTGATTCTACAGCATCTGGTGAAATGACATAAAAACAGGGACAAACGTGGCCCAAAATATTTTCTGGTTCTAATCCGGTTTTAATTCTAAATGCCTCATTTTTTTCAGATCATGTCTGCTTAATTTAGCTCATTGAATATTTCAGTATACCTGCAATTGCATTTCCTTTGTTTAATAAAGAATCCATAAGGCCAATGTGTGTCCTATTATGTAGGATGGAGAAAAAATTATTTTCCCTTGCAAATAATATGCTCTCGTGATAATGTTGTGATTTCTTGATCTGATATTTAATATTAATTAGTTATTATAAGGAGGTAGGCTGCCTATAGGTCGAAGACATTTTACCGTATATGTTTTTTTTTCTGCTACTCATCTACATTTGGGAAATATTTTTTTTCCACACTGCTAAATCACCCAGAATAGTTTATACCATCATGTTTCATATTCCATAAGTATGGAATATTTACTTTATTACTTTATACAAATTAGAGGCCATTGTCAGTGGGTGGGATGAAAGAGTGGACAGACCGATGGGAAAATGGCCTGTTGTTATTGATTGTTATTGACTGGCTGTGTAATTCCACTGTATAAAGATTGATGTCACTGCACTGTAGGCCACATCTGCATGGTAACAAATGGGAGGAAACACAACAGCTACTGTAGCAGGACCTCCTTGGAAAAGACTGATTAATGCAGATTCCTCCAGGGGTAAGAATAGAGGGATGGATGCTAAAGAGGAGAGCCTGGCAGTTAGCTCCTAATGCTACAGGGAGAGTAACGAGAAGGAAGGAGGGAGAAAAGGGAGAGAGAACGTCCGGGGGCAGGCAGGCAGGAGCAAATACAAACACACTACACACACGTGGGGAGGATTTTGACTCTTTAATCTTGCCCTGTGTTGCTTTGATAAGGAGAGAAATCCCCCCCTTGCGACGGAGATAGAGATGTTCTCCCTTTGTCTTAAAGTTACAGGCATATTTATGCATGAGCTGTTTATTTGTGTCAGGCTTACAAATTAATTTCTCAGAGTCCTCCAAAAAAAAAGTGTATGCCCAAGTTAAATGTTGACTTTGCGGAGTTTTGAGACAAAAGCGAGTCAGTGCTGACGTCTGTGTATTGATCGCATCCATCTGTAAAGAGTCGCATCTTTGGCTTCGGCTATGAAGCGCAGGAAACCCACGCACACACACAGATATACATTCCTTTGAGTATTTCAATCAGTTTCAATCCTTTGAGTATTTCTATCCCAAGAGTGAGTGCATGCCAAACCAGGAGTAGGTCACCGGATGTCAAGTGCACCACAGCTCTCACCCTTCCTCGCTCTTAATTTTGTTCCAAAATTAAACATCCACATGCAAAAAAAAAATTGGGGCACCAACTTTGGCAAAATAACTGCTCACATGAAGGAAACACTCACTAGTGAAAAATACTTACCAGAGTAAATTGTCCTCGGGTTCTTCTAGTTGCAAATCTTTCTCACTAGCCAGCCTCTTACAGTAACACACATTTAACATAATTAGTGTTCACTCGTCAACATAAAGCGGCAGTTTTTTTTGGTAGGCTTTTATGTGAACCCACAATTCAAGAATTCCTTTTGACATAACTCACATAACACACACACACACACAGTCAGGTATATGCTTACACAAATATTATGTAGCTGTCAGAGGTGCGCTGCTCTGTTTTGAAGCTGCTTCCAGGCTTTGAAGTCTCTGACCTTTTGGTCTGGCTTGTCACACACCGACGCAGAACCAGACTGTCAAGTTGCCACATTCCACATTGACTGCAACCAAGATGCCATTTCTTGAATTATTTCTGTGTCACTGGATTAGGCAGGCCTTTTCAGATCAAAATCATGCACTGCGGCATGTATGCTCGCAACTGAAAAAAGAAAAGAAGGACAACATGCAAATATAGTGCTACTATGCAACAAGTGACTGTAAAGCTATTGGTCATAATGAAATCTGAGTTAATTGAATTAAAAACATCTAGTCTAATTAACTATATCAGATGTGCTTTTAAGAAAGCTAATAAAACTCACTGTATACGTCATGTTGGTTGTCTAAATAAGTATATACACAGGCCATAAACTGTATGCAATTCTGGGTGGTCTCAAATAGTATGGAACAACTGCAATAACCACTTACTTACTTAATTTCAGCAGCTGGGAAAGCAATATATTTGCATAAACCTGTATAATGCTACTACTGATTTCACTGTACTGTACACACACACACACACATCTATAGATTCATACAACGTAATGCTGCTGCATGCATAGGTGTGTATGTGTGCGGGTGACCTTCATACATCTGTTTATGAGTGTGTACTGGCATTTTATGTCTCTTTGGACTGCTTTTTTTTTTCTCTCCTTCTTCTAGACAGTTACTCATGCACTTAATTTATGGCACACCTGCAGAGTGTGTGCGTGTATGGGTGTGTGTGTGTGTGTGTGTGTGTGTGTGTGTGGTAACTCTCAGGCTCACAGTGGAACTGTTGCTGAAGGAATGCTGCTCCCTCTGACTCACCTGATGACTTGTCTCTGATCAGCACAACAGGCAGATCACACACAATATGAAGGCGATGAGCAACACTCAACAGTGGTTTTGAGTTCAGGGGCTGAGATCCAAATAGATCCTTTATAATTTTTTTTTTTTATTTTTTTTTTTAAGGGGGATCAAAGTAGATGAGCCTTTTTCATAATAATGATGAGTTACTACATGTGAGACAACACACCCACTCACACTAACCCCCACACAGTCTATCACAGTCCTGAAAATGAACTCAGCTCCTCATGAGACATAATGCAGAATGTCATAGTTACGCACTAAACCAGTATAATCACATAATCAATGACTAAAGAGTTCAGTCCGCTGCCCTTTCTTAAGATAGGGACTGACAGACAGGCAATGTGAAAGAACTGGGTGGGTGGTATTTAAAGTTCACATGTGTAAAAGCTTTGAATCTTGGATGGATGGACATGTTCATTTACATTTCTGCTTCTTTACACTCGTGTCTATCTTCTGAAGCGTGGTCTACAGAGGATCACTGCAGCACACTGCCATCTTTCTCTCTGTCTCTCTCTCTCTCTCTCTCTCTCTCTCTCTCTGTCTCTCTCTCTCTGTCTCTCTGTCTCTCTGTCTCTCTCTCTCTCTCTCTCTCTCTCTCTCTCTCTCTCTCTCTCTCTCTCTCTCTCTCTCTCTCTCTCTCTCTCTCTCTCTCTCTTTGTCTCTCTGCATCTGTTTTGCACTCTGTCAACAGTTAGATGTGTTTATACAAACCATGCTTCCAGTTAAGCCTTTAGGCTAGATAGAGCACACCCTAATTATCTACAATTCTATTTAGAAGATGCAGTTGTTAAATAGCTTCAATGGCTATTGTGGTAAAGTAGGCATCTCCACAGGGACTGTATTTTCATGTGTACAAAGTCAGATATACGGATTATCTTTTTCCTGTTATCATTCTATGTTTCCACCTGTGATAGTCTTGGGGAATTAACTTTTTAACTTTAGATGAGACATCTGGGAAAAACAGCCAAAAACTAGATTAAAAGCCAAAATTTGCCCATTTACATGTATTAAAAGAATTAATCATTATGCATTATAAACTACAGAGCTCCTCATTATGATAACATTTACTTTTAAAAAAAAAAAATCACAAACAGGAGTATGATTTGCATTATAATAATATTTGTGTTGTATACTTGACTTCTCTATAATGCAACTGTAGGTAAAGGTGAATTTTAAAGCCCACAAGGCTCATTATTTGCCCCTCATTGGTGAACATCTGCAGGATGGAGTGGATAGACTATATTCTGGGACCGTGTTAGGTGTTCACTGTAATTATCCGACCTCAGTTAAAGTAATGTGTAAGTTAGCACAATGGAATCCCTGTAAAATCCTTTTGCGGTGAGTAAGAATGTCTGATATTTTGAGTCATGTTTTACTCAATTCAGACTTTGTTTGGATGCTGTTGAGGAACTGGAGAATCGGTGAATAAAAAGAAGGTTTAGAAAAGAAGGTTTTTCATTAATGTAAAAGTGTATTGAATTGACAATCTAAATTTATCTTTATGCATAATACACGTCTATTTATGCGGAAAAAGCGGTAACCTTCCTCGTATATTTACTTGTAATGATATTTATGAGTAAAATGAAGTTAATAAGTTTTAAGTTGCAGTTACATTAAAAGTAAAAAGTTGCGTTTGCCGTTATGCCTGCCTTGCTGTCTGCAGAAATGAAAGCATATGTTTGTGATCAGCAGCAACACATGGCACGAACATGGGATCCTGGGAACATAGGAAGAGAGACGGGGCCCATATACATCCTGGGTTGGGAAGGAAAGGGGAAGGCTAGCAATGACAAAACAGATCCCATCTTTAATAGCAAAACTCGGACAGCAGGCCGATGTGTCCTTTTTGGGCTCAGGTCATGGACTGTTAAAGAAATACATATTTCTTAGTCTCAGATTTCATTTCACAATATTTTTCCACCATCATTCTCTCACGGGGGAGCGAGAACATTAAAGTACCTGTGAGGGATCAACGTTAAAAATGGCTATCTGTGACAGTCAGGAGTAGCGACGGAGCTACTACTCCAGGCCCCCGCAGCCATGTGACAGTGATGTGATCTAGTTTAAACAACAGCTGTTTGTGATTCCAGGGGAAATTAGGTAAAAGATTCCCCGTGAGATGACAGTGGTTCACTCCTCCAGTTATCTAAATGAGGTGTCACCACGTCTCAGACATACTCACTACCGTCTTCTCATTGGTCTCTCGTGTGTAATCCTGTTACATCAGTTCATATCTCAGACTCGTCTTTGTCTTCCTAGTTCTCTCTGGTGGATATTAACGGGATAATAGCACAAACTGTCCAACTTATTCCCTTTGCTTTTCTTTCTTATCTATGTTCTCACACCTTAAAGTTGACTGTATATCACCTGTTGTTGTACGTACGCACAAAGCCATCTTCCTGCCTGTCTAGGTTCTGTATTGAAATGATTAGTGAGTCATTTTTATGATGCTTGCTTGCTTTCTGGGCATGTGAACACTTGCACAGGACTTATACCACACTCCTCTCCGCCCCCAAGCCATACCCTGCAGCTATCCCTGCCCGGTCCCATAAAAATGATGCAATAGAACTGAATTAAAGAGGCTGAGATAATCTGTAAATGTATCAGTATAGCACCCACTATACATTCCTTTAGGTTACTTAATACATAAGAGTGTTTTTATGACAGGATGCTTCATCACCAAAATGTATTAATGAATTTCTGCATAAAGGGAATGTGCTAAATTATTGACTAATTGTGCACATGTCCTAGGTGCATGCCATGTCCTATGGAAGTGACCACATTGACCAAATGCACCATGGACCATTGTGCAGGTTGGTGGTATATGAAAGTTTTATGTGTAGTCTAACAAACACACCACTACCTATTCAAAAATACATTGCCTATAAGACTTAGCTAGCTTTGTCATTGTAAGGAAGACTGTCATCATCACAAATAATAACAAGTGAATATGTTGTAATTTCAGTGCCATACCAAAATTCTTTCTTTTTTTTTTCAACAAAACTGTGGGAAAATAATAATAAATAAAATACTTATTTAATGGATATATAAATAAGTATATGTGTAGGAAAGGCCATAAGAATAACATATGGCTTTGTAAACTAACTGGTATTCTTCTTGGCACTTTAGGGAAGCCAGAAGCCACATGAAAATCATTTAGATTCCCAACTTGACAAACATTAACCTTTGAAATACTCTTATAGCTCCAGTCTTTTTGAGAAACCCAAAATTCCAGCTAACCCATGAAACTCTAGAGAGGTCCCAGCCTCCCGCTTCTCCCTCACAAGTCTTTTACCAGGTCGTATTGTTGCTGTTCCGTGTTAAGTGCTTGTGTCAGCCGACACATGGGTATGTTTAATTAAAGTTATATAGCCACCATAAATGGAGTTGCCATTATGGATAAGGAACCTTTATGGGAGCTTAAAAAATTAAACAGTTTCTTTGAAGTATGAACCACATCACGGCTACACATAGTAAAAGTTGCAGTGTAAAATGCATTCGAATGATATTTACTTTTTTTTCCCATAAAACACCTGGGTTTGATGTCAGACTTTATTGTCCTAGTAGAAGTATTAATTGGTTATTTTAAAAAGATTATATTGGCCATCTTAAGAGTTTTATAAACTGAAAAGCACATTGACAGCATATGTGTCTCGATGAATGGGAATGGGATGTGGTGTAACACACTGCTAAATGGAAACATGGCCTGAAAAACTTTAAGTTCAGTCACCTGAGCTTGAGGGAAGATGCTGTAAAATCCAAACTTTGTGTCTGGATTAGACAAAGCTTTTAATTCCATCCCCTTTTGTCACGCTTCTGCCAATTAAGATGCATCATTTTAAAGATATTGTAATCCCACAGTGGAATTGGACTATATTGTCAGGTTTCTCTATATGCAGATGATGTCATAATGTCAAATCAGAAGTTAGATTAATCCATTACAAAAAGGGGGCTAGGCAAGATATAGTACAATAAATATCGCCACACTAAGAGACTCTGATCCTCAAGATAAAGACAACGTGATGAAAATAACATCTGCGCAAGCCTTTCACTGAACTGTGATTCTTGCAGTCTGCGCTTAGAGCTAAAGGCTTTGTTGTCAAGTTCTAGCCACAAAAATAACTCCTCGCACCAGACTGCACATTGGCCACCAGTACTCCCACAAATATGCACTCATTCATCAAATCAATGCATTCCCCTCCCATTCACAGAGATCTCCTCAAGCAGAGAACAGCACAGCCCAGCACAGCAGCAAGCTAGACATATCTGTTGGAGACTTCACAATGGTTCAGCAAGCAAACACACTTCTCTTAAGGCCCTTGGGACAAACACAGCATCAAGCAGAGGGACTCCAGGAGTGGTTGCTGCTGTTTTTTTTTGTTTTGTTTTTTTGTCTTTCTTGTGTGTGTATGTGTGGGCATGTGTGTATTTCTCAACATGAATCATGTTTTTACAAGTGTGTTACCGCACTGTTGCACCTGTATTGTATATCTCCCTATCAACATCATCCTGTAAATACAAGTCAAATTTGTTCGGATATGAATATACATTGCAGTATTACTGATCACTGTCATTAGCTTAGTTTTGGGGAAAAATAATATATTTTTGGAAACATTTCGTTTTGCTTTTTTTTTTTTAAACAACTCTGTGTAGGTCAGTTATGTAATACTGCAGCCAAAGCACTGAACGAAGGAAGCACACACTACATGTTTTGGAGAGAAGGCGTCACCACAGGGTTGGCTGAGTGAAGAGATTTTATCCTAAGGCAGTCTTGCATGTATTAATGTGATTGTAGTTGTGAAAAATGAAATGGATGGAACAGAAAAAATGAGAACATTTTTTAAATCTTTTTTTTTTTTTTTTTTTGAGATTTTACTTTTTTCTCGCCTTTGCTGATCTGTCTTCACTTAAACTACCAACTCCTGTGGGGATCAATTATCTTTCCTTGTTGATAGCTAATCATTAATTATGTAATACACTGCAACCGCAGCTTATAGATGGGGAAGTGAAGCAAACTTAACTTTAGGCAGAATGATAGTCAAACATATTTGGCAATAAAATCCAAGTTAATTTAATGGGATAACATTTTGACTACATGTGCAACTATTTTTTGTTTTAATCCTGATTCTGAAAAGTACTCTTTCAGTGAAAGGCACATATAAGCTATCTATGGGTTAGCATGAATCACTGAACAGTCGGGTGGGGGGTCCACACGGGTTGGCACACCACACTGGGCTTGTCAGAGAAAGCAGGAGGGGAGCACATTCTTCACCTTCCCCAGAATGGCAGCTTCCAAAGCGGATCCCCTGTCTACCCGTTCCCCAGGCCCCAGATAAGAAGCTCATCCGTCATCCACTGGGGCCGCATTAAATTTTAACTCTGGTTACCGAGTGTGGCCATTCAAACTTTTATCTCAAACCTTCTTTATCTTCTTTTCATTAAGTTCTCAAGCACTAATAGCCCTGCGAGTCTCCGCCGGGGTAAGGATGATGTTCTGAATAATGAAAGCTCATTATTTCTCCACAGAATGCTTGTTAATTCAAATGATGATATTAAAACTATAGTAGCCCTCAGCAGTCGGGTGATTTCTAGCATACTTTATCATGTATCAATATATACTCTGTTTGTCAAAACTGCCCCAAGCCTGGGCTGACATTCTCCTCCCGAGGAGTGGAGTGCTTCAGCAGGGCCTGCAATACTCTAAGGTGACAACTGGCAGAGTTTGTGCCTTTAGGAAAGTGGGGGAAGGAGGGATGAAGGCAGTGATGGGGAGAAGGATGAAACTCAAAGAGCCGTCATTGTGCTCCCATGTCTATTCGACATTTTTCCATCATGTGCATGCAGACACCCCCCACCTCCTCTCCTCCTCCTCCTCTTCCTCCTCCTCCTCCTCACCCCATGTACAAAAACACTCACATCTGTCATCCTCATCTGTCTTGCCTGATATGTGCACATGTGAGCAGACATTTGCACATATTCACTTAAATTCACATACAAACACACACACACACACACACACACACTCATCAAGTGAGCATGCACTTGCACATGAGCACCCATGGCCATTAACCTTTAAATATACCTCTCCAATATTTTATCTTCAAGACATGACTTATGCCCAAGGATGTTAGTATAATAATTGTGAATGAATGTATGTATCATTAATTATTATTTTTTTTTTTCAAATTCATCATATTTTTTTTCCTATCCACATCATAAATGCTAGTGATACAGTTTGTAAGATCAGGAGTGTTTGTTGGGAACTAAATTCTGCTTCATTACAGAAATGTAACAAAATATATACCACACATTAACAACATTATCATTTCAAATATGTATATATATATATATATATATATATATATATATATATGTGTGTGTGTGTGTGTTGGATGTCTTATGTTACTACTGCTTCTCTCAGATGTTGAAGGGCAGATTTTGACATTGCTCTTTAGAGTTTTCCAAACAACTCTCGCACAGTGATGAATGTGAATCTGACCTTTAGTCTAAAAACGAATGCATTTGCTTTGCTCTACTTTTCTCCAACTCTGTTTATCATGGTTAAATTGGCCTGTCACTTTCAAAAAATCACTGTTGTCTTTGTAGACGGCCTGTGTTTTTAGGCGACCTAGAACCAAGCAGTCGATAACACACATTCAAATTAGATGATAGAGAGAGGAGGAAAAATGAATGAGTCAAGTGTTGAAATTCCATTGTGCATCTGCTGCTCTAAATATATCCCTCTTATTCCATTACCTGAAGCAGAGCATTTATGTTTTGGCATTTCCTAAAAAAAAAAATGCCTGTGGTTCTTTCCTTGAAATGCATATCTTGGGGGTGAATGTGATGACAATATGTTTCAAATAGTGTGGAGGGCATATTTATTCTGGATTCCTCGAGAGAACAAAACCAGAGAAAAAGAGAGACTAGAGTAAAGCATTCAAAAAGGCCTTGGGTGTCGTAGATGACATACTTTGATAGGTGTGCTCCTGGACACGCCTTGTTAACACCAGGCCAGATGCAAGCAAAAGAATATATTATCTGGATTGTGTGTTTGTGTGTATGTGTGTACAGTATATTATGTGGATGTATTCCTCTGCATATGCATGTGTGTGCGCAATCGTTGTGTGCATTTTCCCTTTAGGCCAGGGGATGGGCAAATGAGTCAAGGAGCCAGGCTCTCACACAGCAAAACACAGCATAACAACAAGCCACACAGGCCAGACTGGTTGGTTCACCCTGCTGTAGCCTGCGATACGCCTCCAGGATGACCTACCCTGACTATCTGTAAGCTGCTGCTCCGGGCGTCAGGTTTCAAAAGGTAGAGCCTCCAGCCCAATGTCGCTAAGCCACAGAGCCCCGAAGGCCTTTAGTAGTATGTATAGTCATCTGCACAGCACACACCCATTCATGTAAAAGTGTGCATTTATATATATATTCAGGAGTCACCTGCAACTTGAAGAAAATAGATCTTTAAATTCTGGAAGCTTCTCTAATAACATGATGTGACGCGTTGGCGTTGGAGGATAGCTATGACAGTTATAGGTGTGGGAGGAGACGGAAAGGTCAAAGGTTAGGAGTCAGAGGTGAGAAATTTCAGGTTGTACCTCATGCTTGAAAGTTGCGACTGTTCATACGTTTGTTTTATGTAGAGCACTTGAAACACCTGCTAAAACTGCTAAAACAGTTTTACTCTTTAAACTCCAAGATGCTGTTATAATATTCTGCAATCACTACACAAAACAAAATTGCCTCGAACATTACCTGTTCCATATTTATATTGAAGGAAAGAGTGGTCTTATTTCATTCTCTTTTTTTTTTTTTATATGCCTTGCTTTATGTCCCTGTCCATTTCCTTGAAAGTCTTTTAAAGGAGCATAGTGAGTACTGAGAAAGTAGGCAGGCAGCCAAGGACAGTGGACCTGGGGGGTAGACGGCATTAGCCAGGAATTAGACACACTCACGCTCAGACTGGCACACTGGCCATCCCTACTGCTACATTGGCCTCTTAGTTGGTGTGTGTGTGTGTGTGTGTGTGTGTGTGTGCGTGTGTGATAACTTGGAAATGCTGCCAGTTGCCAGTAGTGTTTCAGTGTCCCAGTATCTGTACAATATCAACAAGCACGTAACCTTCTGCTTATGTTTCATCAAGTCTCTCCTGTAGTTATACAGGTAATACTCTCAGTTGTCAAATAAATCATGCGCACTTGAAGTAATTTGACGTGCAAGTTTTTTGTGCAGGCATGCCTCACTGCTCTATACTAGTCATACTCATACTAGTAATTAAGCCTGAAGTTGTGGTGAGAACACTGAGGCACAGATTGAGGATGTAGCCTATGTAAATCCCCGCTGGCTATTTGTGAGCATTTAAGATATGTTTCATTTATGCAGGATTACACTATGGCATATATGCGGCATCAAACACACATTTTCTTTTTTAAACAGTTATTCGTCTTTTAATTTATATTTTCATAGGTTTATAATCTGGTTTAAAAAGCAATTGCTGGCCTCAGCTCCCATCTCTCCTCCCTCTTTCTCCCTCCTTTCTCTCCCTCCATACGGTGTACAGTGTGAGCGAAACAGTGTGGAAACTGTTGTCCTACCTGATAATGGATTTGGTGGCCCCCCTGCAGGCATGCATCATTGGCAGATACTGAATACTACTGCGAGATCAATGGGAGGACAGAAAAGGAGGGAGTTTGGGAGAGAAAGATGAAGAAGGGATGGGGAGGATGAAAACAGAAATCCTGTGGCTTCTCCTGCTTGCAAGCGGGGTAGGGTAAAGCCGTCACCATAATCTGTTGTCAAGACACAAGGCCGCTGTAATGTCTTCCATCAGCAAGTGGATTATGCGCAGGGGAATTGTAATTTACACCAGCTTCACTTTTATGTGTCGTTCGGCTTAAAAGTTAATAGCATTTAGCTCAACAATGGCCCAGCCACATTGAACCCAGTCTGCAGCATACCAATCTACAAGTGAGGTGCCATTGAAGTGTAGTTGTCCCGAACCCCAGACAATAGTATGTTCCCGCTGAGCTAATTAGCTGCCGCCTGCCTATCTCCACACCACACATGTCCATTGTTGCTGTCATTGCACTCATCTCGGTCCCACTGTATCTGTACAGGCTATTGTCTGCTCAGGTTTTCTTCAATAATCCTATGTAACGCCTGCATGTTTTTGTCTTTAGGTTGCTAGATCTGAGTCCTGAAGTGACGCTGACAAATATTTAACTTCCTCTAAATTCCTCTATTTTTTTTCCTTTTGTCTCAAAGGAATTATAGGTCTTAAGAGGTAAAGCCTCATGTTCACAACTTCAGTTACTGAAAAGACGTAAAAAAAAAATAAAAAATAAAAATGTCTCACCTTCTTGGAAAATGCAGATTTATGATTTAAAATAAGACCGCCACATATCGTAAGGCCACGTCTGAAGGATTATTTCATATAAAAAAACACATGAGAAAAGCCTATTTTGATTTCAAACCACAAGCTACATATACAAAGTGTTTGTGTTTGACCCAGACAAGATGTAGGTCAAGGGATTAAAAATAGCTAGTATTAATGTCATTTTTAACATCCCATACATTTATTGGCTGAGAAATGTAATTGTGAGATTGTTCAAAACACACTTTTTCCAGCATGCTGGGGTCAACCCTTCAGAGTCACATTCCAACAACACATACCACCACCAGAGACACACAGTGAACACAGAGAAAGTCAAGCTTTACCTCAGATATTCATCCAAACTACATTGCCCTGGGGAACGCAGGTGTGATGTTGCAAGGTGTCCTCTGTTCTGTCCGCGAGCATATACAGATCATCTGATAGCATGAGTTATGCATTTGGATGAGTGTGTGAAACCAGCTGCTTTTAGCCGGTTACAGTACCAAAACAGCTGACATCCGAACCCTGTCAGTCGTTCTAAAATCTAATTGTGGCCTTTAGTTTCATTGCCAGAAATACTCCACGCTGATCACGCCTGCTACACAGCTGCAGTGTGTTAACTTGAAAAAAAAATAAAAATATTTGGCTGGGAAATATTTAAAATTGCTAGTTAGGATGAATCTATTTGATATGCAGCGTGCTAAAATGCATTGTGTTGTTATAATACAGCTAGAAGGTAGCTAACCGTATACGTACACAGGTAAGGGCTCTATTAGCCTCTGTTTCCGCACCGCACCCAAAGCCTAATATACTCTAAAGGTATATGAGGCGAATAAGTGCAGTCTTGAATAAGTAAAACTCCATTTCAGCACTCTGCTCTATTATTAATACCGAGCAGGCTGATCTTTGATTAAGCTACTCAAGTGTTCTTCCTGTGTGGGATTTTGATTAAGACTGGGCCGTGTCTTGTAGCAGGAGGAAAAAATGGCGTCTTTTCCCTCTCTATCCAACTTTCTGTGTTTCCATTTGCGTTTGTCTCTGTGCATTTGTAGCTCTCATTTCCTGCGGATCCCAAACTCGAACGGCCATCTCTCTCGTCTTTTTCACTCCCTTTTTTCTCCGATGCAGTGATAATGAATCAAACGGATCACATACATATTATGTAAGGCACGACCATTCATCATTTGCCAACTGTCATGTTATCAACTGTGAGTTCCCTTTTTTTTTTTTTTTTTGCAATATTGCTACTGGAAGCCACTTAAACATAAACCCATAAACTACAATAACTCCATAATAAATAATTCATCTTTATCATAATTTATCAGTAGCTTTTTTTTTTTTTTTACCTTTTTAAGTATGTGTTATGGGCCCTGTCATCAATTTCCACTCTATTTGTCAGTAATTTTTTGGTATGCATTTCAATTTTGTAGTGACAGGTTTAACAGATACGTTTACATAACCGCATGTGTCATGTCTGTCACATCCAAACAAAGAAATGACCAGTGATGGGCTCATTGCGTGCCAGGATCACTGAGTCACATGTCACTCCGTATGATGTCTATACCTTCAAAGAAGCAGCTGCATTTTAAAAGTCCTACAATGATACATCGATAAACAATGTTGTTTAACCAGAAAACCGAATCTTTGAGACAAACGTCTGTCTGTTTGTGAGCAAACAGGCTGATGAAGAATCGCTATAGAGATGAGGTCAAACTTACTTGCTTAACATTTCTGAGCCTTGGGAAGAATTAAAGAAAAAAATCATCATATCATGTTTCCTTATGCGTACTTACCTTACCTGACAAGTGAAAACTCAAACAATGCTACTTCAGTTGAAGAAGTTCCTTTTTTTCATCATGGTTGCAGGATTGTGACAACAAACCTGTCAGTTACACTCTTAAATTGTGCACATGTGCGTACATTGGCTATGTGGAAGTAACTAAATAATGCTCACCGCACCCTTAACCCAAACTATGAACTCCTCCTGTTGAAAAAAAAGAGAGTATATATACTTTGTAAATCTTCCTTGGATAATTAGAAATAAAAACATTTTTTTTAATCTAAGCATGCACCCTGAACAGTAGAATCTCACTGATCTTTAGATGAGGGCAGAGAAAGGGAGGAAAGCACTTCTATGTGCATGTGTCTCACATTTGTGCTTAGAAAGCAAGCATAACACTATTTCCCCATGAGCACTGTTTTTTCCTCAGCTGTGATGCCAAGGTCTCTTGACGTTGAACGTTGCATCTGTCGTTAATTTGAACGGCCTGTTTGTTGCACTGAGTCACCAGATCAATCCCTCCTTATGCATTACATGTGATGCACACACACACACACACACACACATGACACAGAAGCACAACTGGGGAGAGATGTCAGTTGTCTTCTTTTTTTCTTTTTTTTTTTTCTCCTCGAGGTGCTTTGAACAACATCTCAGTGTGCTTCTGCTCTCCTTCTATCCTCCCGCACCCCGTTTTCCCATGATCCTTTTATGAACACCTCCTCATGCAAAGCTTCCTTCTCCACTTGGGGCTACTTCTGTTCCATTATGCATGGTGGCGGGATTAAAACTGTAGACGCGATGGCTTCCCCCTTCCAGTGTCACGTGCAGGCACCAGGCGGCCAATGGCGTGCCAGTGTGGCACGCAACAGGGCGCCCCGCTTGGCCACCCACACATCTAGGAGAGTGGGGAGTATGTGTGAGGAGCACGGTATCAAACGGGGAACATCTGTGGCCACTGGGCTGTGGAGACCGGGGACAATGGTGGCCCCAGGGCAGCCACAGAGCCCTGGCCCGTGCCGCAAAGGCTAGACACAGGCTAGGGAGCCAACCAAGCACACACACACACACACACACACATATTTATATATATGCACTGATTCACACTGTGGGGAGGAAGCCCATGCACACACACACACACACACACACACACACACACACATTTTAGCAGGAAGCAAACCAGGCTGGCACAAACTAAAGCTCAAAACACAGTGGACATGCTTATGGCAAAAGAAAAAAAAAGACCTGAAACAACTTTTTGTATAATCTGCCGAAACAGGAAAAACAGAAGAAAATGTACCTGCCAGCAGAAATAATGCAAAATACATCAGCTACCCTGTTTTTAGTGATAGTGAGGTTAGTGCAGAATTTACTAATTAGAGAAATACTGAAAATTGAGGGACACAAGCTATCAAAGCAGTTTTCATGACTTTAGATTTAGAGATTACGTGGTGGTCAGCAGGGGCAAACATCTTAAGCACCTCCACATCTCTTGTATGTGTTTACTACCTGGTGCATAAATGCCATTATAATTGTTTTTTTTTTTAAAGTAGCTATCTGTGTCCAACTAATGTTCTCTGAGTTAAGAGAAGAGCTTAGTCACTCATTTCTACGCTACAGTAAAAGCAGAGAGGTAAGTGATTCTCTATAAGCTCCCTGCAGAGACACATCAATGCCGTTTATTCCTACAAACAGAGATGATAACACACACACACACGCGCACACATATTAATGCCTGTGACACTCACGCAAACAGTCACACACCATTTGAATAACATATTCCGCAGCTGCTGCAGCTCTCAATGGCCTCCCATGTGGCTTTTGTGTGTTGACATGTGTGAAAAGTGTGGGCATGGAAACAGACACAGATGCACATGGACGCAGACACACACTCTCTCTCTCTCTCCCACACACACATACACACACAAACATACACGGCAGATCTCCTCATGTGCTGTGATGTCACCTTGTCGAACAAGCCTGCTCCACCTTGTCATGTGGCGGTATCCCATGTCTACAATCAAATGCCCACCGATATAAAATATGACACAGTAGCTGTGTGTGTGTGTGTGTGTGTGTGTGTGTTTGTTTGTTTGTTTGTGGACCCAGGTGCACAGACCTCCCATTAGGGATCTGTAGGCGGGTGGCGCTCCGTATCACTCTGCCAGATCCCTAGTGTACATACACACACCTGCGTAGCACTAGCAGTACCTGGAGTTGCACCACGAGTGACAGTTTGTTTGTTTTACGTGGAACTGTTATAGACTTAAAACTTTTAGTAGTGAATTTTCCTTTTTGATATTCCAAGTATTTGATGCATCAGAATGCATATTCAGCTGTTTACCAAGGTTATTTAGAGCATTAAGCAATTCTTTCATGAAGTCTATCATTCAGTAGGGAATCAAGGATATGCAGCCTATAAAACCTCTGAATATGTCAACTGAAGACATTGGTGCTATCAATCATTTGGCAAGAGTGGATGTCATGCCTTTCAGATGGTGGAGACCTTACTGTTAAATAAAACTCAGGATATCCTGATTTGCAGCTTCACTGTTGGATTTACTTGTAATACACATATGTGTGTTTTCTTCCCTTTCTCACCAGCCGTGAGTTATTATTAGCCATATATATCACAGTTTGACAAGGTGATTAATTTCACTTGGAGGTGACGACACTGGCTGCAAGTCATTTATTGGCGCATCCTGAGTTTTGGATTTCTTACAGCATCCATGCTTACACAGACGCATTGCAAACACACACACCTAATCAGGGTTTTCTACACACACACACGCACACACAAACATCATCATTCAGAGGGTTTTTGACATTTTGGCCTCTGGTTAGGAATATCAGTAAGATAACTGTGAGAAGGGAATCAAAATAACAGATAGGAGGAAGCTGCCATTGCTGGTCAGTGAAGAAAAGCTTCAAAGTCAATCAGGGTAGGATGACTGAAAGCTTTATCGCAGGTTGACTTTTGTGTCTGTATTAGTTTTCAATTTGCCAGATTGACAACTTTGTGAACCATTCACATGACATTTAGATGGAAAAGGTATACTGAGTATCACAAAAGTGGTATTTTTTAAAGAACCCAAAGGTTAGAAAATAATTGCTGCATCTGCTGAGATTGAAATGCTGCTAGTAAAATCGTTCATTAATCGTGTCTAGTAAGTTAAATGGAAATGTTCCTTATGTCACATGTAACATAATTATTAATTTAACATCACTGAGACCATCAGTAAGAACAACCACAGCCTGTATCAATAAGATGATTCATCTGGAGCACCAAGTTTGTCCATAATTCTCTTTATGGCACAAAACAGGAATAGAACACTTTTCAGTTTTTCTTCTAAGGTACATAAGGCTGAAAAAAGGCTGCTGAAAAATGTCTTTGTATAATTTATTTACTCATTCATATCAGGGAGGAAAATATGGGGCTGCTGTAAAACGTTGCTGATGTACAGTAAATGCGTGGACGAGGAGTGCCATTTCATTTAACCAACGTCTACGACTGATTGACGTTTGACCAATGCCATGTCTCTTTTGCCTTCTCCCAACATTAATTCCACTTCCTAGAGCAAAAATGCAATTCCGATCTGTTCATTTATGCTGTCATCCAGCGTGAAACGCCGGTAGTTCACAGATTTGAAAAATAACAATAGCGAAAATGTCATTTTGTTGCTCTTTCTTTGACAATCTTATAATACGTGCTTCACCTGGAGATTGACAGAGCGTGATGGATCGGCTTTCAGACGTACGCACGCACGAACACAGGGAACAACTCCATGAGAGACAAGGAAAGAGGGCGAAATGGTGTAAACGGAGAGCGAAAGAGAGAGAACGCAGAGAGGGAGGGATAGAAAGAGAGATTTGAGTGAGAGGGGTTTGATATTTCTGTGGTCGTACACTTGTAAGCTCAAGCTGTTTCTTCCCTCCGAGGGACAGGGTCCGTTAAGTAGCTCTCCAGCGCCTACAGTTTAGAAAAGGACCCAGGCAATACTGGACTAATTTAATCAAAGGTTACAGGCCCAGCATAGAAACACAATATTATGGCAATTGTACAGGAAAAGGAAGGTGGGGGGGGGGGGGGGGGGATGTGTCATTTCACCAGGCGAGGCTTAGGCCTGCTACTTTATCTCAACAGTGTGAAGGCTAAGTCCCTCAACAGTCTCCAACTGCTGGCACTAACACACATTTCCATTTTAGCTAGCGGGCCAGCTAGAAAGGCTGATATCGTATGACTGGCTGGCCAGCAAGATGAGTGACTGGCTGCTATGACTATAAGGAAAAAAAAAAAGAGGGTTAAAGTTGTCTCTTTTTATGAACTAAAGCTTCTGCTGGAAGTTTTAGAATACAAATAGTAACTCAGGTTTCAGTAACAAGAAATCTTTGTAACCACTTTTGCGATCGCACAAAAGATTTATGTTTTCTAATATCATTTGTAGCTCGGAACATTTCAAAAAAATCCAGATTAACAGCTTCAAAACCTCATTCAGAGTTCACATATAATATGTATTTAAAATTATAAAATTATAAAAAAAAAAAATCTGGTGTTGAGTTGAGAAAACACTATCAAGTCCTCGGCGGTCGGGCTACCTCTATCATTTGCTATTGCGATTCCAGAGTGGGTCTTTAGCAGCTGTGTGGATACTGGCAGGATTCAGACAGATTCTAATCTGTTTAGCCCAGCTCACTGGCCGTGTCACTGTATAATAAACTGTCATAAGTGTCAGTGTTTTCCACCCCTAGGGATGTACTCTGTCCGTGTGTGTGTGTGTGTGTGTGTGTATGTCTACCTTGCTTTCTATTTGTTTGTGACTATAACTGTCCAAGTATGTATCTGTGCCTATGTGTGTGTACTAGGGAGGGGCTTTCTAGGTATGTTTGAATTCAACCCAAATAGACACTACAGCATTTCCACCAAGCAAAATGCCAGTTTGAGTGTACATTGGCATAGAATGTCCCTACATCTAAATATCCACAGACCACACATTCACTCCTGATATCCCCAGCTCGATTACAGCTATAATACATTTAAAGCTGTGTTTTCAGTACTAATCACAAATCCTCGTGGATAACAACAAACACAGCCTGATAAGTTCCATTCACATGCTCATGGACAGCTGCCCACTGCTCACTGGAGTGACTTTTGTTTTGTATTACAGCTCAGTACTGGATCCATAGGCAGAATTAATACAATTGGTCTATTATGAGATTAGGCCTAATGCTTACTCCATCCCAGCACACACATCAAGCCATAAATACCTCTCGAGTAAAACCCAACATGATTTGTTGCTAATCATTCTGCATGCAGGGAATGTAACTGAATAGTAAAAACAAATTAGGTATATTTAGGCTGTGTTTCATCATTTCATCCATGCACTAAGCAGTTTGGTTTGTCTGGCTTCTGGGCAGCTGTGGTGAGAGACAAAAAAAAAAAATAAATAAAGAATGTGCAGAAAATGGTCAAAACAAACTGTTCCTGTATCTGGGAAAGTCAGAAATAGACAGAATATATGTTCACTTCATAGATGTGAACAGTATTATACATGTGCTAGAATATTACAACTAGCTAACCAATAGCTGCGATGTGAGCAACCAGCTGCCATTGCCTTGCTTGATGGTGATGTGGGGGTATGGTGGACGTGGGGGGCTGGTGTCAGGGCTTGAGCCTATCAAAAAGAAATCAGCTCGCCAGCTCTCTGGGTGCAAAAAGGCGCATCTCGTCAGCTTTCACGGCCCAAGATTGCTTTCACCTGCATTCCCTGGGGCGACGCACAAAACACAGGCCTCAGTCGGCCTGCCAGTCACACACACTCATGCATGGACACACACACATGTACATATATCCACAGAAACACACACACACACACACACTATTCTCTATCTTTCATGCCTGACTACAATAGAATCATATTAACTCACGCCATGCATTCCCGAACATACAACATTAACGTGGAAACATTGGACGGTGCAGAAAATCACAATTATAAGCGCATACATTTAGAGTGCCTTTGTTCCTGTTCCTGCTTGCAATTGTGAGTGTGTGTGTGTGTGTATGAGTGTATTTGTTGGCATGCATATATGTGCGTATGCTTGTGTGTATGCGCATGAACATGCATGTGCATTTGAGTTGTGTATGTGAATCTGTCTGATAACTAGTCTGAAATAGTCTGAAAGCTGCATTCAGTTGATCTTCCAGGAGGTGGAAAAATGATGTCAAAAAGGCAAATCTGTATTTACCGGCAGACAGGTATCCTTGACTTGACAGCTATACAGTCATTATCTGCCTGTCATGTGTCGCCCGGGGCCACCCTGCTTTTTCCCAAAGCCCATGGTTCCCATGCATCAGACGCAGCCCTATTAGCTTACCTGTTTCCAATTCAAAGGCCATCGCCAACCAAAAAGACGCCAGAAGGACAAAACAAGGTGTCATATTTATGAATGTGTCAGCACGGGCCCTCCTGAAACCCAGCGCGCACCTTGAGCAATGAGCCTGACAACTCAACAGGGGCCTTTTCCAGTCAAGAGAAATGATACCTTCAAAAACCACTAGCAGGATGAAACCAGAATCTGAGCTGCAGCGGCAGCGGCAGCGACACGGGGAAAAAAAAAATAAAAAACGCTCGTAAATCGCCCTGGTATTATTCAACCCCAATTAGGGGAAACTCAACCTGTTACGTCGAATAGAAGAGAGTGAATATCAAATGCTGGATAATGACTGGATGAGTTTTCGAAGTCGAATAGAAGACAAGAGAGGAGGAGGTAGGGGCTGGTGACAGTGGTGATTACCTCAGTGTTGACTGCTCAGGTGTGTTTTCAGGTAGGTTATGTGTGCGTGCTGGGAAGCTGACATCTTGAACTCTTGAGCATATCCAGGTGCAGAGCCTGTTCTACAATTTCTGCATCTGCATTGTGACTAAATGGTCGGGTAATGGCTGGCAATTAACTTATCCAGTTGCAGATAAAAGCCCCATGTTCTGCCAAGGAGTCATAATTAGACAATGCTATAGTGTACCGTTTGAGCTGGTGATAGGTTCCTATTACCTGCTAATACAAAACTGCAACTCTACTAATATTGACACGTGAGTGGTGAGAGAGAAGGACTGTTGGCAGCTCATTTCTTTCCTGTTACTTGTGTATGTGGCCTTTTGAAGCATGAGGTGGCAAAATTCCTTCTTGCTAAAACACCCCTCCCTACACATTTTGGTTTGACCCGTAACCCTGGCTATGTCTAGTGGAGGTTGGCATGTTGGAGAAGGAGGATGCACAGTTGGTGGACAAGGACAGAAGAGAATTTGTCACTGTCAAATTGATGTGTCAGACATACAGTACCAGTTAAAAATTTGGACACACCAAATATGTCCCCAACATTACATTCTCTTAAAGCTGTCAATATTTTTATATAGTAACGTAAACAAATACCACCAAGATTAATAATCATTATCGTTAATAATCTCGTTAGATTTGCTTCAAAAACTGTAAGTCAAAACTATCAGTCATGAATTTCATTGAATTGCACCCGACTTTCAGAGTGAACACCCGGTTTCACGGGGCTTTGCCAGCACTGTGGCTTGCCTCCAATGAACATCATAAGAAAAAGGTGTTTGATTTCCAGCCACAAGCAACAACACAAGTCAATGGTGGTTGACACTTGTGATTTGCAATATCTTTCAACCACAGTTTTCTGCATCTCAGGTAATTTGTGACTTTTAAGGGACAGTGCTGTACAGTATATATATATATATAGTGCTGTATTTTTTTGCTACATGTATATGTATGTAGTTGTGAAAACATATTCTCAGATTCAAGTATCGAGCAAGCAGCACCAATACAAAATGATATCAGATTGTGTAAAAAAAAACCTACAATGATATTTTTGTTTAATTACACTAATAATTTATTTCCTGCAGCCATTTATGTTTGCCTACAATATTAATCTTTATTTCCTTTTTTTTTTTTCCCTTGCTGAAGTTCTTTTCTGGCTCCATCTACCATCCTGAGAGCCAAAAGCTTTACAGCCAGATCAATACAAACTAGCAGTTCAGAATTTATATCATCAGCGGTGCCATTGATCTTTATCAGCAGTTAAAAGTTTCTGGGGCAGAAAAATAGGGCAGCTGTTTCTTGTTGCTTCTCCATTTCTTTGCGCGCAGACATTTAATGACCGTGCAGGAGCAAACAGCTTCTACATCACTGTCTTTCATTTGGTAACAAAACTTCATTTCATCTGGCCACATGTTGCCCAGATACCGGATATAGTCATATAGTCACTTTTTAACAATGCACTCACCATTGTATTATGCTGTAAGCCGTTGCAAATGTTCTTCATATTGACTTGCGTACTTGACTAAGTACAATAAGTCTCATTTCTCTCTGTGAAATTGCAGTAGTTAACCACAGCTCAGATACCAACACATTTTAAATGCTTTATGAATTATGCAACCACGTCATATCACCTCACACTTCAGTGTGTTTTCTGCACCGAGATTTTGAAAAAAAAAAAGATGCCCTTTTTCACTGTCAGACAGCCCAAGTCATGCTTGGCTCTCTTGGCTCGATTTGTTTATCTGTACCATAAAACAAAACATATATCAGCAACCTTTTAGCAGCATTTGAGAATACATTGTATGTTCAATCATAGTCCTACCAAAAAAAGAAAACGCTTGCTAAATGGCGTGATGGCTATCATGTAAAGCACCACATACCCAAAAAGAAGAATTTGTTATATGTGCATAAATACTTTTGACTTGACTTGACTTTATTGGCCTGTAATGCAACAGTATTTGCTGCCAAAGCAAAACACACACAAAAAAAAAATCTCTCCGTCTCCGTCTCTCAGTCGTGGGAGAATGACAGGTGTCCTGGTCCAGTACTGTGGCCTCTGTGGAAGACAAAGCAGCTGGTTAGGACCTCGGGCAATGTGTGTGTTCATGTGAGTGTGTGAGAAAGAGAGAGAGAGAGAGAAAGAGAGTGTGAGAGAGAGAGAGAGATTTAGGGGTCATTTATTTTGTGAAGAGAGAGAGAGGCTTTCTGGTATAGCTACCAGACATTAAACCCCTTTTTGTCTGGTGATGGGAGGTCCACCCACCCAAAGTATGATATGAGCAGTTTTATGCCTTTAAATATTATACATATATATTTTGATTCTCAATATATTTTAGAATATATACATCCTTTGAAATATACTATGTTGATTACATTCTTTAAACATATACTGTATTAATATTTTTATATGTACCTGAAGTTGTGCACTACTGGACATTAGAATTGCATGATGATGTTGTTGCAGATGTTGTTACTATTGCTAATACGAAGAGTTTTTCCCTGCTGCCGTCGTAAGTGTTCGCTTATGGCCAAGACCTGCTCTATATGAAAAGCGTCATGAGATACCCTCTGTTGTGATTGTTGGTGCTGTATAAACAAAACTGACTTGACTTAACTAGCATTTCTCATTAAAACAAAGAATATGGCGAGCCTCAAGCTAATGATTAAGTTTGTGGCCTGACACATTACATTAGTGAGAAATCAAACCATTTATTACTTATGTTCATTAACATGCATTCGTGCATCCAAAACGGGTGCAATGCACACTGTCAGTGAAGCGATGCTACGGGGATGGAGATCACTTCACATCACTCTGCATTATACAGTTGAATAACATTTACTGCTGTGTCTTCCTCATTGATCCCCCTATAAAAGGCATCACATTAAGTAATTAGGACTGATCAGTATTATGGTATATTTAATACTCTATGCAACATATCCACATGAATTTTATGTCCATGATTCCAGTCCCATGCCATCTGGGAATTTGTCTAATGTCTTGGTTTATATGATAATCAATATTCATAACAAAACTAATCACAGCAGGAAAAAAAAAAAAAAAAAAAGCCATGGATATATTCTGTTGAATTTGCTCTGACATTGTTTAATTTTTAAGATTGAGTTATGGAGGAAATTACATACGTTGATATATGATGACTAAAACAAAACGCCTCTGAAGTTCAGGGATTTTTGCCTCCTGGTAGGTTTTCTTGTGTGAGTAACTCCTCTGTCACTAGTGATGAAGGTTGCTCCTGGAGGCCACGTCCTTTAGAACAAACAAATGTCATTCATGAAGTCATATTTATCTGTCTGCCTGCTTTGCAGCCTGTCTATAGATAGATAGATAGATAGATAGATAGATAGATAGATAGATAGATAGATAGATAGATAGATAGATAGATATCTGACACAGCACAGAGAGAGACAGGATTTCCCTACAATCCCACTCAAGTAACAGATGCAGATTTTCCCAGGCCCTGCATCAGTCTAGGGACACACACACACACACACTCTCTTGCCTCAATGGGGACAGCCGCTCAACTGTTCTGGAACAGAACACATCACATGATCTCCGTTCGCTCTCATTTTACTAACAGTAGTATCTCCCTAGACTTGTCAACCAGCCTGCCAGCTAGTTGCCAATCAACTACCTCACGCTACCCAGGAGATCCCCGTTTCCTAACATGCAACTCAACAACTCAACAATATTATCATCATTAACTGTTTCCTTTTTTTTTTTTTTTTTGTTCTTCTTCTTGCATTATTGTTCCAGAGCCCCCAAAGGCCCTGGGTTCATCCAATGTCAACTGGTTTGCGGTAATTTGATTAAATGCTAATTTGCTTGGGAGTATTCCCCACTTAAGCACAATATAAACTGGAATGCATCATTATTATGAATTAATATGAGGGTGTTGTATTTTTTTATCTTTGTATAACCTCAGTTTTAGTTGTTTTTGGCACCAATAGGATTCCATTTTACTCACATGGTTAATTCTACAGGTTATTGTATGGTATATTTGCTTCTAAAATGTGCCCACATTTGTGTTTATGTTTGGTTTTTTGGGGGGTTTTTTTCATGCGAAATATGCTAACAAAACAGCACATCCAGTCTTATATCCATTAAAATTCATCAGAGAAATACATAAAAGCCACGAGCAATTTCCCTAAAGGACAATAGACCAAGTGACAAAATGGCCTACAGCTTCAATGGGAATTAGTAAATAGGACAAAATCCATGTGAATAGTCAGGTGTAAAGAACACAATGCTAAAAATAAATAAATAAATAAACAACAATGATTGTTGATGATATTGCCCGTGTGTGTGTGTGTGTGTGTGTGTGTTTGTGTTGTGTGCTGAGCTTGACAACTGTTAACAGTGCCAAATAATGTGCTCTGTTGAAATTTTAATCACCTGCAAGTGCAAAACAAGAGCAACGCAATCAGGACCTAATTAGCACAGCAATTAACACCTCTCTCTCACACACACTTTTAGTGTGCCAGAGCTCACACGCTCAGCTTGTGTGATTGCAGGTTCTCTTTTCATTAGCATTTATGCTTTGATTGAATATGTTTTATTTATCAGCAAACATTTGTTTGTTGTTGTTGTTGTAGTGACACTGCTAGCTCCCCGGGTCCCTGCTGCCTGTTGCTTTACAACCAGTATTTTACATTGAATTTAACAGAAATCGTGACTATTTTCTCTATAAATACAGTTCACTTGATAGAAAGAGAAATACATACAAACATATTGTAAATATGAAATTATGACAATTTTGAATTTTTAAGTGGTGGACAACAGAAGGTGTACACTGATTAAGAAATAAGAAAAACACATGTATGATTAATGTATGAGTTTAAAAAAACACAAATAGGTGACAACATTCTGGGTAATACAGTTTGTAAGAAATTAGTAAGGAAGAGCAAAATTAATATTAGATATAATTTTGGAAAACCTCAGAATGGATTCAAATTTTTTTTTTAAATCAACAGTCTGGATCAGAAATAAATCATATGGAATATCTGGTTGAGTGAGCAGTTGGTGCTGAACATGCATGCCTGACTGTCTATGCAATAACTGCAAAATATGAATAATTAGATTTTGATTGGCATATGTGACGATTGATCAGTGACCCAAGCAAACAATTGATTACCGTATTTTGACACCCTGTTAGGTTTTCTGTAAAAATGCATATTTAGCAATACTCCTGATGTGAATGCACAAGCACACACACACACACACACACACTATTTCATTAACCTTTATTTTATGAGACGTGCATAAGCACATATTTAGGCTATGAAACCTATGTACAAATAACAATGCTTGCACCACAGACACTGTCAACGGGGTGCAGAAATGTGCCGTTTGCTGAATTTGTGTCTCACCGTTTTGGTTTAAGTGACGGCCAAGTGGACGAGGTCACTGATGACTATTGATTAGGCAGCTGCTCAGCCAGCCAGCCTGGTCTGTCATGTAGGCAATAGGGATAGATTTGTATGTCACTGTCTGTCTGACTGTAGGCCTCCCGGGGAGTGGACGTGCGTGTTTGTGTTTTCATTTATGCGCTATTGTACGTGTGTGTGTGTGTCTGTGTGTGTGTGTGTGTGTGCGGTGCACGCTGGTCTCATTGGGTTATCCATTACAGCCTGTCCAGGAAACCAATAAGCTTCACTTCAACTTGAGAAATATTAACTTTCCCCTGGTTGGCAAGCTAATTATGGCTGTGGAGCCCTCACACCTAACCCTGTCTATGATAAGCAGTGTCACTGCTATGAAGTCCACCCAGCCGCAGTGACAACATTCGATCAATACATCAAACTATAAAGATGATAGAGGGGAGCGATTTGACTCATCTGTGTGATGTCCATAGCTTATTCGTGGTTAAGTAGAATAACAACAGATATTTGTCTATGTGTCACGTCCAGTTTTATTAGATATACTATTAGAAATAGAAAACTATAAGAAAAGCCACCGCAGTCACATTTGTTCACTTTGTTTATTGATAAATCCTGATGATTACATTATTTTTTTAACGATAAATGTCCTTCGTTTAGGGTGAACAGTCTTTTTTTTTTCCTTCTGTTATTCTTTCGGTGATATCATCATATCTATGGCATGTGTGGTTTCTCAGACCCAGACAATGATGAAGACAACTGTCTGCCGCTCTGTTCAGACAGGAAGTCTATTTGCTCAACTTGCCCTCAGTGTAAGAGACTTTGTTAGCGCTCCATTTATCCTTGCAGATGTCAAATCATGGCTGCATCTTTGGTGGTATTTTGGGTGGGGGTATTTCTGGTAATTGAATGTGCCAGGGCGCCGTAGATCTAATTTGATTTGAACAAATACAGTTTTAGTAGGCAGTGGTGACATCACTTCCCTCTCAGAGTGCATACTTTGGCATCTGTGTCATCAGCCTCATTTTGGAATCCAACAGATATCTTATTGTAGTGGGATTGGTGTGTCTTGAGTTGAGGATACATGTCTTGGGTTTAAATAATAACTTCTGTAATCTGCACCCCAGAAAACAGAAACCAGTGTTAATGTAGGACAACAACGCTTTGAGCATTTAGCCCCTTTGCTCCAATCATTCAGTTTATCTAGCGGTTTACAAAAGATCATGATAACCTTTCATAATGAAGATGATGAATGTAACACGTTCTATTATATAAAGCCAAATTCATCTGTGCACATATACACGTTTAAAACGTAATAAATGCATGTGACTGCACCAGACGGGTGATACAGTTTTGGCCAAAAACAGAATCAGAAAAGTGTGAAAGCATGAAAAAAAGAAAACGAGAATGTACAAGAGAGAGTGAGATGTTTACTTCACCGACAGTCATCTGATCTGATGCCATTATGCAAGAGCCACGCTTATTTTCAAGAAGAAAGGAGAAGGGAGAACAGAAAGACAGAGACTTGCGTATGCCACCAAACCCCCTTGGGGCGTCTTGTATTTTTTTGGCGTTCCAGAGCGATGCAGCAGCGATCAGGCCGACATGACCATGACTCCTCAACGCCGCCTCCCAGACTCAGCACACAGTTCAAGACCAGAGGTTGGGAAGATCCCCCTCCGTCTTTGACACGATTTTCTCAATTTTCTGCTTGACTGTGATGGGAAACGTATGAAAGCACGCTCTGTGCATTTTCGAACGCTCGGTGCGTGGTTGAATCCCCCTCACAGATGGCCCTGTGTCGAGTGATGACTGCCGCCCCAGACTCCCACAGATTGGAGGGACGCAGAGGAGAAAAATGGCAGCGGTGTTCGAATGAACAACATTTAGTGTATCTAAAGTTTCTAGACTGGAAATGTCAGACGTAAGAGAGAGTGATCGTTTCAACAAGACATGTCATGTTTGTTCGCTTTTTTTGTGTGCATGCATGTTGTGTTTCTGTTTTTCACGCGTTACCATCCCAACACTCGCCAGTTTTTTTTTTTTTTTAGTCATGTGAAAGGCCACATTTGGAGAGAGAGACGTGGTGGTAAACCATCTGCTGATTTATTTGCAGATAATTTCTTGTTTTTGTGGGTGTGCTATGACAGATTTAATTAAAGTAGTTTTAGATACTACCGCTCCTGTAGAGCTCTTTAAACTGAAAAGCACAATGAAATCTGATAATCCGCATCTGTGTGATTGATGCTTTGCTGCCTTAAAGGTAAATTCCACCGTTGGATACTATTACATTCATGAATCAACAATGTTCAGTGTCAAGTTAGTTAGTTATCCAGTGCTATGATTCGCTGTAGGATCTGAAATAGGTGGAATACAATACTCACTTTCCTATATTTAATTCCTATATATATCTAGAATCAATGCCTATTTTTTTTTTTTTTTTTTTTTCTCGACTTACTAACCAGCAGAGCAGAAAGGACACTAAAATAGATCATTTCACAAACACGTAAATTATGCAGGACCCTATTACAGCCAAAACTCTATTTGAAATCACTACAGTTATGATCTGTTTAATGACAAATTCATCAGATTTAGAGCGAAGACACAGGGGACCTCTTTTTGGTTTTTAATTTGGAGCATATTTGCACTGGGGAAATTATACTTCTTTATCTCGTTCTCACCAGAGACTTTATTGCTCGCTTTTGAGTTTACTAACAGCGCAGTGCAAATGGGCCTACGAAGATGGCATAGCCTTATTAAGGACAAGAATGCTAGAAAATAATGGATGCGTGACCAAATTATTTCATCATTTTACACACATTTTCTGTCCTTCTGTGTCTTGGATTTGCAAAGGGGATGTCAAAGTGTTCATCAGGTGCTCTTTAAATATGTCTCATTTATTACAAGGGTTTCTAATTACTCACTCTTTCCTTCCTCTTCCTGTTTTTATGCTCTCACTCCATTTCTGTCGCTTTCTACCTCAACATGGTCAGCTTATTTCCTGACCAACTATTTTCCCTTCCGTATCTACACCTACAGTTCTCCTCTCCCCAATCCTCTTCCCACCATTTCCCCCCCAACCCAATGAAACGCTGCATCAGCTATTATCAAAGCTTGATGAATTTGGATTTAAAAAATGGAGTATTGCCCAGAGACAAATTTATCCTACGAGGGGGAAGAAATTCTGGCAGAGAAACTTGGTGCGATCATCTTGGGTGCCTGAGCAGACTGCGATTTGCATTAACACACTCATCGTTTGCATATTCATGATTTACAAATATATACAAATCTGTTAAAAAATAATGCAGATGCACTTTTTATTCCTTAAGACGAGTGCAGAAAGTTCAACTTGTGTTGTTTCCTCGCATGTACAAACGCCGACATTTATGTACAGTCTCAATTATACAGAACAATATGGAGGAAAAGGAATGTGTCAAGTTTATTTAGATGCTTCCCTCCTCCATCTCTATCTTCCCCTCTCACCATTGGAGGTAGGTAATTAGGAGTGAGTGCATAGGGGGTCGGGGATTTAGGGGGAGGTGGGAGGTCCTATAATCTTTTGCTGAGAAGGCACCTTGTCCTCTCCCCTGTTTATAACATCATCAAAGTTGTGCCTCTGGGGGCCCCCAGCTTCGTTAATAATTTAGGTGTGTGCTGGCCTTGCCTGGCTGAGGCAGGAAGCCCTTACTTATTGAGTTTGTAAACCATGTGATGATTTACGAGAACACCTTTGCGTTCGTCACGCTCATTAAATAAAATAGTCTCCTTCTTCCTTCTCTTTCTCTGTGGCCCAATTTAATCAAGACCACAGAGGTAAACAGTGCTTCTCTCGGTCGCCTATGACCCGGCCCTGTGCAGTCTGGGAGATAAAGAAAGATAAAGAGGAAGGCAGACAGGTGGAATAGTTAGGGGTCAAAAAGGAAAGAGAAAGGGGAAAATAGAGAGGAGAAATATAGTGTTAAAATAGGTGGGAGAATAAGAATAAAGAGAAAAAACAGATTTGTATGAGGCCGATATTGACCTTTTATTAAATATTGTAATCAGCTTGTCAGCTGCGGTTGAGTTTTCCTTCCTGACCACAGCCACATAAAAACAGTTTGCCAAACTTGTAATAAAATGTAATTTTATCTCCACATTTTATCCAGTTCTATATTATTCAGCAATGTCTTTTGTAAATTAATTCCTCATCTAAAGGCAATAATGTATCACAGAGTTTCCCTCACGATTGAATAAATGGGGTGGGTCACCCTGCCTTAAGCAGCTGCTAACCCACCTAAAATCATTTCATTAGTCTGCTGCGGTGTGAGGCATTTTCACCCTGATGAGAATAAAAGTCCGCCGGATCCCGTAATTGTTTGGCATTAAAAAGGTCAAATTTAATGATACACAAAATGAAAATCAATACATAAACGCAGAGAGTATCCACTTCCAGTATCTGGCATTCAAAGAGCCGTGGTTGGGGTGAACCGTAGAAAAGAGTTACATTGCTGGAAGGTGGTATATTAAGGTTTCGCTTTGCAGCTAGCTTGGACATGGTGTGGAGGGTAAGTGCTTCACGCTCAGATGGCAGTCAAACAGGGCTGTCTGACCTTCATATAGCACCTTACACCCCAGCTTAGCTTATGGAATTGATTATGATATGGCATGGCAGAACCAGGGCCAGGGGAAGGTACACAGCGAGGGGGCGTAGAAATGGCATATTTCTTCACCCCAGGATTTATGGCTTTTACAAAGTTGCTAGCTGCATGTGGAGTGGCTGATTGGACAGTGTGTGTGTGTGTGTGTGTATAGTAAGAGGAAGGGGGTCATGTCATTGCCACCATGTGCAAATTGCTGACCTCTTTGGCCCATAATCTGCCATAATGTGACCAACGGCCAAGACAACACATACGTGCAATCAACAGCACAGAGGGGTGCATAACCACGATGAATCTTACTTTCCTCCTCGGGAATCGTTGTGGACAGGAACTACTCAGCCAGGTAATTCAACACAAGTATTGTTCAAACAGGCTACTTGTGCGCTGTAAGATAGCAAAGCTAGTCACTTAACTAGTAAGATCATAATAAAAGTAGCACCGGCAATTACTTTAAGCCAATATACATGTGATGGGGCGATAGGGGGTGATGGCAAACATTGCGGGATATTTATTTGAGTTTGAATTATGTGTTCAATCCCCCTAAAGGCAGGGCAGCTGAGGAGATTTGTTTGTTTTACTGGCTTGGCTGTTGTTTTAGAGTCAGTTAGTCCAAATTAACACCGTTACATCTCTTCTTTAAACACACGTTATATTGTTTAAACCACACACCCTATAGCATGTTTGCTTGGGAAGCACCCATCCATCTAGCCAATTATTGCAGATATATCCCAGGAAATTTTGAGAGCAAACACGCAACATCTTTTCCTCTTCCAACTTCCAACTCGATAGGCTTCTGTCACAAAGTTCACTTTTTTGACTCTCTCTCTCTCTCTCTCCCCTGCTCTCTCTTTTGAGGATTTAGATGGTGTCACTCTAATGGGTTTTACAGTTTTTAAAGAGATTATACTTTGGGATTACTACCTGAGCAGGAGGGGCTTGGAAAAATTCAGCAATGCCTTTGATGTCCCGGAGTGTAAACACAACCTAAGGCTACCTTGCAAGGAGGGGCCCCTGTTTTGTTATTCAGAGCCGGGGCCCTTAATTGTGGTGGTCGGGACAAAAGGGGGGGAAAAAAGGTAACATTTTTCTAAAAAAAAAAAAAAAGTGGCAGAGGGGTTCAGCGAATGGTCATGAAAGGCCGTAGTTTTGCATAATTGTGTAAACAAGAGACAGAGATTCCACACTGAGGGTCAATTGAGAACATCACAGGTTAGTCTTGTTAAACTTTTGTGAGTTTTCAAAATGTCTTGAGGACATCACATCTTCAAAAGAACAATAGCTGTGATTATTCAACACAACATGCCTGCATCCAATATATATATATAGGCTACAAGTTGCTAAACCACCATCAGAGAGGCGATACTTCCCTACAAGACGAGAACTGCAAAGAAACCTCGTGTGTACAGTTAGAATAGTAATGTTTTAAATCATCCAAAACAAGCTATCGTGGGGACTCATTACTTCTGTAAGAGAGTCAGGCGACGTTCAATGCTCTGTTTCCCTGCGATTATTTAAACCTACGGCTCCACTGAGCCTGAGTGCAGAGATGGGCTTCTCTGTTGGTGTTATGGACATGCAAATAGGCCTTAATGTGTCCACAAGGCCCTCTAAAGGCAAATACCTCCACTCTCACTCACAGAGATGAGCTTCGTTCTCATGCAGGCAGCACCGAGCTCTCCTCTGCCTCGACTGCTGCGCATTAGAATTGGAATTAATGTAACCTGACGTAGATTTTGACGATGTTTAATGTTTATACAGTGATACGTTTGCATCAGATCAACAGACAGAAATGTGGCAAATGTACAGAAGACATTTAATGCTATTGTTTCATAGGTATCAAATATTATATATATATATATATCTATTATTTATAAAAAATCTCCACATGTATGATACAGAATATTGGACGATGCCCTGGATGTTTTTGTTGATATCCAAAAATAAATGCATTATCGGGAATATATCACACCACAGACAGGAGAAAAAAAAGCAGATACAGACAAAGACACGGGGAAGAGTGAAAGACAGAAAAGGAACCGGAGACAAGAAAAACAGCCTCTTGTGACAGTTATAGTCCCCATAATGCCTCTGAGTCTGAGTCGCTATCCTGCCCTGTCAAAAACGAAAAGGCAAATCAATATTGTCATTCACAACTTCAGATTAAACTCTTCTTGCTTTTACTGCCTCCATGTTCTTTTCTGGGCCATTCAATCTGCCGTAACGGTGACAAATGCATCTCAATCGATTGTTGGTGAGATCAGCGAATTAACAAGTGGAATGTTTTTTTTTCCCTCCTTCCCTTTGTTTTTTTTTCTGTTTTTTTTTTTCCTCCAAAATGGGCAGGGAGTGAAGCAATGGAGCAAAACACATAAAAAGACGGCAGTCATCAACAAACACAATAAAATCCTGATCTAGAAACTACTTTCCGAGGCGAGGGAGTGTTGCCGTGCAAATGTTTTTGCAATTTAGAGTCAGTTGCCACAAACCACTAAATGCCCTTAAATAGTACTGTGCAGTTAAGGTTTTCAACAGAAAAGTAGTTCCAGTGCTTTATGTGGGGCCAGACATGGAAATCATTTTTTTTTTTAAAGAAAAAAAAAAAAAGGATAGGGATAAAAAGCAAACACAAAGTACGTATTGAAAATATCCTCTTCGTTGCATGCCAGACATTTGCATGTATCAATGTGGTTTTAATAGATCCTCATTGTTCCTCACAGCATCTGCAGAGATGTAAACAAAAGTCAGTGGTGTTTCTTCGCCACATGGACTATCCACATGTGTTTCCGTAACAGATCAAGTGCGCTGGCATCCCCGAGTTCTTTCCTAAATCCTCTGTAATGCTGATACAAAGGCACAGCTTGCAAAAGCATGGAAAAGCACAGTTGGCAGGCATATGATTTAACACTGTTAACTGAAAAAAATAAATAAAATGAAAACCAAGGGGTGCAGGGGGGACTCAGTATGAATTCTCTGAGACATTGTCGTCGTCTAAGACAGCGCCAAGGTAGATTATAGTGCGGCTTTAGGATGTGAATGCGGGATAGGCTCGAAAGGGAGGATGCTGCTTTTGGGCCTGAAAAGGGCGGGTCGGGGTCACAGGTTCACATTCTGAGTGGATCAGCATCATCGCACGCTCAAGTGCTGCGGTAATGCTCTGGTCCCATCTGCCTTAGTCAGGTAGCAACCCCCTCCCCACCACCACCACCAAATCCCTCTCCTCAACACTAACTTCATGTCTCCACACCCAATCTGCATCTACATGTCTTAGAGAAGAATAGAAGTGTTTGGTGGTTGGAGAGAAACTGGTGACTGCAGCTTTGAAAGAGTCTTGCAAGGGGGTTAGAAGACAATTCCTGTTTTTTTTTCATGCAGCAGTCATCTGACTTTTTGACCTGCCATGGGTCAAAGGAGCAGGTAAAACTGGATTGCAGAGATAGCCATTAAGACAGGAGCAAAATGTAGTCAGAGTTGATACTAAATGACAAGGAGTCAAAAGTGCATCTGCAGCACATTTCAGTTTACGTTTGGCTCAACGGCCTTGTTTGTTAAAACCAAGAGTTTTTTTTTTTGTTTTTTTTTCATTTAAATTGTTTTAAGGTGATTTGACCAGACATTACGTAATGTGTTTGGGGATTTTGCTTATGTGTGTGTGTGTGTGTTGTTGTTTTTTTTTTTTATTTACAGCCCAGATGATTCTCATGCAACCATCTGATTAAAAATATAAAAGCAGGATTTTTTTTTTTTTTTAAAGAATGCCTGGCAGAGGTGTGTGTGTGTGTGTCTATGTGTATACATGAGTAATTACTTACATATGCACCCATGGGACCGTGTAAGCATGTGTCCGTGTGTGTGTTTGTATACATGTGAGTGTATATGGCGAGTAAACGTATATACGTGCATGTGTGTGTGTGAGCAGGTGAGGTGTTATACATGTGTGACACAAAGTGAGACTCTCTGAGCTCAACTAGCTGTTAATTTCTCCTCTTCCAGTGTGAGGAGCAGGGGTCACACATCAAAGCTTCCAATGATGATTGAATGAGAAAGGTTCCCGTCTTAAGAGCCTGCCCGAGCCTGCTACCCTGGATTTAGACACTTAGCAGGGGATAAAGAAAAAGGCCCTGGGTTTCACTTCCTCAGACACACAATCAGACAGATACACACAAATGCACCATCATACACACACCTAGACATACACACTGTAGGTCTACACAAACCGCCTGCACGCAACAAACAGACGTATCTATAGCACAGAATGAAATATTAATCTATTTTTTACTGTCAGCAACAAATAAGATGTGTATATATATATATATATATATATATATGCTGCAAACCTGACTAAAATGTGTTTGTTTGTATTTTTTTTCATTCATGGAACTAGCCTGTGGAGAAAGATTTCACTCCAACTACCAACGGGGAGCTGCCCAGTATAGCCAGTCATGCCCTGCTCACCACTGAACAGTTCTGCTGGAGCAGTGTGGAGGTGAAGAAGTGTCTTGAACAAAGGCAAAAAGAATAATGAGGAAGAATAATGAGCATTTCTCATTGACTGCCACCTAGTTTTAACAAGCTGCTGTAGTGTGGTTTCATGCTAGTAACCCGCAGCCACATGTTTGTTTCTGTAAAGCATCAGGCTCTCCTGCAGTCCTCAGTGATGCATGAAAAAGGCTCGGGAGGCATCATGGAACTTTATTATGAACTACACTGTTTTTATTTTATTTGACTACACAGAAAGACACAGACAGACACGCTAGAAAACAGCAAGAAGTCACTTTTCAGCAAGGTTAGGCTTTAGAGAGATTTAAAGACAGCAGCAGATGTGTCAGTTGGTTACACTGAGAATATAGTTTCAGTGTATTATTGGTGTCATGGCATATTAGAGAGATAATGTACACTCTCTGTTTGTGACAGGTGTGCTGTTTGGGGTTGCTGATGAGTATCACTTAAACAACAAAAACCAACAGTTAGAGGATCAAGTGAAGACTCCAACATGTTTTCTTGCACACACAGAACATGCATGCACCAATTTTGGTGCAAAGAGCTACTGACACAGGGAATTATACAGATGAACAATCATGCACACACACACACACACACACACACACACACTAAGGTGTGTCCTCTTTGCAGTGATGTTAAAATAGGCAGGTATTTACGCTCCTGCTTGGCTTATCAGATTTCAGTAGCTCCCCTAAGGCACTGTAACACAAAAGATAGATAGCCATCCAGGCATGACCTCAGACACAGAAACAACACACACACACGCACACACACACACACTGTGCATATTTCCATCACTTCAGGGGACATTACATTGACTTACATTAATTTCCTGAAGATTTATCTTAACCTTAACCATAACAGCCACATGCGTGTCCCTAACGTGTAGCGTAACCTTAACATTACCTTAACTTTTAACCAAGTCTTCACCGTGAAAATCAATGATTTACATTAAAGGGCAGCAAGTCCCCACAACCTGACTGTAAACTAACCAGACTTACATTCCCACAACATGAGAAATACCTGGTACAGTCACACATACACCCGCACATGTATATAGGCGATAGAGGACAATACAGGCATGACATCAGACATCGTCAGTGGTCACTTCCGTTGCCTTTGGTACATCTTAATACGTGTATAAAGGTCTATGTAGCATTCCATGTGGTTTTTGTTGCAACGTTATCAGCAATCTTGGAACATCTCTACAGCAAACCGAGTTTGAGAAAAACAATGCTTTGCAGTAAATTGATCATTTTCATTGATGGCAATCTGCCAGCATATTGATTGCACTCATAAGTTGGCCCAAAAACTTGATCAGATCAGGGTGTTTTTGTTTTTTTGTACATATGAGATCTAAGCGAAGACACTTCATAAACAGTCTATTTTTTTTTCCTCACACACCACTACACTGGATGTTATTAATTTTGTTCCCGTGGGACGAGCTGAATTTTGAGGTACCTACTTGCATTTTTTTCTCACACTTCCCCGTCACTGTCCTGGTTTTTTTTAAGAAGAAACGTATGTAAATCCTGATAATTTAGAAGAATGCATGGCAGTTATTCATGTCGGTGTGTTATTGCGGAGCCAGGTGAGCCTGACTTCACCTGGCTGATAGCATCTGATTTCACATCAGCTTTGCCTCCGGGCTCTGAGGGCCCCACCACCGTTTAGTTAACTCTAATCATTTTAAGGCATCTTCTCTTTACTATCATCACTAGAAGATAGATAGAAGGAGATTGAAAGAGAGAGAAAATAGAAAGCCAGCGTGAGCGAGAGAAAGAGATAAACAAATGTGAATCCGTGGAGGGACGAGGCACCCCTTGAGATCCCAAATACTCAGCCAACCATCCTTTTTTTCTGTTCCTTCTCTTCTGCTTTTTTTGCTAACACACTTCTTTTTTTTTTCTTTTCACCAAAAATAGTTCAGACATACAACACACTGGGACAATAATATGATGATTGGGTTTGTGGCGGGGTGAAAGGTCAAATAATGTAGGTGACAGCTTGGACTTTGAAGTTTCGCAGCAGGTAGCTCTCCACTGCCCCCTCCTCCCCATCCTCCCTCAGGCTCTCTGCTGTACCCCCGCCCACCCCAACCCTCTTTCTCTGTCAGTCTCTCTTTTTTCCGTTTCTCTCCCAACACACATTTCTCCCACTTTCTGTATCTCTCTCTCCCAGAAAATTCTGGTCATAACAAGCATGAGCTTTTGTTCCTTTACATCAATAGGTACGCCCACAATTGTTGTGACTTTTTTTTTAAGTCCACTCTACACTACACCACTCCATTTAGTTTTCACTACAGATTTGTTTGTTTATTTATTTTTTAATTCAAATTGCATAACTTGTTTACTATGGTGCTAACTTGGCTTTTTTTAAAACTCTAAACCATCCGTTGGCTGAGAAGTGCCGTGCAGCTTAACATTCATACAGTTCTTCACATTCACAATTGTGGCTTTGTCAAGGTGTGTCATGATTGAAGCGAGCACTACACTCTGTCAAATTGTAGCTGCAGAAAACAACACTTTTTAAGAGAGAGTTACAACCTAAGCGAGAAATAGATTGTTTAGTAAAAACAGTCTGGAAGAACTGCTTTGCCTAAGGGATGGAACCCCCCCCCCAGTCAGTCCAAATGCACAAATGTCCATATACACACACACACGCATACACTCACATCACCGCACTTGAAGCCATCTGTCATATGCATGAATGTACTTGCACACCTCTCCACTCTACAGACTACTCCGTCTCTATCACTACATGCCTCACATATGCACAACGGTTTTCACATCAGTTCCTTTGCAGCACTTCCACAGTGTCCCTAGAGTGCCAGGACTACATGGTGGGGTGTCATTCATAGAGCAGACATGTGTACCTGTTACTCCTTGACTCTGATGAAAAGCTGTGATGCTACCACCTCTAGTAGTTCCCCGGGTGTGCGTTAGTATGTGTGTGTGTGTGTGTGTGTATGTGAGAGAGAGAGAAGACTTACTCAGAAAGGGAACCACAGACAACCAATGCGTGCAGACAGAGGGAGACAGAGAAAGGGGAAAAGATGACTGATAGACCAGCGAGGGGGGTCTAAACATGAGTCCTCTTGCTCTAATGGGGGAAAACTTTTAAAACACAAGCTTGTATGAGCTTTCGTCTTATTCGTCTTATTCTGAATTTCTCTCCCAGCAAATTGTCTGGCATACTTTTTAATAAGATTTTGCCATTTAATTATATCACTGAAAATATGAGCAGCAGTAAAGAAAGTAGTGAGAACTGTATCATAAGAACACACCCTGAAAATATATGATTTTGTGCAACATTGAGGGTTTTTATTAGAGTAATCAATAAAGCGCCACTGCGATTGTATGTTGAGGTGTTCCTTTAGCCCTGAAGTTAAAATGTTTAAAACATTTAAATTAAAATGTACTCATTTACAGTTTGCAACCACACCAAAAAGGCTTTTGATCCTGGCCCCATATAACCAACGTGTCCATCACAAAAGACAAAAGGATCACATGACTGATGGTAATTTCTCTTATTAAATTACTGTGACGTATGCTGATGTATGTGGTATCATTGTGATGGGAGATCTTTGACTTTAATTTTCAATTTGAATGGTAGTCACAGATATAATTGACCCTCTGGGTATATTTTGGATGTGAGTCAGAGGTGCTTTTGCAGGGTTGGTTTTTTGGGTCATTGCTAGAGGCAGACATGGCTCGCCCCCAGGCCATCTCTGTGTTCACCTCTTTAGCTATAAAAGCTATTGAATATGCCTCACAGGCCCAGGAGTTGTAATTTTATGAACTTATATTTATAAAAAAAGGTCTTCAAAAGAAATCATAAGCAAATTGATGTTGGATTGATGACAGATTTAGCTGGGTATTTTTAGTTGTTTTTTTTTTTTTATGATGAAAAGTGTCAATTCCCAAGAGTTCAAAAAAACTTCCTTGTTCTTCATCACCCTCATGTTACACCAACTTGTTTGACCCCTCGCTGAGGAGAGTGTGTGTCTCTCTCTCATTCATGTGTTTCAAGTTGCCCTCACATTGGACCCACTAATGGGTCCTCTCTCTCTCACTCTTTCTCGCTCTCCTCACGCTGTTCTCTCACTAATGGACAGATGGCATCCCATTGTTTACTGAGCCAAGGTACAATGCCTTATCGGCCATAACAGCGGAAACTGGGCTAGCGTTTCTGCTTGACCCAGCTTAAATCTGCCACCAAAAAAAGGAGGATGGCAGGAAGAAAAGAAAAAGGAGGGAGGAAGGGTAGAAGAGTGGCCAACCAATGGAGATTGCTAAAAAAAAAAAAAAAAAAAAAATCTCCCTCCTGCAATATGATTTCTGGCCTTCTGTTTTCACCTCTTTGACCCTGGATAGTGTGTGCATTTCTGTGTGTGTTGTGATGGTCAAACCCTCCCCCCTCTATTCCCCTCCTCACCTCCCAGTAATCGAGTGAGCTGTGACAAGCCCCATCATATATACTCACACACACACACACACACACACACACACACACACACACAAGCCTTGGGGCTAAAGGTGATTTCTTGGCGATGGGATGCAATCAGCTCAGAGCCAATCAGTAATGAGGGTTAATCAGCTGATCGATTGGAGAAGATCGTGTGTGTGTGTGCATGTGTGTTTGGGAGGGTAAGAGAAGTTATCTATTGAGGATAAAAAAAAAAAAAAAGACAATAACAAAGAAAATGTGAATAAATAATTATAAAACCAACTGGATATCTTGCAGCAGAAGAGATAAAATATGAATGCAGCGATTGTTGCAGAAGTTAAAGAAATTTATTTAATTTTCATCTTAGAGACACAGCCAGATTAACAATATCAGGCTGTGAAAGATAAGTGATACGCACATAAGCCCAAAGCTGTCAAGAACCACAGGGTTTTCAGAACAAAAGTGATAATTCAGTATTTTTTTTATTTTTTGTTTTATTTGTTTTTGTTTCAGCGTATCGCTTTCTTTGGCTTTTATATACACAGATATTTGCCAATCGACATCCGTTTGTATCTAAGTCTTGTATCTTTTTCTTAAATCAGGTTTAAGGCAAATTTTGCAGCACTGTTTTTGGGACTTTATAAAATCCAACTGATTTTGAGGTCTATTGTGACCTGTGTGGTGAGCATCCCAAAAGAGCAACTTGTGTATCACTACTACTGAGGGCCCCTGGTTCAGCCCTTCAAAACCCAAGCTCCTCCTCACCTTTGAACCCCTGAGGGCCTGAGACTTGGGGGGAACTTTTAATTAACTGCAGCCCCAGCTCTCCTCTCCACTGTCCACTGAATGGTCAACAGGCTTTACTACTTACTGAGGCATCAGTGTCTGAATAATAATAGAAAACAATGTCAGCGTGCAGGGAGAAGTGTCTAAGGGGGGGCCTCGGCTGAGAGAGAGAGAGACAGACAGAAAGAGAGATAGGGGTATCATTAGATAAGCCTGTCGCTTAATTAGCCCTGCTTCAGGAGGAGGGGACCCCCTCCCGACGCCGAGAATGGCCATCAGGCATTATCCGTGGTCGCCTATTTTTTATGGTCCTTTGCAGACTCCACTGACGAGGTTGTTAAGCAGCATGGAGGGCATATGGTGCCAGGATGGAAACACGCTGTTGTCAGTCAGTTGCACATTGACAGAGAGAAATATAATTTTCTTTACGTTGTTGCAGAGGCGGGACTGAAGATGTTTCGCTCCAGCTGCTTGTTAGTCATGGACTGTAAAACAACATCTCTTTAAGTGATGGGAGGTGTGCGGACTGTTTATTTGGTTAACTGTTCTTGAATGTCCTGAGAACTGACAGAACAGAAAGTTTCTTCCTACCATCATCCTGATTCACAAGATTCACAATACATTGGTCGTAGTTTTTTTTTCTTTTTCCCAAAGACATGTGCCAGAAATTGTGCTGTGGGAGATGTTGAATATGTCACAGGGTTTATTTGGATAGGATTTTCTCTTATTTAAAGGGTCTACTCAAATACCAAAAAAAAGCACATTTTCCCACTTAGTCTTAGCGGTATGCAGAAAGTTTCAGTTTTATTTTGCAAGGTTTTCAGATCTGTACTGACACTGGCAGTTGTACAAGAAAATATGGCTCTCAGTGAGAACATTAGACAGTGAGGTTTTACCAAAACACTGAAGATTCTTCAAAAGCAACAGAAATAGAGTTCTTACCACTCGGCAAACATGTGTAGAATAAGCCTACAGTGTCTGAGTCACATTATGTGTGTTATCAGTGTACAAGAAAAAGAATACAAAAGTCCCTCTGAAAGTGAAAACACAGGATAAGAGCCATACATAACGCATTCATTCAGATCAATACACTGTAAGAGCTTTGTAACACCTTGTTTGTTTTTTTACTACATTGACAGCTATTTTTATCCCATTGTATGGTGTTCATTTAGTTTTTATATTACTGTTTTCACTGCTTTTGTGCAGTCATTTCATAAGTCCTTTTTTTTTTTCCAATTAATCACAAAAGTTTTTTTTTTTTTTGTTTTGCCTGCAGCATATTCTGGGGGACTCACAATGGTAAGCAAGAGCCCATACATCAAACACAACTTCTCTTTCTCTTTATTCTTCTTTCATTTCTTTCTCATCCTTTTTGTATGTTTTATGCTATACAGCCCAACATCTTTCTGTTTCTAACCCTACCTCCCTCTGTGAGCTTCACAGATGTTTGCACCTTTTCTACTGTCCACTATCCATCCACCCCCCCAAACCCTCTCTCATTTTTGCCATCACCTCCTCATCCCTCCTCTCTTTCACCCCCTCCCTGCAGTGGTGGCTGGGCAGGCCGAACCCTGGGGCAAGGGAAGCAGTGCCCAGATCTGTTCTGTGTCGTGTGACTAGTTATTTTTATCTCAAGTCACTTTCTAGGCCCAACAGCTCCCTTTTCCATCCCCTTCTCCTTCTCTGTTTTATTTTATTTTCTTTCTCTCTTCATTTTGATTTATTTTTCTCCTTTTTGGCACGGGTCCTGCTTGGTTTACTCTACTGTATTTACTTCTAAAAGCAGTGTGAGATAAGATGAGTGGGCAGTGTTTGTGTGCATACAGGCCTGTGTGAGTCTGTGGTTATGTGTGTGTGTGTGTGTGTGGCAAGATGATTCAACTTGCTTTTAGTCATTGATGTTGACAAGCATAAACACAGACCTGCTCTCTCTGCTGGTAAATGTTCCTGAAAATCACAGAAAAGAAACACAAACACCTAAGGTGATGACAGATCACTGGAATTGGAAAAAATAAAATAAAATCAGATGTCACAGCTATTTAAAATAAAGAAATGTCTTGCATGTCTCTACCATTTACTCTATATAGTTTCCATTAAGTATAAATATATATATATATATATATATATATATATATATCACATACAACTCCAGTGCTGTAGCAACGTTTTCTGAATGTCAGAATTAGACTCTGGAAAACACCTTGGAGACTTATCCCGGAGAGTTCTGGGCATGTTGGTTAGAGCGAAATATGTTGTCAGGAAAGAGGACACACACACTCACACACATACACACACACACACACGGGCTGCTCTTCAGGAGGAAGCCCATTGTGCAGAGAGGAGATCGATTGAGGGGTCAGGCCGTGTCAGAAGAGGTAAAGCAGAAACAAGCAGAAGATTGTTTTCTGCGTCTCTCTTTCCTCCGCTGTCTAGAGACCTCGCTGGTCAGTGCTTTGTGCCAGGGTACAACCTTTCAGCTCAGGGAGTAGACACTTTTGCAACAAGTTCTTTCTGTGCCATATGGAAATATCAGCAAACTATCTTAAAATGATTCCTAAATGGAATATGCATTTTTTCACTTTTCTTGATAGCAAAAATGCATCAGCGAGAATTACATCTTATGGTGTAGGAGACTGTTTTGCAGGTGTTTAACAATATGTTATTATTATTATGTTATGTTATTATGCAAATCATAACTGATACCATACTGATATATATTTTTATATTATATCATATTTTTAAGGTTTCAGTTTCTGGTGTTCTATTTGAAAATGTAAGCAGATCTAAGCCTCCTCAACCCTTAAATGTCAATTAATATGACAGAAACTATCCATAATGAATACATTAAAGTGTAGCATCTTATATCAAAACTTTCTTAATGTGTTGATTAAAGTTCCAAAGAAAGAAAGAAAGACCATAAAGGAGCATCCTCCTTATAATCTCATATGTTAAATTGTATCACATATAAAGATAATGAATACTGATGTAAGTTCAAAAAGAATGTAAATATAGTATATAAATCATGAACAATAAGAGGATTTAAACACACAGAGCAGCGGCATGCTCTCTCGCTGTTATTAGCCATCAGCTGTTATTTTCGGATCCTGGCCCCAACTGATAAGTGTGGGAAAAGAGCATGTGGTCCTCCACACCAGTCCTCCAAACTCATCCACAATGGTCTGCTTTGTCCACCTCACCTCCCTCCTGCCTTGTCTTGGGTGCTACATAGTGTTGGCATTGTGCTTAATAAGGTTACAGTGGCCCTAGGACGCCTGATTTCCCTGGGTAGCACATCGGAGGCGTAATAAGGTTGGACAAAAGGCCTCAACTGCCTCAACTGCCAGGCCAAGCATAGCTCAGTAGGACTGCAGCCAAAAAATGCCTAGCAAGGTTATATCAAGCTATGAAATGCAATTAGCATTTGAAAACCTAGCTGCACAGATGTATTTAAAATAAAAGAGATTCTGTCTTGAGGGCAGATCATTGACATAGCTAATGAGTTAGCCCTGGCTGGCACCAAACCGAGGTAATGATTTACTTGGGCTTCCTCATGACCTTACAGTGCTCATGTTCACTGTGTCATATAATTTTAATATGGGCCTAAAACAGGTGGGGGTGCTTCAGAGATAAAAAGGTGATGAAGATTACAAATGCTAATAAGAACTTATCATTAGTGAATTAAGCTGCACAGAAGTTGGTTCATATAGACATGCGCAATATAGGGAAACGGAAGAAAGGGCACTGAGGTGTGGAGCATTGACAGTGATGGATAGGGTGGGGGTTAGGGTGGGCAGATTATTTCAAGAGCAACCTGTGGCTCCTTCTCTTTTTTTTCGTCAACTACTGCTAGACATAAATGGATAATTGTCAACTACCTGCATCTACTGACCTATTTTTAATACTTCATTATGCATAGAAATAATTAATCCCAATTATCTTAAAATCCTAAAATAGCTGATCATAACAAGTGACTTTGTTTTTCTAAATTGTCTCAAAGCTCTTTCCTTATAATTGGCCTTGTGGCTGATACTCATTACTCATTACTGGCAAAGTATTCCCATATGTATCACCTTAAGAACGGAGTTTGTTTGCTTCCCATACGGCTATCATGCTCACAGTTAGCACATGGCCAGCTCTTGACTGATGGCATGCTCTCTTTCCCCAGAGCTGCTGGGTCCCCTGGTAGTCTCATTCCCCCCCCTCTACAAAGCTCCCTGAGGGTGTCACCACCAGTTTGTGTATGTGTGTGTGTGTGTGTGTGTGTGTGCATGCGCTGTATCTCGCTTGTGCAGGTAGCTAACTGTGACAGCTCAGTCCACAAGTAATGGTCAGGTGGCTGAAAGGAGAACCCCCTTGGGAAGATCCCCGTCCACCAGACCCTAAGGGACAGACAGCAAGAGAGAGGCTGAAAGACACACTAGATGAGGTACGTGGATGGGTCAGCCAGTGAGGGGTTTCAGAGCTGAGGTGAGTGTTCCCCCGTGACTTGCTCATAACAACCACACCACTCCAACTTATCTATGTGTGTGGATGTGTGTCTATATTCTGCACAGACTCACAGTGCATATGAATGCTGGGCGACATCTGCCTGCTAATGGTAAGGAGGTCAAGATCTGACAAGTGCATGATAAATGGCTGCTTGATCCTCTATTTCCCGCTTCCACTTGGTCTGTGCCTGGGTGGCTGAGACCAGAGCCATTTATTGCAATAGTTTGAGCACATAGGCCCTTCTAACTCTCCTATGACATATGTTTATTTTTATTTTTTGTGTACAACCAACATTAAGTTCTGCAAAAAAATCTGTTCCTGTTGTCTATGGACACCAAGTTAGTCTCAAGAGTCCCAACAAGTTTTACAACCACAAAGGACCATATTACAGACATGCATGTACGTATGTGTGTGTACAGGCTCAGCGCTGATCGCTTTCAAATGTCAATCTCTGAATGTCCATCATTCTTTTCTTTAAATGTTTATTGTATTCTGACATATGTTTAGAAATGTTTGTTCTGATTCTGTTGCATTAACAATTTAAATTCCAAAGCCATTTTCAAAATTTTCATTTTCTGCAATACCTGCGCATGGTAACTCCTGTATAATTATAGTTAGGGATGGAATATGGTTATGCCAAATAAGGTATAGACAATTAAAGCTCTATTAATCAGTATCTTGCTACATATTGGGCAGGCTACTTCTTGCAGTGGCACTGAACATTAGCATTGGATGTACATACTGAGTTACAGAATCGTCCAATGTGGACGTAATTCCTAGGATACTGGTCTGCTCCAAACCACTGTTTTAGAGGTGCAAAGCGATAAAACTTCTAAGTAGGAGTAGCAATACTACTTAATTGGTCCATGTAGGAAACAGGTTCTTGCTGATTTAGGGGCTTGAACCTTAAAGGTAATCTCTTCACAGACAGTCACCTGGCTAACCAATAAAAGAAACATACATGTGGTTTAACATTCATAAGGTGTGGTTTTATCTTCAGTCATACCTGTGCATCAACATGTGGTGATTTGATTGCCATATTTAATATAGCAGGTGTTTGCAGGATTCTTAATAGCTCCCATGTGCCTGAACATGCCCTGGCCTTTACTGACTAGATTCAGGGGATTAAGGTGGATCTGTGTGTGTGTGTGTGTGTGTGTGTGTGTGTGTGTGTGTATATATATATATATAATCTTAAAAACATTTGTTATCTTTCCAGACAGGCACACTTGGTATAGATGTTGAGGGGAATGGGAAGAGAAAAAAAACTCTTGTGTTGTCTGTTCCTCTAGCCAACCGTACAATTTGAGTCAGACAGTTTACTTGCTCATGGAAACATTCCTACTCATGTGTCACAAGATGGCAAGACCTCCCCAATCTTTCGTGTGTTGCCAAAGAACCTCATTAAGAAAACTCTCCAACAAGGCAACACAAACAACATTTTCTTCCTCTTGACTCTTCTTGTCAGGGCTGCCCTTTATCACCCTCTTCAGTTTTTATGAAGGGAGGCCTATCTTTGGACTATCATTTGACATCATGTACACATTCCTCTTACCAGATGCTCCCTTGTGATATGCTGTGTGTGTTCCCCCCCCTTTTTGTGACTCAATGAGCTGCTTTCTTCCTCTCTAGCATGCCCCCCTCCATCCACACACAAACATATAGACCATGTCAGCCACATAGCCCATTCAGCTGATGGAGACTGCTGGCTAAGGGGTAAAAAGCCACCACATGATAGCGGGTCCGGCCCCTCGCAGCAAACCACCTTTTCTATCCAAGGGGGGAAACAGACAATGCTTTGTGGAGCATATAGAGGGAGTCTACCCCTTCCATTAAATGCACTGACACCCAGCTGCTTAAGCACGTCGGCCAAACTATAGACCATTGTACCACGCATGCCTGCTTTAGTCACATCCCTTCCTCAATAGGCCCCCAGTGATGATCAATAGCCAGGCCCTGCTGGAGTGGTCGAGAGTCTGTGGCACCCCACAGGTCTTGATACTGGGCCCACTCATCTTGTGACTGATCACTCTGTCACTCTCCACCCTCTCCACACCCCTGGCCTGGAAGAGGCACTCGTCTTGTCCCCTCAATTAAACCCACACTGCAGGTCACAGAATCCTTGTTACTAGAATCTGGCTTTGTCAGACCACATAGAAACAATAAGCTGCATTTATTTATTTATTTTTCCCCACAGTGAGGTACAGTTTTTATAGGCTGAGTTTGCAGGAGATAGGTATAACAGTTCTTATGTATTTCATCCTGTCTACATTTTACGACAGCCTTTAAAAATCTAATGTCTGTCATCTCATCTGTTTGGTTCAATTAGATTCTTCTTTTTTAGTGGTATTGTGAGGAGGCCTCAGCTAACACGTCCATCAGAAGAGGAGTTGCATATAGGAGACATGCTCAGTTAGACTCCATGGTCATAAAGGTTATATTAATGGTTTATGTACCCCACTGCAGCATTGTTAATGGCAAATGGCATTTACTGGGTGCTGCAGAAGAAGGCCATTCAATCCACTGTATGGTTTATCTATCATGTCAAGCGCTCAATAAAAAGCCCTCAGTAATATCAAAGGAGACTCCACACAAAGGCTCTACCCCTGGGCTAGGTTTAAACCTTCTCTTTTGTTCTATGTAACAAAATGAAGAGTTTATATTTTCAAAATCCGTCTGAAATTAATCAAATTTAATTCCTCTTTGCGCCGTGCCTAAGTACATGCACGCGGACACACAGAAACAAACACACACAACACCAAGTCTGTGTGTGTGCACACAAGGCAACAAAGCGATCTGCACCCAGTGAAACAAACCCTATTAAAAGAATTTCAGGGGTTGTTTCAAATCTGGCTCTGCGAAATAGCTCACGCCTGAACCAGCAACTGATTTCATGTGCTTATTTGAATGTTTAGTGTCCCTTTATCTGCGATGACGTCATCAAACGCTACAGCAGCACCTCACTGGCTTTACAGTAAAGCAATCCCCACTATGCTGGCTGAATGCTGGTGAGGATAACGATAATGATGATGGAGGTTATTGTGGAGTAATTACTGTGCATGGAGGATTCCACACAGTGTGAATGAGTAAAACACCCAAGCGAGAAAGATTTAAAGAGGGAATGAGGAAGGAACATTGAAGGGGAGGGGTGGTGGTGGTGGTGGTGGGGGGGGGTTGTATCTCTAAATGTGTCGCTTGATTGAAGTGTGTAAGGTTCTGAGCTAATTACATCCAGAACCACAGCCTAGGAACAGATGCCACACTTGTGCATCAATAAATGCTTATAAGTAACTTATTTAGGGCTGCCTGCCATGCAAGGAAATGGCATGACTTAAAGCACAAGTGCCCGGAGGCTATTCCCCAGCTCTTTGTCTTGTCATCCTGCATCTTTTGAATCTATTCACCGCTTCAAAACAACACAGGCAGACAGCAGGGTAGGCAGAAAAAAAAAGAGAAGAGGAAGGAAAAAAAAGATACAAATATTCACACTTTGCAGACAGTATTATGTTTGCCGTTTGGGGTTGTCTGGGATCAAAGAAATGCCGTCTTCTCTTAGATTTGTGAGGAGTTAAAGAAGTGGTGAGAGTGTCGTTTTTTTAAGGCCAAGCTACTGTTTGATGAAATGGAGCTGTTCTTTAAAGTTTTAAGATAAATATGTTTTGACTTGGGTGTAGAGAGAGATACGATTAGCTTGACAAGTCGGCGCTATGTTTTATTTAGCTGTTGGTGTGATGAACAGTATTAAGGCCTACACGTCTGGAAATTGAGTGTTGTCAAAAAAATTTCTGGTAGGTACCTTCCTGCTTTATGATTGTGTCTAAGTGTGAACAAAAGAGAGATTGTTTTTTTTTTGTTTTGTTTTTTTCTGGAGGAGCATATGTTGACATGCTATTATCTTTACTGACCACCATGAGTGACAGATTTAAACAGACAGGTTGACTGCTTTGACATTTCCACAGTAGAGCACATATAGAACCGAGTATGTAATCATAGCCAGACCTCAGCTTTCTGCAGAGATACCAGGCAATTAGTGCCTGCCGCAGCCGTAGAGCTCCACTATTCAACGCATGCATTTGATTGACGTGGTTCATTTCAACGTCAGTTCTAAAATTGTTTGAGGTTAATTCTTGAAACAGCACAGTGCCGAATGTAACTTGTTTTGTGTTTTTTTTTAATTTTCCAACAGTCATTGTTGTATCCCCTGTTACATGTCTACGCTCTTGTGCTCGAGTCTTTTCTGCTGATACTTACATGCGCACAAATAGAGACACAGTGACTGTATACGATGGTGCGCATGCTCTCTAATAACCTTTTGTATATGCACTCATGCTTGCGTGTGAGTGTGTTCAGGAGCATGCTAGCGCTATTGAAAGCAGCAAAGCTGGAAAATCTACTCTGTGTAACATTAAGGGCCCATGCACATTCCCAAGGATTTGCATATAGAGAGAAAGTGACTCTTCACTCATTACTCTGCTACATGATGTAAGAGGGCAAATGTCCCTGGGAATTCTGGTTAGTTTAAATCAACCTACATGACTGACCAGTGCTGAAAAACACTGTAGTACTTAACAGAAGAATGCTAATACAGGACAGTAGCAAGCATGTCCCCCCTTAACTATTTGTTCTCTCTGTTTAAATGCAAGAAGCTGTTTTGCAATTGATGATTGCCCCGAAGAATAATTAGACAGGTTTGCATTTTTCATGAGATTAATTCATCGCTTTCTAATGTGCATTTTGTAACCTCACACTGCATACATATATTCCGTTCCATATTAACATATTTGAAATATGTATGATCTTTAAGGAATATGCCATATGTTAGTTACAGGCTCTGCACCGTGGATTTAACCATGTGAAAGCAGAATGCAAATGGTTGGAGGTTTTTTTTTTTTAATATTAAGAATAATAAGCCCAAAAATAAGTTGGAATGGAATTCTCACATAGACTTGTCTGTTCATGTTCATCATAGGCAGATCATATTCACAGTAATATCCACAGACATAAAACTGCGCACACATACACAAACACACGTACACATACATTGTAAATAAAGTTTCTCATGCTATGTTGTAAGTACCGTTCTTTAAAAAAAATATGTTTTTCAAACATGAAATATGTAAGAAATTTTTATGGTTTGTGCATTTGCATTTGACTGCACATGCCATATTTGCATACAAACATGCAGTGCATCTATGCATTAGTATTTCTGAACTGTCATCCCCTGTACGCACAAACAAGAAGGATGTAAGGAAGGTTGAGAGGTTGTGGAAGAAGCTGTGAAACATGGCCAACTTTTCCATGACATCACTCTTCTGGTATTAACAGCGTTAACGCGTCGGTCCTGCTTTCCTAACGTCTCCAGTGCCATCCAAATGAGAGGGGAACAGTCAAGAGACGATGCGTGTTGCTGTTTTACAGAGGTTCCTAGTGGCTTCCTGCCAGAACCTCTGCTTTGCATTTCCTAATTTATCACATCTTTTTCACACTCATTCTTCTCCAAGGGTGCAAGTTCTCCAGGGATAGGCCACTGCTGGGATAGACTATTGTGTGGGTGTCCAGTGTGACACAGTACTGTACTGTTTTTAACATTTTTAGGCTAATGTTTGAATAAAAGGGGGCAAAAACTGGATTTTAAGCATCAATAAAACCTCAATGTGAAGTTCTTCTGTGCGATGAATAACACATACTAGAATGTACAGCAACTGCATCTCCATTAACACTCAGTCAGTCTATGATATGAAAAACCAGCGCTCAAAAACATTTATACTGTCAAATAATTAGACTTAAGGCGTCATTAGTGCCAAAGCAGCCGAAACATACTTTCCCACAGTGTGAACTGTATGTGTCTTTAAAATGAAGCACAGTATATGATGAATATGAAAAACTGTAATCCAAGGTGTCTGCTTTCACCTCCAGGGCAAGAGGTGGGCGTAAGCAGCTCTATAGAGAGGTATACCATATTTTAATGCTTCAAAAATGATCGTTCCCTTTTTGTCGACTTGTTTGGGCAATGATCAAAAAAAAAAAAAAAAAAATGCTGTATATACCTCCTAGACCCACCTCTCTCCTCCTGCACCCATAGCTGCAACCACCACCCCCCAATCGTTTTGATCTAATTTCCTCTTTTTTTTTTCTTCTTCTTCTTCTTCCTTTACCATTTCTGCTGAAATTGATTTCTGCTTGTTTGGTTTGGCAGTAATAAGATCAACAGTAGGATCATGTTTCAATGGCATACTACTTTGAACCCCAGGCAAATGATTTGTCCAAACTTAATAATGGAAATACTTAGGATGTATTGGGAGATGTAAACAGTAGTTGTAATAAAACAGCGCCGGAAGGTAAGGGCTCCTTTAAGTTGCAAAGCCTTTCCACTTATGTTGGCCGTATACACACACCTCAGGCTCTCCCCAAACACTAGAAATAGAATGTATCCCCATTTAGCCTGGCGAAAAGTCACCTAATAAAAGCTATTTAACTGGAGTGCGGTCTGAAAGCGTGGCATGTATAGCCCACTGCAAAGTTTGACCGACAATGACAAAGCTGTCAACACAACAGGAAACATTCAATGCTTCACTACACAGACAATTAGTCTACATAGCCTGTTACATACAGGCTGCACACATAGGCATTGTAAAAGTCCTGTTTTTCTTGGTATGACGGGGAAAATAACAAGAAAGTGTGCGGCAGTAAACTGTTGACAATTATATAGATAATTATTAATGAGAGCAAGCACAGACACTTTTCAAGCAATTACACACAGAGGTAAATTGTTCTATCAAACAGCAGGTCTATCAGACCTGTTTGGGTTAAATTGTTTTTCGACTTTTTTGTTTTAAGTCCAGAATTACAGTAATTAGTAAAAAAAACTCACGTTTGCTAAGGATGGAATTGCAGGTCATATATATATATCGCTTTTCAAAAGATATATTGTATATAGGTCAGTTTCATATTAAAGCCTCCAGGAGCTTTGTTTACCGGCGATTGCCTCACACCTTGTATGCATTGGCCCACTTACATTCCTCAAAGTGAATTAGATTAGTTTCTCTCCATGCAGGATGGCAGAGTTACTCCCCGTCTTCTGCCGTAACCTGAAAATGTATCCATTCAGGAAATGCTTCACATCCTCTCTCTCTCTCCTTTCCCAGAGAAAAAAAAAAGCCTCAACAGATCCTTTTTTATTTAAAATTACATTATCGGTTTTAGGACATATGAAATTCTTCTCTATATTTTCTATAAATTGTGCTTTTTTTTTTTTTACAATTGCACTCCTTATTATCAGAAATAGAAGTAGGCTTTTAAGCCAACTCTGCCATGATCACTGGAGTATCCCAAGCATAGTTGAGTGCCCAAAATATAAATGTACTTTTTTTTAATTTCGAAGTCACCCTCAAATTAATGACAATACCCTTAACTGTGCAGATCATGAGTGGATCGGATTGAGAGAAGAATGTTTCTGCAGCTGCACTACATGGCCCTGTTGACCCAAAATAGACAAATTCATGGCATGTTTAGTTCTGTATCATACCCACTGTTGTCTGCCACATGGAGTCCTTGTGACCAGGCCACAGAATCAAGATAAAAGCTTTACAGCTGCTAAGAGTTCCTAATACAATTTCTTCACTCAAACACGCCAACAGTACGACGCTGCAAGAAGCGCAGATTTGGATGCATGGATGCATTGAAAATGTGCGATTTAAAACACAAATTTGAAAGACTCAAGCACGTGTGTGAACCTAGACTCGAATCAAAAAACCCAACACGAATCCATGTTTGAACACGTTGTACTAATCTGAGCACCAAGACATGCTCAGTCACAGATCTATTCTCCCAAAAGTTCGAAAAAGATCTCCACATGCACAAAGCCTCCATTGAACTAGGAGCCAAAACTCCTGCCTGTGAAAAATTTAACATGTTAAATAAATTGGATATCTGTCTGTCCGAATCAATTTTGTCACCAGATGGCTTTGTTTGTTTGTAACTGATACCATGCTGATTGCGAGACCGACATGTTTGTATTTAAATCGGTTTGTACTCTCGTAATTAAAGAAGAGTCGTGGTTTTTATGCCTTTAAATCACAGTTTTAATGTTCTTCTGCTTCTGTGATAAAGAACCAGTAAAAAGGGGAAAAATACATCATTCATCTTGCAAAGAGGCCTTTGGGTTTCTTCTCAGGACTTTTTTTTTTTTGTTTCTCTAGCTCAGGCAAAAATCAAACTAAACAGGAGGAAAGTATATTTGACACTATTAACCACAAATCTGTTTAATTTTTTTTTTTTTTTTAAGCCTTGGTTAGGAGTTGAAATGGAAACTCTGAAAGTAGCTGGGAATAAACAGCAGGACTTGTGTCAGTGTGGGGGCAGACTCGTAAAACACCTGTTTGCAGTATGGGGGCCTGAAAGCACAAGTTGTTAATAGCCAGCCATAAATCGCTCACTTTGTTCTGTCACCAAGTTGCAGGCCAGCATTTCTCTGTGGGATTCATGAGGTAAAACTTTGTTGAAAGTATAATGCCTCCTCCCCTGTTTGCTACTCTGACATCAAACAATGTGAAGCATCAATCGCCGTGCGCACCTTTGAAACTGGAAAACGAACTTCTGAGCTGTGACCCTACAAGAACATGCAAACATTACCTTTGAATTTCGACTTCTTTGCAAGTAATTTGTTTCCCCGTGCATAATCTACACACACACACAAAAAAACATTTAATAAATTTGAATTAAAAACTGCTGACTTCTTTTGACTATACTGTAAATTAGTCGCGGCTGTTTAACAGACGCTTTTTGGTGGAATGCTGATATTGAGATTAATGTTTGCGCACAAAAACACGCTAATTTATCAGAATTTAGCTGCTGTTGACCTTTTGTGAGGGGTTGGGAGAGCCAGCTGAGAGGCCTCTTTTTTTTTTTTTTTCCTAATCATTCTTTTGACAACAAACACGAGCTGTGTTGGCCAAAGAAAATGAATTTACTGTGCGTGAGGATTGGATGTATTTATGCCCTTGTACATTTCACCTGGACACAGTGAGTTAATCCCTGCCCATTTTTATTTATGTATTTTTTATTTTTTTTTTCAAATAGACCTGTGGATGTCTCACGCTTTTCATTGAGACATACCGCAAACAAAGAAGGAGGCAGAGACATTGCTGAGGGGGGCAGACACCACAGGCAAGCCTGGACGGGACAGGAGGGAGACCTCTGGCCATCCTCCAGTCATCCCTCAGAGTCTCCTCAGAAAAGAGGATCAGCTCACTGAAACATGTTGCACAAAGACAGCAGGAGTAGCAGGAGGAGGAGCGCTGAACACCTGAGATCAGATCTGTTGATCACTTGCCTCCATAAAAGGGTCACCTCTGCATTCATTCTCCCTTTAAAGAGCCAAGCCTCCATTGTGAGGCAGACACATCAAGGAGTTAAAGACAAAAAGAGATACATTGTCTCTCTCAATAGAAATAGGTCTAAATACTTTGCTGCAGCTAATATGCTAGATACGTCACGGATACTTATGCATATGTTATTGTGGCATTTTTACTCAGTTTGCAAGTTTATTCTTTTTTCTTTTTTTTTCAATCAATTATAAAACAGATTGTAAAGGGCAAAAACCTAATGAGGTTGAGTACACTTTGGGTCTTGCTAAATTAGGAATGCTAAATATGGACTATTGTAGACTTTAAATGGCAGACAGAAGGAGTAAAACAGAAAAGAAAGGGCCACACCAGCATTTCTGCATTCTCTGTCTAGTTAATGTTAGGAGGCTCTAATAAAAAGCCACCATGTGCCAATTGAGCTCCTACAATTAACAGATTAGAGTGATAAAGAGGTTGCATTGCTGCGAGGCACAGGGCCGCCTCCCGGAGCCCTCAGGGCTCCACGATGGGCAGGAGCAGGAGGAGGAGGAGGGGGCTGAACCGCTGATGAAGGGCCCAGATAATCTCTTCCTCCCTCCTTCTCTCTCCCTCCCTCTCTCTCTCTCTCTCTCTATCTTTCCCTCCTCCCCTCTCACTTCTCCTCCCCTCTCCCCACCCAGTCCTTCGCACTCTGTGCCCCGGAGCACCTTTTCGCAAATACCTGCTCAATATTCCAGTTGGGGGGTGCAGCAGAGGTGGTGGTGGTGGGGCATGTGGTGTGTCTGCAGAGGGGAGATACAACGCACAAAAAAGCTGCTTGAAACAAAAAGCGGAACATCTGCTAAAGCGATTGCGGGGTAAATATGTTTGACAATTATTGTTTACAGTGACAGTGGTAACAGTTTCAACACCCAAATCAAAACCCCACCATTTCTCTATTTGCAGTGAAACAGATGGGCCTACAGCGATCCATTAGCAACCTGTCAAAAGCTTCATTCTCAACTTACTTTTATGTCTTTGCTTCTTGCAATGTGACTGAGGAGAGGCACTATTTGGGCATGATGATTATTATCTACTTGCCCAGTATAAATCAGATACCTACCGTTTATATTGTGTATATTATTATTATTATTTATTTATTTTTTATCTCACTCTTTCTCTACTTTCTTCTCCTGCCAGTGTTTGCTGTTCAAGGAGAGCCCCCCCCCCCCCCCCTTCACATATTGTATTATTGATGGCGACACACACGTTATGTTGCACTTGAAAGAACCTGCAAAAGAGATAACGATTTTCACCGGTTGTTGTTTTTGTTTGTTTGCTTCCACTGTATGAGATTTAATACATCTGGGGCATTTTGCTATTTACATGAATTTACAGATTATTAATAACAATGTTCGACCTTTTATCAGGCTATCTGTATCTTCATGCTAGCTTGCGAGGTGACAACGTGAGCTGTTATAAACCAGTATGCAAATTGTGAACTTTGAATACTGTGATGTGAGGATCCTAATCAAATCAATTGGCAGAGGTTTTGAAACAAAGGAGGAGCAATATGAGACCTTTTTCCTCCAAGTTTGTAGCATTTTGCACATGGCATAATGCACATAAATATACCAAATTTAGAATACTTATGATGCTGAAGGAGAAGGAGTGTGTCTATGTATACGTATATGTGTGTGTGTGTGTGTGAGAGTGTGTGTGCGTGTGTCAATGTGTATGTCTGTCACTGTCCGCCCATGACTGACAGTGTACATCATCAAAAGTGTTATCTACTGCTGCCCCCGTCACCATTTTTTCCCCTGGAACTGTACTGCTCCAAATACGCTCAATCAAATAATGTGTTGGGAATAATTAACCCCAGAGCCCCCATTGGTTCTAATTGGCACCTATTAGAGGGCTGTATGATTCCTTGATAAACACTGAGGAGAGAGAGCAAATGGCAGCAGTGGTGGGCGGAGGTTTGATTGGTAAGCAAAGTGCGGGAGCGATGCATACCGGGGGTAACCAACATTTAATTATCAATGAGGTTTTCGCAACACTTTAGAGAGGCCCCGGGCATCGTTTCCTTCAGTAGTAGTAATGGGCTTTTTTTTTTTAATGGAACTTGTGTTAAACACGGTGCTGCCACTGCAAAGCTTTGGCGTTCAGCCCCAGCCCTTAGTTGTGGCTGCTTTAATTTAGGTGACTACTGAAAGAAGACGGAGCTCATTTAGGTTACACACACAAAGTGCGCACCGGGGCCACGGAGGGAGATAAAGAGGATGCCCATTGTGAATCCACATAGGGTGCATTTACATTTTCTCATTTGCATCTGCTTTGCAACTTTTTTCAAGACTAAGGATTAGGAAAATGATTCATTTATTCAGGTCCCAACTAAAAGGTTCGCAATACTTTGGTAGTTAAGTATACTTTCCCTTATATTAGACGAAATAGCATATTCTGGGGTGTTTTTCCAAAGTAGCACCAAGTGTAATTCAGAATTGTACATTTTGAAGCCGCAGCCATGGGAGCCGCTCAGCTTTAAATGACTTGTGGTGGAAAGTCACTAATGTCAAACTCCACCCGCTGCCACCACACTCATAAATGTGGTCTCCCAATAAGACCAGTGAGAACTTTATATGAAATGCCACTTGATTTCACCACCAAACTAAGTTGTCTCTATTCCTTATTAGACTCCTTCATTTACTTTATCACATCAAAAATACACTTCTTTTTTTAAATTCTCATCTCCCCTTTTTCTCCATGTTCACCATTCACTATCTGAATACAACCAAATAGTTATGTTTTAATGAATGATGGCTACAAATATAGGCTATATGATTCTCATTCTGGAAACATGTACTGTAGGCTGAGGTACTGGCCTGGGATTTGGCCTTCATCCGAGGCCCGAGGCTTGATCCTTCTCTCCGCTAGCACTTGCATTGGGACCGAAGCTGGGGCAAAGGGGCTCGGGGCAGAGCCAAGCCCAAGTCTGACCCAGTTTTGGGCGGGGTTCCTGATAGCAGGCGGCTGGGAGTCTCAGGATAACCCTCCATCAACACCAACTCCTGTAATCTGGCCTAGCATGTGCCAATCAACCCAAACACCAATGACAAGCTCATGATGACATGGCCATCGTCCTCTCTCCTCTCCTTGCTGCCTGGACATCTCAAACGCGAGAAAACATCCCAGTGATTATGGCATTTCAGTGTCAACTGGCACGTTGAGTTTGGCCAGAACATTGAGATTGACAACGGAGAGACAACATGTTTGCGAAGGTTTGCAAAGTTTATTGGTAAAGGTTGAGGTTTTTGTCACAACAAGTGTTCAGTAGTGTTTGTAACAACTTGTTTTGTCGAGGCAAACTATCAGATCACATTTGCATCTATGAAGGCTCTAAAAACCATGAACCATAAGAAAGGAATACTCACATCTTTTCAGAGATATATTTAATATGTATACCAAATAAAATAAAATAAAAACAATAAAAAGTAGACTTCTTATGAAGGAAGCTTCAGTAAAGTGGACTGTTTTTCCATTTTGGTCTTTTCCATTTTCCAGCTGTCAGGAGGAAATCTTTTTTTTTTTTTTTTTCTGGACACTCAAATATAAGACTACTGGAAAGAGAGAGAGAGAGAGAGAGAGAGCAACACATCTGACAGTCCACTGGCATGAAAGTGAGCCCCTCAAGCAAACAAATTCAGAGAGAAAATTACAGTTTTGCACATTTGTGTCAATATGCATGTCAAAAGGTAATTGGGAAATTGTTCTGCAATGTCAAGTCCTGTTGGCAGTGTTTAGCCTGTGGTGAGATCAAAACCGTTTCTCCACAGTCTTCTGAGAGGCCAGACCGAGCTCTCAAACTCTCTCTCAACCATACAAGACTCCTCTTTAAGCTAATAATGTGGCCGTAAAGTTATCACATTATCGGCTGCTCCAAGAATTGACCGAAAGTGACAAGAAAAGCAGAGGGGGGAAAAACAACAAACAATTGCAGTTTTGATTTTCATAATAAGCGGTTTTTTAAACACATTACTGAAGATAAAACGTGGTGTCGTGGTCTCTTTGCTTCATGGGCATTTGTCTTTGAGTCAACGAGTCACCTCAGAGCAAGAAAAGAGTGAGATTATGAAGTTAGATCTCATGTATTTGTATTAGTAAGACTGCAATAAGGCTTCGTGATCGGCCATGTTCGTGTTGATTTTCCGAGGATTACGGTTGTATCCCGTGTTTTTCCGAGCACCGTGTTATTGTTGCCATTAGCTGAGATATCAGCAATGAAACGCAACGTTTTTTTCTGAGTAATATTTTCTGTTGGCGATTGAGGAAGACCATGACCGGAGGTTTTAAACCCTAACCTTAGGCAAAGTCATTTTACATAATCTTTATTGCACCCAAAATACTGAGCAAAATGCATCCAGATAAGTTTCTTTTTTTTTCTTTTATTAAAGAAAAAGTAATATTGCCAAAACAAAGGATCGTCAGCTGCTGTGGAAAACGGTCTGGTTGCATGCCCCACAGCGACATGAATAACTTTGTATAACCAAAGATTCAAGGTCATTTTTAGCCAAATTCTATTCACCAGTCTCGTTTATTTTCAAAACACCAGCCTGCTGGTAAGTCTAATAAAAGTTAGCAGTGTTAGCAGTTAAAGTGCTGTTAAACCATTAGCCCCATTCCTTGTGCTTTTAGTAAAGACTTATACTTGTAACAATCATATAAGTGCTATGACAAAAAAGCAGATATTGCAAACAGAATCAGCTCTGCAGCAAAATTATCAATATGTTAGACAACTTTTATTCAATGATGTTGCACAAATTCAATCCTGGTTCAGTCCAAACTCCCATTTTTTTTTCCATAATGTTGTTATTATTTTTTTTTTTACTCCATACAAATACATGAGTGTGGCCTTCAAACTGTCACATGACCTTTGTCACATGTCAGAGAGCCCCGTTTCCCCATCTTTCACTTCACTGTACACTGTTAACACAGCAGTGTCAATCAATAATGTGACCTAAGATAGATCTAAGATGAAACGTGAATTCAATAATAATTATGTTTATTCCTTTTTTTTTAACGTGACTCTTGAAGTTGCCATCAGGATCCATCAGAGTTGAATTCACTTTATTCTCCGTTTACAGTAAAGCAGAAATGTGTTTTTTGGCACCCCGCGTTTAATTTAATATCAAAATAATTGCTCGCAATACTCCAAAGAACCAACAGCCAAGTTGTTTCCAAAAGTTTCCAGAAATAATGAATAGTGGCATTTGCGGGGAGTTAAGCACCAAACATCAGTCCTCTCTCTCTCTTTAGATGTTAAAATAAATATTTTAGTCAGTGCATTAAGTATTTTTTCCCCTGCTGGATGAAATTAAAACTGGTTGACTTGAAGGCAGAAGTAAACCCATATGGACAGAATGGAGCCCATATTAGAGTTTTAGGTCCCCATCAACCTGCAACGCTGCAGGGGAAGCGCGTCCGTATTGTGTGTCCTATTTGTCGATACATTTCAGCGGGAGGTAACGAAAAAAATACACCAGTTGTCTTCAGGTTCTGTGAACAAACCTACTGATATGAATTTATGAGCTGCTGGATAAAAAGTATATACTCCAAAATAAAATAAAAAAATAAAATCCAGAAATAAGCAACTTCATAAAACAGTAGTTTCTGTTATGAATGACACACAATCATGTTTCAAATGACTTCCTTTATACATCACATGCTGTCATGATATTATTATAATATTGTTCTACTCTTCCTGCTGTCCTTTCTTTTTATTATTATGTATTTTATTAGATTATGATTATTATTATTATGAATAGTATAATATAAATAGTATTGTTTTGAAATGTTTTGATTAAAAAAAATATGAAAAAAATAAGCAACTAAGTGTGCAGTAAGAGAGAGACAGAGGAAGAGAGAGAGATGGAGAGATGGAGAATAAAAGAGAGAGAGAGAGAGAGAGAGAGAGAGAGAGAGATGGGTGTATACCAATCGTTAAAGGGCCAAGCCAGAGAGTTGATTAGGTTCGGGAGTGAGAGAAGCTGCTGCGGCTTTCTTTGCGCACAGACAGAGTATAAGTCCTTTATCAGGGGGAGGCACCGGCGTGGCCTCCAGCTATTGCTGGCCTGAAGCAAAGTACCAGGGAGAAGAAAAAAAGAGAGGAAAAAAAAGAAAGGAAGGGGGTGGAGGTGTGGGGGGGTCTATCATCAAACTTCATAATAACGCTTGGGGTTTGCCACAGCTGCGCAGTGACCCTTTTATTTTGCTGTGATGGAACAGATAGCTCACTATGAAATAGTGTGAAATTATCATGTCTATTAATTCAGTCAGACATCCACGGCTCTCCGCTGCCACCCCGCTACCCCCACCTCTCTCTCCCTCTCTCTCCCTCTCTCTCTCTCCCTCTCTCTCTCTCTCTCTCCCTCTCTCTCCCTCTCTCTCTCTCTGTCTTATTCTGTTCCTTATCCGTGGAAATATGTGATTTCCTAGCAAATGCTACATTTTACTAGAGTGATTTTTCATCGTTGATTCACAGACAATAAAGCTAAAGGGTGACACGGGGTGTTAAAGCGCCGTGTGTGTGTGTGTGTGTGTGTGTGTGTGTGTGTGTAGGCCACAACACATACCGACATGCATTTTCATTTCCTTTCACGCACTTTGCTGAAACCGTGTGAATTCATCACAGGAAAACATTTATGTTTTTTTCGTTGTGTTCTTGTGTTCTTATCATCAAATGACCTTTTTGTAATTTCAGTCATTTAAAATGTAAAATGAGATAAAAAACTATGCGCGCATGTGACGAGGCCTGCATGTCCACCTGCTACTACCAACCAAAAGTTTGTCCCCAAACGTGTCTCCTATTTACACGTGACTACGTCTGGAATGTTTTCTCAACAAAACGTATCATTACAAGTCCTTATATAATGAATATATATATATATATATATATATATATATATATATATATATATATATATATATATATATATATATATATTATTAATATTAATATTATTTTTTATTATGCCAGCAGTTTTTTTTTTTACTTCATACATATTCATTTTTGTCTTTATATATATATATATATATATATATAAAGACAAAAATGAATATAAAAAGTCACCAAAAAGTCCTTTTCATTTGTAGTCAATACTCATCTGACCATTTTTTCCAATAAAGCCTGTCAACGTGCAGCATTTGTCAATATTAATGAAGATGGTGCTCTAAATATCCAAATATGATGACCTGACATCAGCAACAACATGAGGAAAGAAAAATAAAAACATTTTGAAGGGATGTATGCCTGTCTACCAAGTCTGGTTTGATAAAAGGTCTGAGGAGAGAGAGAGAGAGAGAGAGAGAGTTGATTGAAATGGCGTGTGCCTGGCTGACGGGAGCCAGTGAGGGACAAAGCCCCTGCGAAGCCACGGCCACTCGAGCAATTATTCCTCCACGCTGCATTTGGATTAGTGCAATGGAAAGAAGCATATGTTTGGCCCGGGGCGACACCCCCCCTCCCTCCCTCCACACCCCCCCGGCTGACTGCAGAGGATGCAAGGAGAGACACGGAGAGAGAGGCAGGGAGAGAGAGAATGACTAAAACTAGAAAAAATAAACTGCATTAACCGATTGGGGAAACATTAACACAATTTTAATCCGCTTCTTTTTTTTTTTTTTCATATATTTGAGGATACACAAGACCATGAAATTGGCAGACCTCAGTGCTTGATAGGTGATTTCAGGACAACAATGATTCATGATAAGTGTTGTCACAGCGCGCGCACGTTGTTTTTGTTTATGAAGCAAAGCAATGTTTGGCTGAAAAATGACAACAACAAAAAAAAAGAAATCAGTAAAAATGCGTCAAACTAATTTAAATTATAAAACTGTTCTATCAAATCTGCATAGGCCTATATATATATATATGTAGGTGTGTACAGAAATATGTACGTAAGCGTGTGCGTGCAAAGACGTGCAGATGTCACGTAGAAACTTATCAAACACTTCCCCTTTATTATTATTTTCTTTCGTGAATGAGCCATATTGAGATCGAATTATCGAGCTCCAGTGCCTATCAGGAGCCGCTTTGTTTATTCAAAGTCACTTAATGTTTTCTAATCGATTACCTAATGTCTCAAGTAATCATGGGCGATTTGGTGGAGTCATTGACCTCTCTTGGCTTCTGAGCCCTGGCTTGCAGAGCGGGCAAAGGGGGGGCCCATAGGGGGTCAGCGCCATGCAGGGGTGAGGGGGGGGGCTCAAATGACGGCTGATGTCAGAGTTGAGGACAATTAGCCATTTTGCGCTTCATTGCAAACCTTAAAGTCACATAATTCGATTGCACCAATAACCGTATCAAATGTCATTTAGAGGAGCCCTCGCTTGTCCAAACCACTTAAAATTACAGTAAGCCGGCAGTATAAAGTTTTATATTCATTTTAGTACAAAAAAAATAAAAAAAATAAAAAAAAACATGGACAATCTGTTGTAATTAACAGCATTCTGATTGCAGAAATCCTATCGATAAATGACCATCTGTTTCCCACTTTTCTCTTAGTATTTTTTTTACATGTTTAGTTCATTAAAATCTTCTATCAAAACATCTCTGTTCCATCAATAAGGAAAAACTTATCAAAAGCCAGCATTATGTGAACACTGATCCTTTTGTTTTTGTTTTGTTTTGTTTTTTTATGAGTTCCACAGTGCTGCGCAATAACTGATATAACCGATCATGTTTTTTTTTTTAACTCTTTAAACGTCCAGAGGACAGCTGGGCTTCAATCACATTCCAATCATACCAATATAACATTTCTGGCAGTGCAGGAAACAAGTCTGATCCTTGTAGACTGTTGTTGCCCAATATCTCCATCACATAAGCATAAGCAGGCAAGCAGCTCCGAAGCATTGCCTACGAGCGTTACAGTGGAGACTGTTGTAGCGACGGTGCTACGGGGTAATTAGGCCGTGCAGACACTCCTTCTACCCAGCAATGATCTCAGCAGCATCAGCTAAATACTTTCTGACCACAAACATGGCTCCGAGCGTGTAAAGTGGATGGAACTCATTTGTACAGGACTGATGAGCACAGCAATGATGTGCAGCTGGTTGCAAATGAAAAAAAGAAAGAGAAAGAAAAAAGTTGCGTTTCGTATCCAACAGACATTGATCAATAGAAGGCGACTGCCATGAAAACTAAATATAACATTAATTCCTCCTTTAATTCAACCGTACACGCATGCGTAACTCATTTTAATTCGGTGCTGCAGTGGGTGATTTTAAGTTAGACTTGTGTCACACAGTACACAGTACCGAGGTGATTCAAACTGAGTCTGGCTGTGTTTGTCCTTCATTACATCTCTGCTACAAACTATAAATATCAACAGAGCGCCAGCAGCCTGCTGAACCTGTCTGCACCAGCAGACAAACACTGCATGAAATGAATAGATATAAAAACAACCACTTCATCCCTGAGCAGCAGCAGCAGCATCAGCATCAGCATCATCTGCCTGCAGACGATGCTTAATCAAAAAGATATCACTTTAACGCCTGGCTATGTATGTTTTATTCCGCATATTCTACAGGATATTTGATAACAACAGGCCTCACACTTATTAATTACTATACGGGAATCAACTGTAATTGGTTTAGTTGAGACAAGCAGCAGTTATGGATTGAATTAGTCAAATTCAGCTGGGTATTGCTTCAAATTTCAGACCTTGTTTTTTTTTCTCTTTTTTTTTTGCAAATGGCTTTCGCTGTGAGGCATTATGGGGAGGAAGAAAAAGAACTAGCTCTACCTGTTAAAGATCAAATTAGGGCAAAATTACAATTTCGTATTAAAGAAGGTATGCAAATGATATGCCGGTATCGGTGTAAACAAACGACAGACAATGGGATTTGGAGTTTCTTTAACACTCCAATACCATCACACACACACACACACACACAAAAAGACACAATTACAGGCCTTGCGATTCTCCTCATCTCATACTAATAACGCGCACAAATATCCAACCATTGTCACAGATAGCACTATTCCTAATGCGTTCGTTTCACCCTCAAAAAACCCTGTTTTCATTCAAGCAAAAACCCCCGATACATTTATTAAATAACATTAGCATTAATGACACACGTGAGGGGGCTTCCTTTCCCCCACTAATGTCAATGAATGCTGTTTTAATACGATTGTTTTCCCTTAAAGTGACTATTTATGCTACACCCCCCACCCCTCCACCCCCACCCCACCCCTCACATCCACCATAGCAGGAGCAGCCGGGTAGTCTCTCCCCTTTATGAGTGAGCTATTGTGCCTGAGGACAGGATCCCACACACAATCTGAGGACTGAGCCAACAAAAACAGGGCCTGACAGACAATGCCTCGCTTCACCTGCTCCAGCACTGTGCATCGCAATTATGCCAAGGACATGTACAGTTAGGCTTCACTCACCCTCCTGCAAAACAACTGCCTCAGAATTAAACCAGGGCCCCGAAAATCATGCAGATAATAAATATGGCTGCTGAGGAGATTGGAGAGAGGAAAAGAGGAGGAGGAGGAGGAAGAGGAGGAAAAGAGGAGGAGGAGGGGGCAGTGTTCTATCTCCCAGTGTTACAATATTTTAAACTGCATGGTTACCAGACAGTGAAATAGGGAAAGCAAGAAACAATACCAAGAATGCATATATATCACCAGGCTGATTCATGCTCCAGACGAGATTGATTCCGAGCTATAAGGTGCCACGCCATCAATACACAATCAAAGTCAAACTCAGATGTTATGCAACGGCCTGCTCTGTGCAGCTCTGCACGCAAAAAATAAAGCAAAGGCCAGCATCAGATTCGCTATTAAAGGCAGCTTGATATGATAGCCACACATTTATAGAGTCACTGAGTGAAAACACAGCGGAATGAGAGAGAGGGAAGAAAATTCATTATGGAAGTATTATATCACGAAAATATACATAAACACCCACCAGCATACTGAGCGCTGATTGTTCATTGATTACACTGAGAGGCAAACAATATAACAAATATTTGATGCATGTCTTTGAATAAGGCTCCAGCACAGAATAAACGGGGGGGGAGAGCCAAATATAGCCTAGAACACATCCAAACATTGAACACCAAGCCCATATAGCCTACATCTCATGAGGGGTTTTAGCTGGAGGGGTGGCGCTGCACACTTCAAACGCGAATATATCCATTGTTGTGAGCCATTTGGCCTGCATAAAGATCCTGTGTTCTGAACTAGGGAGTTTAAAGTAAGATTTTTTTTTTTTTTTTTTTTTATACTTGAGGGAAACAATGAGTTCAGCTGCTTATTGCAAGGAGCAATCGTCAGGGGAGACTTAAACTCAATTACTGTAGCCGTTCAGAATGGGAAAAAAAATATATATACCAAAAGGAGAAGAAGAAGGGAAAAAACCCGGGTGTATATCAAGCAGTGAATAAAAAATTAAAAGATATGAATAAAAATCGAGATGAAGCGTATCAAATATTTATTTTTTTCTGGGCAACAAAGGACTATAATACATTGACAGGCATGGGAACTATTGCCAGCACATGTCTATACAATACAGCTAAAACCGCCTCCAATTTTGGACATTATCGGACATAACAAGATATCAGGTGGTCCCAAAAAATGTTTTGTTTTTTTGTTTTGTATTTTTTGGTTTCTTTTTTTTCTTTTTTTTTTTCTTTTTTTTTGTTGAATGTCTTCGAACATTTAAAAAAAGACAATATTCCATTTATTGCTTTTATGGTGCTTCAAGGAGAGAACAAGAGGTGAAACGTATTCTGATTGGCACAACACATAAAAGCTTGTATAAAAACGAAAATAGAAACACACACACAAAAAAAAAAAAAAGAAAAAAAAACAGTTCTCCTCAGGGTCTCACGTATGCTCCGTCTCAAATAAAATAAAATAAAATAAAAAACTGAATAAGGATGATATATATAGAGAGAGAAGTGGAAGTTTATTTCTATTAAATTTGTTCACTTGCTTCAATGTCGCCTCAACATGCTACAAGAGGGCTGAATTGAAATATCCCAGAGAAATAAAAAATACCCCAAACTTCTGTTTTCTAAGAACCATAAAATCACATGAAGAACTAACCGAATATTCAAACCCACTAAAACAGGAGGCACCAGATAAATAAAAAAAAAAAAAAAAAAAAAAAAGAAGTTTTTAACAGACGCACCATATTTACAATTCCCATTAAATTACACATAAATAAATATATACATACATGAACACTGATTCCCTTATATAACCGCGAATCGTGTTGAAATTCAAAAAGTTCAAGTTGGTCGCTTGGAGAGAGAGAGAGAGAGAGAGATAGAGAGAGATAGAGAGAGAGTGAGAGTCTACAACTGAAGTCATGACATGGAGTTCTGTGTGATTTTCTCTTTGTTTTTCAAGTTTATTATTCACAATACTGATAAGAATTCATCCTCTTTTAGCGTCGTTTTTGTCACAATCGTAAAATTGAGATATAGAAGGGTCGCTGGATTTTCAGTCCATTCGTTGCAGCTCATAAAAAATAAGGGGAGTACATAAAAAGTCCTCTGGCTGAGGCAATACACCTTTTTCCTCGCCCCGGAGCTGGTCCTCTGCAGCTTTTTTTTTTTTTTCCTTTTCTCTTTTTTTTCTCTCTTTTTTAAAATAACATTTCATATGGTTCAGGTGTCGGAAGAAGAAGAAGAAGAAGAAGAAGAAGAAGAAGAGGAAGAAGAAGAAGACGAAGAAGAAGGAGAAGAAGATTCTTGCGTCGTTTCCCCCCGTCAATCCAAAGTGGGATGTAAAAACAAAAAAAACAAAAAAAACATGTAAAAACGCGCAAGATCAGGAAGTGGCACGTTTAACTTTATCAATAGTATTTATAAGGTATTTATAATATTTATATTGGATGGGTGGGGGGCCCGGGCGAGGCGGAGGGGTATGGGTTGATGTGGCAGAAGGGCCCTGGGGTTTAGCCCTCGGTGAAAGGTGGGATGGAAACATCACTTTCTGTGCTTCTCGTCTTTGTCTCCGCCTTTAGTGCCGTTATCTGAGTGACTGTTGGGGTTGTTGTTGAGGTACATTTTGTCCATGGCTTTGATAGCCTCGGTCAGATAGTTCTGCAGGGCCGTGACTGCCGCGCACAGTGCCGGGGTCCCGAAACCGTGCGAGATTAGACTGAAGTGGGTCAAACAGCTCTGGATTCCTGGTTCGAGAATGGGCTGCGGCCGTGAGTTTCCCAGCGGTGAGCGGTCCTGGGACAGCAGGTCTGTGAACTCTTTGCAGACTTGCCTGAAAAAGAGAGAGATCAAAAAGAAATATATCAAAATGCTGCAAAATGTCCATTTTTATAACGAGTCGTCATGCAGGGCGGTGCTTTGAAAATGTAAATGTTGCTTGAAGCGAGTAAACACTGCTGTGACACAGGTGAGAGGAGTCCACGTGTAATTCATTTCATATTTCTACTTTGTTTCCAAAAGTGATTAAAAAAATAATATAATATATATATATATTCAATATAAAATAATAAATAATATGTTGTTAAATCGAACATGTCAGCGCCAACTTTGAACTTCAGTCGCCGATTATCCAATTGCCAATACCCAAACAATAATAAATAAAAATAAATTCTATACATGAAACAGTAATGCTTTCATCGCTGTGAAAGTGTGTAATGTACATCTTTTTGCTCGTATGAAATGCTTTGAATTCAAGTACAATATTTTTCAAACGTCAGAAAATTGCGTTCTGCCATGAAAAGGTGAGTTAACTTTCCATTTCATGGTACTGCGCCATAACACCCAGAAAAAGCCAGTAATAAGTGATTATAGCTGACAGCTGTTTGATTATAGCGACCCGTCATCAATATTAAATGCAGACCTCTGCGTCCACGTGGCCTTTTGTAAGGAATCCCCATGTTTTCAGTATAATATAAATAAATAAATGAATAAATAACCAACAGCAACAGTGCTGGATGAGAAGCAGCTATGTGTCAGTGGAATCATCACAGACTAAACTAAATGCAGCTGTACGCGTGGATGAGGCAGTGACCAACAGGAGTACATACACACATTTCATTTTAATATATAATATGTAGGAATATGTCTGCATGAAATAATCCACAATTAACATAGATGTCGAGTATTTATTATTAATATTTTAAGTGTGTGTTGCAAAAAAAAAAAAAGTTTACTAACTAATATATGGCCAATGACATTAGTGGCATAACATATTAATAACATATTTTGTCATAATCACACGTCTGACATGATGTATAAATTGTGTATTTGTTAAAAACGTTTAAGATAACAGTCAGAAAATGTGATGATTGATGATTTGTGTGTGTGTGTGTGTATGTGTTTGAATGAGAGAGATAGAGAGAGATTGAGAGCGAAGGAGAGAGAAACAAACACACACACACACACACACACACACACATTGGCACAGACCAGGATGCATTTGGTGTGAAACAGTGAAATGTGATAATAGCACTTACTTCGTGGCCAATAGCATGTTTTTTCTTTGGACTTGTTCGTTTGGGTCGGAGTGCTGACGGTTTACATATTCAGCTACTGCCTTGGCTGGAAACTCGGTCTCGCATACATAACCGAAATCCCTGGCAAGATGTACCGCTTCGCCTATGAAAGAGAAGGAGGAGGAGGAGGGGGGAGAAAATATGTTTGCTTATTAAATATGGTTACATCAAATACAGCAGCAGTTCACACTCCCTGCTTGGGCCAACATATGATTAATCTGACCCGAGCAGAGCTTCCACTCTGTTTATCCGTTCAGACAGCAGGGTTATGGCACCTGTACCCTCCAAACAACATTAATAATGACGATAACAACAATAACAGTCTACAAATAATAATAATAACAACAACAACAACGACGACGACAGCCCCCGCCAGTTGTCAATACACGCCCTGCTTTTCCCTCCATACCGTGAGAACGTTAAATATGGAGGAGAGAAACAATAAGTGGATTTGAAATATAGACGGAGCGTCATGCTTAACACCATGTCATCGATTACCAATGTCTGCGCACGTTATTGAAAAGTCCAGCAGATCACAGCAGCATGGGGAAGCAATTTTAAAGGGCTATACCTAAATCTCACTTTCACGTTACATACTTCAGCGATGAGAATTGAAAAGTTTTTCATTCCGTTCTAGTCTGAGCTCTTCTCTCTTGTTGGTTGATTTTTTTTTTTTTTTTTTTTTTCCTCCCTCAAGTCTTTGGTTTTAATTTCCTGAAGCAGTTGAGTTTTTTTACTGCGGGGCTTCCTGCCCATAAGCCTCTGCTCCGGAAGAACGCATGCGCCAATTAGCATCAAAGCTCAAGTCCAGTAAACTCGTTTCAAATAAAATGGAGCGGATCATAAACAATGACAGCACTTCAGAAAACGCAGTGTCCCTTCACTAAATAACCGGCTGCCTTCACCTCCCCTCCCCTCCCCTCTCCTCCCCTCCTCTCCCATGCACTCACCCCCCCAAACATGCCACCATCCCCTTATTACCCACAATCATACATTTCTCCAGGCTCATTACAATACAGCACTACCAAATTTCTACCAAGCACAATGAATATTGCATTCGGCCCTCGTCTGCAATAATGATTAACAGGGACCAATGAACCATCGCAGGCTTTCACCTTTGGAAAGCCACAGTACACCAAATACCACTGCACTGAATAATAAGGTTCAACTCTGCAAGCAAAATGGATTTATCCAGTCGCGGAGGAAAAAAAAAGGCATCTTTTCAGCGCGCCATAATTGACTAATTTATTCTTTAATAGGCCCAAAAATGTATATAGCTCCCAATAGGTCAGCGCCATGCCATTTGCATACAACAACAAAAAAAAAATTCACTGGAAACTAAAGCATAGGAAGCTATTAAAGAATGGATTAAGTCCCCATTAAAAATCAGCCCTGCGCTGCCATGTGCAGGCCTGTGTTACTGTTTGAAACAATGCAGGGTTAATAAATCAATCGACTTTTCATCCACGAGGTGAAACAGCTCAGCGGTGCCCAATAAACAAGCAGCACTCAATAATTAACTGGACTTCAACACAAATTCATCCCGTATATAAACTAGGCCAGCCGTGGACCTGCAAGTGTGCTCCTGAAAGCGAAGGCCAACGCTGCAAAGCCACTAGAATTACCAGCACTACTCTCTCTCTATCTCTCTTTCTCTCTCTCTCTCTCACACACACACACACACACACACACACACACACACACATATCCTTCATGCTTTATTACTTGCGAGGCAAAGTCGGTCCACATTACACGGATGAGTGCATATGCTGATTTCCAACGCAGAGAAAGAGAGAAGAGAAAAAAAAAAACCCTGTTTGCAAATCACCTAATATCGCGTGAGCAACAAGAGTGGGAACGGGATTTTAAAAAAAATGCACCCAACTTACCTTCCACTAGTGACGTCAGCAAGGTGACGTTGGCTGCCTTGCGTCTGCCCGCAGGTAGATTCAAGCCGATTTTATCCAGCTTCTCCCTTAAGGATCTTCCTCCGTTCTTAGATTTGGCCCTGTGACAGTGAGACAAAGCAGAAATTCAATGTAGTGGGCTCTTCTTCATCTATGATTATGGCAGGTTAGATTATGGTATGATACAGGTAGCCAGCTACACACCAAATACAGCTTATGTTAATATCCCAAATAAATAAATTGAGAGGTTAACTGTGGTTTCCAGGCAATTCACATTTAAAGGGCCAGCGTCAAAGCAGCAGTACTTTTCATAACTTTTATACTTTCTAATTGTTTAACACCGATTAAAGGGGTGGTGTGGTGGGTGGGCTAAATGTGGCTGGCTTTGCTCTCCACCACATGCCTAACACAAACTATAAATAATACCAAAAGAGCCGTGGCGCTTTTAACCATCAGACAAATACAGTGCAAAATGAATAAATAAAGGCCTACTTAATAGGCAGGACTATTACTGGCTGCGTGTCTGCAGCACTTCAGTAGACAGTTCACTGGAGACCAATGTTTTCATGTGTAATGCCTTCACTGGGCCTATAGAGCTGGGCTTGAAACAGACTAGGCCTACATTAATTTGATAGAGAGAGAGAGAGAGACAGACAGACAGAGAGAGAAAGAGAGAGAGAGAGATCCAGTGCGCTAGGGAAGTTAATATGGAATTTAACAGACCCCTCCTGCTTTAAATGCAGGAGCTAGGTGTCATGGTTGGTCGATTTTAATTATTCTTGGTACAGAGGAGAGAGAGAGAGAGAGAGCGAGAGAGAGAAAGAGGAGGAATGGATTGGTGTAGAGTGAGAGAGAGTTCATACACACACAGAGACAGAAACACACACACACACACACATACAGGTATATAGAAAGTGGAGATTTTTTGCAGCCTTTCAGTCAGACTCACCTCCTCAGCACCCCGCCCAGCAGAGAGGCGTTGAGGCACTCGGGCGGCGAGAGGCGTCTTTGCACCTCCGCCACTGTGACCTTGTACTTTGATGTGGAGCTGAGGAGAGACAGGCGACCCGGAACCGAGCAGAACACCTCGTTGGGGTTTACCACACCTCCGAAAAGACCGTCCTTATTTATGGGGATGGCAGATATGTTGTTGTTCTTGGATAAAGACACTGGACCTAGGAAGGGATAGAGAACGGGTGGTGGTGGTGGTGGTGAAGGGGTGGGATGTAGAGAGAAAGGGAGGGATGGAGGTGGAGGGAGGGGGTGAGACAGAGAGAGGGAGAGAGAGACCGTGCTCAGTGAATTTCATGCAATGCAGAGCCTTAACTAAATGAGAAGGGGGGATTTAGGCCCCGGATTCAGAGTTTAGCACCACATGTGTACACTTTGAGCAACATGGACATGCAGAGAGAAGCGACTAACAAAGGCCTATACATATATATTAATATTATTATTAATATTATTATTATTATTAATAAAAGAACATACATAGCAGCGATATCATTATTAATGATAATAACAATAGTGTGTTATTGCATTGTGGAACACCTGACGTCCAGGCTATTATGAATAAATATCAATTTTTTTTTCGTTGTTTGTAACGCAGACGGCGAGCATCTCCAGCATCTGAGCGCTCAAACGGTCTATTTACTGCTCTCATGGACCGGCTGCGCGCAAAGCAAACCACAACAACTGAGAGATTTGGTAGTCTACCTATTTTGACATATCCTCGGTATTCAGCAAAACACCGTCGTCCGTGTGTGATTTCACACCGGGGGAAGGAGGAGGAGGAGGGGTGGGGGTGTGCTCGACACTACTGGGCTTTTCACCGTTTTGGTGTGCAGTAACCGGAGACAAAGGGGACTGTGCGCCTTTGGATAGATCACTTGTGACATTAATGGCTCAGGGGAGCCTAATAGAGACAATAGGAGTTAAACGAACTCTTGAGATTACTAATATAAGAAGCCAATTATCATGTTGATACGCAGATAGACGGTGTGAAATAAAAAAGAAAGAAAAAAAAGAGTGAAAGAATGGAGGACGAAAAAAAGAAAGAAAGAAATACAGAAAATTCGCTCCATGTCTTACTAATCTGACCTGACAAAACGCTTTTTAAATCTGACCATAAAAGGCGTCTCCATGTTTTATCATAAACATGATTTTCTGACTGCAAATAAATAATAATAATAAAAAAAATAAAAATAAATACCGAGACAATATAATCTAATATAAAGCACTGAAGTAAATATGAAAAGGACATTTAGGTCTCTGGTTTTTATTTTATTTAGCTCCCTCTATATATGATATATATATCTATCATCCTGCACAGAGCAGGCCTGTGCTCCATCCAGCGGCACCAACTTCCATTTTAGATTTTGACCATGCAACGTGATTTGGAGCTATTGGCTTCCACCCGTGAAGTGTCAGGATCGTCTATATAGGCCTGTATCTTTGACCATCAATACCACGGGCCTACAAAGCCACCAGCTCTACTCATCTCTCTCTCTCTCTCTCTCTCTCTGAAACGCTGACAGTAAATTCCATCAGCGAGAGAAAAAAGGTGCAGCCAGTTTGATGCACTTGGAAACCATGTAATGAAAAATAGGCTACTGCGTATTAGGATCAGTCAGGCATTACCGCATTGCATCGAGTTCTCTCGAGCAGAATGGTGAATTGTGTGCGTGTGTGTGTGTGTGTGTGTGTGTGTGTGTGTGTGTGTGTGTGTAGCCTAGTGGTGTGCATCTTACAGAAACATGCATGATATCTCGGAGGAAATTGCTTACCTTTTTTAATTACAGTCTGGTCGGGGATGTGAATTCCTTGATCCTCAACAGACTGTGACACAAACGCACAAAAAAACAAAACAAAAAAAGAAAAAAGTACAATTTTAGCACAAAAAGCACAAAAAAAATATCATCCCGTGTGTACGTGAATGCACCTCAGAACAAAGCCTGCCACAATTAGCGGTCACAATCACCAAACACGGAGGCTCTCTGTGGGCCCATACCTGTTATTATTGTCCACGAGTGTTTCCAGCGGCTTTACACTGATGGACGCGTTACACTAGATCACAAACTCAGACTTAAATAACGAAGCTGTGTCGCCCCATAATCCTGACCTAATTTCGCCCTCAGATTGGCTCTACTCACAAGGAAACTTCTAATCTAGATTGGATAGTAATTACGGCGGCGCAGCCTATTAAAAGGCCTATGAACTAATTAGATGATTATTGGTGTTTGTTTCTGATTAAAAACGGGGAGGAATACTCTCAATAAGGGCTATTGACAATTTGAGCGTTCATTCATCATGCATCTTTAGTAATCGCAGCTATTACCCCTTAACTCAATCCACCAAACTCAATTCTCCTGTTAGTGTGCGTGTAGTGTTATTGTTCGCAAAGAAACGGCGAGATTCATCTTCTTTTTTTCTGTCTTTTTTTTTTCTTCTCAGACAAATCAAATAAAGTCAGAGAACACGGAGGAGAGCAGGACGGAATATAATGTGTTTTATCTGCTGCACTGAATTGGATTCAGTTATATTGAACATAATCACATCGGATTCAGCTAACAGCATTTAAAAACACACATATGCTTTGCAAACTATATTTTAGAAATTGAAATAAGGCTTCAAAGTGGTGCTTGTTTTAATTAAAATAATCTTGACATAAATGGAAAATGTTTTGGTTTTTTTTTTCAGGCTGTATTAAGATCCACCTGAACAATAGTCATATAAAGCGTATAAATATACACTTACTTATACAATAATAATATTAATAGCAATTATTAACGGCATGGTGCTGCTACAAATTATAAAAAAATAATTGCATTACAAAAAATAAATAAACACCACCATCATTAGTATTATTAGTATTATTATTATTAGTAGTAGTATTGATAATACTAATAATTGAAAAAATATTAGTGTTAGCCCTCTGGACCTAATATCAGTAATGGCAGCAACATTACAGTTATATATATATATATATTTTTTTTTTTTTTAACGAGTGAACACACAAAAAGAGAAACCCAGGTGAAAGCTGCCTTACCTGAACATCTTCTAAAGAGTGAGGTATTCCATGGATAGGGATAGAGTCCGACAGTCCCGTGTCAAGGCCGTGGCCGGACGGTAGGAGCACCTCCCTGCGGTACTCCCGGCACAGCTGGTGGGGCAGGCTGCGGTGCTGGTGCAGCAGGCCGCTGTCCTGACCCTGCCTCTGGCCCGGCCAGCCCGGGTGCTGCGGCTGCGGCTGGGCGTGCAAGGAGTTGAGGGAGTACGGGTCGTTGACGTGCGAATAAGGGTCCTGAGACTGCGGGTAGATTGGCTGGTAGGGCGGGGGGAAGTACGGGGGCTGGAAGTCCGAGTTCGGTGTGTGGGAGAGCGGAGGAGCGCTCGTGTAAGGACTCTGGCCCACGCCGCCCAGCTGAGGTAGCCTGGCTGTCCCATTGCTGGTGCCGTCGTGGCGATCCTAACCGGGGAGGAGAGACAGAAAAGTGTGTTTTAGCCCTAAAATACATTTTTCAAGCACATAATCATGAAATAATTTCCCATCTTTGTTTAGTCTGCTGAATGCCGCGGGCGTAAGATGGGCCATTTTCAAATATGGCCTGAGTGGATGACAGGAATTAGACCAAGTGTGAAATGTTTTTTAAACAATCAATTGCACACTCCGTTCACTCTATATTTGTTTCGCAAATAAAATAACATCATGAAAAATTACACAAAAAAAGTAATTTTTTTTTTTTTAAAAAGGAAGAACCGTCAAATTTCGGATATTGATATATGTCTTCAAAAAAACAACCGAAGCTTGCTTTCAGCATTATGCCGAGATGATCCACAGTTTTTAAGCATGCAAACTTAAGAGGACACTATTCAGCCAGAGAGAAACACAATTAGACCTATATGAAGTACATGATGAGTACACGGTGAGGCTCCAGCAACTTACCATCGCGGAAAAACTGTGCACTAACATCTGAAAGGATTTGTGGTGCGACTCAAGAAAATAATATTCGTTCAAAAAAAAAAAAAAAACCAACAACAACAAATTAAAAAAAAACACAGCGAGTGTTTCGGGGCGAGTAAAGGGAATTAACAAGCAAAACCAAAAAAAAAAAAGTGTTTAGTTCCCCCCGAAAAAAAAGACTCTTCTCTCCTGCAAGATCACGGTGGCCCCGGCGATCAGATATGTGCCACAGCAGCAGGACGATAATCCATCAGAAATAATTGGTTAGATCCCCGCTGCCCTTCATCTGGGTCTAAAAAATGCAGATATTCGGCGGTGTTGGTGGATTTGGCTTGGAAAGTTTCTCTTGGTAACCCTCTTTCTCCCTGTTTTCTCCTGGCTTCTATCACAGTGCTGTCGTCCCCTCGCTTGAGCTCATATTAGCAATAGAGCCGCTTCTTCGTCTCCCTCTCGGACTCCTAATAGAACGCATTCATGACTATTAATATTACAGAAATACTCAATAATAAGGAAAGAATGGTCGGAAATCGGGCGTGAAGCGGAGGACGCAACTCAAGGCAGGAGTCTGCGCTTAAATGACGTCCATTGAAAGGAGGAATCAGTATATCTAATCAGAGATGGGGAGAGAGAGAGAGGGAGAGAGAGAGTGAAGAGGGAGTGGAGAGAGAGAGAGACAAAAAGAGGGACATTCACCCTCTTCTGACGAATCAGAGAGAGAGGGAGGGGGGAGGAGGGGAGGACAGGGGAGGGGGGGGCATTTTAAAAAGGTGCCAGGGCCAAAGCGCAAAAAAGTGAAAGAAAGATATAGGAATGAAGTGAGGTGGACCATAGACAGAGGAAGAAGCAGCAATGGAAGGGAACAATGTGCACCTCTGACACGGGTGAAAATCCAGCAGACGACGCTACGGGCTCATTTCTACCGCTCGTCCCTTTGTTTTCCACCTCAGAGTCCGACAGCGAGCTGTCCTCCATGGAGCTCCGAATCAATCCGCGGGTTCCTGCTCGACTCCAAAACCCAAAAAAAAAGCCACAACCGGCTAACTTTTTAACTTTGACCCGGAAAGACGGAGAGAGAAATATAAATTCTTTAAAAGTCTATGATAGGGCCGCTCGGATCCGGCGCTCCAACCAACTTTTACGCGCGACTCAAACAGCTCTACTCCCCTTCCTGTCTATAATCACGCATTTAAAAAAAAAAAAAAAAAAAATATGACGAAACGCTGGTTTGTTACCGGATTTCAATTGAAAATTGTATTATTCGACACAAGCGTGTACACATTTGCCCGCAAATAAAAAAATAAAAAAAGCACTATAGCATGAAGGCGGAGGTGCAGAGCGTTTGTTTTCCTGCTCTCCCGGCCGTCTCTATCCTCTCTGGACTCGGGTGAAAAAAAAACACGTTCGACTGGCTTCTCCATTCCTAAACAAGTCCCTGATATTACTGCCAAACTTTTGTCTACGCTCATAACAGCAATCACTCAGTGTATGCACTCCACACATACAACACACACGCAGCATGTGACGGCTCCAACTGCAGCTGTATTAAAAGTGAAGGCTAAATGTTCCATTTAAACCATTTAAACACCAGAGGTAAGCAGCCAGTGTTAGCGTGACATCTGCCATTTAGTCAAAATATTTATTTCCAATTACATTCGTGGTAAGTGTATTATTATTATTATTATTATTATTATTGTTATTTTAATATTCCCAAGTGTCATTTATGATTTGGATATATTTTAAAATGTAAATTTGATCATAAAAAAATATATATTTTTTTTAAATCACTGATGTAATTTTACTCATGCAACTATTATATTAAATAATGCTGCTATTGGCATTGTTATTATTATTATCACTATTCACATTATTATTATTTTTTTATTAATGTTATTATTAATATTATTATTAATAAAAATAATACACACAAATAAGAAGAGCCTATTAAATTAATGAAAGACCTGGGTCTATTCATCCTGCAGTTGATTTAAATGTGTTCACTAACAGCTGTCAAAAGAATGACATATTTGGATCAATACAATACAACACATCCCTAAAATTATTATCTCAGTACATTTCTTTAAAAAAAATAAATTAAGTTAAACTAAATTAATCCAAAAAAAAAAAAAAAAAAAAAGAGCCCCTTACCTCGCAATCTTCATATTTAATGTTATCAGTTAATTTCCAAAGCATTTTCATGGGTTGTTGAGGTGGATATTGAGTATAGGTATCGCCTTAGCCTTGTTTTCACTCAGTGAATTGTGCTCCGCGCTCAGGAGAAAAAACTAGTTTTATTGAAGCTGTGGGCTGCTGTCTGTCTTACGCTCTGAGGTCTCCCTCTAATGGTGGAAGTGAAGGGCTGGAGCAGCTCTGTAATAACACTGGCACAGGGCCTCATTAGCATATCAACAGCCGTTTGATTCCCCCCCATCTGCTCACACACACACACACACGCACACAACACCGATGGACAGCGCACAGGTAAAAACTAAAGCAGCAAGACGCTACACATGCTTATCATTTCTACTGTTCAGTGAGGTGTGTGTGTGTGTGTGTGTGTCATACATGAGGACCTGCATGCACCTAGGACGGTTACTAGTGTAATTTCACTTTTAAAGAAAAGAGAGGCTCACATCAGCCTCCAAAAAAAGTATTATTATTATTATATTATTTTAACGATAAAGTTTTTTTTTTTTAATATGATAACAAAAATCTCACTTTTTGTTAACCGTGTAGTGTCTCACTCCTACACACTCACTGATTAGTTTCCCAGGAACTGATGTTAAAACAGCGTGCCTATGCAAATAGCACCCTGTCACACACTTCTTTGTTAACCTTGATTTTTTTTTTTTGCTTTTTCTTCTACTTCCAAACTGTTATTTTAATCCCATTGAGAGTGGAGACCTTGAGAGGCTATTCTTTCAATGTTATGTTAAAAAGGTGAGCCATTCGGAGCGGCTCTACAGGTTCATTGACTACCTGTAAGAGGCGCAAGGGTTTGGAGGAGGGGGGTGGGAATGTAAATAATTAACACAACAACGTGGCCTTGTTTTATTTGAATGAGCGGCTAGGGGGAGCCTGGCTCTGCCCTGTCGCCGGTCGAGCCTTCACCTCAGCAGGTCGTGGGTCAGCAGACAGGTCGCCAGCTCTTTAAGGCGTTGGCCCCTCTCGTTTAAAACCTGGATTACCATTTTTGGTGGAGTGCCTTATTACAAGCAGTTGTTATTAATGAGAGTGGAGCGGTGAAACTGGCTGACAATGACAGCTATGCATGCGGGTGTCTTTCTGGGTATCTGGCCTGGTTGTCTCTGGTGGTGATTCTCTGTTGCTGTTGTTGTTGTTGTTGTTTCAAACTCAAAAGTGTTTTTGTTTTTTCTCAGATTTACAGTGAGTCGTAGACAATCTACACCACAGGACTCAGTAGGAAGTCCATTATGGGATAGTTTGTAACTTATGGATTTAAAAACAAATCTGGCCCATCTTTATATACAGGCGAAATACATTTATGACAAAGTTACATTTCAGTTTGGAATATAGCTGCATTTCGTCATGTGGTGTCTGTAATGTGTTGCCACACACATTTCAGCATTAGAAGAAAACACATTTGAGTGCATCTGAAGTCTGCATTTGAGTCCATACAACCTACAGTTACATACGATCAACATGCTCAGGGGAGCAAAACAATGAGATGGGTATACATCACCACCAAACAGGCTTTCCAAAATATCCTTAACTTTTTTTGTTTTTTTGTATGATCTCTAACTCTACATCTTTCTAGACCACACACGAGTAGCTACTGTAGTCTACCACCTCTCTTTTTCTAAAACATTTTTACGGTTCCCGTCTCATCTTACAACAAGTCGACACTTTGACAGTTTTCATGGATTTTCACAGCCGTCTCTTTGTCTTAAAGTAAGCAGCACCTACCTGCCATTCCCCCATTTTGCCCACCATTGACATTCTTCTCTGCTCCCTTCGGTGTTTTGTTTTTGCTCGATCCCGTGTCGTGCTATCTCATTGAACCTTCGGTCCCAAAGTAAACCTTTACTTTTTTTACCTGGACCGGATCGCCTCACCTGGCCATAAAAAAACGGTGCGGGGGCCACCTGGTGACGCATGCGCACTTGCTCCGGGTGTGGACGAGAAATGAGAAACAACCTGGGAAAAAGTGAAATAGGCTTATTTGTCTTGAGTGTTGGGTAGGCCTGCAATGTTTTGGTGGTTAAATGAAAAATTAAATAAGGTAATAAGACATATTTATTTTTTTAAAAACGAACCAAAACTCTTTAAAATTAAATAAATGAAACTGCTAACAAGAAAAAAAACATTATTTATATTTGCAGGAAAGTGTTAATTTAAGATATCCACAATTGTAGTCAAGATCTTTTTGCACGAGACGAATTTACATTTAAAAAATATATATATTTAATGCGTTTATGAAAACCGAGTAAAGTGTATCTAGCAAAACTGCAGGTAACCTCTGATGTGGGCGGAGCCACCTTTCAATTCCTGATGATATAAACGATAATGATGACTTATTGTAAATATGCTGCAACTCAGAAAAATGAAGGAAGACAAAAATATTGTAAATTATGTATGCTGCATGTTTGTTTTCATGTGACACTTTTTTTACAGTTTTGTGTTGGATTCTCACTACAAATGAAACAGTGTCAAGTAAATATATACATACACACACATATATATATATATATATATATATATATATATATATATACATAAAAAAACTTGAAGGTTAACTGCCAACATCATTACTTCTACACAGAAAGCTACCCTGCTATCATGAGGGTCATTATTTATTTATCCACTGTTTATTTCTAATACATACTTATGTAGACCCCTCGGGCCAAGAGCGAATGAGCTCTCTCTATCTCTCTCTCTCTCTGTGTGTGTGTCTCGCGCGCAGCAACACGTGCGCACACATAGGTGATAATGGTCAAAGCTGCAGTCCAAAACACCCTTTCTCCTTTTTGAAGTTTCTGACGGAGCACACGCACACGCACGCACGCACACACACACACACACACACACACACATGCAAGCTGACTGCAAACGGGACGCACAGAAAGCAAAGGCAGACATCTGCAGCATGGATGGATCGCACACACACCTACGTTAAATATATTTAATGCATGCACTGAGAATGTTGGAGAAGAAGAAGTTTTTACGAGAAAGTATTATGTTTTTGCCAATAAATCCTCCATAGTTGTGTGTGTGTGTGTGTGTGTGTTGTATTTTTTCAGTTTTTAGGGTTTTTTTTGCAATTGCATAATTCCACATAGAATCTCGAGTTTTGTGGCGTTAATATTTAAAACGATCCTTCGTGTTTGACTTCAAAAGACGAACAGCTTTTTAACTGCACACACAATACCTGCAGCTATATAGACCTTACCAGACCTGGACAAAAGAGAGGGAGGTAAAGGGGGAATCCGAAATATTGTTTGGGGCTCTGCGCACTAAGGGAGGAATAAGTTTTAAAGCAGGGCTTGTCTGAGAGCGGGTTATACTCTCAGACAAGAGCGGGGTCCCTTTTGAATATCCAGCCTGTTTGTCTAGGGCTTGGTTTCAACCACTTCCACCATAGCACCGGGCCTCCGGCAACTGCAGCTTCCTAAAACTGCGAGCTGTGTTTAATAAGCGTCTGCAACGGCTGCACCTCAGGCTCTTTATACAGCCATATTCATATTTAGACAAATTGCACAGAATCTGTATTATCATTTCTGTTATTATTGTTGTTATTATTATTTACAGTTGCATTAATGTTAGTGTTAATGGTGTGAGTTTCTCTTTGTGTGTGTGTGTGTGTGGTATTGGTTTGTGTCTGTTTTCAAAAAAATATTAATAATAAAAATCACTGAGCCACAAACGCGTCCTCTTTACTGTCAAAACTGTTATAAAACATTTTTCCTACCTTTGTTTTTTTTTATTTTTTGTATACGGTGATGGAAGTAATGCCTCAACCTCAAGTTATTTGGAAGTTGGGGAATCATCTTAGAAAAGATGCCTCGTTTGATTTGCAGCTATTGGCTGCAGACTCACTCCAACTGGACGTGACTGACTGTTCAGCACAGTGAATCCAGCACTCGAGGTACAAAAGCCTCATGTACCATCGTGAAATGCATTAAATCGGTCTCTGTTTAGTGAGATGGTGTCAGGCCCATTGTGTAAAACGCTGCTTTTTAGTAGATACATTGTATTGTAGCGCCACCTTGCTTCAGGAGAAGAGGAAAGACACGCTGCCACTTGATTTAAGACAATATTGCAGGTAATTGAAACCAAATGAGAATGTGTGAGCTGTGAGCGTCCCAGTAAGCGCGACTGCCAAACCGATGCCAGTCAAAAAAAAAAGCAGGTGGTCAAAATGAACACGTCATGCCGTATATGTGAGTTGGAAATGCGATCAAAATCTGGGTGTGTGTGTGACGTTTGTTTATAACTTGACCAAAGCTTAAATAGACTCACGGCGAGGTTCATAACACTGGGTGAAGTCCTCTTGTTGACCTACATTCACCTGTCCTTCATGAACTTTAATCACACCTCTTAGAATAAACCTGAATATTTTCTTGGAAATCGCCCAACAAACACTGAAAACACACAATCCGATCAGATGCAGTGATATTCTGTCTGTCTGAGAAAAGTCTTTTTTTTATGTAAATCAAAATATATTTGAAATAGCACTGAGAAAATAATTCAAGTCCAGGTCAAGCTTGAGGACAGGCAGGTCATAATACACAGCTTTAACTTATCCTTTGGTGCCATCTTGTGGTCAATAAAACTAATTCCCCACACTGGTGAGTGAGAGCGATCAACGGTCCTGGAAGTCATTGAATTTTGTGGTTTGAATTATGCATGTAATTAGGAGGCGAGAATGCCAAATTATGGGTTACATCATTAATCATATACCACAACACTGCCATTAACTCATACCACAATATTGCTCATGTTATTAACTTATACAAACACACAAAATGTCATAATGTACCGTGTCTGTTATGTTTTATTTAAAATAAATAAAATAGCCCAAGTTATGTAATGTATCTTTTTCAATGTATTTATTTTACTTCTTTTCTTAATGTGACGTTCAGGTACAGTGGTAAATTTAAATGGCTGGAAACCAAAGAAGATACGAGGACTCTTGTGAGATATATTTTGTTTCTGCAGCAACAGGCATCGTGTCAGTGATGTAGGCCAAACATATTCAACAGCAGGTATTTGCAAGAGAAATTTAAGACTCAAGTAATGTACTTTCTTAATTTGCTCCATATTTAGATTATTAATAAAAAATTATAAATCAACTAATAAACTATGATATAAAATTATAGTTTAAGCTACCCAGAAGCATATAAAGTAAATTAGAAATTAGCTAGCTGCAACATTAAAGTGATGAACACATTAATGCATCAATAATTATGTTCCAATATCATGATATATATCATTCTGAAATTTGCCATTCTGCACAATTACTACTTTTACTTTTGCTATTTTAAGTGTATTCTGATGCTAATACTACAAAGTATTCTACACTGTAGTATTGCTACTTTAATATAAGAATATTTCCTCCACCACTGGTTTGAAGGTTTCTAACAACTGCATTTCATCTATCTTAAATTCCCGCCTGTTTTGAACACAACAAACACCTCGTTCCGAAGAACTACATTTCCCGTCGTGCACCTCGCGGAGTGTTATGTGTACCAATAATTTGTGCTCGGCTGAGAACAGGTTACTGCTGCTAGCGACAGAGGACAAACTGAAGAAGCAAGGTTGTACTCATCTGTGAGTTGCCTGTTTCTATATTAAACATGTGTGGTGGGCTAATGCTAGCTACGACTTTCACATAAATAAACGCTGTGTATTTGCTCAGCTGTTTTTTTTCAGTATATTAAACATATATATATAGAAATGTTGTAACAACAGTGATGCTAGCTCATGCTCTGTCAAGCAGTTACTCTTATCTGTAGAGCCAGACACACAGATAGTCCTCTGTGGGGCCAAAATGTGACAATTTGTAGTCAAAAGCAGATGAGCGTTGCGTTGAGAAGACCAGCCAGTTTCTCTAATGCTACAATGTTAGCATATTTTGTGTTGGCTCAGCTAGTTTGTTGCAACAGCTCTGTTGTGCAGCCTTCAGATTGCAGTTTTGGTATTCTTGGATATGTATGTGTAATGTTAGTTAGTGTTTGAATTGACACTGTGTACTGCGTGTGGTTTGTTGAACTCCTGTACTGAACCACGCTGTTGCTCTGACAGGTGTCCAACATGTCTGTGGATTGGGTAGGATATGGATACGCAGCCCTCGTCGCATCCGGAGGAGTCATAGGTTACGTGAAAGCAAGTAAGTGAAAGCTGTAGTGGGAGGTTACAGTTGGACCTGCTCTGCAGCCCACTTAAAATCCTTATGAATGCATTAAGATTGTTGGAATAATGGTGATGATATCTGCTTGCTTGCTTGTTTAGGATGGTAACGTCAGTCTTTGTCTTATTAATGGATTCATACTATTATTTAAAAAATTATATGTTCTTATTCTCACTCAAAAATAAGAACATACTTCTTCCATAGCACACCAGTCCAGCTCATGCATGGTTTTCAGAGCTGTGGCTGTCAAAAGCAGATGTTGACCTGCTGTGTGTGTGTGTGTGTGTGTTTCAGAAAGTGTTCCCTCCCTGGCTGCCGGTCTTCTCTTCGGAGGCATTGCAGGTTTTGGTGCCTACCAGATCTCCAATGACCCCAAAAATGTTTGGGTGTCCCTCGGTTAGTAAACTAAAATGTTTTTGGCTATTTGTATGTATGGATATTAAGCAACTACCTTTTAGTAATATTTTATACACAACGATATGTTCCAGGTGCATCGGGTGCACTGGCTGGCATCATGGGAAAAAGATTCTACGGATCCAGGAAGTTCATGCCAGCTGGCTTGATGGCTGGAGCAAGGTATCCATCTCATTTATAAGACTATCAGTAGCCTTTCCTTCACTCATTACAAGTCTAGAAGAAATTCTTTTCAGCAGGGTAAAAATTATTTTTTTTATTCTGTGAATAAAGTTTAATATTTTCCTCTCGTTCCAGTCTTCTGATGGTGGGGAAGCTTGGTATGACATTGCTCCAGAAACCCCAGGAGACATGAAGTTATGACATCAACAGATGAAAAGTTGCCGTTTCTCTGTTCTCTCCTGTCAAGCATTTGATCTTTACTGTTGAACATCATTTTGTAAAAAAAATAATAATAATAAAAAAATGTATATTTGATGATGAAATATAGTACCATGTTTACATAACACAAACAATCGCCTTGTCTTTTTTGTGTAAACTTTTATATCTTTATTTGTATAAAATGTTTACAAAACAGTTTATTTGTTGCATAATACAAAGAGGTATGCACTTATACACAATATGGAGTATAAACTGAAGTAATCATTCTGATTGCCATTACAGTGAAGATTTGTTTGGGTTTTTTTAATTTAATGTAGTATGGTGAGTAAAAGCAGAGGTAATATAGTATTGCAGAATGTGTTAATGATTTCTCAAACAATACTTGACAATAAAAACTAGAGTAAAAAAACAAAAAAATGAAATGAAAAGCTATGCTACATGTAAATCCTAGTCAGAATATCCCAGCACTAACAGAATTGGCTCCCACTGGATCCTTCAGGAATACAGTGGAATTGTCTTACAAGTTCTGCATCATGGCAACCGTCATCTCCAAAAGATAGAGAAAAGTTGATCCTACATGTACTAGACTCATTGGAAATTAAATGATGCCAGTGTGGCATGGCCTTAATGAAAAGACTATGGAATGTGTCATTCACATCGTTTGTCACTTGTTATGTTATATCCTGCCCCAGCTGCCGCTATATTAGATATTTTATTGAACCTTCATTTCTTGATGTAACGAAGTCCTTTGAAACATGTCAAAGATTGTAATTTCCTTTCATTCAGATTTTGAGTTTAACTGTGGTTAGACACCCTAACAGGCAGTAGAGGCTGTAGCACCTTCACTACCGATTCCCACCATACTTGGATGTCCAATCCACTCTGCCATGGACCGGCTGAACGGCAGGAGCTCTGGTCAGGAGATTCCCAGAGTTTTTCCCCAGGGCTGAGTAGCTGTTCCCCTTCATCTGAGTCCTGTCTGACCTCCTCTTCCAGCCCTCATAATCTGGAGGAATGTGCCAGTCAGTCAGTTTGTCTGTTTCCAGTATATACATTAGCTATACAGCAAGGTATAGCCTTTTTTTATATGTAATGCAGAAAAAAAACAACTTTCACACCAACTAAAAATGGAACGGGAACATTTCTTAATAGCAGCAGTTATTACAAAATGACAATACCTTCATTAGTTTCACACAAAGATGAGTTGGATATGGACTTGGGCTTTGCAGATTTTGATTTGTCTTTTTTATTATCAGAAGAAGGATTGACTGAAAGTGTGAAGGAAGAGGAGAAACATAGTCAGAGTGAGTGAAAGTTTGGGTGGAAATACTGAGAAAACTAGGAAGTGAAGAGAGAAGAACTAGAATACGAGAATGATCAGACAACGTGTGCACATATAGGCTTCAGTATTAATTTAAGATTAAGATGTGGGGATATTTATGAGGAGCAACACAACATCTTTAGACAGATAAACGGGATAAGCAGGAATTCCCGATATTTTTTTATATTGTTTATGAACCACATGCTTTTTAGATTCGACGGTTTCCTCTGAAATGTAATAATTAATATTTGAATTTATCCGGCCACTAAATAAACCATCCAAATTTTTAAAGTTTGCTGGCTTTATTACGATGAAATGAGTCCTTACTTGTGTGCTGGCCAGCCAACGGGGCGAGCTGGATTCTCTGTCCCACCGAGCCCACCTCTTTCTTTTGGAATGACGGGATGTAGCCACCAGAGAGGTTGTACTTGGTGCTCACAAAGTTCCCTAAAAAGATGAGAAAAAAAAAAAAACACATTAGCTAATTACATTAGCTAATTATCATTGCATTTTCATTTTATATATACACATTATAAATTTGGGTTGACTTGAATTCAACTCTAAATAACTCCTAATGGATGTTCTCACACTCGGTTTACTGACACAGATTACTTGTGTGAACACATGTAAAGTAGCTACTGCATGTAACAGCTCCCGAAGGCCCAAACAGACGACTACAATCGAGGGATTTAAGTCATTCAACGTTTCATGTGATGCGCTATTGATCTGCTTCACCAGCAGTCACTGATTATTATCAGTGTAATTAAGCAAATTCCTCATTGTTCCCTTATAAAAGATGTTGTGCTTGTAGTGCAATCTAGCATCTATTTAGCAACTGGAGTTCTTAGTTCTTGAGTAGAACTGTGTATTTGTGCCTTTGTCTCCTGCAGAGCTTTTACCAGCTAGTTCCTTTTCACATGTTAAGTCGCTTGCTGAATACCTGAGGCTTGTTGCATCAGCCAGCATGCTGGTTGTTAGTTTATCTCACTTTACCCTCAAGCTATTCTACTTGCTACAGCTGCAATGTGTGTGCACAGAAGAGCGTTGGCATGTCAAATAACTCACAATAGAGATATTTAAGTAAAATACAGAAGGGATAGTTCACATGTTGCCACCTCAATCAAAGTACCTTTGGAGAGATCAATTTTCTCCAGTATTCTTTCTTTAACAACAGTTTTCTCTGGTGGGCTATCCACAGATTTAGAGGCATTCTCTTCTAGTCTCATGGGGAAAAAAAGTAGAGTTGAAGATTTGCATGCAACCAGAAAGAAAGGAAAAGAAAGGTAAATGAATGATAGAGGAGAACAGATATACAGAGGACCAATGTCAAAATGAGTTTGTCTCAGTTAACAGAAAGAGAGGAAATACAAAGTAGAATCTTGATTGATGAGTAATAAGTGAGTTGAATCAAAACACACATTTATGTATGTATATATATATGTGTGTGTGTGTGTGTGTGTGTGTGAGAAGAGTTCTCGGGGTGGGACAAATGAGCAGGGGGGGTGCAGTTGTGGGGCCATTTAAGGAACACTTGATCTTACACCAACGGTCTTAATCTCATGAATAAGCAATGGAGAGGGAGAGACAAGGTGAGCAGAAGAAGAGAGGGAAGGAGGGTGCACAGCGGGGACCCATATTGTGTGTCTGTCTACATGACAAATGAATTATAGAGGTCTCCCAACACTAAAGTCGCAGACACTCGGGCTCACTCATAACACTGCATTGTCCGTGGTGCCGTAACTACTCATCAGGAGACATTAGGTGCTTGATTAGCATTTAGGCCCTTTTTTTTTTTTTTGTAACAGTCGGTGACACTGACAGAAGCCAGGTTTCTACTGCATGGCCAAATGAGGCAGCTTAGTCATTATTCATATTACTGATTTGATACTTTTAATTTTGTTGCTAAATATAAGATGTTAGCTAAATCAGTTCTGCAAGTCTGCGTGATCTATGCCACATCTAGTGCAATTATGTGTTTCCATTTTCGGTCAGGTGAGGGAACATTGAAGGAATCACTGAAATACTGGTGAACATAACAGGATACTTGCAGTAAAAGACATCATTAGTGAAGACGCTGCCAAGCACAGTCATTTCTTCCTGATTATGTCATGTAATTTTTGTTCTGTCAGTAAACACACATTTAGTTGGAAATTACGTCTTTAATGTGTTATTGACATCTAGAAAACCACTGCCCCGTTAACCTCTTAACAACCTCTTCATTAGGCATCACAGTCCTTACCTGCGTTGGCCCTGGTGACAGATAATCCTGCTCCAACAGGAGCAAGCGGTTTATTTGCAGTGTTCGAGGAGTTCTCCCACAAGTCCCGCAGCGTCATGCCACTCAGCTCCTTATCACCAGAGGAAGTCTGATTCTTGCCAATCAAGCCTTAAAGAAACAGAAATTAGGTGATGAAAAAGAAGAAAACTAAGAGAACTTAAAACTGGGGGTGACATATAAAGACGGTTTTAGCTGACATCAGGAAATTTCCTACATGGCTGGTTTTTTTTTAGACAATACGATCTACCAGCTGCCTAGCAAAATGATCCAGAATCAAAACTATAATGACGTCCTGCACGTTCTGCACTCTCACCAGGCAGGTATCGTGACTGGCTGAGATAATGCTGTCGAGCAGCAGATCCTGGGAGATTGGGGTCCATTTGGCCAACCTTAACATTGTTGGGTAGCTTGGTAACTGTGCTGAAGGAATACAGAGGTTTCTGCTCCTTGGGCCTGAAAAACAGAGACCAGACACAAAACGGTGCAGTACGTTGTACACTGTAACACTGTAATTTAAGTGTAGATCATTCAATTTCTGTCAAATTGTCAGTCCAGTCCTGTTAGCACTCACTGTGGGCGGTGCTCCTTTGGGCTCCTCTCCTCCTCTTCATTCCCCAAGCTGGGTTTCTTGGAGTTCGAGGCAGCGGTTTCTGACGGGTCAGAATCCTCCCAGCTGTCTGAAGTCTTGACCACCGTCTGGCCCCAGCGACGTCTGCCACCCTTCGGTACCATCCCACCGCCAGCAACGTTGTTCTCACTGCCCAGTGACGTCGCCTTCTACACATTTGGATTGATAAAATCGGTTTCAATAGTTTAACCTCAACTAGGAAAGCCTCCCTGCTTTCAATGCATTTTCATATCATCTTGATATCCACCAAAATTTAAACAAACAATAAATACATCTTTGGTTTGTACAGAAACACTCACGACATGACTGGGGCCTGGTTTACTCTCAGTTTGGGGCAGCGGGATCTGCTGAAGAGGCTGCTGCTGCAGCTGCTGCTGCTGCTGGTGGTTTCTGGAGGATGATGTGGAAGCTTTGGACTCTGAGGAAGACTGTTGGGGATCATTCTTGGCCTCTGAGGTATGTTTCTGTGCCATCTGTCTGGCCTGGACCTTCTTGACCTCCTGACTCTGAGGACGAGGCCCTAAGATTTGGCCAACCTGGAAGTACGGGTACCGCAGGGACTAGCCATGGAGAGAAAGAAACACAGATGGCTATTCTGTTAGTCTGAATATTCAACTGTATGTGTGAGGTGTGCTTTAATGAATAAGACAGCCTGATAAACTTAGACATCAAACATGTATAAGCAATCATGACAATGACGATGGATATGCAGTGAAGACTTTATTCCATACAAATAATGACTTGTTTGCTGTGTAGGTGAATCATAATCGTTTTCTAGGAATCAGCTAAAATTAGACGTGATGTATGCTGTCAGAACCAAAACACCTGGGAGCCTCGTAAGCAGAGAACGGAAAAGCACCATCACTCCCACTGGAGAGGTGTTTCCTACTCACAGCTGACAGCGTAATTCAACTGTCTCACTGGGGTGTAAATTATGTCCAACTATGTAATGACTATGTGTTGGACATAATACGCATACGTGACATGGACCACAGCAGAGGTGGAGCATTTTTCCACTGGCAGGCTTTAGCACTACTTTAAATGACCGGGATTAGGATCCTAATGCAATCACAGTATTGGAACTACAGATAATCTGCATGTGGTGAGGGCTGCACTGTAATCACAATTCATTCTCCGAGGACAGTTTTCTTTTTGGGGGGCAATCTAAAAGTTGCTTAGAGTCCAAGTTATACTTAAAAAAAGGACAATCCAAAGTATGATACACATCTTGAAAAATTATCACTATGGCTGTTGTTATGTGTTAAATGGCACTTGTGTTGTACAGACATAGAAACTAAAGCTTTCAAGTTTTACATCCAGACACTGAAATATTGAAATATAAAAGTCTGCCTACCTGTACAGCAGTGGGTCTTTTTTTGGGGTCCCACTGGAGCATGTCCCTCATCAGGGCTATAGCCTCGTTGCTGGCATTTGGGATCAGGGTCTTTAGGTGGGTCGGCACGCATTGAGGGAAACGAAAGTTCATAGCTGAAGCCAGGTGGTATCCCTCTGGCCAATCCGACTAATGGAGGAGAGAGTCATACGATGACACATTATTATATTTATCGATCAGATTTGGAATCCATGACACCTGCTACAGTAGGTTTTAAAAGGCACGTGTATCATTTAAATGGTTACAGTTCTGCACCGTTTATGGCAGAAAACTGAATTTGAAGGATCATATTATAGGTCTGCATTAGACGCCTATGTGTCATTTTCAATGTGTGAGATATTCCTGCTCTGTGTAGATCACATATATTGATATGAAATCCATATAGATGAAATCCAGCACCCAATCCAGTGGAATTACACAATGCATCATAAAAAATGTATAAGCCTACACTATCATCTGTGCTAATAAACCTTTTCAACTAATGCACCCATGAACCAACTTAAGTAAACGAGTGACACTGAATGCCTGCCCTTCTTGTAGAGGTGACAGACTCAATTCCTGACCAGGTCATACCAAAATAGAGCTCTGCAGGCCTTCTGCTTAGCAATCAGAGTTAATAGTGATGGATTTGGGGAAAGCCTTTGAAATGAAGTGGCGTCCTGATCGGCATAGAGCGCTCTTAAGCCGCTTTACACCAGAGAGAGAAAGAGAGAGGAACCCTCATCCGAGACTACACAATATTTATTTTTACATGGTAAACGACAAGTTAAGGTCAAGCATTTCCACATGTCACAGTTCATCTTACCTTCTTGACAGTGCCTAGGACTTGGCAGATCTTAAAGATCTCGTCCACTTCACTGTTCCCGGGGAAAAGAGGTCTGAGAGTGTAGAGTTCAGCCATGATGCAGCCCACTGCCCACAGATCAATAGGAGAGCTGTAGGTAGACGACCTGAGCAGAACCTCTGGAGCTCGGTACCTACACGGAGAACATATTTACACAGAGTGTGCATGGCGAATTTTACAAGGAAGAAAATCTTGATGACAACAAAAGTGCTCTCACCATCTGGTCGATACGTAGTCAGTGTAGGGAGGTTTCGAGCGGATCTCTCTGGCCAGTCCAAAATCTGCTATTTTGACCAATTCTGGACCCATGCACAACAGATTCTCTGGCTTCATGTCTCGGTGGAAGAAACCTACAGAAGGTTTATTATCATTATTTTAATAGAGACACAGATCGTTTAAACATGCCTAAGCATAAACATACCCAGAATGAAATAAGTAGATCACACATACAGTATATTGTGTATATGCAAATTACAGGACTTTTTTTACAAACATCAAACACACCCAAACCAGCAATTTAAAGGGTCACGCTACTTTTTTTAAAAACAGGCAAAGAGTGACAGAATAAAACGTCTTACCATGTTTATGTACAAAAGCCAGCCCAGATATCACCTGAAACATGATGTTCCTAATTTCATTCTCTGAGAACATCTTATTCTCTCTTAACAGCAGACCAAAGAAAGACAGGAAAAGAAAGAGAGGAAAGGGTTGAGGGTCGAAAGAAAGAAAGAAAGAAAGAAAGAAATGAAGGAAAAGCGGTTAAAAGAAAGAGAAAGCCGGAAAAGTACAAGCATATTGGATGTGTGGAAGCATTGGCCGTGTATGTCTAATGCAGGCTGGTTGTGACTTTATGTGTGCGTTTGCATTTACACAACTTTTGTACAATTTGTTCCCCTCGGGAGATTAAAGTAACTTTGTATGATGCATCCACACATCCGTTTATTATAGAACCGCAGACTAGAGAGTTATGGGCCGTTATAAAGGGGTTCACATACTACATGATTCTCGTTGATTAATCACTTTTTGACCATTGCAGACTTGAAATAGTCGTATATTTCAGACTATTATACTTCTCTTGCTGCTTTTTGACGCAGTGAATCCTGCAGTATGAAACCACTGTCATGCAATTGTGAGGCGTGATTGGGGAACACGGTACACCTACCATATTTGTGAATAAATGACAGGCCTTGTAAAATCTGAAAGCTTATGTTTCTTATCACTGATTCAGGGAATAATTTTCTTCTGTGAACATAAAATTAAAAGAAATCTCATAAGCCTCAGAATCATCACATAAACAGCATGTTGGTTCCTTTTTGTACATATAACATAATAATCTTGTACACATAATAATAATACATAAATATTATGCATTATTGATTTCCAACTAATGTCCAAACATTTGCATTGTAAAAAAAAATGAGGTCTTCATATGTCTTACCTGTCCTTCATAAGCTGGTAGAGATTCTCCTTCATGTACTCAAAGACGAAGTACAGGTGATCGTTCTCTCTGATTACCTCCTTCAGCTTCACCACATTCGCATGGTTCAGCTTCTTCAAAGACTGGTGCGATACATCACGAAAAGACAAGAAGAATATTGATAATATCTATTTTAGCTCATTTAAAAACAGGTTTATTAACTTCCCAATATAATTGACAATGCATTTTTTTGTAGCAACTATGACTTATGGAGGTACCTCTAATTTAGTTTCAGTCACTGCTGAGTTTATGTATCATACATGCTTTTGACCATCCTTACCTTCACTTCTCTTAGATTCATACATTCTTCCCACGAATAAAACTTCCGCTTCATTCTATGAAAGAAAGTTAAAAGTCAGCCATCAACTGACAGTATACACCAGACATGAATTAACTGAGGAGTGGAAGCACATTACATTTGCAGGCTGTATAAATTGCACCCAACGTAAAACAGTGTCACCGTTATCTTTACAAATTTCCTCACTGAATAATTCAGCTCTCGTGAGGCGTCTCGAATTTCATCTCGTTTCATTTCACGAGCGAAATGTGCAAAAGCGGCTGAATGTAAAAATATTATAAACTGATATTCTAAACTCTGCAGGCTTTTCACTACTGATGCTCTCTACTTGAATTAAGTCTACAAAACACACCCTGACATAATTGTAGTATTAGGTTGCTATGCCATGTCCCTCAGTCACACACGGGACACCTTTAACTTCCTCCATCTGAAATTATGTAAGCGTTACAGAACGTGCAGATATCTCTTCCTCCTCTTTGGGTCATCTGACAGTTTCGGTCATCTCCTCCACATTGTCAGCAACCTGACTCACCCCCCCTCCCTCTACTTTCACTCCCTTTCGCCGTCACCACATGTATTGTCTTGCATGGTAACCAAATGATCAACCAGTGGACGCATCTCCCAGTATCTCATGTATTATTGAACCCCTCTGCCATGCTGCAGAAACACAGGGGAAGCTTTGTTGTTTGCCTTGGTGATGGTAGGAAGCTTAAATTTTTTTTATATATATATATATATAACAGTATGTATAGTTAAATCCTTATAACAGACTACACCAAGCTATCAAACTATTTGCAGGACAGTTATGAAATCCTCAGATCTAATACATTCAGTGATCAACATCCTCACCTCTTAATAGCCACCAGCTCTCCAGACTCGTTGCTTCGCCCCATCAGGACGCTGCCGTAGGTGCCATCACCCAGCTGCTTCAGGGTGGTGTAGCGATTCATCATCTCTCAGGACGGTATCATCGGCTTGTTAAGTTTCCACGTGCGTGACACGAGTTGCTGAAACGCACTGCGGAGTCATTGATCAAATGTCTTTTCCCCCGTTTCTCGTCCTCCTCTGCTGGAGAAATGTTGTCTTTGTTTCACCGTCCTCTTCTCAGGAAGAGTTTGATTGTTCTTTCCCAGGAGGAGGGGATTTTTTAAGTTATCCAATATGTCACAAAGGTAACATATCCGTCGTTAGAAAGGCTCTCGTAGTTCAGCCAACACAGTCAACACTGTGCCTTCGCAAGCCTTCAGTGACAATAAAGAAATGAACATTGTCAGCCACATACATACATAAAACAAAAATCACAACAAGTCGTCTTGAACAGCACTGAAATGACCAATAAAACAGGATTGTTATGAGATCTAAGGATGAAAACAAGCCAGGACCATGTCTTGTTTGTTTTTTGTTTTTTTTCTCTCAGTGAGGAGGATTAGGTGTGTGTCACACTAGTAGGAGGCTCCTAACATGACCACCTAAGGGAGATGACATAGCCACCCTATAGGCAGATTAGGCCAACGGGGATGTAAATAGGATGTTACATCACCATCACGCTTACCGGCATCCACCGCCTTCCCCAAGCACACAGCCTGCCAAGAGGATTGGATTGATGCTACAGTGATGATTATGTTATGTTGCATGTTATAAGGATTTTTAAAAAATTACCAAAGCAAACATAAGCAGATGTTCTCACTGGATTATATCTGCATGTGCATTCTCATATTGACCTCATGTATAACAGAATATAAGGCAAACTGAGCAGCCTCACTGAAAAGTCAACTTTATCCTTTCTTGACGATGACATGATGGAAACGGCGTGTATGCTCTGTATTTTGGCATGTTGATATGATTTTCCATCTGTGAGCTATTCACAACTACCCTTGAAAGCCGACCTGCGGCATGTAGGCTAACAAAGGAAACGCAGTTTTAGGTAAGCCAAGAACAGCTAATCAAATGAGATTAGTGTTTCTTTCATTGAACAGGCCAGTAACTTCCACCCAAAGAGAATTGCCAATTGGATGTGTAACGCCCCTGATACTTATTTAACGAATGAATCGTCGCTTCAATTCACAATATGTAAACGAATTGTTCTTGGATCATTCTCTTACAATTGCATGTAGATGTTTACATGCATTAGCTTCCACTGCAATATGTAAGAATTGCTTTGTCGTGTCTCACTGGGACAATAAGCAATAAAGACAAGTAGGAAGGCAGCCAGAGGACTGCTGGCCCGCACTCAGCTTTCACATATGGCAATCTGTTGTGGAAGGATTTAAAGGGAATTAAGATGTATCCAGGCCACATGACACTAGGAAGCTATTCAAGGTCAATAATACTGGAAATACACGTGGATACTACACTGACAGTGGGAAAGAAACGGCGAGTTACATTTTACCATGACCTCTGAATGTGGTCACATAGTTAAAAAAAAAACTACTTTTGTCTTCCATCTGCTCACAAACATTTCACAGCAGAAACCTTCTCGTAAAGCTTTCCTGTTAAAAAATAACAGCTTTGGTGGAATGAAATGAAACATACAGTGTGGCCTATCAGGAAAGAAGAAGAAGATGCATTTGTTGTTGATATATCAGCTCTGACAGCTGGTCCGAGGCCTAACCCTCACTTTCACCCTGTCCTCTTTTTTCCCCTGATGTCCTTAAACTCACCATTTAGGGGTGTTGCTCCTGTCCTCGGCCGTTGTCTGGGTCTGCTGATAGCACCAAGTTGACCAAGATACAATTCACATAGTATCGAAGAAACCGAGCTCTAACGATAAGACGCGTGTGTGTGTATGTGTGTACGTGTGTATGTGTGTGCGCGCGTGTGTGTGTGTGTGTGTGACTGCTCTCCATGGAAACGTACACACAAAAGCAATGCTTGTTTAAGCTGCCAGGTGACAGTGCGGGACGCAATGCCTTATGGGACTTGTTGTCCTTAAGGCGGACAACGTTAATGTATTTAAAGTCTGGGCTGATATTCATTAACTATGTTGAGACTGACCCTAGATTCCTGACAGAAAGATCCAACCAAAGTGAGAATCACACATTTTATATCAACTATGTTTGTCGCAGGTTCCAGTGACAAATGTGAAAATAACTGGTACCAAAAAAAATTATAATAATATCCTCATAATAAAATATACCAAGGCAGGACACTTTCCAGATTATTACCAATACGGATGTTTGTGTTTGTGTGTTTGTGTTGACGGAAATAGCTGCAGAGTGTGAGCTCTCTTTATTTCACCTCTTCTCTGGAGTCTCTGGCAGTTGAAGTGTTGCACCAATAGATGGCGCTGCAGGCTCATAAACTACAACTGCTGTGACGATGAAATAAACATCAAATTCACTTTAAATTCTTGATTCTGAACTCAAATTTTATTTTATGTGGACCAGTAGTAACAATTGGACCATATACTAGTTGTCTCTAACAGACTCTTGTGTTATGAATGGAATCAATTAGAATTGAATTAAGATAAATTGCCCCCAAAAAAATAAAAAAATAACAAACACCTGATCAGACACGTGGAGGTTTTGATGTCACCCCTGATGTTATGTTGAGTTATGCCATATCATATCAGCCCAGCACTCACAAAAGAGATGATTCATATGAGTTGATTAACGCTTTATGAGCATTCATCCTTATAGCCTTGCTTTGCTGAATCTGGACCACAACAAACTCCAATTAAGGCAAGAGGACTTTCCCATCTGTCGCCTTTCTGTGTGTGCGTGTGTGTGTGTGTGTGTGAGGGTGGTCTTCACACATAAGCAGCAGGTTAAGAAGTAGCAGAAGAGGGGGGGTAACAAGTGGAATTTGGCTCTAAGCGGATTATCACGGTCGTTAGCCACTCGCCGGCCTAGTCAAGGGATGCCCGGTAGGCTGGTTGGGGACGTCGCGCCGCAGCCTACCGGTAACCGGGCAAGATCAGGTGTCTATATGTAGATTCGTATTCCGAGATGATCTTCTGTAGTTTGAACCTGTTGTGTGACAACGGGAAGCCGTTTCCTGAGGCGGGTTGTTGACGGGCCGTTTCTGACATGAAGACGCGACCTGCGGGGATCGGCAGTGTCAATGCCGACTGGATGGGTTCGCTCCCCGCCGAGCTCAGTGCCATGCCCCTCAAACACCTCGCCGTGCCAGGTGAGCTCGCCGTCCGTATGCATCGTCATGTCCGTCAGGTGGACACTACTGTAAACTGTCGATAAAGCAACACGCGACAGGATTGTGATGGTACATTGTTGTCATGAGATGTTAAAAAGGTGAGCAGCATCATGTGATGTTGCTGCACCACATTTCACCTTCACTACTCTATCATCCTTACAGCTGCAGCTTCTCCCTTTAATTCTCATCCTTTTCTTTTACAGTTCCTTCCAAGTCATCTAATGACATCTTTGACATTTGCATATCTTTCTTATTTATTCATTCTTTCCAGCTATCATTTTCCATCTTTATCATGACTCCCCCATCCTCTCTCTTCCAGGGTCCCATGATTCTTTTACCTTCTGGGTGGACGTGCATGCTCCCGTGGGCCCCGATCAGAAGGCTTATGTGAAGTACCTGGCTACAATGTTTAGCGTTTTAGCCAAGAAAGTCATGGTGAAGTGGTCCATGACGCAGGTACAGCCCTCATCATTAGTGACATTCACAAAAGACAGCCACCTGTGAAGCCACATAGTTTATAAGATTATGTACAGATATGTATGTACATTTTGCAGCCAATTGTAATATTTCTATATCCTGCTTCTCAGAACCTGACATTTAAGGAGCAGCTGGATGCGGGAATTCGTTACTTTGACCTCAGAGTTTCCTCCAAACCAGGCGAGCCTGGGCATGAGATCTACTTCATCCATGGCCTCTTTGGACACAAGGTGTGCAGAGGAGAAAACATTCACTTCACAGGCCTGAAATCATCCAAATCACAGTTGAATGTAGCCTCAAATACTTCAGATATCGTAGAGTTTTACTACAAGCAGTGTGTCGTGAGATGGATTTGTGGCTGTAAATTATTAGGCGACAGCAACATTGTGCGCTGGGAGAGTTTTGTATTTTATTACACTGGTGTAGTTGATATTTATGTTGTTTCCCTTTATCCTTTATTTAAAGATGCAATGTCACAGATGTTTGGTTAGTGCAACAAATGACCTCCAACTCTTCACTCTGTTCTGCCCTCAAAGGTGAGGGATGGTCTGATACAGATTAATTCCTTCCTAGACAGACACAGGAAAGAGGTGAGAGGTCGTCTGATTTGCATTTTTTATTTTTTATTTTTTAATGAAACATGAAATATTTGACAGCGATTCGGATGATTAACTGATTTGATTCACCGTTGTTTGCTTAATGAAGGTAGTATTCCTAGACTTCAACCACTACTATGCAATGGACCCAGAGCACCATGTGTACCTCATCAACATGCTCCAGGAAGTGTTCAGCAGTAAGCTTTGTAACAACTGTGCTGTGGAGAGCATCACCCTGGACTTCCTCTGGGAGAAGAAATACCAGGTGAGATCTGGATGCCTCAGTGGAAGAAGTGTTAGAAGTGCAACAGCAGTTAACCAATCAGATCCCTCGGTAGTGGTACCCCAATGATCTCTAGCAGAAGAATGCTGACTAATTATATATTTAATAAATTATATTTAAAAAAAGAAAGACATCCTCTTTTGGCTTGAATCAGTACATTTTAATATTTGTCGTAAACTGTATGTGCGTATACAATGCATACATGTACAAGTAAAATCAGTATGTAAGTATACATGTGTAGACTGTAGGACACGCCCCTGTGGTCAGATAATCCCTGTCACTTTGACTCTCCTGGACGGGAATTAGTGATGAGCGTCATCCCATTAACACTTGTTTTATCGTATTTAGCTTTTATCCTTTCTTCACACTCACTATGTCCTTTTGTCCCTTTTAGGCTTCCATACAGTCCTTAACATATCTATTTCCTTACCTGCAGCTTTATCTCCCTCTTTTTTTCTTCTCTTTCTCTCTTTCTTTTACATTTCTTGTCATTTTTTCCCCCTCATCTCACACTCTCACACGTTGCCTTACACATGATGTTTACCTTTCCCGTGACTGACTTGGTTGACAAAGAAGAAGCAAAGTGAGAGTGTAGACAGAAGAGAAGAGAAGAGAAGAGATTTAAACCATTACCAGCTGCAGAGGGCAGCATAACTATCTTTCTTGTTCAAGAAAGATAGGGGTTGCAAATGTAGTCATGTTAAAGCTAAAATTGTGTGTAGATGCATGACATAGACACATTACAATATCTCTCATTAACTGTCAGTTGGGTCTAGCCAAGTATTACCTCATGATGTAATCTGGGGCTAATTTATGTATCGTATTGCAAAATTCATCTACAAAAAACTGCCTCCGGGTTCCGACTCGCTCCCGTTTATTTTCCTTATTCCCGCAGGTAATCGTGTTCTACCATCATCCGTCAGCTCAGGGGATCCCTGTCATGTGGCCTGGCAACAAGATCCCTGCTCCCTGGGCGAACACCACTGAACCCAACAAGCTCATACAGGTCAGAAGGTACCATTCAAACCCTAGTTGTGTGTGTGTGTGTGTCTCGTTATATATGATACTCTAGCAATTAATCTACTGTAACTGGAGCCCTATTTATGTTTGGTCGATGTTCATCATCAGGATGGACCCCCGAGCTGCTTTACCTGCTCTACCTTTCTTCTCTTCATCTTCCTTCTTAGCACACCTCACTTCCTCTGCCTCCCTATACTCAACATTTTACAAACCGTTTAATCCTTCCAAAACATTTGGTTATACAAACTGTGTCTCTAAAAGTCTCACATTAAAGGGCTGTTTGGAAGAGATTTGTTGTATTTAAACTCATGTTAGACATTTTTGTTTCTAGTTCCTGGAAAGCACACTAAAGGGAAGAGCCAAGCAGGGCTCCTTCCATGTGTCCCAGGCCATCCTCACACCCAGGGTCAACACTGTGGCCAAGGGCCTGGTCTGGGGACTACGCAACTACCTGGTGGAGAGGTCAGTAACAGTTTAGAGTATTCTTGGACTCAAGCCCATATTCTCCTGCCTCACTGCTCAACTTTATTTATTTATTTTAATCTATGACCAGCAGAGGAATAGCCTGGAACAAAGAGGATTACCAGCCTGATAATTGTACCACACTTTATATTCCTTAAAACCTATATACTCTCTCTCTATATGCAAGGACATAAAGCATGAATGGTTGTCTTTCATCTACTTCATTCATCTACACTATTCTGTCACTTCATTTTAACCAATTTATTCCACTGGGGAACAGCAATTTCTCCAGTTCCAAACTACTGAGGATCAAACATACACACATTTCAGAGATAAGAGCTTATTTCCTAAGCTTGGAAACGGCAACGGAAATCCTGACTTAGAGTACATGCCCACCATACCCTGCAATATCTGAGAGGAACAGCCATCTGATACTGGGGTGTAAAACTCCTGAACGGACACTCGGGCGAGACAGGAGGTGGCCTAATTTTGCACTTCCAAGGAAATGGGATTGTTTATCACCATTGGATAAACTTCCTGGTTTTGTTCTGCTGGCAGCTGAAACGTTGTGGAGAATTTAACAGTGTTAAAAGCGATAAAGTTACTGAGTCACTGAGTCGTGACAGACACAAACGTCACGCCCTTTAACTCTCCCTTTAACTTTTCCATCAGGTCCATTTTCTCCCACATTGTAACATATCTCAAAATTTAATCAGCCACTCTCCGTAATATTTGGCGAACAAACGTTCAGCCAAGAAACAACTGATTAGACTTTGGCAACGTTATAGCCTATAACTGTAAAACATGCACAGACAAGAAACTTGGCATTAAGTATAATGAGTAGTTTTGCAAGGTCACATTTCAAGTTTAATTAATATTCAAGTGACAGTATGTTGGGTGTAACAGAAATGGTTTTTGCCATCTACACAGTTTAAACAGACCTAATCAAACATTATCTAATTTCTGTTCTTTTTTGTGGCTCTGCGAACCAGAAACCTACCAACTATCATGTCCTGGGTCGAGGCTCAGAGGCCGGGGGTGGACGGGGTCAACATCATCACCTCTGACTTTGTGGAGCTCACTGACTTTGCCAACATTGTCATCAAACTCAACAACCTGCTGTTGTCTGAACACAACCGCAAATCGAGATGACGATTGGAAACGAGATGGCAGATTGTTTGTTCCACAGCTTTTGGGTAATAGTTCTGCTGAAGTCCTGGGATTACTTACAAAAACAGTCCATGGGAAAACAAGGACAAAATTATATCTGTGACGTTGGTAGTTTTTATATGAGCGACCTTTTTTAGGGTCATCTAGCTTGTATGTGTTCAATTTTCTTGATCAAGGGCACTTTAGCAGTGAGATACTGGCTAACAAAGGCATAGTATAAAAACCAGGGTCTTCTAGGCTCTTGCACCGACCTTCATATTGGGATAAATGACATCCAAAAAAAAAAAAAAAAGAAATTCTTTAATCCATCCAGGAAATCATTAACAAACATTTGGTATTTTGAACGTGACCGTTTTCATTGCACAAAGTCCAAAAGAGGGAAAGAAACTGTAGCACAGATCAGAAAAGACCCAGGCATGCCAAGTGGCATTTTTTTACCATCTTCATAAGGCTGACCAAATCCTGTCATACCACAGCTCTGGTTTCATTTATGGATTCTTTTTCCTTTTGTTGCCTTTTTGGGGGAAAACTGGAAACATTGTATTACATTGCTACCATGAAATGAGACTGCAGCACAGGTCGCATTACAATGGCCATGTTGATTCAGGGATTTAACTTTAAAGGGTTCATTTAAATGACTGAAAATAAGCATATGCTTTTTAAACCCTGTATGTATTGGTATTTTAGGTGTACACATTATGTATTTACAAATACATCAGAAATTGTATTTAAGAAACAGAATCTACGGAAGACAATTGAATGGATGTACATTATGTTTGTGAGTCCAAGTTGTGTTTTTAACTGTGTACTCTTGTTGCTATGCTAAGTCATTGGTTGTGGAAGAGGAGCCCACTGTGCCAAGGCTGTTTCAACACAACACAGTTTAACAAGTTATGCAAACTGTGGCACCTTCAGGGGGAAAATTGTAGAGGGAAAGCCAAATATGTGATATAACTTTTATATAACAATTCCCATAAAGCGCGCACACAGCCGTACACAGTTGTAAATGTTTATACATACAGTATTTTTGCTCAGTATTTTTTTTTTCCACTTCCATTATGTAACAAGAGATGCAAAATAGAAACTGCCTCCTGTTAAAAGTATGTATATGTATATATAGCCAACATGCCAAGTCTGCAGCAGGTTCTTTGACACACACACATACAACAGATGACATACTTAGGCAGAAGTATAACTTTGTCAGATAAGATAATGTTCACATATACATAAATAGAATATTTTTTTAAAAATGGCCAATGTATTCTCAGTAATCATGTGTATGTGAATGTGTATTTGTGTTACTGTGTGTGTCTTGTGGGACATGTAGAGCTGTCACAGATCCTGTGGTTTGAGTAGGGAAAGAGAGAACAAAAGAGAGAGACAGTGGAAGACCAAAGTGAGCTAGAAAGCTGGGACACAGAGCAAGGACGAAAGAAAAATAAACGACTGCACAAAAGGAAGAGGAATTAGTCCAGACAGAGCTTCAGTACAGCTGGAATCACTGAACATGGAAGAGGTAGAAGAAATGTATTTATCAGCATCTAACAGGAAAGGCAAATGTTTTCTTTTCATATCAACAATATCAACTCTGCCCTTCGATTTTTTTTATTTCTCTCCTTGACTCACTTATGTGAAATTGGCTGTTCTGTCCAGGCCACATTGTTGACATGGTGTGGTCACCAAGCACCGCGAGGCATGCACATAGACACACACACACACACACACACACACACACACAGTCACAAGCACAGGCACTTTAATTGTGGAGTAATTACACATACCATAGGAGGCAAGTGGGAGAGCAGAGAGCAGCAGCTTTGACTGATGGAGAGCATTCCTCTGTTGTTTGGATTGGTCCTCTCTTTCTCTCTCCACTGTATCCCTGCTGGCTTCCTAGGTTTCAAAGGAGAACAACTCAAGCATGATATTCCAGATGTCAATAAAGTCCCATTAAAATAAAATTGCATCTGTGCCTGCGTGCGTTTGTTCGACAGCAGGAATTATTTACTCCGCAAACATTTTTCATAGAGCGGCAGATCTCGCTTGGTTTCATCAGAGTCGAACAGAAAACAGCGCTCTTTCACGAGATTTAATATTTTTCAGCGGCAATAATATCATCACACTTATGCTTCGGTTGCACGGTGTAAAGATGAGCAACTATTAAGTTAAGCCATCATGGTCGACCCAAAAAAAGAAGTGGTTGAACAGCATTCTGGTGAATAAATTTGAGTTTCAATGCATTTAACACCATACCCCTGGTGTTAAGTTATGTCAGCGACCAGAGCCGACCAGGTCAGCAACATCCTTTACACACAGATTTGTTAGTCCACTTATCTGCCATTAAGATGTGTTAAAAATGTTTAACACACACAAAGCTCCAAAGTCCAACTTCAATGTTGCCAGAGATTAAATTAGCTATAAAATAATTAAACTCACTTGCAAATTGCAAATTTTCAATTTTTAACAGACCTTTTTTTTTTACATTTGGATTCAAAAGAAAATGATGACAATTGGCGTACAACTTGTTGTTATTGAAAAATCTATTTGAAACATAAGCTGCAGAATTTGTCTCAGTAAAAAAAAAAAATTGCATCTCTTAACAATGGCTGGAATCCCTTTCCAAACAGCTCCAGAGTTCCTGCTCAGCCTCCTGGGATCACATGGGAATTATGGAATTCACTCGGGAATGCTGTCAAATGTTCGGCTGCCCTCTCCGACCCCCCCCCTCTCTCTGCATTAGTGTGGATGATGTCACTGAGAAAGCTTTGCAGCTCTCATGCTGGAAAGCAACCGTGGAGTCATAATGGCTTAATAGCTTCTGGAAACACTTGACTTGAAAGAAAAGTTAAAAGGAACTGCAAAGACAAATGTTCTGGGGAGTATTACCCTGATGGAACTAAGCTGTTCCTCGTATAAGACTTTTGTTTCTAAATGTGCATCTTTTATGTTGAGTCCAAAATCAATGAGTGAAAAGCTGACATGTTGTAACAAGTTGTCACGAGAAAATACGGCAGCAAATTGCAGACGTTTTCATGACGTTGCTTAGCAGTAATGACAACAACTTAAATATCAAAATGGACAAGTTGATTTTTTCTGGTGACGTTACTCCAGTTAGGGTCAGTCCAATGACCAATATTGCATGTCTCTGTCTTTTGCTGAGTCTCTCTTGGCCAGTAAAGGTATCTGCATGTGCCAGGTGTCATGAAGAGCTGAGGAACAGCAGAGAATGTGGAGCAGCGCTGGTTGCATGAACTGTCTTTCTGTTTATCCACACAGAGATCCTCTCAGTGCTAGAGAGATAAGATAATCCTGCTGCTATGGATGTGCACGTTTGTGTGTGTGTGTGTGTGTGTGTGTGTGTGTGTGTGCGTGTGTGCAAACCCTCCTCGGCCTCAGTCTGAGAGGGTCATTTTTGAAAACTGCAATTCCACAAGAACACAGCATGTGATACAACAAAATTACACATGACTTATGTTGAATTATTGTTTTCTGTTGTTGTTTCATGCAGCCTTGATCTGCGGAGAATGTATGAACCTCTGCCAAATAAATGGATCTACTTTTAATACAGTACTGTTGGCATTCACTCTTACTGATGCATGACCGGACATGTAGCGAGAAGAGATCTTTCAGTGTGATATATCCATGATCAACATCAGTCAGTTAGACAGAATGAGGCAACACACTATAATTTCTGCAAAATGTGAATGTAATTCAAAGGAATCACTTATTTTTCACCAATCCTGTAGAACTGTAAAGACCAGAAATGTAACTGATCAGCTGCAAATATGTGTCCTCGTCTCTCAGAGAACATTCATCAGTTTGTTCTCCCTTAAAATTATTCTCAAAAAACAAACAAAACAACAACAATATCTCTTTAAAGCCTGATCGTTTTCATCTTTCTATTGGGGATCAACCTACTCAAGTTCATATTTATTTCACTGGTAACCACCATGGGTCAAGACCTCATACCTGTTCCTATGTGACTTCCTTTTCTGTAATAGCCGTATATATAATATAGTTTAGTATAGTACATTCTCTGAGCAGATATATAGTCTTTAGTAGCAAGAGAACGTGAATCTTATGAGTTGTGCCGTTCAGTTTACACGCCTGTCTGGATCTTTCTCTGCATGCACCCTGACTGAATGAATCAAAACCTGCATTCCTCCTGTAATATCATTAGCTAAACATGCTTCTTGCCATAGTTTCTTATCATTGAGCCGAGCGAATCTCAAAGAATGCTCTCTCTCCCTCTCTCTCTCTCTCTCTTTCTCTCTCTCTCTCTCTCTCTCGCTTTGCAGGTTGCTCTCTTTGAACCGGTGAGAATTAGGGGTCAAGTCTAGGTGGTCTGTTAACACCTGCACATTATGCTTTATGTGTGTCAGTGCTTTGTGTTTAAGAGAGTGAGCGAGTTCAGTGTGTGTGTGTGAGAGAGAGAGTGAGAGCGAGAGAGAGACAGAGAGAGAGAGAGAGAGAGAGAGACTACCTCCCCATGTTCCCTTTCCAGCTCTATTTCCAGCTGTTGTTGCATTTCTCTACATGTCGCAATTGGCTGAGGCCGTCGGCTTTTTTACGTTTGTGTATGTTTGGTGTGTGTGTGTGTAAGAGAGAGAGAGAGAGAGAGAGAGAGAGACGCTGAAAACTCTTTCCTAGACATCCATAGGTTGCTTAAACGGCACAAGGAATGTATCCGCTGTCAAGAAAGGGACTGTAATCACAACAAAGGGAGAACTGACAGCATATTTCCACGACATAAATCTGGATCTACAACGATCCGCTGCATAATTGCGCCCTTTTTTGCGAGATGACAGAAGTGGCCAGTCCCGTTTCAATAATGGTAAGAGCATTTATGGATTATTATTTTACAATTATTACTGAATAGAAATTGAACTATTTAGAAAGAAACACTATTCTATATTACAATCAGATCGGTGTTTTGAATGTCCTGGTATGTATGAATGTGAACGTTTGCTGTGAATAAGTTAAAAAAAAAAAGTGCATCCAACATTATTACGTTGCTGTATGCTACGTTTTACCCAGATGGCAACATAAAGTATGTTCAGAATGAAACTATGAAAGAACAATATGAACAAACTTTAAAACTTTAACAACAAGGTGTGTAACATGAAATTCAAACCTGCTGTGGTCTTTACAAGTTTGATTCCATTATACCTGTTAGGATGGCTCTGGCCATGATGTGTCATAAGCACCAATAATGTTATCAATCATGCCAATGACTGAAAACATCTGGTATGTGAAATATGTGCACGTTGAATCTAGTATTTGCTTTAATTCAGCGTGTTTGTGTAATGTGTGAACCATTCATTTCAGCATTTCCTAATGACTAGGTGTTTGTTTATAAGGGATATGTCAGTTGGATGGTACCGTATAAGGAAATCTCTTGGTTTGCACAGAGACGCTGCATTGCAACAGTTGGAGACAAAATAGCTAAAACATACAGTACAGTAATAAAAGATGTTTGGAGTTTAATGGTGATGCATGAAAGTGCTGAAGAAGATCACATTTTGTTTGGAGGCCAGTGGTGCAACATTTTGTTTTGGTTCACCGTTAATCTATTTTCCTTCATCTCCGGATTCTTGTTTTTTTTTCTATTAATTTCCTTTTCCCTTGTCTCCACATACTTGGGTTTCTTTCATTATCTCTAAGTCCATCTTTTTGTCTTCCTCTCTTCTGTCCAGCAGTCACAGTTCATTTCACCACCCTCTCCTCCACCAATTCACTGTCCCCTCTCGTCTCCCTGTCATATCCGGCCTCTCGGAAACCCAAACATTAGTTGATCCCCTGCATATGGCAGTTAAGGTAATCTGGGCTTTTCCAAAGACGCCTACACACCCTTGATAGAAATTCAAGTTAGATTTCCTCCTCCTTTGAGTCAGCTGCAATAACAATGAACTTTCTGTGTGGAACTTTTATTTCAGTAAAAAGACAGTAGAGAAGTGAGTGTGAGAGAGTTGGATTTGGAGAACAATGCTGGTGGATGTTTGTTAGGTTTAAGCAGCGTTTCAAGGTCACGTTGTATTAATCAGCTTGCAGAATTTTCACCAAAACACATGGAAACAACACACATGCAGGGAAATACACACACACGCACGCACAAAGCACACACAATGAAGTGTTTCCTCTAAGTATCAGAGAACATTATTTTATGCCTTACAGGATAGCCTATGTGTGTATGGTGTGTGTATGGTGTGTGTGTGTGTGTGTATGACATCTATGTGTATGTCATATATTAAAGCAATTAAAGTCTTGTTGACATTGTTGAAGACACAACAGAGAGTGTAGTGAAGAGAATAACCCCATTTACCCCTATGAGTTGCACTATATGAGGGACACTGAGAGAGGGACTCCATATTAAACAGCATCTGCGATACAATGATGGCTTTGTCGGGTGGGAGGAGGAGAGGGTGACGCTGGAATGTCAGGGGAGGGGAGGCTAGTGAGAGACAGAGGGATGGAGAAAGAGACAGATAAGACAGAGAGAGAGAGAGAGAGAGAGAAAGAGAGAGAGAGAGAGAGAACTACAAAAAGCAGAGAACCAGAGAAAGACACAACATTTAATGCTTGAATAACATAAACCATTTAGATTCATATTCACAAACATGGGAAATGAGATTCTTTGATCAATAAGTGACTAATTTTATGCTCTGCAACCACCTACCCATGCATCACAAACAAACAATCAGCAATAACAGAATCCTTAATGGTGTTGCACACCCATGACAACAATACAACATGATGTAAAACCCCTATTCAAGAATTTGATTTGACCAATTGAAAATCGGTGCATTGCTCAGCACCTGTGAGTCACGTGGGGCTTTTTGCATTAAAGCAGACACATTTTATTTCTTTATTAAGTCTTCAGTCACAATTAAATCGAGGCCTTGTTTTTACTTCGGCTGTAACGGGCGTATCATTGTTCCCAACTCCATCCACATCAGTGTGATCAAGTTCACACCACTCCTCTTGAGGAGCTGCCCGCCTTGAAACACCCCTGTAGCCTCCAGCCAGTGTTACCTACTTTAATACAGCAGACACATGCATTGAAGCAGATGGCTAACATTAGATCTCTGCATTTAAGGAATAATCCTGCTGCATGTTCATTCTAGTTGCTGTTGGTACCCTTATCTGGATAACCAAAGCATAGCTTACATCAACAAGATAGGTGATATCGTGAGATGATTCTGGTACACACATGCAGACAATCTGGAGAAAAAACAAAATGCCATAATGGAAGATTTAACCCAAGAGCTATTGCTAATCATCCTAACTAGTACACTAAAAAAAAATCTGTTCTGAATCGGTTAAATGAGCAACGATTGGATTTGTCCTGAGAACTGGTTTTGAGAATGCAGACAGCAACAGAAACAGACAAAACCAATAAGGCAAAAAACGAACTGAAAGCAGAGAGAAAGAAGGAACAGATGGAAAGGAAATACAAAAGAGGAGGGAGAGAGAGGGATGAAAGCAGAGGATGAAGAAAACACAAGGATGAGATGAAACAGGAGATTGCTGGATCGTTGCTTCTGGTTTTATGAGTCCTATCTATCTCTCTATCATCCACTACTCTCTTTCTTTTCTGTCTTCCTCTCTCTCCATCTCCATCTCTTTCCCCGCATGCAGGGCAAGTGGAGCATTTTGGGGGAGACTCAGCTGTTCTACAGATGGGATCAAAGGGGAAATTGTCCGTGCATGCACTTCCTTGTGCTTGTGTACTACTGTGCATTCATAAAGTAGGTTTAGCTAGTTCTTGATTATTTACAGGGCTAGTTCAGATGTACACCAGATTTTTTGGATTAAAGTTAGTATTAAAAGTAGGTCAGGGCAGGCTTTGAGGATGTGTCAATGTTTCCATATAAAGGAGATATTTACCATTAAAAACTTTCCGTGTTTCACATCATTCTATCACAAGGAAGTAAGTGTGTGAAGAAAGATTAAAGTTTACCTTTGATGTATAGCTCAGCCTGCTGTCTATGGGACTTGTTGATTACCTATATTTTCCAGAATGTATATGTTTCCAGGAGGCTTTGTGACAGTAAATGTGCCCTAACTTACTTACATTAGTTACTCTAAGCAGTGCAAGAGAACATGACAGCATTTCAGTTTGTTTTTTTCCGTTTGCATTTCTCAATGCATCTTCCAGCACATCATGGCATGTGGCTACTCTGCATCCTCCATCGACCGCGGCAAAACCTGATACCGACGACTCACACGGTTTAAAAGATATGTTTCCATCAAAGTTAATTAGCGGCAGTAGCAAACATACAGTTATTTAATGGTATCTTTTTACCTTCTATACCTACAAATACCTGGAGTATCCGGTAATGTCATATTTGAACTCTTTAGTCCAGATTTGCTGATAGCATCACGTTTGCTGTTTGGAGATTGTGGAGAACCTCGTGAAACCAGAGCTGTAATCTGGAAATCTAGAAGGCAGGTTAAGACACATCACTGCTCTGCTTTAACTAGAGCACAAACAGTCCAATGACATGTCTTGACCTGCCCAGATTTGGAGCTCACCTGGAGAAAGAGGAAGGGGGGTGGGGTGGTGGGGGGGCTATAGAAAGAAAAGGAGCAAAAGGGAGACAAAGAATTAATATACGTGAAGGAAGGGGAGAAGTGAAAGGAGATACAGGAACAGAGTATGGGGGGAGTGAACAGAGAAAAAAGGCTTCCTTGAACTTAGAAATTCGAATTTGACCTCCGTTTTACATCTTCTCTCCGTAACACTGCATTTGTTCAGCTTATGTTGCCATCACACACCGTGTGTTTGCTTTGTCTACAGCAGTGATGAATAAAAATGATTGGAATGCAGAGCCCATATCTCTGCTTAAAACAAAAAGAGCTGATGTGTGACTTTATTTGTGGATGTTTGTGTGTGTGTGCATAGGGGTCATGAGGGTGGTTGAATAGTGATCTTGCATGTGTGTGTGTGTTTGAAGGCAGTGGAGGGTGTCAAAACAGCAAAGGAAGTGACATCAGAAAGGAAGTCGGCGCTGAATTAAAGGAAGTGTCTAGAGCTGACCTTGATTTGCGTTTCCTCTTCTGGCGATGGAAAAAAAAAAAGAAAAGAGAGTAGAGTGAGATTAAATAAGTAAGAGGACAAGACATGAGGAAGAGAGGATGGGAGGAAAGGAAGACAGGAGGTCAGAGGAGTTGAAGAAATAGAAGGGAGCACTTCAGTAAAAGCAAGGAAACTTTTACTCGTAAAAATAATGTGATGTGAGTAATATAGATTATTACAGGATAATAGGGAGGAAGGGGAGGATACAAAGGAAAGAGGATGCGAGGAAGGAGATGACAGAAGGTGGAAAAGGAGATGTGGTTATGGTGGTTTCCCAAATGCTGTAATCATCTCTGCTTTGGTATTTCACTCATCCATCCACTCATCATCATCTGGGTGTGTGTGGGTGTGTGTTTGTGCCTTAGAATGTATGTATACACACACACACACACACAAATAGAAACTAGCTTTTTGCTTTATTGGATTGTAAGGTACTGCAGGGATTTTCTTTGGCACTGAATCTGAGTGTGTTTATATACATATACACATTTTTAGTCAGTTTTGATTTTGTATCCTTCTTGGATACAAAATAAAATCTGAAAAAGTTGATCAATGAACCAGCATTTGGGGTCAGTCATAAAGGGGATTAACCATCATAAATGTGTCATGGACTCATTGTGTTTATTTTCTTCATGGGCTGTTTTGTGGGTTTCTTTCTGTTCTGATTACTTTCACACCTGCCCTGCATCATCCTCGTCAGTCTTGCCCTGCTCCTTGTGTTTTTCCCAACCAATCAGCTCCCTGCTTTTGTGTTACCCACTCACCTGTGCCACATTTCCTGATTAGGTCTGACTGCATTTCTGAATTTTCTGTTGCTGTAGGATCCTTTGTTCTGTTTGGTTTGGTTGATTTGGTTTTGTTCTGCCAGTATAGTTATGCATGTTCAGTTCGCTCTTGCACTACAGGCACTAATTATGCCTCACTATTTAGTCCTGGTTCTACTCAATAAAGATTCTTCAGTTTGTGCATCCTCTGTCTCCTCTGCATTTGGGTCCACACACTGTTCATGCATGACAATATGAGATACCATTAATGTCTGATAGCTACAATGTGGCAAAATGAAAACTAAAGAAGCCGCTGTATGGTGCAACATTGTAAGGATTTATGGTTTAATTTGTTGTAAGTCATTTTGCACACTATAAAGCACCAGAAACCAACAAATTGTGGAACTTCTGTTTTCATGGAACGTTTCTATCCATTTTTCCCACTAAAAACCAGTTTGTGTGTGTGTGTGTGTGTGTATTTTTATTCAAGTATTTTCCTCTTGGAACACTTTCACACATAGTTCCTCTTGTGTGGCAGCTGGTGCATACAAAGTGGCTTTTTTTTTTTCTTTGTGTGTTTGAGGGTAACTATATCAGTTTAGATGTGCACAAATTCTGTGTACACTTGTGTAACGTTAAACCTATCATTCTACTAGTCTATATTGTCTTTGCTTACATATACAATATTTGTGTGCCTGTACATTAAAATTTTTAAGATAGTCAGTCAGTCAGTATGTGTTTATTTGTGTGGTCTGACCTGATTTTCCCTTCTCTCCATCTTTACTGCAGGACTCTGAGATGATGTTCCAACCTGAATCAGATCAGGTGTCTCCAATTGAACCCAATGTGAGGAAATACACACACATACACACACACACACACTCTCTCTCTCTTCACGAAGTTTCCATAGTTATATGAGAATGAAATAAGAAGTAGCTTCATAAATAGTGAAATTAACCTTTCCATTCTGACTGATACTCGTAGTCTCCACCTCTGGACCTGATCGACACAGGGAAGGGCCTGAAAGTCCAGACAGCCATGCCCCATCTGGTTAGCCTTGGCAGTGGAAGGTTGAGTGTGGCAATCACCCTGCTGCCACTGAAAGAAGGTAACACACAGAGAGACATGTATGTAAATGATTAATCAACTAACAATCAGCACTTGTAAAGATGCTGTCTTTTCTTGCTGTCTGTTATCAAGTTGACTCAGGGACATTATAATTCTATATTTTCTTTTACTTTTTTTATACTACTGATTATCACTCGTGTATTGCTTAATGTTCCAGGGGTGACCCGAATAGGTCGGGAAGACGCCCCGATTCCACAAGATATCACTGTCCAGGGGCCCGGCATCGAGGCTGAACACTGTCTCATATTCAATGAAGGTTGGTGTCACTTCATATACCGTGTTATACTTGTGTCTTACTCATTCTGAACAGGAAAGTATGTACCAGAAAAGCTACTAGAAACTCAGCTTAACTTGCTCATGGTGACATTTAGATTTAAATCTTTAAATTAGGAATCCTAAATTAAGACTGTACTTTTAATGTAGAGGCATGCTGACCCACAATCCTCTCCTCATTACCTATAACACAGGAGGGGTGGTGACGTTGGATCCCTGTGGTCACCTCTGCAGTCTGGATGGCGTACAGGTCACTGTGCCCACTCCACTCACGCAAGGTAAGGTTTATACGCTCACACACAGTGTAGCTCAGTCTCATTGTGACTACTACACCCTCGTCCCATTTGCATGTCACACAGGTAGGGCGCATCACAGGGGCCATTTTTAAACCAGGTGGCACTAGACGGTGAACTCCTAGTGATGAATGCGTCAGGTGTTTATTCTGCTTGAACACACCAGACACACACACACACACACCTTTTGATGTATCGCCACCTACTGGACAATAATCTACAGAGCGACAGAGTACAGAAGTTGACTCACTACATGGAGTGTGCATACTTTTGGTATTTCACAACTTCTGTGAGTGTGTGTATGTGGGAAAAAAAAGAGATGGTTAGTTTGTGGTTTAGTTAACTAGCGTTCTTTTCAGTGTGTGTGTGTGTGTGTGTTTATCATATGGCTACAGTAAATGGCAAAGCAAAGTTCTGCTTAGAAACAGCAGGGGATGCAGGACGTTAGTTTGTGTGTGTGTTTGAACACTGTAGGGCTATACATTTAGCCTTACAGCATTTCCACGTGTTTGTGTATGTGTATGTGTGCTGAACATGTATGTGTATGTGTGTGTGTGTACCTCCTGTTTGGTTTAATTCATGGTGGTTTGGAACAGTTAGCAGCTATAATGAGTCACAGCCTCCAAAAACGGCTGAGCATGCATTATCTGTCCAACTCTACTGACTGCAAAAAAACAGACAAAATACACATAAAACAGTAAGAAGTATTTTTTGCTGTTTCTGTTCTCATTTGTTGTGCTCTGTTCACTCTCTTCATTCCCATTTCCCTTTTCTCGGTTTCATTCTTTTTTCTTCAACATGCACTACACTGATTTTTCTTAGCCAATGCCTCCATACTTTCTGTTTACACTTTTTTTTTTTTTTTTTTGCTTTTCACTGTGTCCTGCGTGACCGAGCCATTTTCAGTTAAACATTGACAGGCCTATTTATCTTCCCGCTGTGCCTGACTGATTCAAATATTGACATCATCTCAGTGGTTACACAAATGAGGCCAGGGCATTGTAAAGTAGCAGGGGTGGAGAAAAGGACAGAAAGGGGTTTAAAAAAAAAAAAGTCAAAAGGGCATGGTTTGGAAAATTATGGTGAGAGAGAGAGAAAGAATGCAAACATCTTTCAGGAATATCCACTGGCCTCAGATGCTCTGGGTTGAGTTAGTATAACCACACACATAAACACACACACACACACACACACACACACACACTACATGGCAGTCTGGAGATGATTAGCCATGTTTAGGAAGTGATCTGTTCTGTATTTGTGACTTCGGAGCTTGACCTGGATTCACATTAGCTTCACTCTAAACTCACCGGAACAGCTGGAAGTCACTTGTAGAATAATGTCATACAGCAGCAAAAGCAACAATGACAAACACGTTACAAATGTTAATGCTACTGCTCAGCAGGCTACTGCAACAAAAAGGTTGGTTAGTGCATATTGTTACCATTTCATCTTGCAGTCATTTTCCCATGACATTTCTTCTGTTCACATTCATGTTTAATAGTGAATAGTCTGCGTTTATAACTCAATCTCCAAGCATTCACACCAGTCTGGGTAAAATCTAGCTACTGAACAAAATGCAACTGATTTAACAGCCACACACATACACACTAATCTGCACGTGATAAACAGAGAGACAGAGTGTCTGTCAATGGGTTAATGTGATGTTAAAAATGCCTGCAGTTAACAAAGCATCTGAAAGAAATAAGAAACAGCTGGTCTACCCCTGAATCATGGGGCCAAATTGCTCTTTAAGAAAAGGTTATATATGTTTTCTTGTTTGCTTTTGAACGTTATCTTTTCTTGCCAAAAATGTTCCACTCTGTCTTCAGCCAGTCTGTCTGTCTGTCTGGCAGACTCCTAAATCTCTTTACTACCCCGTCTCTGGTTTGTTTCAGAAGTCAAAGAAATGTATTCTTAAATGAACTAGATTATTGTTTGAATATAATTTTAAAAAATCACTTTTTAGAAGGTTTAAAGTCCGTCTCTGTAATCCAGTCGTTTTTGGGAAACACTCAAGTATTTCAAAGAAAAAAAAGAAGAAAAATAGGTAGATGGACAAAGAAAAGCTGAGGGGGCGTCCACCAAATACCTCACTGTCTAATAGCCTTCGAACCTACCAACTACAGATGGGGGGTGTTGACGTATTACGCAGTTACTTTGCGTTTATTTTTTACTACTTACAACTGTTCACTTCTTCGTTTCGTTATTATTTATCTGTTACAAACTTTCAGCAGTGATATTTGGGATTCCTAGAAGTATTTGAAACAGTTTTGGCTCATAAACCAGAGCCTGGTGCCCCCTTTCTATCCAGACGTGGTACAGTCCCAGGCTGAGCTTCGGAGATGGTAAATCAGTGAAGTTTCTTCCACACAGAATCAAGACGGCTGAGAAGGAAGACAACAGACACACACACACACACACCGGCAGCAGTGTAGATACACGTTTGTCTTTATGTTTTAGGTCTCTAGAGGTTCTTTTGAGGTGTGGTAATTTTATTTTTATAGACGTAAAAAGGAAGAAGCCTGCTTTTCTTTTCTATATACGTGCTCACTGAATGGGACTCAAAAGGTTTGTAACGGAGCATGTTTTTATCTCTTTAACAAATGTAGCAAAGTAGCGTTACATTTACTAAGGTACTGTTACTTGTACATGTACTTTACTTACGTGTATCATTTTGTGTTACTTTATATTTGTGGCCTAGCTTACTACTCTACACTATTTATGAATGAAATTCTTATGTGAATGTAATTTGTGCTTTTTACGAAGCTAGGTATCTTAAAGCTATAGGCTAATATAACTAGTTCAATTGGATTTATTCATTTTTAGCATTCAATTTATTGATAAGCTCACACAGTCTTTTTCTCCATCACTCTCATGGTGGCTAATTCATCTCATCACTCTCACCACCTTTGTGTTGGAGGAGCAGCTTCACTTACTCTTTGAACAGGTTCTCAGTTTGCAGTTTTCTAGTTCGATAAATTGATCTGTTTGTTTGTTTGTTTGAAAAGATCATCTTAGTTGATGCTGAACTAAGCGGAGTAGGGTACTTTTTATCAACCAGAAAAACATCTGCTCATCAGCTGACATAATTGATTTTTCCTTTAGAATTCAAAACGCCTTCTGATTGGCTGCAATGGAAGCCACTAGAAATACAAATTAGGTCCCATCTGTCACTATAGGTCAGTGGAAATATTAATACACTGAAAACACTGAATTGATGTGTGTCTGATTTCTATTGTGTAACTCGGTGCTGTTTTAACTTTAGCCTTTTTTGGCTTTTTTTTTGTTGTTGTTGTTGTTTTTGTTTGTTTACTTTTGTGGCTTATTGTTTCAGCATGGGTTGGAAGAGTGAATCAGTGCTGCTTCTACGCAATGCAATCACAGTTGGTGATTAGTAGAAGTTGCGTTTCTTATTTACAGCCACATATTGGAAGTGTGTCGTGACATCTTTGTTTGTAGACCATTCCCTGCAACTTTTGATGATATAACCTTGTGTGCATGCCTCGTGGTCATGCATTCAAGCTGGCAAGTTCACAGACTGGTGTGACTGTATGTGACAAAGGGAACTAGCCCTCGGCTATGAAGGCAGGCTCAGCGGTTTGGATACCTGACACCTGAAAACAAAACCTGCCTCATTGTTATTGTGTTCACAAGTCCCCCCCCCCAACACCCCTCCCCAGCCTCTGGTGCATACAGGCTGTTACCCCATTTTCAACCAGTTTGCAAAGTGATTAGATTAGAGATTAGATGTTGTTAATATCTTATACTTATCTAACTCTTGTCTGAGTGGTTTGTGTCGATGGACGCTGTGTGGATGAGATTTGAGATAGAGCAGAGAGAAGATATCTATTTACCCTCTGGTGAGGAGTTAGATTATGCATGCAAGTGTGTGTGTGTGTGTAGAGAGAGTGTGAATGCTAAAGTGTGAGTGAATGACTGACCTAATCTCCAGTGATTCCCCTGAGAAACACCAGTCTGTTTTTTTATGATGTTACTGCTGGTCCCTGGCTCCCCAGAGAAGGTTAATTTGTGGCTTTAAGGCCAATTTACGCTCCTTCTGGGACCTGTGTGTGTATGTGTGTGCATCTTTTCATGAATGAATAAATCCAGATTTAGTTAAGCACTGTGTAGATTTACAAGTCTGAGCAACATTTTAGTGGCAACCAGTTTTTTTAAATAAGTAAATGTGAGGATAACTTTTCCAACTGCACCCCCCCTCCAAATGTGTGACTTTTCTTTGCACGTCAAACCTGACCAATTAGCAGGTAACTGAGTTTCATTCAAGCACATGTCCAACATGGGATCTTTGTAATTGGTTTATTTTTCATTCTAACCTAATGGTCTCAATTTGGCAATTCCTCCACTTATGTTAACCAAACAGAGAAACAGTTGTGAGTTTCCCCTCCCATAACATTGTGGTAAGAGTGTAACTTGGTTCTCCCAGATCTACATGGGGCCAAGAAATTGGCTCCAGACATGATACAGCTCCTACATCTGCGTCCTCAAAGACTCTGAGGTCTGACTTTGTAGATTGCAAACTTTAAATTATCCTATAAATGTATATACAGGCTAATTTCAAGTTCTACTGTTGTTGGAGTGTGTGTGTGTGTGTTGGGGGGCCATATGCTTCGACATGGGAAGCAAACTCAATTTGCTGGTAAACAAGTAAACACGTGAATGAGATTAAACGTGTTGTGTTGTGGGTGGTGTGTCTTTGTGTGGGTGTGTGTTTTTTTGTACAAGTTATTTGGGACAGCAGACTTAAATTTAGTCTGTGTGCAAGCAGTTAAGATTGGAGTTTTTTGATTGTACGTAGTGGAAATTGTGTACTGTACTGTGCTGTTATCACAGATGGCCATGTCAGGAGTACAGGTTAAAACAAGGTTGTTTCTTTAAAACCGTAACGATGACGGAGACTGTGAGGAATGAGTAAGATAGAATTAGGTTTGACATCGTGAAAACATAATTTGTGAATGTACTTGTCTCTGTTTCTTTCTCTCTGTCACATATTTGTTTATGCAAAGAACGGGAAGGAGGGGAGGATTAGCTAGTAGGTATTTGTTTGTCAAGGAAATTAGAATCTGAGGAGGTGTGGGGGGGCTGTGAACAAATCAGACAGGCACACTTTACCCTCCACTTCAAAGGTGGCACATGGCGAGGTTATTGAGGGTAGGAAATGAGATTTTTACAAGAGGTGACTGCTGGCAAAGTGTCTGTGTGTGTGTGTGTGTGTATGTGCATATGGCTGTGTGTTAGCTGTTACACAAAATACTTGAGTTGGTGTGAGTCATTAGGCAGACACTGTTAAAATGCACAACATCTTCAAGACATAATACTCATGTCTGTCAATTTGAAGCACGTATTATTAAATCTATTGAATCACACCAGCCACCTTAGTGTGTGTGTGTGTGTGTGTGTGTGTGTGTTTCTTTCTCCTTTTCCTCACCCAGACATCTTTTGATCTCTCTGTCATGATGTCACTTCCTCACAGTTTGTGCCCCAACCTGCAAGATAGTGTTTACGCTAATATATATTTGAGAAGTTCAAAGTCCGGCTACGTAGACTAAACATTTCTTGCGATGTTTTCATGTGTGTGTGTGTGTGTGTGTGTGTGTGTGTTCGGTGTTAGCTCCACCTCACTGCGGTTTCAGGTCATCCCCCTTTGCTGAGAAATTATAGCTTTGAAGGCAAAAATCTGCTCTTTACACACTCTAAGGCAACGTCTAGACAGATAGGACCTCTTTTAGCAAAACTACGACTTCAGAATAGTCTGTTAACGCAACCGTTCAGTGGAGATGCAGTGAGAGTTAGAGAAGGGAAAAGAAAGAAAAATAGGTTTGACATTTTTCCATTCTGTCTTTTTCCATTCGCCCTTTCTCTATCCCCCTCTTGCCTCAGTGGTTGCGTCTGACTTCAGGTCCAAGGAATCTGATGCAACTGTAATGGAGCTATTAAGGAGGTGCTTTTTTGGCCTTTTACACATATGCTAACATTGTGGGGGTTTACTCTAATGCTTATCTTAATCCTCCACTCTCAGAGACCGAGGACAAAAGAGCAGTGAGAGTGTGTATCTACTCATTGTAGGCTTTACATTTCTTTCTTGCTGTCTTTTTTTTTCCTTGCATCAGACCTCCTGTGTGTATGTCAGCAGCACTGCTGTCTCTCTCCCATCCCTGCTGAAGTATTTGGACAGCTGTGGCTGGCTGTGTGTATTACAGAGGTTGTGACCCTGACATCTTGTTTAATATCTGGCCCTCTCAGCCTAATTGATGGCCAGAGCAAACAGTGCGGTCTGGAACGGGTGGCCATGCACGAGCATGGGCAGGATATGTGCTTAAATACTCCAGGCGCATACAAATTTGAAGCTGTACCACCTCTTCGTATATAGCGTATGATGGATTTAGTTTGTTTTGTGTTCTGCAACATTTTTTTAATTTGTGAAATATTATACTACACTTTACTCTCTATACTCAACTCTGTATCAGTAAGTATGAGTTGTATTTCTAATGTTACCTTGTGTGTAAATGTGTATTCTCTCCAGGTTATTCATTGTGTCTGGGTAGGAGCTATTTCTTCCGCTTCAACCACCCTGAGGAAGCAAGCAGAATGAAGAGCATGCTTCCACAAAAGAGCCCTGTGTCAGCTTTAGCCTACAATACAGGTAAACACACACGAGCCCTTTTCTCTGACCCCTGAACTGCACTTGATCTCTCTTCTTTTGTTTTGTCCCATCACTATCTCTCCTTTCACCCCCTCCACGGGCACATCAGAGTAAAGTTACAGGTAGACTTGACCCAGACAGGTGTGTGAGATTGGGATGTTAGTGTTGAATGTGTGTGTGTGTGTATTAGAAATACTGAAAGGTAGGGTCGGGGCAGATATTTCTCTCACCCCTCTCATATGTCTTTCCTAAACACACACTCTCACTGTCACACACATGCTACAACTTAAATTCAAAGCATATTGGAATGTTTTTGTCATCTGGTGACCCTCCACGTCATGGCAATACAGCTGGACTCCCCTGTCTCCTTAGTGATTGATCGGAGTGTGTGTGTGTGTGTGTGTGTGTGTGTGTGTGTTTGCTTGTGTGTGCTAATCAGTGGAATCCTTGCTCTTTAAACTCCTTGACGCAAGGAATGCTCTTTCCCCTGCTTCTCAGATGTTTTCTTACATCTCACTCTCTCACCCACACACACACACACATTCCCAGTAAAACTGTTATTACAGAAAGCCAAAAGCTTTACCTTTATCCTCCAGATTTCCAAGACTTACACTCATGACACATGCTCGGTAAGAGAGGACTCCCACACAAAGCAAGACTGACTTGGCATAGAAGAGAATAGTCTCGATAGGAGAGAGTTGATGCACGCCAGGCCTCCAGTATAAATCTGCCCATGTATGGACACAAACACCCCACGTGTGTGTGTGTGTGTGTGTGTGTGTGTGTGTGTGTGTGTGTGTTCGTCCTAGATCTTATGATGTCTTCCATTTTCTGCCCCATTTCTCTCCACCATGTAAGGTTTGACATTTTCTCACACAGGCTTATATCCAGCTATGACGTGCATTATTTTCTCGTACAATACAAACTCGACTAAGCAGCGGTAGTTGAAGTTTAAATTCGTAAACACATATGTACATTGTTGGCATATATGCATGGGATATACACGTGTGTGTGTTTCTCTCAGGTGGAGCCATCATTGTCAGTTGTAGGAAAGCTTTTGGTGGGCGTGTGTGGTAGTTAAACACTGGGTGGTCTAGAACATTGCAATGACTCCTTTTCCACATAAAGCCACAGAGGAATAAAAAAAATGTACAGGTTTCTCACGTATAGCTTTCCACTACTTACATTTTTAATGCCGGGATAATAATGAGCGAAACCTTTCTGTAAATCTGGTCAGAATAGTGGAAATACACCTGTGCTGATCATAGTAAGAAACTGTTTTGGTAAAAGAAAAATTTAGTGGGAAGGAAGTTAAAAGACTGAGTCAGTTGAGGTTTGGAAAAAAGACCCCAAAGCTGCTGAAACAAAATAGTTTTAGGAAGGGCGGGGGACCTCTTGAGGGTATTCCAGAATATTTTGTGGTCTCTTTTATTTCCCCAAATCCTAAACTAAGGAACAGAACCCGAAATAGGGTAAACTGTTTGTCTTGGATCACACGGATGGTTCTGTGTGGGTGTGTATATACATGCAGTGTGTGTACGCGTGTGTGTATTCTGGGTGATTCACTGCCAGTTGTGGATTGTTTTGGGTTGGGTTTGTTCTGACAAGGGTCCGATGAATAGCTTTAGCTTCAGGTGCACACCCCACACAAACTCTCTCTCTCGCTCCTTCTGTCACCATTATAACACCATTATTTTTCCTCTTGTTTTCGAATGGTTACTTGCATTTGTATATTTTCATTCTCCTGGTATTAAATTTACTGTTTCCACTTATCCTCCAGACTACCTGAAGTTTAGCAGCGACTATAGCCATGCTGTGGTTGGTGGGACCAGCAGTGCGAGGGGAATGCGTTCAGCCTCCGAACTCCGAGATTTGATGGATACCTTGCAGCGTAAAAAGATTGCCCTAGAGAACAGCCTGAGAGCCAACGGAAATGCTAACCCCTCCTACTTCAGCATGACACAGGTCAGCTAGCATTTAGCTCCACTACAGAGTTTATTATTTCGCTTTCTGTAACATGCTGTTAAACGGCTTGTAAAGTCTGTGTGGTTACCCTGGTTGTTTGTCTTGGGCTAAACAGAGCTAACAAGGGTTTACTCATTACCTACAAGACCAAATATGGCTCAATAGGGCTTATCCAATCCTGGGTTTTATTGCAGTGATTAAGTGGCAACACAAGAGCTATGAAGAACTGCTTAAAGCCTCACCATCATCTTTCTGTATATTTCTGGCTCTTCGTTTACCTCTGTAATAGATAATCGATTTTATTTGCATTCGATATTACAATAAGATAGCATATTTAAGTACTTCTAAAAGATAATCTTTTCTCCTTTATTTCTCTCAGTCTCCCCCCACCACACCTACCACATCACCTGCCTCATCCTCATCGGCTTATCAGGAACAGGCAAGACGTTTCTATGGCACAGATCGTCCCCCATTGTCAATGAAGTCCGCTTCCCCTCTTTCCCCTTCCCGACGATCTGACCCTTCCTCGTCCCTGGCCTCCCGCACCTCCGTTGGTCGCAACCACGACAACGTTGGCGTCAGTGATAGCCGACGGCTGCACAACACGGGCTCTTCTCCTTTACTATCCACGTGGAATGGCGGAGGCTCTTCCATTTCTGTTGCTGCTAGCGATAGCCTCATCCTCTCTCTTCCTCCCTCCTCTTCCTCATCCCGCACTCCATCAGCAGGAGGCGCAACCAGTATGCCCTCAAGCCCACGTCTTGGACGCCGTAGCTTTGGCAACCAAGAGTCATCACCGAGCAGTCGAACTAGGAAATACTCGGCAGGCTCACTGAGTGGGATGATGGGAGGGCACAGCCGTTCACTGCCACGCCTCTGTCCCTCCCCATCTCCCCGTGACAACAACAACGGATTGCTGACCTTGTCGACGCTGCCCCCACGTAGGTCTGATGTTGCTGGGAGTTACAAACTTAGCAAAGACCATTACAACAACAACAACAGCCTAAATGTCAGTCCTGACATCAACCAAAACTCAAGTAACTCCAGCCAGCAGTCCTCTAACAGGAATCAAATCCAGGCCACATCTCAGGGAGAAGGCATTGTGTCTATCTCCCTCTCCTCTCCTAAGAATATGTCCTCCACCACCACTTCCATCTCCCCCACAACTGCTCCACCTGATGTGACCATTTCATCCAGAGGCTCCACTTCCCCTCGTGTGGCCAAAAAACTCAGCTTGACTTCCACAAGCTCAGTGGGCTCCATCAGCTCCATCAGTTCCAGCCCCCCAGAACCCGAACGGCTGACGAGCAGTGGATTCTCCTCAGGAATGGAGCTGTCTTTTGGGGAGAGGGAGAGGCGTGGAGTAGGCCTCGAACTCACCTCTGCCCCGGGAGTTGGGCTTGGAGAAAGGAAGTCTTCATTTGGGAAGGCAGGACTAGATTCTGGGGTAGGCTTTGGGGAGAGAAGGCAGTCATTTGGAAAGGCTGGAGTGACCCCACCAGGGGGATTCAGGGAAAGAAGGGGGAGTATCAGCTCACTGAGTGGGAAAGAAGAACTGACTGACTACCACCAGCGCCAAAAAGAGGAGAGACTCCGTGAGCAGGAGGTGGAGAGACTGGTGAGTTTTTCCCCGTCTGTGTGTTTGTGTGCGTGTTTGCTAACGGGCTGTTTTTGAAATATGGCATTTGAATCGAATGTGAAAATACAAACTGATGCAAAAGATTGTTTTTGTTCTGAATACACACACTAGAAATAGAATTTGTAGGAATGCCTCCCTTCATACTAACCTCTTCCTTGTCCTCTCAAACATACTCTCCCAGGGAGCTTAACACACACACACACTGAGTGAGGTTTACCACCAGACAGATGCCTCTGGCAGTTAGCCCATACTAACAGGACTATTCTTAACCCTGAGCTTAGATTTGTGTGTGTGTGTGTGTGATGCATGTTTATGTCAGTCATCTGGAGGTCCGCCCGCCCATTGTGGTTCGGACCACTGAAGAGCCAGAGGACACATCAGTCAGTGGGCTAGAGAAACCAAGACGATTAGAGAGTAGAGTTGAAGTGTAGCAGGTGGATAAACACACAGATGTTCAACATATAATGACAGCTGGACTCACAATCCCACTATCCTTACCTCTATAAATGCTCCCTTGCTTTCACATAGCCATATTCTGCTGAACTTTGCTGCTTTAACTGTGAGAAATAGTTTTTTCTGGATGCCACACAAACCAAACTGTTTCACAATCTTCACAGGATTTCAGCTCAGATTAAAGTTGACCCATTTTACCCCATATCAAGATGAAACATTAATTTGTTGCATTTGATGTGGATTTTGATTATTTTGTTGTTGTTTTTTTGGGCCCAGATGTAAAACACAAGTCTTCTTTTAAGGACATTAAATGATGCATTAAAATTGAATTAATTATCCAATCAGTAATTGTTTATACTTTTTTAGATATGTTTTGGATAATAGATGATGATGCTTTTATGAGCATGTATGTGTTAGACAATGATCTTTTGTATGCAAGCCACTAGCAGCATCTGATAATCAAAGATGCAACTTACTCTGCCCTCTAGTGTTATTCCAGGGAACCTGCACTCTATACATCACTCATATCATATTAGGATATTTTTTTGAGGTTTGGTTCAGATTGTGCTAGTATATTCCATCAGCTGGCATTAAGCAAAGAAATTAAATTTAAGAAGCACTTCTCTCTGTAATGAAATGTTGCTTGGTAGTGTAAGAGGGAAAGATCATCAGAATCACTTTATTGCAGTGCTTCTCTTCTCTGCTCTGCACCAGGCAACCAAAGCACCAGCTCATATTTCCCCACTCGTTTCCTCATACTTTCTCCCACTGGTTTCCTGTCTATGGCTTTGTTGCTGTCATTTTGTCCTGTGCCACTCATTGCCGTACTTGCTCTTTTTAATGTGTCCCTAGTTGACAGCTGATTACTATAAGGGCTCCACAGAGGCTTGTGTCCATTAGAATAGAACAAGGTGACAAACTGACACAGGCTTGTTTCGCTGCAGCTCTTGGTTCATGTTACACACTGTACATCGAGTGTGTATGTTTGTTTGTCTTTTCCTTTGTTAAGCAATTACTATGGTGAGCATTAAGCATTTATATTGATTAGAATAACTAGTGTACACATTGCACAAATAAGTGTATAATGTAATACTGGTTGTCCTTAATAGAATCAAATCTCTCTTCAAATCAAGACTTTCTTAGCGCAAACGTCACCTGGTTCAGATTCTTTCCTAAAGTTTGATTCCCTGGAGCGTCTCTTGTTAGCTGTACACACAGACACATTCCTGTGTTTAGAGTCATGGTTGGACACTTCTGATCATAGTTGACAGCTGTCCACTTTGTCATTAGCTCACATTCACACTCACACACACACACAAATATACACACAACTCTGTCCCACATTCCTTTTCTTTCAACGTCCGTCTTTCCCTTTCTAATATTACTTACTCAGGCTTGTTGCTCACGTTCTCCCTTTCCCACCCCCACCTATTTTGACTCATTGCAGCCCCTGTAGTTTACACCCTGTATATCTCTGTTTGGAGCATGCAGAACTGTAGAAGGGAGAACTGCTCTAGGGATTCTCAGCAAGGGGAATTATACTCTCTGGAGTACGCAAATACTAGAATAGATGGTACGAGTTTATTACTGACTAAACAAGGACTTTTTAACTAGAGGGATTGATTTCTGTGATGCTTCCCCAGGTAATCTAAACATTGAAAACCTGATTTTTTATGGAATGCAATAATACTCTCTAGCTCAGGTGTTATCACCGGTCCTTTCTAATATGAAAAACAAATACAGAAGTTCACATTTGTATTTGAAAATTGATGTCAGAATCAGCATGAAGATGTGGTTGTTTTTAGTATTTTAATAGAAATGTAACCTAATGTGGTTTTGGTCTAAAACGGTTGTTCTGTTAAAGGTCGGTTTGATTAATCTCACCTTTTAATATATATAATTTTTTTTTTCATGCAAACAATACCCCCTACACCCTGGGATACATGTACCCCTTATTAGGAATTGCTGATGTAACTGTGTGCGTGTGTGTGTGTCATCTCAGGAACGACAGCGTCTAGAGACCATCTTGTCTCTGTGTTCAGAGCTGGGCCGGACTGAGAGAGATGGAGGTGGCACAGTTATAAGTCCTACATCTGCTGTGGCGGACCTCCAGAAGATCAACCAGGAGCTTGAGAAACTCCAACTGAACGACGACGACGATGATGATGACACACCGTCTGTCTTTTCTGACTCTTCAGCGGTTAATGAAACAACAGGAAATGGACACATGACCTCACCTGGATCAGAGAATGGATACTATGATGATGATCTACAGGTACGACGGAGGCGCAGCAGCGGTACCCGGGACAACAGGGCAGAGTCGCCTGCTATCAGTCTACGAAGCTTTGGCCCCTCACCATCTCCACGTACACAGAGGACCAATGAGGTATGAGAAATACAACGCTGCTTTGGATGCTTATTGTTTTGTGCGTTGTGCTGTTACAGAATTTAAAGTAGTCGGCTCATCACTTTCCTGTTTCTTAACAATAACCCTTTTTTGGGTTAGATCCAGTGAGTAGCAGGGATGCGACTTTAACTATCTTTAGTGGATCAACATTGTACACCTCTCATGTATAAAAGGAGTACAAGACAGCGGAAACACCTTTTGGCTTTGGCCATCTTCTTTAAAGATTAATCAGGCTTATTGTGGGAAGTGTTTATGTTCCCTGTTCTTTCTGGAAAACATGAGTGACAAGGATCACTCCTCTTAATACTTGGAAAGTATCACCATACACAAATTTCACACACAGATGGGGAGGATATTTACAGCCCATTTATTAGATTAGTGCAGACTGTTGCTGTTTACATGTGACAGCTGGTATTTGTGTATGTATGTATGTGTGTGTTGGTGTACATTTTTTATTTTTTGAAAAAGAAAATAGATATTCATTGCATCAAACAAAGTTTTTTTTTTTTCTGTAAGCATGTCCAGCAGGAAACCTGTAGCGAAAAAAAAAAGTTTATTCATAAACTATGGCAACATAAAAATCCCCTACATTGGTTCTGATAGCAATTACTGTAATTACATCTTAACAATTGTTCAGTCAGTAACTGTGTTGTTGATTGTCGTTGCCAGGCAATAGACAATACAATTCGTCGCCCAGGACAGGAAGTGAGGCCTTCAGAGGAGGAAGTGAGGCGTGTGGAAGAGGATAGGATTCAGGTGCTGAACAACATGGAGGAGCTGGAGCAAAAGATCAAAGAGCTGGACAACCAAATGGAGGAATCTGCCCGAGAGGTAGACGGATGTTTTAAATAGGCAGACATGGCAGCAAAGATGTCACTGAATTTTATATCATTTTATATCAAACCAAACCAAAAAATCCTCATTATCCAGAAAAAACAGGAAAAAATCCTCATTATACAGATTCACCAAAAGCAGCTAACTTATTGGTGTGTAATTTATCCAAGGTGGAGGTTGAGCGAGCTCTGGTGGATGCTGAGCAGGAGTCTGAAGTAGCTGCTCTCCAACAGGAAAAGGATGCCCTGGAAGCGCTTCACAACAAGATAGCAGAGCTAGAGACCAAGTCCCAGCAGGAAAAAGAAAAGGTATTTAACAGTCTTTGATTAACTGTAAAACACTTGTAGAGAGTAAGATGATTACACTTCTCAAGAGATTCATAATGGCCAACACGGACACCAAGACCCAACCAGAGAAAGACTGATAAGATGATGGGACACTTGAGATGTGGTTCATCTCCAAATGAAGGTGTCTAATGGTGCATCCTTTGCAAATTCTTTGAATGTCTTCCTTGAGAGGCTGGTAAGTGATATTAGTAATCGGGCAGAAGGGAGAAACGTATGTAGCCAATGTAAAAAGTCTTACATGTGTTTATTCTCAAATCCTTCTAACCATATTATCTTCAAAAATATTCATTAAACACGGGGCATAGAAAGCACATGCATTTTCCTTTCCCAAGGTATATATACATATGCTACTCAGAGACTCTCATACATTTAGAGGTCATGTGAGTAACTGGTAGGTGTTAATCCTTCTCATGCCGTCTCTGGTCCAAATATATACCTGTTAATACTGTCCAGGGTATAGCAGTCACCAAGCGATGCGTGGGTGAGCTTTTGTATGCGTGTCTACATTTATATCAATATATGGCATCATTGACAGGTTGAGAGGTGCAAGTAGATAAATGGATGTAATTTGTTGCGTGTGAGTTTGTGTGTACATGCTTTAGTTTGGCATTAGGACCTTCTACTTTGTTGATACAGTTCCTGGCCTGATTCTGAAATTTCCATGGAAAACCCACACACAGCTGTTAGGTAGTGTCCATAATAAACCCCTATCATGATACTGAGTTAGACAAAGGGAGAGAGAGACATTGTTGCTCTGCTGAAGAGTAGGAGAAGATGAGTGTTTGTACAGATTTTGGGCGTCTGTGTATGTTGTGGTATTTAAAGAGAGGATCATTAATGCGTTAGTTAACCCTCTACTGAACCATTCCATATCTACATCTCCCTCCTCTCCCCAAGTCCTTTCCATCGCCCTCTTCAAACAAACAAACAAAACAAAACAAATGACAGAACTCATAATGCTTTTCATCCAACCAATTCCCTGCCTTAATTTTTGTTTGTCAATTCAACCCCTTTATAAGATTTTATTCCTTTGGCTTCTTTCCCTCTTCCCCTTATTCTACACTAATCTTGCTGACCTGGTCGCCGTAGTAACTAACTGTGGCTCCCCAGTCCCACTAACGCTGCCATCCTCTCTCTGTCCTGCGTGTGTGTTCGTGTGTGTCTCTGTGTTTCTGCGTACACATTTGCTTATGTGTACGCATTTGTGTGGGCATATATGTGCGCGTATGTGTGTGTTTGTGTGTCAGGCGTGTGAGTTGCTGCAGGCAGAAAGGGGCAGAGTAGAGAGGTTGGCTCAGATTGTGTGTGAGCAGCGCTCCCAGCTGGACAGCTGCCCAGAGGCCACCAAGGAGCCCCTGCAGGAGCAGCTAGCCAGGGTCAGTACACACACAAACACTCACACTTCACACACACATGCACAGGTAGATACTGTATGTACTTGCATGTGTAAACCCATTGATCCATGCAGATGTAAGGCAAGAATACTTAAGCATAAGTTTGAAATGCAACAGCTGTGCATGCATGCACTCGTATAGGAAAACCAGAACACTCAGTATAAGCATATTGATGGTCCAAACCTACAGTACATGTGGACAGGCATGAACAGACGTGATGTTTGCATACTTGAATTTGCATGTGAACATTTTCTTTCCTTACGTTGCTCTCTGTCCCACAGACGCCTTTGATCTTTACCTGGTTCATGTTGTCATTGTCTAACTCGTCAGGTTTCTACACATCACATTTCTTTATTCTATCAGAGGAGTTGAGCCTGTAAGAGTGTAACGTATCTCAATATACATAATACGTTGTTTAAAAAAATTTCTTTGGACGGCATTTTTAAATGATCAGTGTTTATTTCCGGGGGGATACTTATGCAACATGCTGCATGTTTGATTCTGGCTATGCTTTCGTGTAGTTGTCTGCATGATTAAGTGTTGACAAAACGTCAAGGGTCTGTGTGTCTGGTTTGCTTTGTGTGTCTCAGTGTATTATGGAGTGATATGTACTTGCTTCCTGTTTGTCTCAGACGTTTTACAGTAAATAAAAACTACGGCAAAAATAAATTCTTTACTAAAACCTTTAGGAAGACAAGGTTCTGTCTATATATGAACACTCTTCCTCATGCGTATGTCCTGTAAAGGTTTGTGTGGTTACGTGTGTCCTGTATACACGCATGCCTTCGTCTTGCATCTTTAACTGTGTATTATATTTTTGTTTGTGTGTATCAGGACTGTGAAGTACTCGAGGCAGAGACAAAGCGCTTCGAGGACCTGGAGTTCCAACAGCTGGAGAGCGAGAGCAGGCAGGACGAGGAGAAAGAGACCAAAACACAGCAGCTTCTTCGGGAGATTGCTGACTACCAACGGAGCACCGTCACTCGCAAGGTAACGGCTGTCTGTGTGTGAATCCAGCTCATGCCAAAAACTACATAACGTGCACTATAACATATTCTTTTTTTTTTTTTTTTTTAACTCTATTTGCGGTATTGATTCTTGGTGAAACCAATATTAGTATGTCTTTTGTTTTGGTTGATTTGCTATTGAAAGTGTTTGTGTCATTCTCCATCCATTGACTGAGAACTTCCTAATAAGTTTATATATTGCAACCTCTTCAGGAGCGTCTGTTAACTCTGAAGAAGCAGGCAGCACAGATAACCCAGCAGGCTCAGCGAGAGAAGGAGAGCTTCTTGAAGGAGAGGAGCACCCTGGAAGCAATGCTGCAAAGGGTACAAGGATATCCATGTTTGCATGTGTATGAATGACAGAAAAGACTGCCAGGGGGAAAGAATGTTGGTTTTACGTCGTTTTTAATTTCCCTCGTTTCCTTTTTTGTCCTTTTTTAAGGAGAAAGAAAACTTTGCCACCCTGGAAAGAAAATATGCTGATCTCACTGGTGGTCGGGGCTTCACTCTAAGAGAGGTAGGTTTCATCAACAGCTGTCGCACACAAAAATGAGAACCATCTGCCTCTTTAAGACTCCTAAAGTGGGCAGGTTCATTTTACTTTGTAATGGGGGTTCCTTCTCTGCTTGCTAGGTTACAGCCTCTCTGGCTGATGTGTGTCAGTCTTTTAGCAGCGGTTGCCGTGACACCATCCCTACCACAAATTCTCCTCTTACAGTCAACTTCTGCGCCCTCTCTTCCACCCTTTCCTCTCTTTTTCTGAAGAATGCTGAGGTACTCTGTCTTGTTTCCTGATCAGTTAATGTCCGTTCTCCTCTTTGTCCAGATAGTTTGTTTAAATACTTCTTATCCTTCCTTCCTTTTGGTCATGTGTTTGTCTTTCCTTCTGGTTGCTTCTTTCTTTCTTTCATTTTCTTGTTTCAACTGGCAGTCACTGCAATGCAGGAAAAGAAGCAGATTAATTCTGTGCACATCTTATACTAATATATTTTAATACCGATGTGATTAAATATGTCTGTTATCTTGTGTACTCTACTAATTTATTGTTAACAGTACAGTGTCTAAGTGACTTGTTTGTTCTATTTTTGTTTTGGAAATGCAAACAATTTTAGCATCATTCTATATTCTATAACAACTAATTCTCAAATTTGTCTCGCTGAAATAACATCCTAATATGGCTGACTCACCTCATGTATTGCCTCACCCTCTCTTTTCCCCTCATTTTCTCCACTTGATACCTTCCAGGGCTATGTCACAGTCAGTGAAATCAATGAGTTTTACTCACAGTGTGGGGGGGAGCCTAAACCCGCCCATGCAACCACTCTCACCAATGTCTCCACTGAGTCCGAGGCAAACCCCTCCCCTGACGACAACACCCACAAACCAGCGGAGGATGAGGTGTGTGTGTGTAGTGGTGTTAACAGCTTCCGTGCGTAGTTGGGTACACAGCGGCAGATCATTCAAAGTGTGTGTGCTTGAGAGTGCAGTAACTTCCACCTAGTTTCCCTCTTTCTTTTGCGCTTTTCCAGTTTTCTGACATTGTTCCTTTCTTCTTTTCAAAGCTCTCTCATTCTTCCTCACCTGCCGACTGTTACTTCTCTTCCTCCTCTTCTTCCTCATCCCATCTAAATCCTCCCCGCCCCCTTCCCAAAACACCCTCTGTACATTGGCCAGAGAACATGGTGACATATCGAGACCCTTCCCCCCTCCCTGACTCTCCTCCACCTCCCCTTCCTGTTAAAAAACACCATCACCGACACAGGCAGGTAAAGTGTGTGTGTGTATGCATGTGTGTTTTTATCAGTGTATAAACTGATTTTGACATTTTACATGTTTCCTTTGACCGACTTAGCTGTTTTCATATCACATCATTAAAATGTGATTTCTACAAAGATTTTTATGGTTTTCACTGTACTTTGAGAATGTAGTGTACATAAAACTCCACTAAAATACCACTAGATGGCACTAAAGTAGGACATTTCAAAATCATACACATGGGGACTTTTAGCATTACATTTTCATTACACATAGGTCAGTGTTATAACTTAAAATGAAAATGGTTCATGTTGATCTTTAATCTTGAGTGGTGTTCATGTCAATGATGGATAATCAGAATTCAATTAACAGTCTATATCCTTCCCCTCTCATGTTTAATGCGTGTTTGATTAGCATTTCCGTTTGCTGGAGGAGAGGAAGAGATCTGAGCAAGAAGGTGGATCCTATCTAAGTGACACATTACCCAGGAAGAGAACCACACCCACCATGACCCCCCAGTTCACGTGTGCAACACTCGGACGCAGCTTCCCTTCCAAGGTACACATAGACGGTCATGTACACATTTATCTTGTAGGGCATTTCCATGTCCATGTCTCAGTTTACTTGTCCCCCTTTCATCTCTGTCATTCTGTGTGTGTGTGCGTGTGTGTTTCAAGCCAGATTATTTTGAATTTAAATTTGACACTGTCTTTTTTTTTGTTCATTTATAGTCCCATCAGCCCTTAGTACAGAGCACAAGTTGTGGCAGCATTCTTCCCAGAATGTTCTCCTTATCCAATAAGGAAACAGAAACTCGACGTCTATATAAAGGTAAGCACACGTACGCAGCACCCATCAGCCCACATGTCCGCAAACAAGCAGAGAGTGCATATAGATGCACAAAAATATACAGCAAGAATATAACTTCACTCACAAAGACTCTATCTGTCGTTCTCTCTTATTTGTGTCCCCTGCATGTAACATGTAAATGCACCCTATATGGTAACATCAACTCTTGTTAGAAGGGTGTGTCTGTGTTTATGTGTATGCATGTGTGTGCACTTTGTTGTGTTTTGTTTGATTACACCGTTTCTAACTTATCAGTCAGTGGACATAGTGTAAGAGGAGAGTAGCTCCATCAAGTCATGTGTATGTGTTCAGTTGAGGCTTGTAGAGTAAGAGCAATTTATTTATATGCTGGATTGAATGTGAACAATTGTTAAATCAGTTAATGGAATTTTTTTTTTTATGTGAATTCACAATGTAAAAAAAAACAAACGAACTTAAAAGTAGACCTTTTCTACATTCACTTCCTACCGCAAACATCAACCAGCCATTTCCTATCATTAGGAATAATCTGTTCACTCACCACAGAGTACAATAATTCTGCCTGATACATGTTTTTGAACACATCAACCATCTTTCAAAGATAATTGTTTCTTCACTGCCCTTCTACATATATTCAAAAAACTTTTTTTTAAAAGGTACTGTGTTAAAATGTGTGAAATAGTACAGCTGTTTTTTTCCATGTAGTGGCACATGTATCTGATCCCTCAGTCCCTTTGGTCCCTTGATCTGGCTCATCAGATGGGCGGGTCTGCTGCAGGGGCCAGATAGTATCAGGTTGTGTGTTTGTGTTTGCATGTATGTGTGTGCATTCTTCTTGTATCTGCACCATAATTTTGTCATCATTCCTCCTCCTTGTTCTGAGAATGTCTCATTTTATTTTCCGGACATCTTTGAACTGCCTAAAGTACCGTTAGGACTATATTGTACTGCATGTACTCATTTCTAGCCCTTTTCTGGGATACATGTCGCAAACATTTTTGTGAGCTCTATTATTTCAACACATTTTTACTTGGCAGTTACACCATAAAGGTGAGGATATTTTTGACTGGACGTATTAGAGCGTGTGTCACAGTGGCAGGACACTGTGATCCGAAAATCCCAGCTGGGCAAACTGTTGTCCCAGAGGGAGTGACACTGACAGGTACAACAACCGTGTGCATGCATACATAGGAAGAGTAAGTAGTAGTTATGTTGTATTCAAGACATGCTACTGAAGCTGTGTGTGTGTGTGTGTGTGTGTGTCCAGGTCAGCCTAGCTCCCGAGCAACTTCCCAGACCAACGTCTACCTCGATGCCTTTGGGTACCGTGACAACCAGGCCTTTGACACAATGAGCGTGGATAGTACGGACTCCATTGAAACCAGCATCTCTGCATGCTCTCCTGACAACGTCTCCAGGTAGGTGTCTCTAGTTGTTTGTCTGAATAAAAACTGAGAGAAAACTGACAGAACAAGAACCACTGAATGACAGAAAGGTTGAAAAGTTGAAATACAACAAGAGACGGACAGAAAATTGAAAACTCAAAAATACAAAAATGTCCCTTTTGTGTTCATAATATGAAACATGGACTGTTAGAAGAGGATGAGGGGAGGGGGCAACAAAGAGAGTAGAAAGCGAGTTAATGTAAAAAGTGTGTGGAGCTGCAAAGTAGAGGTTTCCCGCCTTTCATGGTCTCTCCTTGGAGAATAAGATGTGTGTTGTGTGTGTGTGTGTGTGTGTTGTATGAGTTAAGGGGGACTCTTGATTAGTGTTACAGGCGTCAGGTTACAGAAGACGGAAAACATGAAGTTATATTGTGTGTGTGTGTGTGTGTGTGTGTGTGTGATCACAGTCAACCCCCTCAGGTTCAGATGTACTGAGCAAGCCAGTATGAGTGTGGAGGTACATTTGGGGGTCCAGTCCTCCATCCAGACTGAAACCATGTGTGCTCGCTTTCCTTCTCTCCTTTTTTACAGTGGTTGCATCTGTCTTTTGTCTCCCCTCCTCTTGTTTCTCTGAATGGTATGGTCTTTTTTCAGCAGATAGATTTTTTCACAGTCCTAAACCATTTGCAGATTGACCTCCCTGCATTGTAAGTTTTGTTCTTCTCAGTATGGCTCCAGTTGGACTGCGCTGTGCTCACTTAGACTGGATTGGAAGGAATGTGTGGTGGTACCTGGATCAATGCTGGGCAAAAAAAGTAGTTTGTTGATACATGTCAAGAATGCAATTTGTGTCTTCTTGCCAGTCATGTGTCTTCGTTTTCTGGAGTTCCAAGTATTGGAGCACACATAAGGTTTTCTCAATTAGTCCAGTTAGTGAGCAGATTGCTCTACAATGACTATGAGCGCGGTTCCCTCTCGTCGACTAAGGTAAGAGAATGACAAATGTAGTGAAATGTAAAGGGTGAGGGAGGAGAGGATGGATGTTACAAGTGAGGTTGGAGCTAGATTGGATACATTTCCATCTGAGTAATGCCAGGAAAACGGGGCATGTGTGAGTTGCATGATGAGTTTAGAGAAGTCAAAATGGTCAAAAATATAGCATATACAAAGGCAATTGCAATTATTATTATTCAAATCTACCCATCACATTTGCTCAGTTGGATAGCATGCAGAATTTCATCTTTGCCTAATTGTGAAGGATGATAAACCAGCTGGCTACCTGTAAAAGCCTCTATCAATAACAGACTGAATGTAGTATTCATATTCAAAATATAGAGTTAGAGCTGCAGGATTAAAACTGGAAACATGGTGCACCATGACGCTTTTATTTTTCTTGGCTTGTTATTTCTACATCTCGTCATTTCTTCCCTCCCGATACGTCTTACTAATTTCAATTATAGTTTCCTTATTCTCTCCCTCTCCATCCCTTCCTGATTTGTTGACTGAGTTTAATGTGTACCAGTCAATTAACAATGTTGTGACATCATCAATTTCCTTCTGCCTCTGAATAAGAGTGAGAGAGTGAGTGGTTAAGCAAGTAAATATGAAAGGGATACTAATACTGTTTGAATTTATTAAGTCTCACACAGACAAACACACACACATCCCTTTCCTTGTAATGTCAGTTAAAAATGCATGTCATGTAGACCATCTGCAGTCGGTTAAATCTATGTTTAGCTCTGTCTGCTGCTCTAAACTGAAGACAGACAGTGACACAGCAGAGAGTCGGAAAGATCTTTCAAGAGATGGTCAGATTCTTAAATTGCCTTGACATCCAGGCTTCTTTTCCTGACTGACTTCCTCTCTGATCCAGGACACATACGCATAAGCAGTGAATAATTAGGAGCATTCTCAAGAGAGCGTTGCCTTCGGGTTGGAATGCTAACCAGAAAGCTTTAAGCCATTATCGTGTGTGTTGTATGTGTGTATTGTTACTCAAACATGGATAATGCTTAATCTGAAAGTAAGACAATGAACTCCTCCACAGTCTCTGCCTTAGTTTAGTGTTGTATATCCCCAACTGAACCAAAGATTCTCAGAAAATGCACCAGAAAAAAACCACAGAGAAAAGGATGAATGGATTCAGTTTTCTTTGTGCTTGTTGCTGGTGTAGCAGGTTTAATTGATACACTTTGTAGCTGCTTGCTTTCATTAAAATTTCCATTTGAGGTGCAGCCACATGCAAGGTGATTTTGTTAGTTTTCTCGTGGTTGATTTTTTTTTTTTAATGTGTGTTGTATGTGTTTGTGTGGTGCAGTGCCAGTACTTCAAACATGGCCAAACTAGAAGAAATGGAGCGTCTACTCAGGGAAGCCCAGGCAGAGAAGAACCGGCTCCTCGAAAACAAGGTTAGTACCTGTTACAACCAGAATTACAGAGACATGAGTGATATGACTGTCTGTCTGTTTTGTGAAGCATTACAACAATTGTTCTTCAGGAGCAAGAGATGGAAATGCGAAAGCAGGCACTGGATGAAGAGAAGAAAAGAAGGGAGGATCTGGAGAAAAGGCTGCAGGAGGAGACCAGCAGGCGCCAGAAACTCATCGACCGGGAGGTGAAACTACGGGAAAAACAGAGGGCACAGGTGAGAGAGAGGGGGAGAGAGAGAGAGACCAGACCACAGCATGGATTTGTCGTTTATTCATGATTGTAGTATTGTCAGTGTAGGTGTCAGTATCTCTGTCAGTCCTCTTTTGTGCTCTCACATTGACAATCAACAGTTGGGCAGCAGAATTTATCATCATGCAAGATATGTATGAGTCATAACAACACAAAAGAAAATTGGAAATAAAATTGTTATTACTTGAAACATCATCTTTTTTTATTTTATTTCTTTTCTAGTCCCGGCCACTAACACGGTACCTACCGGTGCGCAAGGACGATTTTGACCTACGGGCTCACATTGAGTCGGCGGGCCACAGCACAGACACTTGCTTCCACTTGTCCATATCTGAAAAGACCTGCAGAGGCTACCTGGTCAAGATGGGAGGCAAGATAAAAACGTGGAAGAAACGCTGGTTCGTCTTTGACCGCAACCGTCGCACACTCTCTTACTATGCAGGTACGACAAAAGCAATACAGTTACACAGAAGATTAAATCCACATACATACATGCATTTATATGTACATTTCATTTATATGATGAGTTACAGCTACGGTATTTGTGATTTTTATTTCTGTAGACAAGCATGAAGCCAAGCTGAAAGGAGTGATTTACTTCCAAGCCATTGAAGAAGTGTATTACGACCACTTGAAGAATGCACATAAGGTGTGTGTGGTTGGGTGGGTGGGTGATGCATTCCAATAACTCGCATATTGAAAAGTGTGATTTATATAAATATGTGTTCACAATCTTCTTTCTTTTCTCATATTTTCTTCCTTGAATTCTCATTTCTTCCCTCCTCCTGTCCTTCCCAGAGTCCAAATCCCTCCCTGACATTCAGTGTGAAGACTCATGACAGGGTCTACTACATGGTCGCTCCCTCTCCTGAGGCCATGAGGATCTGGATGGATGTAATCGTCACAGGCGCTGAGGGATACACTCAGTTCATGGTGTAGAGAAGAGGCTGTGGTGGCAGAATTTGCCAGCGTACTATGGCAGCCAGGATGAGACTCTCTGATCCTCTCTATGTGGCTTTAAAGACTTAAGTTTTATATTGTTATGTTGTTTTTTAATCCTTACACCATACATGGTGAAGGACTAAAGTGTGTGTGTGTGCACGCGTGTGTGTGTGTGTGTGTGCGTGGACAGCAGCCTTGAACATTTTACTCATTGGTAAAATGGACAGGGTCTGTGGAGCATTTCATGTGAAATTGTACGCTGATACAAGTTAAGAATTTTTGCGTTTTTAAGAAATTTGATCCCACAATATGATTGAATTCTGAAATGAACTCTTAAATATAACTTTATTACAATAAGTGTAGCCTATGACTCAACAGCTCCTTTTTAGGCATGCAAAGCTTTTTATTAAGGATTCAACCAGTTTGAGTTCTTATATTATATTATGTTATTACAGCATCTCATCAACTAGGAAAACATAGTGAGTCCAATAGTTATGTTAAGTTTCAATCAAGCCTTAAAAACTAATATGTATCTAATGTGTAATCTATAAACTTGAGCTCAACTTCATAATATATATTTGATCAGTTTTAGACCAGTGTTTTAGTCCTTTTTAGACCGTTATACGTGTACAGAATACATATTGTGTATTGACTTATAAAAAACATAGTTAAGCAAAAGTATTTTCATTTCTATCTCTTTTGCATTTTGATTTTAATTTCATGTAAAGGTAATGATTACTCTGGCATCCTCAGGTCTTAACAGCGTGGACGAATGTGCATGCATGCATCATGTGTGAATTTATACACACATGTGCTCAGAAGTGCCTCTTTTATGTGTGTACTGTATGTATACCTGTTACTGTGCTTCCAAGGTGCTATTCTTATATATTGAATGACAGTAATGTGTAATATTTCAAGCCACACAGTCATATAAAGGATTTAAATTGGGGTGAAATTTGACACTAAAGATGTTGATTATCACTTTGCTTGACAATAGTGTTGCCACAGACTCAGAAAATAAAGCTTAACCTGTTTGAACTAAAGCGTCACCCTCCTGCAACAGGATGGAGCAGAACAATAATGACTTTCACTGAGGCACGCAATTGTGATATTTGTACATTTTGTTTCTAAGTTGTAGTTGGTTATAATATACAGTTATAGTTATCAACTTAAGATACCTTTGTGCCTTTTTTTTTTAATTATCATAATTGTGTGGCAGTATTTTGACATGCATTTTTTTTTAAGAGCTATCTGTATACTCAAAGCCAAACTGCCTGTAGTGATAAAACACTAATGTAGAAATATGTTTCTGTGTGGAAGAACATTTGTGGGATTAAGTTGTCTTTTAAGATGTTAGATTGACAAAATTTATGGTACAGTTACATATTTAACAGGCATTGAGATATCAAAACAGACTGTTGATTATTGTGCTGCTGGTTATTGTACTTGAGTCCACGAGCTTTCATTGCATTGTTATTGTTGCCACTAATTTAATGTTTTGGTTAAACTATTCCACATTGATTACTAAAGCTGCTTTTATATCGTGTATCATATTCCATAATACATAAGTATACTTCAGCCCACTGATAATCCTCTCTTAGAATTGTTTTTTTGTTTTGTTGTATTGACCAAAGTATTTTGTTCATGTGTTTATGATGTATATGCGGTTTATTTGCTTTGACTTCACTTTGTTGAGTACAATAAGATCAAAATTATATCTGCTTTTACATGACATACCAAGCTTAATTTTTCCTGTAAATTTTTTTGTTTTTGAATAATTAATTTTTAAGTTAATCCTACTGTATTTATGCCATTATCAGTGCATGTATTTGATTTTGTATTTCCATATAAATAATAAAAAAAAGTATATTTTAGTTTTAATTGTGTCCATGTATTAATAAGTCTGTTACTTCCCAAATAAACTACAATGCTATAGGAATAAATTTACAGTTTTGACATCAGGTTGCCAACATCAACAAAATAAATTTTAAAAAATGCTACTTAAAAAAAAGATGACAGTCAACTTTTTGTGTAATATAGAATATAACTTCACACTTAAACAAAAAGTTACCATAACTTATATACTTAAGTAGCACATGTCAAACACCACTATAATATGGGACATGTATCTTGTCCTCTATGAAAATACTGTAGTGAAGTTGCGCAGCTGTGTGGCAGAAATCGGTAGTGTTACATCTACATGTCTATTACATCTGTGCATCACACTTTTTCAAAGATAGCATACAGAAAAATGTTACAAATAAGCGAACGAATAAAGAGTAAATAACAGGTGTAACGTAGAAAAGCCTTCTGTAATAATGGTATAATATGAAATTAAGTAAATGTCTTTCGTCTCTCTGGATCAGACAGACTTAGAGCTCGTCTACCTCATATACTCTGTTTCATCATGTGTTGTCATTTTAGCTAATTGACTATTTATTAAGGTGAGAAATTAAGCTTATATCCATATAAAAACTTTTTGAATCTCTTTGAATGGCTGTTTTTCGCGACGCAATCTAAATAACCTTGGGTTTATTGTACACGTAAAAACAAATGGGCCGACAGTATTAACACACCTAAACCACCACCGGGGTCAGCGTCACGCCGTTTTAATATTCGGACATGCGCAGTTGGATGTTTACCCAGACTCCTCTGCGACTGTAAACGTGAGGAGTGATTTTGCTAGCGACATATTCAAATAAAACCGGACTAATGTTTTTGGGAAATTTGGCACATGCGTAATAATTGCGAGGCTTCTGCTATAAAACTAAAAAGGTGGATAATTACAAACTCCCCTACTGGACATTGTTTGTCGACAGACACACGTCTTATAGCTTATTTGCTAAGCTAATGGTTGAACCGTTAGCATGAACTCATAAGTGAAAGCTACAGTACATGAAAGGTTTCCTGTTTCTCACCACTCTCACTGCAGACTTGAGTGTGTTTATAATGAGTTATTATTATTATTAACCTCATTCAACGCCAGTGCAGGAAGTAAGTTAGCCTAAAAACTATGAAACATAACAGTATGAAGTCAACGCCATTAAGATGCCATTAGACTTGCTGCACTGTTTGCAGCTAACATGTAGCCTCAAGGCTTACCTGACAAACCTGGTGTAAACAACCAAAACTTTAACTGATGCTATAATGTGTGTGCCAACAGATGTTTGTACAGTAAACATTTCATATCTGTGCTTGTCTTTAGCTCAACAGATGTCTGTTGAATATGGTAACAATCTTTATTAGTTCAAGTCCCATTATTAGTTCAAGTTTCACATTTTTCACATGTACAGTAGTGCAGTGGTTTTTTTTGACCATGTCAACAGAGACAATATAATAGGATGACGCCATGAACCATTACACTGCAAATCTCTACCACGCATACGTTCAGATATATGTTGACATGTGGTGTGTTTTTACTATTTTGTACTATATTATATTACTACATATTTACTATGTGAATATAGGCTGCTGTGTCTACTTTTCTGCCATGTATGCCCCTATGTGCCTCCTCACATTCAAGTTTGTACATATGTTGACATTTTTCTAGATGTGTTTTTGCTATTTTTTAACTATATTATATGACTATGACTACATATTTGCTATATTGTGCCTTTGCTATTTGTTCATTTTTATACCATGCCCTGCACCACCACCACCCACACACACACACACACACTTCCTGCACTGTTGCTGGTGAAGCTGCAGCCCTTCTTTCGTCGCATATGTTCCTGCAACAATGTGTAATGACAGTTAAATTGAATTGAATCAAAATCAGGCCCCCGATTTAGATCAGGAGCTAACCACACCCCAGTGCTGTAAATACATTGGCCTTGTTCATTCAATTTATAGGCTGTGTAATTTTATATTGTACTGCTGCTGGTTATCTGACCTCGGATAATGTGTTTTGGCTGGACTCTGCACCTCGTGTGACATCTGAGGAAGGACGGGCTTGATACGATGTTGCTTTCTAATACTCCCCTGTGTATGACCTCTTTTCTGTCCTGATGTGTCTTTCTTTTTATTCCCTTTTCTTTCTTTTTATAGGGTGGGTGGGCTATCCTCTCATCCTATATAACCTACCCATAGCGAGCGAGCCACATTCACAGACAGCCTCTGATGCATTTTCACTAATTCTTTGTTTATTATACAGCAACAATAAAGTATTACTGTATACATTTTGTATAATGGCAAAATTAGACTAATGTAAAGGGATTGGTGGCGTTTTATTGAAGGGGATAGATTTAAAAGCCTTAACGGTTTCATTAGGACCAGTGGTCCATTGCTTTACTTTTTCTGATTTAGCCTGGATCACTTCGACAAGCCTTGGCTATAAATAGACACTGTGTGTGTGTGTATGTGTGTGTGTGTGTGTGTGTGTGTGTGTGTGCGGGCGTGTGTGTGTGTCTTTAAGAATTCAGCTGTAATTTGAGCCCTATAGGAGTGAGAGGGAGAGAGTGAGTGTGTCCATAGTGTTACCTCACACACCAGCTCCCCCTCCTCATCATTCCTGTAATCGAGCGTCGAGCTGCATGATCTGCACTTTCTGCAATTATGCACATTTCATATTGGATGGGATTGACAGTAAACACCACGAAACTGTCACAGACGAGCTCCAGCTCCGCCGCATCCCGTACAAATTGTTAGTGTGTGTGTGCGTGTGTGTGTGTGTGTGTGTGTGTGTGGAGCAGGAGGCGGGCTGTGTTGTTTATCAGAAATGAGTCGACATGGCTGTGGCTTTCACTCAACGTTTCACACGGCGTTGCGAGCGACCCTGGCAAACACAACCAGTTGAGAGAGTGAGGAGCAAATCATCTTAATGAAAGTCATAAGGTAAGTCCGTCTGGGATCTTATGTATCCACTGTTTTCATACACAAAAACAACAGCAGGCCAGTGTTATTTTTCAGCACATTTGACAGCAGCAGCAGCAGCTGACCAGGCGATGCGGCGTGTGTGTGTGTGTGTGTGTGCGCGGAAATCAAAACAGCCACATATGATGCCTCGTTAATCACACCTTTGCTTCAGGCGATCGATTCTACTCAGCATCTCTAATGTGTGATCCGGGCTGCACATAGCCAAGTTATTTTCGGGGGGGGGGGATCATTTGCTCGTTAAAGAAAGGTCCACCCATCTTACGCAAGCGCATTCTAGCCAGTCGTAATATTTATATACATACATATATATATACACCTATATAAGGACTCAGAACCGGTTTCAGACTTGAAGCTAGTTGAATTACTAAGAGAACATATAGACCAGGCCTATATTCTAGACGAGCCCAAACATGCATTCTCTATTTAAATGAGTAGGAGTTGTGAGTAACACAGTTCATATAGGTGATGGAATTAGTTAAGAGTTAATTCCTCCAAACTCTTTTTTCTTTCCACCTTGTGCTGCATATGCACAGCTGCTTTTGTGTGTTATTGCCTTAGTACGATGCCTTATATGACTCTTTTAGTTTCAACCGCCTACAGAACTCTGTAGTAACTGTCATTTTTAAAAAGCTCGTCATCTGGCAAACCAAACCGAATGTTTCTGAATGAAATACACAGGACACGTAGAAAAGTTGGACTTTTGTACAAGAGGCTATACGCTAGGAACACTTTGTTCTCCGCAGTCGCTCTCTTTCTGTGTCTTTAAGTTGACCTCTTTGACTTATTTGTCCTTGGCAACATGATCCTTCATGGGACTCTCAGAATGTAAACATGTAGCCTGTGTGTGTGTGTACCTTTACTTTGTGTTTCAGCATAGCACCCTCCTCCTGCTCTCTTTGTGAGCCTTATTTAATGTAGATATCCAGATATCTCCTCAGTCAAAATCGCCCTATGATCCTTTGAAGTATCCCTCTAATAACGCAACGTATCTAAAGTATCAACGCCCTGCAGCATACTGCATGAAAATACTCACTGCCCACTAATGCATTACAGGCAGGCAAAAGGAGAGGACTCTGTGGAATTGGCTTTTTAGTTCCCTGGTGCCTTTTTCTTGGCTACATTGTTTCAGTGAAGCACACTGTTTTTTGTCCTCAAGCATTTTTATTTTTATTTTTTGGGCCTAACACAGGAACAAAAGAAGATATACAATCACCAAGCCACTGCTCCCTCCAGGGAGTGGGCTTGTGTGTGTATCCTGTGTTGCTGTGCTGGAACATATCCTGCTGTGTTACACCAGAAATGTAAATATGTCTTTAAAGTTAACTGTCTTTGTGTTTTACCAAAGGCTGGTACAGTCAGATCAATCCGTATTCAGTCCAGTGCAACCGTCATAAAATAGTTCAGTGGTCTGTCTGCGATGGACCTCTGTCACTGACATACATTGACTGGCTGCAAGCCAGCGTGCATGTGGAGCTGCTAATTTTGGATCTCCGTTGTTTTATGGAGAACACTCACTTTTCATCCAAATATAGATATGACAGATAGAATTTTGTGGGTCTAGCAGTTACTTTAGAGCATGCTACAGGATACATCATATTATTTTAAAGGCTGAGGCTTCAAAATGAGTTATGAATAAATATGAAATGGATTTTATTAAACCTTCCCCTGCTGATCACCCCTTTATACCATGTACCCATGTACCCTTGTCACATGTTAATTTGGGAAGCTCCTAAAACACATGCCTCCTTAAAGGGGATGCTCTATATTTATATTCTTAAACTCTACTGGAATATATTTGCATGATTTACAGTTTCAAAAAAAAAAATGTGTGTAAACTGACAGTAGTAACAGTAGCATCAAAGGCTACTGAACAGACTACTGTTTGTGTTGCATGTGCGAACAGTCTGACGTCACAGCGACGGAGAGGTAGACTTTTAGGGGGCGTTTTACATATATATACGTTCAAGTAAAAAGTTTCCCCTTCAAAATGGAAAAAGTAACAAAAATATTAAGCTTAATCAAAGGCATCGTCAAAGTGTCACCTTAGCAGTCCAAGTACAGTATGATACAGCATTTTGCATTCATCAGCCAGCCTTAAACTGTGGTAAACTGGACCAATATAACAGGAGTGGGACTATTTATTTTCTTTCTGTAAAATGTCCTATCGCAGGATGAATGCTATCTGAATACTGGAACAACTCTGAGTAATGATGAGTTAAATCACAGTGACTCAAAATAAAAGAGAATACTGAAGCTTGTTGAGCAGCAAGGCAGGCAAGGTAGAACAACGGATCTTGTTAAGGCTGCAGACAGACAAATACACTAGAGATTCACCGTCAAGTGTTGCTGCGTTAGCTAAGTTGCTCTTGCTATTATTTGTAGTAGTTGCTCCTGCTTACTCACCAGTGGGAATTCCCAGTGAGAGCACTCGAACGCCTCTTGAGGTGGTGCTCAAGATGTGTTGCACAGGTGCATAGTCTGGTCAGGATATGGCAGCCAGATACATCAAGTGACCCATTTTACACATGATCTTGATCTCGAAATGGGTCAGCTGGTTGCTAGTTTAGAGTCGACCCTTTTTTTATGTCCGACAGTATGCTGTAAAAAAAGGGAGAAATTTCAAAATCCCTCGGACTGTAACAGCAGAAAAACTGACTAGTTAGACATACAAGTTGTCTATAATCTTATTAGAATAGCAGCTTGAACGTCATCTTCATCCATACAAAGTATGAGTGAGCTCTTGTTCCAAGAAGCCACTATATCCTTTCTGAAATATATGTGTGCATATGTGGCCGTATTTATGTGAAGTGGGGGGGAAAGGCAAGTGTATTACATGTAGCGATATGGGAATTTGCTGTCTATGTATCAATATGAATACATAGTGACAACATTTAATCGGGCAAGTGAAACTGATACACGTCTCATACAACGGTGACATCTGTGAGCCGCGCAATGTTATCCCGGGATGAGAACTTCCAAAGAGCATCACTGTATGTATTCCTACGCCTCTAGACATGCCCTGCTTTCTGTGTGTGTGTCACTGAGTCCCCGGACAGTGACTCAGTGACATTCACAGTCACAGACGCGGACAGTGAATGAGAACAGATTCAGGAGAAAAATACTCAACAGCCGGTCCAACAGTTTGCTTACGTGTTGTGTACAAGCCATGTGTGAATACAAGACAGGCTGTATTTGGTTTCTGTCCAGCGCATACACTGTCCTTTCCACTGTACCGGCCCATCTGTGGTGCATCGTCACTGGTTTGTCATAGCTGCCACAAAATTATAAATAATAAAAAAAAAATCTATTATGAATTCTTAAATTAACTCATAAACTCATAGCGGAGAAATTGGTGCTGCCGTCGTGGCTATTGGCAAAAAGCGATTTTTGTTAAAGCAGAAAGCTAATGCCTTAATATATTATATATGCAGCATTCAAATAAACCTGCCTCACATCTTTATTGTACTCAGAATACGGTATGTTATAATGAGTATTATTATTGTAGTCACAGTAATAACTAATAAGTTTTATGTCACTCGGCGTGTAGTTGCAGCACTGTTGCAGTTGCATTCGACAGCCAAAGCGAAGAAAGCAAAGTCCACAGTTAAAAGGCATTTATATGTGTTCAGTTCAATGGGTCACAGTAATTAAATAGATTGAACATATTGTACAGTTTGTTGGCTGTCAATGTAGCTACATTGACTTGTAAACGGTTTGGCAATTGATGTCAAACACAGGACCGTTGTCAATGGTTTTAGAACACAAACAGCATGTCTGAAATTTTTTTTTTCTTCTTCATTCTGCAGAGGCCCCGCACTTCCTCTGTAATGTACTCAGGAAATAGCGCACATCATTTCAGCTATTTACAACTGTTGGGGTGTGTAAGTAGAGCTTGAAAAGTAGACACATAACACACTACAAGTTACTTATTGAGTATGGTGGGTGCCAAAACTTTTTTTTAGCCAGTTAAGGTAATTTTAATATTGCCCATGAGGTTCGATCTACTTTCACTGCTTAAGGCCAGTTGCAGCACTCCTGCTGGAGTTAAAAATTGACTGGGCCTCTGCAGGCAGGTGTGATTTTTCTGATAGCAGTTGTTGTGAAAGGTCACCGAAATACACCAGCTGTTATGTTCAGCTGCCCAGAAAGAGTCAAGTGGTAGCAAAGAAAGAAAGACAAATGACCACATAAGCCTTTAGTAATGTTCAGGTGATCTTTTTTTTCCAAATTTCTCCTTCCTCCCACAGTGGGGTTGGGTGGCCATGGACCCATTCAGCCAGCTTATCCTCATCATCTCGGTGACCAGTTTCCTCACCTTCCAGTGGCTCTTCCACAAAGTCAGCCCCTGGATGTCGATACGCATCAGCCCAGGCTTCCTCTGCCTCAGCGACAAGCAGAAGGTGGAATGGAACTCAAGGTGAACTGACACACACACACACACACACGCACACACACACACACACACACACGTGATCGTGATAAGTCTCAATCTTTACAATGTGCAGCAGTGTGATGCTTCTCTCAGCTGATATTGACCCCACACGGGGTTGTTTTTCACCTAATTCCTGTTTTTGTTTTGTTTTATACACATATCTGACTCACTAGTCGAAGGTTGTGTGTATTTTCTTTTTGTGTTTGTTCTGCTTGTCACTGTTCCAAGGTTACTGGAGAATGGTTGAAACTTATTAACTGTCCATGGCCATTTCTGACTGGCATACTAAGTCTTGCTTCTTTTGTACAGATTTTAACATTTTGTTCACCAACCTCAGTGCTTACATTTTAGTGCATGCAGGCTTAGCAGATCATGTTTTATAGCAGTAGTTATTTAGTGTATTTGCTTTCTGTAAAACAAATGGGGTATCTTGCCGTGCATATCGCGTGCAACAGACTCTTCCTGGTTCAACTATGACCATATTAACAATAGTGAGGCGCAAACACAGTTTTACCTTTGCAGTGCACAATTATAATGGGCATTTTGGTAATGTTCACTTATACTAATAAACTACTTATGCATCTTTCACTAATGGACCTCATGTGTAGTTTTATGTACAGTGTTGCCACATATACATATAATGTAAAATAAACCGTAATCTTCCTTTAACAGCCAGATCATTTACTTTATGTGATTTATTTTGCCAGTCAGAATGAGCCACTGTGTTCATATTGATCAACAGCAACAAAAACGTCATCTGTTGTCATGCTGCTGCTTTATCTGCTGACTTGTTATGGGAACATTGCAGTTATGGCAACAATGGCAAGGGGTGGTATTAAAAATATGGAGTTTGTTTGTGTCTTGTGTGAGACAGCTCGGCGACTGAATGTGATCTTTACGCACCGTGACAATGGTTCAAGCTGCACAGAAGAGTGTTCGAAGAGATCCAGCCTAATCAACGTGCATGAATCACTCATTTCCATTTTCTCTCACACTCAGTTTATTACTAATGAGAGCACTGAAATTGAAATTGTCACATGGTTTATGAGCAAATGAAAATGAATGATTCGCGGGGATGGATCCAGGCTATAAGGATCCTTGTATAGACCCCATGACTCTGCTGTCACTCTGTCTTACTGACTGATTGTGGGGCTATCTCACTGCTTGAATGACTGACTGGGACTGTGTGCTGCTCTGCCTGATCCTTCAGCAGTGTTTAATCTCTTAGTCTAATTGGTCTGAATCTGTGTGCAGCCCTGACAGGCAATCAGCTGATTCACTGCGAGTACTAAAAAAAATCCGAGCTTCAAACCCACAGAGAAGCTCCGGAGTACTTTTCATGAATAAAGCTAAATATGCCCTGTTCCTTTCTGTCTTGCTTATTGAACAGAAAATATCAGATGTCGGCATTAGTAGATCATCATTTCTGTGTGTGTTTTGTTTTTTTTTTTATTTCAGGACAGTGTCAACGTTTCATGCACTGTTGGTGGGAATCTTCTGTCTATACATTTTATTCTTTGATGACGCCGTCAATGAAGACCCAGTCTGGTGAGAGTTTGGCTATGAATCACATTTTCTTTGCTCTACTTTTCACCTTTACTCTCTCCGTACTATTGGTTAATTTTTTACAGTTAGTTTGTCATCTGTATTCCACTCCACTCCACAGCGATTGTCCAATCAAAGTTTAGCAATTGTGTTTATGAGTTTCTACTAAGAGGGATACTCGATATACACACACACACACGAGTTTGCAGACTTGTGTTTGTTTTGTCTCTCCAAAGGCAAAAACACAAAAGCAAAGTCAACAGTTTGCCTGTCATAATGTAAAACATTAGAATAAACATTATCATGTCCAGCTAATTAGTTGACTACCCACTGTAGTAACCTAGCACTGTATACAAAGATCTTATTTTGTAGGGTTGCTTTAAAATGTATTTAACACAAACCCATTTAAATGCAATCTGCTTCTCTAATAGGGGAGATCCTACACTGGTAAAGACTAACGTTGCCATCACAACAGGCTACCTCATATCTGGTAAGAAAAACATACATGTTGTGAAACTGAGACACAGACACATTTTTTTTAAAAATAAATGATTTTAAATGACTTCTTTTTAAATATTTCAATGTACAAATCACTCTCTCTCTCTTTCTCTTTCCACCTGTACCCCTGTTTTCCAGATCTGCTGCTAATATTTTACTACTGGAAGGCGATAGGCGACAAGTTTTTTGTAGTTCACCATCTGGCAGCGTTGTATGCTTACTACTATGTACTGGTGAGTGCCCTATTGTCCAATAGCAGAACGTGCAGGCAAGATGGGAAGGATACAACCAAGGATGAACAGCCGTGTCCTGTCAAGCTGGCCACTGGCCCCCACATAGCCGTGCAGCTCATATAGGTTAGTCAAATATGCACAAGGAAAGATCAGCAGAGTCAGTATACTTGCAAACACATGTTTAAATATTGATGTTTAAAATCCACCTTTTTTTTGGCTTCCTCTCTTTCAGTGGAAGTCAAAATAGAATAGTAATGCATTCTCGCTAGTTGGTGAGACATAGGCGTACAGCTGTTTGTCTATTAAAGATACAGTAGCAGTCAAAAAGTGTGTCCAAACGTTTGACCGGTACTCTAGTACAATCGTTTGCTTGCACTGCGTGTGTGTAATTATTGTAGCGTATTCTGTGCTTGTATTTTCTTCTCTTGCCTGAAAATTACTGAAAGAACAACACTGATAATGATGCACGAGAGGGTTTTTTACATTTCACTCACAGGTTTAGTAACTGCTGGAGTTAGACTCTTAAAAGTTGTCGGTATTGGAGTCATTCTGTATCATCACTGTAAAAGGCAAGCATTGGTTCTAACATGAGCTTGATAATAATTTCATAGACATAGATGGAGATAGGTGAGATGTGCCCAGCGTCTCAGGGCAGTGCTGTTCATTCTTAGTTCAATCTGAAACCCTCTAGGTCGCCAGGATCTGTCGCATAATTATTATGGAAATGAATGACTATGGTATTTTTTGCATGGAATGCTCAACAATGGTACTGGCTGATGACCCCGCCCCCCCCCCTCCTCCCCCCCACCTTGCCCTTACAATTTCTGTGCTTTCTGTTTTGTTTTACTGACTTCCTTTAATGTTGTGTGAATCTGACATAAGCTGAACGTTTCTGGGCTTAACGCACAGCTGAATGCTGAACTGTAACCACTGTGTGCATGCTGACAGGTCTGAAGCGCTCCAGAGAGAGAGGCAGGGTTCCTTTCTTGTTACTGTGCATGTCAACCAACCAGCATTTAACGTTTCTATATTACTTACCTGCTTATCTACAGTACCTTTCGCCTGTGTGTTTTTTATGCCATAGCCTAGTCCTGCCTCCTCGTCATTCACACGACACCAAGATCATAAAGTGCATCTCCAGATAGCCACAGCCTTGTTTCTACTGCCATGATGTATGTATTCTGTCAGCTGTACTTTCCTTCCCATTTCACAAACTTACACATAATACCTTTTTTTTCCCCTCAACAATCAATGTTGTGTCTTTTCTATACAGAAAAATGCAGAAGAACACACAGTGTGCGTTGCTCTGCCGTTGAGTCCTCGTACTTAATAAACTTTTCTTGGGTAAAATAAATAAAAAAGAAAAAAACTGCTTTACGCTGCTTAGTGCTATGCTTTTGGTTTAACGTTGCCATTGGCAAATGATTATAAAATCTTAGCACTATGGACTCCCTTCCAGTCATTGGCTGGATTTACAGGTTTGTTTTTTTGTTTTTGTTTTTTTTCTTTGCTGTGACACACATCATCTTTGCATCCATTTGCTTATCCGTCTTCATTGCTTCGTCAATAAGCAATATTACTTTGACTCACTTTTAAACGTTTAAATAATAATACCAAGATTAAAACAGTGTCACATAGTTGGAATAAAATGATTTATTCTGAATGATAAGTGACTGACTGGGGAAGCAGAGCAATGACCTGTATCTAAAAAACGTTTATTTAAATGAGATGATGTAGGCCATACTGTTACTGGACACTCATGACTGTTTTCTTGGACCACATCTGAAATTCATGTGGAATAATAACAGAATGAATGTTCTGCATTAGTCAACTGTGGTAGAAAAAAACAAAAACAAAAAAAAAACACATTGAGAGACATGTAACCGTAGTCATATTATATTTGCCGTATATATAAAAGAAAACACACAATACAATTGGCTCACCCTTGATGTCTTTTTTTTTTCATTTTATTTAGTTTTGTTACCCAGTCAAATTTGTTTTTAAGTTTTATTAGTCAATGTGTTGAGTGTGTTTATGTGGACGTTTATTATGTACACAAATACACGTTAAATTCTACCTGCTCAACATGAATGTTAAATCCTGACAGCCAAATTAAGACACTGGAGTAGGGACTTCTTTAAAAAAAATAAAAAACACGAGTTGAAAGATAAGACGAAATCAGCTCAATTTCACGAGCATATCGATATGTTTCGATTATTAATTATTCCGTCACTAATGTCTTGGTGAGAACAGAGAACAGTCAATTTATGATTTTTTTTTGTTGTTGTATTGTTATCTGTCTTTTGTGTCTGTTTTAACAGTCAAGTATAGCTTTAATCAAACAGATTTTAACTGCTGTGTACATGTTAGATGCATGCTTTCTTCTCAGTGTTTGTGTTGAATTGTTGCTTCTTATTGCTTCCAATCGTGGTGACGTCTTTTTTTTTTTTTTTTTTGATTTTCTTCTAATATATATCTGTCTGTCTGTCTCTGTGTCTTCTGCTGACTTTAACATAAAAATAGCCCCTTTTTCAAACCCCACATGCAAAAACTACCAACATCAAGTCGGGTTGTGCCATCCCCCGTTCATGCAAAAACTACCAAAAGGCTTGTGTTTCATTTAGAAACCGGGAGCAGGTCTTGATCTAGATTGGGGACTTCTTTTATTCCTGTCTTGTCTGCTGTTATTGCTGTTTTGTTGCACTGAGCAGATATGATGCCCAGTCACAGTATGGATTTACCAGTTCCTAGAGGTACTAGCATCCTCATGCTAGGTGGAAGGTTCACATCATATGGTACATAAACTGAAACGCAAATGTACCCTGTTTGTGTCACATAGTAAGTATATTTTAATGCGTTTCTGTGCTGACGGTAAGTCTCCTTTTACATGCTACGAACGTCAGGCAGCTGGTCGAATAACCTCAAATTATATCTTCTTTCAATGTGTTTCAGTGAAATTAAATATTGTGATTTATGCCGTGACTTTGAGTTTGACTGCTGAATGTGTTATTATAGGGGGTTAAACGCAAAAAAAATGTCAAAAAGTCAAAACGACTTGGATACAAATTACAGCACTTAGTTTCACTGATTCACCTTTTTGAAGGTCAAAACGCACATTCATTTGACTAATGGCACAACTTTAACATCATAATAATTATAACTTGTGTGTGCTTGATTTCTCAATAATGTTCAGGCTGATTTAACTAGGTAGGCCAGATCAACAGCGGTGTTTAAAACTGGGTGCCCCTGAAAGCATCATGGTTTTAAGATCATCTTCAATTCTATTCGAAACTTGTGTGATTGTTCAAAAGAATAATTACCATGTAAGTGTTTGCGGTGAAGATGATCTCATAGAAAATGTGGAACTCTGTTCTTCTAAACAATGACATGTTTGGAAGTTAAACATATTGTTGTTGTTTTTTTTTTTTTACTCTGCATGGCTTTTTATTGCTCCCTCAACTAGTGGCTGGCTGAATGTATGTACGGTTGTAAAAGCCTGTGCTGTGTTAATGTTCAATGCTCAATACCTTTTTCAATGTTGAATGTTAATAAGTTGAAATTCAGAACTGTCCTGCAACGTGGTCTTAATGATTTTTTTTCCTGCTGTGTGGGTGAAACAACATAGCTAGCAAATGTTGGCATATAGTGTGTTGTGAGGACATTTTAGTCAGTGGTTATTTCTTTAGTAAATGCAAAAATGCTTCATTTGGGGCGTTTTATTTTATTTTATTTTTTAGGATGGATTAGGAATATTTTGATTGTTGTAATATTTAGACACACATCAGGCAAAAATGTCTTAATTACATACAAAATAATCTGATATTCGGGTTAAATTTTTTTTTTTTTTTTTTTTTTTTTTTTTTTAGATTGCGACTTTGTGTCTGCCATCATCAGAACAAATCTTTTTTTTTTTTTTTTTTTTTTTTTTAACATTTGACTTTTCTCTTTGACAAACATAAGAGATAATCATAGTGTCGGATGAGTTTTCTTTCACACTGTAAAATGAGTTCCTGCTCACAATAAATGAGCAGAATTAATCATTAGGAAGTTAAATTAGAGAGTACAGTCTAATTCTGGCCTGAAAACGTGAAGGAATAATTTTGTGCCCTGAAGGAGAAGACTCTTTTGTTAGATCTACTAAATGGGGGGTTATATTTGGTGAGCGCTTCACCTAATTTTAGACCTGAGTTCTCTATACTTCATATGTATTTATTAACTGCATGATACAATCTGAAATATCCCATAGTTGGAATTATAGACATTCTTTAGTCGGAGTCACTCGTTCAAACCTTGACCAACACGTTGACCAACTGTTCTTCTTCTGTGGTTTTGATATGAGATGGGGTTCATGTTACTATGAGGAGCAGGCAGTACGTCAGCATAATGCCTGCTGATCCAAATGAATCGGTGTCTCGTTTGTGTCCCTTTCACGTTTCGTTGTCTTCCTGTTCTTACCTCATTCTTCCAGGGCCAAGGAATGTTGCCTTATTTTGCTAACTTCCGTCTGCTTGCTGAGTTTTCTACTCCGTGTGTGAACCAGCGGTACGTACCTGCATACTAACGTATCTACAATCCTACATTTACAATTGGTTTACAACATTTATGTCAGGTTTTATTCATTGTTAATTCATTAATGATTCATTTATTCATGATTTTTTATTATATGTAATCCACTGGTGTTCTCTTTGTGTTCAGCTGTTTTTCCAAATCCTTTTTAAAACACTTACCTGCATATACGTAGCTGAAGTCCTACTGAACATGCTTTAGGCAGTCCTCTTTTTGTCTCAATCATAATTTTCTCAAACACACATTTTCATAGTTACATATTCTTGCTGATAGACACTGTTTCCTTAACTATGTGTTGTGTTTCAGCTGGTTCTTTGAGGTACTAGGTTATCCCAGGTCCTCCCGGCCCAACATGGCAAACGGTGTCGCCATGGCTGTAGTCTTTTTCATGGTTCGCATTGCCGTCATGCCGGTCTACTACAGTCGTATGTACGCGGTCTATGGCACAGAGGCCTTCTACCTGGTGCCCTGGGGTGGCCGTTCAGCCTGGATCTGCTCCAGTATCTGCTTGGACATCATGAACGTTATGTGGATGCATAAGATTGCCCGCGGCTGCTACAAGGTGCTGCGCTCAGCACGCCGGAGTAAAGCCGGCACACCTCAGGAGAATGGGAAATCGGATTAAGGGAATTGAGGCGTCAGTAGTGAGGAAACACTGCAACAGAGACAAAATGACGTCACTCTCAGTGCGGTGGTGAGCAGAAACTTGGATCCTTACCCGTCAGGCTGCTTCACTAGCAGCCCACCTGGGACTTGTGACATTACAGGACCGAATGTAATGAGGTAAATTGAGATTTTTTTTGGGAGGGGGGCACAGTCACTGAGATGTGTGAGCTGATGGACCATTTAACAGGCCATCTCTAAGCCATGAAATGACCTCTTAGCAATACTCCGTGTGCATGGCCAATTATTTTTTGTCTTGAACAATTTACCACGACACAACAGAGGCCGTCCTGAGACAGCGGACTTTTAGCCCAAACAGAAATTGTCAAAAAGTTTACTGTTCTTTACTTACAGCTCAACAGAAGACTTTAAAATATTTCTTTTTGTATGATTACTGCTGCCTGAGTCCCAGAATCGAAACGTCCATAATGTTAGTCCATGTTGGTGATAGAGCAAAGAATTGAGAACACCTTGAAAACATTCAGTGCCATAAAATCCTTGTTTGATGCCTGTTAAGAAAAGAAGGGTCAAACCTTTTCTTCTCTCTCTGTCTCTCTCTCTCTCTCTCTCTCTCTCTCTCTCTCTCTCTCTGTAAATCTTCAGTAATTCATTGGTAAATATAAATTCTCCAAGGACACAATCGAATTGCATCAAGTCCAATCGCAGAGAAGTATGAATAATGAGGTCATCACTCATCCACTGTCATTCACTTGTGAGGTTCATTTACAAAACCAGCCTTTGAGAAGTTTATTGGAATGATGTAAGCATTGGCATTTGAATGGTTAACATAAATAATGTAGGGGTGAACAGTTATCAATGCACTGTATGTAGTCTATTTCTTTTGTCTTTCTGGAGTCGAAAGTCAAATGTTTCTTTTTTTTGTTTTAAGGCACAGACATTTTTAAAAAATGTAACGAGAAGCAAACTAATGTACCTCCGAAAATGCCAAAAAGGGAAACTGAATGTTTGTACAATGACATTGACCAATGCAAGAACAATGATACTGAGGCGGATTTGAAGCTGATATGACAGAAAACAAATCACACCTCGTGAACAATGATATGTTATTGACCCTGTGTGAGTGTTGATATGGAATCGGTGTCATAGACAAACTTTAAGATGATAAAATGATATACAGACCAACTGACTAACTTGATATGATAAGAAGTTTGGTGGGAAATTAATTCAGACACACTTTTTTTTTTTTTTGTATCCATCATCATGTTGACCTGAAGTTTATATGATATTCACACACTCAATTCATGATATCTTTTAGCCACAAACTGTTAATTTTACCCCCCCGAGCAATATTTGTCAATGGTTGCATGAAGCTGGTTGTGTTTCCATGAAGGAAATTCAATTCAGCACATTTTTATTTGAAAAAGGAACAGGATTTTTTTATTTTATTTTATTTTTTTGTCCTGTCTTTTTTTTTGTTTTATGTAAGACAACGCAGAGCAGTGTTTCAGATGGTAATATTTATTCATTGGATGGATACAAGAACCACAGGGTTTGTTTTTTTTTGTTTGTTTTTTTTACATGAGTGGAAACCTCTATCTATTCTGTTCAAATGTTTCAATAACCAAGTAACCTTTGTTCAAATTAAGTCACAATGCGTCTATGATTATGAAGTAACATGCACTTAAATTGCCATTGTAAATGTATGTTTATATAAGCTGTAGATCAAAAGCTTCTGTCAAATGTTATGTGAAACAGAAACAGGGATGGCTCGTTTTTTTTTGTTTTTTTTTTGTTTGGTTTTTTTAAGTACGCCTTGATTTTGTTGCCTTTTTCAAACAACTTATGATTGCACAGTGAATATTGTGTTACATGCATCGACTCCTCGCAGTGCTGAAAAACATGTTGTTTTTCACTGGATTTACTTGTGTGTTTTCCCAATGTCTGATGCCTGTCTAATGTGATTGTTTGGCCTTTTGTATCAGACCATTTTTCAAGTGTAAAACAAAAACGGGGTTGTCAAGATTCATTGTTTTTTAAGCGTTTTGGTTTTAGAAATTCAGAGATGTATGTACTTGTGCCAGTGTTGAAGCCATTACTACTCCATGGTGAAGACATGTGGTGTTGTCATGGTATGATGCTGTTTCTTTTTTTGTTTGTTTGTTTGTTTGTCCATGGGCATTTCCATACAAGAGTCAATTCAATGGTTCAGATCAATTCTGTTCACATCGTGACCGTCTCTGCATGCTGTGGCCAGTCACAGTATGATGAGGCTCAGTTTAGTTCGGCGTGGTACAACAACAGGCAGTGTGTGTTTTGAACAGAATATGCTTGACACCTTCCTATGAGTGGAGGTCACTATCTCACACCTTCAAATAAAAATAGTCAGGGTATCTGTCAATATTTAAGTGGATTTAAATGAAAAACTCCTCCGAGGAGTTTCAGAACAGCAGGACACGTCTGATAAAAATCAGGGGTGGCTCTGTAAGTAAGTTCATGCATGGTCAATATGGTCTTCTTCATGCACCCTCTATAACTGCATGTGGTATTGCATGGGGATTGCACTATAAAGAAAATAGCATATACATTTGCAAGAAAACATTTGTTCTTTGTTTTCTTTTTTTTTTTTTTTTTTTTTGTAGTAGTACATGTACATAATGTTTACTTAAACGTTATTCTTGTACTGTGCCACATAATGTAATCCACGGATGATGATGAAAAATGATGTGATGAGAACATCACAGAGCAGATATTTAGTGTAATATCCAGTACAGGAATAACCAGTAAAGGGAATACTTGAATACTAATCAGCACAGTTTATAATAATAATTTGGGCAGTGCAAATAACATGAATCCTATACAAACCTTGCATTATATGTGTACCATTGTCTTTTAATTTCTTGATGCAAGAAAAGTGGACATAAAAAAAAAAACAAAGCAGGTACCTGAGTGCATGTTGCTGCCATCAGTCAAACTGGTATTGGTGTTTATTTGTTCTGAGTGTTGTACGGATGGGGGGGGGAGGCGTGAGTGGGGCGGAGCGTTTAATGACATTCTATGAATGTATTGGACAAGAGAAAATATTTGTCATTTGCATTTTCATTTGTTCTTTACAATAAATACCAAATTAACTGATGTGATGTGTATCATTTGAGAAAGAACAGACACACACAGACATTAACATAAATAACAATTAAAAACAATATTTTAATATGCAGTGGTGGAATCTAACTAAATACATTTACTCTAGTACTGTGCTTAAGTGCAAATTTGAGGTATTTGTACTTTAACTGAGTATTTCCATGTTAGGCTACTTTGTACTCCACTACATCTATTGGCCACTTGTAGTATTTTTTCACATCTAGATTTATATCCTTTAATATATTTGAATATTCAAATGTTGTCAACATTTTTAAGAAGCTTCATTATTATAACATGTGCTATCTAAAGTGGGCCACTAGAGGACAGTTTTGTTCTGCAGTTCAGCTCTCTCTGGTTTCTTTCTAGAAATCTGTAGGCCCTGTGAGGCCGCAGTGTAGATCTGTGTTTTCATCAATGAAACCACATTTGATAAAGTGTGTTTAGCTTTTACCAGTACTGAACACTATTAAGTTCTTATGGTGGCAATGAAATGAGAGCTGAGGTTTTGTCATTGAAATGCATTGTGTGTGTTCCCTCAGCCCACTTCATAGATGGGACTACAATGGAGGGCGGGTTACAATTTTTAAGGTATAATCTCAAAAAAATAGTCTTTCAGAGGAACAACCGGGAAAAGGACCTTGAACGAGTTTTATGGTTGTAGCCAATTAAATTTCCTGCGTGTGTGTGTGTGAATCCGTCTGATTGTGATAACACTGGTACAAAGTGAAGGTGATCCACGACCTATGAGACAGAATCACAGCTTGCAGGCTGCATGAGGCCAGCAAGCTCTCGTTCATTCAGATCTCCAATGTAATTTTTTGGCTGGAACGACTGGGGTAAAATCAAATAATATTTCTGGCAGGACCCGGAGGCAATTCATCCATCCAAGATGACGCCTTTAGCTTTGTTTAGTCAGGAACCTCTGTTTTACATCCAGTCTTGACTGGATAAAAGAAAATAAACAGACAGAAAATTCAATTTTTGTTTAACATGTGTCACAGTCAGAGAGAGACGGAGGAAGATGGCACCCTGTGGCGAAGGAAAGACGAAAATATCTGTATTATCATGTTTGCAAGATTAAAAACAAGACTGAGATCTTTGTATGCATTTCTATGCATACAAAGGTTTTCATAGGATCAATTCAATCAAGCAAAGACACACGCAGACCTGAAAACAAGCACTGCGGGGTATCAGATTATCTGGAGCCGGATGAAGCCTTAGACACGATTACAATAGCATATAGATGCATGGCATAATACTGGTTGTAATTCTGTTTGGCTTTGTATAGACTTGAAACTTTATTTCATTGGAGAAAAAAATCTTTTAATGGTATCACTAGTTACCTGCAGTCTGTAGTTTGTGAAATAGCTAATTTTCTCTATTATGAGGGGGAATTCATGACTTTGTCCATCTGGCTCCACAGAGTGGTCAAAGTGCAGGATCATTATCAGGGCAGATGCTTGGTATTTTTGTCCTGTCAAGGCTCCCTTATCTACCAGTGGATAAAAAAAATGTCAGCTGTATAAGGTCAAGATGCAATCCAGTGACATAAGGCCATGAAGCGGTATTACCGTCTCTGTCACAAGAGATAAAAGAGATCTAAGATCGGATTACATTTCTCAGTACAGAAACGATATTCTTAAAACTACTTGTTCAACGTCCACATCATCAAGTCACTTGCAAATGCATTAGCACATTCAATTTATTTGTTGTTCCCTACAACCATTTGCTCATGCCGTGTTGTTTCAAATGCATTATACTGGTTCTCCATTGAATAGTCTTACCCCCCGAAACATCTAGATATTAGTTCACATATTACATGCAAAATGTTTGAACCGGTTGTCGCAATCTTTGATTTATTCTGTATCCTAAATTAATGAATTGTTCTCAGGTGAATCTTGACTTTCACTAATGAAGATGGATATGTGAAGTATTAGATCAAGCAATGATTTCCCTCTGTGCCATGCGGTGCGGTAAAACAGCCTTTTGCCCTGTATCGTAATGACGTGGTCTGTCAACAAATTACAGCACAAACAGTCAAAGTGTAAATATGAATCGTGTCCAATCCTCCGCATACAGTAATGTGTAACTTTGTACTGTTGATACATGCTGTGCAGAAACAAATGGAGCATTGCGCATTTGCATTTATCGCTATAGTTTATGTACAGTTATTATATTGAAAACATGGCTATGCATTTTGAATATGTTGTTTATATACAATGACACAAAGACTACTAATGGCAACTTGACAAGTTCATTGACATGCATATTTACTTTTGAGGGATCAAGTAAGGATTTTGACCAAGCTACAGGCTTTTGCAGGTAATCCAACCGTTGTGTGGTGCTGTTTGTACGAATAGTTTCTGTGCATTTTTTTAAAATTAATTTTCGTAATTAAAATGAATGTCTTGAAATGAGGTTCTGGTGATAAAGAATGTTTAAGTAGAGCAAAAAGCAACAGGTAACAGTCATTGAGCCGAATGTGAGCAAAGTAGAAGCTTCTTCTGCATGTTCACGCGTGTTCACGCGTGTTCTGCTGAGCTGAGGTGAAAGAGGTTTTAAGTGGAATCTCTACAAAGCAATAACAGATAAGATAATCGACTCTTTGCCAACCCTCCGACAAAGAAAGGGCTGTAAAGGGAGGGGTTTGCACTGTTCTCCTGCTGCAGTACTTATTCAGACACCTCCGTGTGTTCCTCGCAGCATTGTCGGCAAACATGGCCACAGACTATTCCAAGAACGCAGAGGAGCAGCCGGAACCTTGTCAGGCAGAAGTGAAAGGTAGGTTAGAGTTTTTGACCGTTAAAGGAACAGCAGGTGTTGTGATTTAAGCTACAGTATTACTGAGAGATTTCTTTTTTTTCTTCTTTTTGTTCAGGAAGTATTCCCAGCTGGCTGCAAGGCACACTTTTGCGCAATGGCCCTGGCATCTTTTCTGTGGGGGACACCAGCTACGACCACTGGTTTGATGGGATGGCCATCATGCACAGCTTTACTTTTAAAGATGGTTGGTGTTGAAATTCTTGAGTGACATACAAGTGGAAATTCAGAAGATATTGTAACAAAGATCCTGAAACCCTTGCTCGCTTTTTAATTTGTTTATCCATTAATGTCTGTTACAACCACTGTATGTCAGTGTGGCGCCGCTGATAAACACATAAAAAGGTACAAAGAGATTTTTTTTATTTCTTCTAACAGGTGAAGTGTCCTACAGAAGCAGGTTCCTTAGAGGGGACACCTACAAAGCGAACATGGCTGCAAACAGAATTGTTGTGTCTGAAATGGGAACAATGGCCTACCCAGACCCAAGCAAGAACTTCATTGTCAAGTAATTATAGAATGAAATATGTTTAATGTGTTTGTTCCTGTTTAAGGATAGAGAGATTTGTCACTGGGATGCTAATATCTAAATATGATATCTAAAACTTTACCCTTACTTTTCAGGGCGATTACCTTTCTCAACCACACGGTGCCTGACTTCACTGACAATGGCGCAAGCAATTTCATCAAATACGGGAATGATTATTACGCCACCTCTGAAACCAACTACATCCGCAAGATTGATCCTGTGACCCTGGAAACCCAGGATAAGGTAATGCCATTGGCTGATCCGTTACATCCGTGTGCAGCTTTAGTTTCCAGGCTCATGAGTTGCTAAACTGTGGCACACAGGTGGACTACATGAAGTACCTGCCTGTGAACCTGGCTTCGTCCCATCCACACTACGACAAGGAGGGCAATGCCTACAACATGGGGACTTCAATAGCAGAAAAGGGCAAGACCAAATACATGCTGTTCAAAGTCCCTGCTGCTTCAGAGAAAGGTATATATATATAAACCTGCTCTACGTTATCCTTACACCTCAGTGTTGTCTTCCTATCAGCTGTACTTTGTAAAAAATGTAGAAAGTTAAAACACAACATAAGATTATGCAAATACAAGGCTAACTACTATATGTCCCCTGCCATTGGTTATGCCATATATACAGCTAATATTATTGCAACATGTACACATACACATTACATGCTAATTGCTATATTTATCATTTACATACCAACAAATGAGATAAGAAAAACAACATGAGATAAGATAGGCCTTAATTGAATAATGAAAATGATGAAATCACAGCTGAGAATGATTAAAAAAAAAAACCCACACTTTTGTGATATATAGACTAACAGTGATCATCGGCACTTCTTTCAGACAAAGGCAAAGACGTCCCCGCACTGAAGAACGTGGAGGTGATTTGCACGGTTCCGTGTCGCTCCCTCCTCACGCCCAGCTACTTCCACAGCTTCGGCATGACGGACAACTACTTCATTTTCATTGAGCAGCCTTTCAAACTGGACATCCTCAAGATGACCACTGCATACATGAGGGGAGTCAACTGGGCGAGCTGCCTGAAGTTCTGCCCCGAGGAAAACGTAAGCAAGTCACTCGTTAAACATGGATTGATTGAAACCAGATCATTTTTCGAACCAATTTACTGACATTATCAACGTTTGAGTTCATACGGCACACTGCTGGACCTACAAAGCACATGTTAAATAAACCAGTCAATGGTCTTACTCTCTGGAATTCTCTACCACATGAACTAATGATGTGGTGGGTTTTACTCGAGTTTGAGACAAACTATTTAGTTTACTGTTTGTTTATCTGTTAATTCTCTCAACAGACTCTGATCCACCTGATAGACAGAAAGACCGGCAAAGAGGTAGAGACTAAGTACTACACTGGAGCACTGGTCGTCTACCATCACGTGAACGCTTTTGAGGACGACGGTCACGTCGTCTTCGATGTCATCGCCTACAATGATAACAGCCTTTATGACATGTTCTACCTGAGTAAGCTGAAGAACAATCCCGGATTCCACGACAATAGCTACTCCAAACCAAGCTATAGGAGATTTGCACTTCCTGTCCAGTCAAACAAGGTGGGATTTGATTAAAAAGTAGAAAAAGATGTTCTTCCGAGAACGGAATCTAACCTGTTTGGTGTGCAGGGCACTGCGGTTGGAGATGATCTGGTGAAACTCAAATACACAACAGCCAGTGCTTTGAAGGAGAAAGAAGGCAAACTGATGTGCCAGGCAGAGGTGCTTTGTGAAGGTAAAGCATTGTGTGATTCAAGCTGTTAATGTGCTATTCCGTGTCTTGATGACTTATTGATTTGCTCATAAAAATACAAAAGCAAGCCATTTTATTTCCAACCAGGTATTGAATTACCCAGAATGAATTATGACCTCAACGGCAAGAGGCACCGGTTTGTCTACGGGAATATTGTTGAGGAATCTGCACTTTCAAGTCAGGTAACAGTTGCTATTGTTTTTCGTTTGGCTATTGCTGTGGAACGTTGGTGGGAACATCCGTGTTCGTGATTCGCTTACGGTGTCCTATTTGTCATCTGCCAGGAGAGACCTGAAAATTGCACGCTTGAAAAAACACAGATTGTAAATGCGGGGCTATTGGGAAACATATTGTTCCTGTCAACGCTGTTTTGTTTCCAGAGTTAGGAAGCAAATTGCAGAACAGAGAATAACCAATTGGTGTAACAGAAGGTTGTAGTGTGAATTATCAATTGTCACGAACAAAAAGCAAAACTGCTTAATGGCCCTAGTTGCAATACCCACACATCCTCTCCATTGGGTGCACTTGCACATCGAGGTGCCAGAGACAATGGGAAGAAGTCCAGTCAGTAAGGCCTAATGGCTGGAAGTGGAAAGAAGTAAAAGGAAACACAGATATTTAATTTTTTTCCCTCTCTTGTGTCAACAACACAAGGAAGCGTGTGCCTTCCTTTTAATTTCTAATTTTGTCTAATGGTATTTTCTACTAATAATGAGTAAGGTTCATTGTCAACCCTTGCCTTATGTTGAGCCTCAGAAAACTCATTGCATTAAGAATTTAGACAATTGCCCTTTTGTACATTATAACATGCACAATAAGTGTCTACCTTGACAATACTAGGAAGATAGGTTGTGCTAGTTTCTATTGTGCATGGCCTACTGACTGCACTGAACAACTTTATAGCTTCAAGTATATAGCTTGTAGTTGGGACAAAGTTCTGCACGGGCGCAGTGTTTGTCTTCAAGATAAGCTTGTCATGCTAGATTCTGTTTATGTAAGATGAAAGACTAGTGGTCAGAAATGATTTGGTAATAAGAATAACCATTCTTAATGAAAATCTGTTTTTTTTAATGGTAGTTCCCCTTCAATACAGCTGAAAAACATGTTTAACATATATGTTATTATTATTATTAACATGACCTCTATGTCTATGTCTGTAAATAATACCCGATCAAGACCTTATCATCAGATACAGCAGGAGGAACTCAGGGTGCTAGTTTTTAATGCCTTGAGATTAACTGTTACAGGCGTTTACATAGTAAAACCCTCAAATAGTTTCTGAATCTATTCATTTCCTGTAGATTGGGAAGTTTGACACAGAAACCAAGCGAATGGTTTACTGGAATGAAGACAACTGCTGCCCGTCAGAGCCGGTGTTCGTCCCCAGACCGAATGGAGAGTCAGAGGATGATGGTAAGGATACTGTGTGGTTTGCATGTACAATGTGTAGTTTAGCATCACAATCTATCCATCATCTGATTCATTAATCTTTTTCATATTCTGTTTTGCACTCTTACAATAACTTTTTCCTTCCCATTTCCAGGTGTGGTCTTAACATCAGTCATCAACTCCAATCCAGGCCAGTCGGGTTTTATTCTGCTTCTTGATGGCAAAACGTTCAAGGAGGTAGCTCGCGCATACGTGAACACTTCACTTCACAAGGACATGCATGGATTTTTTATCCCACAAGGAGATTAGTCAGTGTGTATAGAAGTTCTTCTATACACACTGAAACCTGCTGGTTTCATGGACTATCTCACCTCTTTTTAAGCATAGAGATTGTATTAAAAGCAAATTCTTGATATGCTTATTATAACGAATGCAGATTTATGACGTTATGCCGATGACAATGTTGCCTAAGCATGTATATACCCTTGTCTGTTATGTAATCCGCGTTATTCTGTTGTACTGCTGTGACTGTTATTGTACCCAAGCTCATCCGTTTTATTAAAAACTAAAACATGTAAAGTTTTGAGACATATTGTCACTCTTTAGTTTGACAGTTACACAAGAATAAATCCGACCAACTGTCCGAATTCGGGAGGTCACGGTTATATGTTGTTTTCACATCCAGTAAAAAATGTAGTCCAGTCGTTCCACACCTGAAGGGTCACCATATAAATCATATAATTGCTGTCTTATGTATTACATAGGTCTACATCTTGTCTTGTCTTATCTTGTCAATCATAAAACTAAATTGACTAGTGGTATGGCTTTTCTGGGGCGAAGGTTGGCCACTAGAGGTAGACAATGACCTTGTTTAATCAGCTCTCTTAACTATCTATATGTCTATCTAATCTGTAAAGTCTTTAGCCACTGTGCTCGTCTTTTTATATATATATATATTACAGTATGCATAGCTACATTGTGACATTTGTGTTTACTGACAGAGCCACACCAATATCATGTGATTTGGGCTTTTAATTTTTCACCAGTGAGATTTCACATCAAACCTAACAGAGTCAAATATGAGTATAGTCATGTGACAACACAGTGAAATGACTCATGAATGAAATGAAGAAAATACAGAAAATAACAATATGGAAAATATGACATGAGTGCCGTTGTACTGGTCACTAAATCACATTCGCACAGTTATTCTTGGCCTGTAAATATACTGTAAAAACGCACCCTTTTGCCCTAAATTTTATTTCAGATTTAATGTTAAAATTGTATGCATCTAATATTTCATAATATGTCATAGTCAAGTAAATAACTAGTCAAGTAAAGAAAAGAAAACAATCACATGTAAGTGTCATATGAACTCAAGAGAAGAGTGCATATCTACATATTTGAATGGCGTGACAGAAAAGGGCAGTGTTATTAGTTCTGAAGCTGACAAGAGAAATAGGAAATGCAAACTAGGTAGTCTGTACAATCACTACAATAATCCTTCTAACAGACACCCTTCATAACTCACAAGAAATCCTGCACTTAACATAACACACTAGTGTACTTGAGTGCATTGTACACATACTTGGATAATGTTAAGTTGTAGTGTGTTGATATAGTTCACATAGATAAAGCAATAATACGGATACGTTCGTATGTAGCCTGTTCAGTTTTAAATCACCATTGCGTCATACAAAACAGAAGAAGACTTTGCCATAAACAAAACAGCAGATAATGACATAGATAACGAATCAGGAAGTAAATTAATTAAACAAAATGTTTACTTTTAATATGGTAAGCGTATAAATATACTGAATGTATTACAAAGTAAATGATTTTCCATGTATATATAAAGAAATCCTTAAAATTATTACTTGCTTTGGCAACAAAATGAATTTAAACTGCTGTACTCGGAGGAAAATACTTTTTTACTTTTTTTAAGTATTATCTAGAAAGTACACGTTGGCAGTGAATATTTGCTCAAACTCAGCTCAGGTTATGGGTCAGTGTGAGAGAGTATTTAGTAGATCAATATCGCTCCTAACTTGAACTCAATCATACATCTGTAACAAATTACGCTGGTTTATCCACATTTATTTTTAAATTCAATCAGTAGTGTCTGAGATAGTACACAAGATAAACAAATAAACACAAAATAAGATACACCGTCTTGCTGGGGCTGTTCAGTTTATCTGAGGTGCGGTTTTGAGATTATGTGCAGCAAGCTCTCCAAAATTCAATAAATAGACAGAACAGTCAACTTAAAACAAACATAGAGAAAAAATGTTTTGAAGAAGTACATGTATGTAGGCATTGATGCAAGAAAAGCAGAGGAAGAGTAGATGTCCAATCACTATCCTGGGTTCCTTGGAAGTGCAGCCACACATCAGTGGTCATTCAAGGTGAGGGGAGGAAGGAAGACAACATTTTAACTCTGTGACAATACTTCAGCGTGCCACAAAAACCTTAAATGACCCCTGTTCCCTTCTCTCCTTTCCTCTCGGGACCACTGCCAGTTGAAGGGCTGGTTTCGGTTGCTCGACGTCATGCTGCGCTCGACAAGCGTCACATCCATTCGCATATCAGTAACCACAAAGGAGAAAGCAGCAAGGAAAGGAGGCTTTTTAAGAAATTTGGAGCATGTCCAAATGCAAAAAGGGAGACTGCGATGTGGTTGCCATAGCAATGACTTGCTAATGGTGGGATGGTGGCAGTAGAGGATTTTGCTGTGTCTGTTCACAGTCATAAGAAGCAAGTGGCCAGTTAGGGGCCTAGCACTCAGGGATTAGGTAGACAAGAAGGAGTGGCTGTTTGAGTTCAGAAATGTGTGCAGCTCTTTGTCGCTTAGCTGCCCTCAGCTTGAGTCTCCTCTTCTTTAGCTGGAGAGCTCTTGTTTTTCTCGGCGTCTTCTCCCTCATCACCTGACAGAAAGAGGATAGAGATAGTCAGTCTCAGTTTACAGTGAACTACCAAACGTCAGACATAAATGTGAGATGATTCCTCTTCTGAATACCCTTATATGTGAAACAGAATGTGACCAAAAGCCAAAGATCTCTGAGTGCAGATAAATTACCATTTTTTGCACGCACTTGTCCATGTCAGTATTTGTGCATTACCATCATGACGTATTACCATAGCGACGTCGCTCACCTGACTTGTTGATGTTAAACTGTGCCAGACTCTGTGACAGGTCAGCAGGTCCCTGCTCTCCAGAGGCTGCTGAAATCTCATGGATGGCGTTCCTGCGGCCAGACCGTCGAGAGGCAATGAAGTCCTCATAGGTCGCCTCCACATCCGTCATCGCTGACACACCTCACCATAGCAGGGCCTGGCACACATGGCAACACACACTTTACCCAAAGCAAAGTTGCGCATTGACATCTTTTTGTAAAAAATGACTGAGACACAGACAATTTGCGCACGTTTCTCCTGAATAGCTTCACACGGTTTGACCCTTCTGCATTTTTACGTTGGCATGAAGAAAGTGACACTGGGTTCCCCATGCACTCAGTCAATGCATCCCTCCCTCCACTTATCTTATGGCCTAATCCCTGATTAATCTATTTCAATCTCAGTCTCGTGTACAGACGACGCCAGTGACACAATGGAGATAAATTCTGCAGAAGGAATAAGTTAATGGGCAGTCGAATGGAAACAAAAAAAGAGCATACAAAAGCACACGCAAAAAAAAGGTATAATTATAGCACAAGGAAGACAGTGCTGTATTCAAATGTCATCTCACTTGGAATAATGATAGGCGCTGTGTTGCCACAGAGATTTAGGTTAAACCCCTCTGTTGTAATTCTAACGCTCTATATCAATCTGCCTCAGTGAGGCTACCATTTCTGCCCCATTTTCACTCATTAAAACTATCAGTCCGAGATTGCTTTTAATCTTCATTGATTTTAAATATACAGACTTATGAGAGTAAACAAACATTCCTCTTTTAACTAAGAGGGGAATAGCAAAAATGACCTCAGCTCCCACATCCATTTGTGGCTATTTCCAGCCATAGCCCGGCCCTAGCTGTGATTGACCATGGCTATTTTTGGATGTCTCTTCTGTCACCATCTGAGCACGCTCCCCACTCAGCTGTCATTTTCAAAATGGTGTCAGCATGGGCAAGACCCAATAGATTCTAACTATGGACAATTAGAGATAGAGTCAACATGGGAAAGCAGCAGACACAGGATGATTGTTTTCAAATATGAAAACAGAGACAGTATCCGCTAAGACTCAAACACTAATTCTGAGTCAGTGATGATAATGTGTGGATTTTTATTTTAAGATCTGCATGAATTTATATAACCAGAACCTTTCTAAATCTTCCAAGTGTTTTCTACAGGAGATGCTCTGTTTGTAAAATAATGAGTCCTGATAATAAAGTTAAAGGACAATCTGCAGCGTTAAAAGCTTAAACCGAAATCCCAGTACTTTCTGCACAAAACCCATAATGCGTTTTAGTGTGTGTGTGTTAATGTCTGAATAAGACATTGTCACCTGGGAACTAGAGCTCCAGGATGTCCAGGACAACAATATATCCAGCACAAGTGCCAAACAAATGATCACATTACTGGAAAATACAACAGGCATGATCGGCACTATCTATCACTGACTAAAACATGAAAAACAACTTTGCTGCTCCTGCTCAGCAACCATTTGATTTGCTGTGCTGCCAAACAGAAAATTAGCAGTGATTGTGGTCACAATGAGGACACTGAAGGAAGGAGTCCCAGAGACTGCCAGTGTTATTCTAGGTGATATGTGAACAGCTGGGACTGATGCCCAGCACACGCTCTCTTTCTCTCTCATGCACACAGACAAAAAAAACAACACACTATACTCATGCACTGCCATTAGGAAAAGTAAGAAATGAATCCCTAACTAATAGTATCAACGATATCTCAACACCTCATCATTAGGAACTTGCAGTGTGTTTTTGTACAGCATCCTATTAAATCTATAGGCTACCGGATTATGACGGGATTAACAAAGCCATTTATTAAATGTCCTTCCCATGATTCAGCATGAACTGTGATTAGTCCATTGAAAACACTGGTCGGTGTTTGGTTTAAACAGGCTAAGTGATGTATGCATGTATCTTCTATAAGAGGAGGAGATGCAGCTGCATCTAGTCCTGCGCAATTGTGTTCAAATAAATAACAATAAATGCAATAACACAATAAATGTAGACATGTCATTAATGGTGCAGGAGGGTCGGAACACGCTCAAACTGATTTCAAGAACAAATCAAAAGCCATATGTCTATCTCTGATAACAAAGACGCCCACAGTGCCAGCAAATGCAGACTGTTTATCACTGTTAGTCTACATCAGACTTAGACTATTTCAATATTACAATTATTATTATTATTATTATTAGTAGTATTATTAATATCAGTAGGGTACCTGTTTGGGTTAAAGGGCTTCGAGAATATTCGCAGGGGTCAATCACGTCAGTTTGAACGGCACTTCGGTATTCCCCGGTGCGCTCACGAGAGGATTTACCCATGTCAAGTTAATGCCAGCATACAAGTACTTCCAGGTATGCCTTTCAAAATAAAGCCTTTATTCGTACGTCAGGAATTGAAATAAACCTTTTTGCATCACCAGCCTAGTACTGTACTGGGCTACCTGCAAAATTTCCACTGACTTAGTGGTACCTATAAACAGTATATTTCCATACAGGGCCGTATAACACACTGTCTTTAGAGTATATAATATTTCCTAATATTTATATTATATATATATATATATATATATATATCAACCTATTGTTTTAAGAAAAACGTGAATTACTGGTAAACAAGTTTACATTGTCCTGAACCCAGGAGAACCACTGCTAGCTAAGAGGTCAGATGTCAGACCAAACAGGGCAGTTATTGTATATGTCTAGTGTGTGTGTGTGTGTGTGTGTGTGTGTGTGCGACAGAAAGAGAGAGAGATCACAGAGAGAAGAGGGTCCGTGTGAGAACAGCGATCTTGTTGTGATGAAAGCACAAAGGCAGCAGCCATTCCCTAAACACGTTTACTGTGGTCTCATAGCATCTGGTGGTGAATTACTCCATTCACAAAACACATGTGCTCAGTATGTCAAACTGGGAAAGCTGAGGGCATATTAGGTTTGTTACTATTATTAGGCCCTGGTAACACATAAAGTAAATGTTAGTGGAAAAAAAGAAAGAACACTTATCTAAACCACTTCACAAAATGAAGAAGTACTTTAATACCATATTTAGGAAAAATAATAGAAACTTGGAAATAGGGAGTTGCATCCCACTCCCCACCTGCTGTTAAAGGTGCACACTGCATGAGACGAAGTCCCGCCCCTTCCGGTGGGCTACCAAATAATTGTTTGATCGCGTTTGAATTGTGCTATGAATTTGACATATTATGTGTCAATTTAGAAATTAAAGAAAGCTGCAGTTTGTCATGAAACTGTACTCGACGGTAAAAAAAAAACGTAATTAGCAAGACTAAACACCCAAAAGTCGCGCAAGTGACGTCATAATGTTTTCGCCACAAGCTAGCCAGAGCCGCTGGAGCTAACGCTAACGTTAACGTTTCATATCGGGCTGTAGTCACACAAGGGTCTTTCGCTTCCTGACTGATAAAAAGGACCAGGAGTCGCTGGATAAAACACATAAGGTACGATACATTTAGTAGAGTGACTGCCATGTCGCTGTTGGTGACGTATATTGTGCAAGACGAGAGATGTAGTTCATTGAGCAGTTCCACCCAAAACTAAATATAACTACTATTTAACGCTTACTTTTTGGGAACTTTTGTAGTAGTATACATTTACAAACATCGTATGTGTAATTCATGGCACAATTCAAACTATTATTTGTTTCACTACCTCATTTTTTTCTGAAAAAAGAGCCCATAAAGCAACAACCAATGAAATACACGGATGTTAGCACATGGAGCGGCATCAGACAAGCCAGTTGCTATTGGTTGCCAAAGATCACTAATGTCAAGATAATCAATGTCCATCCACTTACAAGTTATTGTCTTCTCTGTATTTTATGTGGTCTGATCTACAATTTTATATACGTGCAACTGATTATAAAACATTCAGCATTATTTTTATTATTGTCATTATAATTCGGCCTGCCTTTTACAAATTGATCTTGTTTATTGCCTTTATTCTGTGTGCCTTCGCTTGTTTGCTTTTGTTTTCATTATTTGTTTTGTAAAGCACTTTGGGTATGAAGTGTGTATAATAATGCATTGCCTTGTTAGATATCGCATGAACGCCACTGAGGATAGAAGATAAAGTAATTTACTGGCAGAAGAAAAGGGCAATGCGACCTATATTCTGTATACAATCTATGATTTGAGACGATTTCCTTTGTGTTGTAACGAAGTCGGAAGTGAAAAGGGGGGTATTCTCTCACTTCCCCCTCTCTACTTTCTGGTCGGTTGTAACAGCGGCAGCATCAGACAAGGGATAACCTAATGATGGAAGAATTTGAAGGTGAGTAAAATTGCGTTGCAGGTGTGTTATCTTGTATCAGTTTTGTGGGAAAGTCGTGCCCACAACCTTTCCATTTGAATCCTTTCCGTTTGGGGATTCACCACTGCTTCAGTTGGCCGGTGTTTTTTGACAGCGACCTCCTTTTTTTTGTTTTGGGATTTAGCCCAAGTAATGCTAGGTAACGTTAGGGCCAACGATGAAGCTAGCTGCTGCTGGCTGTGTCTGTGACTGGGTGTGTTCCTCACATTAGCTGTAGGAGCTCCAGTGCTATCATGCTGCTAACTAATAAACCTTGTACTAAATATGAAGCATTGTGTAAGTCGGCACAGTCAGAAATTGATTGTATTGAATGGTAGCTACCGTTATACACACACGACTCAAGTGTTTGTACGATGTTTTTATAAGATGTAACGTTGGCTTCGCTGTGACCACGTCTATCTAAAAAACAAACAAACAAACAAACATTATGTTCCAAGAACAATACCCAAAGCAGAGAATAAAAAGTAGCCATTTACCATCATGGTTATGACATAACACACGCATTGTCTTTTTTACACATAATCATTTAAGCAGCATGACAAACGGTGGCCATCTATGGACTGTTTTCTGTTCTTCATGACATGTAACCTTCTTCTTTACATTCAAAATATAATCTGTTATCTTTGCAGATGGCGAAGCTTCTTTTGCTGCGGAACTGGCTCAATGTAACACCATGCTTCAATCCAAAAGTCTTGGTAAAAAAAAAAAACAGCACTCAATCACTCAAAGATATGTCATATAGTGTAATAGTCAGAAGACAAATGTTCATGATGCTAAGATGTGAGAAATTATATTTATTTGTGGGGGAAAAAAAGTGAGGTTTGTTGTGTTTAGCATGTGTCAAGACATGCTGTGCTGTGTTAAAAATATTTTCCACAGTGTTTATCAGCTGACAGGATATCAGCTGTTTCACCAATAGTGTGTCATTGGCCACAATCCAGATCAGCCAGTAGGGCTCTATGAAGAGCTCTTTGTAGGGAAGGTGAAAATCACTGCAGTGAAACTCTTTGGTATAAGCAACGTGTGGCTTCATGATTGAGTCAATGAGTAAGGACGTGTTGTTGTGCTAAAATAAATAAATAAATAATTAAAACATAATATCGTTGGATAAGTCGGAGCACATGAAAGCTCCAATGATTTCAATCAGTTACATTAGAGCAAATAATACAAGCACTCATACAGGCCTCATTAGTTGACGATGGCTACATTAAGGTGTGGTGCATTAGTTCATTACTGAAAGTGCAGTGTGTATGGTGTTTAGGGATGTGTGCCTACATTAGACGTTTTGAAGTTTCGGAACAAGTGGATGCAACTAGAGCTACAACAATCATCTGATCAAAAGACACTCAGTAACTGCATTGATTATTGATAAAGTTAAACGCTAATGAAAATTGCACAGCCCTAATTAAATTTGTCAAATTCAATTTTGAAGATGTCACCGTGGACTTTGGGATCAACATGTTTCACTTTTTCCTGACAATTTGTAGACCAAATAACTAACTGATTGATCTAGAAAACAATGACGGATTATTGATTCGGAAGATCATTTTTTCTTTGCAGCCCTGGATGCAACATTTAGGTTAATGGCACTCCTGGTCTGGTGTCATTAATGTTACGCAAGATTTTGTGTGAAAGACGTGTTGTGTGTTTGCTTTTATTTACTAAGTGGTTGTCACAGAAATCATGTTAGTCTTGTTGTCTTTCTTTTAAAAAAAAAAAAAAAATAATACAAGGGCACAAATCTCAAATATGGCATGTTTGGTCCAGTTATTGTTCATTGTTTTCTCTCTCTCTCGCTCTCTCTCTAGGAGAAGCATGGTAAAATCTGTCAAAAGTCAGCAGCTAAGAGGAGGAAGGTTTTTGACTCCAGTAGACAGAGAGCTGAAGGCACAGACATCCCTGTACTCAAACCCATCAAACCAAAGGTAGGACTACACCTGAGGGGATAGAGATCCAACCAAACCTAAATTTAAGTATATTTTGACAATCACCAAGAAGAAGAAACTTTGTACTGTATTCCTGTCAGAAAACTAGATGAATTTAGGCTGAATTTCACACTCTGTTTAAAACATTTATTTCATTACGGCCGTGTACATATTTATCTTCGGAGAGTAATGTGCGCCTATTTTCATTGTAAAGAACTTACCATTGTTTCCTTAACCTTGGGTCATTCATTAATTCATTCATTCATACACTATAAATATTACAGTACAAGACCAAGAGTCATGTTTTGAACAGTTCTAGTTTAGATATCTATATCACAAGTCAGGAGTTAGTAGCTGTGTGCTTTTCAAATGTAAACCACTTTCAATTGTATTTCAGTCACAAAGTTCATCTTCTTCTGGGAAAGTAAGTCGATTTGCCTTTTTTAAATTGTCAATACATTTTCCTCTATAAATGATTTTTAGTGGCACAGATATTCCTTTATTTATAATACTTCTTTTTATAATCGTTTTGTCTACTTTACTATAACAGTGTTTAATAGTTTATAAAGAAAATCTCTAACCACAATCTACAACTGACTGTAATCAAATGTATCCCTTTTTATTTTTATTTTCTTTTAACCATTACTGTTTTAATTCTGTCTTTTCTGGCTGCACTAAATCTATCACTGCCTCATTTGACAAAGCACCTTAAAACAACAGAGCTTAGTTTGTAGCACTTCCTTCACTAAAGGTCACTTCTGCTGGTTGTTTTCCTGCTCAGTTTGGAATTTGTTGCCTGGCGGTTGTTAGGATGTCAATTAAAAAAAAAAAGTAAACCATTATTTGTGTTGCCTTGGTTTCAGTTAACTGCTGCACACATGCTCCTTCCTCTCAAGGCTGAATTAATAATACTCTGTTTTGTGTCTTCTGCCTCTTGTTGGTAAATAATTGTCTCCCTTAAAAAAAATTGTGCTGGAACTTTGAACTCCAGAGTGACTTATTAAGTTGTCAGAATGTAAAATAATATATGATGCAGTCAATGGAGTTCTTGTATGAGGGATATATGCTACTGTGAATAGTGAATGGTTGGAGAGAATGAAGGAAAATACCTTCAGTGCTCCGTGTTTGTCAGACAAATGCGCTTAAAATAATTCGAGAACTGTAATCCTATAGGAGGAAGTAGGAAGTCAGTGGTGCTATCATGTTGCTATAAAGGGCAGCTCAGATGGCAGTGAACTACATCTGTCAGAAACTATTAGCTTTAGATCAGACTCAGATTTCCATCATGAGAAGAAAATGGCCCATTCATTAATGTTTAAGAATGAAAGACGTGGTGTTCAGATGACCCCTGACTACCAAAAACAAAATGCAAACCCATTTCCAGGCCTAAATTGATTTGATTAAATGTGGAATAGCATATTATTTGTTTGTATAAGTGGATAGAGATGAGGTTGACCTTCTTTTCAAACTATGAAGTTGTCAGTCACCTCATCAAATTCAAGTCAGAATGACAGTAGTGTTGTTTACTGTGACAGCGTCAGTAGCTGACTACAGTTGCGGTACAAACAGGCTGGTACAACAGAGCCTCTCGTCCATGTTGTCTCTTCCCAGGCAGAGCCTCCGAAGAAGCCGTCCAACTGGCGTAAGAAGCATGAGGACTTCATCGCCACCATCCGAGCTGCTAAGATGGTCTCTCAGGTCATAAAGGAAGGGGGTCCTTTACCGCCCCCACCTCCTCCTACGTACGACCCAGGTAACCTGCATCTCCGTAGCGAGTGGCTTTAACCAAGAAACAAACAAGAAAAGTTAAAAACAGACAAACATGTCTCTACATTACCAGAGGAAAGTAAGTTTAGCCTCTTGGGGCTAAACTTATGGGAAAGTTGTGTTATTTAACATCCACCAGGCAAAAGTAATTGTCTCTATATACAGGATGTATCTTATTGTACCAGATTTACAATTAGGTACAGTTACAAGTATGTTTCTTTTACCACCTGTTTTGTGTTTAGACTATATCCAGTGTCCTTTCTGTCAGCGGAGGTTTAACCAGAGCGCAGCTGACAGACACATCAAGTTCTGCCAGGAGCAGGCGGCCCGTATGCCCAACAAGAGCAAGACAGGAGAGACCAAGAAGCCTCCCGCTCGCACACCGGTATGATGCACAGACTGCACTGCTTAGTGTATGTGCATACAGACAGATGCATTTATGTTCCTTGTGGTTATTTTACTCGAGTTGACTTCTTTGAGTCTATCAAATTTTCTAGATTTGGAGGGTGAATGTGCTATAAAATACAGCATTCATTTACATTGTGAATCTGTATGTTAAGCAGAACTTTTATACATGCATCGCAAATTGACTTTATAAATAAGAAGTGTTGTTTGTAAATCCATAACAATTCCTTATGTGTTGTTACCATCATTAAAGGTAAATTCAGCTTCCTGATTGAATTTGTTGTTGGTTGTTTGTTTTTGTTTTTTTACCAGTGCACCTCTGTCTTTCTTTAGGTCAAGCCTCCCGCTTCTGTAAAGAAGACCAACTCTCCTGCTGTGTCAACCATCCCTTCAGCCTACTCCCGTTTACCTCAGAGATCAGGCTCTGGACAGTCCACTGGTAAGAGCGCAGCTGTTGTGATGGACTTTCACATCAAGTTTGTCTTTTGATACGTTTAAGGTTATTACATTGACTACAGTAACACCTGTTGTCTTGTCTTCCTCTCTCATTTTTTATCTCTCCCATTCAAGGAATCCCTTCTAGTAAGGTCTCTTCTGCAGGTTCATTGAGGAGTAATCCCTCCGGCCTCACAAGCCCTCCATCAGGGTCAGTGCACACACATCTACAATACACACAGCCACACAGGCAAGTGAACGGTCCTGTTCTTCACATGAGTACAAAATATTGATGGCTGTGTGCTGTCATTTCTCTCCAAGCATTTTAGCAAGTTAGTTTACTTCAAATTCTCTGGGTTTGCTACATATTCATATTACTGCCGAAAGATTACAAGCCTGTTTACACCTGGCGTTAACATGCGTGTGTCGCACGTGTCGCAAGTGACCACTTGTGATTGGATCTCACATTCCCGCTCTGTAAATAAGCACGTAGTCTACATCATTTCCGCAAACAGCAAGACACATTTAGCCTTTGCAAAAGAGTTGTTGTTTCAACTGGCAGCAGGGTTCATGTCTCTACTCCAGAAACGGATGACTCTGTCCAGATGGCAAATACCATCTGATGCTGATTTTTTTTTTTTTCAGTCTTACAAATGCTCCATAAAATCATTGTTGACAACTTCTAAGAGCCCGATAGAGAGTGTGTGAGTATGTAACTAAGTTATATTATGATGAATATTCACAAAATACTTTTCCGGGTGGTGGTCAGGATTGCCTCGGCCAATAGAGTGTGAATCATATGATCTACTTATTCATATGAAAATCAACAGACAAAAAAACATGTTCTCACCGTTCTTGTTGTGTTTCTTTCATTTTGTAAAATCTGTTACTAAACCAGTTCACTTTTCTCAACAAATGGCCTTACTAAAGAATTTCTGTCTGCTTTCATGTCTCCATTATAGACTAAATGAATTAACAGTCTTATTTTATCCTCCTGTTTTCCTCCCTCCATCCTGACGCCAACACCCGCTGTGTGTGCAAAAGCAATAACATTACTCAAATTATGTTTTTACTATACAAGACAGACAAGCGAAAACAAGTCCCTTTGTGGTTTTGATTTAAATTCTATTCGATTGTCGATTTGAAGACGTAAACGGTTGAGCATTAGGATCAAGACATGGCTCGGCATGTTAATGCCAGATATAAACAGGCGCCTACATTTCTGCATATCACGGTTTCTCAGTAATGATCTAAAGAATTCATATTAAAACTAACCCTATCTTATGTATAAAAAAAAAATTGTATTATCCATAATCTATTTTGTGCTTTCTGCTAATCCTTCGTGTTCAAGTGTGTTGATATAAGATATTATCACCAGTGTCTTTCACTGATGGCATCATATGTGTGGTAGGTCACATTAAATACACATTGTAATTGCTCTTGTAGAAGGTCGGTAGCAGTTTTGAACATGAAAACTCCACTTTTGAACATCTTGACCCTACGGTGCAGACCCAGCCCCTCAAGTGGGTTTTATTTGACACAACCTTGTCTCTGGTCTCATTTTTTTTTTTTTTTTTTTCTTCTTTCTTCTTCTCTGTTCTGTTTGTCAGTGTGGGAAGTAAGACCCGAGCAGTGAGCTCTGGCTACAGCTCTGTGAGAAACACTCAGTTGTCTGGAATAGGACTTAACAAGAAGAAAGTAGACACCAACATAGCTCGGTGAGCCAGCTTGCATTTATTAATTATTTATTTTTTCATTTTGTTTAGAAAAACGTTGCGCAATAATCAATAAAAAAAAACAAAACAAGGATAAAGTCACCATACAGTCTTACTAAACTGTAATGACCTCTTGTGGTTTGATGGTGTATTGCATGCAGTATGCTTCATTCTGTTTCCATTCATTAACTTGTTTATTTACACACACTCTGGTAAGAATGCATGCTTAATTTTACAAAATTTGCCTATACTTTTTTCAGAATTGCTTAATTATGACTTGGATATGATTTTCCTGCATATATTTTTCATGCAGAATGGTGTCCTAAACAAAATCAACAACACTTAACAATTTACTTATTTTGTGTATCAAGGAGTGCATTAATTCTAATGATACTCAGGTGTTTAAGCGCATCCTAAAATCTTAACATTATTTAAACTTTTAGAAATAAGTTATTGATTGCAATTATTGATATTTTTTCTAACCTCGATAGTTTGCCATCTTTGGTAAATTTCTCAGGAATGATGTTGATGGTGAGAACAAAGTTGACAATGGCGGAATGAAGAGCAAGTTCTGTCACGGTTGTGGGACCAAGTACCCTGTTGAATCTGCCAAGTTCTGCTGCGAGTGTGGAATCCGGAGGATGTGCATCTGATGAAGGTCAGAAGGAGACAGTAGAGGAAAGAAGGAAACGACACAGGACGCAAAATAGCGTCAGAGGGTTTCACCAAAGCTCATAAGAATTTTAAACTTCATATCCGACACACTTGGGTCTAGTTTCACAGCAGTAAAGTGGTGTTATTGATCGAAAAACCTTACCGTGTTTTGGTTTTAAGTCTTCATATTAATGCTACGGTTTATCGTTGGTGAGTACTCTTACCCTGACACAACATAACAGCCATAGCCATAACCACTACTGTACTGTACTGTACTGTACTGTACTGTATTTGGTTACTCAAATTTGTTTTTGTTTGGAAGCCGATGGATCTCAGTGGGAAACAGATCTTGAATAAGTTCTGTGAAACTGTGATAATGTTCGATATCAGAAGCTGACATTGCTGATTTATTTTTTATTACCTTAACTGTTACTGCTGTGTTGCCGTTACACATGACTATTACTGCTGTGAAACTAGGTTATAGTGATATTCAGAATTTGCAATTAAGAAAAATACTTATTCTTTCAGTCATGGGACCAGTATCGGTAATTGAAAGCTATCGGTGCTTCCTCAGAAGAGAGAGAAGTAAGAGTAGATAAAAGCAAGGATGTGGGTTATACGGAGTGAAAGAGAGGTTAAGTAATAGTATTGGCTGAGTCATTAGAGATGTTTGTGATCTCGATCCCCAATCAACCGTTGACTGAAATGCATTCCTTAATCCCATCTGTCACCGCTTTCTTACAAACAGCATATGTTCCTATTGATGTGCAATATGACTGACTACTGAAGAAAACGATGTGTGTGGTTTGTTTGTTTTGTTTTGGGGGTTTTTCCACCCCCCCCACAGGGATATGTTTTGGTAATTTTGGAAAGATATCACCTTGTATTGACAGGAACCAGTCCAAAAATGAACAAGCTGTCAGAGGTCAGTGCTCCCTTTTGAGGTCTCTGTAATGTTACCGTTACAGGATGTCGTTTCTCAACAAATGTAGCATTTCCCCTTTTATTCCCTCTAATTTTATACAATGAAAGTAGGGGTTTTATTTTCTTATTCCCTTTTAGTTTTTACTGAATGAAAAAATGACCGCATCGTTTTTTCTTAATGCGCTACATAATTCAAATGTGTTTATTTTGTATGAAAGTCGTATAAAACCCCAAATGCACCTAGATATGTTGCAGTTGCTTTTTTCTTTACAATGGTTTCTGTGAAGTCAGCATTCAGTACATTAAGTTATTCGAGGTCAATACTGCAGTAACACTATAGTCATTGTAAATGCTCTGAATGGGTCTGGTTTGGTATCTACTACACTATAATATGGCCCCATTCAGAGGATTTTAGGCATGTCATCATACCCACAGATTTTGGCTACTGGGAAATTTCAATGAAAATTCTTTCAGTCATGTTAAAGGTATCCCTGTATGGAAGTGAGGTCTGATTTGGGCCCTTATGTCAGTATACTTCATGTCCTGGCTTGTAATAAACTGTGAGTCTGTGCCACTGGCATTACAGTAACTCTGTTGTGATCAGAGTAAAGGTACTAGAGCGAGTTGCCCTTACTTGACATGCTGGTAGTGATGACATTTTTCCCAAACATCAAATTTACAACACTGCGCAGATAATATCACATCCATTCATCTGGCAATGTTTTTTTTTCTCTGCTTGATATAACACATTTCCAGATATAAACCTTAGGAGGCAAAGGTATCCAACTTGATGGCTATATAAAAGTTTGCTGGTTAATGAACATTATCGGTCTTTTAACAATATGAGTATGATAATCTCTCATAAGTAAAGTTATTGTTCCAGTAAAACTATATTCATGTCTTGACATGAATTGTTTAAAACGGACAGCCTGCATACGGTTGTGCACTCAATACGATGTATATCCACCATCAATAAACTTTTATGAAGACAGCTATGATGAAATTGTGAGTGTCTTTTGAAGAGAGACGAAGTAGAAAACATTACAGTGTGACAATGTAGTGTATTTAAGGATAAAATCATACACTAAGCATTCACTTTTTTTTTTTTAGATATAAATATATTTGGAATACATATGTCAGGTGAAATATTAGTTGCTTAATGTGTTTTAAAAACAAATATACATTTCACAAACAGTAGTTACATGATGTGCTATGCTAAGTCCATGACGGGAATGGAAAACAGCTGCTGAACTGCGATAAAACTCAAACTAGAGGCACAAAGTAATGCAAATCGACTGAAATGCTTTGCCAAGCATTGTATCTGTTGGATCAGGGTCATTTTTATGATTATTGTTGAGTTATGTTGCCGTTACAGCTCCATCTGTGAAGATGAGATGTGTGGAGGATCTATGTGTATGTGGCTGTTTGTGTCTTTGTATAAAGTGTGAGGATTCTCTGTGAGTGTTAAGCATTATAGCACCCCCTGGATTACAGTGCATTACTGGTAAGGTTTTGATTACAATTAGACAGATATCATTAATCAAAGCACCAAGTGAATGTGAGAGAAAGTTTCTAAGCTGTGTCACAGAACAGTCAGGTCTCTGTGCTGAACTCAGCCGTCTGTGGCAAAATGTGCTTTTAAAATGTCAATCATGTTCAGTGATTTTTAAGGGATTGTCAGTGACTTGACACAGAGCCTAAAACAATTCTCAGGTAACCAAAAAGTGCCAGGACCAGTCATTCGTATCCAAAGTAAAAGTAAAACTGTATGCGAGTACCTTTTCAATATTTCCTGGTCATGCTTGAGCAGTCACCACTAAGTGCAAGTTTGTCAGAGCATATTCTTTATCGTCTAACTGCTTTAAAAAAAACAAAAAACAACAAAAAAAACATTTGTAGCTTCACAGAGGCACTTTTACACATATCATACTACCAAAAGTTTCCATCTGCCATCTAAGAGCTTCGTGCACCTTTTGTGAAGTCCATGAGACGTTTTTGTGAATTCTGCTGGCATGCTGTACACAGCTGGTCCTAAGTAGATGTAGTATATGAGAACCTGATGCGTTGGGCGGCCTTGTTTGAACAGTCAGTAGTAATACAACACCCGAAACTGCTGCAAGAGAGAGACGCTGATACTTGGATGGATAGCTTAAATAAAGGGGAAGCTTCCTCTTTCATAGTCCAACGAATGACTGCATAGTACAGAATAACTCGCAGGGTGTCAGAGTTTTTCGCTTTACAGTGTACTTGAGTTTGGTCTCAGGTGCCCATTAATATAGTATTCAGCATCTCATAGCATTCAGTCATGGTAGACAGGAGTGCTTTAGCTTTGCAAATCTCCCTCCGTCTTTTTCTCTCCTCGTTCCTCCTCCTCCTTCTTGTTGCTGTCCTCTTCTCGTTTGACTTCGCGTTGGGTTGGGTCACGTTGGGTGGTCTTGTCTAGGCAACAGAAGTCCACAAACAAAAGAGTTTGTACTTTTTGTTTGAGTTTATGAATATCAGTCATGTACAGAGGAAAACTAAAAAGTTTTTTTTTTTTTTAAATTAATGTGCTCTATCACAGCAATATACACATTTTGGATGCATATGTATAGTATATTAATAGAAGCGCAAACATTTTGACTTGTTGTATTTGTATAATGCCTTATGTATCTAACAAAACATATAGTGGATGATGATGATTAAATAATAGCTTTTAGTTGAATTTACATTTCAGAAATACACCTGAATGCTCTATTAATGCAACCTTCAGCTACCCCTGTCTGCCACCAAGTTAACTCCTGTAAGAAAAAACAGCCAACTGCCTGAGTAACTTTAAAGTTACGCTATGCATCAGAAGGAAACACTACAATCTGCCCCTTCCAAAGTGAGAATCCACATCTCCAGTAACTTGTTACTGTATAACTGTCCTATTTTAACCTATTAATGTGTCGAGACTTACCGGCTTCTTAGGACAAGGGCATTGTATTGAGTTCAAGACAGAATTGGCCACACCCTCTGTGTAGGAAAGGTTCATCATTTTGCAGGCTATTGTGTGCAAGATGCTCACAACATCCTGCAGAAAAGAAGTATATGAGTCCTTTGCAACATATGAATACATTATATGCTGAGTACGGCTGACCACCTTTGCCCTAGATAGGAGGAGCTTTCATGCATTATGATTATGATTATTATATGATTATTGATGATGATTATAACTGACTGAAAGTCAGTGCTGAAGTTGGATGTTACTTTTGTTTTTTTTGAATGAGATTCAGTTCTAAGTTTTCTGGTCCTAAAACTATATAAAAAGGGAACCCAATGAGACAAAAATATTAAACATTAATTTATTCATTGAGTAAAATGATTCAGTCTTACGTATTTGAATGAGACAAAAGTATGTGAACCCATGCTTTCACTAACTGGTGTGACCTTGTCTTTCCAACAGTATTTCCGCAGTTCTTTGACTCAGCTATTCCATAACATTCACTTTCTTAACTTTAACCATTATTTGATAGAACGTATTCAGGGTTGTTTTCTTGCTGCACAGTTCACCGATGGATTCTTTGACATTAAAACTCCTTATAGAATTCATAGTTGCGTCAGTGATTAGAAGCCATCCGTCCACAGGACATTTATCCATGTGGTCTTGTAATAAACCGTAGGAAATGTTCTCTTTTGAGAGTAGTGCCTCTCTCCTTGCAACAATGCCATGCACAGCACTGATGCTGTCCAAATTGTTTTGTAAAATTTTCCAGCCTGGTGAGCATCAACAACTCCATGACACACTTCCACAGACCGGCTCTGTGAAGCTCAGTATTTAATAATGGAAACCCAGATTTCTCTTCTATAATTACAGAACCTGATTTCTATCATCCCATTGATTTTAAAAACACCTGTCTTCAAATCCTCCTTCATATGTATTGATAATAATCGCATATTTTTGCCACTCACAAATATGCATTTTAAATATCATTTTCCTCAACAAATAAATGTTGATGTCACAAAAAAAAAAATCACATACCAAGCAAATAACAAAATAAATTGAAGAAGAAAAGATTAAAGAGCAAAAACACCCAATAACCCAGTGAGTAAAAGCTAAATGTAACATCCCCATGCACTTTATCTGACAACACATTAATAGCTACAACATAGAATAATTATCACTCACAGTGTCTGGTTTACAGCTATAGTTGTGCTTCAGTTCTGCACAGGATGTGTTTTGCAGCAAGGATGCGATACTGCCTTTCTTATGGATGGAAACACGACAATGGTAAATATTAATAATACAAGTAAAGACTTTTTGAAGTATAAGTATATATATATAAGTAACTCGCACTGACGTTTTACTTACTGTGTTGTTGAAAACAGGGTGCAGAAAGGTGTAATGGCCTCCGATTTCTGCAGAAGTCCTTTTGCTACCACAAGACAGGGATAGAGAGAGAGGTAGAAGCAGAAGAGCAAGGACACTGATGCAGAGAAGAGGCTGAGAGTTTGCGGCCGCAGTGTGTGATACACAAGCAGAGAAAGAGACATACAGAGAGGTCAGTCCACTAATCTAAAACATACACTTGGCACCAAATGTCTATTTATTTTAGAGCATCCCCACAAAAACTTTGTACCTTTAAAATAAATAAATATGTCACAAACACTATCCAAATATCACAGCAGAACAATACATCTCAATCTAACTGCTAGGTCAAAAAAAAATTTAAATAAATCACTGAATAGATTTATAGTAGCCTATTAAATATGGTACATTTATATGATGTAGGGTACAATTGTTAAAAAAAAAGTAATTTAAATAAATATACTGTGGCCAGCTACACGATTAAAAAATATGCTGCATAATGCAATTGTATTTATTTATTTATTATAATTTTCTGTAGCCTACTTTGACTTGGGATTTGGAGTCTGTTTATTCCCGTAAAGCCAAACACTAATTCCCGTAAATCCTAAAGCATTTTCAGTTTCCGTATGACCGGCGGATGGGAAGGTGCGGAATTCATACGGAATTCCCCTTGTCTGGAAAATCCTATTCTCCCACATGCAGCCGTCAGTCGCTCGGTGAGCTTGGCGAGGGGACAGACGCGCCGCTTCACGGCTCCTGGGAAGTTTCGAAAGCGACCCGCTTTTCTGCATCTTTCCCCGCACTGACACCGAGCTGGATTTAAGGTTTTTTTTTTGTGTGTGTGTTTAATGTCGACTTAATTCAGTGCGTCACCTCTTTAGGCCACTATCCTGTACTCTGTGTGTACTTACCATTGGTCACTCTTCATTCATATTCACCGCGGGGTAGAGGTTAACGCTGTCACGTACGTCTTCATTGCTGCGCAGGTACTTTGCTTGCTTGGTTTTACACTGTCAAAAAATAAACGACAGTCGTTCTCTCACTATTCCCGGAGTTCTCGTAGCTTTGGAGCGCGGGGATAGTTTTTTCTTTTCTTTTTTTTTCTCCCCCACGCAATGCGTAACAGCAAACCGCAGCGTGATTTTTTTACTTCCGTGCACGCAGAGGTTTCACTTTACCGATATGAATAAAACGTCAACGTATCAGTCACAGTACGGATTTTGCTGAGTTAATGGTTTGTGGTGGTGAATGGAGACTGTGTTTTCATTGACACATTGTGGCATGTGTATGTGTGTGTGGGGGGGAGAAAAAAAAACCCAAAACCCAAAGTCTTACTGTGGGAAACTTTTGTCGTGGAGATAAATGGCTGCAGGACTTCACGAGTGGTCTTTTCTAAGCGTGGTCACCTGCCTGTGGAGGCTGCTGGTGCTTCACTAACGCACAGCAATGATGCTGGCACTATTCAGTAGCAATACAGCAATGTAAAAATACTTTTATTACAAGTAAAAGTCCTGCATGAAAAATCCTACTTTAAGTAAGTAAAGTATGACTTTTATTTTATTTTTTTTATACTTATTATTAATACTAAAGCATTGAGCAGCTAGTTACTGTTGTAGCTGCTGGAGGTGGATCTAGTTTCAACTGCTTTATATACTGGTGGATATTTTAGTCTAGTGGATTCCAACCCAAGGGTCAGGACCCTCCAAAAGGTCACTGTATGAGTTTAGAGGGGAAAATCACTGTTAACAACATTCATGTCTAGATAGATAGATAGATAGATAGTAAGATAGATAGATAGATAGATGTTCATTCCATGTTCATTCCTCACTAATTGAAATATGAAATGCCAGATTAACCTTTTCCCCAACTCCAGAAGTTCAGCCAGATATTTTGTCTGACAGTTTTAGACTACACCTACACAAAAAGATAAAAGCAATAAATGTCTACAGTCAAAGGCAGGTAAACAGTTTTTATGGCAGAGACTTACTGAAAGGCTACTAGAATCTTTGGGATTAGCAGCAAGTGCAATTGTGCAATCAATGAAATGGAAATCTAACCACACCAACCAGATGTGTCATAGTCAGTTGTCCATAAACAGAGGTGGAGTCCACCTGTTGTACATTGCAACTGACCATGTTCACAATTACTGCGTCGGCCACATCTGGAATGTAAGCACATGACATTGATTGGTCACATCCGGTGACCAATCAATCATCTTATGATAACATTCTTTAGCAGCGTGATCAATGACAATATCAAAGTTATGATCTAATTTCTCAGAATTAAAAGCTATTCAGTAGACTTTTCTTTTTTTAATGAAAGACCATTCACAGTCCTGAGTGAGTTTGGCTGCAGCACTCCAAATTTTGGATAAAATATAATCTTATGCTCTAAGCGAGTGGTAGGAAGCCGGTAACATCTCTGATGGTATCATTTTTAGTACTAAAGTCAGATTACATGTCATCAGCATCAAATGTATCAAACTATTTACAGCCTACTCTCTGCATGTTTTGAAGAGTTGCTGTACACATGAAACAAAATATTGTTATAGTAAAAAAGGAGTGTCAATCTACAGGTTTCTGTAATTGTACTTGGCAGATGTTTTGACACAGTTGGAAAATCACAGGTGTAAATAATAAAATTGACTGATGGCTGAATTCCAATTAGCTGCTTCAGTTTCAGGGTCCTGGTATCCTGGCGCATTCTGTCACACTGTCATGACCTTGTCCGCATGTATACAGGTATTTTTGAAAACAGGGTTTTCCCTCTTTGTTCTCATAAAAAAAAAAAAAAAAAAAGTTGAGTCTTTGGTGGTATCTAATTTTTTCTGACTGTCATACTTTCCTGACATTTCACCAGGGTATGCGCTATATGATGGTATTTATATAAAAAAAAACTAAAATACAGCTAATTACCCAAATATAAGCCATCAGGATCTCACAGTTTTATCTATTTTCAAATTCAACATTTCTGCATTTTCCTGAAACTTGAAAAAAAAATAAAAAATAGATATCATATAGGTGCAAAACGGGGTTATAACACCTCGCATGTAGTATGTCACTCCCATTGAGGAATTTTGCACTTGTCGTCAAATCTAGGGTATCATGAAAACTGAATATGTATACAGTACAAAGTACATTTGTTTTCCAACAAACTTTTATAAGGCTACAAAACAATACTTTTACGATTTTAAAGTAAAAGTGTGTGTGTGTGTGTGTGTGTGTCTACGGTAAAAGACATTCATCAGATTATGACAGGAAGCATCATGACCCAGAATATAGCCATTGTTTCCATGACAACGGAAATCACACACACACACAGATTACTTACAAACTATGCATGGGGTGTGCTGATACACAGAGCATTAAACATGTTTTATTCATCACATTTCCTTCACTTTGATTGTCGTTTTCAGGTGTTAAACTTTCATACATATACATGTGCCAATACTTGGTCAGTAAGGGATATTTACTGGCTGCTACTTTGTGTGGGATTCTAATGCTTAAGTGCCTGATATCCTTTTCACTCTAGACTGAGGAAGACAGTGTTGAGCTGTGCTCTCACGTTGCATTTTGGCTCTGGGTCATTAGTTAATTTTAGCAGCGATTTCCTTGCTGGGAAAAGTTTCAAATACAAACATACATTTCACAACATTTTAAGTAGTGTTAATACTGGATTTGGAAAAGACTAAGGGTGATGAGAAACAGGTGTTTCAACAAATCAATCTAAATAGAAAGCACCGCATTCTTTCATTTGCTTATTTTTGCGTTTGCTGTTTGCAGCAAGCATGCGCACATAAACATGCATTGCATGCGGCTTTGACATTGCTTGACAGCTATGAGGGCGTGACTTGGAAACACATCCTGAAATATATTGTTGCTTAATTTCCTTGAGTGAAAACCATTTCCCATAAACTGTGTTGCAACACTGACTTGTGATTTCAAAGGTTGTGACCAACGTTTGGTGTGTAGATTCAAAACAAAAAAAACCTGGAATTTGCCTAAACTTGTGCAGATTAATGTTCATGGTTTTGGAATGCAATACTTTTGACATTTTTGGGTGCCTGTGTACTGTATATCCCTTAACCTGACAGTTTGTTGTAAAAGTATCTTATGGGCTTTTTCCTTGCAGGATGGAGCACAATGCTCGTTAAATTTAAACAATGTCTGTGAGCTAACTTGTGTCATAGCACCACCATCTTTGGCAATAAATATTTCCCATTGGTGAAAAAAAACGCCTTAATGAGTCAGACCATTTTTGTTTAGTTGTGTCCTTCTAATCCCTGACGGGGGATTGGCAGTGATATCATCTGCTGCTCAGTATGTTTCACGGAAACATGTGCTAAACATGATCTTTTGCCACATTGTTGTACCATGACTTGTTTTATCTATATTCACAAATTCATTATTGTGTGTGTGTGTGTGTGTGTGTGTTTGAGGGGTGTGGGATGAAACAGATCCCATCCTAAAAAACTGCAGTTTAACACAACGATTTTCACCAAAAGATTGACTTTACCAAACGTTCATGTTGTACTGTACAATCACTCTGACTGACTTGTTTTTCTTCCTTTCATTTTAGCACATAGAGCCATCTAGTGGTTAATCTACAAAGATGTATGTGCATACAAACACACACACCTTCACGCACATACAACAGATGTAGAGCAGTAGAAAGATACTTAAAAGATTTAAACACAGGTAATTTATTATTTAAAAAAATATATAACGGCATGAATTGCATCAGTTAAAACCATTTTTATTAAATTAAACTAAGAAATCTCTTCCCAGTCTGTAAACAGCAGGCTGAGATGCAAATGAACAAACAAACAATATTTGTTTGCAAAATGGGAGAGATTTTTTTATTTACTTTTCAAATTCTCTTTTGGCTGTATTGCTATTCCAACATGAGATGACAGAATAATGAAGTGAAATATGCCTGTTTTGTCCATATGTGCAGGATAAAAACAACAAACACAAACAATTCCATATTGACATGAGATCACAGAACTGGGGTTGTGTGTGTGTGTGTGGGTGGGTGGGAGGGGGATACAATTCAAACAGGCAGTGAAAGCAGACTGCAAAACCAACCTGTCAACCTGCTGTAGTATATTAATGAAACTGCAACAAGCATGGAGGGTGATAATTAATGAGATTCTTGATTGCTATCCCAGTTTGCAACCGTGTCAGCAGTAGATGGTCAATAGCTTTAAAATCCACAAGCTTAGAAATGACTGCTCTTCTACTGAGTGCTTTTACAATAAAATAATACAAATATTAAATGCATTATTTAATAATGCATTTACTGACCCTAAATCAATCAAAATCACATTAAATCAACTGTTATCCACTTCATTGGGATGATGCTTTCGCAAAGTGTTCATTTATCTTACTGTCTTTTAATAATATATATCCGTATGTACAGTTGTGATGATGTAATGCACACTGCTGTTGACACATAAGACTACTGTTGTACATGACTGCATAAACGGTACAAGTGACATAGCAGAATAAAACAAAAAAAACTACAAAAAGTGGAATTGTGTCTGATATCGATGGATCTGATCATATCTAACACAAACTAAATTTGGGTAATTAAATATGCAATTTCTGCTGTTGAGATTTAAAAGCAACCTGTACCATAACTCTTGTGTAAAACAGAGCATTGATAAAAGGTGGTTACATACTGGAGAGGCCTTAAAAAAACAGAACAAAAGGGGGTCATTTTATGGCACAATTATTGTTTTCAGTTTTATTTATTTATTTACTTTTTAATAAATGAAAGAAAATATCATCTTGTAAGAGACAGACAGTTAAAAAGCAGAGCCCAGAGACAGAGTACAGTTGAGACACAGTCAGCAGCCAATGAAGACGCTTTAGTGCTCTTAAAGAAAGACACATTTGAATTATCAGAGAAAGAAAGAAAGAAAGAAAGAAAGAAAGCAAGCACACATGATGTAGCCAGTAACACCATGCTATCTGAAATACTCAGCACTCCTTGACCTTGGGAAAAAAATGTGTGTGTGTGTGAAAAGGGAGAAAGATACAGAGAGACAGAGGTGGGAGAGTAGGGGGGGTAGTGCAGGTCAGGTGACATCATTATTATCATCATCATAACCCCATAGGGATCTGGGCTGGTTACCATGGAGTGTGTATCTTTGCAGAGTGGAATACGCCAACATGAGTGGGGGATGAATTTATTAAATTGGTGCCACTGATGACTTGTGACTTCTTCAGCTGTATGATTATTGAGACTCTGACATGCCTCTCTGCGTGCACCCTGGAGCCTACTGACACTCCCCCAGCAGTCTGTCAAAAAAAAAAAAATCCCAATATGCACATATGTCACCCATTAACTCCCAACCTTTCACCACTTATCACGTATCACTTTTCACCTGAAGATGGCGCTCCGTGTCCTCGTATGATAGCGATGCTTCGGCGTGCGTCCGTGCGCGTCTGCGGATGTGCGTGTGCGAGTGCGAGAGCGAGACAGAGAGCTGCTGTCTGCCTCCTCTCCGGTGGTGTTGCCTTCCTGTCGCTGCAGTGCTTTGCTGCTCTCCCCCTCTCTCTCTCTCTCTTTCTCTCTCTCTCTATTTCTTTCTTTCTTTCTTTCTCGCTTGCTTCATCCTCCTTCCTTCCTCCTCATCTCCACCTCCTTCTCCTTCTCCCTGCGGATGCCTCACAGCCTTGCACCCCCGACCCAGCATCCCGGCAAATGCTCGCTCCATCACCGGCAACTCTGGACGCAGGACGCAGCGAGAAGGCGCATCGCTCCGTTCTGATCTGATCTGAGCACACTGCGGATTGACTTGAAAGAGAGGCGGACCAGGGGCAAAAAGGGAAACAAGGAGACGCCGGTCCGCTGAAAGTGGACCTCAGGATCTCATTTCGGTAAGTTATCGCGTTATTTTTCCCCTACTGTACACTTAATGTGATCGGGGAAAAGGTGACAGGTCTTCAAACGCTTGTGCTTTTAGTCTGTTATCATTCATCAGAATGAGAGGTGGAGATGCTCAGGACATGTGGAAACAGGAAAGACTTCTGGGAAATACATGGAGGAATGATTTCAGGATACTACTGGTTTAAAAATGATGCTTTTGATAACAAGCTTGCCGGGGAAGCTCCTCTCATTAACTGTGCTCAGATCTCCCAACACACAATCAGATATTCCAGCTGACTGCTGACCCAAATTCACCGCTGGCTGTGCGTAAAAAGTGCTCTCTCCTGTAAACAAAAGAAGTCGATTTGCACTTCAACCACAAGTTAAGTTGTTGGTATAATCCTTAAAAATGTAATACTTGTAATACTGGACCAAACTCTCCTCTGAACAGTGGGACTTCGTGGTACAGTATCTTGCTCATAAACCTCATCAAGTGTTAAATTGCATTTTCTCCGTGAGGCACAGGAGCCAAGGAGTCCAAGAGGTGACACGAGGATAAGAGTATGGGTAAGACTCCATACCTTTCACACAGCCATACTTGTATTTTGATCAATAGACATTCGCAGGAAGGGGGACTGTGCGCTGGCAGTTTGTCAAGGGCGTACAATATATCCTGCAGATGATGTGGAGAGGGCTGGGCTACTGTTAGGCTTGTCAGCACTTTGGCAGGTAGATGATGGACAGCAGAGGCACAGTCCTACAGAGAAGGAAAAGGTACGCTCAGGTTTATGTCACAATGAACCTTTTGTCTTTTGGTCCGTGCTTCTTCCAAACAATACAACTTTGCGGGTTATTGTACAACAAGGAGGATTCAATTCCCTTCTAATGCCCCTCAAAATGACCTCCGGTGCAGGAATATGGGGATATAGATTATTTTCCTCCCCTCGCATGTCCTCCATGGACAACCACTGCTCAGTCTGTCTGTCTCAACCAGCATGTTATCCACTTTTCCAGTTCTTTAAGTGATGACAGTATAAAGCCCATCTTGCCCACGAGACAGACATCTTCAAGAGCTTTTTTTTTTTTTTTTTTTATTGGTGAAGGATAAGCATTACTAAAGACCTATCACTGTGGGAACTGTCTAAACTATTCTTGTGCAATCTCACTCACACACATATGCGCACACACCCTCTCTAAATTTCCTAAAGATTAGCTTCTTTTATGTCCAGTGAATGTCTCCACTGGGCATGAAAAGCCTCGTCCTTCATCGCGGACACAGATTAAGCTAATTCACACAGCAGCGCAGGCCTAATGCCTAATCACTATGCTGTGCCGGCAGAACACAACAGTCTTTATACTGTGGTAGCCCAGAGAGGGAGGGGGAAGACAGGGAGAGAGAGCAAAGGGGGAAAGCTAGCCGCCGGTGCCTATTGATCGGACGGAGGGGCTGCTGGCAGGCGTCCACAGGATGGAGTGCTGACGACAGTCCAAAGAGCCGGCCCGGCAGTTGCCTTATAGAGTAATGCTGATGAAGAGTTTGCATTATAGTTATCCTCCGTGTGAGCAGAGAAGGATGAAGGAGGATCTTTTAAAAAAAAAACAAAAACCCACCATTGTCATTTATTTATTTATTTTTATGTGTGAAAGTGGGGTAATGTTCAAGTGTTCAGTTAGTGTGTCAAACAAGTTGTAACAAATCAATTTCTGAATATTTGAGCCACTGTGTGATGAGAGAATAGCTTCACCCAGCATATGATGAAGCTTGTGGTCTATAGACTTTCAGCCTTGTTACATTTTGATGCCGGCACTGAAATTTGATCTCCTTTAATTAGATTTTTTTTTTCTTAGGCTCAATAAGAAGCTAAATATTAATATAATTAGATGATTGTTGAACATGCATAAATAGCTTTTCTCCAGAAGAGCTATGAGGCCTGGTAGGTAACCTCTGTGAGGTGTGACACAAGCCCAGAGGCAACATCTGACGTTGTTCGTTTTGTCAATATGACAAGCTATATCATCATACTTAATGTTGATACAAAATTAGACCCCATCTTTTAATAGCAGTCTAATGATTTGAAACGTATGCCCTACTTATGTCCTTTTCTCCTTGAACACACAACAACGTCTATTTTTCTGTTAAGTATCAATATGTTGGTCGTCATGCAGTTTATGCTACAGTAGATTGTACATACTCCCTATCTACTACATGACCCAAAGAAGAAAAAAACCCAAAAACAGACAAGAGACAACTGCAGAACATGTAACACCACCAAGATGAAAATGAGAATGTACTGTAGAACAAATATAACATTTTAACATTTTAATGTCCTTGAGCTGTTATCTGCCGTATGTTATACATGTCCTCCTCTATACGTCCAGTGAAATGCAGTGTGAATGGGCCTCGGGTCCATACTCGCCAGGTTGCATTGATTGCATATTCATGGACACAGGGGAGGTGCTAATTGACAACCACAGAGTGTTCATCAATCAGAAAGCTTGATGCTCATGGTAGTGGCTAGATGCTTATGAGCTTGCTTAATGACATAAAAAAAACACTGATGTGCCACTGCTAATGGACATTTTTACAATATCCATTACTGCGGAATTGTTACAAGATTACATACATGTTATGCACCATTAAACCTGTAATATCGCTTTTTATTTCCCTTAAGGGTAACATGGCTGTCTTATGTTCAGGTAATACTGTAGATGTTATACTTTGAGCTTTGTGTCCTTATGAGTCAGTGATGAGTCATGAGTCCAATTATGTTATCGTCGCTTTCTTTACTATCGAGAGTTAGACTTAGCATCAGCAGCCACGGAATAAACTTAAAGTAAAAATGATCAATTGAAACATAAATGAATAAAATGATACAATATAACACTGAAACTAAACTCTTTTTTTTTCATCTCTGATCAGTGGATACATTTGATTGTGGAGGCGTATTGTCGTTCAGGCTGTGATTCCGTGTTTCTAACACACGGTGTGGTGATTAGTGGATGCCATTCTATAACCAGAAGGTCTCAGTTCAAGGACCCATTTTTTATGACTGGAGTGTCCTTGAGCACTCTGAGCTCAAAAGGATGTTGGTTTGTCACTGACCCTTTAATCCTCTCCGTGAAGGAAAGAGAAGCAGAATGACAAATTGTCTCTTTGGGGAATCATCTGGGGAAAGCGTGTTTAATACAGTGCATGTCAAATTGACTCACACCATGGAGGTATCACATTAAAAGCACTGCCAAAAATCAAGATAGTCAAAACCTGATGTGACACAACCCTCCATCCATCTGCTGACCTTCATATGAAAGCCAGAAACTGCTGGGAAAACTTACAGTTGCATGTGTGATACTTCACCTGTTTAAATCTTCACTTTATATTCTAGTGGCTTCAAATATTTTTTGCCAATGGGGGAAATGTACAGAGAGTCAAGAAAAGAATGAGACAAGAAATAAGACTGAAGACACTGTTAAACATTACCCCAATCATCTGTCAGGTGCTTGGGTGCTGCATAGCATCATAGCATCATCTACAGAAGTAGGGTCACGTCTGGACGGCAGGCGTTTAGCCATCCGAGGTGTCCTTGAGCTTTTAATCTTCCTATCAACCATGTATCACACACTTTCTTCTCTCACTGTAAAAGAAAGAGAAGAAAGTAGGAAAAAGTTGTTCAGCTTTAACAAAGCGCTGGATTTATGACTCGATTTCCACTGATGCCTCATGTAGTAAAAATATATGGCCTCATGGTACTGGAGGGTGGTAAAAGCTAAAACCATTCACCAATCGCTGTGTATTGTATATTGTAGTGATTGATGAGAGCAGGAAGAAGAGAGAGAGAGAGAGAGAGAGAGAGAGAGAGAGAGACAGAGAGGAGGTATGTGATGTGTCTGTGTTGGAATGAAGGGGCAGAAATATGTGTGTGTGTGTGTGTGTGAGAGAGAGAGGAGGGGGGGGGGTGTCTACTAGTGTGTTTCTGCCGCTGATTCTCCTCCCATCTTCTAATGAGCTCGCTGCAGATGGGACTCCCTCTGTCAGCCCACTAACCCTCCTCCTCTCCCTCCAATCCATTATCCTCCCGCCTTCCCTTCAGCCCTTAGTATGAGGGAAGATGAGGTAAGCGAAAAGAAACAAAGAATTGTAAGAGGGGAAAACAGGAAGTGAAAGGGAATATGTGATGTGGAAAAAAAAAGTGTCAAGAGAGAGCGGGGGTTAAAGATGCAGGTGAGAGAAGAGGGAATTGGTGAAAAAGATGCGGGGTGGGAGATGGGATGTAAAGTGAAAGACAGGAAAATGGAGAGCCACAGTGACAGAGCTTGTTGGAAAGTGAAGTGAGAGAGGCTTGTAAGGCAGTGAAAAGTGGCAGAGGAAGAGAGGCTGAGTGTGAGACCAAGAATCATCAAATGCAAGAAGTGACAGAAAGGTGGGAAGGAAAAAAAAACAGTGCAACACAACAGAATGTGATTAATAAAATTATAAAAAAGCAAATAATTGCACCAGGCAATGTTTACTAGTGTCAATTAAATGCTGCATAAAAAGAAAACTAATAATATGTATTAAATACAGCGAAATCGATATATTTGTGGTTGGCTTGCCATGGCATCACGTCTGTGCCTGCCACACTGTACTTGCTAAGCTGAATTAGTAATTGGCTCTGCCAGCCAGGTCTGCCTGAGTTAATTGAGCATCAAAGAGAAGCCATAGCTGGAGCACAGATCATCTTGATTTCCCTGGGCGAAAATGTATCCCAAAATTGCCTTGTGCATGTGTGGCTGTGAGTGTAGCACTGTGCATGTTATTCTGTCTCTGTGTGTGTGTGTGTGTGTGTGTGTGTGTGTGACCTCTATCACATGTACAGTTTGTGGATTCATTAGAATCAATATGTGTCTACAGATTTCAGAGTCTGTAGTCTGCATTACTGCTTCACCAGCTACCTGTCCATTTTTCCGGTGGACCGTTATTGACTAAAACACTGAAGTGTTCCCCTTTAACTGACTAAACCTGCACTCTGACCCTGTTGATGGAATCTATATGTGTGTGGAAAAAGTAATTAGACACTTCCTGGTATGGCTGATTGGTCTGAAAGATGCTAAAAAAGGGATTTTTGCAGGGTCCTCAGTAGAGAAAATGTCAGAGCTGTAGTGAACGAATGAACAAGAGAAAAAGAAAAAAAAAAGGCATAATGACATGTTACGTGACGGGAAGCGGGGAGGTATATTGTTGGCTTGGTCTATAGTCTCTTTGCACAGCAACATAGTATTATCTTTCTGGCTGGTCAAGTGGGAAATAACATGTTTGATGGGATATGAACACCTGCGCTTGGATGCGTGTGTGTGTGTGTGTGTGTGTGTGGCCCAATGCGTGTGTGTTTCCTTCTTCTTCTCTGTTCTTTTAATACATGTACCATTGCTTTCTCAGTCTAAACAAAGGGCAAACACTGTCATTGATGTGAAGCACCTGAAATCAGCCAGTATCATCCAACGGCAGAACTGCTGTGCCAGCACTTTTCAGACGTGCAGCTCCTGCCAACAGTACGTTCGCCATCTACGGGCAAGGGAAATAATAGCTTATGCAATTTTTGACACTTCGATTCATATATGTCTGATGTTTTGAGAGAAAAGGGTCGAGTGTGATCGTAGTTCCCTAAAATGGTGAAGTACAAACACAATGAAATATTCGATACACAACTTTAAATCATAAACACGTGCTGATCATTGCTGACCAACCGTAAAGCATAAAAAAAAAATACATATAGCATAATACCATTGTGTACTATTAGTGCAAAATTATTGGCATTAACTTATCTTTACTTCCCAGGCCTTACTGTCAACGGTAACATCAAAAAGATATGTTTTTCAAATTTAACTCCAAAGCTAAAGCAGGTTCAAATACCAAGTTTTTTTCTTCTTTAAAATAATGTCTATTACTTTTTGAAAACTCATATTGCTTTTTTTTTTCCTTCAACAAATCTTAGGTAATCCTTGATCCCCCCCCCAACACACACACACACACACACACACGTGTTGGTGTCTCTATCTTAAAAGCTTGCGGCCAGCCAAGTGGTATAAATGCCATACCCGCTGCGGTCGGATGAGCAAACAGCCCACCATCGGCAGCACACAGTGATCCTTATCAGCCGTGTACTGCTGTGGCTTCTTCCACCTGTCAATCAACCTCACATCTGTAGAAGAGGATTTGATGGAAATGGTGATGAAAAAACAGACAGAGAAAGAGAGATAGTGATCGCACCAATATCGCCCATTTATGGATCCAGCCACCTTATTTTATTGCCCTGGCGTGTGGGGTTTATGTGTGTGTGTGTGTGTGTGTGTGTGCAATCATGGTGAGAGAAAGGAGAAGGTATAGAGGAAGAGAGTGACACCAGAGATCAGAGACGGGGGAAAAAAAAAATAAGTGGGGGGGAACATGACAGGAAGACAAGACAGAAGGTGAGAGGTGCTTTTGGGTGCTTACATGACATGCTGACTACTAAGTTACAGCAACCACCTGTAGGACACAGACCACACGGTACGATTTGTAAGGGGGAAAAGCTGAGTGAGGATTTACTGTCGCCGTGAGTGTTTCCTGTACGTCTGAAAGAAGAACGGCAGCTGGAATAATATTTTGACCACGGGGTGTTTTATTAGGTTGTTTATTGATGTGTGTTGACACTGGAGAGCTACATCCACAGTCAAAGCCTCTGCTCCCGCTGTCCACATTATTCGATTTCATTTTCACAGTCCCTGAACTAACAAAGGCAGGTTTTCTGTCTAGCTGCACATTGTGCCCAGCTCTTCCCGAGGCACCCTTTGTTACACGGCACACGCAACAACAAAATGCTTTCTTTTAACTTAACAGCATACAGAGTAGGTTATTTCTAATAGGTAGATCCAGATTAAAATACAAGCTGATCTCCCCCCGGACTGTTGCTGCTGCAGAGAGCCACAAAAAAAACAAAAAAACATGAAGTTATACAGGAATAGAGAATGATGAAGATGAAGGTGCATGTTTTCTTGTGTTGCTGAGAGTGAGTCCTGAATTATAAATCACAAACATCAGGAAGAGGAATGCTCCATGTGAAGATTTCTAAATAAGCATGCAGTGGATGCTGGTTTGGTGAAATTCAGGGATTTGTCTTATTTTACTCCAACCATTTTCTGCAAAGCCCGGGAGGTGTCAGAGCGCAAATTCTTTGAGTGAGTGTTCCCCTTAAATCAACCCTTTGAATTGTTAATTATGTGCTGATTATACACTTATTTGGCTCCCTTAATTTACTGGCATTCTCAAATCACTTTAATTCACCCCTTTCCCCTTCTTTCTTGTGGAAAAGCAGCAATTCACCTTCTCCAAGGGATGCCAAATATAAAATAAGGTTGTGTTTGAGAGCCACATTCACATATCTCAATCCAAGATTGAAATAAAACGGTTTGGGACTGAAGTGGCACGTTGTGAAGGAGGTCAAGGACAAATGGAAATTTGACAATATTAATATTAAGATCAAGTTATTCAAGGGTATAAATGACTAAACTGAGGGAACAAAATAACAATATTGAGCACAGTAGTAATTTGAGGGTTGAATTACTAATTTAAATGGATTTTTTTTTTCTGTAGTTTGCAGTCATTCTTAGGTCAACCATGTCTCTCCTTCGATAGATTTCAATGTCTAGTTCAAGGACGCTTAAGTTGATATGACACCAGATTGTCATATTCACTCTGTAACCTTATTTTCCCCATTTGTCTTCAAACGTATGCTATTTAACAGGGATGTACAGACTGTTGCTGTGGTTACCCATTTGGCATTATAAACATGCATTTGATATAACTTCTTCATTCTCTGTGATGTCTCCTGCTTGGGTATAGTATACAGATCCCAACTGTTGCTGGGTTGTAGAACTTCCAAGTGCACATTAATTTCACTCATCTGTCTTCTGTGGGGTTATATCTATGTATAATTCATCGAGTAACTCTCTGTTGATATCCGCATGTAAATGAATTTAGATATTTGCGCAGCTCATGAATATCTACCAGCGTATGTACACAGTGGCACCACCACAATAGTACACGAGCTCTGCTGTTTCTTGCTTGTACGGAATGAAGTGAAAAAAAAAACATTTTGTGTTTTTGGAATGTTTTCAATCATGAAATGGGTTAATGAAAGAAAGAAAAGTGGCCCACAGGCTTTTTCACGAAATGTTGCACACTTTTGCAAAGACAAGCCACCCCTCACTGTTGTGCGTATCAATTATGGCTGGAATCTGCTGTGTCTATTGGAGCTATGTGGCATAGAAGCTGGCGTACAAAAAAGAAAAAAAAACAACTATGTCACTGCTGAGTACAGACTTGTTAAAAGCTACACTGACCAAGAGAAGATCAGAAATGTAGAGGAGGTTTGGTCCTTTTAACCAACAAATAATGATGTGATGGTAAAACTGTATTTCCAAATGCCATCTGGTCATTTATTTTATAATTACAGTTTATTATTTTAGTATATTTTTATGTGTTACTGCAAATTTTGAGGCCCAGTTATATTTAGCGAATGTCTTCAGTTTTAAACAAACCCAACAAATGCAGCTCGCACATTCTTCACAAAATGCTACAGTCATTTGCAAAGACAAGATACCCCTTGCTGTTGTTTAGGCCAATTAGACTCAAAATCTGCCAGTTTTGGGTTTGCGCCAGAGAGTTAGAGTCAAAGTCCTTATGTGTCAGAAAGAGGCCTTTAAAAGGGATTGAGAAAAAAAAAAAAAAGACTTATTATCGTCCCATAAATACACAGAAATCTCACACACACATTTCTGTCACTTTCATCTCTATTTTTTTCTATTTTTTTTCTATTGTTCGCTTTCTCTCTGCGGACTGCAGATAGACAAGACGACACGTATACTAAAACCAAGAGACAAACAATTGATTATATATGCTGTAGTTGCAACAATAAAATCCACTTTGCAGCCAGGAAATTTTATACACACACACACACACACACAGACTGCAGCAAAGACTGAGCCACTGCCAGAAAACCATGGAGGTGGGAGGGTTGACTTATTGGCTCCCTGCTGCACTGATACCAGTTTGCTCATGTGATATTAATTCAACTAATTTGACCTACACTGCAGACATGGAATGACGGAAGATGTTTTCTTATTCTGTCCCTGGAAAGGAGCGTTTTGCTCAGCAACCATTCGGAGAGTTTTTTTTATACCAAAATGGACTATATATGAGACTCCACCAGGTGAAATAAAATAATATTGATTTCACAGGTGCAGCAACCAAAGCTGGGGATTACTTTTATTGCTGGTAGGTTCCTTTATTTCTTGCTTGGTAGATGGTTTGTGTTTCAGATTTCCGGTTGGCATTTAAATAAAAATAGTTGTGATTTTTACTGTATGAGCATAAATGAATGCATTCTGTTGTGTGCCAAGTCAGGAATAGGTCTCAGATGGTTTCTAATCAGCATTTTGCTATGCTGGCCCCTACCGAACAGTATCCTTTAACCTAGAATGCATCCAGTGTCTTGAAAACAATTCATAGTTGTGGATTATTTTCTTACGTGCTCAATGTATTGGTTCATTTCTGAAGGTCATGTTCTGTTAGGGTTAAAAAAACGGAATACTGATTTCAACCTCTTCTTTGCTGATGTGTGACAAGTTTGTTGAGAAATCTGGGATCACAAGGTCTAATGAAACCAAAGGTGCAGCGAGGTGTTTGACTTTGATCTGGGTTCCTAGCCTGCCAGCACACCGAGCCTTAAACTGTTATGATGGGAAATGAGGGGCAGGGGAAGGCGGGGAGGACAGAAGCGGAAGTTTTTAGATCCTGTCAAACGTTTCAAAGCGTTACATCATTTCCATGTCTTCCAACAGGAGAGTCTTGCATCAAACTCTGTTTTAAAAGGAGTCAGTTCTTTTTTTTTTCACCCATACTGTGATTTTGATGGGTCAGCAAAGAACATTTTGTAAAGGAGGACACACAGATGTGACCAGACACATGGATGAACGATAAAAACCCACTTAGATGTTTACGCGCACACAAACACACACTTCTGTATACAGCGACGGATGTTCTGTACATCGAATTGAATTCCCATTCTCTCATGGTTAGACAGGCTGTGATACTCTGTCTACTGTTATGGTGCTTTCGCTAAGACAACAGGAGGCCAGAGAGACTATAGAAGTCTCCACCAACCTTCTCCAGTGGAGGCCACGCCCTCAGCATCAAGCCCAGGCTGGGAGCTCAATGTAGACGGCTCCACGCTGCGTCTGGCTCATGCACATACTGTTGGTATACAGTTACACACAGAGAGTGAGAGAGAGAGAGAGAAATCCATTTACTGAATGTATCCCAGCACACATACTGTAATCAGTTGAGAAAACATACACCCACTGTCTTGTTTTCTTGTCTTTGGCACATACACTGCAGGGTAAATCGAGGGTCAGAAGGTTACCAGCAAGAGTCCGGGGTGCCATTAAGGTCCAGTAGTAGAGAAACCATGGTAACTATTACCCGGGTTGCTTTGGTTGCTATGACAGCATAGAGATGATTGGCCCACCACAGGGGATGGAGTGATATAATGGGCCAGTAGACTTTGTGAGGTGTACATCAAAGTACATCAAGAAGAAATACTGATTCTGTTTGATCAATCACGGACTAATATGACTGTTGATACAATATGCAGTTGCAGTGTAGGTGTGGTGAGCAGACTGTCATTCTGACAACTTTAACAAAGATTTTTTTGAAATGTTATTTTAGTCCATCTATCTGGAGTGTTACTCATTCTCATGCTGCGATCTATTTTTTTAATATTCATTCATATTTAATATTTACACGTATTCATTCATGTGACAGAGGCATATGTAGGAAGACCCGGACAGGGAGGATCTCATTAACCACTGCCTAGTGGGGAAGGAACTGATCTGTCATAAAAGCAGGATCATTATCACTTGTTGGCGGAGACATTTGGATTTGAAATTCTAATTTTGTAGTAGCAGCCTGTCAGACATGCTGCTGAGAGGTTGACGGGAGCCTGAAAATATATAACCGAAGTGACCTGTGACTGCTTAAATCTCAGAGGCAATCCTGTGGTCAAAGCAAAATCAATAACGTCATTAAACGTCAGGGTAGCGGTGGTACTGTAGATAGAAGGTTAATCATATGAATTTAAGTCTGCAGTGCATTCAGCATTATTGTGTGCTGCTGTTTGTGTGTTGTGTTGCTTTGTTGCCGAGCTGTGGACGGAAAGGACAACAAATATCCATTTGATGTAAATCTAGCAGGTGCATTTATTCAGACATGTCCAGTTTCACTTGTTGTTGTTAACCAAACATAATGAGCCCCTTCCAGCTAACCACAATCAATCTCAGACCAAGGCAAATACTTATGTATTTATCACTGCAGAATGTACATGTAGTATACACGGTAGAGGTTATGTGATTAAAATTAGATTAGCATGTGCATTAAATGCATCATCTGTAAATCTTTTGTATTTATTTATTCTTGTCAGCTGGGAGAAGTTTGTATGTAGTGAGTAGCAGTAATTCAGTCAGTGTGTAAAATATACTTGTTTGTGCTATACAGCGTCATACATTGCAGTGTAAGGACAAACAAAAACGCATACAGTGTAAGATCTAAAGGTTATGTCCTCATTTTATGCTTGGGTCTTACATTATTAAATATTACTTGAAAGTATTTTATGGTTCTACCCTCCAGCTTATGTATGTTTCCTTGGCATCCATTGTTCACCAAATGCAATAGGCTCCTAGTGTTTATCATCTGCAGTATTAAGAGGCCATGACGTGGCGGCGGCTGCTTTGTGTTGACTTCCTGACGATGTCCTTCCAAACAGCACTTATCAGACATAACCAACCTTCAAATAGTCTTGATAGCTTGGTTCCCCTTTTTAAGCAGCGGAACAGGAGGAACATTTGCTTCTAGGTAAAGTACATTAGTGCCCCCCATTCTCTCTCTCTATCGCTCTCTCCAAATCAAGTAGTGTATCTTTCTGTCTCTGTCTATCTATCGCCCACACACACACCTACACACACGTCAAGGGGCACTTTCAAGCCAGGAGGTTAACAACTCACCGAGGTCCCATATGTCTTCTGCAGCAACTATATGAGTCTCATCACACCCTGAGGTACGAACATAGAGAACGAGCATGCAAATCCTGAATGCTTTTTAATGAGTGACGATGGTATAGGAATTGGCCTTGGCACAGCATCTCAGAAAGTCACACTGCGAACAATATGCTGTGATATTCTCTTTTTTTTTTTTTTTTTTTACTCTGACGCAGTACATTAGATTTATAATGAATCGAATGTTCTGTCTCATCTGTATTTGTGTCTGTTTTGTTTTCATGGAAACTTGTTTTGAAAACATGAGTCAGGATTCGGGCAAAAGCAGCTTCTAACCTCACTCACTTTATTCAGATCAGACAGAGCACTCTATGTCGGGCTTAGAAAACACACACACACACACACACACAAATTATGTACTCACACATTTAGACAGACTAACCAGCTGCCCCAAGGCCTTTTGGCTTGTGAAAAGGGACAGAGAGCTCTATTGTTTTCTCTGTGATTCAGTTATTACACAGAGATTAACACAGTGGAACTCGTCTGTGACACCCAAGGGCTTTGGACCCAGAGAGAGCGAGCACTGAATGCTTTTATCTCTCTCTCTCTCTCTCTCTTTCTGCTGCTTTTCTATTTCACTGTCTCCCTGACAGACACACGCATACTTCCACATGATGTTATTCAGGCATTGCCAAACAAACAGTTGCAATTATGGCTAAACACGGTGCTTGCACACACACACACACACACACACACACACACACAGTCCGTGAATTTGTCTGAAGGAGTGTGTTCAGTAGCTGATAAGGATGAGAATGGGACAACAACATTAGGACAGAAATGGCAACACAACGACAATTCTTTCTCACACACACAAACATTTGAACATTTCTTACACACGCATTAGAACATTATGGATCCTGTATCTTTTTTTTTTGTTTTCTGTTAATGATTGGACAGTTTGTGCATGATGTGGCTTCAGTATGAATATAAGCTAAGGGGAAAGATTGAGGGGAGCAAAAGGAGTGATGAAGACCTAGAAATGGAGGAAGGGAGAAACACAGAGAGAGTGACAGCACGTAAGAGATAGAGGGAGAGGTGATCAAGTGAGGGGATGATGTCATGCTGATAGGACTGAGGCAGCAAGGTCCCAGTGGGATCTCCCTTCCTCTGACAGATGTACGCCATCTCAGTGCGATCAAACACAACCAGCAGGAGGACTTTCAGCTCTGAGCAGCTGGAGGAGCATGAAAATAACATCCAAGTCTTCGATGTGTGCCTTCACCTCTGTGTGTGTGTGTGTGTGTGCGCTGCACACATTGATGTGTTGACTGCTCTTATGTATCACACATCAGATGATATCAGTATATTTTGTATCTATTTACATTCTTTTCACAACATGTCTAACACAGCACCTTGTTTGCACCTTGTATGCCAAATTTGAGGGATAAATATATATGAGCCTGTTGCAGTTGCAATGAAAATGATCTGATGCTGTTAAAAGTTACGGGAAACAGTATTTCTAATAGTCAGTGACACTAAATAATTGGATCCACTGGTTTTTGGACTTGGCCACAATAGGAATTTCTTAAAACTCTTATTTACGTGCAAAAATCTGAAACATTTAATAGCTCCTAATATATTAATATTTGTCTCTGATACACTTGATGTGAGTGGCTACATGTGAGTGTACGTGTGTATTTTGTGTTTGCAAGTGCTGTCACCGCATGTAAATTATATATGTATTAAATGTCAAAGCAGTGAGGGATAGTATGTGTGAATGTGTGTTGATAAATAGCCATGTTCCAGACAGCTCCTGTCCTCTCTTATCCTGTGACAGGACGGGCATGACAGGAATACTCTTCTTTAGCGTTACATAGCCCATTCAAATACAACATGCGTATTTATGTTTGTGCGTGTACGTACAAGCAGATTGTGCCTGAAACTCACAAAGGCTCACTACATCCCTTTTCTTTTCTCTCTCCCTCTAGCCAGCTCATTTAGAAGACTGACCTGTCAGTTTTGATCTCCCACTTTCCAAGTAGCTGCCCTACTTATTTACAGGGGGTGATGCTGACATCACACTGAATGGGGAGTCAAATGCAAACAACAACAACTGGAAGTTATCTCAGAAAGAGGCAGAAAATAGTGAAGAAGACAGCTTTATTGAAACCTTGGGTCTGTGTGTGATAGTTTTTGGTTGTATTGTACTGTACTGTATCATTCCCATATTTAGTACAGTGTCTAAAGCTAATGAAAAGCAGTCTGATACAGAGTGACCACCTATTTTTCTTTTGTCTTTGGTCTGTATCTTATTTTACGTTCTGGTCCCGTCTCAGAGGTATGTACTCTTTTCTTTGATCAACCACTGCATCAGGCCTGCTGTCTCAAAGATAACACACAGGTAAATGTTGTCCTATATCCCCTTTGAATGCCAATCATATCTTTACCTACAAGACAGAGCATGATGACAATCTCGGTCAAGGTTATCAACCGAACACATTATACCATTGCTCTCTGTCTGTGCAATGTCTTGATGTTCTCTGTCACACACTTTTCCCCCTCTCCGTGTCTGAGTGTGAAAGTGTTTGAGATGGGATACCGAGGCGCCGCTTCTTTCAGTCCAGTCACACCATTCCTCCACCTGTCAGAGGTGCTGGGAATGCATCATCTTCAGCATTAACAGGTTAGCGCTCTACAAAAGTCAATGGCTTGGTTGATAATTGTGCAGATGTGGGTGAGCAGTTACTTAATAGTGATACATGTTTCTGTGAATTCCAAGCACTTCAGAAGGATCTGTTACATTGTAGGTTTATCATTTTTTTCATAGTAAATTATGTCCTTAAGTCTTCAGCTTGGTCATAGGTGGATTCCCTTCACTTTGTTTTTTAGGTCAGTAGCCATAAAAAAAAAGGATATATGATAATGAATAACCTTGAGAATAGTGTTTAGATGTGGTGTGTAGCTCCCTTTATGTCTGATTAAGCTGATGTCATTAGGGTTGACACTTATTTTCAGAACCATGGACAGCTCCCAGGATTTGTCTTTATAACAAATAGATTGAGTGCAGTTTTATCTGGAGTTTTTATGTCCAGCATTGGCTATCACCAGCCCAATTTCCACTACGGGGTGTCAAAAAGCCCCTTCATTATTATTGTCAATCAATTTTCCAAATAACAAAGTTAACCTTATTTTGGAACTAATTGCCCCACAGGAAAAAAAGCCCGACTCTCCTTTCAATTACATTAATGAAGGTTTTGAAAAGCTAACGGTGGCCTTACATGCTATATTTGGCTGTGCTTTTGGGCAAAGTACTAATGATGCTTCATATCCCCAGCAGGGCCAAATGGATCGTGCTGTACCTAAAGCGTAAAGAATACAAATTTCAACAGAAGCACAAAAGCTTGATGGCATTAGCAGTAGGGAAAAGCAACATGGAAAGCATAAAGCAAGTTATACTTTCACAGTTGTGGGACAGGAAAAAAAAACAACAAAAAACTTTGAAATATAGGCGTGAAAAATATATTATAGGAGTTGTTTGTAATTTGCTGCCACAACCCAGGAGCTATAAATGAAGATCACACATTATTCTGTTGCACAGTTGGCCTTCCCCAGAGTCAATCCATTACAGTTACAGTTATATACGTTGCACAGTTAGACATATTCACTACTGCACAGAACTGCACAAGACTTCATATTCCCTTGAAGGATTGCAAAACACTGCAGTATTAGACTGTAGCCTGTGATATTATGCACTTATGCATAATATTATGTATGCTTTGGGTTAAATACTGCTCTGTACAGCAAGGAAGGCACTCAAAAGAAGCTTTCAGTGATTGTGAAGAAACAGCTGGAGCCATGGCTAGCCTTCCTTCAGGCAGCTGCTTGCTGTTAGCCTTTATTCCAGACTATATTTTCATTGCTATAACTGGATTTGGAGATATCGCACACGATTACATCCATGCGTTTCTGTGCTTCAGGGAATAGGCATAGGCTATTATTTCTTTATGAAATGGGTTCTCGCTCATGCAATGTGTCATTGCAAATGCTATAGTTCCTGGACTGTCATAAGGCTTACATAATATATAAAACTGTGGGAATGTTCCGCATGAACACGTTTCTATCCTAAAAATTTTAGTTTCACTGTTAAGGAAGAAAAAGATGTTCAGAAATAACTAAGAACGTGAGACAGAGTGGACTAATGCCTGGCCTGCTGACTGACTGATGTTGGAACAAATTATCTCTCTCTGTGCTCTGATTCATCCTCTCATCTCGTATAAGTGTTTGAGATGGGATGCCGAGGCGCCGCTTTTAGAAGCACTTCTTTCAGTCCAGTCACACCATTCCTCCACCTGTCAGAGGTGCTGGGAATGCATCATCTTCAGCATTAACGGGTTAGCGCTCTACAAAAGTCAATGGCTTGGTTGATAATTGTGCAGACATGGGTGAGCAATGACTTAAGTGTGATGCATGTTGGCATTTTCTGTGAATTCCAAGCACTTCAGAGGGATGATGTGCTCATACAGTGTATTTTAATGCACAAGTAGATTGTAGGTTCTCCGACTTGGTTACATGAGATATGATGACAGGACTCTGAGCTTGTCCAGGTGCACTTGGCACCATTAATAAATCATGCCATACTGATCAGTCAGTCGCTGAACTGTGAGAGTGGAAAGGTTGTACAAGTAGCATTTTTTTTGTTTTTTTGAAGAATATTTGTTTTTATCCTTTGTGTTTTGAGAGACTCAAGAAAGAAAATGTATGTTTGCTTCCCACCTTCTCTCCGTCTCTCTCCTTTGTCTTGGTGCTGCCCTCTTATCCTCTGTCCCCTCTGCAACCCTTTTTTGTTCTTACTCTCTTGGTCAATCTTGCTCATATGTCCCAATATTTTCTCTACGTTGCATAGTCATCATCTTTGTTGCTATGAGTGGGGTGTATTACTGCAACTTCCTGTATCTCTCACATCTTGGGTTTCTGAGGTGACAGTGGAATCTGTTGCACGCTGCCTTCCTGCTGACAGCTCTGGCTCTAGGAGGTGACAGTATTATTTCAGATGTGTTAATGAGCCACACTATCTATTAGTCTGTTCAAGGTGATGAAACCTGCTTATGAACCAGGCACCAGGCTCAATGTTGCATCTGTAATCACCGAGTCTCATCAGCATTTTTTATTTTTGTTTGTTTTTGTTTGATTTGACCTTTGTCCTTATTTTTGTCTGTCTGCTAGGATACAATTTTTGTTAAGGTTTGTATTCAAATCATTTTCAAATCTAGGACTTTGCCAGCAGACTAACGACTGTGCCATCATTTAAGGTCAAAATTTGTAAGTCAAATACAATATCTCAAATCCCATTGGTCCGTGTGAGGAACCTTAAGTGCGATGATACATCTTGACACTGAATAGCCCAAGAGGTTTCTGTATTCATGAAAAATTATATGCTTCACATCAATTTAGCTGAGCACAACACCCTTCTTCTTGTTTTTACTGTATAATCAAACTTGCAGCTTATTTTGTGCTCATGTTTTTTTTGTTGTTTGTTCACTGAGTACAACATCTCATGACTAATTGACTACTGAAAGGTAATACACTATATACTGTACTTACACACCATTCAGATGCTGCACTCCTACACTTGTGGGGACTGTATAGTCCAGGATCAAATTGCACCATGGTGGTCTCCTCCGTACATGTCTGTATGTCTTGATTTCTGTCTCCTGTCTGTCTCCCTTCCCCACTATCCTTCTTCCTGCCTTTTGAATGTTAAAACAAGAGCCACAGGGAGGAAAGTTTACAGTAAGCTGGAAAAAAAAAAGTTAGAATTATTTCTGCCTCTCTTCCCTGGTTTCTCTGACTGTGGGGGAAGAGATTTCTGACTTTATATGCAGATGGTTTCTCCTGCATGTCTTCAAACTCAGCGCCCAATCTAGGTCAACCATCTCACTGCTTCCCAGCTGCCTGACTGAGCTGTGTGCATACTGTATGTGTGCATGTGTGTTGCACTTTCAGCGCTCTAGGCTACAACATCAACAACAACAACAACAACAAAAATCTGAAATATATTTTCTTTTTTTTTTACCTTCAGGAGAAATATTGAATATTATTATTTTTTTACCAAATAATTGGTGAGTAATACAGTAGTGCATATCATAGAAATGCTACAGTAGCGATAGCTAGAGGTATTGATTGAAATAATGAATTTTTGTGTCTGTTGACTGCATGTACTGGGGCTTTTTAAAAGCAAGTAAAACAGACCTCAGGCATCAGATCATAGCTGTCTGTGACCAGCCTCCTGAATGACTGAGGCTGCTGGAGCCATGAGAGCCACAGCTAATCCAGTCTCACCCTGTGCTCTGGTTTTGCCTCTTCTGGGGTTTTCTGTTTACAGTTTAAGAATATATATGTTCAGTGAAGTCAGATTGCACAAAAATAAACGTTGTTTTAAATTAGAGAAAGTCTTGTTTTTAATATACCAAGAAGTCATTCTATATAACATTTGCAACTCATGTTTAAGAACTCTTGAATCAGGAAAGATGGAGCCGTGGGAATATGCAATCAGTTGTTGATTCAACTTTATGGTACTTTTGGAAGCTTTATCTAGTGGTGCTGATGAATTGTATTGTGTTGTACTGAGAGGTGTTTTAATATTTTGTTTAATCCATTTATATCACTCAGTAGTCAGCATCATGGCTCATGAACAATTCATGTCGTTCTGTATTGTATTTATTTACAAATCACAATTTGGCGAGTGAGTAAGAAACTAGAAACTATGCATTGTATTTCAGCAATAATTTATTATAGGACACTATACATTTGAGAATGTTGGTACATTTGCACCATGAGTTGTAACATATTTGAACTTTGACCACAGGACTTGTTTTAACCAGGATGACCCCTTTCAGACTTAATCAATGGCCGTATAAAAATACAGTAGTTATTTTAAAAAAAGTTGTACTCCCAAATATGGAAAGAATAAAATGTGTTATAGCCCACTAATTGGTGTTTCCATTGTTTTTGTGTTCTTCATGTCAGTTGATGAAAAATCTCCTCATGAGAATCTGAATCTATTTATAATTATGGGTGTGTTTGCATATTTTAAAAACACGTGCATTGCGAGCTATGATGTGGTGTGTTTGTTTGTTTGTTTACATGCGTGCACCGTGCACCCTCTTCATCTCTGAGCGTTACTCAGTTATGCATAATTCAGAGTTTAATATTAGACTTTACATTGAGGTAAATTGAAGTTATCAATCATCCGAGACATTCATATGTTCCAGACTTTGGGAATCATTTTCGAAAGGCAAAGCAGTCTTTGGAACTCAGGAGTGATTGGCTGGGGAAATTGGGCGTACAAATTATAATTATTGTTTCTTCATTATCCAAGCTTTGCCTCATTCTGATGACATTAGCATTATTAGCCATATGTTAGGGATGATCATTATTTGAGTTCCTCAGGATATTGATAAGATACATACCAAGAAACAGATAATGAGATGCAGTGTAGTCAGAACTCAAAAAGTAAGATGTTTCTATTAAATCTAAATTACATGTTCCTCATTTTTAACAAGGGGAACATGGAATATAAGAAACCATGTCATATACAGGTTTCATAGCAACCAAATTGTATTTGAAATTCTAATTAAATGAATAGACTTGCATGAGTCAATTATAATAAAGCCATCATAGAAATGCACTTAGACCCAGAGGAATATGTCATTAACAGCTGTGTGCCTGTATGTGTGTGGGAATGCTTTTAGGGTTAAGAGACTCTTCATCAGAAACTATGATTTTTCAGAGTGGCTTTGCGTCATCAGGTTTTTTTCTCTAATACGCAGGTATGGCTACGTCGCAATGAGCCGCTTCAGAAAAACATGACTTTCCCCTGTGAGCAACAGGAAATGTTTTATGTGTTTGTTCTTGATAAAAACCAGCCCACAGAAAATAAAGCATAAAAGCATATTACGCCGAGGCTTGGGTTACATAACCAGCTGTGAATTTGAAATGGTTCCACATTTATTAGTTCTTTACTATTTCTATTTCTTTACTTACTGACACCTGAAACAGTGTTGACTATTGTAGTAGTCAGCCAGCAGTTATGAATATGAACACACACATATCGTGTTTATAATATGGCGACTGATGAAACAACCTTTTACATGTACAGATGTGGCTATATTTCATGTCAGCAGTGATGCAGTGAACTATAGTCACAGTGCAAGACAGGGAATCCAAGTTGCGGTTGGTTTGTTGGTACATTTCTTTTTGCTTCCTCCACTATATTACTTACTAGACACTGACTGGCTAAAATGACACTCCTCATATATCCAGCACAGCAGAGTTGAGTTGACAGCAGAAAGAAATCAATGGTAAACACGAGATTTTAGTGACACTCTCTCAGATGTCATCCATTGTAACTGTAACTGACTGTACGGTGGCAGATCCTGCAACGACACAGTTTTATGCGAGATTCATGATGTCGCGGGCCAATGCATACAGTAAGATAGAACAACCCTTTTCCTTAAATCCCAATGCACAAATCATACCATGGCAGTGTGATGTACCTTTTATCTGCAGCCCATGAATCTGGTTGCTAACTCTGAGATGCACTCTTTAAGGGAATACTTAATAGGCCTACTAGATAACTCAAATCATCTGTTAAGACCTATCGGAAACATAATGGAGTGTCTTCGGCCCATATTGACTAAACCAGTGGTGCCGTTGAAAGATCAATGCGTTGTTTTTTTTTTTTTTTGCCACAAAGTGTATTTAAAGGTCATGTGGATACTCTCTTCCTCACTTATTTGTATGCCACACCCTCTTGCAGTTTTCCAAATGCCTACAGCACAAATCCTTAATTGAATATAACGAGGTCCTTGCAAGATATTTAAGTTTATTTTTTGAACAGTCAGAGTACCCAATAGATGACAGATGAACAGCCTTCATGCAGCCTACTTGGTATTACGTCATCTGGTCAGCAGGTGACGTAATAGCCCATCGCGAGTAGTGACTGTCATTACCTGGTTCGTTCAGCACATGCGCAATTAACCTTAACGCTAACCACCACCTACATGTGCAAAACAGACAGCAAGCGACAACAGTTAGCAAAAGATGGCAGTAACGTAAAGTCTTCACTGATCCACGCAGGTACTGCAAAAAATGATCTTTCAACGCTGTGGTTTGTTTTGACACGGAGGTGAACGACGAGGGTCACTTGTTGTCAGTGTTGTGATGTTTCCCGTTGTTGTGACGCGTGGAAAAGTTTGTAGTTAAATCACGGCTGCTTGGCGTTGTTTTCATGACACTTAGTTAACATTATCCCAAACATTGATATCCTAGACTTTGTAACTCCGCTCATTTTCATTTACAACGCGGATTTAGCCTTCAGTTGTTATAAATATACTGTATGTATATGCAGAAGATAGGGGAGGTTCTGCAAAGCAGGCTCCATATTATTTTAGTTTTTGTGTAATTGGCACTGTGTGTGTGTGTGTGTGTGTGTGTGTGTCTGTCTGTCTGTCTGTCTGTATGACTCTGCTATATTCAGGTGTGCTGTGTAAGTAACGACAGTGTCACAGTAAGCTGGCATGCACAATACCACAAACCCTGCAACTGATGCAGCGAAATGGAATTCAGCCAACGTTAATTTTATTATTTACACTTGTGCTTTTTCCTACTGTGACATGTCAAAATTGCATGAAAAATGGCTATACTGTTTTAGTATATATATATATATGTATATATATATATATTTGGATTCAAGTGTCCCCTACACATACCCAAGGAAACTCCTCCTTTTTGTACATCCATCACACAACGTCTCCCAACATAGGCTGCATTTCACAGCTCTGTAAATATTTCAACAATGTCATTTCATGTGGAGAGGAGAGGCACACTTTCAATTGTGTTCCTCAGAGGAGACACCCACTCAAACATGCTGGGGACAATGGCTTCCTGATCACGCAATACTTGGGAACCTGGGCTTTGGATGGAACAGGAGATTTGGCAAAAAGACGGAGACACAATATAAACAATTCATACAGTCCATTCATAGTACATTCATGATTAATCATTCATACTAGCTACAGCTACAGTATATTGCTAAAAAATTTGATTTTTTTTGTTGAATTTTGATGTGGACCCTTGTGCAAATATGGAAAAAATATAAAAAATCAAACCAATACCCTACATTACCCATAAGAGAGTGTATCAACATGTTGGTACGCTGCTGGCAAGTCAATCAAAACAACTAGAATTTAAATGTAAAAGTTAGAAGACAGAATAGGTTGATGAGAGGATAACGGGAAAGGAAAAGGTTAGAGGGGAGCACGGGGTGATGCAGCAGAGCCAACAAGGCATGGAGTCAGACAGCTGAAGGGCAAGAAAGGAAACCTCACCAAACCTCAGAGAAAGTGTGTACATGCACTGAATGTGTATGTCGGTGTGCGTCTGTGTGGCGCAGGCCCACGTTCATGTGGAAAAGTGCAGGTGTGGAGGCCTGTCGGGTCGTGGTGTCAGCATGGGGCAGATGGCCAGATCCTGAGTGTGAATAACCTCTGTGTTTGTGCATGCATTCATGTGTTTCTGCTTCAATGTGCTTGCTTGTCCCACTTGTTGACACTCAATGTGTTCAACTCCAAAAACCCCAAAGCAGTATTACTCTTTCCCTCTTATTAATCAATAAATATATTTAATTAAATTGCATTCTGCATTTGCCGCATATATTTTTGGGATTTGACATTATTTAGCATATTTGACATTGTCAACCTAAGGCTCTGTTTTAGTCCAAAGAAAGACAATGTTTACCGATGTTCAGTTAGCACATATTAAATGTTGTAATATCTTGATGATTCAGTTGTTGTTGACGATGTGTCTGCAAGGTATAGAGAGTAAGATACAGTAGTTCTTTAGTTGTTTGTTTGGTCATCTCAATTCCACACTGTACACTGTAAAACTTCAAAACTGTGATGTGAGGGTTGTTTACACATCCGAGGTCCTCTATCATGGTGTCAAACAGGAGGCTTTGTCTGAGCTTTTCATGTCTTATCTAGGTCTGAGCCAAATGAAATGTCAGGCCATCATCCCTCCTCAGTTCAACAGGAAGCCGCATACAACTCAAACCAGCTAGAATGCTCTGCAATTAAATGCGTCCTACCGGAGCTACAAAAGCTCTCTCTCTAAGCTGAGGTTCCTGTTACATTGTATCCTGCAGGACGCAACACGTCTATTCAATAGCAGCTCACCTGTAGCTGCTGACAATACCCCAGGAAGAATATTGGGGTGGTGAAGTGTTGCTGACATTTGATGGCAAATGTGATTTTTCTCTGCAGCAGCCAATATACAGTGAGCCAACTTTACTTTGATTTCCTGAATGCATCACCTGTCTGGACGCTAATACCAAAGGGTTTGTGTCTACTCTATACATGATCACTGGCTTTCTCAGACAATAAATGGATCACAATGATGTTTACTGTTGTATGCAGAGGCTAAAAAAAAATTGTATCGCTGCTGGGCTTAGATTCAGGACTTTGGTCTTTGGCTGCCGCACTATACTTTCAAAATCACTTAAAACCCGTTTTGTTTACTGAATGTAATTGTGTTTGTTGCTTGTATATGACAGTGTACTGAATATAATGAAAAATGTGGCAGAAAGCAGGGGAATAATAGAGGTAATCTGATGAGCCAGTGCCCATAAAGCACTATTTCCCAGTGTCAGTAAATGCAAAACAGCATTTTTTTTAAAGGCAAATAAATCATGCATTCAGAGTTAAACACACATTTATGTATAAGTACAAAAAAAAAAAAAAAAAAGCACACAGCCTGTCTAATAACAGCTGTATTTCATTTAGATGTGCCAGTGCGGAGACTCTCATATTGTTCATGCTGGCACACTGGCATGGCTTACTGGCACAACTAAACAGAATAGAGCCATCATTAATGTTATTAGTCACACCTGTGATTTCTCTGCCATTCGAAAGGTCTATTGTGCATATATTTTATAATACAGTAGGTTTTACTGCTGCAAACGTGGTTTGTAAAAACCAAAACCAATCCAGCGCTCCACAAATCTATTGCCAAGAAGCCACAGATTGAATTATTTATGTAGGTTCGTTCTGTTGTCGTGGGTCAGGGCTCCAGTTTATTACCAGGAGGGGGTTTATTGTAGTAAAACAACTGCAGGACTCCAAAGAAGGCGAGGTGAGACTTTCCACGCCTGTCTCATTCAAGAGAAATGCGGCAGTCAGCCAGCTGGTATAATATGTTTTTTTGTCGTTTTTTTTCTGGGGTTCTGGTTTCTCAGGAGCCAAACTCTGGTGACTCATCTCCACTCAGGAGGGGAGATGCCAGACATAGAAGTGGTGTTTGACAGTGAGAGTGAAAATAACCATCTGCAGGCCATTTCGCTAACATCTTTTATTTACCGACACCACGCTGTCTTGCCTGCTGTCTGTCCGCTGGCTGATAGACTGACTGGATGTTTGATTTGCAGGCTGTCTGGGTGTTCATTGACTTGTTTACTGTCTGTGTAAGCTGACTGATTTTGCTTGACGCTAATGACTCACTCGCCCTCAACGTCTATCTGATTAGCCCTCTAAATGACAGTATTGTAAATAAATCAGAAAACTGTAAAACACTAATAAAATCCACGACTAGACTTGCATACATGCGCCAGTGAGTGCATACAGCATGTATGACTCGAACCAAAGGTTGCACGGATTTGGATCTCTGCATCAGATGTTAAAAGTGAAGGGCTGAGACTAGCAGTAAATTCTAAAGTAAGAGACTCATTGATCAAACCCCCATACCCTGTCAGTTCATTATTTAGTCTTTTTATTGACAAACTTCAGTCCCTATGGCCTGTTCGCTCTAAAACCTGCAGTCCAGTTTCCTGATTTTTCCTGACTCTTTACTAACAAACAGAGAAATGCCTTTATTGATGATTGTAATTAATGACAATTGTAATCAGTGTTACAGAAGTTTCTAAAAGATTTTACCTAATGGTTCTAAATCATACAGCATGCTGTTTTGTGACACATTATGTGCAGATTGTACTGTTTGTAACAGAAATAATAAAATGGTGTAGACATAAAAAAAATAAATCTATAGTAGAAGTCCACGGACATCTTAAAAAAAACGTTAATTATCACAGAACATCAGCTTTCTGTCTACCAGATATTTGAACTAGTGCATTTCAAACCAATCTAACTTCTTCAAATTTCTTGTCAGTTTTGCAGTGTGACCAGTGACTGGAAGTGCTAATGAGGTTAATGAGGTTTCTGGATCTGCAGTGACCACTGACCTGCTGTGTATTTTAGGCAAAAAGACAAACTGTGTTTTCAATTAGTATCTAATCAAGGACCAGGCTACAGGCAACCAGGTCCCACACAGAGAACATGTCAATTCACAAGATTTCCTTGTGTTATCTAACTAAAAAATGAACTGAACAAAGCAAGTAGCAGGTAATTGTTCAGTGTTTGTAGCACAAGAAGCCTGTGTAGCTGATCATCTCTAGAGTAAAGATTTCATGGGACTACTGTAAGGTGTTTATGGCATCTCAAATATTGCTGCCTAGAGCATCATATTCACTTGTGTATCCAGGCCTCAAGATAAAGTGCAGCAAAGAGGGTCTTTTTCTAGTTGATCCTCTTTCAGTCAAATTTAAGTTTTTATGAGATCCTGCCATCTTAGTTTAATGCAAAAAAAAAGACTTTTGTATTTGACAGATTTTAAAATTTCATACTAAACACTTTATTAAATAATTCATGCATGTGTTGCCTATAATAGTACACCACTGTAAATGACTGTATTGCATTTGGCACTGTGTAGAACAAATATAATATAATCATGTCCTTTCAGACCACTTGGATTTGACTTGAAGCAATCCCAAGATCACTTTGTAACCTTAAAAAGTCAGTATTAAGTCGTTTCTGGTGTTTTGATGCATGCTGGGATATGTATCTGAATTGTAGACAACTGTAATGTTGTAGTTGTCATTTCTTAATTTAAAATTCAGCAGCTGCATAAGTTTTACCTTTTACTTCAAACACGTGATCATCATTTTCCAGAATTGCAGAATGTGAGAAATGGGCCATCGTTTCAGAGATCATGGATGGTCAAGACATCTTACATTTCTGCTGCAAGGCTGCTACTCCATTTCTCCAGATCAAAGTGGAATTGACTGGATAATCCCACATAGATTTAAGGTTGCAGCAGAGGTCAACATGGACCTTCATCCAAACAAAGTAGATTTCTTTAGCTGGATGCTTTAAAACTTGGTTGACATTGATACGATTCATTATTACCCCCATTTTATTTGTATTACTCAAACACATTTAAAAAAAGTGTTTCTTCTGTGTTTGTGTGTGTGTGTTAATATTAGCAATGCCAGTGCCAGATCAGCCTGCAGAGCAGGAAAAGGGGGCCATGGTTCCCCCTGTGATGCCAGCCTCCAATGGCGACAGATCTGAGACAGAGACGACCTCCTCCATTCTGGCTTCTGTCAAAGAGCAGGTAGGAACTTTTCCATGTACACGTGTGTGTTTTCCATGTGCTAACCTGTACTGTGTTTAACTTTGATGAGCACATTTTGGCTTTTTAAGTCCCTCTCTCCTCTCTTGCACTTTCCTCTTTGTGCTCCCTCATAGCAGCCCTTGAACAGCTTGCTATGAGGCAGTCCACAAGGTTGTGACTGTTATTTACGATGCGCCGCTGCTTTTACGTGTTAAAATGAAACCAAAGATTGATTGGTGGCATGGGAATGCAAAAGAGTAATGGATAGAAATGATGAAGATTATGGGGCGCTGTAGCCAACAAGACATAATTGAAAAAGTCATTAAAATTAAGGCAATTACTCGTTGGGGAGCGATGGGAGGTAGCTGCAAGGTGATGCTGGTTTCAGGTTAGCGTCTAGAATGGGAAAGAGGGAAGGGAAGGGAGAGAAGAACTGGACAGTTACGCACTTAGCAATTACCGTGCTTGCACCATTAAATCAGTAGATTTCTCTGGGTTTGTTTTATACCTCATTGAAGTATAAAATAAACAACCTCACACACTTCTTCCAAGAGGAAGTGACGTTCTGAGTCTGAGTCCTGCTGAAAAATACACCAAGTTCACGTTAATTGCATTTGGTTATTTGTGTTTAGCCTTGGACTCCTTTGTAGAATAGAACGCTGGTTCATGTGTTCATAATTTTGCTCATCAGCAAGTTCAATACACCATGGATCAGTTTGCCTATCAACATTGGCTCTGAAAGTCTCCTTAATTTATAATACCATGAAATATTCCATTTACCCTTACAGAATGAAGGACAAGTGCTGATGACAGTTTAAGCTTTATTCCCTTGCAAATGGCATTCATTTGTGTGTGTGTGTGTGTGTGTGTGTGTGTTTTCTTTTTTATATACTAGAGTGCTCTCACATTACAAAAAACACTGAAGCATGCGGTGTTTATTCAGATCCCTGCATAGGACCGGATTTGAACCTGCAGTTCCCCCCTACCCGCTGGCAGAGCAAATGTACAGATGTTACCCAAAAGGGAAAACATCACAGAAACGTAGCCATCTTTGAAGTCTTATTGTTCTCTGCAGTACGACCGCTCCCGAGGAGAGAATGTTTTGAAAATTCAAAATTAGTTCCTCGTACCATGGCTTTCCATTCGGGTGTTTCAAGTAACATGATGTTACAGCACGTCTAGTCAGCTCTACATAGCAACACTTTGGAGGGAGAAGAAAAAAAACTACGCTCCTGTGTAGTGACGGCTAGAATGTAGTTTTCCTCATCAGATAATGTCCCACTGCGTACCTGATTTTGTCAGATCCATGGAGCTTTACTGAACCACAGCATGCTAATGCAACACTGATAGAGCGGTATACTTTACGCTGTAGGTTATCCATCCAAACATTTTTATGTCGTGTTTAAAGAGATGCACTATACAATCCATTCTCCTTTTTCTCTTTAGAGATGATCGTGATGCGGATGGATATGGAGCACATTCGGTGCCAAAAAAAGTAAACCTTTGACCCCTTAGTTGCTTCACCAGAGCTGCTTTGCACAGTAGAGGACTGTGGCAGTACTAAATATAAATACTTCTACACTAACTATTCAATAGCATTTACAAGCAGAAAAAAACTTCTCTACACAGGCTGTGTAATTTTTAAACTTAAAAGATCAGAGGTGCTGTCATGACTGTCATGTCTTCACAAACAGTACTGGCACTCGCGTTTCTACAATTTGCAATGGTTGACTCAGAATTGTCACCACTAAATCTACCTGTGCTCCCTGCATACATGCTCATAGATATGGTAATGTGTATGATTTACTTGTCGTCCGCAGGTCTACTTGCACACCACCATGATATTTCATGAATAATACATATCCACACCGGGCACACATGAGTGTCTGCGCAACAATAATTAATTGTGTGGACAGCACAGAACTGTGGTCTGTGATTTTAATTCTGTTCTTTGTGTCTTAATGTGGAACATATTTCTACCTGTTACATGATGTGTGGCATTTTCAAGTGTCTAATAGATGCATGATGTAAACGTATGATAAAAAAGGTTAACTCTTGCACTCTCTGTCTCACGTTGACATTCTCTCTCCAGGTGTGTGTGTGTGTGAGTGTGTTGTGTGGCCCTGCATGTGAGCATATTGCTCCAGTAACCTAGCAGATCCACTCCCATTGCAGCACATCATCATGTCTAACACACACACACACACACAGACACACACACACAACTCTCTCTCCACTGTGGTTGTTCTGACGAAGATACCAACATGTGAGGATACACTTCTTAGATTCCATTTAGTAGACACCATCTGTCTACTTGTCTTTGTGTGTGTTGCTTGTAGTTGGAAAAAAAAAGCAGCATGTGGTATGTTCAAGATAGTGTAATGATTTTCTGCTTTTAGCCGTGGAAGAATGAGACACTATTAGGAATTGGAAGTAATTTGATACTGAATCTGTGCAGTGTTCAGCATGAATTCAGTGAGGGCGAGAAGATGACGGTGGCATAGACTGGCATGACATCATTCATGTGTTTCTGAAGGGATGATTTTAAGGTTAAAGGTGTTGTACAGTTACTGAGGCCAGAAATTTTATGGAGTTAAAGTATGGCTGAGGTGATAATGGCCCGTAGCTCTTTCTGAATGATATTTATATATTTGACCCCTCTTTTTTTTTTTTCTTCTGAACTTTGGATTGGCCAATTCTCTGTGTATTACAATCATAATCACGACTTGCTCCACAACACTTTTCTTCCCAGTTTTTCACAGATCATTTTCAGGAAGGCATATAAAGGTTGAGGGAAACTGAGGTGTGTGTATATATATATTCAAAGTAAAATAACATGATTTGCCTCACAGGCGTATCTGTAGTTATGAATGCATTACATTTTTTAATGATCCAGCAATATTTTGCATACACTATATATTTGAATAGGAAACGTTTTATTACATGTCATGTAACATTTGCTGAGGATCAGTGAACTCAACAGGAAATATCACATTCTTAGATGAATGTCGACTCTATTCCTCGGTGTAAAAATGTTCATACCTTACAGCTCCTGTACTGCTACTGTTGGAGTCATTTGAGTTTTTCAAGATGTTTTGCACAATGTTGCATCATGTCTCAACTTGCCTCCGGAGAACTCCACAGAGGCTAATTTAACCACTGCTGATTTGCTCTACAATTTATTAGTTTTCTGCATATTTTCATTTAGCTGGAGTTAATGTCCTGTTCTGTTTTGGGAATATGCCCTGGCAATTTAACCTTATTTCTTGCTAAATTCTCATCTGCATGTTTTCTCATGTTTTTTTTTTCTTTATCCCTGATAGATACTGTAATTTAATAAATCAACCTATAATGAGTTTAATGAAATCAGTTATATTTGGTGTTCTGAACACCCAGTTACTAGTTTTTCCTGAGGAAAAATATTCTGTCTTAAAAGAGGTGATGTTTTGTATGTATCATCCCCACAGTTTATTAGCTAGCCAATTTATTGTTTTTATATATGTATGGGGTATTTATTTGTGTATATATGTTTGGTTTTGGAGATGAACTTTAAATGTACACCATACACATATCACTGATAAAGTGGTTCAGTCCACATCATCCCAGTACACTGTAATACATAGGCTAATGTGTACACAACATGCACTCAAAGTAAATTTGTGTGTGTGTGTGTGTGCCGTATCATCCCTGATAGCTTTCTCTTTTAGCTGCAGTCCCTAAAAAGTCTTTTTCTTGACCTTTTATAGGTACTTGACAACTGCTTTATTGCCGATGGCCATGTTCTCATGGGCCGTGGTGCAGGAGGTAGCGCAGTCATCTACTAATAAGAATGCTGAAGTGTCCTTGGGCAAGATACTGAACTACCACTAATGGTGTGTGTGTGTGTGAATGTGAGTGTGAATGTGAATGGATGAGTGAGCAGCAGAAACGTGGACAAAATTTGGACGAAAGTGTTATATAATCAGCCAAAAGTTAACGTTAGTTTTGCTTTAAGAGCAGATAGTCAAAGATGTGAGATGCAGTTGGTTCATATGGATGTGATTGTTTGTGCAATCTGAGCCTAGATGAAACTTTTATTTCTATAAAATGTATGATTTAGAGTAGTTGAGATGATCAGTTTCCTAATTCTGAATGTTTAACAACAGTATTTTCTTAATCCAATTTTGTCTTTTTTTATTTTGAAACCAGAAATAACTGAATTAAAAAGTACCGTGTGCTGGCTAGAGCTTAGTCTTGGAATAGGACTATATTTGTTGGTGTTGGTTTGCACTCAGCTACAGGCTCATTTGGATTTGAAATCAAACAGAAACTCAAATTGTAATTAAAAGCTAACAGAATTTATTATATTTTCATATTAATAATGTCACTGATTTAAAACGGCTGCATTTGTTTGACTGTGGAAAGGATCTTACATTAGTTTTGTTGAGGTTTTAAAAAAAACCTTTAGAAAGCATTAGAAACACAAAAGTGTGCAGATAACCACCGTCCTCCTCTGTCTCTTCTGTCCTCACCACTTTATTGATACCTTGTCTATCGCTGCAGTTGACAGCTGTGTTTTGCAGTGGATATAAATTAATTCACCTTCCCACACGCAACAGTATCAACGCAGCAGCTGATGACAAAGTTTGTATCTGCTAAAATGCAAATGTATGACACATGGGGGAAAAAGTGTTTTGTGAATTGATTGGTTTGAAGGTGTTTGATAGATCTGTGGAACCTGAGAGTGATTAAATTGAAAAGCATGTAAAACTTCAGTTTGTGTTTAAAAAAAAAAAAAAAAAAAAAAAAGGAAATTGAAAGGTTTCTCGCTGCTATAACAATAAAGTAAGACTGTGCTTGGCATCTACCTTTCTGAACTGTATAATACATACTGAGGCGGCAGTTAACTCAGATGTGACACTGTCATACCACCTAACACACCTTCCAGTTACAACTTTTGACTGCACCTTAAAAAGCGTGGATGCACTGGTTCAAAGCGTTTTTTGCTTTGAACAGATCTGCCAGTGGTTTGCAGGCTGAAAATTGAGTTTGGTGCCTTTTTTACTGTGTGTGTGTCCTCAGTGCCCTTCAACATTTGTCTTTTTCACTGTGCCAGTATGGGAACAGATCATTTAGCCGGCAGGAAGACTTTGGAGAGTGTGTTTGTGTGTGTGTGTGTGTGTGTAGACCTACAAATGTATTATAGCATGTATTCATCTGTGCATGCAGCATACCTATGCCTGTGTGTGTGTGGATACATACACTGTAACCTAAGAGATGGTTTATATATATATATATATATATATATATATATATATATAATTACACTGTGTAGCCAAACCTGCTTTAGTGCATTGGAGCAGCTTTCCAGCTCTCACCTTTTCATTCATTCAGTAGGGAGCACTGCTGTCTGTGTCATTCAGTCTTTGTCTTTCAGTTTATTTTTGAAGAGAAGCTTTCAGAAAACATGATTCACTCTCAAATGTCAGGTGCAGTTTTTATGTAAGAGGCAGGCTCCTGATCAGGACTTTGTGGCTAAAAGCTGCCAAGTGACTTGTAGCAATTTTCATGCAAGCTTGAGTGAGAGGTATGGCAGCAGTACTGCCTTGCCATTTACTCATTGAAAGAGCATCTGTGAAAGACTGGGGGAAAAAGGGTGGTGGGCTGTGGCTCTGGGAGAATTATCAGCTGGCCTAAAGACTGTTGTGCTCCTTGGCATTGCTTTTGCTGTTGGTCGTGTGTGTGTGTGTGTGTGTGTGTGTGTGTGTGCGCGCCTGAGCTTGAGTTTGTGTCTGCCAGTGGTGTTGCAATGTTCCATTTAGTCAACATCACCCAGCCAGCATCCCCACTGTACTGTCACCATCATCATAACTGGCAGCTGGCAGGCTACATGCTACTGCAGCTGCAGTGCTTTGGGCCAAAGAAAGAAAGAGAAGGAGCGAGAGAGAGCGAGATGACAGGAAACATGACAATTCTGCAATGTGTGTAAGGGTGAGAGACAGAAAGGAGATGTGTGATTAAAGAGAATGGAAAGGACAAGGGCCCAGGTAGATGATGAAGAGATTTGAAAAAAAGTTGGTTGTTAGATACATGAAATGAGAGAGGGAAAGAAAAAGGAGAAAGGAAAGAGGGAATGAAAAGGAAGAGAGCTGAGTTTTAGTGGCAGCCATCCAATATGTGGCCAGCACTCTGAGACAACGACCAGACAAGACTTGCCAATTACTGTTTGAAGGTCAATCAGTGAAAGTGGAATCACAGTACAGTGCTGTTTGTACATTCTCAGTGGTGGGAATAAATTATCCAATACAAACACTTAAAGACTGCCGAGAAGCTCACAAACCCAAAAGGAAAAAAAAACATAAAACCTTTTCAGAGAAAAACAACCACAAAGTGAAAACTTTTCCATCAAAGCTGATGAAGAATAAGGGCGTGCTTACAGTATAGAAATGGATCACTCTCAACTGCAGTTTGTGCTGATGATTTAAAAAAGCCTGTTGCAGGACATGCTCTTTGTAATGGTCCGCTGCAGGTGTCAGCACATACAGCTCCATGTATCTGGTGGAATGTGCTCAGTATTGATTTCTTACTGCATGATCAAAGTAATAACTGCAACCCACTTTCTACCAGTGTTTGGATCACTCTCACTGTGGTTGACTATCATAAAAAACTATTTTTAATATGAATATGAATATATAAAGCAATCTGCCTTGTCTAAAAATACGGAACATTTGAAAGTGTGCATGAGTGCATTGTATGTCAGGCACAGAGACACTGATATTTTTTTTTTGTAAATGAGGTGTCAAGATCGTTTTAAAGATATCAAGAATAGTGTGAAAATAATGAGTTGGAAAAATATAATGTCTTACTCTGATACACCTACCCACTCAGATGTTATTGATGTTTTACTGATGAACACTTCACAATGTAAATTAGAGCAAAAGAACTGAAAGTTTGTTTTAAGCAATTATGTTCTACCTGTTCTGTGAATGAAGCTACAGTATGTCTACAGCAACTGTAAACTATATGGTAGAAGTCTGCAGCGTGCCAAGGTTTCCCCCATGAAGCTCCACACTCAATATTAATGCCTTCATTTGTTACGTGTCTGCCGTCCCCTCCCAGAGTTACATCTGGTCATTTCTGAACGATGCAGAATCCTGTAGAACCAGGAAGAACAATGACATTGTTAGACAGGAAGTCTAATGAGGCATGAAATCAATATGTACAATCCTGCCTAACCCGGGGCATGCTGGGTAATGGAGTGTCAGGAGTGCTTTGGAGCTGTTTTAATCACAGGGACCTTGGAGTATCAACTCATAAACAGGCTGGTTACTGCCAAAATACCACAACCTTCTGAGATGTGTGTGTTTGTGTGTGTGTGTGTGTGGTTGTGTATCAGTGATTACTTTTTACATAATTGTAGTAAACTGTGAGTCCATATGCCCGTATCTGCACGAAACAAAGTGTGTTTGTGCATCTCTGCATGAATTTAGTGTGAGTATGACTGTGAGACCTCCATTATTGGTGTGTGATCATACCTCAGCTGTAAGGATCACAATGACACCCCCTGTTCTCACCCCCACCCCAACCCACCACCCCCCTCCACTTATTCCTTCTCCCTCACCTGGGCTCTGTTTCATTAGCCTTTAACACTGCGACAGAGCCCAGTACTGATCATGCATATGAAGTAAGAGCTCTTCCTGCTAATCATTTAGCCTCCTCCATCCCCACCACAAAGTCCCACTACCATCTGCATGCTAATGCTACCCGAGCTCAGCATTTTCCTGCATGCTGATGAACTTGTTAGCAATATCTTAAATGCAAATATTGCAATAGCCAAAAGGACTAATGTGCAACATGAATGCTAATAGTATATTGAATTGGAATACTTACATGTAGCACTGTGACATTAATGCGTTTTGCAGATAGCCTTTCTTAACTTTTATTCCTTTCAGCAAAAATGATCTGTTGGATAGCTACCAGCATGAGGCAGGAAACTGGAGCTTTCCAGGACAATTCTGTAAAACCCAACCTCAGCTGATGTAGTGAACCATGCAAGATTGAATCCAAATCAGCATCGATATTCATTTATCCTTTTGTTATTATTCTGCCTGTCTGTGGTGTGAGGTGCTCTCCAGGGCTCAGCAGGACTGAAGTGGTATAGCCGTGCACTGGCAATGTTGGAGTGAGCTAGAAGCCTGGGGGCTATGAGCGAGGCTTGGAAAACTGCATGGTGATGTGTGAGAAAAGCATTGATTAATTGAACATGTCTGTCAGGGCCCTTTGTTTACAGGCAAAGCTAAGCATCGAGGTCAGACACCGGGGGAGATGTTCCTGTTGGATAGAAGTGAAGAAACATTGTTGCTAAGTCCTTCCTCCATCCATTACACGAAACCACCGCAGACACCACAGATGTTGTTGAGTGGGCATCTGAAGGGTACCGTTCTCATACAGACTGCTTTTACTTTACCACCTGTACAGTTTTCATCAGTTTGTGTGGGTTATTACTTCACTGAAGCTGCTCTCTCTTTCTCCCTTTTTTAAAATTGAACTGTGCTTAATGATACAATGTTGATTATATCCCTTAAACAACTACAGCTCTTGTTTTTTTATGCAGACTGGAATGCATTTTAAGTTAAGGCTGTGTACTACAATTCAAAGATTGACTTGTTTTTTTGTTTTTTTTTAACTTGGTGCCACCTCATCTAGTCCTGTAAGACTGGCTGACATGATTAGAAAACATGAGACGGCCCTGTGTGGTTAAGCTTTATCCCTATTTGAGAGGAAATGGGACTTTCATTTTCCCTGAGTCCCTATCGATCTGAAAATGAGAAAATGGAAAGATTACTCTGTGATGGAAAGAGCCATTAAAGAGCTGTGGAGGCAAATACCTTGTATTTATCAAATCACAGGCATTTTTTAAGGGAATGCTCGCTGATTGCGGACGCTCTTATAAACAGCGCTCCACTATACAGTTATAGGCCGTGTCATTTCAGGGACTGAAGCCTTCAAAGCCTGGTCTATAGAGTCATATTCACCAGTTATTTGCAGCAAGATAAGTTACCAGTAACTGAATATATCTCTTGTATTATCAATTAAAAAGCCAGAGTTCTTATTTACAGCCTGGTCATGTTATTAATCAAAGGGCATTCTATAGAAATTGACATTGTATGATACATTTTCATATTTCATGTGTGCAACGTATATATCATATACTTTATTAAACACAATTTGTTTTCCATCATCATAAATGAAATATAACTCATATTGTAATCTGAAATGGAAAATCTCTTTAAAATCCAGCTGACACTCATACTTATTATGTAATAATGTAAATAACTAAAATCCATCTCGAGAACAGGGTGTTTCTCAACAGTATGTTGTGTTCATCACTCCATATGTTTAAAGGTGCAATGTGTAAGATCTGATCACCTGATGCAAACACATAGGGAGCAGCAAATAGGAGGCAGCATCCTATGTGCGCGAGTGCTGGTGAAGGGTTTATGTTTAGCAGTGACTAATTTATTAATCAGGAGGTCCTGGATCACGAAGGGTGCTGTTCCAGTGGGCCAGGGAGAGAGAAACAGTCATAAAACACGCCTAGCTGTTAAAACTAAACAAAACTGTCATCATAAACAAAGCAACGTGTGTAATGGACATTTTGGATAATGTCTATAAACAGATACGCATATGAATGCAGATACATTTTAAAAAAAAGTGAATAAAAAGCTAAAATGTTGTCAGATGATAGTTGATGGAGTCCAAGATTGCATTTCAAACAATGCGTTCGGCCTCTTTTGCTCTCTACACAGGCTGGTTGCCGACATGCAACCAAAGCCGTGATTGGTCAATACTACTTGGATTACAAATGGGCTACAAACGGAAACCAGAACACTTCCGATTTATATGCCATGTCCTTCAGAGGATCCAGCCACTGAAATGGGACACAAAGAGCTACATCTGGGAGCTCTACAGTACAAACAGACCTCTACTGCCAGACACAGAGCGGCTTCTCTGGGGTAGCTGGGGGTCAAGTGCCTTGCTTAAGGACACTTGGTAATTGTTTAGGGAGCATAGAAAGCGTGTTCTCAACTGTCGTCTTGTGTGCTGATTTTTAAATGGCTGCGTTTGCTGTAGAGAACCGACTAGTGGGAATGTGTCATGCTGCATGCTGGTCTGCAATAAAATTTTATTTACTGGCAATTTCAAATTCTGTCCTATATCTCTACTGTTTATAGAGCTATTCTGCCCCACAGCCTGTAGGGAAGCTGTTGTCAGTCTACTGTCCTGTTAGTTACTAACGCACAACTTGCTGACTGTACAAAACATTGTGCAGCGAACATGTTAAATAATAAAATACAGTGGTTCACACTACAATGATGTCAAACATAATCATTGTGATTTACTATTGAATAAATGTGATTTTAATACACCAGCTCTGTTTGAAAAACATATTAAAATTTAAGAGCTAATTTAAAAATTCCGTCACATTTTCATCAGCTTTGAATTGCACCTCTCCAGTGTCGTCATTAAAATTGAAAATCTCAACAAGTAATGTTAAATATTCAGCACCCATCCTTACTTTTAATCTTACTTCATGTATTGTACATACATATATACATGTATCATTTTGGGCTGATATTTCAATGCAGACATTGCCAAACCTTTCATTGCTATGCGTGGTTTTAATTGAAGGGAGATGTATTCAGTGCACGATTATATCTCTTGTACTGGTAGATTTGTTTATATGGCATGCCCGCATTCCTGGCATATTATATAGCATTATGTTCCCAGCATATGATATATGGCATTGTGCTTACTATATGCAACATTACATCTCCATATGCTGTTCTGCAAAGTTTTTTTTGTTTTTTTTTACTTCAGTTATGTCTATAGTCACGTTCGGTGTAATATGTCACTGCACTACACTGCACAGCGCAGCAGGAAGCTCAGCTAAGAGCTTTGCACAGCCTTCTCCCCTCGGCATTCTAAATAGATAAATTATGATCACACTCCTCTGAAGTTGTCTGGCCGCCAGGGTTGACATATACACTGTAAAGAGACTGGCTAATGAAGAATGGATCTGTCATTGGAGTTGTCTCGGAAATAAGGCCGATCACTCCATCTCTCCCTTTCTCTCAGTCTTTCCTTTTGTTTTCTCACTCTTCCTCCCTTAATTCCCTTATTGCTCCATTGCACCTCCACCCATCATTCATTCCAGTGTTTCATTCTCTCATTGCATTCTGTCTGTATGGAATAAATGAGGTTCTGCTGTTGTAAATGCATCATACTGTACCCCTCCTCAACACCCCCCCTCCCATTACCCATAGTGCTTTGTGGCAGTTGGAGATGTGCATCTAACCATCTCTAATGAGCTCGCTTGCGTTCATCGCTGCTGCTGTTGTTGTTGTTTGTGGTAAAGTAATTTGTGGTTGCCATAGAAATTGTCTCTGCTAAATGTGCATCATTACTTTGTGCTTAAATCTTTCATTGCCAGTATCTTGGAGGCGGGCAGGCAAATGAAATTTGATTAATGTGATATCATTTTGATATAATTTTCCCATTAACTTAACTGATATCTCTGTTGTTTCTATTAGTATACAGTATTTAGTCTTAAAGTCTTGGGATGCCAGATATGCTGAGCTTTTCTTTGTATCCCAATTTTTATAACACATTCACCAAGGAGGCCTATATTTATTCAACATGGCAACTCTGATTCTTACATTAATTAATAGGATTAAAAAACCTTGTGCATTTGTCAAAGGTGTAGTTTATTTCCTGAATCATCTCTATTGTGAGTGATCAATTGAATTTTGACAAGCTGTGTCATCATACAGGAATTCCCTTTGAACGCTGCTTCTGAACTGGTTGCTGAATATTTTAGTGGTGGTAGGGGGTGAAACCTCATTTCCTATTTTTTCTCTCTTCTTTCCCACCACTTTTGGTTGGAAATGTCATATTGTCAGTGGGGTATGCCCATGGTAGCAGCTCTACCCAGTCTGCCCTAAATGTAAATGTCAGTAGAGATGTTCTAAAAAATGTACCTTTCTGTCTATCTCATTTCATTTTTTATATTCTTCCTTTCTTTGGCCTCCTCTTGGGTATCTCTGATTCTCTCTCCATTTCTTTTGATTTACTGTTTTTCTCTGTGTTTTATCCTCTCCCTGCAATTTCTTTCCTGCCTTTCACTTCTCTACCCGTATTTGTTTCATCTGCTACATCCCTTCAATTTATTGTCCCTGTTTTTTTTAACTCTCTATCCCCCCATTCCTTTCTTGCCCTTTATAGTCAATCCTCTCCTCACACTCTCTTCTATAATGTTTTCAATGTTTCTACTTTGTCTCTCTCTCTCTCTCTCTCTCTCTCTTTCCTACCTCCCCCTCTCATCCCTCCCCTTTGTCTTATGTCCCTGTGGTAGAAGTGTGCTTTAGTGGGCTGCCAACAACTTGTCATTTGTAAGTTTTGTTGCTTTTTTCCCCTTAACCTAACCTCATATCTATTTATTCTGCTTTATTTGCTTGATTTCGCCCTATGTTGTGGAATAGGTTTGTGAAACGTCTGTTCTTGCTTCCATGACCTTATCAGACTCTGCATCCCTAACCATTCCTTTCTCGTTCTCTTCTTTCTTCCTATTCTCATTTCATCTGTGTCAGGCTGATCTTTTTTTGGGGATCCCTTTGTTACCATTCGTCTTTTTCCTCTCCCAATCTCTCTACCCACTGATGTGCTACCTTCCTCGGTTGCTTTGCACTGCCTCCCTCAGGTGGCCTGCTTTAGACCAACTTTGCCCTTTAACCTCCATTGCGATATGGGGCGTAAAGGCTAACACAACCTTCCTGTCAGGGGAGATTTATTCCCTCACCTTTTGGAGCTCTTGATCAGGGTCTGTGTGCATCTGTAATCTGCCTCTGAAAGGTGAAGCATTCACCCTGCACCAGCCTACTTTGGCCCTCCCGGATGGATGGCTGGGGACCGGATCTGTCAACGTGGCATTAAACATTTAAAACTCAGTCTGCAGATCACTCCAAGCATAGCAATGGAGCCAGCAGACTTTAGTCTGGAAACCACAGATGGAAGTAGACAAGGCAAAAAGAGGACGCGAGCGAAAGAGCTAAACTGTCAGGCGACAATGATGAAGAGAGAAAGAGAGGAAAATCTCTACCTGTCATTTCCTAGTAGGCAGTGAGACATGAGGTTCAGTAGCTATTACTGCAGATGAGATGCACAGAGTGGAGACAATACCCTCTCACGCTGCTCTGGACCCCCCCTCCCCCCTCCCTCCCAATACACACGCACACACACAGCTGGCTTTCCGATCAAATAGCTCTGGTTAACAGGTGGGCCTGTGTCTCAAGCATTTGGTCACATTCTGTCAGTGTTTTGTAAATCATGCAGCATAAAGGAGCTTTTTAGGCAGATGACATACTTTGCTGATGAACCAACTGTAATTGGAGGTCTGTCACTGATCCGTCAGTGATAATTAACACCAACCTAGAATTTCCGCTGACATTTGCATTGGAACAGCTAATTATGGCACATTGAGGAAGTGGCACAATCACTGCCGTACACAGTCTCTGACCACACGTCCACACGCATTGTAAACACACATACACGTAGTCTTGTAAGCTGCGTGACCAACTTGAAAAAGATGCTCCTGAGCCTAACACGAACAGAGCTTTTTTTAGTGAGGGATGCGAGAACAGCACAGTAACACCTGAGCTCAGTGTCAGCAGTCCTTTCCTCCTCCTCACCTCTCCACTACTCTCTTCCCGTTGCATTTCCACACCTTTTGTCCTGTCTCTTTTTATTCATGTTAGTTTTACTCTCTGTCTCTGTTCTGTTATGCAGAAACAGGAATTTCATGTTGTTGCATGCCATAAACACAGACAGGTTCATAAAACACTTTTTTTATTACAACCAGATCATTGCGCAGACACAGAGTGCTGTAGGAATAATTAGCGGGTCACAGTCTTAGAGATAAAAGCAAAGGCCCAAACAGAATAGAATAGAACAGAACAGAACAGAACAGAACAGAACAGAACAGAACAGAACAGAATAGAACAGAATACGGAATGAGGCCACAATAAAGTTTAGAGACGTACACAGAAGCGCATGATGCTCTGATGTAAGGAAAGATGGCAGGACAAGGTGGATGGATGAGGAGGATAGAGTGAGGAACTGAGGAGGAGGAAAGGGAGAAGAATGATAGAGTGTGACTCAGAAATAGAGACGGAGAGATGGGGCGGAGGTGCAGACTGAGTGTTTGCCCAGTGGGCCTGGCTGGCCAAAGGTAAGCCAGCAGACAGCGCAACGTGTCACTTCACATTTTGTCAACAACATAGCAAGTTATTTCTGGAGGATTGGAGCTTCAACCTTAGCGGCTTAGGCTTTTTTTTTCTGTTGTGTGTGTGTGTGTGTGTGTGTGTGTGTGTGTGTGTGTCAGCATAAGACACACACATAAGATTTTATGCACGTGTGTGTTTGTGTCCAGCAGGGAAATGATCATGCTGACATCTGTGTGTGTGTGTGTGTGTGTGTGAGGAAAAAAAAGATATGTCGCATGCCATTGTTCTCTCTTTTCCTCTCAAGTTATACTCTAATGAAGCCTGTGACTTTTATGGCTCATACACTCTCCTGAGACAGCACACACACATATATGCACATGTACACCCTTCTCTGTTCTCTCTCTATCTCTTCCACTCTCTCTCTCTAACGCACATTTCCTCTCCCTGTTGTTTACATACGGATAATCCCCAACACAAACCTTCCAGAGACTGTAGCTCATTTACTGCTGCAAAGCGACATCTGGACTCGAGCATATTTTATCAGATAATTGGCCTCACAAAAGAGTAGTAGCTTATGACTGAAGAAAACAATATGTTAACAGTCCAAAGGGATTTTCTACTGTTGGTAAGGGAAGCGCGAACAAAGGAAATAGGTGGGGTGGAAGGTTGACAGAAGTGTGAAACAGGAGGAAGATCAAGAAAGGATCAGTGGATGGATGGAAGGAAATAAGGGTGGTCAGAAGGAAAGGTAGCAGGAGAGGAAGGAGCTCAGGTCTTAAGATGGATAAAAAGGGTGAGAGGAGTGTGACAGAAATAGAAAGCAGTTCCAGAGAGAAGAAACTACCTGAAGGCAGGAGATAGAAGAGAGAATGTGTAAAGAAGGCAGAGATGAATTCTGGACAGACGGAAGAAGCCAAGAAGGGCAAATAGAAAGATAATGAGGAGCGAGAATGGACTGGAAAAAAATGACCTCCATGGTAGGCCTTCAGGTTGCAGACACAAATTATTGTTGTTGTGTTTGTTACATTTGTCAAATTCAGATGGCTCATCGCAAGGCAAAAACAAAAACACAAGTTAGGGAATTAAAGAATCGGGACAAAAAACGAAATACAAGCAAACAGAATCAGAAGGATTGCTAAACAAGACACAAGATGTGCGTAAAGGAGTGTGAATGTGTTTTATCTGGTTGATTGCTCTGTTGTATTATACAACGAAGACACACACACACACACACACACACACACACTAGTATGCCTCTCCAGCCCTTCTCTCATGTCCTCTCCCATTATAGAGCAAAAGCTAAAATCTAAAGTGCTTTTTGTTCAGCCCAAATTAGATAACAGGGCCATATAACAGGCTGCACTTTGCACCTAACATGACATGAGCAACAGAGAGAGAAATGAGAGGGAGGGTGGGGTAATCACATCAGATCAGCCAACACCTTAATCACTTTTTGCTCTTTAACAGGATTCTTATGTGGTTTGTTTTGACCCTTGATCCCCGTACTATCGGTGGCTTTTAATCTATAGATGTGACCAATGGGTATATCTGTATTACATTGTTTTGGTAACTTTAAAGAGCATATTAGAAACAGAGCACAACTTTAAAACTGAAGTTATATAATTTAGCGACAGTGAGAGGCACCTTCTTTTTAAAATACCCATTTTAATTAAATTAATTCCCAATAATCTTTCTAGCTCTACTTTAATTCAGGAGCAAACCCGGCAGAGATATACTGTAAAATACATGTGCAGTACCATTTTGTAGTGTAGACAATAATCAGGAAATGTAGTGTCTCCTGGATGTTTTCAGTTTTAAGAAGAAACACCATGTGGTCATTCAAGCTTATTGGGAGTTCTGTATGTTAATATACAGGGTGATTAACAAGATCAGCATCCTCTGCTCCCTGCTGCTCTGCTCCCTGCTGCTTTTAATCAGGATGAGAGGAACCGATATGATACGTCAGCTTCACCTCTAGATAATCTGTTTCCAGAGATAACAATATATATACATCCTGCTCTGGCCTCTTTTCCAGATTGTGCAATACCAAGAGATTGAGATTGAGATTTCACCCCTGGTGCAGCCTTCAGCGATAAAATACAAAGCCCCTTTTCTCTCTCATAGATTTACTAACCAAGGGTTAGTAGGTATGAGTCTTTGTGGACTAGTGCAGTCAAAAAACCAGTAGGGGTCCCAAGCACATTCGCTGTGAGCGGTGTTTTCAGATGTTATTGGATATAAAGTTTATGATGTCCAAGAGAAGTATTTCCATGCCTCAGCTGAGGATTGAGCATTGTTGAGTCTCGCCATTAGGAGAAGGAAATCGAGATGCTTTTTCCCCCGGGGCAGCACAAACCATCATGTGATATTTTACACCATTAGGCCAAGGTGTAAGTCTGTAGCAAATATACAGCTGCCTCGGCAGCCATTATGCTTTCCTATACGGTGTGTTCCTGTTGTCTGATATTATGCAGTAAGATTCTTTTAAAACCATCACTATGAATTATGTGTTTTAAATCACCTCCACGTGAACAAATGTGTTCAGTGTTTTCTTTGTGTGTTTCCTGAAAAATCTGGAAAAAATGACTTTTAATCGGGAGACAATATAGTAAGTACAAACACACACAATTAAGCTGCGCCGTCATGCAGCCTTCTTCAGGCTGTGTGTACATGCGCACAACTCACGGTGACATTTGAATAAACCTATCAACGACCTCACTCCAACTATCTCAACCCCATTTCATATATCAGCTCAACCATCCACTCAGAATATAACAGATTTATCGCGTTGCCTTTTGTTGTCTTTCTTCTTCTTTTTTTTTTCTCTCTCTTTTCCCATGGAGCTGTAGTATGCTTGAAGGTCATTTATTGCCACATGAATGTTATACTTGAATTTATAGAGCTTTAGGAAACAGCGTTTGAAAAGGAAGAATAAGGAAAGTGAGTAAACTGAAGAGAGCATTGCGCTCATGAATGTGTGAGTGTTTATGCACCTGTGTCTATATCTATATTATACATCCTGTTTGGATTTATACAGTTTTATACCTTCTTTTATTTCTGTCAGAGTTTATCTCTGCCTTCACACTTCGCTTTTTTTAATATATATATATATATACATCTACTCTACACTGTATTAATTGATGGGTGCGTGGGTGTTTAAAGTGTTTCACTATGTATGACTGTATAGACTGTATGCTTTTAGCCTACAGTGTATAGAGTGAACCGTATCTTAATTCTGCAACGTTATTTATATTTTCTAAAGCCCACCGCTGTCCCTGTCCACAGCAGGATCAACTTGCTTCAGTTAATACCCACTCCCCTCTCATTTTAATTTAGAGAGGATTTATGGAATTCAGTGTGTTCTCCTCGCAGGCTGAAATGTTTGAACAAACTATTGCGAAAGAGACTGCCAAAGAACCAAAGTGTACAAGGCGGTTTTGAGGCTCGCCTTCCCACGAGAGGTTGACGGTTAAGGAAGAGTTTAAACCGTAATTCTCCTGTTGGCTTTTGACAGCTTTGATAAATAATGCTACAATCACTAAAAGCAAGTCACAAAACATATGAGAAGTGATTTAGATGACAGTTTGTTCAGATGCTACGGTACTGTTCCTCCTCTGCTCGCTGGATCTGAAACGTTTGTTTTTCTATATGTGTGTTTGCATGTAGGCGTATTTCCGTCTTCTCTTGTGTGTTTTAAAAGTTAACTTCTGAAGAACCGAATCACTTGTCATTTCTGGCAGGCTGTATAACCCCGGCTGCTCATGACTTTGCCGGTTGTTTCCTGGTGTTCTCTGTAAAGATTCTCTTTTTTTTTTTTTTCACATGAAGAGGGATATTTTAAGCTCCAGGCTGAAGAGCAGAGAGCCAATAACGGTTTTCCGTTTTGCATGCAGATGCTTCATGTTTTGTCTTGGCAGATAGTGTCTTGAACTAGGCTCTGCTTTGGCTGTCACTAGTTTTGTCTTGATCTGCTTGACCTTTTCTGTGCTACTCTGACCGAGCATGGGATCTCTTCGGATTCAGGCATAATGCACGGCTCATTTGGTCATATAAGACATTAAGTTATGTGATTTGTTGCTACTGACAACATTTAAGGAAGGAAGAGAAAGTAAAGTAAACTTTTGTTCGTGATCGTGAAAGCGCAACCTGTGAAACTGAGTGTGTGTGTCTGTGTGTGTGTGTGTGTGTGTGTGTGGGTGTATTTGTTTTCTCCCCACTTCTCCTGAGGAAGCACTCAGCAGTCCCTCGCTGCTAAAAGTGCTGAGTGTGAGGGATGGTGTCAGGTGACAAATCTAAGGGACAAACTGCATCTAAAGCAGACATTCTTTAGTATGTCCTTCACCCGTCCAACTCTGACTACGCTTCTCTCCCTCTATTTCTCTCTTCTCCATCTCTCAAATCACTGTACTTTGTTGTGCGTGGTGAATATGAAATATGCTTCCCCCCACACCCATGATTACTGAAAGAGCATTTCACTGTGGGTAACCTCTGCCATGAACACCTTTCTCAGTGGGTGAGGTTTAAGGATATGTTGTTAGTGTCATTGTTGTGAAATTAAGGACAAAACATGTATCTTGTGATGTATCTGTATGATGTAGCTTCATGACTTTGATTGGATATTACTGGGCACAGAGCTATGAATGAGCCAATGAGAATAAGCTGATACCAGTCCGCCTGTCTAAGTGAGACTTTGGTACTCTGTCTGACCTAACGGTATCCTTCATTTATTAAATGTCAGTCCTAGCAAACTGTTTCTCAGAAAGTGGAACAATGAATAGCTTAAATCAGAAGTGCATTACATATTGTACATCAATCATGTTCTCTCCATTTCTGTTTCAATGCCGCCCTGTCTATATCGCTCTCCTTTGTATCTAGCATCTCATCTGTGTACATAACTCCCCCTGCTGTCATCCACTGCAGTTTTTCCCTCCACTCTACTCTCCTCCTTTTTTATCATTCTCTCTCTGTCGTCCTCCTTCCTTCCTCCTGTCAGTCCCTCCTAATCTTCATCTTGCTCAGAGGGGGGCCGGGAGCCATGTTTCTACCTAATGATGCATTGCAGAGAGGAGAGAAAATTTGACAGTTAACAACCTCCTCTCGCTCTTTCTCAGACGTACACACACACACACACACACAGCTGTGTCAGATAAAGGCAAGGATACACTGGAGTCACACACAGCCTATTAATGCAGCAAGTGCACGTCACTTCTCAAATCTACTAACTTTTTTCTTGTCATATGAAACTGAATTGACCTGAGGGTCATAAGTCATAAGGGACAGTGTGATCATATGCTCACAAACATACCGTATTTTCCGGACTATAAGCCGCTACTTTTTTCCCCATACTTTGAACCATGCGGCTTATACAGAGGTGCGGCTTTTCTATTAATTTTTCTTCAGCCCACAGGGGGTATATATTATTATTACACCCTCACCCCGTCAAAATGGAAAACCCACGAAGAAATTCCTATGATGCAGCTTTTAAGTTGAATGCCATCGATCTGGCTATCCGTGAAGGAAACAGAGCGGCTGCACGTCAGCTTGCCGTTAATGAATCTACGGTGAGACAATATGTGATGAAGATTATCATCTCTGACACTGAAGAGGACGACTTCAGTGTCTTCAGTACACAGAAGAAATGAAGTGACAGTGGTATGGTGTTCATTAGTTTTAAATGCTCAGGAGGAAGATAAATAGTGACGATTTGGTGTGCAGTGTGCGGGAGGAAAAGGTGACAGCGGCTGTCACCTTTTCCTCCCGCACACTGCACACCAAATCGGTTAATGGTTTCAGTACTGAGGAGGAAGAAAAGTAAAGTAACTTAGTTTACTTAGTGCACAGGAGGAAGATGAATAAAACCATCAATGACTTTTCTGTTTTGTTTATCAGGACTTTTATTGTCACGTTTATTGCGGCACTGGAAACAATCAGTTCATGCATATGAATAAACACTTATGTATCGGTGTATGTATATATCCGTGGCTTATAGTCCTGTGCAGCTTATATTTGACAAAATATATATTTCAATCAAATTTTAGTGGGTGCAGCTTATATTTAGGTGCGCTCTATAGTCCGGAAAATACGGTACATAAATACATACATGAACACATACAAGAATACACTTTCATATACAGGGCACATAGGGCACAAAACCTCTCTTCTCACTGGAATAAGATGCCAGGAGAGAGCATGTTGGACTTTCACTACTACTAAAAGATCAGAGAGAGATGGAAGGAAAGGTTGTTTAATGAATTTTGTGATGACTGGATTTCTGCTTTATAGGAACTGTGCAATAGAATAAAAGTCAGAATCAACAATTGGCTTTAAAGATAGAGGGTTCGTAATTGTCTAAAGCTCAGAAAGAGCCACAGTTGCTCAAGTTAAACTGGAAGGTACAATAAACCCCAAACTCTAAGATGTTTATCTATCTTTACCTTTTAAGAACAATTACACACTTTAATATTCTTAACTTCCAAGTCAGATGTAGATAATGTAGAAATCCTATAGGTGTAGGGTTGGTTTACACATTGTATCATTAGTAAAACCTCTCTACTCCAGTCAGAGTATCTTGTGATTAAAAAATGTTGCCCTACCTTGATGCCCAATGAGCTGACTTTCTTCTTCATGGATTTTGCAGTTGCTCATTTTAACTCACCGCAATAGTGGCTCCCATACGTTTCATACTTTGATTGACTCCAACACATGCAAATGTACTCATTGATTTACAGACTAATTATAAGTTTATATGCGGGACTTCCAATCATATGGGTGCGTGCATTTACACATTTGTGATTGTTTGTATGCCTTTAATTTACATGCAGATTTTCCCGGCTTTGATTTTAGCTTAACTCCCTCCTCTCCTCTCCTCTCCTCTCCTCTCCTCTCCTCTCCTCTCCTCTCCTCTCCTCTCCTCTCTTTACCTCCTCTCCTCTCCTCTCCTCTCCTCTCTTTACCTCCTCTCCTCTCCTCTCCTCTCCTCTCCTCTCCTCTCCTCTCCTCTCCTCTCCTCTCCTCTCCTCTCCTCTCCTCTCCTCTCTTTTTCTTTCTAATGATATGACAAGGCTACAGTGTTCTTCTTCGACTCAGTGACAGGCTCTCTGTTGCCAATTAGTGGTGGAGTCACCATCTCTCTGTTTGCCTTCAGAGATTACATCTGTGTTTGTGTACACAACCCACAAATGAGACTATCCTCTAAAAGGCTGGAGATCTAGTCAACAAATGTACTATATAGGGAGGTCTGTGTGTGTGTGTGAGAGCGCATACTATATACAGGTTATATTAACCATATTTGTACAGCTCAGTAATCATTCCTAGTTGGTGTGCTCTTGTTCATCTGACCATTAATGTGTCTGTGTGTAGAACAGAATACTTCTCTCTCTCTACGCCAGTTTGTCTCTGTGTTCATGTGAGCGTGGTTGTGTGCCGTCATCAGATGTCATTTTTCCAGTATAGTCTCTGTTCCGCCTTAATCATAGTGTTAACCTCAAAAGAGGAGAAAAAGAAACGGGTCCAGTGAGGAGTAGTTCTGATCTGTCATTTTCACTCAACCATATTCCATCATGAGCTGTGCTGTGTAACACATGTACAGCCGTCGTGTTTAGAGTGGCTTTTAAGAGACAATATGTTACACAAACAATGGATTAGTGATATTAGTGACTCTGATTAGTGTTTTTTTTTAATCTAATTTACACATTAATTTAAATCCAATTCATTAGAAATTTGTGAATTCACACAAAAAAAACAATTTATTACTTGCCTTCTCATATGTATGCATTTCACAGAGTCCCAGGATCAGCACCATGGACAGAAATCAGATGAAAATGAAATGATTCATCAGGGAGATAAAGTAGCATAGCATTCTCTTTCTCAAACACAAACATACTGACATGTTTCACATTTCCTAGAGTCTTATTCATAATGACGTGTAGTGGAACAGGAAACTTACACTTGGCATCAGAAGCCAACTGGCCAAAACCTGCAATGCAAACGCAAACACCTTCATTCTATTTACATGCACAATGATTTACATGTAAAAGTTAAGATAATATGCAGATTAGGGCAATCTCAAGTCTGTTTTATAGCTGGGGATACATGGAATTAACGTGATTTTATCATTTGAATTATTTAATCTTCTTAATTAATAACATAATTGACATGCATAACTGTTTACATTGGACATTGTGATACTGCATAACACTTTACTGCAGATATAATCTATAGACACTCCCTTTAGTTCATCATCAAAAGTAGTAGACAGAAGTATCCTTTGCTCACACCCACCTACTCCTGAACATGCTTGCACTTAAACGCTCTTTTGAATTTGTTTAAAAACAACAATAAATCTCTCGATATATTTAATTTGTTTGATTTAGAGATGTGTAAGAGCAGAAGCACTCAAAGACAGATTTACGAGTGCCTGCTCACGTTGTGGCGAATGGCAATCTGTTCAGCGCTGCGTCCCAGTTGAAAAATAACACCTCTCATAGCGGTGAATCATCATAGCTTCCGATTAACTGAAAACAAGCACTTAATCTGAGTCCCCATTCAGTTTTAAAACCACTCGTGGTAGTAGTGATATTGTGACTTTGGAAGGCTAACACTGAGTTTCAAGTAAAATAGGTTATGCTGGGTAACACGGATACACGGAGTCTAATTCTGAAAATCCTGCAGTTGAAGGAATGCACTTTTTAAAACGATTAAAATAATATTATCTTATTGAAAATATATGAATGACTTTTAATAAATGGTAAAGTGTATGTATATTACAAAGGCTGCAGCTTTGAATGCAGTTGAATTGAAGCTTGAAACTAACGGCTAAATGTTGCTAAAAATGTAGCTCAAACTAAAGTAAAAAATAAATGGAGGTTTAACAAAGGAAATTAAAAAAACTACATATTTTTTGACAAAAGAGGCTACTACATTCTCTGTCACGCACACACACACTACACACACTTCATATTATACTGGATGTCTCTGTTCACATGTAGCATTGTGTTTGTGTCAATTCACTTCACATTAAATGGGCCACACGATCCCACTTTGCTGGATTTGTGAATGCTTTATTTTAACAGTGTGAATGAACTCCAAAGAAAGGAGCTGGCAGAGAAGCTTGTTAAGCCCTTTACCCATCATAAAAAACTGCGCCGAAGGGCCCGTCTGCGATTTTATCATTGCCATGCTTGTCGCTCTTGTTTTAGGCTTAGGGACTTGCATACTGTATCCGTCTCTCTCTCTCTCTCACACACACACACACACGCTCAACTGCTCTCATGTACCTGTAGACCCACGCATACTCTACTAATAATAAAACACATGCATGTGCATCTGCACACATACAATTTACCAAGACTAAGGATCTCACAAAAACATGCAAAGAGGCGCTAAAGCTCACAGACACCTATAGGATTAGAGACATATGAACTTGAAGCCACTCTTCTTTATTTGCATTTTTTTTATGAATTTATTATCGAGTGTAGTTTCACTTTTGATGCCACATTGCCTCAGATTGAATGTTCTGCTGCTTTTTTGTGTATTGCTGGAGCAAGCACTGCATTAGTCTGCACGTGTCCACGTGAGCATGCGAGGATTTGTGTGTGCTTGCACAGGCTAATCTATCAAAACAAGTGTTTGTGATTGCCAGTGGATGGATGACCTTTGGGGCCTCCCTGGAGTCCCCTGTCACATCATGTGGTGTAGATAGAGGAGAGGCGGGGAAAGAGCTGACAAAGAAGTCAAGGAAGACACTTGCTGGAAGAATAAGTGTTTTTTTTTTAATCCGTTGTTGATGGAAGGGTTTTGCTGAGCACGCTTGCTCTTTTTCAGCATCACCCTGTTCTTGCACACGTCTTCACCTGGCAGCTGCCCAGTGCAGCCACATACTGCTGTACTTCATATTACCGTGCTGCACTACTGGAGCCAATAGAGAGTGTGTGCCCTGCTCAAGGGTACACTGCCAGTGAGTGAGAAGAGAGAAGGCTGAGTGTTTAAACATTCACTTTCCTTGCCCAGAATTTCCCAGCTGGTCTGAGAAATTCAAAATTGCAAACTTCTGGTCACAAGCCATTTATCTAATCTTTAAGCCACTATCATGTTTTATTTGTTTATATAGCATAGCCTATTTTCAAACTCAAAATCTTCCAAAGAGCATATCCTATATCAAAACACTTTAAGAAACGATGGGCAACCAATTAACAAGTCTTTCTGGGTGCTTATTTAAAATGAAATGCCAAAATGTGTAGTACATGAGCTCAACAAGACGTCAGTTGAAGCCAGATGTTACGTCTCTCTGCCAATATACACAAGCGCTGCAGATTCATCAGTGAATTTAGAAAACACTTTACCATTAGTAAATCTCTGCATTGCCAGACATGTGGATGCTGCCAACTGAGCAGTATCAAGTTTGTAGATGGCTTGTAGACACCTGCTTACTTACTGGATGTGCTGTGCGGGGATGTGTGAGCATGCACGCGCCCATACACACACACACACACACACACACACACACAAACGAGCACATAGAGCTGCAGTGGCATTTAGGTGGTGACATTTTCCAAGTGACATTTTGTCTGTGACCAAACCCAAACTCACTAAGCCTGAACCCCTGAATCACATTGTCTCCTACGCTGTTATGGAGCTAACGCATACATGTGCACAAACATACACACACACACACACACACACACACACACACACACACACAAATACTTGTCAAATGTTTCAGGTCTGATTAGGCCAGGGAAAAAAAAAATCCCAGCGCCCAACAGACTTTGATATATATTCAAAACCCGTCTTTGAGTCAACAACCTTTCAAGCCATAATCCTGATTTCTCAGGGTCCGAGCTGTATTGACCTTGGAAAGTCGATGCTTATCAACCATACATTTTTGTAAAATATAAGCTAGGTCATCATTTCATTACTGGTCTTTTATATAGCCTTTTTTTTTCTATGTATACCATTACATATAATAACATAAAAAAGGCAATTTTTATGTGAAAGAATACAAAATGATTTGATGTTGCAAGTTAAACAGTTTTGTCTAAGCTAAACAATTTAAGTCAATAGGGTGAGCAAAGAGGGGCTGTTGTAAGTGCTTTTCTAAACAAATCCACATGACTGTTTTTTTTTTTGTTTTTTGTTTTTTACACATTGTGGGAAAGCCCTAATCATCATTATATCTGACATCATATTATATTAAACAAATAGCAATCAGAACGCTAGACTGTGAAACACAAACAGACACACCTGGAAGCACTCTTTTACCATGCCTTTATCAGCAATTAGAATTAGTGCCTTATTTGAAGGCCAGCCCACTATTTTCAGGCTACTCAGTCTTTCCTATTTGCAGCACGACCCAAAACTCACGAACACATACAACTGTGCAAACACACAATGAAAAAGAGAGAGAGACAGGCATACTGGAATAAGGAGTAGAGAGTGACACAGTGACAGCGAGGGAGAGGAGGAAATTAGTGACTAAGAGAGAGATGATTTCGTTTTGCCCACTGAGCCCTTAAATAATTTAACGAGGTAGAGATCTGTCAGTATTGCTGTGTTTGTGTGTTGAATATTTATAATGCATATAAAGTGTTATGGGCCAGCTGTTGCCAGTCATATGTCTCAGGTCTGTGCAGTTCTTTTTTTAAAGGGACATTAGAGTCTAAACAGATACAGCTGCTTCTTTTGGTTGACATGACCAGGATTTGGTTTACTTATAAGAGTATGACTAATATTTCTAGTGTTTTTCATCAAACTATTAGCCCGAACAGCCTCATAAATAGCTTATTTCCAATCCAACCGTTGATGTGATGTGGCTCTTTGATTTGGCCGTCTTTGAAGCTGTTTTTTCTGAATTCCTTTTTGCCCGGACCAGAGATATTTTAATCCTGGGCACATATTTATCAAACAACTCAGAATCACTCCTAGGACCTGCGCTAAAAGTTTGAGTAGAACTAAAAATACTCCAAACAGAGTAGAAAATCTGATGTTGTTATGAAGTTTCTTTACATCACTTTGAGCAAAGGGTTTAGTTTTCTATTGAGGATGAATGGTATTACCATTTAACGTTAAACTCTTAAATTAGTTATACTCTAGATTTAACTCTTTCATTTTCTACAGGAATGTTCTAGAGCAAAAAACATCAATATCGTGAGCTACTTATGTACAGGTAGAGACTAAAATTAATTTTGCCAAAACCTACCGTCAACTGCCTCTTTAATTAAAGATAGTGTAATGAATCCCCACATTAAGATCCTATTAATCGTCTCCAAAGCTTTACGCAGCTGATACAATTTAAGTGTGTATCAGTGGAGAAGGTGAAGAGATACAGTGCATCATCCCCAAATGCGACAAAGGACCTTTTGCATAGCTCCATCTACTGTCAAACAGGCTCTCTAAGGCTGTTTTCTGGAACGACCGTCAGTTCCAGTTATGTAATCAAAATCCATCCCAAAAAGAGAATTGACTGGGGTTTTTCCTAAATTTTCTCTGCCAAAAAATAGAAGTCAGAGAACCCAGCATCAGTAAGCAAAACCCCAATGTCATGTTATCGTGTGCGTATCTAGCGAGCAGGTGAGAATGTGTTTTAGCTTTGACATTGAAAAGCACTTCAGTTCTTTGTTTTGCTGCCAATTTTACAGTCTTACTTGGGTAATGTTGCTTTAGTCATAAAAGCCATAAAGACAGCCATACTGTGTATTCACTGCCAGTGCAGCAGCGTCTTTCTTAATATCATTCAGTCTTGCCTCACCGTTCCCTCTCTGTGAGGCATTTGCTCTCATTCCCAATGAACTCAACTGTGAAAATTACAGTAATAAGATGGTAATTCAGGCGTCAAGTATATAGTCTCCTAAATTCTGTAGTGTTTGTCATATTTAAGTGCCCTTGTGCCTTCTTATTAAAGGATGGTATTCCTTTTGTTAGGGGGAAAAAAGCATCATGCATCAAAATGTAATTTACTTGGTTCGAGAATATTTGGCTGCAAAAACATCGTAGTGAATGTCGGTGGTGATCACATTCTTGGAATATTCTTAGGATGTTGTTTGGGAAGGTTAAAGTAATTTTCCATGCTGAATGTTTAATTTGGTTTAAGGACCTGTTGGATTCTTTAGTTGGGCTCTCTTTTCAAACATTATAATATGTATTAAAGATGTTTAAAGATTTTTACATTATGAGTAAACCACAACCATTACAAACAAAACTGTTTCAGTTCCTGGCACACCCTCCTCCTTTTTTTGTTTACTTTGAACATAATTCACAGGAGACATTGCAGGAAATAACTCACAGAATTTCAACTTTAATCTCTTCCAATTTGTGCTATTTCTCCACTGCATCTGTGCATCCTCCACCCAGGATAAATGAGAGAGAGCGGTGTACTCAGTTCATCAGTGATTTCTCCTGCTGTTGTTGTTGTTTTTATTATTATAAATATAATTATTCTTATTATTGTTGTTGTTATTCTTATTGTTATTTATGATCCCCTTGAGAGAAGTCTCTAGTATTAGTATTGGTACTGAGGTGCTGTGCATTGAATTACTGTTATACCCAAAATCACGACACCTCTCAGGTACTGCTCTAATTCCATTAGAAGCAGGCTGATACAGAAAAGGGCAGTCATCACTGAGATGGGAAGGACTTGTGTACAACAGTAATGAATCTGTGTTATTGAAAACAGTAGGTGTTAATGAGCAAAGCCGATTCAGACTGAAGCTTTGTTATATTTCTTTATCCAGTACCGCCGATTTTTGCCAGGTGGCTGTAGCACCTGCATACTGTACACACCTAAACACAGATGCACACACATGGACACGTGCACAGGCTTTCTGTGTATTGAGGGATTATTAGCATAACTTAACATTTCAGGTATGAACATTTTACTGTTTTTATCCAAATGAAGTGGCAGATAATCTGGTTAGCTTGTTTACCTTCTATTATTGTAGTCATAGTGATATCTAACCAATTATACAAAAACAAGATCTAAGTCACAATACATTATAATGATCCCTCCAGTAAAAAAAACTAATATTAATGGCTTCACAACGAAAAAATCCTCACTTAAAAACTATATCCTGGTTTTGATTCTCACAAAGATGGAAATACAAGAACACACACACACACACAACTCGCCCCATGGCAGGTAACAGTAGCCCCGCCGTTCAGACTCAGGCATACAATACCCACATGGTTTGAGAAAAGAAGTCATTAACATGATCAGGCCATTCTTGTAATCTGCTCCTTTCTTCTCTTTCTCTTCTTCTTCTTCTCTTTCTTGCACACATGCAGAGGGAGTGGATCAGGTATCCCTCCTTTGGGCATCATCTCATGTTTCACCAACAGAAACACTTTAGTCAGTCTCCTGTCTTTCTTCTTCACTTTCCCTCTCACCCTCCTGTCCTCCAATGCTCTGCCCCTCCCTTCCTCCCTCCCTGCTGCTCCTCTCTCTGACTTGTGGTTGACTTTTCACACTCATTAAAGCAAGAAGACAAGCAGAAGGGGGGGGATGGGGGCAAAATGAATCTCAGCTAACCATACCTAGGCTATAAAAACCACAGCTGTAAGCTTAGGTACAGGGTTGCTATGTGGGGGTATGTTCAATATGCATGGGAGTGACGAGAGGGACTAGTGACCTTTTTATACCGGCTCATTCATTCTCCTCATTTCATCTCACATTATTTCATTCGTCTCTGCTGATTGAGGAAAAGGGAGAGAACAAATGGAAGAGGGAGAGAGTTACTTCTTAAATAGAAGGTCATAGCTCTGTTTGATAGCCTTTTGTCTCCCATCCAAAAACAGCACTGTTAATAGCTGCCCATAGGCCACTTTATAATGATTGGGCCTTATCTCTAGACACACACACACAGACAGTAACAGAAACAGCACACAGTGTGTCTGAAACAGAGTAAGAAACTGACTGCCGTTAGTTTTTATACTAACAGTGGTTAAACAAAACAAGGTGCATGGCTGCTATTTAGTGGCTGGCCGGTTTGCAATGGGTGATGCTAATATTTAGGAGGAGTAGGGCGGCCGATGGCTGATTTGTTTTTCTCTTTTGCATCTGATGAAATTTTACAATAACAATAATAACAAATTAATTATTGTCTGTATTGTTTCTGTTTGCTTAAGTAGATCACAGTGTCTACAGTGTAATTATTTGAAATTTAAAAAAAAACAAAAAACATTTGTAAAGTTGTTTCTTCGATTACATATTATGATATAGAATCAATTCTACGTATTTTTGTTATCAGTTACTTTTCTGGATGTTGTTTTTATTAGACTTGTTTTAAAAAAAAGACGATGGTGGTGGGTGAGAGAAAAGCCTACGAATGACAGAAATATAATATGATTTTCTGATTGTTTCACAGTGATTATATTCTAAAGCACAAATAAATAACCATCAAACACTCAACAGATGATTTCACTGTCCAGACAGATGCTCTGCTTCATTTTCTTCTCCTCCTCTACATTTCTCCTTTTCATTCATTCATTACATCCAACTAATGAATAAATACAAAGAACAACAGAACAAATATGCATAATTGTTTGCGTGGGAAGACGTGTGTGGAGCTTCTTTAAGAGAGAGAGAGACAGAGACAGAGAGAGAGAGAGAGAGAGAGACAGAGGTTGAACAAGGAGAGGGAGTTTTGTTAGAGAACCAGGTACCACATACCAGGTAATATCCATAACTTTTACCTAATAGGAAACCAAAACAAGCGAGTAGAGTAAAGTTGAGTTGAGCCAGCACCATGTAATGGAAAAACGCTATTACATGAATAAATACAAATTAAAAAATAAACAAAGTTACACACACAGTAGTACCCAGCAGCATCTCTGTGTTTGGTCCCGATGAACATTTATTTAACTCTAATGTATTAGCCTATTATAAATATAAAAACAGAATAAAAAAAAATTGCATTATCTATTTTTTGCTTAAGTAGATCTCTGCTTATTATTTTACGTCTTTTAAAAAAATGTCCACGAGTAATCAAAAAATAAATTGTAATTTTTATTTTCTGAATAACAAATATTTGTTTTATTCATAAAAAGTTTTAATGCACTCAATAGCAGCATTTATCAGCAGATAACAACATCTACTTATTTGTCAGAGACAACAGAAATTTGTAAATACTTTCATGAATTAATAAACATAGTAAGTGTACTGTGTAGATTTCTGCCATCCAGTTAATTTAAGAAAAGCATGGTGAAATGCATTTTGGGGCATTGTGTAAGGGGAAATATTGTAGCTTATATTACTATATGCTTAAACTATTGGTAGTGTTGCAGCTGTGAATCAATGTCAGCATCCACACTGATAGATAGAATATACATTATTTCACTCCACAAGTAATTGCGAGTAGCCTCCACCCTCTGCTTTTATAGAATACACACACACACACACACCTCTGTGGGAATGGTTCAGAGCATGCAGGTACGTTAGAGGGTTGGGACTGTACGTGGGAGGAGTCAGGACCTCATTTATAATGATGGGGGGGCGGATTGGGGTTCTACAGTTGCCATAGAGACCTTTGTGGCTGACTGCGGCTGCTGCTTTTCCGTCTCCTATTCATTCCCGAGAGAGAGGCGGTGACAAACACGCGCACACAACACATGCACGACATAGTGGAATCCTACACCTCGGCATTTTGATAGAAACACACAGAGGAAGCACAGGGAGCGCCAGCTGAAACTTCCAACAGTTAGGAGCTTTTTGAACTGTGATCCATTCATGTGTCAAGGTAAATGAACCTCCTGCATACAAAACTAATTGTTTGGTAATTAGGTTTCAACTATGGAATAAGCAGAACAATTGGGCTTTCATAAAACGCAGAAGGATATACAGTAAATATGTGTAATGTGAATCATACAGTGATGTTAGTTGTACAATGATCTATTATCAGCACTGTTGCATTCGTCTTAGCGGGATAATATTCAGGTAACTTTTTAAAGTATGGCAGAGACGGCTTGGTTGGTTCCCGTGAATGTATTGCAAAAAAAACCAAACACAGTTTGTCTCCAAATTCAAAGTGTAAAATCTTAAAGATGTTAGTCCAACTACTATTTAAGATTTTAGCAACTGTGTGTCACAGATGGTTTGTAATTCATGACACACCTGTCCATCTGTGCAGGTGTCAGTATTTCCCATAATTCACATCTGCCTCAGTCTTAGAGTTCATTTTGACATGTCAGGTTTAATTACTTGCATATACCTACCATTATATTTATGTTAGGTTTGCCCAGTCACAATGTTAGAATACTTCTTTACATTGCCAGTACTAAATAAATTACTTTGCATCCATCTGTTGATTTTATGTTTGTGTCAGGCTGAATTTACTGCCCTTCGTGATCTCCAGACTTGTGGTGAGTGAGTGAGCGAGCTTTTACCGAGTCAAATGTTATTGAGCTGGCAGATGTGTGCCGTGTTAAAAACATAATTCAACATTATAAATTGTTCCTTAAAACATTACAGACCTTATGAGTAGTTGCTGATCTTTCTTCTTCCCCCCCCCCCCTAGATTTTTGAGTAGTAATTATGACAGTGTCAAAATTTTAACAAATGTAGCTGACTGTTTGTCAGTGTGTTACAGCTGCTATTTATATCACAGTGGCATACATTGGTGCTTACAGTAAAATACAGAAAATAGGTTTATAGGTTTCCAACATGTAAATCACAAAAAAAAAAAAAAAAGGAAAAACTCCAGAGGATAATTATAAAAACAAAACTGCAGCATGGTGGCTTCAGATGTGGCCTTTATTGTCTTATAGTTTCAGATACTTACAATGCACAGCAGCGTTAGACAAGACCATTAAACTCATTCATCTGGTAGAAATATTGTTACTATGCCTTGGCCAATTCCTGACTTCTCTTTAAAGTCTTTGTAAATAGCAATCGCACAGGCATTTTTTTATACAACGTATTAACATAACACTTCCTTAGGCAAAGAAATTTAAGTGAATGAATACAATGTGTGACAAAGTGAGAAAGGTTATGCATAATTTAACAAATTTCAACCCCGGTACAGAACAGGTTTACCATCTGTCTTGCCATTCAGGCATTACCATGTTACCTTAGAAGGCATTTAAGATTTTTTTTTTTTTTAGTGTTGAAGCATTATATATAATCAATTAGCATAATGCTACTTTAGGTGCAGGGATTTGCATATTTACACCTTGAGGATTTAAAACATTTGCAGCTGTGGCAAACAAGGTGACAAAGCAGTCTGCATCGGGGAGCAGAGCGGGGCTTTGAAGCGAGGCACCTCGGTGTAAAACAAAGCTGTAATTTAGAATTACGGATCCAGAGGGTTAATAGACCCTGCACAAATTCCCTGCGTCACCTCACTTTGCAAATCATAAGGGTGGCTGAACCTGCTACTTTGTTTTTCACATGCATGAGATTTATCTTGTTGCAAGCACTGCAAGGGAAATCTAGAGAGCAATTGCTGCAGGACGTAGAGCAATGAATGGAAGAAAGCAAGGAGTGTTGAGTGAATGGAAAAAAGTGAGGGAAAAAGAAAAAAGTGTATTCGTCGTGGTACTGTGTAATGGCAGAAGTTTCACTTATTAACAATTTCTATGTGAAATGATGGCAGATAAGCGGTGCACTGACGCATTTTCATATGCCATAAACTGTGTGGTAATGCTTCACAGATAAAGGAATTTCCCCACTGTAAGATCAATGAACTACTACTACATGTATATGTCGGGATCGGGATCTTGCTTTTGGCACTTGTGTGTGTGTGTGTGTGTATTTGAGAGGTAGAGAGAGAGGGTGCAAGAGAAGAGTGAGAAAGCGGGGGCATAAAAGTGTGTGTATGTGGAAGACGGGGAAAGAAAGAGTGTGCATATTTATGAGTAAGTGGTTGCTGTAAGTGTGCGTGAAAAAGGGGTGAGAGTGTGAGGGAGATGAATTGCATTGTGCTCTGTAGTGTTGGGGAGGAGAGGGGATTGAGGTTGGAGAATTGAGATAGCGACTGGGGATCAACTCATTCAGCGCTTCAAATGGCTTTGAGAAAACCAATCAAACCAGCATACACTCTTTACATCTCGCTCTCTCTCTCTCTCTCACTCACACACACACACACACACACACACACATTGCACATACGCAATGTCGCCAGTAGGGTGGAGTTCACTGCACTATTGATCGGCTTCCATGTGGCTATATGCAACACACATGCATGCACATACTCTCACTGTGATTTTTGACACAATGCTATCATCGGTCTAGCCATAGGGATTTATCGGTAGTCTGCATTATTCACACAACAATTTCACCATGGATTTTTTAACGTCGACACCACTGCGTTCATTTTATATTAAACCTGAAATTGCTGATTTATTTGCCCACTTGGGGGCAGCAAAAACAAGGTCTTCAGTCCACATTTACATATTATCCTTATAGGTTTATATGTTTTCATCAAACTGGCCCCACACAACACATCAGATGGGATTAAAGGGCTTTTTTACTAACACATTGAGATTTTAACTGGTCACTCCACCTCAAACCTTTTCTCACCTGTCAATCACATTCATGTTAAAGATGGCACTTCATTTCAACTGTCGCATAGCTGTCGTCCAGCCGCAAACTGTCCCCATGACCTGCGGCTGACAATGCATCACTTCACATCTCCAAGTCTCACACAAACTTTGTTTTTCTCGGTCTCCTCAGGAGCTTCAGTTTGAGCGCCTGACCAGGGAACTCGAGGCTGAGCGTCAGATTGTCGCCACCCAGCTGGAGAGATGCAAGCTGGGCTCAGAGGCAGGCAGCATGAGCAGCATCAGGTAACATACAACTTACAATCCTTGTTTTTCTGTGTGTGTGTGTGTGTGTTTGGTATCAGGTAACACAGATTGTTCCCAATCTTTTGTGTGAGGTGCTTTGTTTGTGTGTGTGGAAAGAATATGGTTGTGTTTATGTGTATTTGTGTGTATGCGATTGTCTGGTAAAACACACATGTACACTTGTGTATATGTTGGTATTTGAGGGGCGAGGGGGTCATAATTTTACTAGCATTCATCAAATATAGTGTATGTGAGTGTGTTTGCACACCCACAAGCAGGCACAAGTGTATGGGTAGACTTACAGCATGATGGAACAAGTTCTGGGTCCCTCATGACACCAACGCTGACTTCGCCATTATATACCTACACACGCACACACACACACACACACACACACACACACACACACACACACAGGGTGTTTTCTCCTCAGATCTTTGGAGTGATGTTACTGGAAAAGAACTGTGTTCCCTTTGCTGTGGGGTGCATTTATCAACAGGATGGATTGGGACAACACTAAGGTTGCAGGCAACATCACACCAGCAGATAAATGCACACACACACACACACACACACACACACACAAATGCATGCACGCACAATCAATACACAAAATCACACTGAGCTTGTGGGGAATTTTACACACATACTGTACAGACAGATGCACAGCACAACGAACAGAGAGTATAATAACACAAACATGCACACATTCACACACTGCACTGACACACACACACAAACACTATGGCAGTTGCTGAGGGCTTGATATCACAGGCACATTGACACAATCCTTGGCAACATTTTTGCGACACTGCTGAGGCTGTGACAGTACACACCTTCACCCACACATATTACATGGTCACAAAAGCATTACGCTTCCCGAAAACCCCTTTACTCACATTACAGCATTGATTAACATATTAGCCACAGCCCCGATACCCTACTTTGTTATGTTTCCCAATTATAAGTGACCTTTCTGCTGCCAAAATTATTTTCAGATGAGGCAAAAAGGGAGTAAAGATGAAGGAGGGAGAGAGGGATGGAGTAGAGGAGATACTGTATGTGACTTGCATGCTAATTTTTTGCTCAAACCTTGGCTCAATATTTGTCTCTGCTCGCCTTGAATAACTGTCCCCACACATTCTCTTTGATAAAGAGTTTGCCTCCCTGTAAATACAAGTTCAGAGTAAAAGTTGGTGGAAAGTGGGGATAAATTATTTACTTTTCATATCATTTCTTGGGGTGTTTTGTGCGTCTGTGCCTGCGTTTGTGTGCATGTGTGTGTTTTTGTTTTTGCATGAATTTTGCTGTCATGTCAAAGCGTCAGGTTCATATATAAATTCAACATCCCTCTGACTCCTTCAGGCAGCTTGTTGCAAGTACACAACCCTGAGGGGGGGAGGGGGGTCGGAAACAGAGCACGTCTGGGGAAAAAAAGAACTTTTGAACTTTTCCAATTTATTTTATTTGCTACAACTGAGTCTAAGTTGAGACTTTTTTTTTTGTAACTTTAAACCTTCCAGAGTTTGTGTCACAGTTCCCTTATTTGTTAATATACTTGGATAGGGGTTCAAAAAAAAGCCACCAACATCAGAAATAACTCAGTTTTTAACCTTTACAGTGTGTATAGACCATCTCTATCGTATATGTTCCCATACTGCCCTAACACATGTAATGGACCACCAGGTAGTGGTGCTAGTGGTAGATGAACCTATGATGGCAACAGGACAGATGTACACAATGTTTGTTATCAGTGTGCCAATTATCATCATTATCTATGACAATGCGGTCACAAAAAGTGTGATGATTTGACCTAAATCGAGCCTTTTGTTTGGTTGCATTTACTTTATGCTGGTAAGAATGTGTGTGTTTGTGTGTGTGCACCAATAGTCTGTTTGCTGTCATGTCTGCTGTCTCACAGTTGCATCATTGTCTGATTATTATGTCAGATATAGAGGATTGGTTTAGCTAAGCTTTTGTCTGCTGACAGTTCACTAGATTCCAGAGTCCACGTCCATCCCTGTGTACGCTTAAATGTGTCAATGCATGTAATGTTCATTCTTCTTTCCTTTGTGCTTGTACATGCACATGTGATTTCTCACCTCTGAATTTTCCTGCTTTTGATTTTGATTGACATTATACTTATTATGCACATTCAAACAGGGCCGTTTTTTTTTTTTTTTTTTCCCCCAAGCCTAAGTATAGATATTAGTGTCTGCAGTATAACTGTGAATGATCAGAGCGAGTCTGATGCTATTCAAAGAGACAGTGCTAACCTTTCCTATGGTCTCCAACATCACCACTCATTTTCCTCTCCTTCATCAGGGTCTTAGTGACAGGCAGCAGCTAAATATAGAGTGCAGTGGTGGGCTCTGAGTGAATAGGTGTTACAATAGAGCACATGGTAAAAATGAAGGAAGACATTGGGAGTACAAAGGGAGACACAATGCACCTTTTATATATTCTGTACTATTTTATACTGCAGTCACTACATTCACTCAGCAGTAGGTTCATTACTCTGTTAGAAGCCTGTCAGGGTGAAAGTTACATTAAGAGCACCTGTATCCTGGTACCCTGTAGTTTTGCGTGCGTATGTGTATTATTACTCCAGATGTGTGGAGGTTTGTTTGGATTGGATTGTTTTTTTGTCTTTGTGGGTTTTTGTATAACGCATGCTTTGGAGCGAGTGCTGTGTTTGTGTGTCTTTGTGTGTTCTTGGCAGCCGCTGCTAGCCTGCGTGTCCTTAGTTGGGTTCCGCTCAATAAAGCAATTCAGGCATCTCCACGGACTCCTCCTCAGAGCTGAGGACCCTAAAAAACTGCCTGACTGTGGTGCAGCAACCCAGGGCATTACTGACTAACATCTGTTCACACTGTGAACTGTTGGCATGCGACACGACACAACACTTTACAAGAAGAAAATACGCACACACACACACACACACACACATGCAAACATGTAGACTCCGAACGCCATGCCGAGACTAATTTATCATTTTTTCTAACATTAGTGGTAAGTGGCAGCCAGTGTGAAACACTGGCTCCTGCTGTCTTTTCTGCCTGACTGGCTGTGCAGTTCAAGCCCTCAGTGCTCTTTAAAGGGGAATATCACTGAATTTATGGTTGATGTATTTCAGTTAGTATTTATCCGGGGTTTTTTTGTTTTGTTTTTTTATGGAGATGCCAAGTCAAACAGTGATGTAGCACCAGATTCTGTAAAGATGAGAACAGGAAATCCCATTATATAACATAGCTAATGTAGTTGCATCAGGGGAATGGGATTTCAGTTGAATAATTTACTGTGACATAACATTTGATTATTATATGTACTATAGTTAGATAGAAAGTTGATCTATTCTAATGTGCTTGGAAGTCAACATAGGGAGACATCTAGGTTGTATGAGCAGCTTTTACATTGCATATTTAAAAAAACGTCCATTTTTATCCACAATATCACTTTCCTGTTCAATTTTTAGTGTTCATGATAATCCCAAACAAAACCTGAACAGGTCAATTGCCAAACTGACTATTCCATAACAACCTATTTTAGTATTATAGTTATATAGTTGTTGTTTTTTTATGCATATATGAAATGATAGATGAGGAAATGTGGATATTATAGCAATTGGTTATATTTTATAACAAATAGTGGTGTAAAAGTCTGAGTGCAGTTGTTTGTAAACTCATGTCATTATAGACAAAGAAAAAGGAGTAGTACTTACATGTATTATATGTGAGTGTATTATATTTCACCAATTATTATAACTGGAAAGGTCATGTCAAATAACAGGAATCCAAGCTGAGGTAAGCAGTCCCTCAGTTGGTATGCAGATGACAAGGGGAAGTTAAGCGAAACAAATGTGACCTCTAAATGAGTGTTTTGTTGTGCTTAATGAAATTGTTAGCATTTAGTGAAGAGAGATGGGAGACAAAGAGTGAGGGGCAGAAGGAGAGAGAGAGAGAGAGAAAGGACAGAGGGAGAAGAGAGAGAGAGGGAAGGCTAATAAATAGCTTTCATTACCCTGTGCCAGCCACAGAATAGTTTCATTGATTTATTATTTTCATCTTTTCCTGCTTTCTCTCTCTCTCTCTCTCGCTCTGTATCTTTTGCTTGTTTTCATTGTCTCTTTTTTTCCTCTGTGTTAGTTTTGATCTCAGTTTTGTGCTCTGTTGACTAGACACCCCATTAGGCCACATCATTTATGTATCCTACTGCTATGTGTTTATGATGCTCATGTGTTGAAGCATGTGGATTACATGTATTTTTATAAACAGACAGATCTTCGCTTCAGGCTACACTGAATTCTTTCTGCTGCTGTACAATGACTTCAACAAGTTATGTGATGTTCAGCCTAACATTTTTCCCTACTGGCCCACTTTGTACTGGTCCGACAGCCAAAAAATAAAAATAACTATTTTTTTTCCCATAGTTTTGGTTATTTATTCACAGTATACATAATATGTACAACAGTGAAGTTCCCTTTGGATTGGGTTGTTTTCCTATAGTTTAGTTTAGTTATTTAGATATGTTACGTTGATATATTACACAAATATGCAAAATATGCAATTTGACACATTGTTGTTTAATGAAAGGTTTGTGTAAATTTTGTGTAAAGCCATGCAGGGAGTATGGAATACATGGTGAGAAGAGAATTTATGGTAACATTTCAGGTAGAGTGGGCTACAACAATTCAACTTATTTTAAGATATTTAACTGATTAGACTCAGTCGTTACATACAGATATATACATACTGTCTAGAGCTTGTTCATAACACTTAACTATGAGCATAATGGCCTCTGCAAAGCTGTACAATATATTGGATGTGGACGAGAAGAGAACAGGAGTTGACTGCTGTATGACAGTAATGATGGATGAATGATTATAAAAAAGCTGGTGTTTAAATGGACTCTCACCATGACTCTGGTTGGTCATCGTTTAATACTCAAACACTGAAATAAGTTTTTCGCATGGCTGGCATGCTGGTGCCGTGTTTATGAATGGCAATATTATGTACACTATACCCACATTGATAAACAAAGACAAATGCATTACTGCACTGATGCACAGGTACATATTGAGAGACGGACATGTGTGTGTGTTTGTGAAATGGAGGAGGGAGAGTGAGGTGTAAAGTTCATGTCCTGAGGCACTAACAGGTTTTTGATTGTGTTGTGCAGACTTACACATCTGCCCAAAGACCCCACGGGTAGGTCAGGGAAAGGTAAAGCCTGTGCATCCAAGAGATTGTGTGTGTGTGTGTGTGTGTGTGTCTGAAAGAGAGAACAAGAGAAAGAGTGAACAAAAGCAGTGAGTCACCACTCACACACACACACACACGTATGCTTGCCCTGCTGTGTGTTGGTGCTCAATCCCAGAGCTGCACAGGACTATTCATTCTAATCAAACTGTGACATTTAGCTTGACACCAGCAGGGACCAGCGTCACTCTTTGGTGACGTGTACGAACACACCCACACACACATACGCACACATTTCCTCACCAATGCGAGAAATCCTTAAGGTTGCTGGTTCAACACCGGCTCCAGTGACACGTGACACTAAACTCCAAGTTGCTCCCGTTGGTTAAGCCAGCGCCTTACACGGTAGCTTGCTGCCACCGGTGAGCGTTGTCAGTGCAAACAGATGAATGAGAGGCAAATTGTTGGAGATAAAAGTGCTATATAAATGCAGACCATTTACCAAATGCACATCATTTTTCTTCTCTTCCTCCTCTCCTCTCCTCTCTTCAGAAACATTCTTCTCTCTCTCAGCTTTCTTCTCATAATCTTGTCTTCAAAACCTGTTTGACATCAGATTAAAATACACTTTCTGCACGTTTGCTTAAAATCAGCCACTCCCTTCCAATCATTTCTAATTTTAGTTTTGTTAAACATTACCTGAACGTGCAGTGACATGTAGCCCTGTAGTCGTATTCCAGAATTATGATGCGCTGTGTGACCTCAGTATATTCTAATCATGCGTGCACTACAATATTGCTTGATGTTAATTTGAAATGAGTTTACAGACGCACAGTAAACACAGAGATGATTTCAGTTATATGTTCCATTTAATTTATTGGACAGGTCCATCGCATTCAGACAGCTTTTAGACTTCATCATGCAGTTATCATTTTACAGCTTTTTCCGGGCCTCTCTGTCTGTCCCTGACCACCTTCCTGTTTTTTTGCCACGGCTAAAATACTATCCAATTATGTTCCTTTATCTCACTATACCCCACTCTCGTCTCCTACGTTGGGTGATAATAGAGGGATCCATCACACCATTAGCCGCAGGCGGTTTTTATAAGCTCAGCAAAATGCTGCATAGAGGGAACTCAAATTATAGGCTGCTGCATTATACCTTAAAATAGGCCTTGTGTTTGGCCGTGTATGAGCGCGTGTATGTGTACGTCTGTGTGAATGATGATGATACTGCGAGTCATGCTCCCCCTTAATGACTGATGATGCATTTCCAAGAGGAGAGGAGAAAAATGGTGGCAGGTGGCGACATCTCTCACACAGCTGTCGTCTCCACTGTCTATCTTTCTGTCTGCCTCCCTCTCTGTGTTGTTTCATCTCTCGCCGGTATCTATCCGTCTTAACTCTGAAATCAGGTCTTGGCTTTTACGAATTCCAGCGAGTGCATTTTTTTTTTTTAAATTTACTTGACACATTTCACCATACTGTACCTACTGCACCCCAGTTTTAGTTCTGGGTTTCCTTAAAACGGCGTTAGAGCAATGTTATTGTTTTAATGAAGTTTGCGTACCTACTTGCTTGCTTGTTCCTGTAAAGACATTCAGACTTTGTGACAAAAGAATCCTCTCGATAATACACTGATTAAGAAAAAAAAAACAACATTTTTATTATGTTGCTGAGTGATAAACTTTTATCTCATTTTCAACAAGGAGGTTGGAGGTCAGAGTCAGCCTAAGAGCAACACTTGAGTGTGGGAAAGGTACACTTAAGGTACAGCTTTTGTACTAAGAGCTCAAAATTTGCTTATCCAGTCGATGGCTGATCTCTTGAACAGCAGCCAGAATAGTGATGCCAATCTTCACAGTTTAGCTTACAGAAACAATCTTCCAAACCAAAATAAAGCAAACGGGGTGCTACTTGTCTGTGCTCGTCTGTTTGTCATTTTGATGGCTAGCTGCATGCAGTCGATTTTCAGCTTGTTGTTCTTCCTTGTGGTAAACACAAGCCTGCAGTTTAGCCATTTCCTTTCAACTCACCTCTTTTACTTTGAAGAAATGTTGACTCTTTTACTCTTCTATTGTTACAATAAAACAGCTGTTTTCTTGTTTTGGACAAATCATAGCCTGCTGTCAAACTGATGTCAAATTTAGCCCATGGCAGCAACAGAAGTAATAGAACTACATGAAATGAGTGACAAAATAGTTTCGATTAAGTGAACAAGTGTTTTTCTTTCTTTTATTTTTATTTTTATTTTTTTGTCAGTACACAGCTTCGAGGGCTGCATCATCTGTTTTTCCAGTTGCAAAAAGCTTTCTATGCATGTATAGCCACGAACATTTTTAGCTGCATTATTGTGCTAAACTTCTTTCTCCTCATAGGTATGATGGTACAGTCTGAGAATGTGGACTTGAGCCTATATAATATCAATATCCTCTACAGCATTTATATTTTGTCAAATGTCATTTTTGTAAAAAAAATTGTCCATCAATTCTGATTATCGGTACTCCGTTAAGAATCAAATGAAGTTTCAGCTTGATTTGAGATATAGTTTCTTTCTTTTCATTATGTCATATGATTTCTGTTTTGCTATAAAATGATGGTCCAAGACCAAATAATGTCCCTTTGCCTGCCATTCCAGCTGTACATGTGAAGGTGGATAAACAGGGCATGTTTATTCCTGTAGGAGTCAGCAGCTGGTGACTCCATGTCAGCAGCAAGGAGACGGAGGCCTGCAGGGGCCAACTTCAGCGGCGTATGCGTATGTACGTGTGTGTTTGCGTGCAACTGTGTGTATGTTTGTGTCCTCATGCTGAGGGGTGTCGGGGGTGTTTGGTTCATTAAACATGCAAATGCATGCTTATCTTCCCCCAACACCAGATAATGGTGAGAATAGATAAGAACCAATCAAACCATGCCAGAGAGGCAGACAGAGGGAGAAAAATAGAGAGAGTATGTGATAGAAAGAAACTGAAAAACACACTGGGATAAAACACAGACAGAGAAAGATAAACAAAAAAAAAAAAAAGACAAAACAGGTAAGAGAGGTTTCTGTTCCTAAAAATGCAAGGTGTGAATAAAGGAGACAGGAGAAATGAGCCTATTAACAAATGCTGTTGAATGTCTCCCCCAAGGTTATATAATAGGACACCTGGTGGCTATTCCATGTTATCTTATTTTCTTTGTTCTTGACATCAGTATCTTGATCGTCCCCTATGATAATATTCTGTATGTCCGTAGCGGGTTTGTTTATTTGTTTATCCATGTCACTAACCCATCGCTTCTTTGTCTGATCACATTTTAAAGGTGAATGTGTGATGCATCTCACTGATTTTTTTTAAATTACAGTGATTTACCCAGAGGAACACTGTAATTATAGGTCAAAGCAAGGTGATAAACATATTACTGCCAGCTCATGTGGGATACTGTATCATTCATATTTGTTGATGTTTATTGTTGCCTTGTTCGTCAAAGAAACGAGGTAGTTTTCTTGCTAGTCCACATCGTCAGTGCTGATGTGTTTATGTCTGATCAGTTCACTCTGTGCTGAACTCATTACAGAAAACTTTCAGTGTGTCAGTGCATCATTTGCTTTGGCACTCCTTTTGACTTTGGTGCTTATAATTATTCTGAAGGAGAGAGAGTGTGTGTGTGTGTGTGTGTGTCTCAGTGAAGACGGTTATTAATATGCATTTATGTGGGATTATGGTATCTGCTTTGCCTTTAATTCAACAGGAATACCTGAAAAAAGTGTGTGTGCATTCATCCATACAGACGCGCAGTGATGTTTAGTTGACTACATATTTAAAAAGCTCAACAGGCTATTACGGCGGTTCTTAATATGCAGGCTCACGCATGTGTGACGCTCTGTGTGCCTGCCTGCCTGCCTGCCTGCCTCTTGCAGTCTTGTATTTTTCCGTGTGCGACAGTGTGATCGGTGATGAGGAGGAAAGATTTCCATATAACAGGATTAAAATGAGGTGGTTTCAAAAAATGCTTACTGTAATGAATTACAGTTATAGTAAAAAAAATACTTGTAATGTTAAGTTCACAATGTTGTAGTCGATACTATGTTACTATAGGGACAAAGTATGACTTTATTTCAAAGTTGAAGTATTCTAGTGTAGTGCAGTTCTACTTGTAATCTTGGAATTTGTATTAAAAAAAATGTCTTAGGATGTAATGGAATATAGAGAGAGTTAAAACATCCCACATCACAGGATTATTTTGCACATCAAGCAGAGGTAACACTGCAAATGCTGCGTTCAGAGCATGCCTGGGCCTTTGACTTGAAGGTGGTATTTTTACATATATTCACTTCAGATTTTAGAACTTCTGACATCATAACAGAAATAAGAAATGACTGAAAATCACAAGAGGCTTGTTATGTATCCTTTAAAACCAGCATAGGTAGAAGAGATGCATGCAGGTTTTGTTCAGGTATGCTCAACCAACCACATTACATTGATTGGGTACATTTAGATCTAGTTTGGCAAGTTATGTTGCTAATGGACAATACCCAGATACTTGGATAGGCCAAGTCAGGGAAATGAAAGATGACTGAAGAGAGGAAGATGTAGTAAGAATAGGAAACAAATGAATGAGGATAAAGAAGAGAAAGGAGTTTGAGAGGTACATAAGAGATGAAGAGTTGACAAGCATGTGCCCGAGAGACATGCTGTAAGAATATTTAGGGAAAAAAGGACAAGGTGAAAGCAGAGGCAGTAATGAAGATATTTAGTCCCAGTCATGTGCGCATGACCATTAGCATGCAGGACTTAAAAACTGGGCTGCTTTCAAGTTCTTGTCCTCTTAGTGGTGTCCTCAAAAAGAGACAGTGGGCCTCAGATACCGTGCACCTGTGTGTGTGTGTGTGTGTGTGTGTGTGTGTGTGTGTGTGAAAGGGAGTAAGGCAGCGAGACCAAGAGGGCAAGCAGGAGTTTCTCTCTGCTTGAATATCAGTGAGTTTGTCCTCTTGAGGCATCATACCCTGAGGCTAAAGGAATCAATGCCTGGAGCAGTTTGACGAGAAGAAGATTTTACACTTGTGGAGTCGAGGCGATGTGGGTGATGGGGTGTGTGTGTGTGCGTGCCGGGCAGAAGTTGTTTTGGTGTCTGTGTGCCTGAACACTTCTGTTTCTGGCATCTTCTTTTCACAAACAAACAAAGTTCTTCTCTTTAACTTTGTGAACCTTAACAACACTTTTAAACATTCCGACAATATAAAAAAGGACAAAAAATCGACAAACAAGAAAAACTATCTGTTAAGATTCCGAGCCTTTATTCTGCATCGTTACCCCCGGTGCCTACATGAATACTAAAGTCTGCGGCAGATTGAAAGCAAACAGAAAGACGGGGACAAATGATTGATTGCATTCATTCATTGAAACATAAAGCAGTGCACATACTATGCTGTTCAGAGCTGCACAAAACATCTTATTTCCACAAAGACTTTAGAGGATTTAGATTAACACAATAAAGCTAGCGAGTTGATTTCCTGTGGGCCAGGGGTTGGATGGGGGCAGAGTTCTCCCAAGAGCCATAACTGGATGCTGTGAATACACTTTTCATTGTGACTTTTATCACCTCTTCTGGATGCACCCAAATTTTTTTTGTATTTGCATTGTAACTCAATGAGTCAGACAGCATCCTGGATGTGAAAGTCGTTCTGTGATTTAAAAATGACATAATCTGAATGTATTCCTGTTGATATTCATAGTCCTGGTTTTAAGTTGTGTGTGAGCAACGCAAAGAGTTGGAGAGCAGCAGGTTAAAGTCCACATTAACTCATGCATGTGTCCAAATGTGCTGTGTCTTATTAAAATACTTTTTATGGTACCGTAGGTACTAATTTATACCTACAATGAACATTTGAGTGTATACATTTGGTCTTTTTTTTTGTACTCAAACTTGCATGAACAAACCTCAAATTCAGAAAATAAAGTTGGTATCAAAATCGTATACATGCAAAACATCATCAATCCAGAAGAATCTACCAAACCAAAAATGCTAACATGCCAACATTGTACAAAGCATGTTCTGGTCTTACAGTGGATATAATGTTTGCTTTATCTAGGAGGCCAGCTGTCTCATGACTAGCCTCAGTGTGCTAAAGGTGGCATCTGCTCTGAGGTTCTAGCCCTCAGTTACCTCCTCTAGCTATGTTCCACACAAAAGGAACCTGAATCTGTGCAGTCTTCTCTAGATGAGATGAATTAAGATGAAAGATACAGACGAAAACTGAAGGGGTATGAATCACTATACAAATAGAGGCTAGTAGGCATCTTCTTCAATCACAGTAATTGACATGGAGCATGGAGGTGTATGTAGGGGGACACCATAAGTGGCATACTTACTAAAAGCCACATTTTACTGTTTCGATACATGTTGCAAATTGTTACTCGTTATTATGTCGATTTTATTGTCCTCGGGTACTAGTTTTATCATTCTTTCTAGAAAAAAACAAAAAAACAACTGATTTATGAAGTAGATCAGGACATAGAACAGGGCAGGTGTAATTTCCCTTGTCTGAAAATGTATTATGGGCACATGTATTAATTAAGTGTCGTCGCTATAACTGTGATATGTGGTAAGAGTATAAATCTTCATCACATCACAATCTGAGCAGTAAAACAAAAACAAACAAAAAAAACACGGATCTTGCTGGAACCGGTACAGGAAGCTGTAGGTCTGTTATTTTCCTTACAGTTATTATCATGTGTTTGTATGCATGTGTGCATGTGCATGCATTCATTCCATACCTTTAAACTGCAAATGCAGAAAATTTTGCTTTCTACGCTCACATTTAATGGACATAATTGTAAAAAATTTGATTGGATTTCTGATTAAGGAATACATGTATAATCAAATGAAGGTCATGCTTTCCATTATTGTATTTTGTGTGTGTGTGTGTGTGTGTGTGTGTGTGTGTGTGTGTGTGTGTGTGTGTCTTTGTGTGTGTTTGGTGAATAGACAAACAGGAAATTATTAAGAAATAACCTGACTAATGTCATATTTCCCTATAAAAGCCTCATATTTTTACACTGTCACTGAATTGAGTTGGGGGGGGGGTTGTGTGTGTGTGTGTGTCGTGATGTTTGCAAATGTTGTCTTTGACACAGATTTGGTGCCCATTGACAACAGCCTGCACAGTGATGAGAACTAACAACTTTGCAATCCTAGCAGACAGTAAAATCACTCCCAAGTTAGTGGCACATGGCTGTAGCCAGATGGATTTTTTGTGTGTGTGTGTGTGTCTGTGTGTGTGCGTGCACGGTCTAGATCTTAGATGGAGCTTTTACATCATTGCAGACCAGACATGGTGATATATTGTAATAGCCACACCAGCGAGCTCCTCTCCACCAGTTCATTAAAGCCTCAGCCCAAGGGTCCCACTACATGTCACATCTCATCATTCTTAACAATCAGTCACACATGTACATGCATACACTCCCAAAAACTATATACATGCATTCATATCAGTCTTATCGAGTGACTCACCTAGACATATACCAACATCTTATTTGTGTAAATGAGCATGAACATTATTCATTTTCACTCTAAATAGTCTGTGTCACTCTCCTGTGGAACAGTAGCTGTCTGTAGCATTAATTACAGTGGAGAAACAGATGAGTGATAGGTCCCGCAAGGCATTAGTATACAGTACATGACCACGTTATTGTTTGCAGACACACATCTTATCCGAGTATACGAGCATAATTGGAGTAAGAATTGTTTCAAGAAAATGATTATCCCATGCGTTTGCTATTGTAAGGGGTATAATGTGTTTACTATAGCTTATTAAAATTCAGACAAATGGCATACTGAGTGAGTAAATCGGCGAGAAGAGTAGTTTTTAAAACAAAAGTGGGTGTTGACTTGAGTTTTACTGACTGACCAAAAGAGACCTGAAAGATCGAGCTCATTACCAAACAAGGATGCTAAACTCCCCGTACTCTGTAACAGGATTAGTGTCCGTTCCAATGTAAATAACTAGGCAAGAGGAGAAAGCTGAAGAGGCTTCTCGTAGATTTGTTTCTTTCTCACACTGACCCGTTTACAAGTTTACACAGCATTAGTGTCATCAAACACTTTTGCTCCTCTTATTTGACATGTTGGATATTGTGCTTAATTTGAGTTAAGTCCGATAATTTTTTGTTGTGTGTACATGTGTTCCCTTTTATGTATCTATCCCATCTATCTATCTATCTATTTTTGAGTGGTCTCCCCTGAATCATGAATATTGACAGTATGAAGCTCATGTTGAGCCATTATGCTGATCACACACTCAAGCAGCGACAGTTCCAATGTGGTGTAAGATTACGCGTGTGTGTGTGGAGTCAAAGAGGATTGTTAATTGGTCTCGTGGGGGTCTCAAAGGGAGAAACAGCATAAGGCGAATAACCTCTCCTTCCTCGCATGCTCTTTCATACACACACACACACACACACACACACACAAAGTACACGCATATTAATATATCCCTGCACTGGAGCAGAAGCTGCCGAGAGTGACTCTGTGACTCCCACTAAATCATTGGTTAGATTATCCTCCCAGGGATGAGTGATTTAGACTGCTTCAGCCCCCAAAGCTCCGAGAAGTCCTATCCAGCTATGACATCACACTACTGCCCTTGAGTGCGAGTCTGTGTCGTATCAACGTGTGTGTGTGTGTGTGTGTGTGTGTGGGTTTCACCGTGCCTCATGGGCTGCAGGAGATTACAGTTTATTTTGTAGACAAGATAAAGATGGTGAGGTGATTTTGCTCCTGTAAAAGAAATATGACTTGCGCAATCACATCTGCATGCATAAATGGATACATTTCAAGAACACGAAATACATGACGGGAACAGATTTATATGTTATGAATGGGAGGAGAAAAGTGTTGTATTGCCAGAACATAAAAGCTAGTTATGAAAGTTTTCCATCACTTCATGAAAATAATATGACAAACAGAAGTGGTAGATGTTATTCCACCTTTTCCTTTTCACAACATGAAATAGTGACAACACAACAGGAAAGTTAAAATGAATTATGTCTAATATTAGGCTGTATTCATAATACACTGGTGTGTCAGCACACTTATTTGGGGTTGACAGCACAAGAAATGTAGTATTTTGCTTTTACATCTTTTCATCTCTTGCTGAACACATTCGAAAATGCATTTTCTGCAGAAGTACAGTTCAGTCAAGGAGGCCTTAATGGAGCCAACAGTGCATGTTTTGCTATTAATATTACTTATGATTTTGTGATTTCCATCACTTTGTAACTGTTTACATAACATATGGATGTACATTAGTAAACAAGTAGAATATTCTACATCTGTTAAACAAGGAAAAATATGACAAATTTATTCCGTAGTGCAATGTACAGTAAAGTATATCAAAAAGAAGGGTTTGACTATATATATAAAATATATATCTCCTCACCCTGGCGGAGGGTGGTATCTGTGTCATCCTCAAGCTCGGGTCCTGCAGCAGCCTGGGAATTTGAGGGTTCTGCGCAGTATCTTCGATGTTCCTAGGACTGCACTCTTCTGGACTGAAGCTTCAGATGTTGTTCCTGGGATTTGCTGGAGCCACTCTCCTAGTTTGGGGGGTTACTGCCCCAAGTGCCCCCACTGTCACAGAGACCACGCTACCCTTGACCTTCCACATCCGTTCCAGCTGCCCTTTCAACCCTTGATACTTCTCAAGTTTCTCATGTTCCTTCTTCCAGCTGGGATCGCCACATCTGTCACCACCACCTTCTTCTGCTCTTTGTCCACCATCACTATGTCCAGTTGGTTAGCCAGGATCAGTTTGTCAGTCTGGAAGCTGAAGTCCCACAGAACTTGACTTTGGCACTTAATGTTGACTTGGACAACCCCTCTAGGGTTGTCTTCATCAGGAACAGCTGCAACCAGTATGGAGTACTTCTATTCCATACTAGTTGGGAAAGGGAAAGTGAGTAGAACTTTTAATCTTTAGTTCAATAACATATCATAACAGTCTTGTTGCTTTGTTAGATGAGTATGAATATTAGACAGCTCCTGTCTGTGTGGAGGCCAATAATACAGGACACACCCGGTGTCAGGCCAGCCGTCCCTGTTGAATTATGCATAGAGGTATTCTGTCATTATCGGTGTCGGGTGCAAAATGGTGATAGCCCACCTATCGTAATAACTATAATGGCTTAGTGATTTAGACACACACAGCAGATGTTCCTGACCTAAAATAGTGAAACCAGCAGGTGCTGCTCATTGTGGAATCCCACATTTGAGTAACTGTATGAATATGTGTTGAGTGTGTGCGTGCACTCTACCAATCTATCAAGGGGGTGATGAAGATTAAGAAAAATGATCAATTTCTGAGAGAATCTAAGGAGAAATGTATTTCTGTGACATGTATGTGCGTGCATGCGTGTGTGTGTGTGTAGACAGGTGCATCCAGATGCAGCGATGAGTTACAGCATGGAGGGGTGTGTGATTGCATCTTTGTTTATGCTTCTCTTTTTACAGTTTTGTTGTTTGTTTTTTTTTACTTCAGATGTTAATAATTATTTTATGCGCGGCGTACATATGCAAGTGTCTGTAAGATAAAAATAAGGCTGCATAATAATAATAGCGTAAGTCTATTCCGAGGGCATTATTTGTATACACTACAACATGTGATGACTTTCAGAGGACTTGCAGATAATCACTGGATACTGACACACACATGCACTTATAGTACATACCATTTGGCTAAACACCTGGGTGTGAGTGTATAGAACTTGAAAGAGGCTGTGTGGGAGAGGAAGGTGCAGGGGTGAAGTATCTCTATTGAAGTTGTCAATACCATGCTGCATTGTTTTCTTAGTATTTTTGGAAGAAAGGCGTTTTTTTGTTGCAGCTGTCAGGCATTAGAAGTCATTTCAGTGAACACTTTGACGAGACAATTCTCTGCCAGCCCAACTGTTGAACTGTCATTCAGCTGTCATATTCACAAAAGTTTGTCCTCGGCCTTGCTGTGTGCACAATAGACTGCTTTCTGAATAAGTGATCGGTGAGCTTCCACACAAGTGTGTACACGCACATACACAGACACACATACAGAAATGCATACAAGCCATACATGCATCCGCATAAACACAAACACATTGTGCTTTTCAGCCTCAGTGTTTTGTCATTTTTTTTGTGTATGCTATAGTTTTGTGTTGATTTCATTCTTTTCATTCACATTGTTGCTTTGCCCACTCCCAACACAAAGGCAATATTAAAATCCCCCTACTTCTCTCTCATGCGCACACCGACACACTCCCCACCTCCACATCCTCAGTAGGGAATCAAAACCCACTCTGCTTTGATTGACAGATTACCGTCATGGTGTCACACTGTCATGGTGACAATGATGAAGTACAACACTGTTGTTATGACAACCACCGTTGGGTAGATGTTTATCCATACAACAGACAGATCTACATAAATGATTGAGTGGTTCCCAAAGCAGCTCCACAACTAAAAGTGAGTAGGCAGAATTTGGCTTCAGCTACATCTCACGGAGGTTCATAAAACTTTCACACCACACCCATGTCTATAAGGCCCTGTGCTGTGCTGTAAGTCTTCACACGTTTTAAAATTTGTAACAGTGCCAGGATGTATTATTATCAGGACCAGGATGGCCGAGTGGTTAAGGCGTTGGACTTAAGATCCAATGGACACATGTCCTCGTGGGTTCAAACCCCACTCCTGGTAAATCAATGGAGAACAAGTTGTGTTCATACATGTGAATTTACATTTAGTGAATTTTCCCGTTGTGGGATAAATAAAGTAATTGACTTTATATATATATATTTTTCCTCACAAATCTCTGAAACTGAAATACTGATATGTTGAGTGATTATTCAGCTTGTATGTAGTTCCCAAATGTGTTTGCATCCAAATCCTTTGGATATCCTTGAAATGTGTCTCAACATTTTCAGTCATTGAACATATGTGAGCAGAATTTCGAATGCCTATGCAAATAAGGAAAATACTGTAACGCAATCAAATTGGTTATTTCCTTCTGTAAATCAAGATTAAACAAAAACCGCTTAACACATAGAAGTGAAAAATGCAGACTGCTGCTGGAAGGTGTGAGTTTTATGTTTACCTGCTGTGTGGAGGAGCAAATGCAATAGTTTACTGGTGCTATTCTTCATTAGTTAAGCCATTAGCCATCTAAATATTAGATAAAGGAAACATTTAATCATTTGTTTTAACAAGCTTCATGAAAATTTGTCTCTATATTTTGCTCAAATGGCCACCTGCTTTTATATATTTTAAGTATGATATGCATTCATTGAACCTCATTCCAAGCTAATTAATTGGTTTATAGCTTAATGAAATAGACTGGAGTGCTATGTAATGACCAGCTTCCCCCATGTTTGAACCTGAATGGTTCATCATTCAGGTTTATTTCAGCCCTGATGAACAGCAGTCAATCTGACAGCTGACATTTTACAAAGGTTGGAAAACAGGGTGGTGCACTTAGAAGAGAGGATCACCCCTCAGCTGGATAGCTTAGGTTCAAGCTGCCATGTCCAAAGCCATCCATCCTGCTTGTTCAGCTATCCTTGAGCATGACACTGAATCCCTTACAGCTCCCGGGCTGTGCTGTAGCTGACCTTGACATCTGACCTGCTTGCAAAGATGAATGAATATATCCACATCCAGATCCAAAAGGTAGCACAATTTCCTCATTATTCGTCCGTTCCTACTTCTTTGACTATTCTGACTACAGTTTGCTCATCTTAAAGCCACCGTGTGTAGAATTGTTGTCATTATGTACCAATTTACTAAATTAATAGTTAAACATGCTGGTGCAGGCTCTTTGTCACTTCCTGTCAAACGTTCTTCCACAACTTTTTTTTTACATTTGCCATATCACTGGAAACTGAAATTAGTTGACATGCCTGGTTCCACTTTAAAAACACACCACTAATGAAATGTGGATTTATGCCTATTATCGGGAAGCCAGGATATACGTCTCGCTGAGGTATTTGTAAACATAAGGCAGGGCATTATAGTCTGTTAGGCTTCCATTTTAACTCTGGCAATAATGAAAATAGCCGAGGACTGCACACCAAGCCTGCAATTTATTCCTTTCTCCAACGAACGGGATTGCAATTATCAAAGATGCGAACCGCTTTTATCTGTGTGGACACCTTCTGTATGTATGGGTATTTTTGTATTTTATGTGTGTGTGTGTGTGAGTAAAGGTAGAAAACACCAAAAGGTCATTTGAATTTGCTCTATGCAGCTTACCTGCAAAATGTGTGCTTGCGTGTCTATTTTTGTGCTCTGTTATAGCAAACATTGGATGCGTGTTTGCTTGCTGAGAGTACACACACACACACACACACACACACACACACATATATATTGTCATTCTCTTTATCTCTAATGTCATTCCTGTTATCTCTATTGTCATTCTCTTTATCTCTATTGTCATTCTCTTTATCTCTATTGTCATTCCTGTTATCTCTAATGTCATTCCTGTTATCTCTAATGTCATTCTCTTTATCTCTAATGTCATTCCTGTTATCTCTAATGTCATTCCTGTTATCTCTATTGTCATTCTCTTTATCTCTATTGTCATTCCTGTTATCTCTAATGTCATTCTCTTTATCTCTAATGTCATTCCTGTTATCTCTAATGTCATTCCTGTTATCTCTATTGTCATTCTCTTTATCTCTATTGTCATTCCTACTATCTCTAATGTCATTCCTGTTATCTCTATTGTCATTCTCTTTATCTCTATTGTCATTCTCTTTATCTATATTGTCATTCCTGTTATCTCTAATGTCATTCATGTTATCTCTATTGTCATTCTCTTTATCTCTATTGTCATTCTCTTTATCTCTAATGTCATTCCTGTTATCTCTATTGTCATTCTCTTTATCTCTAATGTCATTCCTGTTATCTCTAATGTCATTCCTGTTATATCTATTGTCATTCTCTTTATCTCTATTGTCATTACTGTTATCTCTAATGTCATTCCTGTTATCTCTATTGTCATTCTCTTTATCTCTATTGTCATTCTCTTTATCTCTATTGTCATTCCTGTTATCTCTAATGTCATTCTCTTTATCTCTAATGTCATTCCTGTTATCTCTAATGTCATTCCTGTTATCTCTATTGTCATTCTCTTTATCTCTATTGTCATTCTCTTTATCTCTATTGTCATTCCTGTTATCTCTATTGTCATTCCTGTTATCTCTATTGTCATTCTCTTTATCTCTATTGTCATTCTTTTTATCTATATTGTCATTCTCTTTATCTCTATTGTCATTCCTGTTATCTCTAATGCCATTCCTGTTATCTCTATTGTCATTCTCTTTATCTCTATTGTCATTCCTGTTATCTCTAATGTCATTCTCTTTATCTCTATTGTCATTCTCTTTATCTCTATTGTCATTCCTGTTATCTCTATTGTCATTCCTCTATTGTCATTCCTGTTATCTCTATTGTCATTCTCTTTATCTCTATTGTCATTCTTTTTATCTATATTGTCATTCTCTTTATCTCTATTGTCATTCCTGTTATCTCTAATGCCATTCCTGTTATCTCTATTGTCATTCTCTTTATCTCTATTGCCATTCCTGTTATCTCTATTGTCATTCTCTTTGTCTCTATTGTCATTCCTGTTATCTCTAATGCCATTCCTGTTATCTCTATTGTCATTCTCTTTATCTCTATTGTCATTCCTGTTATCTCTAATGTCATTCCTGTTATCTCTAATGTCATTATCTTTATCTCTAATGTCATTCTCTTTATCTCTAATCTCATTCCTGTTATCTCTAATGTCATTCCTGTTATCTCTATTGTCATTCTCTTTATCTATATTGTCATTCCTGTTATCTCTAATGTCATTCCTGTTATCTCTATTGTCATTCTCTTTATCTCTAATGTCATTCCTGTTATCTCTAATGTCATTCCTGTTATCTCTATTGTCATTCTCTTTATCTCTATTGTCATTCTCTTTATCTCTATTGTCATTACTGTTATCTCTAATGTCATTCTTGTTATCTCTAATGTCATTCTCTTTATCTCTATTGTCAGTTTTTTTTATCTCTATTGTCATTCTCTTTATCTCTATTGCCATTCCTGTTATCTCTATTGTCATTCTCTTTATCTCTATTGTCATTCCTGTTATCTCTAATGTCATTCTCTTTATCTCTAATGTCATTCCTGTTATCTCTAATGCCATTCCTGTTATCTCTATTGTCATTCTCTTTATCTCTATTGTCATTCTCTTTATCTCTATTGTCATTCCTGTTATCTCTAATGTCATTCCTGTTATCTCTAATGTCATTCTCTTTATCTCTAATGTCATTCCTGTTATCTTTAATGTCATTCCTGTTATCTCTATTGTCATTCTCTTTATCTCTATTGTCATTCCTGTTATCTCTAATGTCATTCTCTTTATCTCTAATGTCATTCCTGTTATCTCTAATGTCATTCCTGTTATCTCTATTGTCATTCTCTTTATCTCTATTGTCATTCATGTTATCTCTAATGTCATTCCTGTTATCTCTATTGTCATTATCTTTATCTCTATTGTCATTCCTGTTATCTCTAATTTCATTCCTGTTATCTCTAATGTCATTTCTGTTATCTCTATTGTCATTCTCTTTATCTCTATTGTCATTCCTGTTATCTCTAATGTCATTCTCTTTATCTCTAATGTCATTCCTGTTATCTCTAATGTCATTCCTGTTATCTCTATTGTCATTATCTTTATCTCTATTGTCATTCCTGTTATCTCTAATTTCATTCCTGTTATCTCTAATGTCATTCCTGTTATCTCTAATGTCATTCTCTTCATCTCTAATGTCATTCCTGTTATCTCTAATGTCATTCCTGTTATCTCTATTGTCATTCTCTCTATCTCTATTGTCATTCCTGTTATCTCTAATGTCATTCCTGTTATCTCTATTGTCATTCTCTTTATCTCTATTGTCATTCTCTTTATCTCTATTGTCATTCCTGTTATCTCTAATGTCATTCCTGTTATCTCTAATGTCATTCTCTTTATCTCTAATGTCATTCTCTTTATCTCTAATGTCATTTCTGTTATCTCTAATGTCATTCCTGTTAACTCTAATGTCATTCTCTTTATCTCTAATGTCATTCTCTTTATCTCTAATGTCATTCCTGTTATCTCTAATGTCATTCCTGTTATCTCTATTGTCATTCTCTTTATCTCTATTGTCATTCCTGTTATCTCTAATGTCATTCTCTTTATCTCTAATGTCATTCCTGTTATCTCTAATGTCATTCCTGTTATCTCTATTGTCATTCTCTTTTTCTCTATTGTCATTCATGTTATCTCTAATGTCATTCCTGTTATCTCTATTGTCATTCTCTTTATCTCTATTGTCATTCCTGTTATCTCTAATGTCATTCTCTTTATCTCTAATGTCATTCCTGTTATCTCTAATGTCATTCCTGTTATCTCTATTGTCATTATCTTTATCTCTATTGTCATTCCTGTTATCTCTATTGTCATTCCTGTTATCTCTAATGTCATTCCTGTTATCTCTAATGTCATTCTCTTCATCTCTAATGTCATTCCTGTTATCTCTAATGTCATTCCTGTTATCTCTATTGTCATTCTCTTTATCTCTATTGTCATTCCTGTTATCTCTAATGTCATTCCTGTTATCTCTATTGTCATTCCTGTTATCTTTATTGTCATTCTCTTTATCTCTAATGTCATTCCTGTTATCTCTATTGTCATTCCTGTTATCTCTATTGTCATTCTTTTTATCTCTATTGTCATTCTCTTTATCTCTTTTGTCATTCCTGTTATCTCTAATGTCATTCCTGTTATCTTTATTGTCATTCTCTTTATCTCTAATGTCATTCCTGTTATCTCTAATGTCATTCCTGTTATCTCTAATGTCATTCTCTTTATCTCTAATGTCATTCCTGTTATCTCTAATGTCATTCTCTTTATCTCTATTATTATTCCTGTTATCTCTATTGTCATTCTCTTTATCTCTATTGTCATTCTTTTTATCTCTATTGTCATTCTCTTTATCTCTATTGTCATTCCTGTTATCTCTAATGTAATTTCCGTTATCTCTATTGTCATTCTCTTTATCTCTATTGTCATTCCTGTTATCTCTAATGTCATTCCTGTTATCTCTATTGTCATTCTTTTTATCTCTATTGTCATTCCTGTTATCTCTAATGTCATTCCTGTTATCTCTATTGTCATTCTCTTTATCTCTATTGTCATTCCTGTTATCTCTAATGTCATTCTTTTTATCTCTATTGTCATTCTCTTTATCTCTATTGTCATTCCTGTTATCTCTAATGTCATTCCTGTTATCTCTATTGTCATTCTCGTTATCTCTATTGTCATTCTCTTTATCTCTATTGCCATTCCTGTTATCTCTAATGTCATTCTCTTTATCTCTAATGTCAATCCTGTTATCTCTAATGCCATTCCTGTTATCTCTATTGTCATTCTCTTTATCTCTATTGTCATTCTCTTTATCTCTATTGTCATTCCTGTTATCTTTATTGTCATTCTCTTTATCTCTAATGTCATTCCTGTTATCTCTAATGTCATTCTCTTTATCTCTAATGTCATTCCTGTTATCTCTGTCATTCTCTTTATCTCTATTGTCATTTTTTTATCTCTATTGTCATTCTCTTTATCTCTATTGTCATTCCTGTTATCTCTATTGTCATTCTCTTTATCTCTATTGTCATTCCTGTTATCTCTAATGTCATTTCCGTTATCTCTATTGTCATTCTCTTTATCTCTATTGTCATTCCTGTTATCTCTAATGTCATTCCTGTTATCTCTATTGTCATTCTCTTTATCTATATTGTCATTCCTGTTATCTCTAATGTCATTCATGTTATCTCTATTGTCATTCTCTTTATCTCTATTGTCATTCTCTTTATCTCTATTGTCATTCCTGTTATCTCTATTGTCATTCCTGTTATCTCTATTGTCATTCTCTTTATCTCTATTGTCATTCTCTTTATCTCTATTGTCATTCCTGCTATCTCTAATGTCATTCCTGTTATCTCTATTGTCATTCCTGTTATCTCTAATGTCATTCTCTTTATCTCTATTGTCATTCTCTTTATCTCTATTGTCATTCCTGTTATCTCTATTGTCATTCTCTTTATCTTTATTGTCATTCCTGTTATCTCTATTGTCATTCCTGTTATCTCTATTGTCATTCTCTTTATCTCTATTGTCATTCCTGTTATCTCTATTGTCAATCTCTTTATCTCTATTGTCATTCCTGCTATCTCTAATGTCATTCCTGCTATCTCTAATGTCATTCCTGTTATCTCTATTGTCATTCCTGTTATCTCTAATGTAATTCCTGTTATCTCTAATGTCATTCTCTTTATCTCTATTGTCATTCTCTTTATCTATATTGTCATTCCTGTAATCTCTAATGTCATTCCTGTTATCTCTATTGTCATTCTCTTTATCTCTATTGTCATTCCTGTTATCTCTAATGTCATTCCTGTTATCTCTATTGTCATTCTCTTTATCTCTATTGTCATTACTGCTATCTCTAATGTCATTCTCTTTATCTCTATTGTCATTCCTGCTATCTCTAATGTCATTCTCTTTATCTCTAATGTCATTCCTGTTATCTCTATTGTCATTCTCTTTATCTCTATTGTCATTCTCTTTATCTCTATTGTCATTCCTGCTATCTCTAATGTCATTCTCTTTATCTCTAATGTCATTCTCTTTATCTCAATTGTCATTCCTGTTATCTCTAATGTCATTCCTGTTATCTCTATTTTTATTCTCTTTATCTCTATTGTCATTCTCTTTATTTCTATTGTCATTCTCTTTATCTCTATTGTCATTCCTGTTATCTCTATTTTCATTCTTTTTATCTCTATTGTCATTCCTGTTATCTCTATTGTCATTACTGTTATCTCTATTGTCATACTCTCCAAACTGTGAATTAGTACTCATGAAGGATGTAGCTGCATGGATTCCTGCCGAGATGACTTCATATGTTTACATTAAACATGTTGACAATGTACTTAAAATAAATACAACTGCTCTGCATCTTTTACACATTTTAGCAAAATGTCACCAGTACAAGCACAAATCATGCCTATAGGTGTAAGTGTACATGTGGGTTTCATTTGGAACGGTAGAGGACGCTGTGTGGTAGTCGAGAGTGGAGTTGTGAATATAAAATGTCTCTTTAATACAGACTCGCTGTTAAAAGAGAGATGCTGTAATGTTGTGTCACTGCAAGCGAGAGTGTGCAATGTTGTGGAATAATGCTCTGCTTATTAAATCTCTCTCTCCTGTCTATCAACTCTCTGGGTTTCTCATTCAAAGATTTCTTTCTTTCTCCCTCTAACCAACTCCATTTTAACACAGTATCACAATGTGTACTACTGTCACATGTAACATCTGACAACACAATACACAGAATTCCGAGTAGTTACTAGGAACAAACTAGGAGAAAAAAATCTGATAATTGATTATTAATAAATTATTCCTGAATATCTCTGGATTGCAAGTCATACAGTTAGTGAGTTACCAGAGAACAGACTTTGAGATACTATGTTAACTCCTAACTATTGGCAATAATCAAAAAGTTCATATTGATTCATGCAAGTATGTAATTATGAAGTAAATAGCCGAGGTACTTTTTTGTTTCTTTATATTATTAACAAACAGTATATACCATACAGTATACTGTGTAAAATCCTTTTGTGGTTATGGTTTAATTTGAACTATGATTGTGTGCTGGTTTCTGCAGCCTAACTCAAAAATTCCATGTTAACTCCAACCTCCTGTATGGTCTTCACGCTTCAGAACCTGCTGTCCAGTCAGCAGCACAGGCATGACGTGTCACAAGGACAGCAGCCAGCTGCACTGTCCTTAACACGCTGACTAATATCAAAAATTCAGTGGACACAAAAAAAAAAACTTTTTCAAGTAGTAAATAAGGAAGAAAACAAAGGTAACATATTATAGCTGTGATGTTGCTGGAATGGAAGCTGTGTGTTTTCCATTACAATCGTTTCTCCTGCCTCCATGGTAGAGTATTAACAAGTGCATATCATACAAGACACTGACACTTTAAATACAAGCTACTGTGTGAATCAAAACTGATTTAGTCACTTAAATCAATCTATGAAAACTATTTAGAAAATGTCCAATAGATCATTGCCAGTCAGATAAACGCATGTAAATGTATTCCCTTATTTTAATATACTTGAACAAACTTGTACACACATGAAGGCACACAAGACACACATATGTACAATGACACCAAAGATGTTGCACACACTGACAGACATTCAATTAGAAAGTAAGAGCATGTGGAATACCAAACAGACAAATGTAGACACAATCCAGCTAGCCCAAACAGCCAGTCTAATGGTGTAGATTAAAGAGTCTATATGTATCAGTTAGTCTGTCCCCATGTCTGCATTGATTACACAGCGGGCGGGTCAATACTCGTCTCTCACTTTATGTCTGTTTCCCTCTACCTCGCTTTATCTTTTTCTCTATTCTCAACCCCCATTAATCACCAATCAATTTACAGTCATTAAGAGAATCGAGAAGGATAAGTCATGTTTGTGTGTGTACATGTGCACAAACGGGTACAAAACTGTTCATTTGAGAATAGAATGACTGTTACCTTTAAAATGTACAATATATATAGAATAGAACAGATTTTTTTTAAATAACATAACATAATAGATATATTTTACACATTAAAATAAACACATTGAACATGGTAGATGTCTCATTTTAGAAAGGCACTGCTACATTCAGGGTAAATGGAGAGTGGGTTCAAGCTGGTAACTTGATCTTGGTCTCCTCCACAAATAAGAAACTGACAATGACTGAATCACGTTTCCATTTCAAGGTTTTACTTTCTGTTTAATACTTTTCCTCATACGTTGTGAAGCCTTCTCTTGTAATCTGCCTTTGATTTGAAAATCCTGCTGCTATTCTACAACTGTGCTGTATGCTCTTCTTCTTCTCCTTTTCATCTTTCTTATTATTGACCATCTCCTTCTCTTGCAGTTCTACAGATGAGCAATTCCGCTGGAATGCTCAAGGTAAAGTTCACCGTGAATATTTGTTGTCTTTAGTTTGTCATGCATTTTGCACGCATGCATATGTTGCTCAGCCATGCATGCAGAGATACTGTTGCATGAACTCACTACTTAGATCTGTCTATTACTATAGAGGTTTTTAAGCTCAAAACGTTAATCGATCATACATACTCGTGCTGACAAAATCTTAAGCGTTTTTAGGCTGGATGTGAAATCCCTGACAAGAGGAAGTCTCAACGCATCTTGAGTTAAAGGATTAGATTTATTGTTAAGACACCAACCAGCCCTGTTCCACCTCATGTCTGATTGACACGCTAGGAAAATTGTGTGTCAAGCAACATTTGGAATTTATACCTGCAGCTCAGTAATATATGGGCAGAAGCACCCACCCACATACCTGATGGATTAAAACATGATTGCAGGCACACACACACAGAGACATAGCCACACACTCAAATACATATCAATGTGGTGCAAGACCAAGGCCGCTGCTGGTGTTGACAGTCAGTGTTAATCTCCATGTGTATGTTCTTTGCCTGTTTTTCTCATTAATCTGTTGCTTACATTCACATAAATCCCTCCATTTACTCACACACGCAACATTGAGTGGACTGCACTTTTTTTTTTAAAACAACTTCATTTGCAGTTAAGCAGGCCCCAGGGCAGCCTTATCAGGGTCCTTTCCATCATATAACCAAAGTGTCTTTCATCTTATAACCAAGTTGTAATGTGTAGAGCTTTGCTGTGACTGTGAGAGGAGGAGGATTACAGGTTACAACTCTGAGATCTCATTCTTCACTCTCTCTCTCTTTCTTCTACTCCACAGCGGATGGACAAAAAGATATCGAGGACGAGTTGACCACAGGTTTGGAGTTGGTGGATTCCTGCATTCGTTCCCTCCAGGAATCGGGAATACTTGACAGTGGAGAACGTAAGTTTAATGATCTGCATCATTGTGTGTATTGTTTTTTTAAGGAGGGCATGGGGAATAGTCAAATAATCTAACACGTGATCGATCAAAATCAGTTTTGCAGCGTAAACAAACCTGTTACTGCTTGAGATGGAATATGAATCTCATTTCTAATTGGCATGCACAGTCACTCAATGTACACACAGTGTTTATGGAGAGAAAAAAAATCCAAAAGAATATTAATAAAAACTACATGCAGTGTATTGTGTGTATTGTTTTGTAATAGTTTCTTGAAGAAAGAAATGTATTAGTCTTTTATGCAAGTAGATATGTCGCCTTACTGGAGTAACACACACATTTCATTTCTACTTACAGTAAGCAAGTTGAGTCAAGGGAGGATTTTGTTCCAGACCAGACATTATGTAGAGTAAATATAGTAAGAGTATGTTTGTAGAGTTTTTTTAAAAAAATATATATATATATTCAAATATATTCTTTACACAGCAAATTTAAAAGAAGTGGATTGTCTCAGTTAAGAATACAGCCATGGTTTATCACTGAAATGTAGTGTGGTCTGGATACATTTAAAAACTGCTTTTGCTCCTTTTATGTGGAGCTGGATAGATAACAGCCAGGCAGAACACAGACATGCATACCAGGCCTCATTCAGAGTTTGTCCCTCCTTGGATTCGTACCGACCACCATCCAGTCTCAGGCAACTTCACCCTTTAGGTTTTCTATTCTGATAAAGGAACTCAAACAATGATTTAGAGGTGGTCTGTGTATGAGGTCTCGTTAAATGCGCTTGGCATTTTCTTTGTAGGTCATTGGTTTTGGAACACTGCATTCCCATTTTCACTTATTGTCTGCTGACCTTTTTGATTGTTGATATTGCTGTAATGGATGGCATTTTAAGGACTCGCACTGTATGCATTGCGCAGCGCATTTCTGCATGAGGAGTTTACTCACATGTTATACAACTGGCTTTACCAGGTGTCATTTCTAGCATTACTAGAACGAGTTGGCCAGTGTGGAGCACCTATACAATATGTGTATTATATGTGCACACAATGACTCTGCATCTCCTTACTGTACACAGTGCATAGAGGCTTTGGGTTTGGCATATAGAATAGCACAAAAGCTGCATAGAACTTAGAAGATGTTTTCATTCAGGATTGCTGACACTGCTTTGCTTTGATAAGAAACAGGTTGCATGTTTAAGCACACGCAGAATAGTGGGGGAACATATGAGATCATTTAATTCTTATCTTGTCTGTAGGAGGTTCTTATCACTCCTGCTTTATCTGTGTCCAAATAGATGGCACTCTCATTGTGGGTGCTCCATACCCAGCTGTTTTTTTTCCACATTTTGCAAATGGACTTTGTACCAAAAGCATCACAATGTGTGTGTGTGTGTGTGTGTGTGCAGATAAAGTCAGCATAGCTGTGTTTGCCCCAAATAGGAGCACTGCAAATAGTAAACGGTAAATTCGTGGACCTGTGACGTTGTCTTCAGTAAAAGGTTGCACGGACCAGGCAGGCTTTTTGCTTTTAGCCGATACACATTAGAGCCACACAAACATTTGTACACAGAAATAACTCATGAACATGAAATATACGTCACATATTCTTTTTTTTTTTAAAAAGGTACAACTCTCATATTTTTATGTGTGGTTTATATGGGTAAGCATGTCACAGATTGAGGAAGAATATGATCTTCATAATTTGACTGAGCTGCTTAAATATTAATATTTTTGAGTGAGTATGGAGACTGTATGAGACTCAGTAGAGACATGAAAGGACTTAAAATCCTACGTGCAACAGTTTTTCATTTCACCCTCTCACACACACACACACACACACATAATCAGAGACAAGACACTTGCATGCTTCATACACACATTCACAAACTCATGAACTCTTAAATACGCTTGAATTATTTCTCCATCTAACCAACTCATGACCTTCCTATTATCCAATCCATTCAGCGTGAACATACTTGACGTCATATGTATGAACGCTGTAACATACACAGTCGTTGTCACACAGCACACACACAATGTAACAAACACCAAGGCTGAGTGATGATGAGTTTGGGAGCTCCCACTCATACAAAGTGCTGTTTAATAATTCATAAAAAGCAAGGGATGAATCGAGATGAGAAAAGTCTTTTGTGAAGGCGAGAAGCAGAGGACTTGATCTTGGTTCACAGCGCACAGACTCGCGGGGAGAAAAGGATTCTGGGGGAATAAAGAGAGAGACACAGTGAGAGAGAGAGAGCAAGCAAATAGATATGGTAGAATAATAAGAAGGGGTTCTTTGTTATTTTGGGTGAAAAAAGAAACAAACATGGCAGTGCACTCTAGGGAAGACAATTATTGTAGACTATTCATGATATTTAGACATTTGAAATCTGGAAAGTATGAAAATACGGAGAGGCATCCTATTTTTTGCTCATATTCTACAAACTGTAATTATATACATGTTATGTAAAACTTAAAAATAGCAACTTCATGAAATAAAAAAAATAACTCAGGGGGGTTGAGGATGTTGGTGTGTGTGTGTGTGTGTGCTGTGTTATTAAAACCAACTCTTTCTTCTTAATAAGAACTTCCATATATCTTCTGTGAGGGGTCAAATGAAGTTTTGTTCCAGCTGTAGTACAATGTAAAAATTAACATGTTTGGGGAGGTAACGTCTCAAGTTGTAAGGTGTTCCATCTATTACTACTTTCTTCTTCTCAGCCATCCTCCCCATCTCCCTGCTCCTCCTCTTCCTCCCATTCTCTCTGTTCCTCTGTTTCTCTTTCCCTCTGCTAATAAATTATGTATGCCATCTCCAACTCACGGAGTGCTGCACTGCTGCACTATCTGCTCTAAATTGCTGCTCTCTCTCTCTCTCTTCCCCATTTCACTCTTCGCCTCTCAATCTCTCCCCTTCATGCCCCCTCTCTCACACTCTTAATCTCTCTCTTTCTCTCTCTGTCTCTCTCTCTCTCCCCACACACACACACACACACACACACACACTGGCAAACTCAACTCAACCCCCACATCCCACCCAACCATACACCACACCTGCTTCTGACGGTAGGACCAGCTCTTCTTTCCCAGAGTTCCTTGCAGCTCAACTCCACCCCAGAGGCATCGCTCCAGTACTCTGCCAGCTACCATAGCAACCAGACCCTCGCCCTTGGCGACAGCATCTCCGCAGCAACTCCTCAGCGCAGCGGGCAGGTTGGAGGAGCTGTGCACAGCTACAACCAGGTAGGAAATACTGCTGCACACAGATGATAATGAGGATGCTGGTGGTACTGTTATATGGAAGACACTGGTCTACCACATAAACTTCAGAGTGTCTTCTTGAAAAACTTTGTTTGTACAGCAGGTTGACCACCAGATATTTTTATTAGCTGACATCAGAGGATAATTCTTCTTAAGTGAGTTCTCCACAGTTTCTTTAGCTCATTTAAGGCATACAGATCGTGAGGGACCAGCATTATGTTAATATACATTATATAAGCTGGTTTTCAGTTTTCTTGCTGCTCCATTTTTCCGTTACAGACTGAGCGAACATCGCTCTTCTTTTCCCTCTACCTTTTTTTTCTCTGACTTGCATAGTGCTTCTCCAGCTACTTGTATCGCTGACGTGTAATGCCTTAAGCAAATGGGGATTTTCTGATTTGTTGTGACATCACAGTTGAATAGAGTTGTTCAGTCACCAAAACTCTGGCTTTTAAACCGATGTGCATGTTGCCTGTATTTGGGGAGGAGGGTTAGAGAAATTCCTTAAAACTGTTTAGAAGAAGACAGGTAATCAGATATTATACTAAAACGAGGAAACGATTAAATACACACAGAGAAATCTCAGCGAGTGTCTTGTTTATAAAGACTTGAGAAATAAAAACAAAGAGACATATTAATCACAGCAGTGTGTTGATGAAGAATGACACTCCACACTAAATTACTTTCCAGCCTACAGGATCCAATTATTCCAATTTTCATGACATTCATATATCTCGTGGTGATACACATACTGTAAACACAGGCTTACCTGCACATGTGTACTGTCACCCACGCATCAGTAAGCAGCTGCAGTGTTTCATTGATAGATAATGCCACTGGCAAACTTTTCATTTGTGATATACGGCTGTGAATTGAATACAAGAGGAAATATGTAATTAATAATTGCTCTTTGAGAATATTTTTTTTTTAATCTATCTTTCTAAGCACATGCAAGTTTTCAGTAAGGTTTCCATCTTTGAAGTGAATGGATGTTTGTGTTGTGTTAGTTTTTCCATTTGCTCTATGTGTGTCTGCGTCTGTGTGTGTGTGTGTGTGTGTGTCTGTATGTACGTGTGCTTGTTTACTTATGTGTGTGTGTCTTCTGAAAGAGAACGGTGAAGGAGGTATATCTGTCTGTATCTCGATATCTGTCTTTGTGAACACATTCATTCATTTCCCCCCCACACAGTCACAACAAAGCTCATTTTGGAGCTGATTTCAGAGAAAGCTCCCATTCCCTCCCTTAATAAATAAGAAATACAGAAGGCGAACACAAAGATATGTCGGACATATAAATGGATGGACAGATAAGCCAAAGGGATTTTTTTTTAAAGTTCTGTTCTGTATTTCGAATTCTTTTATAGCTCTTGTCCTCTATTTCTTTAATATTGCAGTGTCCCTGTCCTCTTTTCCCTCCTCCCCTCTTGCTTGTCTGTCCTCTCTGCTCACCATCTCTGTCTGTGTGAGCATGTGAGTCTGTGTGTGTGTGTATTCTCTTCTCTGATGTTGTTTGGCTTGTCAGTGTTATGGGGCCAACATTGTCAGCAAGGCTTGTTGCTCATAAATAGCTTCACGCAAGTCGCTGCTGCTTGATGGGCAGGTGCAGCTTGCATGCATGTACACTACATGCATATTTTTGTAGGATTTTTATTTTTAGTTTTTTTTTTGTGGCATATGCACTCGGGTGTGCATGTGCGCTCCATGTATGCAAATTTGTTTAAAGTTTGCTTAAATGGAAATGGACTTTGAGATGGAGTGAGAGAGAAAGTGAAGGGTCTAGGATGTTGCTACTCTTCTGAAGGGTATTTATAACCCTGAGAGGTCCTGCTTTAATAATGCATGGATACATGGCACCTCCAACACTCCAGTGTTTTACTGGAAGAGAAAAGAAGCAGCACTGCTAGATGACATAGAGAGAAAGTGTTCTCTCACACACAGTGTGTCAGGCTTTCTATCTATTAGTTGACTCAGCCGACAATATATCTATACTCGTCATTTATTTACCTGGCGAATCATCCATCCATCAATTTATCTATCCATCTATCTACTCACCTATTCATCAGTCTAAGGTTTGTTCCTGTCATTAGATTTTGATAACATTAACAAGGTTCTTAAACTCATGTTTTTATGGTGCATACTGTTCTGGATAGTGGCTCACATCATAATTAAGGTCTTTCTCTCTGTTTATAGGCACTTTTAATAATCCACTCTCTAATAATTCGTTATCCATGTGCGCTCAAACAAACATATAAAGTCTGTATGATATTATCCCATGTGCAGTTGTAGCAGAGGGAAATGAATTGTGTCTTTCTATCATTAAATACATTCGGTTGACATCAAAATAGTGACATATTTATAAAAGTTGTCAGAAAAATGAGATGCTGATTTCATTATACTGAGCACCTGTGAATGCTGAATGCAAAAACGTCGTGTTATTCCCGGCAGCGGGTCTATTTAAGACTAAGCTAATAAAAGTGCATACCCACAGCAAATAAAAGAAGCCATATCTGATCTCTGATTTCATGCCTCATATCATGACTGTAGTCAAGTGACTCCAGCAGCATGTTATCCCTACAAGGTAGGCTAGTTGCTTTGGAAGTAAAAAAAAATCACCCCATCGTTTGTAGTTCCGTGAGGTTAAGTTACAGCTGCCAGGGTTTAACTCTTTAGATCGGGATGGATCTAGCAAGTCGAGGTGAAATGCAGTACATCCTCCTCATATACACACGAACATGCAGACAGACACACTGACAAAGCATTACTGATTTCAGTGCATGTACCATAGCTTACTGTATATGTTGCTTCTTTCTCATGATACCAATACCTCATTAATTCAGTCCTTATCGATTTCTGCATGCCTCTGCTTTACTGTATGTCAGATTTCTTAGAAAGAGACTGCTAATCCACCCAGCCAGAGATAAATTTGAACCAAAGGCCTGTTGTCTTCAGCAGACAAGCTTTGGCTCATTGAAAAGCAGGAAAATATAACCAGACTGCCATTGAGAACATAATGGAAGACTGCGTCCCTGTGTGTGTTGCTAAATTTATCAAAGGAAGGTTTGCTGAGCAGGCATGCTTTTTATTATTTTTTTCTTCCAACCGTTCCGCGCAATGGTACAGCTGCAATGCAAAAATTTATACCTGCAGACGTGGGCTTATAATGTGAATCCAGATTGTTTATGTTTGAGTCAAGTGGCATCTTGATGTGTGTGTATATATATATATATATATATATATGCATATGTATAATAGATTCAGACATTAACAGACTATTATTAATGAAGCAAATTCAGAAATATTGAATTTTGTTAGTCACTCCAGATAAGTCAATACAGAAAATTATGAGAATTCACTTTTGAATGCGAAATAACGGAGGCTTTGAATTTTCTAAGTACTCGGATTGACTGAGTGAAACGATATTCAATGGGGACAGTGCTCCAAGGTGACTCACTCAATGACTGTGTGCTTGCATAATGTGGCCTTGTAGAGCTGCAGCCACGTCAGGCTGGTAATAATGTATAAGAATCACCTTTACAGCTCTAAGCATCAACATAAGGCTCAGTGGAGCACTGGCATATGCTCCCCCCTACTGTCTCTGGAGCCTTAAGGAGAATATATCAGGATAGCTCAGCATGTGATGTGTGGTAGAAAGGCTTCTCACTTTCCCAATTTTGACTCACGCACTGATACATGACTTTTTGTCACGAGGAATTTATTTCATATTGCAGCCAAAGCTGTAGGTAGCAGGACAGCGGCTGGGCTAAAATATGTTTTTTTTTTTCTACTATCCTTTGTTATTTTTAGATTTAGCTGGAAATGAAGACAAGTTAGGACTGTTGACTTACATTTATGACATTCATAGATGGTTCTACAAACCATCAATACGAACGGTTTAACACCAAAAGCATTATTTATTTATTTTACACTTTAGTCTGATTTTGATTTTCACACATTTTATGATTTAGCTTATTTCTGAATAGTGAGGTTTAGTATAGTACAGTCTATTATTCTATTATATTCAGTGTAATCCTTTTCCTCTACTTTGAGTAGGTGGTGCAACAAGGCTTTATGAGAAATTATATCAGTCAGTGGAGCTCAGAGGAGTTCATAGTTTGCTTCTATCAGTCTGTTTGAATCATCCCTCTGTTTTCTGTGGGGATTTCATTACTAGGTTTATATGGGACTCCTCAAAGGCTTGGATGAACTCATTGTGCATAAAAGTTTTTGATGGCCACTGCTCTTTATTCTCTTTTATCCTATTTTTCTTAACGCTGTCTCTCCTTTTTTTTTTCTCCACCCGACTTTTTCCCTCCCCACACAAATGACTCCCTCTATTCATCCGTTCTTCTGTCATGGTTTCCTGCCTCCTTTTCCTTCACTCGCTCCACCACATCCCCCCCAGGTGACATCTAGTCGTGCAGCCCAGCAGCAACAATCACAAACTGGGGCAGGATCAGGTAAGAACTCTCCTCTCCTTTTCTTCCTCTTCTTCTCTGTCTCTGATCGTAAAGATGTTTTTTTTTCTTAAATAATATTAATAATTGTGTTTTTTGTAATAGAAACAACTCAGCATTTATAAATGCAGTTGCAGTTATTGATACACACAGAGACTATAAGCAAGAAAACATGACAATGGGCCATGTACCTTTCCACTGTATGAACTTTTATTCAAACCTTGCTTTTTACTTGATTGATGATCCAATCTTTAATGTATGTTTTGTACCTTCAGCTTCATTTCTGTTTTTAATCTTTTTCTGTCAGTATCAATCCAAAGTAAAATATCTGCCATTGACTTCGAGAGGACCTGTGTGTATCTGTACCAACCTCACCACCTTCTCACTTTTTTTAAGCTTCCTTTGTTTATGTTTGTTTTTGTTGTTTTTTCTCCTTCTCCTCCTCCTTTTGTTGTTTTTTCTCTGCCTTGCTCTCAAGGTATCTACTACTCCAGCTCCACCTTGCCTGCCCAGCGTGTCAGTTCTCCTCTGTCTGGAGGAGGAGGGGGCTCGGGGTCTGGTTCCCCCAGTAAACTCCAACGCCTGGGATCATCCTCCGATACACCAGGGTACTCTACCACTCAGCGCCTGCCTTCCTCCTCCTCTCCCATCAAACAGTCTCCTGCTAATCGACTGGCCAAGTCATACAGGTAGAGAGCTACAGTGACTGTGACATTGATATTGATTTTGATGTATTGCTTTTGATACTGATGTTTAATCGAGTTGGGTGCCATTTGAAGGAGGATAAAGGCTGACATTTGAAAGAATTGTTGTATTTAACACATCCCTCCCTTTCATATATTTTACAGACAGTATGAAAGAAGAGACAGATAAACACTGAGTGACCACAGTAATAATAGATAGAAATAGAAAAGAATGGAATTGGAAAATTGCATTTGCAATCAATGCATACACACATGCCTGACATATCCTAGAGGAGGCATGTTTTTTTATATGTGAAACGGATATCATTTGAAGTCATTATTTTTCGGACAAATGATGTTACCTTGCACGTTTATCTTCTAGCACCACAGTTGCTGTGACAACAGGAGGAGGGGGTGGGTCTCCCCTGAGGGTTGCATCTCCACCCAACTCTACTGCAGCAGGAGTAGGTGCCAGCTCATCATCGTCCCCTCTTCACCAGGTATGGCTACCTGTAGGAAATAAATGCTTTTTGTGTTAACAGAATATTAAATAAGATGTTTTTATTATATATGAAGCATTTATTCAAACAGAATTAAAAAGGTTATGAAACTGTGGAAAAAAATACAATTATACAGTCGTATTATTGATTGACACTATGCAGCTGGGTATTAGAGGAAAGATTATATTCTTGTCAACTGTAGTTCACCTTCAGAGCAATTATTAATTGAGGCATATCTTCAAAAAAAATCGATCTAGTAAGATTTAAAAAAAAAAAAAAAAAATCCATTGCATCCATTCATTATTCTGCACTTCATCTAAAGACTGGACTCTAATTTGTTGGATGTTTGTATCTTGTATCTCACATTGTTACATTATGAGAAGTATTTTTAGCATGGGTGCTCACTGCTTGAATTACATCCTTAACCCTAAGTGGTTCGGGCATGGTGCCAATATCTATTCAAAGCCCATTTTACAAATGCTTATCATGTGGATACAGACACTAAAAGGAAATTGACAAAGCACAGGTACAAGCTTGTCCCATCTAAACCATATGAATCAAAACATATCAGCCATGTCAGCTGTTGTATATTTGGATGCCAACAGACTGTAATCTAACGGGAAGTAATTGCGCCAGTTTACAGACTCTTGTCTTTGCAGATGAGTTCAGGCATAGGGAGCTATGCCACTCTGTCTCCCAAACGGTTGGCAGCTCACCACGCTTCTGACCAATACAAGATCTCCCACGAGCTCTATGCTACTGCAACACTCCAGAGGCCTGGCAGTCTGGCAGGTGGGAGTTCACACACACACACACACACACACACAATAAATGTAGATGATGTCCTATGTCCATGGGCCCCCATGTTGCATATTTGTGCATCTCATTGCCATTCTAAGAAAGTCAAGTGTTTAGCGTTATCTCCTGCATATTGCAGCACTTGAACATTTCACAAGAGAATATCAGAGCACATTTGTGGCTACGCGCTATAAAGTACAAGAGACGAGATGTTTGTAACAGAAAGAATACATTAGCTGTTCATGCAGTTGTATTTGTGCATTATGAGCTGTTTATGAAACTACCAGACAAAACCTGCTTTGGGAAGATTTAAATGATTTTCAGTCTAATTGTGTCTTAAAATAAAGATATTTTTTTTACTGTCTGGGAGCTGAATGTATTAGAATGACACTGGTCTTAAGGCAGCATTAACACTAACAGAGACTTTTATTTGCTCTTGTAGTTGCATTGACTGGTCTTTGTAGGCTTTCTCTCTTGACTCTATAAAATTGAGTTGGTTGAGTATCAAACTCAAAATGAAAGTTGGTTGCGTCAACTCTGGTCCATAGTAGCATAGCGAAACATTTTATGTGTGCCTGTTTAAATTAAACACTGCAGATAGCCCACTATTCCATGGAGTTTAAATTCTCAAAAAAAAAATCTCTAAAAGTTAGTTAGTGGGTTTTATGTTGTTTTTTGTAAGGATTTTGGAAATCATTTGGAAATTATTGTTATTATTATAGTTGTAGTAAAATGTATGGCTCTCTTGCACAGTCTTTGCCACAAGATTTAGCATATTCTGTTTTCATTTGTTTGAAGAAAGAGAAATTAAATCTTTGACAAGATTTAAATTGATTAAACCGCGCAGCAGTGTTTTTGAAAACTCAATACTAAGCTTAATTAATGAGCTTTATTGAAGAAGAACGTGTCATTCATGCTTTACCCTGAGGGCGTGACTGTGATCTTAAAGCAACACCTGCAGTTTCATCTCTCCTAAAGACTTTAAATGAAGGAGACAAGAAAGGACTGAGCAGGAATGAGTCCCGATGGGAAAAGAGATCTCAGACTGTCACCGTATAATCAGCATTCCTGTGTTATATGAATGCTTTCATGAACTTAGACTAGCAAGTTGTGGTTGATTTTATCTGAACAATCTAAGGGCAACTAATCCTCGAAATGTTGGAAATTTGTAGTACGAACTTTCAAATACTCAACTCTAATTCCATCCATCAGTATTTTCAAAATCAAGAATTATTTGTAGATACTATTAGTCAGAGGTATGCTTTATTCCCAGTGGGTGACGTCTGCCTGGAAAAAGCATAGTAGAGTTCATCTGAGTAGCCTTTTTGGAGAGGTACTTCACAGTTTTACAGCACCTACGCTACAGTGGAGTTAAGCTGCGTAAAATGGAAATCACCTAAAAAAAAAAAATTGCTTTTTGCATAAAGAGCCTGAGTGATATAGTCCATTGTATATAAATGTTATAGCCATAGTAGCACTATGACATGATACTGTACCCAGCAGAAGAAAATGAATGACAAAGAGGTATATACTGTATAATAAATTAACAATGGATAATATAGAGATATGGTGACTGTATACATTGGCATTAACACTGACAGCTGATTGACATTAAAGCCTCAGGATAATTAAATACAGGATCCTAATAGAATGTCAGTAAGTCAGAGAACAGAGGAAGTAAATGTGCGTTGGCTTATTAATGTGATAATAATTATTTGGTACTGTATATATAAATATAATATAGTTTTTTGTTTTTTTTTCTGACCAAGGCATCTAGGGACCAGAGTTGGTTTTTCCATTTTGTTGCATCCTTTTTTAATATATTTTACTGAATGAAACATCATGGGAGGGCGTCTATTTCTTTTTATTATCCCCCACCTCCCCTCCTCCCCCCTTTTGTTCTTCCTTCTCTCTGCATCATTCTATCTTCCCTACTTTTAAATTCCCTCTCTCTATGAAAGAAGGAGGTCAGTACTTCCATGATTGGGCCTCTTTGAGTCAAAAAATAAATGAATAAAGTAAAACCGACTCACCAAGACATCAAAGAAAAAAGGGGATATGAGGAAGAAAGAGAGAGAGAGAGAGAGAGCTGAGATGAGTCATGCTAATGGGTGTGTCCATGACTCTAATTAGCGCTCCTTCATGCATATTCGGACCATCTCTGTCTCTTGCTGGCTTCTTTTTGCTTCTTTCTTTCCTTCTCTAAATTCCTCTTATTTCAGTTGAACTCGATGGATGTTTTAGTGTCAGAAATCGAAGCTCTCTCTCCCTTCATGTCTGTCATCTCCTTTATATCTCTCTCTGTCTCACTCCTTATCCTGATTCACTCTTCGTCTTTCTGTTTGTCTTCTTCATGTGACTACTGCTGGCTAGTAGAGTGTGACAGGAAGGCAGCTTACCTTTTCCTTGGCAATGGAGGTAAACAGGCCAGTCAGTTAACCACACTGTTGAAAGTAGGACACAGTTACGAAGCAGCCTCGTTGGTCATGCTCAAGACAAGTATAATGAAGCAAACCAACCAATGCCTTTGCTGCGGCGTAGTGCGAGAAGTGCAGGCAGGCTAGTGTTCATCTCACAGGATCCTTGCTCCATCCTACCTGGTAGTCTTTCCATAAACAAGGTTTAGAATAAAAGCCCCGTTGTGTATTTCGGTTTGTGTATTCACTGGCTCGTCTGCGTTGTTGGACAGTTAAATCAAGAAATAGACATTGGTCCTAAGATGCAACAAAACCTATAGCACGGCTACATGAGTGAAGTAATTGGTGCTACTGAGATGGCTGAGTGCCTCACATGCGGTGATGTCTGATATGATCTGAAATGTTGAGGGGTTTTGACTGTGTTAAATTGATGGTGGATACACACGGAGGTTTGAATCAGAGACTCGGAACACTGCACTCTTTCTCCTTTCCCTCAGCAAACTGGAAAATCCTTTACACGCGACATGCCATTGGGAGCTAATACGATATGATACGACACTAACACCACTAGACCCCATCGCTCGTTCCCTCAGTCACTCATAGCTTTCTGAGTCTGTGTGTGTGTGATTACGTGCACGTCTTCCTACTTGATCATCTTCCATGTCACCTAAGCCCCACTGACTTGTTCCCATATTCACCCAGTCTCCTCCTTTCTCCCCTCTTTCCTAATTTAACTTTGCTCTCTGTGTTTTCAGAGGGAGGCCCCTGCCTTACATTTGTTCTGCTGTGTAATGAACAACTGCCTCCTGTCAGTGTCTTTGTTGCTATGTGTTTGTGGGATTTCTGCCAAACACAGAGCAAGTGGGGGGACACTGCATCTCATTATTATATAAGTGACAACTAGAAATGTGTTTCGATGAGATAAAAAAAAAAAAAAAAAAAGAAATACACTGACAGCCCTCTTTCTCTTTCTTTTCTGTCTCTGTTGATCTGTCTTTCTTTCCCTATCTCATCAGTCTTTTTGCATGTCTATGCAGGGTTTATTTTCCTTTCCGGCTTTTCTCTATTTCTAATGTTGTACAACTCATCTACTTCCCACTCATGTTAACTTACACACCCTTGTCTGTCCACATAAATGTGTGCTGTTCATCACTTGGCTCCTGTAACATCAGCAAAAAAAAAGGTTTGTGGTGAAAATGGACAAACATACAGACTTCTCTTTCCTTCCATAGCCATATTTACAACCCTTCCTCCCCTTCCTGTATCTTGTGTCACTTTTGCCGCTCGCTTATTTTCTCTCACGCTATTATTCTCATATCATTTTTCTTCTCTTGTCTTCTCTCCAGGCTCTCGTGGCTCCTACAGTAGTCAGCACAGTCAGGAGCCCCTTCGGCCATTGGGGTCCCCAGAACACCATATAGATCCCATCTATGAAGAACGCGTCTACCACAACAAGGGCCCTATGAGGAGCCTTAGCCAGAGCCAAGGGCCAGACGCAGGCCCCTATCGCAACAACACTGGTAAGGCACCGATGACATTTGTATAATTAGTCACAGCTATTTTTTCTTATACATACATTAAATAAATAAATACATTAAAGGCAGTAAAGATAAGGAGTATAGAAAAGGCCATTGACTATCCTTTTTTTATTTTCGACATACACATTTGTGTTTCACTCTCTTTTTTTTTTCCAATTAGGAATGCAGCACAGTTGGGCACATTTTCTATCAAAGTCACACAGTCAGACAACACTCATTCACACCCGCTCCCTCCTTAACTCCATTGTTGCCAGCAATGTATTTTTAATAAGGCCTCATTGGGCTTATCTCATTGTGGGTTTAGGTATGCCATGTTAATCCCATTACCGTATCACACCCACATGAAAACACCCAAGTCGGTCACACCACGTTCACAGCTCCCTCGATGTCATTAACCAGCCTAGCCTTAATAGCTATCATTAGCATTTGGGTCAGAATCATAGCAGTAAATATGCCACTCTAGACCAGCGTTCAAGTTGATCAGGTTGACTCACTTGAAAGGAGCGAGAATTGTCTTTAAGCACAAAGCATAACTTTGAGGCGCATTCCAGAGTTAGAGGGTCATTGGGTTTTGCGTTTATTCTTGTGGGATATTGCTTTGATTACTCTGTGAACTTCTGTACAGTGTTTACAGTGATAGGATTGTCTTCGCAAGCAGGAGTTAATGAAATAAGTTCACTTCAGAACTGTACAGAGAGGATCCACTGTTATTTATAACGGCCCTCGTATTCGTGCTTTCAGTAGATGAGTATAAGAAAACTCACGATGAAAATTTGCACTGCAGCTACAGAAATCAATAGACTGTGGATTAGGCTGTGTACATTCAATTGTGACGCTTAAGGTTTACAATACGCTTCTCCTATAATACACTATTTTAATGGATTGTCTCATGTTGTTAGAGCTAAATAGAGTTTATCAGCGTGAGCCTTTATTCACCTCATGCAATTTTACCCCCACTGTGCTTTCGTCCATGTAACTATACCGGCAAACTAGCTCCTTGAAGGCACCGCGAGGAGCCATTGCATTGAGGCACAGATAGCATGATTTATGTGTCATGTGAACAGTATGTGCAGTGACTAAAAGGTTGTCTAATAAGGATTCATAATGCACAAAGTGATAGCACATAATGAACTGATAAGGGCTAGGCTGACATGGTGAGCGGTAAGTCATTAATTATGTCATGCCTTTTCTTGGCAATGGCAGGCTCACATTATTGGTTCATTAAGCTGGCATGGATCAATGTAATTAATGTTATAAGTTATTCCTTTGGTGGAAAGAGAAGGGAAAACATTTCTGTGGGTATTCACTCCGAAACTGAAAAAGTTGTAGTATTTAGTACACAGTTTTAGGCTAATTCAATTTAAACTTAACTTGGCAATTACTTATGTAGAGGGGCTGCATGATACAGCAAAAGCAATTTAAGTGACTATAATTGTACATGCACCGGTTTGTTTTCTGACCCAGCTTGGGACAGAGAGACAGGTGGAGAGAAATAGGTACTTGGAACAAATAGGACATCAAGAAGAAGCAAATACAGCAGACATGTAGTGGGGTCAAGGTTGTGGAATCCAGTTTGATGAGTTTATACAGGCAAACTGTCAGTTTTTTTTAAGATTTCCTTCATGCTTCATGCAGTGATGCTTTCACTGCAAATTACAACCTCTTCTGTCTAAGAATAATCAAACAGACCTCTAGTCTAAGTAGGTGTGTTGGCATGTTCTTGCAGGTCCAGTTTAAATGTTTGTTGTTTTTTTTTTACTTTTTTGCCTTTATTGGGCAGTGGGCAGCATAGAGGCAAACAGGACGCAAGGGGAGAGAGAGAGAAAGAGAGATGGGTACGGCATGCAACAGTGGTCCGTGGCTGGAATCAAAGTAACGCAGTAACCATTCAGGTACCAGGGTGCCCCAGTCAGGCAAAGTTTAAAACAGCATGAAATGGTTATCCCCTGTCTGCTCAGCTTTAAATGCTCCCCTCCTCTGTGCAGCTCTCATTTCACTTCTGCAGTCATTGTTACTCTTGAGTGCTGGGGGAAAAGAATTGTCACAGCCTCTAAATACTGAGGACAACTGAGGAAGATAGAAATTGATAGTGGCTACTAAACATCTGCCTTAGTTGGATGGCTGTATCTGGCTGCGAACCTGTCTCATATGCACACACCCTTTCCCTGTTCCTCTTTCTGCCACCTGTCTCGCCCCCTTTCTCGCCCCCTTTCATCCTCTATTGCTACCCAGCCAGCACATCCACAGTCATCTATGCACAGTACAATATTATTGTACAAGTATGAGTGTGTATCTGTGTATGTGTGTAGGCAGTGGCACGCAGTGTTTCATTCTTGGATTAAACTGGGTCAATGCCCCAGAGGACTGCAGGTTAATGTGGCCTATTTCAAGCGATTATTCCTGCATGGTCACAGCGTCTCAAACACACACACAATACATACACACACACCCATTCTGGTACAGGGAAAAATCGCAGCCAGGAAAAGCCTCGGGATGTAGTTTACACATTTGTTTGTTTTTCTAAAAAGAGACTGTGTGCTTTTGAAATCAGCCCACACTTTGTCACTATGCTTTACTTTCTCTTTTTTCCAGTTTCCATTGTTCTGACATTGATCTGGCTCTTTCCATTATCTTCAGTTTCTTCTTTTCTCTTGTATCTCTGTTAATACAGTATGTATTTATAGCTGTATCTTTCTTATATCTTTTTCTCCTTTACTATCTGTCCCTCTTATGTCGTGAAACTTATCTTGGACTTTATTAATGACTCTGACTACTGGGAATAACAGTGGCACTGAATGGATGTGGCACTTTTTCTCTTTAATAGCTTAACATCAGACCTGCACATAGTTTAGGTGGCGACAGTGAGAATGGGTAGATTCACTGCAATGGTTATTTGTCAGGCACATATAGTAGCCAGTTTGAGCTATTGCTGCTGATAAGGGGTGTTATGTAGCTCACCATTTCTCTCTCCAGTGTCTTCGGAGGGGACAGACACACAAAGATCTACAGGATCTAGACCTATGATACAGAGCTACATGGGAAAAAGTGGTCACATTTCATATCTTATTGTGGTATACTTGTATATTTTTTGTCATTATTCTTTAGAAATACTTCTCTGGTCACTCCTGTAGTCTTGTTCAGATATCTTATCACCTGCCAGCCAGACAGCATGGGCAGTACTCTATGCTGCAGCCACTCCACAAACAAATAAAATATCTTGTTTTGACTAGTCTGAATTTTTGTTGAGGTTTATGACACTTTTTTGAGCCTTTTTTGGGGGGAGATATGCACACATCACGCATGAAGAAGACTTGTGTATAGTCTATATAGACTTCTCTGTCAAAGGGGGATGGGCGCTAATTTTTGCACATAAGCAACTTTTTTTTTTTTTTTTTCAATATGTATGCTTAATGTCTGTTTTAAGAAACACAAAAAATAATTTTAAGGGATCAGCTCTGTTACATAAGTACAAGGGTATGTGTGTGTGTTGTGATGTTTCTAGAAATCAAAACACTATATCACTGGTCCCTTTTACCAGTGTGAATGTACACCCACACATGCACAGTAAAAAAGGTTAGAAAGAAATATGAGGAAATCTGCTTTGCATCAAACCATTAAACCAATCTGTTTTCCCCTTTAAATCAGCTGTGTTCCTTCGGTAATGAGATCTGACAACCTAATGAGGGGCACAGCACAGAGAGTGATGGAGGAGAGAGATGAGAGAGAAAATAAGCCCACGGGAGAAGGGAGGAATGGGTAAAGAAGGAAAAAGGGTGCAGTTACTGTGTGTCTTCTGACCAGAAGGCAGGAAAAGTACGTCTTAAATAGAGAGAAAGACAAATCCCTGAAAAGGAAGAAGGAAAAGGAAAGGCTCACTTTCATCTGCCACATGTCCTCTGGTGTCCAAATGTGGTTTGTAATACTAATCACGGCCAATTGGCCCGTATGTGTGTGTGTTATATGCATCTACAGTTGATAGAGATTCAAATATTTAAACATTGTTTAAAGTACCTATGCATACATATATACAGAAACATTCACCTATCATGTTTGTGTGCACACAATGCAGTGTTTTGCTCTGATTGCTGCATGGTTGACATCAAGGTTTTTAACAAGTTGCATTGCAAAATGTACTAGTTTCAATAGACCAGAATCTCCAGTTATTTTCAATTAGTGCCAGATAAAACCTCAATGCAGGAATCCAAAGCCGTGAGGTTTTATTAGGCCTTTTGGCTGTAGCATCTCCCCACTCACTTTATTGTCAGTCACCAGGCTGTCTGCCATCAGGTTAGATTAGCTTTATTTGGTCAGGATCAGTTTGGTCCCTGATTCTGCTGGTCTCCATCATGAACCTACTGTCTATTGGACACTAGTCTATTCAACACTATGGAGTGTTGAATTTACGCTTAAATGTTTATCTCTGCATTTTTAGATATAGTTCTCTGATTTCTGAGGATTTCATCTATAGGAGCACTGATACAAATTGGCTTCAGCGTACAGAACAATTCATCTTCGTTGACAACTCACGACAACTCAAAGTAGAATCCAGGAGGCGATGCGTTATGTGGCTTAAACTTTTACAGTATTTACAGTGAGTTTTTGCTGAAGCCTCAGAAAGCTTTAATTACCAACTCAAAGCATCTGACTTACTGAACAGATCAGCACAATTTCTTTCCCTTGTGAAAACATATGGCACTTTCTAAACGTAGGTTTAAGTTAAGTTGGTCTTCGCCCCCCTGCACCACCCACGTATTATATATAAGCAAAAAAAAATGTGTGTTGATAATTATACACGATACACTACTCACTACAAATACTGTTCATACTGACACTTGTGCAAGGCATGCATGAACACATGCACATATTCCTCTGGCGTTCCGTGCTGTCTTAGCTTGCATGATTAGCATACTCTCTTGTTTAGCAGTAATGAATTCATATCAGTGGATAGAAACATTCATTTGTTGTTGTCCTCAGAGATCATCAGAGATACATTTGAAGTCAGCATAGCATTGACTGTCATCATCAAATGAAAACAAACGTCCATATCTGCTGTTTGAAACATGTTTTATTTATTAATTGCTCCGCTGTGTATCGTCATATAGATTGGTTACTACCGCTCTATTGTTTGCATAGAAAAAAATCATATAATACAAGCTGTTTTCACAATGGTTACATTACATCTTTTGATACATATCTACAATGTCAAGAATCTCCCTGAGTAAGAATTAAAGATTTAGAGATTGAGATTTAAAATAGTCATAAACATGTTTCACTGAAACTGAATGAAACTCAAATGTGCTACAGAAGCAAGTATGATAGTCACCCATTTTCTGACCAATTTATCTTATTCAGGGCTGTGGGCGGTTGGAGCATAGTTCAGCACAGAGTGGGTGAGAGGAAGGGTACACACAGAGGAGGACACCTGTCTGCAACACACGGACAGAAATTCATAGCACACCTGGTTCAGTCTACATAACCAGCCTGTGTTTGGACTTTGGGAGAAGGAAGGGAAGCAGTCTAGCTTTGCAAAATCTAGCAGTGTTTGTGCTGCAAATACAGTGTTGTCCTGCTTTTTATTTTTAGGCCATAACAAAACAGAAACATGCTTTTAGATGCTGCGCATGTTGATATTTTTGAAATTGATATTGTAATGACCTTTTAGCTTTATAAAGCATTGTACATACACAGCCACCTCACATCAACCTCTGTGAACTGTTTTGTTCATTTTTATCCGCATTTTTCTACCATAGATGAGTGTGTCGCATGACGTGGCTGTATGTTATATACAATATAAATATATACCACACTTTTCAAAGGAAAAGAAACTTGTCTTTTTTCATGACTTTCACTATTGTCCTCCCACAGCATGAACATTTAACAGCAGCCACTGGCCTGGAGCCCCTGCTGTGTCTAAGTGGCATGCTCAGAGAAAGACATGGCACCTTGACTTATTGAGACAAGTGTCCTACAGCTCCCACACTGTAAGACACTGTATAGTTGATACTGAAAAGTGCAAAGTATGGCATTTATTTTGTGTGTGCGCATGCATGTGTGTCGTCCAGCGCTTCCAGCTCAGGAACATCAAGTGCTGTGTGTTGGCCAGGAGGCTCTCCAAGGGATAAACAGAGGGAGAAACTAATCCTTACTCTCCTCCACGTCTAAGCAGCATGTGTGTTATTGTATGTGCATATGTGCTCCGTCCATTGCTGCTGTAAGCAAGGTTGTGTCTGCATGCTGTTGCATGACCTTAAAGCATCAGGAATGGATATGTTACAGGCACATATGTTAAGTCCATGTCAATCACTTACATATTTAGAAATCCATGTTTGTGTGCCTGCCTGTGTATCTACGTGAGTGTATATATGTGAGAGAGACAGAGACTGTACTGAGGGGTTTTGTGTAATCGTGCTGAGCACTGAAGCGTGTCGAGAGAAAGGACATGTCCTCAGCTCTGATCACATAGTCTACTACTACCACAATAGAGGGAGAGAGGGGGAGAGATGGATAGACAGAAGGGTGTTAGGGAAGAAAGGGAAAGAGAAAAACATGACATGAATGGATGATGGAGCGGATGAACGAAGAACTAAAGCAAAAGAGGGAGGGCAAGGATTGAGAGGGAAGGCTTCAAAAGAGATGGTTGAGAAAAAAGATGGATGGAGGTAAAGACTGAGAGGGATAGATCTAGGGGGAGACGGAAAGAAGTAAAGAATAAAGAAAGGGGCAAGGGAGTGATGAAGGAAAAGAGACTGGCAGAGACCGAGTAGAACTGAAAGAAATGGAGGCAGAGATGAAAGAATGAGAAGGGAGGATGGACATGGAAAGCTTGGAGGATTGGTTTGATCCCTCTCAAGTTTTTTTTTTTTTTCCTCTCTCTATTGCTTCCCCTGCATCCCTGCCTGTTTCCTTCCATGTCTTGTACATTCAGCGAGGGATCCCATGTCTCAGCAGCCTGGAGAAAAAGTCAGCCTGACTCTAAGCTAGCCGGTCCCTCAGCCAGCTTGCTAATTGTAGAGGTATCACTGTGTCAGATGACTAATAGAGTTTCCCTTCCCGTCGCTAATCTGCCAGCAGGAGCACAGCCACGATTTGTTTACTCTATGCCGAAGCGAGGGAATATAAAGACACACCCACCCTTTCTTCTTTTATTTCATGCCACCAGAGTGCTAGGTGTGAGAGGTGTTAGTGGAGCGCACACGTGTGTCTGTACTTGTACACACAGCACATTTCATGATTTGTTTAATATTTCATGAAACTGCACAGAGACTGTGCGTCACACATCCCTGAAAGACACCCTCTCACACACTCATGCAGGCATATTATTCTTGTCTTGCTATACTTGAGAGGACCGTTCATTGCTATGTGTGTGTGGTATAAGTCCAATGTTCACATTCATCACCACATGCTTAATCCTAACCTTGAGTCTATTATTAAAGCCAAGTCCTAAATATAAACGTACCTTATAAATAAGTCACACCAAAAACTTCCAGTGGTTCTCACAAGGACAGGGAATACAAGATCTCACTCTCTTACACACACACACACACACACACACACACACTGAAATACATATACAATGACACACATGCATGCATAAACAGGCACCCGCATGCTGAGTTTTGCCTGGCAATATTGACCCCAAAGGTCAAGTCATCAGTCAGAACAGACCATTACCAAAGCAAATGATAAATTCTGCAGCACTCCGTTTATTTAAGGTAGGAGAAGAAGAGAGTGGGAGCAGACAGTAAGATTGAGTGAAGAAGAAAATGGAATGTATAAAAGTAGCTGAATAGAAAGTAACTGAATGTGAAAACAAAATGATTTGGCAAAAATTGTAAAAAGACATTTATGCAGGATTCGTATATATTTCTGTGAACTACCGTCTCTCAGCAGCATTGTTCGTTTTCTTTCCTTTTTCAGCTTGTAAGGACATCCGTATTCAGTGGTCACAGTACAGGCTATAAAAGCAATTTGACAGGTGATTTTGTTTTTTTGTCTTTTTGTCTTTTTTTTTTTCTCCATTGCTCTCCCATCCACTCTTTCGCACTGAGGTTCATCCTATTTTGGTGTCTAGTCTCTTGGTGATTGTACACTGACACTGGTGGTGTCAGCCTAAAGCCCTGGCTACTAATGAGACATTCAGAAAGACAGACCCTATTTAAAGTGTACAAAAAAGACTGGGATTTGCCTCTGATGGCAGGGACTCTGCTTCATTACCCACCTATACCGTGTGTTCTGAATGGCTCTACTGTTGCTCCCTCCATCGGACTTTGTTTCATCCCTCTCGTCTCTGGTTTGGCTCTTTTCTGACCTGCAGCTCCATCCCTTATTTCTCAGCTTTTTCCTCTCTTTTTTCCCAGGCACTCTCCCTGCCTTAATTCTTTGGATCTTTGTCAAATTTAGTGCATCAATAGAACAGCTCACATAGCCTTTAGCCTCATGGGCATTGCGTGGCAGAGTCTTAAACTTGAATTTTTCACTGTCTGGCTGGCAGAAGATTTTTGTTAACCTGATTTTGGAGTTAGGAAATAAAAAAAATATGCTAATGTGGTTACATCATCCAAAAGGTTCCTCGTGCCTCTGGTGGGCTGACTAATGGAGTTTACTAGAGATGGTGTGAAGAATTTAAAGAACTTTGGAAAATAATTGTTAAGGGTTAGTTTGATCTTCCTCATGTACCAAATAAGTAGGACAGTTCAAACGTGAGTGTGTGTCTGTGTGTGTGTGTGTGTTAGAACAGAGAGAGAAAGAGAGGTGAAGAAGAGAGAGAGATAAGAGGGTTGTGAAGGTCAAGTAAATGCCACCACTCTAGACAGCGATAAAGAGCAGGTTTGTTGGTCACATAACGATGAGAAACCACAGCACCCGCACTCACAACTTCAAAACCCATTCCTTTGTTAATTTAGTATATACTTATGTGTAGGCTTCTATAAAGTGTAAATGTGTGTGTTTATATATGATCTGGCTTGTACATGTATTACGAGATGCTGAGTGTTAGTGTGTGTGTGTGTCTGTCGTAGTTTGTGCGCATTTTCCCTTCCAGACACGGTTTTAAAGGCTAATTCTCTTTGTAAGAGAGGCCTCATTGGCCTCTGTTAAAGCCCCAGTCAATTATGTGGTCACATATTGATTCCAGGGCTCTGTGATTTATCACATACTCCCCGAAGAACACATTTACGATGTTTTTGCATGTGTGTAGGTGTGTGTGTGTTTCTGTGTACACATACCTTGGTCCTAATGACAGATGAGATGGATCCACCCCACACCGTCTGTCTCAGTGTTTTTACAAGCCGAGAAACGAGGCCTCCAGGCTCACATTAACACCTTGATATATCACTAATCTGCTGCTCCAACACGGCAGGGAGAGGAGGTGACAACTAGTGTGCCCCTGCAGGCTGCTTACATCCCCAAGCAAATCCCCATTCAATTTCCTTCTCACCCTAAAGTGAGACAGCTTGGTGTTTTATTATTTATTTATTTTATGTATTTATTTTCTTTTAGTCCTCATTGCTCACCAGGCAGATGTCTCATTGTGCGGGAAAAGTTTTTTGCAATTGTCCTCTAGCTATCCACAAATAGGCTTACAAGCAAAGTTTCCATTTTTTCATTGCACAGCAATGGCAGGCTAATGAATCATTTGAGTGACAAAGCTAACAGTGTTTACAAACCCTCAGTGTTGTGCAAACTTGTTAAAGTGGGGTTTTTCTAGGGCACTGTATATTAAGTTGGGATACATTGTCAAAAGTATTTCTGTTAACTAAAGTCACCTCATAATAATGTGTTACAGTGTAGATATGTCAATAGTAGATGATACTATGTATTTATATTTTAATGTATTTTTTGTCTCAGACATTGATTTCAATTGTCGTTAAAAGGATCTAAAATTTCTCTCTACACATTTGTCGATCTTTTTCTCTTTCCCTCTTCAATCCTTCCCTCTGTTGGAACATTGGTCCTTATTGTTAATCCTGGGCATGTGGCCAATATTTATCCATCCATATGGAGACATGCTTGTCTTTTCCCAACAACCTCTTCTCTTCTCTTCTCTTCTCTTCTCTTCTCTTCTCTTCTCTTCTCTTCTCTTCTCTTCTCTTCTCTTCTCTTCTCTTCTCTTCTCTTCTCTTCTCTTCTCTTCTCTTCTCTCCTCTCCTCTCCTCTCCTCTCCTCTCCTCTCCTCTCCTCTCCTCTCCTCTCCTCTCCTCTCCTCTCCTCTCCTCTTCTCTTCTCTTCTCTTCTCTTCTCTTCTCTTCTCTTCTCTTCTCTTCTCTTCCCTTCCCTTCCCTTCCCTTCCTCTCCTGCCATCCTTCACACTCCTTTCCTTTTGTCTTCTTCCCGTTTTTCTCCTTTCTTCTCTTTCCATCTCCTCCTCTGCCATGTAGACCTGACCCAATATGTCCATGACCAGGTCCTAAGTTATGTCCTCTGTCCCTACTTTCCTACCATAGCTCCCTCCTCCCCTGGTGTCGACTCCGCCCCTTTGCAGCGCACAGGAAGTCACGGCACAGGAACAGGAAACTACAGCCGTGGCGGGACCAACAACTACGCCACAGTGGGGCCAGGTTACACCACAAGCGGAGGTGGTGGAGATGTGTATGGCTCAGACCCATATGTGGCAGACCCCTACCGCACCCTGCAGTACTGCCCCTCGGTGGTGGAATCACCCTACAGCAAGTCTGGACCTGCCTTACCGCCCGAAGGCAGCCTGCAGCGTTCGCCTTCTATCGACTCTATTCAGAAAGACCCCAGGTATGTCTGAGACATCTGAGGTGGAGCACAGAGGGACCTCATTTGGGTACAGCAACAGTGCACCAGAGGAGCTTTAAGTAATTGAAAATCACAGTGGTTTTGTAACTGTTGGAAACATAAAGCACACCTGCCTAGGAATAACCTGAATGACTTATTCACCACCACACTCCACCAGTTTCTGTCTCATTTAGTAGCTGCTGAGTCTGAAGGCTCATCAGATATCAAAACACTGACACGTTATTTATAACACTATAAGGAATGAGTTTACAGCTCTCAAAAGTTCACGTCAAAAATGTTATTTTCTGTCTAGACAATGGTGAGGTAAGCAGCAGAATTACTCTGTTATGGTGGTGGTATGTTTTATGTTTATGTTTTTAGAGGGTGTTAGTCTAATAGGATTTGGGTGAAAACTTGGGGACATGTGGCTGAAACGTGTACTTTAACATATTGTGAAATTCTTATGAGACATTTTGTATTTTAAATTCTTGGAAACAGTGTCACACAATAATACAAATGTCTGTGTGTTGAACAATCCAACTGGGCTGTGATCACTTCCATCCTCTCGTCTTCACAATTAAGCAAAGCTCACTCTCCCCTCTTTATTTATATATATTTCACAGGCCTCTTGATGTATAATTCCTTTAATTATGGAGTGAGAGTGACTGAGGCGTGCATGGATCAAGTCTCAGCAGCAGCTGTCAATCATAAGAGAGAGAGTGAACAAGTGATTAGGAGAAAAAGACACAGTAAAAGAGAAGAAATAATAATAAAGGGAAGGTGGGCGAGGATGAACAAATAGTGAAAGTGCAGAAAAAGAGTGACAGTTGGTTTATGATGAACACATTCACATAAGCAAAATCTTTTTTTTTCATTTTCTCAATAATTACATTTGTGATGCTCTTTTTTTTCTCTTTTTGCACTTTGTTGTTTGTGTACATAGAAAAAAAAAACAGTAATATATTTTCTGTTTGTTGTTTCTATACCAGCTAGTTTTGTGACAAAAGCACATTAGTCACAGAGCATAGACAGTAGCAACAGTACGGAGGAATAAGTTTCTCAAAGAGAAAGAGTTTGTGTGGAGAAGAAGGATACTAAGATAAGGAGCAACATACACACATACAGCACACACACAGATGTTTGCCTATGGATAGAAGACAAATTATAGCAGTATATTGTTAAAAAAAATATTATTAGGCACATCAAAAACCTAAATTTGAATGTTTATTAAGGCATAGTCTTGTAAATGTATGAATCTGTTTATCCAGCTGGGGCATTTATTACTGTGCAGTATGGAAAACAGATTTTAAATGCTTGAACAAAGGCAGTGAAAACATTGAAAAGTTAACTGCACAGTTTTTTGTCAAAATGGGTTCTTTCTTCCATATAAATTCTGTTGTTTGTTTGTTTGTTTTTTCTGTGTGTGTGTTTTTAATCTTTTTATTAAATTTTGACACAGGAGATCATGCAATATAGAGTTCTGCATATATGCGTGTCTTTTTTAACCTGGTTGCATATAGACAGAGTCAGCAAAACACCTGGAAAAACTCACTCACTGTCTGACTCACTGAAAAAGAGAATTTGATCATTAGTGATTTTTATAACAATGTAACATTTTCCTGCCCCTTTCCCAAATACTGCAAATATCATATTCCTGTTAATATGACCAGATTGTTCTGACTACGAGTGAAAAAAGACAAAAGACAGTAATGTATATATATATATAAGCATAACAGTAAAAAACAATAGAAAATAACACAAATAATTTAACTGCAAATAATTTAAAGGGCATAGCTTTAATCATAAGCAGGATGCAATGTTGAAATGCTGTTTTGTTTTATAGTATTATGAATAGTAATATCAGTCAATTGGAGCTGTGTGTTCCATTTCTCTTTGCCATGAGGTTAAACAGCCTCCTTCACAAACTTCACTCTCTCTCTTGCTGTAATTGGATCTAGCTGAGCTAACATGAAGTGCTAAATGAGTTAGCAGCTATTAGAGACAAGGAACACTCTGCATGAGGGCAGAGGTTATGTCTGTGTGTGTGTGTTGATGTGTGTGCATGTTCTCTGTGCGCTTTAAAGAGGGATCAATGTTTTTTTTTAATAAAATAATAATTCATCGCTAGCGTACTCTATGCATAACTTGCTTACGTGACTGTATAATATATAGGTGTGTGGGTGTGTTCATGCGTGCGTGCATGGCAGCTAACACAGTTAGGGGCCATTACAACTGCAGAAGAGTGAGCACGATAGAGCGGAGGTGAGGACAGTGGCACAAAGAAAAACTCAATAACCATTAATGGATGGGGGTGAAGAAAGGAAAGGAGAAAGCGAGGGAGATAAGGTGGATTGAGGAAGGGAGAGAGGAATTAAGCCAAATGGAGGGAGATGAAGAGAGCAGAAGAGGAGGGAGGAAAGGAGGTGGGGCATAAAAGGAAGAGGGGAATTTGGTAAAGAGGAGAGAAATGGCGGGTGTTAGATGAAGATCAGAAGAAAGATGGAGCGAGTGGGGAGAGAAGGCATACTGTAGATGTTAAAAAAGTCTTACCTTGTTTTCTGTAAAGTGCTCTTCATGAAAAGAGATTTTTACCCCACTGAGTTTCCTGCTTAAATAGAATATTAAAAAGATGAAGAGAAAAATATTGAACACAGACCTACTGTGCCGGTCTGTGCAATAAATTAAGGCGTGGTAGAAAGGGAAGGCAAAAACCCAATAATGAAGGAAAAGAAAAAGAATGAAATAAAAGAGATTGGGGAAAAAGCTTAGAGACATGTGTTTAGGGAATACAGGAGACATATCTTGAGGGATCGAAGGAAGAATGTGAAAGGAGGAAGGGAACAATGCAAGGCATAGTGGGGGTTTTGAGTAAGAACAGGAGGGAGAGAGAGAGAGAGAGCTAGTTGAACATTAGCTTGGGGAGGATGGGAGTTGGGGACCAAGGATGTGGGGGCCAGTGGCTATTGTTACAAAGAAAGGGAAGCGAAAGTACAAAAAAACATCATGAAGGGGGAGTTACAGTGGGTGTGGAAAATTCACAATGTTGTAGAAATAAGGATTTGACAGGAAGGAGAACAGGGAGAAAAAAAAGTTAGAAAATTGTGATCAAAAATGAGACGGCAGTATTGTTTCAGCTGTGGGGGTGTGCTTGATTTATCTCATCATACATTTAGTCTGCCTGAAACAAAAAACACAACACTTCAGGATGAAATAAATCAAACTCTCCTCATTTAAATTTTCTCCATAAATCACCTGCAATAGCGAGTGTAGTGTTATGTTACAATTATTTTATAATGATGATAATGAGTGAAGATTGTTTCCAGTTAATGTTTTTGTGAGTATGTGATACTTTTGCCAAAGACTTGCTGGAAAAAAAACCCAAAAAAAAACGTATTTTTCCCGGGAAACACAAGCATGGGTTAAAGCCACACCGTTGCCCCCAACATGCCCACATTATTTACTAGATACAATAGAGCTGCTGACATGGAATTGCTATTTACAGTACCTTGATATGATGTGATCTAGTCTGACATGTCATTGTCACAGCTCACTATTTATTGTCAGTGTTTGTTGGCTCACAGACCGAACACAGCAACTCTATTTATGGAAGATCTGCAATGGTCAGCGGTGACTCTGTGCATGTCTGAGAGTGCGTGTGGTTGTGTGAATGAGTAATGTGTGTATGGGTTTGCGCGTTCAAGGCAGTGTCAAAGACAGGGATACTGTATGGAGACTGTGTGTGTGTGTGTGTGTGTGTGTGTGGCAGACATTTATATATGACCGCATAGGGCTGATGCAATGTATTCTAATGTGTTACCCTGTCTAAAGGACAATGATATGTCATTGTGTGTGTGTGTTTAGGAAGAGGGAGAGAATTATGCAGTGATTACTCTTGTTGTCACTTGGGCACGAGTGTCTATGTTTATTTATGTGCAAGTGAGAAAGAGAAACAGAGCGCTTGTATTCCCTTCCTGCGACCATCGTCTGTTTGTGTAAGTGCATTGCTCTGTGTGTTAGATACATATGGTTTATGTATGACTCCACAGACGGTATACCTGCTTTAGATGGAAATTGAGGCACTGGCAGCCTGTGTGTGTGTGTGTGTGTGTGAGAGAGAGATAGGTCTTGACCATAGGATTATATTCAGACGGGATCTCATGCTCACTTAAGTGAAAGTAAGACCCCCTTACATCAACAGGACCCAGTTTACCATACTGTGCACCTGGGGATTTCTATTGTGTGAACTGAAAGCAGATTATGTTTTCTTGGCGTTTACGTGCAGTAACTCTCTGCTCTGCTGTGGCCAAGTCCCACATCCTGAATTTAACACAGCATATTCAGTAGTGTTCTCGCTGGGCAGTGCAACATATTATTCTACATATGTAACTCTTGTGTTTGGTTGATAATGCACACTACCAGGATTTTGCATGCATATTCTCCTTCTTCCCCCTTCCTAAACATTTTTCTCACAGCAATACACCTCCCACCGTGCTGTTTGGTAGTGATCCAACATATACAGTAGCACAAACGAAAACTGTGCAGAAGTAGGAAGCAAATGGAAGAGTTATCTGTGATGCAATAAGATAATACTGTGATGACTTTAGCTCGCTAATAAAAGGTATGAGCAACAGCACGCTAACTATGCGTGTTATAAAGTAAAATGATAATATTTTGATTTGGTCTTCACGATATCTGATACAGATTGGGGGGAGGGGGGGAAATGAAGATACTGTAAGTAAAGTAAAATATTAAAATGCAACAACTGATTTGCATTTCATTGCAGTTGCTACTGTGGATTTGAATTATTCAGAACCACAGAGAGACACACAGAGACAGAGTAAGAATACTTCAGGACCATGGACAGGTACAAAGGGAAGGGGTGTGAAATTCAACTTCTATGAATAACTGCAGCTACTGTTTCTATTCATTATTTGTACTAACTCTATGACTACTAACAACCATGCAACATTCGACTATAACCACGTAGATTCATTTTACAGATGCACACAGTATTAAATTATTTATCTCGACCCGAGGACTGCGCATTACTTTGCTACTGGAGTCGATGATTGCTGAATTATTTTGGAGAATTAACATTTTTCCACTAAAATGTTATATTCATCCTTTTTTTTTTAAAAATGCCTGATTGCATTACAAATTAGCACCTTCTTTACAAATAGTGGAACCCGTGTATATTTTGTTTAAAGACTGAATACCAATTTTTCTTTCTTTTTGTTCCATGTATATGGATCTTTTGTTAATGAAACAGTAAGGGGAGATAATGATGAATACATGAGGGAAGAGAGCTTTTGTCCACCTTTATTTGCTCTTCTTGCCTGTAGGGGAGTAACTGTAGTTCTGAGAACAGTAACTTTTAATCTTTAAGCTCACCATGAACACAGCTCGACTAAAAGACAGAGGGTAGGACAGAAAAGGAACGAGATGATCAATCCTTTTTTTGTCAGTTGTTATTAATCTGTGTTCTACATCAGATTTAAAAAGGGGGGAGTGATATAACAACAAGAGAAAGATAAAATGATGGCTTAGTTAAGAGTCGGAAAGAGAACAAGAGACGGTAAAGGTGTGAGAGGCACAAAAAAAGGGAAAGGGAGGAAGAGAGGGGCAGATAGAGGAGAGGACACACTCTATTGGCTCTCAGCACGGCCCAGGGGTAATTTCCTCTCCACATGAGAAATGCATGCTGGGATATGGAATCACCTCCAAGGGAGGGTAATGATGCATTGCCAGAACCTTGGCCCTGAGGCACAGCTGTGTGTGTGTGTGTGCAAGTGTGTTTGTGCGTGCATCTGTGCCCTGGCCATCATCCCTGCCTGTTCTGGGTAAATTGCCCATTGTAGTTATTTTCCTTTTCTGAGGTGGCCTATCTGTTTGTGGGTTGAGTGTGTGTGTGTGTATGCGTTTGTATGTGTGTGTGTGACCTTGGGATGTTCGCAATGCTATGTGTGTGCCTTCCCTTCTGCAACGTTGATCTTCTCCCTGAGGCCTGGGAGATAGAAGGATAGATACGGACATAAAGATAATTATGATTGGTGGCCAGTGTTTAGTCTCACGTTTAAACATCTGTGTTTGCACATTGAACACACACATATAAGTAGATATTGAAGCTAACAGTTGCATGGTATCTGTCTGTCAGACAGAAGGAAATCAGAATAGACAGCATGGACTTAATTACTGTATTTACTGTTTCACAGGTTGAATGGTGTGTGTGTGTGTGTGTGTGTGTGTGCTCACACTGATGTGTGTAGTTGTTCTTTTGATCCAATCATTGCGTTATTTTTATTTTTTTTGTATGGTAATTACTGCTACTAACATTTCCTTGATTAACATCCATCAAACCAATTACGTACTTAGACAGGAACACAAACACACATGCTAATACACCTATTAAAGCACCACAAGCTACACAAGCTAAGCTATAGGGTAGGAAAAATGCTGCAGATGCTTTATACAACAAATTCAACAAAAGTAAAGCACTAGATGCTCTTCACCCCTCCTCGCACACTCGCAGTGCCGCTCTTGCTCCTGACACCAACGTCATTCGGGAGGGATTATGGGAAAATGTCACACCAGCAGAGTTACAGTATATCTCCTCCTCATGCCTCACCCCACCTTATGTTTCCTCTAACTCATACTTCAGAACACAACCCAATTGTACTCCATCTACTGATCTAATGATACACCGGAGGAAACTATGACATCATTAATATGACCATATATATCCGTTGTAACACACTCAACGCTTATTTTTATTTTAATGTGCGTAAAAAAAGCAATGTATAATTTGAAACAACTTAAATTGTCCCTATTGTTACAATGTGTTTTTAAGTCATTTTGTGTTTGCATTAGTGAGGCCTTTCAAATGTTTGTTGTTTGTTAGGGTGCTTTGCAAACATGTTTGCCTGTATGATTTAATGGCTCCGTCCTCCAGCTGAGACAAATTTCTTCTTTATGGATCTCAGTTACATGTATAGCACAGTGCTATAAATTCAAGTGCCCTCATGAGACCGCTACTAAGATTTTATTTTCCTTCGGACTTCAGTGCACTCTTGCATGAACTTGGCACTTCGGCACTTTGGCTTCACACTTAGAGAAATGTATCTTCTCTTTAATTAGCTCTTTTATTAACATCCTCCACAGGCTTTAATGTCAAGCAGTTGCATACATCTTGCATGCCACTGCTGTCTTTGCACAAGGCTCAGTCTTCTATGGGGCTGCAGATGGTAAGGTCAGTGAGCTGTATATCTTGTGTGCAGGAGAGGGATCTTGACCTTTCAGCTGACTTGCTTGCAGGAAATCAAGCATTAAGTGCTTGTTATTGGACCCAGCGGGACTCAGTAATGACCAGGAAACTAAAATAATACTGAAATTGGGAGAACGGAACAATAGGAAGTAAGATTAAAAAAAGCAGTTGATGCAAAGAGGGGAACATGTTTATTAGATAAAAAGGGAACTTCTGCAAAGGTAAACTCAGAGAAGGTGTGCAGAAAGGCACTAGTTTGTCTCAACTTAAATTATATTTTCAGTTGTTCCTCATGACCACATTTAGCCATGCTGCTGTATGCACCAGCTGCAGAGGTACAAAAGCCCAGATACACAGTATGTTCACTTTTAATCTGTCACACACTGTAGTTCTAAACTCTTTGTAACCTTTTTGACTCCTTGTACTTCAAGTTACTGCTTTTCTTTTGCAGTTCGATTCAAACTGAAATCGCACAGAGACCTCAAATAACATTTTGACAGATGTAACACTTAAATTGTCCACTGAGGCTGTCAACGTTGTACTAGAACTGACAGGGACAGAAGACATATTGTAAGGAGGTCAATAAGGTCCTTGAGCTATATTCAAACACAGGATCACAGGAGTATTAAACTAAATACAGTTTGACCAATGGGGGCACTATTGTAGGATGCCTAGAATTGGGCTTGTGCCCAGAACGTCATTGGTTCAATACCCAGACTGTCAGGGTGAATCTAGATGAGGAAGGAAAACAGCAGCACTTGTATCTACCTCCTTACCACACTGAAACATCATTCATGCTGGTTAAATAATGCTAAACAATTGATGGTATCCATTGTCAAGGGTGTCTTAAAATAGTGATTTACTGTGTGTAGAAACATTGCTATTTACCATGTAAAAATAGCTCTTTGGCAGTCTCAATATATATTTCATTATTTATTTTCATCCCTGGAAACTGTCCGGTTTTGATAATAGACCCCCTGCTTGTGATTTGCAAAGTCAATCCAATTTTTCCATTGAGTCATGATAAAATAACTCGGATCGCATCCTAGGGGTCCCGACTCAATTTAGAAACAGTCCTCCATCATGCATCCATTGCTCCATCTCTCTCTCTCTCTATCACACTTCTTCAGGTAGAGAAGGCTCGACAGTGATGATGGGTTGGGAGGTGTGGGCATTCATCCAGCGCCCCGAGTGTTTTCTCACTCACTCTCAATCTAAACATACAGTTTTCCCTCGTGTTGTTCTTTGTGTCTATTAAAGCAGCTTGTCTCTTCTTCTACTTTTTAAAAAATCCTGACCTCTCTCTCTCCCCTACTTTCTGTCTCTGGGTAGCTCTTTTTATTCTCCTTCCCGCTATTAATCTTTCTCCTTTTGCACCACAGAGTATGAGGTAATTCCTAAAGCTCTACTTACCACACCGATGATAGCTGTGTGTTAACGTGTGCGTCAGAGTGTGCAATAACACATGATATAAAGAAAGAGAAAGTATAGAATGGTGAATCGAGGAAGAGATGGAGGGCGGGCCCTTGTATGAGTCATCGGACAAGGTTGTTGGTGTTGTTTTACTCCTCTTACTGTGTGTGTGTGTGTGTGTGTGTTCAGGCAAGATTGTGTTTGCTTTCCCTTGTGTACATTCTGTACCTTTTGTGTATTTTCCTGAATCACTTCACTGATTTTTTCCAGTCTTGAATTTCTTGAAATATCATTTCTCAATGCCAAAGCCTGAATTTTGTGAAATGCAGACCACGTAGTTCAGTCAAGCTAGATCATTTTTCAGTGCCATCTCTGTAGCTGCTGGATATATTATTTAAGTTTAACTTCCATTCAAAAGAAAAAGAGCTCTAATGGGCTCAGTTGCTTTGCTTCCAGTGTAAATACAGTCTATAGATGAGTTATCAGTGAAAATACACAGAAAGAATTATTTTGACCAGTTTCAGCTACACGTCTTTTCTTCTTCTTCTTCTTCTTCTTCACAGAGCTGTCAAACAAGCACCACTTGAGCTAGGTAATAATTTCACTCCTAATCCATCATGGGTTTTACTTTCACGCCAGGAATCATTTTACAAGGATGGGTGAATATGGAAAAGTTTTCTTACCAAATTATACCGCTTTAGAGAATGCACTCATCTGTGTCATTGAAATGTTGCTCAGTGAATATCAGACAGTGAATAAACCCGAACCACAGATCAAACTGATTAAAAAGGTGGAAAAATAAAAGAGATTACCTAGATTCCCTGAAGGAAGGAGCCAGTGTTTCTAAAGCTGCGTAAATAATTTTTGTGACATCTTTCATTTCACCGTGTGTTCAGTGGAGCCAGTATGAATATAGTCTGCCCCTTGTCACATTGTATAACACTAGCCATGCTGGAGCTAACATGTGATGTTTGTTTTGCACCGCTCTGTTCCTTATTCCACTCTTGCCTCCATCTCACATCTTGTTTGAAGTGATGACTGCTTTTAGTCCTACCTAATCTGCTTTTGAAGGCTGTGTTAATATGTGTGTGTGTGTGTGTCTTCAAATGTACGTAGTATATTGATATCATTATTTTTGCATCAAATATAGTGCCCAAGTGTGTCATAATCCTCAAATTATCAATTATCTATCATCAATATAATTATCAGCAACATCATCATCAGCAACAGCGTAATTCATTTATTTATTTATTTTTACCATCACTGCCCTCCACCCTCTTATGTTCCTAGTCATTATCTGCACATGTAGTGGTAGCAGCAGCAGTTAAGAAAATAGCGCTCTAATGTCGGTTACACATGACAATCATTACTACCATCAATCTCAGAAGCAGCGTATCATCAAAATGATCAATGTCATGACCATGTCTGGTTTATCATTGTCTAAATGATTCCTTTTTATCTTCTTATTCGTATTCATCATTACTGGGTTGTTACTCTTTATGTCATCATCTCTATAGTCAGCATCATTACCAGCATGTTCTCAGCTTTTAGCAAATACTGGTACTGCTACCACTGTTCTGTGTTGTGTTATCGCCAGAGTGTGAACTAATGAGAATAGCAGGTGCATAAACCGATCACTGATTTATTAGTTTTTCTTCCCTCTTGCATCACCTGCACTGATTGCATCTCTCTCTCTCACACACACACACTGCACGTGAGGCAATACTGAATATTAAATATGCACACACCCAAACTTACAGAGTGCCCACAGAGAGTTTATTCACCTCAAGGTGAACTGTAAAGCATTGGCAGAGGAGAATTGAAATTATGGAGCTATTTTGTTTCTGGTATATAAACATAACTGCCAGTTCTTTAAAGGAATTGTTTGGTAAGTATATCAGGTTTGGAAAGCCAGCTAAACTGCTCTGAATAAAAACACTCATTTTCATTCCATGTCACAACTAAGAAGGCGTGACCTCAAACAAGCAAGTCAGCACATTTGCATGTCTTTAAGTTACTGGGTTAGTTCCTGTAGTAACTAGATTTCTTTTAACAAGAAAGAGTTGAGGTGAGAGATATTTGTTAAGGCCACAATCACTTACAGACATATTTCACTGTCAAATATTTGGTAATAATATTTATTTATTTAGAGCTGCACAACTTGACACATTGGCCTCCACCTATCCTGCTTTCTCTGGTGTTTTAGCATACTTAGTAAAATACATAGAGATATGGAGAAGAGATATGAAAAGTGTGTGTGTGTGTGTGTGTGTGTGTGTGTTGTTTGTTTGCACATGTCTGGCAAGTCGCCTCTTGTTTCAGGTTTTTTCAATTTCAGGTTCGTGACCTCTACAATAAATGTCTGGTTCTGTAATGTGAAATAGATGAACAGATTACAGATTACACGTATGTGCACTCACACATACAGACAGTGTTAATATCCATCTTGACCTTATCAGTTTAATATTCACATGGCAGAATAATCCTGGATGATTAGTGGTTGCATGACACACACACACACAAACTGTGACAGTGTGTTGGACCTTCATTAGATGGCATGAAGGTGCATTTTCTGGTCATGCACTTACACACACACACACACACAGATAGGCTAGCATCCTCATTAGCATCATCGCAGTAAAAATAGCTCACCTTTCTTGGTTGTCATTTGGAGGCCAGAGCAGACTGATTGCGTCTCGGCATGCAAATCAAGAGACAATGGGGCAATAATTTTTTCAGCAAGCTCTTGTTCATCCACCAGCTTAATCTTCTGCCTGCACTTTGATTGGCTGAGTGCGGCGGATGGTGATTTGATTGGTAAAATTTGTTCAATTGTGTTGTATCTTGGCTGAAGTTAAGAGTGGTTCTTATCGGACATCATCGCAGCACATGCTGATAGTGGTCCACTGATGTCAGTTCTCTCATCAATCAATACGTGATTCTAAGGAAGGCTGGTATTACTCAACTTAAAGTCATGGTAACAAGGTACTTGGATTTTGATACTTGCTTCAGATAGGAGAATAATGGAAGCATCAGTCAGATCTCCTTGCAGTGATATACAATAATACTTAACTATGGGCTTCTTACCACTTTAGACACAGTAGAGTACACAAGTCATTCCTAATGAGGGTGGTTGCTTTATAAAGCCCACTTGAAACAGTTGAAACAGTATCTTATTATACTCTATCTCTTCCTTCAACCAAATTGTTTTTCAATTGAATAGATGCTCTGAGGCTTCCAGCTTATGCTTTGTCCCTGTGTTAGATACAGTAGAATACACAGCTCAATCTTAATGAGGCCTGTGTGTGATACATCGTAATGGTCTAGGTGACCTCAGCTTCTGCCGTTGCATGAATGTTTGACTGAGTGTATGTTTCACTGGTGGTGTATTGTTTGGCTGTGTAAACATCCAGTAATTGCACAGTGTAACGGGGGAATAGTGCCACCGGGCAGAAAATTACTGATCAGCAAATGTGGGATAATAGCTGAGTAGTGAATATGTGTGTATTTTGCCTCTTTGTTGATATGAGTGCGTGCGTGTTTGTGTGTTTTAAATGCGTATAGAATATGTCTGGGTGTGCTTTTATGTGTGTGGTTTATGGAATGTTAATGCACATGTTCTTAACCTGCAGCATGTGTATATATACATTCAATATAGCCTGTGCACACCCGTGTGTGTGTGTGTGTGTGTGTGTGTGTGTATAAAAGCACACCTGTCTGTCAGCTTAATGCCCTATTCGATTAGGCCTCCAATTCTGTGTGTTCAGCTAATTGCAAGGACTAGTGCTGGCATTTGTGTTTTCCTTACCCCGGAAAATCGCTCCATGGCCTCGCACACTAATGTTCCACTAATGTTCCTCCACGCCAGCATCACACACACACACACGCACACACACACATTTGCAATCTTAAATTACATTATAATTTTCAAATTGACACACTTCCAGAGTAATTTATCAACAGAGAAAAGAGTAGAATAAGCCAACAGTCATAAACTGTTTTGGGCAATAGAGCAGTTCAATGAACAGCGATACAGGGAAAGAACAGTGCAAATCCGAAGAACCATTTGAAGATAAAAAAGCACCATATCCCCCTTACTTTATGAATCCTTTGGATATGACACTGTTGGCATAATTACTCTTTCTACAACTGAGGACTTGTACAAGAACTGTAGATGAAGGGCACTCTTCTACTTGAAAGAGGAGAAGAAAAGCTATAATAAGAACTATAAAAGCATTTTACTGGTTTAAGGAAAAGAAAGCAGACAGAGACAGATTTTTGACCTCATCAAAGAAATGTGGGACTATTTTTATCCTCAGTGAAGTGCCATAATTATTTTGCTAATCAGCTTGATAGCTTGTCATTTTAGGCTTGCTAGTATATAAACTTCCACCTTTTCTGGACATTGGACAAGCTATATATAATTTGCTAGTTATATAATAACTAAGACATTCATGTATTATTTAATAACACATAACACAACAATTTATTAATAATTTAAGATCAATATATATATTAGAAGCTCAAGATCAGTCTAGTTACATACAGTACGTTTCACCACTGGCTCTCTCTCACCACCATCTGTCAGTTTCATTCAAACACCTCTGATTCTTCTCATTCAGTCCTTTGTTCTCTTTCATTCAACCTCCTGAGCCTCCTATCCCAGGCTGGAAGATGCCATAGAGAAATCGTATTGATTTTTTTTTTTTCCTCTCTCTCCTCTCCCCTGTCTACGCGGTGGCTGTCTGGGCTCTGATGGAACAACTGCAGAATCGTCTGATATAGATAGATAGAGAAAGAGAAAGAAACAGGGATGATGGTATATGCAGACAGTAGAAGGAATAGAAGAAGGAACAAGTCACATGTGGCTTTTCATAGTGCAGTGAGCTACTCTTCCTCTGTCCATTCCATTCATCATTCCTCTGCTTTGCACTCTCTGGAACATATTCTGTTGCTCTTATTCATAGCATCTCATTTTCTTTTCTCCTCTCCTCTACTTTTCTTCTCTGTCTTTCTCTTTATGGTTTACATTCTGTGTAGAATTAATACTTCCTGCTCACTTTTTCTATTTCCCTAGAGAGATTTGTTCTTTGATTACCAGAGTCATTTCCATGTGCCCATCAGTAACCGGGGAGCAATATAAGCGGAGGAGGAGGATGGTGACAGAAGATGAGGTGTTTTCATTGCTTTTTTTTTTTTTTTTTTTTTTTGTCTACGGTTTATTTCTGGATGGGTTTCATCCCAGGTTCCATTCACCCATCTCTATCTCTCCATTTGTCTGCCCGGCTATTACGAGCATCACCCTCTCTCTTCCCCCACCTTTCATTGATCCCTTTTTACTGTGGCTGGGACTTGTGTTCTTCCACAACAGATCTCCACAAATCTTAAGCATAGGATGTGCAACACATGCAATATTGCAAAAGTAAGCTAGTAACATAGCGTTAAGTAACATAAGTTTTGGACCATTTGACATCATAACAGTATCAACATAACAAAATCACAAAAAAAAACATGTTCTGTCCTCTACTACTGTATATCAACCCAAGTTTCCAAGGGTGCAGCCATTTACCTTTTCTGCTCACCGTTCATCCTGACCTGCTAACTTACGGCTGTCCTCTTACACTGAAACAAAACTAAACATGCTCTAGGTAACGTTATGTTTCCACTAATATTTTGTCAACCAGTGCAAATGAATCATATATGAACATAACTTGTGAAAACTTTGTTAGTTATATAAATCATACTTACCCACCTGCTACAGCTGAGATGAATCCTGTGCCAAGGAGAAACCTTTTAAGCCTTCACATCGGCCAGTGTTGATTATATTCTTGGATGGCATCTTAATTAAGTTTAATTATTAATTAATTTAAAGAGGCACAAAAGTGAGGACTAAATGTTTGTGCATTTGCACCTGTATCTTATTTTGTCTGCTGATTATCTGTGGAATTGCTGGAGTCTTTTTTTTTTGTATTGACTTAACCCTCATTTATGTACTCTACCTGAGGATGCAGAGAAGTGCATACACCAACACACCTAGCCTACGGTGGCACATAATTTCCCCATATGCTTATGCTATAGACTGAATCGTGAACATTTTCTCCCATTCCCTTAGATTATCAACATTCATAGTCAGAGAAAAGATATAAAAAAGATGACTATTTGTGGCAAGATGGGGTGGAAGATGTGAGGAAATGAGAGGAATAAGTTGACTGTGGTCTGCTAGAGTGATTTAACAGTGTGTCATTTGCTCCTCTGTTAAAATCAAACTCTTATTCTGCTCTTCTAGAGTAACGGGAAACATTTGATCACCAAGGCAGTAAATTACCAAAATTGCGTTTTCTCTTTTTCTGCTCCTCATCATACTTTTTTTTCCTCTATTTTTCAGTCTCACACTTCCCCTCCTACTCTCTCTCTCTCTCTCTGCCCCCCCTCCATCCCAACTCTGATGAAGATGGATGTTCAGGTCCTAATTAGCATCTGCTTTGGTATGCACACTGCTAGTCCACCCATTCCTGGCCCTCTAGTCAGTTAACAGACATGACAGGCTTTGTCCAATCAGATTACGGCCAGCGAGACAGACTTCCTGTGTAGAGCTTTCACTCCAGATGCATAGTGGGCCCTGCTGATCGATGTGATCTGGACTAGGAGACCCACATCATGTGCCCTTGAGTTTTTGAAATTGAGTGTATAAACATGCACCATATAAGGTTATGAAGGCAGTGAATCAGATCAGATAAGTTTCAGGGTCAGCTATAGAATGACAGTTCTGAAGCTGTTGCTCCAGGGGACTCCAGTGGGATGCTATAGTATTCTTTCAACGTATTGTGTGTCCAGTGGCGGGTTTATTATTATGCATATATTTATATATACAAGTCTAGTAGTAGTGACTATATCCAAGGGCATTCCACTCAGCTGCCCTCCTGGGCAGGTGGTTTGAGTCTTTCATGAACATGACACTAAACTTCATAACCCAGGGTTACTCATCTTTTTTTTTTTCTTTTCAGCCTCGTCTTTATTTATGACATACTGAGTTACATAAATCATGCAGCCACACTTTGCCTCTCCCATTGTAGTCTGTATGAGTTCAGGGATAAAGGGAACATGACAATGACTGATGCAAGAATAGGAAGATGTATTGCTGTCACTTATTTTTTCCCTATTGTGTGTATGTGTGTGTCTGGTGTGTTGATGCTGAGATTAAATGATGTTTTGTCACTATGTATGTACATACATGCATCCGTGTGTGTGTGTGTGTGTGTGTGTGTGTGTGTGTGTGTGTACTATACTGTACATCAGTGGTCAGGTTGTGATTTCAGAATTTCAGCTGTCTGAGAGAGATGAAGGGAAGTTTTAAAAGAAAGAAGAAATACTTTGATAATTTTCTTTATGTGTTGTTCTCTTCTATCACATTTTGCCTCCCTACCCACCCAGGCCCCTTGCGTGTGCGCGTGTGTCTGTGTGTCTGCGTCTGCATCAAAGCCCTACCATCACACGGCAGTCTTTTTCTCTGTCCCAGTTATATCACTCTGTCTCTGCCGCCACCCCTTCCTCCCTCCCCAACCCTCTCACCACCTGACTTTATTCTCAGTATGTCAGACTGCTCTCCTGCCATATCTAGTGTTTCCATTGAAAGTATTTTGCTGCATCACGCCCCCACATGCCTCAAGAAATGGTAAAGTAGCCCATCTAACCTGGAACAGGGATCCGTGCGGCAAATGTGTCACCTAATTAATTCTCATACCAACCTACATGTCATATCAGGAACATGTAGCTCAGGTAAAAAAAAAAAACATGTAGTCAACAAATTGTTCTTTGTGGCGTTTATTATTACACTAGGCCTAAATTAACAAAATAGCAGAATATAGAATATTTAGCTGCAGCATATTGTGTTGTAGATTCCTTAAACGCTGTGTGGGGGTGTTTAACGTGAACCCTGCAGTTTTGTTGCCACTGCCTCTTTGATCAGTTCTTCCATATTTATGCTATATTTCTTTCTGTTTGCTTCCTGCTGTTTCACGTCATTGGCTTGTCACCTGGCGGTGCATCTTCTAGGGCTATAGTTCTCATTAGGGCCTGCATTCACATGACTGGCATCTCATTTGAGGGCTGTTTTCTTCTTCCTCCATTCTTTTTTTTTTTTTTTTGCTGCTATCAGCTTGCTTGTGCCTGCTGTACCCACAGGTGTCTTCAGATGCTTCGTTTTCCCTTAACTCACATTCCTCATTTTCATTCCCCCTCTGTGTTTCACTCTGCCTCCCTCTTTCTCTCCCCGTCTCTGTTCCTCTCGCTCTGTCTCTCTCCCTATAAGGGGTTTTTAATTAATGGCAAGCCATGATACTTATCTTATCAGCAGATCACTCAGCTTTCTATTTACACTGGCAGAGCTGGGAGGCTGCAGGGGCTGGATGACACACACACACACACACTCACTCACTCAAAACACAGTCATGCACATTAACACATCGTCAGATACATACACTGCAGACACAGATGGATATGAATACACTTGCAAGTGTGTGTGCGCACACACACTGGCAGACATAAACTCACACTCACACAGGCATAGAGGCAACTGTGTCCACATAAACACACTATCTTAATCTAGCTACACATACACACACACACACATAAACAAACAAACTGCCCTGATGGTATCTGGCTGTGTGATTTAAGAAGCGTTGTTTGAGGGTCTCTCTTCCTAAATCCCCTAAATGCCTTGGGATTCCCTCCCTTTTCCTCTGTCTATCTCTCCTCTACCTCCCTCCTTCAGTCCTGCTTTTCTGGCTGAATGAGCACTTATCATTCGGCAGATAAAGAGCCGTCCACGCTGGAGCTTGCTTTATCTTTGAGAGCCATGTTTACTCCCTGTGAATGCTCTGCTTTTCACAGATGTTTCATGGACCGCATTCTCTTGATTTGTCAGAGATGAGAGCAAGGTGTCAAGTCTTTATTCTTTTTGGTGCAAAAACCTCAGAAACGTGCACATACACATCTTGTACCCCATCAATTTTAACTCCCCAGGCAGGACAATTGCTCCATTTCTACTATGTTTTCATGTTTGGGGCTGCTGAGCTAGAAGGCAAAATAAATCAACATTTTTTTTTCTCACGATAACTTGATGAGGATTACAGTGAGCCACATTTTGGCACAGTACAGTGAGCATGGAAGCAAAAACAACAAAATCAATCCTCAAATACCACAGCCGATGGGAGTCGCACAATTTCAACATAGGTTTTCTTCAGATCACGTTGAGAGTTGACAGTTTTCTGAAAGCATTGAGAGAGAGGGACAGAGAAACACTTTACAGAGTGGTTATTGGAGAAAATATTACAGTCGATTATGGAGCTGCACACATGTGTGCGCACACACAGTCACCCACACTTTCTCCCATACTCATAATTTCTTTATTTGGGGTACCATAGTCTCATCAGCTGGGGATAATAGAATAAAAGAAACTTTTATAAGATTTCCTGGGTATTACAGAGGGACAGAACATTTGTTTCACTTTGTCCAGCGTGCTCATAGCAGTGTAAACTCCTAATAGCAGAAAGTATGGAACATAACTCACCACTCACACTGCAGACATCATGCAGGCATTAGTAATGCTGTGTTGGGCAATTCTTCCGGTGTTGTACCATGAATGAATTCATGGTTGTACTGAAATTTCCCTTTATTTGTATTAACTTGCTCACATTGCATCAAAGCAATTCAGAGTGCAGAAGTAAACTCTTGCTCCTCAACTTGCTCTTCATGTTGTTAATCTCAAGGATCCTCATTTTTGCCATCCACTTTAATCATAAACATTCATCTCTATAGTCCTTTTGTTCTGCATTTTGCATAAAAAAGAAATAAGTCAAATAAAGTCAGTCAAAGTTTTTACTTTACTTTTTTTTTTATCTCCTTGGAGCTTTTGTCAATTGCATATTTGTATTCGTCTGTCATGGTGACTACCACTGTAATACCTAAAAACTCAACCTGAGTCAACTGGTTATAGAGTTGACGGACCACTCAAAGAAAGAAAGTCCTCGAGTTATTTTCAAACACAGCTTGAGGCCGATTTTTCCCCATTTGTTTATAAAAGCGTTCATGGATGACATTTGCTTAACCTGCTGGCCTCATCTTCATTCCCGTTCATTTCTGCCGTTTCTGTGATGGGTGGAAATAATAATGTTTTGGCAAATTGGGCATTCAGGGTGTGATTTGCATCAATTTTTTTCCCACTGTTTTGCTGAGCTTGTAGAGATCTGTCCCATAAGAAAATAGCTATTTTGTCCAAAACAGAACAAAGTGGATTTTGATATTTAAATCCCTCTCTCATTCATACGCTCTCATTCTATCTACCTGTCTGTCTTTCTCTGTGTATACTGTGTAACTCTGTACTCTGGACGTGTGTAGCTCTGGTCTCGTTGGGGAGATTTTATTGGACATCTTTCAAGTAATCTCTTGTGTTTCAGCAAGATGCTTTGTTAAAGTTCTTAAGGAATCAAAGTGTCTCCATCTGTCTTGTCTCTCTGTAGAGAGTTTGGGTGGAGAGATCCGGAGCTGCCAGAGGTGATCCAGATGTTACAGCATCAGTTCCCATCGGTGCAGTCCAATGCTGCAGCCTACCTACAGCATCTCTGCTTTGGGGACAACAAGATCAAAGCTGAGGTTTGTATCTGTGTATGTGTGTGTGCGTATGTATGTGTGTGTCGCCAGAATTATGTGAGTATTTGTTCAAGATTGAGGTTGTAGAGAGGGGAATGATTGTGTTTTAGATGATAATAGACATAAAAAAAATAGGGATTATCTTCCTGTGAGTTGCAACAGCTCTGGCTGTTGCATTTCAAGTGCATCAACTAACCAGTTCCACATGTTCTGTATGAGAAAACCACAATCTCCGTCCCTAAGCCATGCCTTCTATTGAGTTGTATCCATAGTGGCAATAAACTTAAATTAGTCCCAAAGTCACACGTTTGTCTCTCAAAAGCAATTTTGGAGGGAAGCCCATTTGGAACTATCTAATAAGCCCTTTAATAAGACTGGCAGCACTCTAAAACAATTGTAGTGGCATGTGCAGTCACATTCACACCCACAGATACTGAAGGTCTTCTTTCTCTTTTTTCTAATTCCCCTCAACACACAACTCGATCCCCACTCAATATTACTCTCAGAATCAATTTACCAGTACATGCAGGTAAGGGCATTGTTTGTCTGGTTTTTTTTTTTTGTTTGTTTTTTTTTTCTTTATGAAATTAATTTCAGTTTAGTCTGTCAATAGCTGCGACTGCAACCTCATTGAAACGTGATGCCACATTCCTAAAATGCTCAATCACACACAAACACAAAGGAACACTAGCATGAAGTACACACACATATGCAAACACACCTAAAACACAATCCCGAGAGCTTAATATGCAAATTGGGAAAATCACAACAGAGACATGACTATAACCTGCCGACAAATGCAGGAAATTAAACATGTAAATGTACACATAGTTACTTTTCATTCACACCGACCCACTTACCCACCCACTCAGACACACACACACACACACGCATATACACAGATATGAAAATGCAACACTTACATAGTTACGCACTTACATACAAAGCAGCACACTTCATTCCACTCCCACTCCGTTGTCTACACAGCTCTGAAAGAATCAAAGTGTTCATGTCTTTTGTAATGGGTGTAATTATTGTCTGAGTGGAGGTGTGCAACAATAGAGAAAATGGCAACTGTGTATTGACAGTGCATGCTTTGGCCTGCCTTCATCAGTCTTTTTGATTGTCTTGCTCGAGACCCGGGGCGTTGCTAAATACTATTTACACAAATTAAATCTGGAAGAGACATCAGCCAGCTAAAATTGAGGCTTCGTATCACATCAAATAAAAGTAGGCATTCACACACTAAAACACACATGCATACAAAGACAATATACAGCATATGCAATTATGATATAATGAGACGCATAGAGAAATGCACCTGCAACGATAGTTCTTAAATAGTTTTTAATGAAAAACAAACTTTACAGATGATCACTAAGCTGAGATACAGGATATTTATTTCTTAAAGATCCTCTTGTGAGAATGAAGCAAAATATTGTGAAACCAATTTTTTTTTTTTGCAGCACTTTTATACTGTGGTGGTGGTAATTAATTTGTTTTGTTATTATGATTAAGAATAGCATCTTAAAGCCCTGTTACCCATGGGGAAAAAAGCATCCTAACTGTTACCAATAGTGCTTCAATATAATAGCCCTTCTCTTCACGGAGTTTGGCAGTGATGTTGTTCCTGTCACATTGGAAAGTTAAAATAATATTTCAGTTCACTCTTTGTTTTGTCTGAGATGTTTTAAAACTCAACAGCACCTTTTATAGCGTTACTTTTTACCTTAACAGAGATGTATGTAGAAGTATCACATTAATGATGAAGGACGTCTTGGAACATCTTGAGCATCATTTTCTCAGATCCTCCTTTATATCTCCGGCGGTAGTCATCAAACTTCAATCAATAGGGAATCTAAAAGAAACATAATAAACGCTATAGACTCCATAAGAGAGCCTGTGAACGGTACTTGGTTTTACTCTTGATGTTTCCTGCTAAAAGTAATAAAATGCCCCTTTTGTTGAGTGTCCTGGTAGATCTTCAAGGTTGCGACAGAGCTATTTTCCTTTTAACAAGTTCTTGAGTTGAAGAGTAAATGTCTGTATGGTTGTTACCAAGGCTACAAAAACAGACGCAGGAACTTTAAGATGATTAAAAAAAAAAGATTCCTCTTGCTACCAGCAGTTGGATTGTATGAGGCACAGACCCACTCAGTGACCTGCTCTTAGGCTGCATCTATTAAGGGGAACTCCAAAAATTTATTTAATGTATCTCTTTGAAAATTCAGTAAAAAATGATTTCTTCTCCTTATCCACCCATCGACTTCTCAGGCTGTTCAATAGAGATAGACCTTCAACTGATTAAGAGATTACAAGAACTTAGAACATATTTTAATCAATATTCTGTGTATTGTCTACCTCACATTAAATGTGCATCCTAGTCATATTTAATATAGCTCCTTGGGCAAGTTCATCGTATCCTCCATCAGTTGTTCCTATTGACTTCCATGATGGTTTTGTCAACAGGCTATGTTTATCTTTGCTTGACGTGGGCATAATTCCAATCAGCCAATAGGGAAGTTTGAAGGACAAGATAAGGGAAGGGTATAGTTTGATTATATCACGTTTACTTGTGCAAAGAGATTGGGCAAACAAGTAATGTAGCCAGTATATGTCATTGTTATATTTCACATTAAATGTACATTATATTTTCATATCTTTGCCATGTGTGATGATGTTTTATTTGAACGTATGACACGATGATTGACTCAGATATCCATGGGGATGTGTCACCAAGCCTTTAAGCAATTGTTATTTTCCACATGTCACATGTTATAAGACTAGAGCTCCAGTGAGTGTGTGAAATCGGTTTTAAAAATAACCGTCGACAGCAGTAGTTGAATATGCATGTCATTGGCAAATAATGTGACAGCTTTATTACCTAGGGATTCATAACAAAGCAGATGTCATAGAAGATTATATAATGAAGTGACAGTTGAGGCTTTTTTTTTTTTTTTTTTTTGCCAAAACTTGGCAGACCATACAGATAATTTCATTGTTAAAGGACAAGCAGCTCATCTGTGCCTGTTTATGGAGGTCAAATATCATAGTTTTGTCCTGCAGCACCTCTGCTCCCTCTTGTTTTAATTCTGCAGCTGTGTCTTCAGTTGTTCAGAAACTATTTTGGCTCGTGTTTACACTCGCTGAACACACACAGGCAACTTTTGATGGTTGTTTATTTGTATTTCTATCCATTGTGTATTAATAAGTGCTTCTTCATTCTTAAACTAAATATACCAAATTTACAACCTGACAGCTACTCGAAACTTGAGAACAAAATAATAATTACCAGAAAATGTAATGCAGTGCTGCTAATTCCCCTAAAATAAACATCTTTAAACTATAGCCATACCTTTAATCAGCCATCTGATTTCCTGATTTGAAATTGGCCATCTCTCTTAATGTGCATTATGAATGTAGATCGCAACTACAGTATTTGTTATGAGCACTGATAAAAAGACTGATACAGATGGCAAGGGAGACACAGAGCAGCTAAATATCAGCCACAATATGGCTGATATTTGTCACTAAAGAGATACTCTACAGGGGCAAGAGAGGGAGAGAGAGACAGGAACGGAGGCAAATGAAAAGAGAGAGAGAGAGAGAGCTAGAGAAAAGAAACTGAAAAACAAAATAATATCGCTGCCTGTTATCTCGGATCAGATCTTAGGGATGCAGTCTGTTTTGGAAGCACGGTGAGGGAATGATTAATGCAGCAATTTGTCCCTGGATGGCAGATGTGTGTGTGTGTTTGTGTGTGTGTGTGTGTGTGTGCATGTGTGAATTTACCTGTTTCATCGGAAGTGTGTGCATTTGGGTATGTGAGAGTACATGTGTCTGGATGAGTTGTTAATGATGAGGATGTTAATATTCAGTTAGGATCATGTGTGTGAATGCGTTCATGTTTTGTGCTTCCATATATACTTGTGTCCTATCAGATGTACATAGCAAGAGATATAGAGTGTGTATGCGCGTGTGCGCGTGTGTGTGTGTGTGTGTGTGTGTGTGTGTGTGTGGCAAGGCAGATGGAGGTCTGGCCTCAGCTCAAATTACAGTTGACCACAGAGACATCTCGGCAAATTCATCTTCAGCATCATTTATAGCTGCTCTAGACAGATGCACACCAACAGTACTCCCATACACGCAGGCAATACACATATAGTACATATACTCGCAAGCACGTTGACATGTCAGCTCATGCATTCCAATTATGTATACCAATACACAGGCTCACACATTGTGTCAGATGAGAGTTTAGCTACATCAGTAATTCATTTTGGGGTAGCAGCCTTGTCGATATCCATTTATCCAACAGACCGGTTGAAAGGAGCAGAACATGCCCCCTGACTCTCTGTCATTTCTCTCCCTCTCCCCTTTCTCGCTTTCTTACACATATCAATTTTGTTATTTCACACCCTCATAAATTCTGTCTCTCCCTCTTTATTTAATTTTTGTTTTTATATTCTCACTGTTTTACAGTTTATTGTACCCCAATAAGAAAAAAAAGTCAGTATGGTTAAAATCAGGTTTCAGATTTTTTTATACTGTGAAATCTGCAGGAAGTGAATATCTGTTCGACAGACATCAGCGTGAATGATCCATAGTAAATACTGCAGCCGTATTGCATGCTTTTCTCTTTCTTACACAGTGCATACTGCATATGTACAATTTTCCACTGTGATCACTAAAATTGTTCTACAGCGATAGCATTTTTTTTACCCCCAATGTCAATGTCAAGTGTTGCAGCAATATACTGTAGGTGCCTCACTCCAGGTACCAGGTATGTCTTTGTAGCAGGGACATTTATTCTCACGTTTACTGTATGATCGAGTATTCGTACAGAGGAGAAAAAAAAAACATAAGACAGATTGTATTTATAAGATGTAAAAGTAAAACATAAAATACTTCCATCAAAGCATAGCCGTCATGTAGCTTGTGTAGTATCAGTTACATATATTGTACTCACTACTCTGCTGTTTTGGCTTTTGCAAGCGGTTGAAAATTATTATTTTCTTTAGCAGGTAGTGTGACACAAACCATTCTTGCCTGTTTGACAGAGGATTTGGTCCTCTGTGTGTTTCTGCAGTCAACATTCACTTGTCAGTAATTTATTTCCTCTGTGCCAGTAAAACAGGTTACATGAGCTGTTAGACTTCCCGTAGGTTGGGAAGCTGGGCTTCCTGAACACTTTTTTTGACTGACTCTAAAAGACACACTATAAACAGATATAAAGAAATAAATAAGAACCCATAATCTCAAACACAATTTCCACAATATCGTCTGGCCAATACATTACTTTTAAAATGGTCTCCATCTTTTTAGGTACTAAAGGAAAAAAGATGGCATAGGTTAAATATGAGGAAGAGTACCCTCCAGGTAACCTTCAGAGAACAGGCCTGGTTTGAACTGTTTTGTAATATGTTGTCTGGAGTTATTTATCCGTCACGTTTCTCTCTTCAGTCTTTCCTGTCATTCTCATTAACCTGCACCAAAAAAGCCAGAGATACTCTTCAAACATACTGTAGGTCTACATCTGCATCAATGTTTGTGTGTCACCCTCAAACTACTGTAACCACTCACTCCACATACAAACACATACTCACATATTGGGATTAGAATTTACATTCCCTGATCCCTGCTATGAAGACTGGTGGTTTATGTTTCTCTTTGCCTTTTTTTCTTCAAACAGCAGAGTAAAGTCTCAAATGGATTTGTTGTGGTGGATTTTGTCGTTGAAAAAAAAAAAAAAAAAAAGTCATTCAAAAAACTGTTCTCTGTACCTGCCTCAGAACAATATTAGGCAGCCATAGGTTAATACTGTGTTTGGCCCAGTTTAGAATGGCCTCCATAGGGAAATGTTAGCCCAAGGCCAGGAACTCAATTAGCCCATGTTAAAAGGCTCTAAAATGCAGTTAGCCCTGGGCAAAGTGTTGGATAATAAAAAAAAGTCTTGCATGTGTGTGTACCTGCCAGAGTATGTACATGCCTGAATGATTTAAAAATGTGACACATCAACCGTGTCTCCTCACTTACCTATATGCAGTAATATGTCTACAGTGCACCACTGATTGGTGCTGACGTTCCATATGTGATGACTGATACACAGTTGTTAAGCTTTACATGCCACCGTCCCAGGTATGTGTCACCTGTGTATCCCGCTGCCAGCTTTTGCACCGGCACCACCTCTGATTTCCACAATCCCAGCTGTCACCACTGCTAACTGTTACCACGGCGATGCTGTCGCTATGGGTTACCAATAGCCGTGGCTGCCGCGGGAACAGCGGGAGACAAAGACAAATCAATCTGCGCTTCTAATCTTCTTTACATGGAATAGAGGAGTAGGTGCTGAGGTGTTGGCAAGCCTTGTTGGTAGCTCAGAGGCAGTACAAAGTAATAGCTATGGCTTTTATGGAATAACAGATTAACTGTGACACAAGCATAAAGAGGGAGATGGAGGTGGGGTGGGGGGGAGGGGGGCAGAGATCGGTTCGGGAGAAGGGAAGAGGAGCAGAGGGAGGGGGTGAGGACGGGAAGGCATAAGAGGGACAACAAATCAGGTTGAGGACATTGTCTGGCCAGTGGAGCAAGGTTAGTTTGCCATTCATTGCATCCCTTAATCCATTTTAATTGAATAGATAAGCAAAGTCATTTTGCTCGATAAACTCCTGCTGTGTCATCAAACCTCCATCCTCTTCCTGCCCTGCATCACTTCTCTCGTGCTTTCGTTTTCTCATCTCATCACTTCATTCATTCTCTCACATTTTTTCTCCACCTGACCAATATTTCTCATTTGTATGTTTTTTTACTATGATGAAATAAAAAAATGAATTGAATTTGTAAATACTCATTCTGGTGGGTTTTTTTTTTTGATTACTCATACCAGATGTGTGAGATTTCCACAGGAGATACAACAGTGAGTGCCAGAGATAATCAAAAGGCAAGGGTTGGGAAGTCTCTTCTGTGCACTTTTGTGTTCCTGCCAATTTGTCTGCATGGTCTGGAGGAGAACATGCAGAAAATAAAAAGAGGGTTTCAAGAATCCTGATTATGCAGTTAACTGTGAAAAAGTTTTATGGAGTTATCTGGCTGAGTATCTCTGCTCGTTGCAAACATTCATTCTAGCGATTAAATAAAAGTGGAGGCATCAAACACACACACACACACACTGGTTACTCTATCCATGTCCCGGCTTGTCTCCTGGTGATCACAGCAGCCTGTTTGTAGTGATTAGTACTACACCCGTCGGTTGGACTCAAGTCTGGCTGCTTAAAGTTCTTTGGCCCCTGAAGGCAGATGAAGATCCCTGCGGTGTAGAAGCAATGTGGGAGGGTTTAAAAAGCACTACCATAGGGAGAAGGCAATATGTGTAACACCATGGGGGGAAGACATTATGTGTAACACCAGAGTGCCCTCATTGTGATCCTGCTGGGCTAACAGTCCTGGGTGCCTACACAATCAAGATGTAATCATAAATCTACACTGATTGGCTTGTTTGTTTTTCACTCTAAGTGTGTCTTTGTGAATATTTACAGCAAATAAGGTAAAGTGCACGACGAGGAGAGGAACTAGTTATATTTGTACTATTATCAGTATGCAGGAAAAAAGATTATAAAACATAAAACAGAAATAAAAGGAGACACATATAACATGTAAGAATAAAAAATGAAAGGGAGAAACATGCAATGTTGAAGCAGGTTATGAGACAGATATTAAAGCAGACGTACAGAAGACCCAATAAAATATAGTAATTCTGTTAAATTATTAGCAAAGCTTGTGTCACGGCTTTTTTTTGTTCCCTCGTCAGTGTAATTAAGTGCCTTTTTGCTAAAGCACAGTGATTAGCTGTGCCACAGTATGTTTAATTAGTACACACAAGATGTTAATGTGATTGGCAGGATTGAGCCTGTAATCCACACACACACACACACACTGTATACATGTACCAATGAAGCTACCTATGTAGACAAATATACTAACATTTTACTTAATGTTAGTATATTTGCATAATTAAAGCATAAAGCACAAGTACAATGTTCATTAACGCAGTGTCTTTGCGCTTTAGATCCGCAGACAGGGAGGCATCCAGCTGCTGGTTGACCTACTGGACCACAGGATGAGCGAGGTTCACCGCAGCGCCTGCGGAGCCCTGAGGAACCTGGTTTACGGCAAGGCCAATGATGAGAACAAAGTGGCCCTGAAGAACTGCGGAGGGATCCCTGCCTTGGTCCGCCTGCTGAGGAAGACTGCAGATGTGGAAATCAGAGAGCTGGTCACAGGTACGGTATCTTTCTGCTGTGTATTCAGTTCAGTGTAGCTGCAGTTATTTTCCAGCATGACTCTGCTACAGTGGCCTCAGGACAAGTTATAATGGTACAAGTACATGTGTATATGTGTTTGTAAATTTATACGAACGAGTGGATAGTATTTGACGCGGAGGTGCAAGAATATATCATGCTGCTACAGTATGTACAGTATATATATATATATATATATATATATATGTGCACACACATACCTACACCATATACAGTACATACCTACTGTACTTGTGCAAAATCTACTTTTATTTTCCTCTTCAGGCATTTTTTTTTTAAATGTCTGTAAATCCAAAACATTTTAGGCTTTGCTAAGTCGTGATACATTCATACAAGTATATGCTCACACATATGTAAACATGCACACATATTCCAGAGGCGGACACACGCTTTAACACAGCTACAGTGTATTCAAGTCTTATTAGACCTTGACAGTGTCATTAGTTGTTTTAGCTGAGAGATACTTTTTTTTTTCTTGGAGAATTTATACATTTACAGTATTTTTCACTGAAAGAATATTCTTAGAGATTCACTCATACAGAGCCCAAGGTTGTTCTTCTTGAGTTTTTTTTCAAAATGCCAAACAATATAGCATTCCATCTGAATGATATTTGATGTTGAATCACAGTTCTCCTCAACAGACTAATAAGACTCTAAGGCATGACTTCTCAAAAGAATGCAAGGGGAATGCAGCCAACAAAACACAATTTCTCTTTACTTAGTCATGTTGTAATTCAAAGTTTGCCTCGTTCTGTATATGTTTTTTGTTTGTTTGTTTTATGCATGGGTGCATGTATGCAATCAGTCTACTATATATTTAAGTCCCTACCAGCAAGTGTGGTGCTTTTACACCTACTGGTCAATCATGTTTTAGCCTTAGGGTGGAGTGAGCAGTATAAGTTAGCCAGCGCATAGAGACACACACACAGCAGTGCGCACACCTACACATGCAAACTTAGAAAAGCATACACACACACACACTCAGATGTGCAGTACATATTGTGCAAGAAAATGATCTATAGATTGAATTTTAACACCCACCTGAACACACAGAGACATTACATGAGCCGATATAATTTGATCTCCATTTCTCCTGAAATACTTTTGCAATATGCCTCCTACTAAGAATTTAATAATCTGTGGCCCTTTAGTGCCGCAGTAAACACCAACACATCCACACAGCACTTCTGGCTCATACAAACACACACACACACACAGACATGCAGAAATACAGAAATACACCACCTCAACCATATGTGTAATCTCAACGTGCAGCCACAGTTATATTCATGTATTACATTAGTTCTACAGCCTCAGGATGAGTACTAGTAATGAACCAATAGATGTGTGTATGTGTGTGAATTGTGTTTTGGCATATGTGTCTATAAAGGTTTAAATCTGTGCTACTAATGAAATCCATAAAGTAATTATCAAGCTAAAATAATGGCTACAAATTATGAATGGCTACAATTCATATGAAGTGACTTGTGATAGGTAGAGCGCTGAATGCTAGCAATCTAGTAAATGTTCTAAGGAGCGGTTCTCCACAGCACCTTAAGTGCAAGCACGATGGCTCCCTTGACAGAATGTGAGAGAGCCAGTCCTTGTCTCTCCTATTCTCTCCTGCCCTCCTCTTTTGTCATCTAATTTCTAATGTGTATCTTGTAACACTCTTTTTCCACTTCATACTTTTTCTTCTCTCTCCTTTATCCATATGCATGCTGGTTTTCAATCTGATTCAATGTATTGTATCACATTGAGCTGGACTGCATGTGTATGCATTTGTATCAACACAGTGTTTCTATCTCTCTGAGCCAAAAAACAAAAACAAAAAAAAACCTTTGTTGCACCAGGTTAGCCCTTAGATAAGAGAAACATGTGCAGGCTCATACAAAAAGTATTTAACATTTTCAAAGATAAAGTACAATCGCACTCATTCACACTCACATAGATTCAAACAGACACAAAAACACACAACCTGTGCATGCAAATACTGAGATAAAGTCAGTGGGGCCCCTTCATGTTTAATTTGACATCTGACCCAATTGTTCCTCAGCTAGACAAAGCTCATCTTCAAGCGCACCCATGCACGCTCATACATCCATCCCTAGACACTTCCCCATAGGTCACCAGCTCTCCAAGGAGATGGGGACCTGGTGGACAGGTAGAGAGAGAGAGAGGTAGGAAGGAAAGAGAGAAGGAAGTAGGAAAGTGTTTCTAGACCTTTCACTTAAAATGATACCACTACACCTGGTGGGATGGCAGAATGGACAGAAAGGACATTTAGTGACTTCTTTTCTGCAGAAATGCTGTTGATATTGTAGATGGTGAAATACAATTTGGAGAAAAGGAGTGACAAATGAACAATATAGATGATGACAATGGACAATACAAGAAAATAAGAGAAGACGGACTGACTAAATGAAGGGAGGAAGGAAGTATGTCGAAGGGAAGAGAAGTAAAGTTTCTAAAAATCCAACAAAGGATGTTATTTTACCAAATAGTTCGCATCACCTTCTGTATACACACTGCTGCAAGTTGCGTGTTTATCACGGGTAAAAAAAAAAAAAAAGCTAGAATATGGACCTAAAAAAATCACATAGAGCATTTAGTGTTGACACTAAGCTACACGTGTCAGGGATGACAGTCAGCAGACTTCGCCTATAGACTAAGAGACTAAGATATTAAAAGCACAGCATGGAGATGGAGTGGGTATTTATGTGTGTGTGTGGTCTGTAAGCAGATTAACAAATGAATTAAATGCACCGCAAGTCATACTGCATCATATTTTGAGCTCTGACTTTTATAAATAGTTATCTTGCACAAACACACACATGCACACACACTGAAATTCTCTCTCTCTCTCTCTATTTCTTTGACTCTTCCTGTCTTTGCCCTTCTCTGTCTGGCTCTCACCTGCGAGCTGGCAAAGTGAATCAGTATCATACTGAGTCACTCTGTTGTCTGTTTACTCTGGTTCATAGCATTGAACACATCTCAATTGCTTTGATGCCAGTACGACCATATTGGAGTCGAGGTCTTGCCCCGTGGAACACCCTGCTGGGGTTGTCTTTCGCCAAATTTAAGTGTTGTATAATTACTCTGTAATTTAAAAAAAGAGAGATATATTAGAATGTAGTTTTATAGTATATTAAACACATTTCAGTCTATTCAATGTATGTATATGTATAAAAACTGTCTGAGGTTTATACTGTCATTTCTTGGCCTGATTGTCATAGACTGTTTCCAGCTTGTGTCCACTACTTCTACAATGACTGGTTTTAGTTGGTTTCATATGTTGGCCACAACTTTGACCCAGCTTCTAAAATTAATGTTTCCTTCCTTAAAAGGAGGATGTTGTACCAAAAAGATAATTGGTTGACATGCTTGTACTGGCCCGAAAAACTGTAGGTTGGGGGAGGGGAAACATAAGTTTCTCCTTTCCTCTTACATCTATAGTTCAAGTGCACTTGGACGAAATTCCAAAATGTTTTGGACTGTAGTGACAAGAGACTCCTTCTTCTTCAGGCCAGTGCTGCAAATATCATAACAGTGTGTTAACACTGCACAACAAGCATTATAAAAAATCTCCTCTAGCTCCTCTACACTGATAGGTAGTAAGAAGGAGTCGGATCTATTGCACTGCCAAATTACATTCTACTCAAAGCTTGACCTTCGTTACTAATTGGTGGCTAAATGATTCGAAAGCAAGCAAATGGCAGTCAGTGACCACCAGAGGTTCATCAGGGGCAGTGGTGCATACACAATCCGTAACCACTTGACTCGAAAAGTAGTGGCTGTGCTTGAGTCATAACAAATCAGGCTCCTCATTACTGCCTCCGTGTTGTCAGCTTCATCAACACACTTCTCTATTCTCTGTGATTAAAGAATGTGTTTAGGTCAAGGGGGGAATGAGACAGGGCATATGTTTGTTTTTACTGACCGGAAAAACCTTCCCTCAACAGTTTACCCTATCTCCATGTCGGTTCTGAAGTTTAAATTAAGACGAGCTTTATTGGCTTCTTGGGTCTCAGCATGAGTTAGATAGGATGAAGTCAAGGCTTTCGGGTCTGTCAGTCAAAGTCTGGTCGATGCAGAGGATTTGGGTGTCAATAGGAGATGCTATCCTTACTCATGGGCTCACCTTGAGACAGTGGACCATGACATACAGTACCCTCATTGCTGCTGCTGCTGCTGCTGCTCTGAAATGGTTGATGAGCTGAGAGGTAACTGCTTTAGGAAGTGATTCCAGCATTCGTGCAAACATTTTCAATTCACAACTCTTGATTAATAATGCGATTCTACCACTAGCTGCTCATCTCTTGCTCTTTGAAAAGTATACACAGTTGTGCAATTATGAACTCTCTCAGCTATCACACAACAGTCTGTTGCTGAAAATAGTGTAAAGTAGTAACGGTAGCATTACAGTCCTAAAGTAATTTATGACCCATCTTTACTGCCTCTATTTGCAATGATGTATTGCACTGCTCAAAAGCAAGCAGTTTATCTCCATAAGTTAGTTTTACAAAGAGACAGAGATTGTATGCAGATGCTGATGTTATCAACAGAAACAGTTTATTTATACTGTTGCCACCCCTTGCTGGATAACTGTTCATCTTGTTTTCCTTTACTTCAAGGCATGAATTACTGCTTCATTTCGATATCCTAATCCCCATGTCCCGACTGTTTTATAGTATTTGCCAAAGCCACCTTTAATTTAAGTCAAAGCTTGTAGCCTTCTTTCAAGAAATACTTGAGGACATAGTTAAAAAAAACAGGTTTTAAAAATAAGAAAAAGTGTTAATGTCTGTCAGAAATCCTACTGCAGTATTTTCACAGTAGGAGGCTCTTGGTGGGATTGGAACCTCCAGTACTGACAATTCACGCACGACGTAGGACTTTACCTTTTTTTTCCAAAAAAGCTACAGGAAGAAAAGTTGTATGTCCCTGGGGTCAAATGTCAAGTCAACAACTGTTAATCTGATGCCACCCACAATGTCATCCAGAAAATCAGTATTTCTTTCTTGCTTTCTCGTCCACAGATTTGTGTAGACGCATTAGCTATGTAATTTGCCATCTTTGGCTTCCCTCATCACCAGGTTCTGACCCCGTGGCTAACTACTTCACATAGCTGTTTAATAAAACATCGCCACTTGAGGCCAAACAGGCCTCACTCTCCCCTTACAAGTCATACTCTCATTTATTCATGAAATCATGCAATCATCTCCCCGTTTCCTCATACCGCCCAGCTCCTAGGAAACTGTCCATCAAGTGTCTGAAGGGAACCAGTCCAATGAGGGAGAGCAAAAGAAAGAAAACACAGGCATATACACAAAAGCTCCAGTATGATGTCATTGTCTGTTATACCCATAAGGACACTTGGCTTAGTGAAGCATTACATATCTATGTTTCTAGAGCAGGTGTGTGTGTGTGTGTGCGTGTGTGTGTGTGTGTGTGTGTGGGTGGCAGCCTTGAATTTAGCCAATGTTAGACAATAGCAGACACAGTGTCCTTGCCCCAGAAAATACTGCTCACTTCAGTCTATGTGCTTTTTTTTCCTCTTTTCCTTCTTTGTCCATCTTATCAATCTCACGTTCTCTGTCTGCAGAAATTAACATTGGAGCCATACACTCACACACCCGTAGTATTTGTGGCGTGTGCAGGAGTTTTGTTTTTTTTTGTTTCTATATGTGCTGGTTTGGTGGCTTGAGAAAACAAAGAAAAGCAGCTGATCGGCTTTTTCTGCAAGGCAGCAGACAGGTTCTAGACGGCTCATCAGAGACCACACTGTTTTAACCTGATTGCAATCACACACTGACAACATTCACCACTTGAGAAATATACACAACACAAGAAAGAGAGAAGCAGAGAGACACAGAAAGAGATGTTTGAAAGCACTGAGCTTTATAAATAAAGTGTTTTGTGAAATATGTCTTATGTCACTCTATGAAAGTATGTTTATTTGAGTGTGTGTTTGTGTGTCTTTTATCTTGGTTTGAAACGAGTCCATGAAAGAGATTGAGAGGAGAGAGAGAGAGACTTGAGATGTGAAACAAGAGGCTGATTAGCGAAAGTGAAGGCAAACACACACACTAACACACACACACACACAGCCTGAGTGTGAGCACTTGATTGCTGACAAACGGTATACAAGGTCATCACTTTGTTATCACCCTCCTCTTCTTGTCCTTTCAAGCACTCTCTTTCTCTTTTTCACTCCTCTTTGACGCTCTCTCTCCCCCTCACCTTCGTTTTGTCCTTTTCTCACACTCACACACATTTTTTTTGTCTCTTCATCTTAACTTGCACAGTTTCATACTTGTTTGACTTTCCTTCTCTTTTTCTTGGCCATATTTTCCTTTCAAGCCTTTGTCTAGCAATTGCAGATTGATATAATGACTGACACCAGTGTAATGACACAAAACTGCTTGCTAGTCAACACCCAGTGCCTCTATAGCAGTTTGTGTACAGTGTTTCAGTTAAATTTAGGATTATGTGGCTCATATCCATCATCAATGACATTATTTCTCCATCTTCATCTTTTCACTAGAATGTTTAATTTTTATTTATATTTTTCAATTTGTCCCTTAACACAACATTTATATCTAACAAGGACTGATGAAAAAATGTATTGTACATACTGTATTGTGGAACGAATAGGTCATATTTTATCTGATAGCCTCTAGGAACACACAGTTCATTGCGTGCAGAACACACACTGTCTGACTTTTGTGCTCAATCTATTTGTGTGGTAACTGGACAAATGAATGACATCTGTCATGTGGGACCTGCTACATCTGGGGTCTGACACTGATGCGTGAGAGATGGTGACCTGCGACATCACAGCTTTTTATAGTTTGTCATATTAAAAAACATGTTGCATGTCTCCTCTGTTGTCTCAATCTGTTCCTGTCTCTCTAAACCGTCACTCAGCTCCTCCAGCTCTTCTCCTCTCTCATTAGTTTTCTATTTTTGTGTCTTTCATCTTTGTCACCCTCTGTTTCACACGTTTAATCAGTTTTTGTCTCCCTCAGTAGAGATGACCAGTACAAGCAGCAGGGACTAATTAACATATTTAGAATAGGTGAATGCTGATGTGACCTGTGTGCGTAAGAATGTGTGGCATTAATGTGTCACAGCTGACCAATAAGGCTAGTGCGGTCACCAATCTGTGAAAAGGCATCTGGTATTCCATCTGACAAGAGGAAGGAAAGTGTGTGTGTGTGTGTGTATGCTCAGATATCGGGTTTCTTAATGTATTTAACTGTAACTGTTCTTACACAGTGCAAATTATGAAGTTGTTTTTTTTATTTTTTTTTATTTTCTGTTATTTCCATTTTATGTGTTTTTTTTTATAATTGGAAAATTAACAACCTGGATTACATTTGTATTATGGAGAGTTTTTCAGTATTGCACACACACCGTTTGCAATTAAATACTATGGTACATTAATTACTTCATTTTCTCTAAAACACTCTTTTTAATTATTATTAACAAAATAATGCAAAACTAAACCATGTTTCTTTATGTGTGTTTCTGTGCGTGCGTGCGTGTGCAGGAGTGCTTTGGAACTTGTCGTCATGTGATGCTCTGAAGATGCCAATCATCCAGGATGCCCTGGCAGTTCTGACCAATAGCATAATCATACCCCACTCCAACTGGGACTCATCCCCCAATCACCATGACGACCGCAAGCTCCACCTCCATACTTCCCAGGTGCTGCGCAATGCTACGGGCTGCCTCAGGTAAAAGCACATGTACACGCTCTCTCTCTCTCTCTCTCTCTCTCTCTCTACCACAACATGTACACACACTGTATGTGTTTCAGCTTCTCTTCTTTGTCATCCCTCAGAAATATGTTTTTTATAAATCAAATTGGCATTTTATTGATTTTGTGCATACGGTAGCAGCATGCATAATTCACCATGGTTTCATTAAGCTCAACTGCCTGTCAGTCAGCAGTGAGTGTGCACGTGCTTGCGTCCGTCCCTGCAAAATCATGAATCAAATAATATCCTAACACCTACTGAGATTTACTGTAATGAAACATTTTATTTTTTTTGTATGTGATAGAATTTTATATTTCTGTTGAATCTTCACTGTTGTGTGATTATTGATGCATATATTCACAAACTACAATAGTCTTTGCACACTCTCACTTATTCATTCTTGCTCTCTCTCTTTTACTAACTTGTGCTGGTAACCATAGCAACAACTCATCCACTTGTACGGGTCCTTTGTGTGTCAAGACCTTCTTTTTTGGTGCATTGTGCTGATAAAAATGTTTTATAGTTGATAGAGCGTGACACAATGAAGAACAACTAATGGCTTTGTTGATCAGGATGTTTGCTTGAGACTTTTCAAGTCTGACAAATTACACAATCACTGTTTTGCAACGTGTCATGGACTTCATCAAATGAAAAAGTTTCTGCTTACTGCTTTGAACAGTATTCACTACCTGTTCATAGTAGACACTAATAAAGATGATGGAAAATCTGCAGCTTTATTTTGTTTTCCAGTTTAAATCCAGAGACAATTATAGTTTACAGTTTAAATGTATGACTTCTGTCATCAACTCTCTAAGCAGTCGCTTCAGTTAACTGTTTCCTTGATAACTGAAAAGAAGCCACATGTAGGAATGACACAGTGTCTGTAGGAAGCCTTCAGGGGATTCAGCGCTTGTGCATGTGTATGTGTGTTCAGACAAATCAGCATGGCGCACAGTGTGACAACTAATGGTATGCATGTTCGGTGACTGTTCACATATACGCGGTGAGTTAATCTGAATGTCGTTAAGTCCAAGTTGCTTTGTGTAGAACATGAAGAAGATGCAGAGAATCGTAACTGATGTTTTAAGTTCGCTATAAACTATTTTAAAGTAAGGCAGCCTTAATGTCGCTCTGGATAAGTAAATCACTGAGCTAAGCTGGCATGTCACTGATGAAAAATCAATGCCGCAGACTAGATGTAGTGGGAGTTTGACTTAATTATTTTCTGACTTAAATGACTGCCAAAATAGAGTCAGAAGTCTTTTTAAACTCAGCCTGCTGACCATATAGTAGCAATAACAACATCTATCAAGATATTTATCCACACGATTCACAGAGAAATGATCTATAACCAATGTAGCGATGGTAGATAAATATTCAAGGTCAGCTTATAGCTGTATCAGCTCTACGAGAGATCAAACAACAATTCAAACCACTCAAATGTATCACAGAAAAATCAGTACTTTACATGTATTGATTTTCAATTGTGGCTGCGTGTATCTATGCTGGCTGGTTGTATGTCGTTAACACGGAGAGGAGCCCTGCTTCTTGATTCCACACACAAAATATTTTTATCTATGTACACACACTCAAGCAAAATCCACAGAGGGCTGAGATGGTTAGGGAAAAAAAAAACTGCATGTCCACTTGGTGGTTTCTCTTTGAGCTGTGTGCTCAATCAACCACCAACAGACCTCTGGATTAAACCTCACCCCGCTCGCTTTGCAGGGCTCCCCTCAAGCTGTTTCAAATGGTTATCTCCAGCTACTTAATGTTACCTAAAAGGATTTCTGAAGATGTTTTTTTTGTACATATTCACGTCATTTTGTGTGTAAGGTGCTATATTGTGTGCCTCTGCGTGTGTGTATGCATTCACCACACCAAAGCAAAGGCTCCACTACCCCTGGTCATTGTCACTTTTGTAATCATTTTAAACATGAATACTGGCTGCATAATTGTGGCCTTCCCGAATATCCAAAATACATAATTATGAATCAACTTTTAAATGTGCTTCAGTCAACAGCTCTACCCGGTTCTGTTCAAGGTTTCTTCTCGTTAAAGGGGAGTTTATCCTTGCAGTATACCAAGTACTTGATCATGGGGGAATGTTGGGTCTCTGTAAATTAAAGAGGATGGTCTAGACCTGCTATGTATGAAAAGTGCTTTGAGATAACTTTTTTTTTTACGATTTGGCACTATAAACATAAAATAGACTTGACTTAATTATTGGTTAATTTACTTAAATGCTGGCTAATCTGCTTAAATTCACATGTTCTGTCAATCAGTGAGGATTCATATTAATCAGTTTAATAATTTCAACAGAAACAGGAATATCCTACTGTGAACTGCTGTACTGTGAAGTACACTGGCACTTGTATTGCCGGCCTGAAAAACCACATATTTCTTCATATACTTCTCTGACTGTTGTCGTTAAGCATTCTTAATGGAAAAGCACAGGAAGTGCTGTGGGGGCTGCGGTACAGGACAAGAAGATTATACACAATAACTCAATAGCACAGACACCTGTACGCATCTAATTCAGTTCTGCCACGGCATTTGCAATACTATGATATACAATAACAATGATAATAACATTACATTGAGGAAATGTATGTTGTTATTTATGTATATTGTGAGGATGAGTCAGAGCAGAACAATGTTTATTTAACTCTGATAATGTTTGTCTGTTGGATTACATTATTTTATCCACCTCTGTGTAGATGGGACGACAACACTTTACATTATAGGGGCTGAGAAGATGGCCCAATTGGTTATTGCCACTGAGATGTGTTTTCATTTGCAGTTGGAAGAAGTAGCGGTTTGGTTTGTGCATCAGAGATAATGAGTTTGCATTTTGAACGGACTGTGCATCCCATGGAGCTTTGTAAAAAAATAAAAATAAAAATCTAAAATAAACACATTCATTGAATTTCCCTCCGATATTTGCTATTTAAGGCCAAATGATTATTCTTCAACACATCATGCATGCAGAAAAGAGGTGTCAAATCTAAAGGGCTATATCACCCAAATCACACACAAAAAAAACACATTTTAGTCATTTAGACATTTTAGTGCATTTTTTAGGAACCATTTAGTGGTATGTTTAATATGATGCATGATAAGACTGCAACAAAACCAAAATGCAATTCCTTTTCAGAAAAGTTATCAGTTTTCAGTGCCGTCTGTAGACTTCCAACTTTTATGTCAAGTATATTATTTCCTAACTCACCAGGGTGTTTATTAGACTTCAGTGTGTGTGTGTGTGTGTGTATCTACCTCTAAAGATGTGGGGGAAGACAAATGATGCTGTCAGTGCGCCGCTCCACACTGTTAAGTTACAGATCAAACTGTAAAAGCTGGTAAAGAACAGGGAGGACAGGAGACCAGAGGAGAAGGCTAAGAGTTAGAAAGATTAGTGCAGCGAGAATGTAGAACGACGAACGCTGGTGAACGACGAGAAGGATAGACTTAACAGAACTCAGGGAAGGGAGTTGAGACAGAGACAGTAATAGAAGTGTTTCTGCTGCTCTCCAGGGTTGTTTTCTGTCTCACTGTCTGTTCTGAGAGGGTTAAAGTGGCACAAGGCCACAGTGTTCGGGTCTCTGTGTACCTCAGCTCAATTTCAGACCTCTCACCTCTCTCATTATCTCTTTGCTGTGTGAGTTTGTGTGTGTGTGTGTGTGTGTTTGTAATACAGTGTGTGCATGTCCGTGTGTACACTTGTTTGTCCATGTGTATTAATTTGTATGTTAACGTAGAAATGTATGCATGTGTCTTGGGTTATATATGTATGACACATTTGTATGTATGTGCACATGTACACACACACACACACACACACACACACATATATTGGTGCCCATTGAAAATCAAAGGTGTCAAACTGATTCAATCTCAGAAATCACAGCCGTCATAGGGGAGTTGCACATGATAATGGAAATGAACTGGTGTCAGTGTGTGTTGTCATGTACGTTTGGGTGTTCATGTGTGCATATATCAAATGTGGGCCATGCAGCTAATGATGCTGATGGACCCATATGTTGTCTAATTGGGTGGTGGGCATTAAAGGCCCCCTTCCTTTTCACACATACGCACACACACAGACATTCAGTGTTATCAGGCCAACCAGAAGGTCTCCAGTGGAGGGGTTTCCATACCCTCCTTTCAGGGGCTGTTTACTTCCCTGCCTTTTGCTGGTTGCTCAGCCAAGCCAAGATAGAAAACGCTACCTGCTGTCTCAACACTTGCACACACTGTTGGTATGTGTGTTTGTCTGTTGCTGTACTTATCGGGATCACACACTCATAAACACTTTCCATTTGTCTAATTTCAGACACCCACAAATGTGGGAGGGCAGGAGAATGAGTTATAAGATGAATCAAGAATAAGGAGTGATTTATTTAATTTGTTTTGCTTGGTTTATATGCATGTTTGTGCCATCCGGTGGTGACCCTCCGCTGCCTGTGTCCTGACACATGCACACATGCACACACTTGTGCAGAGCCACCACACACACCACCTGTTTGAGACAAAGTCACTGAGTGGTCATTTGTTCCTTGAGCAACATTAGAGAGCCATCTGCCTGAGATTCCTTCAGGCAACTGACTAATGTCCTGAGGTATACTGTGGCATCCCGGAAAGAAAAATCAATGTTAAATGAAAAATATATAACCTGTCTCGTACGTTGCCAAGCATTAATGATTGCCAAGCCAGCTCCTGCAGACACCAAGGAGCTCATTAGTGAACTTCTTCTTCTCACTCTTCTCACTTGTTTCTCATGCTGCTTTTCAGTAGTACACAATATTATGTGTGTTGTTAACCATTATCTTTATGTTACAATACCCTTGAGGTATTCAACTCAAATGAAAAGTGCACGTGTAACAGGTTTGCCATCTTATCTGTGGGCTTTTACAAACCATATTTAAATGATATGAATCTGTTTTTGGTGCAATGAACAGTCAATCACAAGAGATTTGCAGTGAAGTAAGTAAGTCAACTTTATTTCTATAATAATGCCTTTTAAAACCATAGATGCTTCACACCATGAAATATAGAGAGATGGAGAACATATAGAAAAATAAAACAACATGTTACCAGAACTAGTACACAAAACCTTCTCGGGAAAAGTTGGGAAGTGGCTCGATCTTTAGTGCACCAGTGGCACTTTCCTGTTACTTAACTGCACAATGTAACTGTTAAATTCTAAATGGGATGCTTAATCAAGTTCTGTGTCTTTCTGCTCAATGGGTAATTATTTAACAATGCAGGCAAATGAGTTGGACTGCATTAATGAGGAGTAACATCAGATAGGATGAAGCGTAAAAAACCTGTAATGGACTCGTTAAATAGTAGAGATTACCAGTTTAATGTAAGGACCTTCACAGACTCCCTCATTCACATACACACAAGTAACTGAAAATCCAGCATGTAGGTGCACATGTGTCCTTTTTTTCAGTTAAATGTTTACACGTTGCTTAAAACCCTTAAAATATAATCTTCCATACTTCATCTTCTCACAAAATATGCTGTCTAATTTACTCTCTCTATCTCTGACTGAATACCATATACAGGGTTCCTATGGGTGCTGAAAATCCCTGAATTTTTAATGTGGTATTTTCTAGGTTTAAAAAGTGCTTAGATTTTTTTGGATAAAGTGGTTGAAATTATAATTGTATTAATTTGATAGTAAATCGCAGGGTCAGTGATGCATTTTGAAACTTTAAACTTTTTGGTTTTAATTTGTCTCCCTTCTGTCGAATGCTTCCGCTAAATATAATTGTATTTGTTTGTTGTGTAATGTGATGAGGAAGCGAAATAACTAACGCAAGGCTGACTCAAACAAACAAGCCTTACAGTATCTAAATATTCCATCATGCAACACAGTAAATGAAAATGCCTGTGAACACATTACAAAAAAAAAAAAAAAAAAAAGAAAAAGTTAGAGGGCTTTATTTCCCACATGTGAAATCCTGGCCTCGCTGTGTTTGTCAGTAACTAGCACAGAAGGAAAGGCGTGTTGCAGAAAGGCACAATATTTCATGCTTCATTACCAAGCCACTAGACTAACAAGCACATGTGCACAGACATTATACACACAGAACACAGACACAAGCACATTCACGCACATTATGCAAACACTTGTGTTGTTCTCTTTCTTATATATGTGCACACAAACCCACACATGACAGAGTTTATTTTCTGTTCGCAGGGGCAGCTGTTTTTCAGGCCTGTCCAGACAGACACACGCTATTGAACAGTGCATATCAGGAAGTAAATGTATTTATGGATTTAACATACCAGATTTAACGGTATACTCCTATGCAGGCAAACATTCAGATTTTGTGAAAGTTTTTCTCGCTTAAACATATATATGCTTCCCCTCCAAGGCATCAGATTATAAAAAAACTTGATGGAAATCTCAGTTGAAGTCAGCATATTCAAGGCTGAGCATTAAAGCAATAAAATTATCCACCCTCTCCCTCTCTATTTCACCTACCCATCTCTATTCTTTGGTGCAAACACTCGTCAAGGTAAAGTGTTTTCACTTCTCTGTTGTTTCGTATCGGCTCGACAGAGAATTGTGTCTCTGCTAAGCAAGTTTTCCATCGTGCGCTTGTTTGCCCATTAGCATTCAAAGCTGGTAAAAAAAAAATGACTTGACCTTCTCTTGGAAGCGAGAAGCCGCGAACGTGAAGTTTTAATTGACTTCTTGTGTCTTCCTCTTGCTTTCTCTTCTCTCTTTTCTCATCAGTACAATAAATGATTGACCTCATCTCATAGAGCGGGGAAACAGCTGTGATCTCTTTATTATGCCAATATGATGGATGAACTTATTCATTCATATTATCACACTGTCTCCTTGTTCGCACCTCTATTGTCTCTCTCATCTGTTTTTCTTGATGTTTTACCTATAAAGAAAGATGTTTAAACTCATGTTACTTTAGACTTTAGTAATTGGTTTGTTAATTATTTTGATTTCTTGCCTGTCTGGTCATTTGTCTGCTTCCACATGCCCTCATCTGTAAGGCAGCATAATGGTATATATATATATATATATATATATAGCTGTGGGTATATGTTCACACAGTTGTGTTGTAGCGTGTGTTGGCTGTGATAGAGTAATATGGCAACAATGAGGTTAGTGTGTTTTCCCTGGTCTTATTGTGACAACAATAATGGAACATTGTTGGAGAACCACCAATGTCTCCCTTCCATCATCTCTATTCAGCTGAATTGACAAGAATTGATTTGCTGAAAAAAAATCCATTCAGTGACCATGACAATGAGGTTTTAAGACACTTGTATACATTTGTCTCTCAGCTATTTGCGCATACTGTAGAAAAGACACACCTACTACTGTACTCTATGCTTGTTATAGCTCTATTTTCTATTTGCTTAAAGGGACAGCATGATACACACAAAGACACACTATACTCACTTTGAAACATTTGATATCTTTATATTTCAGTCAAAATTAATTTTGTGAAGTTGCGTTGAAGTTATTATTAAGATATTATTTTGACTTCATCGAACAATGAAAATGCCTCTATTTCTGGCACAGCTGCTTTCCAACTTGTTCAAAATGTATTCATTGTTTCTTGATTTTCTTTTTTTTTTCTTATTTTCTTTTCTTATTTCTTATCCTTATATTTTCTTATCAGAAACTTATCAGCACTGAATTCTAGCCAATATTTACCATGCTATGCATCATAACTGTCATTACGTCAGTGTTGTCATGGTTATGTGCAGGTAAAGGGAGTAATGTTGAGCTCTTTCTGAGCATTGATATAAGGTATCAGCTTTAGCTTTATGACTCTGGCTACTAGTAGACATCAAGCTTTTTGCTGAAGGCAGTTATTAGGTGAATTACTAGTATGAATGAAGCTCCAACAGTGTTGCAAAAATGGAAGTATGCATACACCACCATACACCAGGCATCAGCACCTGTTATATAAAAAAATGCTACACAGTTCATTTTCATCTATATTACATATATATATTACACAAGCAAGTGATAATTTCATGCACGAGTCAGTGTCTGGTACTGAGTATATCTGTATCTCAGGCAGCTCCGTGTTGGAATCCAAACCCAACACCACCTGCATGCACCTCAAGTTCAATTCAATTTTCTTCATTATCTCATATAGCATCATATTGGCAAAGCTGCTAATAATAAATACTAATATTGTATTAATATTATTAATATTGTAATAAATATTGTTAAATTATTAAAGCAGTGTTGGTGTAAATATTGTATGTGAAGTTCCAACTGTCTGACTAAAGCTGCTTCTTCTTTGTTGTTGGGTTTTTTTTTTTTGGACTTAAGTCAAGTGCTTTAAATTGAAGCAAGCCTTCGGGGCATAGATTGAGATGTATCCAGAATTTTAATGCTCCCTTTTCAATTGTTTAGTTTGTGGAGAGCTGCCAGGTTCCCCCGGTATCTGTCTCTCACTCACTCCTTCTCTCATTCTCTCTATCTCTCTCCCTGCTTCTGTCTCTCTGCACCTCTCATTACCAGCTTTCTTTTTTTTTTCTTTCATCTGTCTTTCTGTCTTATAATCCCTCTCCACCAACTCTCTTTCTTTCTCCATTTGCCTTTCTCTTTCTATTTGGCAAACACATAGACCATACACACACACACACACACACACACTCTGACCAGTGTTCTGTGTGTCTTGCAGGAATGTAAGCTCTGCAGGTGAGGAGGCGAGACGAAGGATGAGGGAGTGTGACGGCCTGACAGATGCTCTGCTCTACGTCATCCAGACCTCACTGGGTAGCAGCGAGATCGACAGCAAGGTGTGTGTGTGTGTGTGGGACTGTTGAAATTTTAGTATTCATTCATACTCTTATTTGTCTTTCCAAATTATCCCAACCCCACTTATGTCAGCAAAAGTAAACTGCCAAAATCTATGCAGTGCATAGTGGGTGACAAGGAGCATGCAGTTCATCAAAATGCTTTATTCAGTGTGAATTAAAGCTGTCAAATTCAAGTCTTGCAGCATTTCTCGTTGCCAATTTAGCTCCTCCAGTAGTCACATTGAGTGGGTTTATTTTCACTTTGCTTTTTTTTTTTTTTTGAGTGACGACAGGCTCGTGTTGGCTTTGAGTGTATGTATGTGTTCATGGCACAGTATGTGTGGGCCAGTCAATACCACATGAACAGTGTTGTGGATGGCTGATTTCTCAAGGTCTCCCTGTCTCCCAGCCTCTCTAAATGGCCATCCTTAATCACTGTTAAACCGCCCGCCCCTCTCCACCATCTGACTGCAGTCACCAGAGGAGTACTGCTGTCGCCTCGGTAACAAAGACTGATTGGCAGGTGAACCAGTAAGTGGTCACTGTTGCAGCAGGGATGTACATTAGTTAAATGCTCATTTTGGTCTGTGTCTGCTTTTGCCGTCATCTTCTTAGTTCTTGTGCTTTTGCCCAGACTACTGAGACGTATCACCTGGTCGACTGATTAGAATTCAAAAATTCATAAAACATCATTAATATTTAACACTTTAGCAATACTTTGTGTTGATTTCAAGAAAAATATATTTGACATTGGTCTTATAAAAAATATTTAAGAAATGAGAAACACAAGCTAATATTTAAGTAAAATGAGCATTGAATACCAGTTAAACATATACAGTATACAGTCTACTGTTACAAACAACTCTATTGCTGATCTCACAAAAATTCCTCTCACCTTCACTCTCACTCTCACACATTTTGATCATAGAGATAGTCCTTTCCTCTCCTCCTTTCATATTCACAAACCCTGACGGTAGTGCACAAGATCAGAAGAATATTCACCATATGTAATGTAAAAATGATGTGTTGTAGTCATTTGTCCCATTAAATACAATCTGCGGATTATTCGCCATAAGGAATTGCACAGATGTGAGGAAGTTTAAATAGGTATTCATAGTATGCGCAGCCAATAGACCAATTAACTTAACAGTTACAGTAATTCAAAATGATAGTACAAGACCTAATAGGCTAAGAACCCATTCTACACATACAACTAATATAATACAGACATTTAATAGATTACATTATGTTGATATAACAACTTGCTGCTGCAGGGAGAAGTTAACTGTAAGTACGTCGATGTCAGTAGTCTTTAGTCGTAGGAGTGTTATGGACAAGCAGATTCTAAAAGCACAGTGAGGAATGCAGCATTAAGGTCATACAAACAAAACCTTTCAATAACAGAAATTGTTATCTTGTCTTAGTTTTATGGATGTTTTCTGCGTTTTTAATGCAGTTGTAGTGCCCCTGTTCTGTAACCTAATCTGACCCCTGACCATCCTGTAGAGACATGAAGTACCACATAATCATTTTTAAACCAAATTCTTCTTATTTCCTGAATTATACAGCTGGAAAGAATAAGGTACTGAACACACGCAAAATAACAGATCGAAATACGAAATGTCACAGTAAATTGTAAATAATATGTAACTCGGGCGACGTCGTTCTGTAATAGAAGGTGAATAGAATTTCAGACATGACTGCAGCTCGCTGAAGTGCGACATTGTTTTTGTTTGTTGCATCTCTTGAGGCTGTTCAATCACACTCCTTAGTTGTTTTTGTGTAAAGCAACGGTCAGACAGAGAGAAGATTGATGATTTGTCTTTGTTAATTTCCACTCTGTTGATTCGACGACTCCCCTTCCTCAGTGATACTAAACACGCACACCCACATGAAAGTACCCATTTACGCATAGACATTCACTGTAGAAATGTGTTCTCTCTCTCTCTCATTCAGACACATGCACGCTCACACGTTCCTCGGCTGGCCGGTGCGCCTTTAAACTTGCTGTTTAATGGGGTGTGATATAATATATTGAGCTTGTCATTTTTCCTCATTTACCTGAGTTCTTTCTCATCTAATTTCAAAGTCAGAACTAACAAAATGCAGAAGCATATTACCTATGAGATTATCTTCCTTCTGGCCTCTCTCTCTCTCTCTCTCTCTCTCTCTATTCGTTTGTCTGGCTCGTGGGTGGGGGTGGAAGACTGATAGTGTAAAAGTGTGAGAGTAGGCGGTTTTTATTAGCATGCTTTGACTTTGAGTTTGCAGTGTGTTTTCAAGTGAGATGTTTCATTAAATGACATCAAACACACGTTTTCCAACTCCTCAAACTTTTTCACTTTATTAATTTATATCTCTTCTTTTTTTTATCCACTCGTCCTCCTCCCAACCATCTCTTCCCACTTCATATGACTACATTTCTTATCCCTCATATGTCCCGATTCTCTTTCTCTGCAGACTGTAGAGAACTGCGTTTGCATCCTGAGGAACCTGTCGTATCGTTTGGCTGCTGAGACATCCCACGGCCAACAGGGGGGGTTGGAGGAGCTTGATGGCCTGCTTTGTGACGCCAATGGACGCGACGGAGAGAGTTCTGGCTGCTGGGGCAAGAAGAAGAAGAAAAAGAAGGGTGCCGACCAGGTAAGGACAGAGACAATAAAATATGATTAGGGCAAGGAAATAACGGAGATGTAGACGAATGGCAGGAAAAGCGTTTTCTAAAACTTCAATCTAAAATCTCTATCTGTATGGAAAGATCTACATTTATTATGCTTCTCCACACATTTATTCAGGGTTTGACTTAGGTTTGTCACCAGTCTGTGTATATACACATGAGCAAAAAGTAGAAGAAGATGCTTTCATGATGGAGCAGGAACACAGTGTGAGTAGTTGAGGCAGTCTTGCCTTCAACAGGGACATGTTTGGTAAATAATGGACAATGGGATGAAAATCATAGATCACAGAGCTGAGTTGAAAAGGCATTGGCTTCTTTAATAATGTATTGGCTCATAAGCCACTCTTGTTAAAACCATTTATATAACTGACACTTTTTAACGCTAACTCTTTGGTCGAAAGCCTCATCATTCTCAGTTTTTTTCTAGTTTCTTCCTCCTCCTCCTGCTGTCTGATCTACTCTGTGCTTCTCTAGGCTATTAGAGTATAGGTACTGTAGGCAGACTTCTCTGTGGACAACACTAGTTCTCTGAGACATAAAACTTTACCTGCATCTGTAAAAACCAACATAACTGAACAAGGCCGGTACTGTCAAATCTGAGACCTGAAGCTACCTTTTAATTATCACCCAGTGCTGACTGTTGGTTCACCAGGCTAATGCAATGCCTGGGCCACCCTCTTTGGGCATTGTTTATCTACTTGTAACAAGTGCATGCATACCAATGACAGATGCAGTGAGATAGAGCAAGAGTAAAATTCCTAACAAATAAAATTGGAAAATGATTAAACCCAAATATAAGAATATTTATGCAACAAAACCACCCAAACCTGACACAGAAATTATCATTTTAGTCTGGTACATATTGAGAGAGGAAAGGAGAGAGAGAGACTGAGAGCAGGAAACGATGTGAGAAGAAAACAGGCGAGAGGGAGACAGATAAAGAGACAGAAAGTGCAAGAGAGAGAGAGACACAGGCAGTTAGACTGTAATGTAGTCTACTTAATCATTTATTAGAGGTTCAGACAGCAAGGCCAAGGAGCAGCATGGGAGCCTGAACTGGACCTAAACACTCCTAATGGACTACTGGAACACACACACGCACACAGACACACACACACACACACACACACACTAGTTTTCATGCTACCACGGATATTCTATTGAATTCTGCTGTTTGAAGATATTCAGTCATCGCTCGTAGTGCAATATGAGGAAACATTTTATTAGATTAAAGTATTTTTGTGTTTTAAAGTGAAATATGTAACATTTTATATTGTAAAATGCAAAGGGAATGTGACTAGATTACTTGAATGTAAATGTATTAGTTACTGGCATTGTCAAACAGGACAGCTGCAACAACCTGATCAATTTCTCCATTTCGATAGCATCTCCAATCATGTAAATGTTGCAGCTTTAGTATTTTTAGGAACTACAACAATACATATAGGGTATGAAAATGCATTGATTAAAAGCATGGAATACGCCATTAAAAAACAAACAAAAAATATATATTTGAAAGCTACACATGAAAACATTTTTTTTCATACTAAAGCAAATACATTTGCAAATGTTTGATATACTTAATCTTTAGAGAATTAAAAACACAGAAATAAACATTATACATTTAGATTTATAGAGGATGTCTCTAGGCAACAGAAAATATTGTGAAAGAGTTTATGTCTCTAGTTGCCATTACACACTTTAAACTATAAGAAGCTTTTGATTTTGTGATCAGAGAATCTAGGTATATCTAAAAACGTGTGTGTGTGTGCGCACACACACTCTGCAGCACCTCTCTCAAGACACACACTAGCCTAGTTTACCTTGAGACAAGGGGAGGAGGGGAGGCAGTAGAGCAAAGCCGAGAATGTTGATAGCGAGAGGAAAAACTGAGAACTGGAGGGAGATGGATGGAAATAGAATAAGAAAACAGGGAGAGAGGAAAGCAAGTAAGAAAGGCGGAGGTAAATTAAAAGAACCTCAACAGTAAAGACAGCCAAGCTATAGATGACAAGCAACAGAGAAAAGACAAGAAATAAATAGAAATAAAGGTAGAGAGGTAGTTGTGGGTTCATGAGTGTCAAGGGATCAACATCAAGGGATCTATTGTAGTGGAGGGGAAGAAGGTAAAAGGAAAGAGAGGTGTGCAGCTTTAAGTTTATTGCTCAAATCAAGGGGAGGATTAAAAACGTTCTCTCATAGTCTCTCTGTTCAAATGCATCTCTTTTTTTTTTTCTATCTTTTGCCCTTTCCTACATCTCCCCTCCATCATCATTTGCGCCTACAAAACAGTGTGACATGGAATAATTTACTGAGAGTAGGTTGCTTTCATGCGTTATGCATTCTGACATTTGTGACACACGCGAGAATATGCATTATACCCATCCACAGATTTCTATTTTTCATGAATGATGCTGTTATGGTGGTATCCTAGAGGTTAAAAGTTTGACTTGTGGTCAGGTAAGTCCTGTTGAAATCTGTCCCTTTCTCGTTTCTTTCTCACAGTGGGATGGCGTGGGTCCCTTTCCGGACAATGCAGAGCCACCTAAAGGGGTTCAGATGCTGTGGCACCCCACCATCGTCAAGCCCTACCTCACCCTGCTGTCTGAATGCTCAAATCCCGACACCCTGGAGGGAGCAGCTGGGGCTCTGCAGAACCTAGCCGCAGGCAGCTGGAAGGTAACAAATTTAAAACGTTTTCCCAAATTTGGTGACTTCTTATTTCTTTACACATAAATATTATAATAAAAATATATTTGAATCCACTTTTTTAAAAGCAAAGTTATAAAGTGTTATGAGAAATTCCTTATTAATTCTAGCATTCAGGCACTGGTCTTTTCACCATAGAGTCTATGAAATAAAATGCTGGGGATGTAGAATTTAAGATGACACTTTGCATAGAGCATCATGTAAACAATGAAAATTGCAAATGTATCCATGTCTCCCCCTCTTTCATTCTCCATTACTGTAAAAGGAAAGGAATTCAATCATAAACCAGCTGTGTAGTGAATACAGAGACACAGTGAACACAAATCTCGGCGCAGATAAACCACAGATAAAACTGTTTACTCACATTGTAAGTGGGACAAACCACTTAAGTGCGCACTGTACATGAATGTGTAAGTGTGAGTATGTGTATACGCTACCTATGTGATGACTGAGTCTTATTTTGAAACTCTCATAGCCTGAAGCCAAGAACTGCACCCAGACAGACAGATAAATGTTGAAATATTTATGAAGTCTTCTGCTTCGGTACTACAGTACAGACAGTCCGTTCACACACAAAAATGTTCGTCGGAATAAGGTGCTGTTTTGCCGTCTGTTTATTGAAAAGTAATGTAGTAACAATAGATTCTCAGTGGGGGGATGGTCATTTTGCAGAACATGTCAGAATCTGAGCAGAGATGCTACAAGAGAACAACTCAAAGACACCATCAGTTCTATATTTCTGTTAGGTAGCAATGCAGTTACTCTAATAACGTAAAGGCTCCAAGCTTAAACACACCTGGGAGCACAGCCAGGGTTCAACAGCAGCTGACTGATGGAAGCAGCTAGATCATAATAATGTGCGAGTCATGCAGTCACATTGGATTGTATTGTTAAGGGCGACTCTAGCCATGAGGGATATGGATATTAGGGTAAAAAGCATAAAGTGTGAAGGCATAACCTTTAAGTGACCTTGAAATGATGAAACCGCATCTGACACTGTTGGTTACAAATAGGATATATAGTAGGAATTCTGACGGAAGTGTTTGTGAAGTCGAAAAATGCTCAGTCAATAGATTACGTTGTTTTGCTGTTTGTGAAAACTTGAAGTCAAGAGGGAGTGAGAGACAGGAGATCGCACTATGGTGGAGAGGGATGTCTCTGTGGTCCTGTAGATGTGTGTGGGAGGTGTGCGTATCTGATTTTGGTTTGGTGAGTATTTCTATTGGAATAGGAATTGACAGAGAAACAAGAAAAGGAGGTGGAAATGGAGGGCAGGTGGTCTTCAGGAAATCACATTTTCTATTTTAGGACCCTACTGCATGCGTGTGTGTTTCTGTGTGTGTGTGTGTGTGTGTGTGTGTGTGTGTGTGCGTGTGCGTGTGCGTGCTATGTTGTGTCTTGTCAAAGAAAGCTCCCTCTCCTGGCTGAGAATAGCACCCCTAACAGTTTCTGAAGAAGATGTGTTGGCGTACTGCTGGCACACTCTACGCTCTGCTCACTAAGCTCTTGGCTAAGTCATATGATTATTTCCCTAGAGTGAAATATTTCCTGAAATGATTATAAGGGCCGTAGTTTTCTTATTTTGTTCTCTAGCAAAAAAATAATCCTATGTTTTAACCTTAATGCTCATTTGAAAGATACATCATTGTTTTAACAGAACCTTCACTTGATATCCTGATATCCATTCTTGGATACTGTTTAGCTCATCCCCAGACGTCTACTGTTGACCCGCAAGGCGGCACCGCTTCAGCCATTTAGGTCGAGTAGCCCATTCGAGTGTACCTTGATAGTTACTGAGGGAGGATAGAGTGGTCTCCTAGCTCAAATGTCTTCATGTAATTGTCCCTCTTACAGTATATCACTTGTGATTCAGTGTAATGCCTCAGTGTCTCTCATATTGCTGCTGAAAATACCATCTCCCACTCAACCATTGTCTGGTTTTTTTCTCCCTGTTTTTTTATACCACTGCCACTTTAGTCTATGAAAAAAAGAAGAAAAAAGAATTACATTCATATATATATATTTCCCAAGTTAAAGCTTTCTGAAGTGGAAGTAAACAGACAAAACTAAGAAAATTAAGATCCTCCCCCTGCTCTCCCTGTCAGTGGTCGGTGTATATCCGGGCTGCTGTCCGTAAGGAGAAAGGCCTTCCCATCCTGGTGGAGTTACTGAGGATAGACAACGACAAAGTAGTGTGCGCGGTGGCCACCGCTCTCAGAAACATGGCCCTGGACATCAGGAACAAGGAGCTCATTGGTGAGTACTGATGGAGACTTTGAAATCATTGAATGTGTCACTGCCCTTTCTAATCTCCTACATACATTTGGACACCTACACTATTATGTACAAATACTCTCTCTGTTTCTCTGTCTTTATTTGCGAAGTTCAACCTAATGCCCATTTTTTTATCACTAATTGCATCCTCTTGTAGCCGTTCTGTACTGCGGCCTGTTTCTGTCACAGTTTTCTCATTTAGAGTGCAGTCAGGAGCTTGTGTTGATCTGATGTAACACAAGGGTCAAAGGCTCGTAGCCAGTTGCACCAATTAGAAGTACTGTAGACGTATAAGTCACCTCCGCCCTTTAGAGGTAACATGATGTTGATGGCCTACCATGTTTATCTGATAGAGAACTATATACAGACAAGTAGTAACATTCAAAGTTCATGTGATTAAAATCATAGAGCTAATTAGTTGGCCTCAGTCAGGCATCACCACATCTAGGGATAAGTGACTACTAGGTATCCTAACACATTAAGACACTTCTATATCATTGTGTGTTTTATCACTTTCTCACACACAACACGCATGAACTGATGTAATTGTATGTTTGTGTGCGTGCGTGCATGCGCGTGACATTACCCTGTGTCTGGTATCTCTGATTATCGTGGCTTCCTGGTGGGCTCAGTGGTTTCTATAGCAACCCCGCTACCCTCAGTCTCAGGCGAGGGGTGTCTGGAGCCGCTCTGGGTTTTGCTGGAGTGGTGTAAGAACGACGAGGAATGCCGCCGGCAAAGCTCAACACGCCCATACTGTGATGGTCTGGCAGACGCTCGGCAGCGGATTACAGGATAATTGAAGGCTTCACACAAAGACGCTTATCAGTCCGTTTTGAATATTTTTTGTCTCGTGTTTTTGTTTTGTTTTTTTTTGTTTTTCTGATGTATCGGGAAGTCAGATAATTACAAAGTTAGGTGGTGTAGAAATCTTTACTGGTGCACTGATTTATGCTTTTTGTGCACGATTGATAGGGATTCCTAATTAAAGCTATCCACTTAACCACAACCAATAAACCAATAACGGCAGTCACAGAGCTCAGGAGGATTTAGGCTGTTGATAAAGGAGATTTTAAAATTTGTCAGAATAAAAATAAGTTACAGCTCGGAAACCTGCAGGTCTAAGATGATAGAATATGAAAGCAGAAAGCACTCAGTACAACAGTCACTGATTTGTTGTTTTTATCTAATTGATCTAATTGATGGATCAAACTGGAAAAGTGTAATGTATAATATGATTTTATGATTGGTTTTACTATTGCATGGTCAAAATTCAGTTTTAGCTGCCTTTAAATGAGGTCTTATTAAGCCATTTGTCGTCCACATTCTGACAGAATTTAACCAATTCGTCCATTTGACGTTCCTACATTGAGAACCGCGTATGTTTTGCTCTGGAAATCATTACAATGTTCGCTAATTGATTCAAATATTAGCGGTAATTGGTCTATTTTACTTTCAGTCTTTCACAGCCATTAGCTTCCCAAGAAGAGAAAGATAAAGTGGAGCATTACGGGAAAGAGAATCAGCCACTGTAATGAATGTGTGTTTGATTTAGAGAAAAACAAAACACACACACACACACAGGCCGATTAAATAATGCAATTAGTTGCAAATTCGCAGGGAAAATCAATTCAAATTTGTTTGGCATTTTCATTTGAATACATGCTTGACTTATTCAGTTGCGGGATAACATGGTGTAAGTCAAACAATAACACAGAGAGGGTGACGGAGACAGATGAAGATATGTAACAGAGATAAAGAAAATTAGGGGCATTGTAGATCATTAATCTCCTGTAGCAACTGGCACCATTAGGGATGTGTTGGCTGATTGACAGAGATACACAGATAGATACTTATAAAACATTGTGTAGACATTAAGATGGTGATTTAATTGAATTTTGGATTACTGTAAAAACAAATGTGTCAAAGTTGCCTTGTGCCATTTAAACGCTGAGTGGCAGAAGGACTCCTGTATTCATCATTTAGTTGTTTTTTTTTTACCAGCCTGAAAATATCAGTGTAACTTTTCAACACCAGCATGAGAGACGGCTAAATTGTTGAGACGGCTTCAATTGTAAATGAGACCGAAAGCAACGGGCAGAGTTAATGACACACAGAGACACAGAAAGACAGAACGGCTTAGAGATGCAGAGGAAAATATGGAGCGAGGAGAGAGAAAAGTGAAAGAGATCAGTCAGGGATGATCCTTAGCTCCTGGCGAGGTGTGAGTTGATATGTGTCGACTGGAAAGCAGTAGAGGCCAGGCGCTCCTGAGAGAGAAGCTCCAGTTGTCTGTTATTCGCAAGCTTTATCTAGCAGAGTGACTCAGACATCTTTTACTGCTTCATGCATTTCTGGAAAAACAACAGTTTAACCCATAGTGACAAATATATTTTACCGAGCGGTTTGCGGGGATCCATATCAGATCAGAAGTTTCACCTAATTGTAATATTCTTTTGCATGACTAATCTAAGAAAATGTCTTGGTCTAAAAAAGTAAATACCAAACCCTCTTCCCCTAAAACTCATGCGATAGCGTGTCAGAAACTGTTAGTGCCGGTAGGTTTGACAACATCACTGTAAGGGAATAGGAGTTTGCATGAGAACTCAGCCAAGTGAGAGGATACGAGAATCATCCTTTCGCACACGCAATAACCTCAAGTGTCAGATCCTCTGCAATGCGCTGTATGACTGGATGGCAATGAAACAAGCAGGAGGGAAGGAGAACGAGACACACACACGAGGCTGTAGAGGTGTGGATGAGAAGAGGAGCGAGAGGCCAAGTCAGGCTGGAGAGAGGATGAGGATGAAACGGAGGTGAACCAGAAGAAGAGAGAGCAGCGACGGCTGAAGACCTAACCATCTGTATCTGTGCTTATATCCCGATCCCTTTGTAATGTGATTTAGTGGCATATTGATGTCACAGAGAATCATTCTTCTCATCTGTCACCGTTTTTTTTTTTTTTTTGTCTCTCCCCTGATTTCACCTCCTTCATAGTTTTTGATTTGCATAATGCACTGTACGCCTCTGTAGCAGTAAATGAGTCCCATTCACCGCTACACCGTCTGTCGGCGCAATTCCTCCCTGTTTACTTACAGATGGTAATTTGACACACATGAATTGGGAACGGCACTCCAATGCCAAAAAAGACACCGTATTATTTCAAATACAGCAGCCATTTATTGTTTTTTTTATAAACGCATGCCTCTGCCTTTGCCGTCAAATTCAAAGAAGTATTTAATGTAAAAGTGATTAATGCAATCTGTATTTATTTAAATAACATGATTGATTAATTTAATGTTTAACTCCAACTGCTAAATCTAATTGGGTTTCTATATTTTACCATAAGGGCTTGATTTAAATTCCAAATTTGAGAACCTGTACTGGGGATTAAATATACAATATTTATGAACTTTTTATGTTTCATACTTATATAGAAGCATATTGATTTTCTCAAAGTTTGTAATCCTAACAGGCAAATAGCATTTATTATTATTATTATCTGTCAATATACAAATCAGTTGTGGGGAAGCCTTAATCAGCAAGAATCAGGATGTTATAACTCAATTCAGAGATTATAAGAGGATATCAACTAAATCTAAACAGCTTCTAAATACCAGGTTTGCTGGCTACCTTCCTGCTTTCGGGCTACAGTAGTTGACCTCCAACATCAAACATGCTTTACGTAAAAGTGCCTTAAGACTACCTCTTTCATGTGAATCAGGGGGCGCTTGTTTTGCTGCATGCCCAAGTTTGATCAGGATGTTCTCATGTGAGACGTGAGGTGTAGAAGCTCCTCAACTCTCTTTGAACACGCCTTGAGAATACTGATAACACGTTTATTAGATTGTCGGGATTGCTTTCCGGTTGCAAACGACACCCTATAATATACTTAACTCTTTCTTTGTAGTAAATAAAAGGCCAATTTTCATCCGTATAATGATGAATATACAGTATGTGAAAACAATTAAATATTAAAAAATTGAACATTAAAATCTGATGCATTCAACAAACATTATTTAATAAAAAATGACAAGGATAAGGGCAGAAAATGACTAGTCTATGAAGAATTCCCCTTCCACTGTGTCTTTGTCTGTCTTCTCTTGTCACACCACGCCCCTTATCGACTTGATCCTCCCCTCTCACTCGCCTCCCCTCATTTTCACTTTAGCACGCTCTTCCCACCTCCCTGTCCACAATATGAATATTATACATCCACCTAGTATCCATTTATCCCACACTCACTCCTCCTTCCTCCGTCTCCTTCCCATGGCGCTTCAGACATGAGCTCATAACGCCTCACCTTTCCCGCAGTCTCTCGCTCTTTGTATCTCGCATTGATGACATCAGTGCCGAGGAAACTGTAACTGTGGAAACCGAAGGAGTGAGCCACAAGGATGTTACTAATTTCATGATTGCAAATATGTGTGTGTGTATGTGTGTTATTAGAGGGTCAGGCACAGCTCGCCAAAGAATGTCCATTTTGTGTTTTCTTCATGCCTGCCGACTTTGACATCAGTAAGATTAAATACATTTTGAAGGCTTATAAAGGCCAAAGACATTGTGGCCACGTCCACTGACTCAGACTCACACACAAGTCGACTCAGACTTCTGTGTCCCCCGTTGCCGCGGTACTTTATGAAATTTCTGTGTCGCCTTCAGGATGAATATCTCTTGTGTGTGTGTGTGTGTGTGAGCGTCTGGCATGTCTTTTATCAGCAGACTTTGTTCTCTCTGGCACTCCTTTGCTCCACAGTGCCAGACTGGGAGCAGTGACGGACAGAGAAGTAGAAATTGGGAACAATAAAAAGAAATGGGACAGAAATGAAGAGCGACAGCGTGCTGTCACGAGGGGGACGAGATTTACGCAAATCACATTCAGTCAAAGTTGTGTCCTCGTAATTTCATTTAAGCGGATATCAAAATATCTTCACTTGTGAAAACTCAACTGATATCGCAGTTGACAAGCTAACTTTATTTAACCATCACAATGGTAATTATCCATTTTTTTTTCTTACTGTTACTGTGAGTATGTGTATGTATACAGTACCGTTTGCGAGTGTGAATCTATATACAGTATCTTCCCTAACAGACACGTTTTTCATGTGTGTAGCTGATCTTTAATGAAGCCACAGGTTCCTCACAGGGGGGAAAACATCCCCGCCTTTCCTCCCTCCTCAGTTTACGCTGTAAACCTGTCACCCACAGACATCAAAGAGAGACACGGAGGGCGAGATATAACCGCAGGAAAGCAGAATATTTTAGAACAGGGAAGCCGCATTTATTGGAACTGGCCTTTTTCTCACTTTGTAATTTTGGGTGTTGTTAAGGTCTTTTGATGCTTATGTTTTATTGTTTGTTTGGGGTTTTTTATACTGTTTTTATTGTCTTATTTTTAACAAATGTACCTTTGTGAAGCACTTTGTGACCTTTACTTACTGACTTAATATGCTTTCTAATTTACCTTCAGTTCTAACCTCTTTAAACCTGCAGTGTTTCATCTGTCTGTACACCCCCCCCCCCGCATTTCATTTTATTTATTTATTTATAAGTTCAAAGGAATACGCCTGACTTTGCAGAGGAGAATCAGTCTTTGGAGGTTATTCCTATCTATTTTAGTTTGATGAGGATGTAAAGATAATTGGTGACTGTAGCGTGTTCGTGTCTGTGTGTGTGTGTGTTCGTGTGTGTGTGTGTGTGTGTGTGTGTGTGTGTGTGTGTGTGCGTGTGCGTGTGCGTGCGTGCAGTATCTTCATTTCTTCGTGTCTGGCTCAGCTCATAAGCCGTAACACATTAGAATCATTTTTTACAATTTTAGAATGAAAGTTGTTCTCAATAAAATGCCCCTCCAACCTCCCCGAGTGACAATATTGATGTATATCTGTGGTTTGTTTGTTGGTGGAATTTTAGTATTAGACTTACATTCAGTTTGAGCTTTTAGAGGCTGAAACCCAAGAATCATAAAAACACCTTCATGTTTTCAATAAAGGAACAGTCCCCCCTACAGAGCAGAAACCAACACCCTGTTGCTTTGAATCTGGCGCCACCTGTTGATAATGCGATGCACTGATAATGAAATCACAGGGCACACGGAGGCACAGAAACACTAGTTTTGTCATTGAATATTTTTAATAGCAGGTATTCAAATTCAGTTGTTAGTCAAAAAAATGCAGTTGGCGCACCGGTTATAAAACATGCCTATATTTTCAACTATGACAAATTGTCTGTTTATAAATCATTTTTAATTATGCACATGTTTGTCTACGAGTAATCAGATTGGTTATATCATGGGTTTTTATTCCGCCTAGAGCAGACTCAGACAACCCAGAGGTGCTTTAAAAAACACAACATAACCAGAAGCTGTTGATACCAGTAAGCGTACAGTACCCAGTCACCGATAACTGTGTATTATTCGCCATCCTTTATTCTCAGACAGTCGGACGACACAACCAATCAAGCCGTTTCATCTTTCCCCACATCTCCCTGAGACAATTACCTCTAATTTTACTTCAATAACACTCTCCCTTCTCCGTCAGTAAACAATCAAATCACTCTATTGTTGAGGGTAATTGGATCTCTTTAAATCAAATCAGCCATTATGGCCCTGATAAAGCATGCCCCGCTCAGCGGGAGCAAGCGACACATAAGGGGGATGCAGCACGAGAAAACATTACCAGCTCTGCCTCCCAGGTGAAGATGGTTATATTGGAGGAATTGTGTAATACAGGTTTATTAGACTGTGCAGTGATCAGCGCGGGGCTTGTTTCTCTCCTCGAGGGCATGTTCCAGGTGAAGCTCACTTTTCAGTGACAGAGAGAGTGGATGTAAGAGGAGAGAGGAAATTGCACACCAACATTGTTGGTTGAGGTGTTGTCTATGCCACTGTAAGGCCTAAAATTAGAAGGTTTTGCTATTTACTCATAAACAATCCTAATTTGCTCTTCAGCTTTCACTTTTCTCTTTGCGCAACTACTATATGATGTCCCTGGCTTTAATATGAGCACTATAATATAGGGATTGATTGGGCTTTTTGTGTAGCTGTGTCTAACACATTCAGTCATTTGTCAGCTAAATATCTAAAAATATAAATGTGGCCTTAAGAGCTAGATTGTATGTTTAGTGGTAATTAAAAACCCACAAATAATGCCGTTGACAGGGCAATGAGCACATCAAAATGTAGCTTTTAAAATGTGTTAAATCTTGCATTGACATTAGGAAAGTTCAGCAACTCCCTCTCATTTATATTAATCTATAATTCATCGATACGCTTCTTGCAGGCTCTGCAGGTATCGTGGTATCAGAATGCAGGAAAGAGACCAGATTTTATTTGGCGAATGTGGTGTTTAAACAGAGTTTTGCTTCAGTTCGGTTCCCTTCAGTTAATTCTAATGTAGTATTTTGCTATTAATTTTACCATTACAGTGTTAATATGTGGAAAAAATAGAATAAAGCCCACCCGATAAATGACATTATGAAGCTGGGATTTTTGCATCAAAACAAGTAATTCAGTACACACAACAAACAAAACAAAAATAAACAGAAAGCTACGTACATAATGAGCAGTGTGTGTATGTTCAGGTGAGATGTGTATGGGTGGGTGTGTGTGTGTGTGAGGCTTTCAGTCATGCTTCTTAGTGCTCAGTGATTATCCAGAGGCAGCGTCTTCTTCTAATAAAGTGTGTTATTAATAGTCCTGGAAATAACAAGGACTTCTCCATTGGATTCTCCAGATATTATAGTGTTTCACATTGCATTCATCTCAGTGTATACACTCATGTCTGTGTAGACATTGTCTTTCTTTCCATTCTTCCTAGTCCTCTTCTACACCTTTCCTGTCACTCAAACATGGCTGACTGTGATGCTGTTCCCCCCTCCTTCCTTATCATCATCTCATGCTGTACTGGCCAGCTGTGGAATCAATGTGATGACGTTGCAGAGACTGATCGGTTTATGCATGCACACACCTGTCTACACACACACACACACACACACACATGCAAGCATATTTCACAGATATACATACAGAAGTTATGATATCCCCTTTTAATTATTGCTGAATTCCATTCAGTCAGTCGATAAATTAGTCACTCACTCAATGAGCAAAGGCAATAAATTGTCACTCGCACAGTAAATTATCCAGTCAGTAACTTAGTCATGCAGTCACTCAGTCATTAAATAATTCAGTCACTCACGCAGAAATTTGTCAAATCATTAAATGAAACAAGTCGTCAGTAAATTAGTCAGGAAATGAGTCAGTCTGATTCGAGTCAGTCGAATAACGAGTCTTACGATGCAGCTCAACTTCGTCCTCTCAGCCAGAAGACAATGTCCGCTTAACCTCTGTTCAGCCTGCCAGACTAGAAAACACTCACCACCCCATCCTTATATTATGCATGTGTGTATGACAACAGGGTTTGTTGTACAAGAACATACTATATGTCCAATCATGCATATTTGTGTGTGTGTGTGTTCCCTTACTTTTTGAATGTTGTTAGTGTCATGTGATTTCCCTGCTCTGTGTACTGCTCTGTTGTTCTCAGCCCTTTCCCGATCACTTAGGCTTATTAGAGGTGATATGAGCGAGGGATTTACTACCAGCCTGTGAGGGCTCCTTGGATATCGCAGGGGTAAATTGGTCTGGGAAAAACCTTCAGCATCATCTGGGAAAGTGGGAAATTATTTTAGAAAGAGGAACAAAAAAAAAGAGTGATTGAATGAAAAGGGAAGATAGGAGGAACTGGAGGAGGGGTAAGGTGGAGAGAATGTAGGCTCCAAAAATAGATAGCATTAAGTTAAGGCTGCATTCTGTAAGTGAAGGAACCAATCTGCACCCCAAAAGGACGTTTTTATTCTCACTTTTATGTTTCTCTAAGAGTTAATATATTCAGAGTAACGCCATAAGATGAAGGAGAACAGAGCTCTGACGCAGAGTGGCAGGTAGATACTGTAAGTATGTGGTAGTTTTATGCTATTGCTATGAAAATGAGTTGTTTAGAAACATTATTTCACACCTGTAGAAAATACTCTCGGGCGATTGAGTGCTTTAGGATTATGTTTTCACTGCTGCTTTAAAGGTGCTATCATCCACTTGAAGACAATACAGCACTGGATTTAGCACTTCCTGTTTCTCATCTCCTTTATCAGATCCAGTACTTCTATAAAGGACTTGCTTTTGTAAAAAAAAATCAAGATGCTAACAGTGACTCAGAGTGCCCAAAGAGCTGCTCATCTGTGTTGTATACGCGCACTCAAACTGGCATGCACTCGCTGTTTTACATTCAGTTGCTTTGTTACTTCCAGCAGTACACGTCACAGGGAGGGTAGACTGATTCTCTCCTGTGCAGATACTCAGTTGATTGAAGTGGGCCTTTTAGCAGGCATTAGGTAAGAGGGCTCGTCCAAGTGGTTCTAGCGAGAAGTAGTAAGTAGTGAGTGGATTTTGTTAAATATTAATCACATTTCTGCCATGTTTCATTATTCAATCACCTCTGCAGCCAAATGATGGTTTTTTTGTTTTTTTACCTGAAACATGACCTGTGAGGTGTGCCTCAGGGACTCAAAATGTTTCAAGTGTAATTGACAGGCTTTATAATGGTCAGCACAATCACCTCCATATACTCTCATTTCTTCAATTCCTCTCCAGCCTTTCTTTCCGTTCTTCCACTCATTAACTATTTGCTCTGATCTCTCTGTTATTGGCCCCGCTCCTCAGTCATCTTCATATCCAGTGTTCTCTTTCTCATGGGGAAATCTGAGTAGTCACCTCAGAAAAACTGTAGGAAATGACAGTCAGTTGTCAGTCAGTCAGGAATTAATTTCCTTTGTGGCAGTAAAACACATGCGGCATAGCCTAGCAACAATAATGCTACGATCAACCCATATTGCTACACCCTCTGTAGGGGACACCTTTTCCATTCAAGGATATCTGATATTGTGATTAACACATAATTGCTTAGCACTCAAATATATGATTCAAAGTGTAATCACTGTACCATTTAAGACATAAATGTTTGCCAAAGACTACACAAAAAAACAAACCTCTCATCTAAACTAAAACTATCTATATTCTGGGAATGGTACTCTTAACCCTGTTTGATCTAAGTACATTACATGTCGGTGGATTTGTTCTCCACATCCAGCCGCACACAAACTTTGTCTTAAACCTGCTTTTGCTCCAAATGTTATTGCTTCCATCTGCTCCACCCTCTCACTAGTTAGGTTTAATGGTTTCCTATCTGACACCATCTCCTGCACTTCTTAATTACTCCTTCTCTCTGCTGCTTCGATCTCTCCAACAACCCATTCTTTGAATGTCATGGTTTTTTTTTTGTTTTTTTCCATTTTCTTCATATGCCAGCCTTTTCACTGAAATACCACAAGTCGCCCTTTTATTAGATTCTCAGCATGCCTGCATTAGTTAGATGCGTCAGAGGATTTTCAGTGTGCCCTCTCAAACTAAAGCTTTATGGAGTTATCCAAACCACTCACAAGACATCTGCTTTAAAAAATAGTAAAAAGGCAATATTGGTTTTATTTCTTAAAAGGTTTTGAAGTATCTATTAAGTATATTATTAAGGTTGTTGTATGGATTTTAATACCATCCACAACCACATCCACACACATCTATTTCCAAACTCCCCAATACATGGGCATATGAATCATCAAAAAAAATGTAAACTCGTTTTTGACTGTACATTGAAACTTATACAGTATATTCATGTTGTCAGTCCAGCGGTCTCTAATTCTGTCCCTTCTATTGAGCACAAAAATCTGTCAAAAGGCAGTTTTTAGAATAACTTTTTCAAGATGTTTTCAACAATATATTCAGGATGATGTGCAGAGAATAATTTTGATCACTATTTTTTATTTTTATTTTTTTGTCTCCACACATACCAGGTAAATATGCCATGAGAGATTTGATCCATCGGTTACCAGGCAGTAGTAGCAGCAGCAACAATAACGCCACCAGCAGTGGGACCTCTGGGACCACAGGCCCTCCCAGCAAGGCCATGTCAGATGATACAGTAACTGCCATTTGCTGCGCACTGCACGAAGTCATCACCAAGAATATGGAGAATGCCAAAGCCCTTCGCGATGCTGGTGGCATCGAAAAACTCATCGGAATCGCCCGCAGCAAGGGAGACAAGTGAGTAGGCCAAAGTTTTGAGAGCATAATACAAGACTAGGCTCAATTTGTCTATGTTAGTGAAATTACTGGTGTGTTTAAACATTAAAATTAACATCCAGGCATTCACAATTACCCAGAGTTAACTAGGAGGTTAACCCTTGAATCCTAATTTACCCTTAGTAAGAGAAAACATTTTTCATGCTGTATCCACTTCCTCCAACACTGTGGTGAATCTGTGTTTTTCCACTGACTGAAATATTCAAACCCAAATGGGAAAAACTGCATTGTGCATCATTATAAAGGTCAATATGACATATCTGGTATTTTTGGAAACCCTTCAGACCAGATTGGAGGATCTTTCAGGTTTGAGGAGGATAAAAGTGGCGGTTGATTGGACACTTTTAGTGTTGAGGGAATAACACAAGTGACCTTGCAGTTATGAGATTGTGTCTCAGCTGCCCGTGAAACAAAAGTAAAAAAAAATGCAACTGTTAAATCAATTACTTTGATGTCGAATTAACCTGCTCTGTGGATATCGTAAAATTGAATTTGCTGAATGAATTTGGTGCCATTTGTTATTTATTTCTATTATTTAGGATTATTTAATTGTTGTGTATATTTTTGTTATGCCTCACAACACCAAGGCAAATTCCTTGTATGTGCAAACCTACTTAGCAATAAACCTGTTTCTGAGTCTGAAATGTAGGTATATTTAAATGATATGTATGTGGATGATTCTGTTGCAAAATACATATCTTTGAGCTATTTTATGAACCAGAATCCAGCTATTTTTCCTTTGTCTATAAACTAGCATATCATCAGTCTCTGTAATAAACTAGCAGAGAGAAACCTCATAGTTGAGGTGAACTTGCACAACCTTTGGATAATGTTGTTTTTTTTGTGCAGGTAGTATATACTGGCTCAGGGCCTGGACACTGACAAAACACATTATTTTTACTCAAGCGCCAGGCAGAGAAGATAAAAGCAGCAAGTCAGACTCTGGCTCTAACTTTTTCAAGTTATATTGTATTTGACAGAAACATCTACTCCAGCAACTACTCCAATACTACGTGTTTTGGTAGATTATTTCATCCAAAGTGTTTTACAGTACTACGAGTGCCTGTTTACATGAGTTGTCAGTGGCATGAGTGTAAATTAAAGCTGTAACTCCTATAAGTGTCTGGCAATAAGGGAACTTACACTAAGGCCATTGGGTTCGGAGATTATCAAATGATACTATTAAGAATCTGGTTATGCTGATACAACCATATGAGGAAAACCTACCTGCAGATCTACCTGCAGTATATAATAGTGATATGTGCTTTAACATTCTTCCACATCAAAGCTCAGATCAATCTTGTCCATGAAAGGTTAAGGATACTAACATAAGCATTGGTTTCTGATAATAAAACCAAGAATACCAAGATTATTGTGTTATACCTGTCAAGGCATCGTTCCACAAACCCCTTAACAGTGACCAGGAATGTAACTCCCGTTGCCATGGGAGACCAAGCAGGTTGTTCCCCTAGTTGCTATGGCAACCCGTATGTCAGGGGTTGCCATGACGCTAGAGTGTTATCAGACTGAGGTCAAAGATTGATTTATTGTTACGGAAAGAGAGACTCAGTCTATTTAGGGAACTGTGCTCAAGGGCACCATTACAGAGAGAGATGAGATGCATGAAGAAACCTCCATAAGTGCAAATTTCACAGTGAGTGTAGTTAGCTGCTAATAGCCCACATATCTTCATTTTCTCAGGATTGTTACACTGAGGATGAATGCTTATCTTATCAGCAGTGCCTTCCTTCACACAATTACACACTTTTGAAAGGGGAAAATGCCTATTTACAGCACAACCGCAGATATCCACTGTTTACTGATGTTGCAGTGAAATAAACAAAAAAATATAAATATTGGTATACCTATACATTTGAAATATGAAATACCAAAACAAATGCTTATGATATATATATATATATATATATATATATATAACCAACAAGGATAGTGCCACTATAAGATGTCCATGAAGACCTGTTTTCACTCCAAAATCATTGACCATGTACAGTTACATTAGAAATACGCATGTAATTTCATGTCCAGTTTATTCATATGTAACTATGCAGTACGTTGGTGCTGATACTGTAAAAATTAAAACCATTGTGAAGCCTGTTTTCACAAGGAATTTCATTGTGGTGAAGACATGGAAAACGAGCATCCCTTCTGCTTCCCTCTTTTGCTGATAGAAGGGCAGGGCTTATGAACTGACTCCTACTAGAGTCATTTTTCAGCTAAGTGGCAGAGAAGGGACCATTAGCATGGCAGAAAGGGTCATTTTAAACTCATCTAGAAACTCTGTTTTTGCGCAAGGAAAATCATTCTCTGCTGAAAAGAGCAATGGCCCTCTCACTCTTAAAGCTGTCACAAGTGCCACTGGCCTGCACACATCTTGTGCAGCAGGTAAAGACGGGGGACAGAATAACATTACAACATTATTACAAGAAATGGGTCCAGAAGAAATAACTCTCTCTCTCTCTCTCTCTCTGTTTCTCCTCAGACACTCAGCAAAGGTGGTGAAGGCAGCCTCTCAGGTCCTGAGCAGTATGTGGCAGTACAGAGACCTGCGCTCCCTCTACAAGAAGGTAAGATGGAGTATAAACCAGTCAGAGAATGAAGTTGAGTTTAATTTGTCATCAAGGTAGATCTCCTTCCAGACAGATTCAGTGTTATCATGTAGATATTGGTTTGGAGATTTGTAATCTGCATGGGTTTTGGCCACATGTAGGAGATATGGGGACACACATTTGCAGGTCATTTATTTCTGTCTTGAGCAGTATATACGAGCCTGTGTGTGTGTGTGTGTGTGTGTGTGTGTGTGTGTGTGTGTGTGTGTGTGTGTGTGTGTGTGTGTGTGTGTGTGTGTGTGTGTGTGTGTGTGTGTGTGTGTGTGTGTGTGTGTGTGTGTGTGTGTGTGTTTGTGTGTGTGTGTGTGTGTGCGTGTGTGTGTGTGTGTTGACTCACCCGCCTTGGGGTCAGTCATAACCACCACCAAACAAAAGAATAATGGGTTTCTGCTGGGCACCATCACAGCTGAGCAACAGTGTTTACAGAAGGTAGAGGATCAATAATGTTGTGCTAGTCCCCAATTTATTGTTTGGCAGGGCTGTGTGTGTGTGTGTGTGTGTGTGTGTGTGTGTGTGTGTTTTATTTGGGGGGGGCATATACACATTCACTCACACAGTCTAACATAGATGCTAATGGATATTTAGCCCAATATGAAGACTAAATTGTAGTAATACTGCTGGTTACCAAGAAACTGTAGCCCGTTGCAAAAGCTCATGAAGAATTACGCATACAAGCAAAACACGATGATGGGTGTGTGTGCTGCTTTCACTCACACACTCTGGTATCTTTCCTTTTTTTCTCTCTCTCACACACGCAACACTGTTGAAACCCCACTCTCTCCACCTCTGGCTCATTTGTTTCTTTTCTAAAGACAAATACCCACACACACTTATTAAGTAATGACAAATGTTCTGTTCCCTTTCACTTGTTAATAATGAGTGTTGTTGAATGAATATCTGCCACCAAGGTCATCTGCCACATTCCAGGAAGATATCCTGGGCTCTGAATGTAATTTATATGAGCTACATGTATATGAACAATTTTACATACAGGTGTGAATACATACAAATGCAACATATATGAAGTAATAACCTTTAAGGTATGAAGGCAAAACAAAATATCACACCCAAGCAGCATTTTGTTCCACCTGTTCTGGGAGACTTTTGACTTAATATCTAACCCAGTGACTTCCACAGATGAAGATTTTGTTTGTGGGTTCTGTCTTCCCATTTTCTGCTACAGTCACTTCAGGACAGGTCACCCCACAGCATCTGTGTGTTCTCGCCTCATCTTATCAACTGTGTCCCTCTCTTCACTCGTCATCCTCTCATCCCCAGTGTAGCACAGAACAGTATCCCCATGTGGCCCCTTGGAGCCTCATCTGCTTCACACTTCTCTAATCATTGCCACTGGATAGCATAACAACTCAACTGGATGGCATAACACTCCAGTGATCAGACCTGAAGGACATTTGCTTTACACACAGCCAGGCCTGACAACATTTACTTCATTTTTATGAGGGGGGGAGTGTTTGTTTGTTTGTTTGTTTGTTTGATTTACCCCATGTATCTTTGACTCAAGCAGCAATAAAGACAGATATCAAAAGAAGGAAATAACTTGCATAAGATTTATGGCCACATATTCTGAAACAGTAAAATGAGTTTTGCATCTGATCCAATATGGTGTACACATTAATTATGTGGAAAAAAGGAGAAATTACTGAAAGATAAGACTTTTTTTTTTTTATCCCATAATAACAAAACGCCTCATCCATCATTCCTTAAATTAAAACAAGATATCATCTACAGTTTATCCTATATTGTAACATCTCCAGTTCCATCCTAATTTTGTATTTAATCAACCTGAATGATCAACATTGTGTAAAGCAGTTAAAATGTTTGACACTTTTTTAAGCAGTCCAGATAGTTAAAAATATATTTTTTAAAAGCTTATAGAAGTCATACCTGTTTCTGACAAAGCAGCATAATTTTATAACTGTGGAAATTGTTACGTTAGAGGATCCACACTTTGACTTTATCACCTGAGTACAGAGCTCAAAATAAGTGACTTTATGGCTAGTATCCCTGCATGACATACTGGTGCAGTAAAAATCCTGTTAGCCTCCAATCCAAATATGGATTTGCATACAATTTAGACCAGAGTGGAGTTGGGTGTCTTGGTGAAATGTTTGTGAGTAAAAGCAAAAGGGGAAGAAACAGACAGTGTCAAAAGAGGAATGGACAGGGGGAGAAAGAAAGAGTAAAGTGAAGAAAGGAAAGAGGTGAATTTTTGAACATTTGGGGGTATGAAAATAAGCATACTTGAGTTAGTTCTGTGTGTGTGTGTGTGTGTGTGTGTGTGTGTGTGTGTGTGTGTGTGTGTGTGTGTGTGTGTGTGTGTGTGTGTGTGTGTGTGTGTAGTTTTGGAAAGTGGTGAAGATTGTAGGGTCAATAATGAGTTTGGGTTGTGTTGGCAAAGAGTTGTTTGCTTTGAAGTTTCAAATAATAAGAGTGTTTTGAAACACACTTTCCAACTGTGTGGGTATATAGTACGTGTATGTTTGTTTCTGTGTGTGTTTGCATCTTTAAATCTGTGTGTTTTTGTCAAACTGCAGAAAGAAGAGTTAATCACTTCCTACAGCAGTGCCATGGGAGCGGTTGAGGCTGAGAGAGAGAGAGAGAGAGAGAGAGAGAGAGAGAGAGAGAGAGAGAGAGAGAGAGGGAGAGAGAGAGGGAGAAAGAAAAGAGAATAGCAACAGAACTCGGGGCTGTGCAGCACTTTCTGAATGCAGAAAAATGGAAAAGTCAAGGCCCATAAATAAACAGTAACTCTGTATGGAAATAGCATCTGAGATGAATTGAAAGATCAGTGGTGCAGCAGTCATTAAGAAACCAAAGTCAAAATCAGTCTGTAGCAATACAAGCTCTGACTTTCAGATGAATCATGTATAATTGTCTCCATAAAACTATACTTTTACTAAGTTTATTTGGATTATATGACACAATGTGTCCCCGTTCAGTTTGCGCAAGTGTGTATGTGTTTCATTTACAATTCCTTGGAGGGAAGCCACAGGGCAGTGTTTTAGGTAAACAACTGTTCAGTCGGGGGATTACTATAGAAGGACTATACAAGGAAATACTTTGTAAATAAACCTTTTCTTAATAGGACCAATAGGACCAAACACACACATACACACGCGTGTGTATACTAAACATTTCAGACTGTATATTCACACGGTTGCGCTTTGTCATAACCATGTTCAGTGTGTAATTTCTGTTGGGCTGCCATGCCTCATTTCTTGATGAATAATTCTATCACACATCTACACATATCACACTCAAATCACACGCATCTATCACAAACATACACAAATCACAAAAAGCAGCTACGTGCATACGTGACAGATGGGGTTCAGGGTCAGAGAGATGCTGTTGTCACACGTATGACAGATTTATGGTATGTTCCAGTGATGTGTAATTCACTATGTGGGTGTGTTTGTGTGAGAGGGAAAAGTCGGTGTATATGTGCAAGGTCACTGATTGCACAGCTTACTCCTCTGCAGGATCAGTGCACATATAAAGCTCAGGCAATTCATGTAAATATAATAAATACATTGGAAAGAAAGTTGCCAGAATGTTTGCACCATAAATGGCATCATGTAGGCTATATTTCCTTTGTATACCGACATAGTCACAATCTGACCCTGTGACTGTAATGAAACACCCATTCAAGTAGGTCATAGCAAATACTATATATACTAAATATGAGTAATTCACAAATGCTTAATTTTTTTTCATATGTATTACAATATTTGGTTTGTACACTATGAGTCTGAGCTCTCAAGTATTTTTTTGCTATGAAATGATTAGATGCTCTTCTTCAAAGGATGGATAAAATTAGTTACCATACAGCATAAACAGGAAAAGACAGAAAGACTTTCAGTAGACATCAAACCAATGGAGGGCCTCTGAAGCTGCTGCTGTGTTTCGCCTGGTATTTCAAGGAAAGACAGAGACAGATGAGATGGAGGTGCGGTGCTAGTGAGATAGCCCGTCTCAGTGTAGAAGCTAACAGTGTTTTATAATGACAGAGAGCTGCAGTATACTCAAAGTGCAACACTACATTAAAGGTCAGTTCCTAAATCACCAGAACCACAAGCAACCAAAATAAAATAAAAAATGCAAAGGTCAGAAGCACATTATTCCTATGAGCCGTCCTGTGAGAGTGAAACTCAACTGTAAATCTGTAAATCTGAAGGTGAAATAAGTGAGAGACAGAAAAAGGATTGAACGACATGAAAAAAATGACAATGTTCAGTGGGCATCGAGGCCCAGAGGGGACCCCTTCCATTCATCATGTGTAACCTTTTACAATTTTTGCTATAATTGCTGTCTAGCTTGAGCACCACTAGACACACTCACACACACATCCACTTAATTTGTTGGGGCAGTAATCGCTTTTTACCTCGCAGTCCCGTGACCTTCAACTAACCATCCAGTGATGGTGAGAGCAACAGGCAGAATGGTTGCTTGGAAACCAACTCTTTTTTTTTTTTTCTCCTCTCATTTTTATAGTATGTGGTGAAAGGCATGTTAGAGACTGAGTGAGAGAGAGAAAGGGAGAAGAGGTGGATGTAAAGAAGGAGAAGAGTATCAGAAAGATGAGTTGAGGAAATAGTGCAAAGTGGTGCATTAACCTAATAGTAAAGACGATCTTGTCTGATTTGGACCCATTTTGATGTGATGCTGATTTAATATTTATTTAACCCATTAAATCTGACTGACTGGCTGGTAACTATTTCCATTTTGCTTGTGGGTGAGCCTTAATGACTCCAGTAGGTCATTCCTAGAAACATATCACTATGCAAAATGTATTCATCATTCAGTATTCAACGTTTATTTGAGAAGCATGACAGTTTGACAATGTAGCTTACGAAGGTTACGTGGTTTCTAATGAGATTTGTCGGGATAAAAGAAGAAAATGAATGTGAAGTTGACTTGTGGTGACTTGTGGTGGTGGATAAATAGTTGGAAACAAGAAAGGGATGGAGGAGACTGGAAGTGAGGTACCTTTGAACTACAGTGTCAGAGGATCCAGCTTTCCATTATTCCTCAGTGCTGTGCCAGGAAATAGGAGTCAGTGGAGCACATGGGACTGCTCGCACTCTGCAGCGTCTCTAGGTCCTTCTGTAACTCTCTCTCTCTCTCTCTCTCTCTCTCTCTCTCTCTCTCTCTCTCTCTGATTACCTCTCTCTCTCTCTTGCTATCTTTATTCTCCTGTCATTACACTCCCTCCGTCCCTCCTCCTCCTCCCCCTCCTTCTCCTTCTTCTCCTCCTCCTCCTCATCTTTTGCCTTTCTCAGCTTTTCCACCTTTTCTTTCCCTCCTCCCTCTCTTTCTTCCTCATCTCTGGGTCTTCTTATTCTCCTCCTTCCCAGTGTGTGAATGTACTGCCATCCATGTATTCATAGTCACCACAGTCTAACTAGTTGACCGCTGCTGAGATGAAGCCCGTCACACAGTAAAACTATGATGGAACATGTCTCCATTATCTTTTATCATCTGTTTGTGCTTTGTTTTTTTCAGAGGTACCTAATTATCTTAATGCTAAATGGAATTTGGTTCCAGCTCCGTGATTGTTGTTGACTCTTATAATCCATTTTTATGAAAATGGCTTTGCACCAATCACTGCTAAACTAATACAGATACAAAGTCATTGGCTCTGCAGTAATTATGCTGATGAAGTTTTTAGTTGTGTTATTTTCTTTCCTACAAGGACAGTGGGATATTTATTAAGCTCAGGCTTGATGCAAGTGTGTAAATTTGTGTTGTGTGCTGGATGAGCGTATGTGGGTACTGTGCATTTGTTAATGTCCTTCATTGTCACAAATACATTTTTGACTATACCACCAGGTTGCTAAACTCAAGAAATGAAATCTAATCTTTTTTGTAACAGACAACAAAGGACAAACGTTTTGCCTTGAGCATTTGATCCATGCTGAATACTCATCTATGCTTTTGAGTCTGACACAAGTAGACTACTAAACATGCTGAAATTAATGAGAGAGCTGGAAAAGTCAAGAAATAAAGCCTGGGATTGGACTGTTAAACATCTATGTGTAAAACCACGGCCTCTTGTGGGTTATTGCTTTAATAACTGTATATTGTGTTTTGCATTTGTGCGGTTGCTTATCACGGTTATTCTTTTCTTCCAGGACGGCTACTCCCAGTATCACTTTGTGGGCTCGGCCTCAACGATAGAGAGAGACAGACAGAGGCCCTACTCCTCCTCACGAACTCCCTCCGTCTCCCCTGTCAGGACGTCCCCAAATCACCGCTCTGGTGAGGAACACACGATGAATACAATGGGGGTTATCATGGATGTGTTTTATGTATTTACCTACTTACAACCAGTTTGAGTTTCAGATCTTCCAACTGAGGACATTTGTGTCAAGTGAGGTTCTCCTCCTCAAGATGTTATTTCATTGTTAAGGTTGAATTTAGGATTGCTTAGTCTGAATTTGGTCATAACATAGCTCGAGATCACTGAGGTCTTAAAAAGTTCACCAGACTTCAACCTAATGATGAAGGAGAAATGAGACCAGAGTAGAAGAAACTAGTACTTTTAGGGATTTATTTCAGCGTTACATATGTTTCAGTGAGAATTTATGTGTGCATATGTATGTTGGACCTGAGAACAACCTGAAGGTATGGGACACATATGTATTCTAATGAGCTATAATTTAGACATTAGCCAGGAGCATCAACACTAACCAGTCAATCAGTCTTTACGCCAGGGCTAAACAGCTGTTAGCATGGACCTGGCCACCCACAGGCTTTCATGCTGTAAAGTGTGATTATCATTAGCCTTTAGCTTGAGCCCATTGGCCTTCATGCTTTGCAAAGGGCGCATTAGCATTAGCTGTTAGCATCAGTAGTAGAAGAGCCTTTAGCTGTGCTTTCTCCACACCGGGCTTAGCAAGCTGATGAGGCAGAAAAGTACTTTTTCCTTCCTCCCGGCTTAGCGAGGTCTTCAAGGACCGAGCTAAGAGAGAAAGAGACACAGGGAGGTGTGTGTGTGTGTGTGTGTGTGTGTGTGTGTGTGTGGGTGGGTGTGGGTGTGTGTAGACAGAGAAAGAGGGAAGTATGAGATAAACAGAATGGGAGATAAAGAGAAAAGCCAAGAAAGCAAAAAGAATTAGGGATTGAGGGATGTTTAATGCAGGGAGGAGGAAGTGAAGGATGAGGATTTGACTTTGGCCAGTGACATTGAAAATAAAGAGTTTTGAGATCATAGTGCGTCTGTAGTGATCGTCTGTAGTACATTAGTGGAGATGGGAGTAAATGTTAGATAGCTAGAAATGACTCCCATCTTTGCTCCTGCTCCTCCCGTCTACTCTCCGTGCCTTCCCCATTTGCCTTTCTGCTCATCCGCCTCTTCTTGTTCACCTGTTTCATCTCCTCCTCTTTGCAGTAATCCCACTTTCTTCTCACCTCTCCTTCTGATCTCTCACTCTGAACAGGCTGCCTCATCACACACACACATACATACACACCCACATGCATCTGTATCTCCTCTCTGCATACGCTCCAGACTGCGATTTGGCCCCTTAGAGATGGATCAAAGGAGGAGTGATGATTGCATGCATCCACAGTGGGAGAGGAGTAGAGAAAGAGTCAGTGTGAGGAGAGAGTGGTAAAACTGTGAAAGAGATAGACAGAGGGAAAAAGAGACCTTTGCATCCATCATGGCCCCCACAGGGTCCTGCTGTGTTTTGCGCTGATAGAGCAAGACTCCCAGGCTCTCATACCTAGCAGTTACAAGGCAGGTCCCCACGGTAACCGTAACCAGTAGTGATGGCACTGACTCTAGGGGTGTCTGTGGCAGGTTTGAGCGTCTACCTTAATGGAATCTTCTGCAGAGGAGTCAAATGATGAAATGTGTCATTATAAAAGCCTCTCACTGCTCCTGTCTTCCTCTGTGTTTCTCTTGCTTTATTAAATGTTTGTGATCTTATTCATCACAACTGTGTATCTGCCTGTGTAATGTATATGGGCATTTTTTGTGTGTGTGTGTGTGTTTGTGTGTGTACGCACGCATAATACAATGTCTTGTTAAGATGCAGGAAAAGCTGTGAAACAGATATCAGGTGAGAATACTCTTTTGTTGTTTTAAATGTCAAACACTGTAGGGCTGGATTTTTTTTAAGTGGTCCTTTAGAGTTCAAATAGATTAAATCTCAAGGTAATCACTTTCAAAACATTTATTCTGTTTGGCTAGATCACATCTGTAAGTGTGTTGCCCTGCTGCTATTAGGTATTCAGGTATTTATACACACATATAAGTATTGATGCACATGTGTTTACCTTCAGTAGACACAGTCTGTCATCTGCAATTCTCCCAAAGTTGGGTTGAACCTGAACAGATATCTTATTTTTAAAATGTCCTTCACTTCTGTGGTTATGCTGTATTTAAATACTATATGTGTGGTGAGTAGTTACAGGAATGTTTAGCTAAGCAGACTGAAGGTGCTGATACACAGGTAGGCAGGATTCTGGCAATTCAGTGTGTCAAGATAAGAGGGACTGAGTAAGCACTGTAAGTATGCTATAAGGGGATTACATAGTGACATATGCTGAGTGTATGTGTGTGTGTGTGTGGAGTGTGTGGAGTGTGGGGGGGATTGGGAATAAAACATTGTCCATACAGTATGTGTGATAGGTCTGGCTTTTACTGTGCAGCCTGTTTATGTATGAATGCATGCAGGCATGTGTGTGAAATAGATCTGGTTTAAAAGCTTGAGAAAGTGACAGAAGTAGAAAAAAATATGAGAAGTAAAATATAGAAGTTTGAAATTGCAGTAGGGTGGTGTTTGAGGAGAAATCAGACATCAAGTTATGCTGTACTGTAAAACAGTACATTAGTAAAATATCACACAAATATGATTACATGAACACAAACAATATTAAAAGGGGACATATTGTGATTTTCTGTCATTTATGTACTGCTATGATATTGATCATCTATGCTAAACATGGACAAAGTTCCAAAATGTGACATCAGTCATGTAAATCATCGAGAGATCCTGAAGTAGAGCCCCATATTAAAAATATAGACATGTAAATGTGCATAATATGGATCTTTATTGTCCAAGTAAGGGATTAACTAGTATTTTGAATAATCTGACTACACAGGACACACTTCAACCTTAGTCGCCATAGCACCACATGCTGTGATTGAGAATTTGTAAAAACATAACACAGACAGCAAACAAGCAGAGAAATCAAAATGCAATGCAAGATAAATGGATAAAACACATTTAGAGCATGACGGGTGTCAGAAGGAGCGTGTGAGCTCATCTGAGCTCTGAACGGTGAGGGGACATCATGCAAAAAGAAAGCTGCTGACCTGTACTGTATTTTGGGCGATAAGTGTATGTGACTGTGTGAGTGATTCCCCAGATGTCTTTTAACATGCTGGAGGTGACCCTTTATGCTGACAAGCTAAATGATTAATAATGACTGTGCACCTTATAAGACCAAGACACACTCACACACACAAATATAAGCACGTTGAGTGTGAAGGCTCTTGCTGGTCTGGGTTTATTGCTCATTATTTGTGCGTGTGTGCGTATGTGTGTGTGTGTGTGTGTGTGTGTGTGTGTGTACAGCGAGCGCTCCAGCCTCCCCCAGAGAGATGATGAGTCTGAAGGAACGTAAGATGGACTACGACTCCACGGCAACCAACGCTGGTTTCCATAGCAACAAAGGAGAGCACACATCCCGGAAAGACGGCATGGCAGGTGCGTCTATGTGTTTGTGTGATAGATAGACAAAGAAGAATTAAATGATTCTATTTTATCCCTCTCTTCATCTTTCTTTTTCGTCTATTTGCTTTCCCCACTTCTCACTTTCTTTCTTCTTATCTGTCTTCTTTTGTACCTCACTTTTTTTTTTCTCTTCCTCAGACTTTGATGTTTCTCTCTTCCTCAGTCTTACTTTTCAACTTCTTTTTTTCCCTTTTCTTTCTAATATCGCTCCCATTATTTATTTTCCTGCTTGTTTTATCTTTCTCTTCCATTGTCTGTATTTCTCTTCATATCCCTTGGTCTTGTTTCTATTCTTTCATTCAGTTTTGTTTGTTTTTATGTCATTCTCTCAGTGTTTCCTTCAGTTACTGGAGGACAGACTTATTGCCAGACTTTTAGACAAACTACAGGAAGATCTGAGATTATTATTATTATTATTATTGTATTTATATTTATCATTCATCCACATAAAGGTGTTGTCTTTCTCTTTTCTTTCCATATCACTTCCATCCAGTTCAAGTATCCTGTGGGACATCTACATTGTTCCGAAACTCTTACCTGACCGCCACTGACGATATCAAGCAAAACCAGGTGAGCTAATAGTTCTTTATAAATGTACTACGAGGTTTTACATATCAACACATAGCCACACACCAGCACAACAGTGTTAGCAGTGCATATGTGTGTAATCAAGACCCTCATAAATTGGCATACGCTGCCATGACAAGGTGGTTATTGGGAATGAGATAGCATCAAGATGGAAGAGGCACACACACACACACACATACATAATGTGTCTCGCAGTGATAAGAGACACACCCTCAGCTCAGGCAGCAAGCCGCTGCAACCTTAAACTACACCCGAATGTCATGAAAATCATTACCTTGGTTGACTGTGCTAATTATTTGCTGTTTAATGACTCTGCTGGTAAAGAGGGAGGGGTAAGGGAAGCATCATAGCTTGTAACTGGGTAGAATTAGAGGAAAAAATTTGGTGGTTCTTGTTAATTACATTATTAAAAGTTATTTTCTATGGATACAAACTTATTTTTTCCACTTGCTGTTCAACTCTATTGAATAACTGAAATGGGTGTGTGAGCAAAGGGTTTTTATACATTACTGCATTTTATACACATCTAGAAACAGACACGCACACACACACACACAACTAGCCTGTGAGAGTTATAGTGTTAGAGATGAACTCCTCCCAATACCTGCATGTAATAGAGAATTCACAGCATGAGCCCCTTCCCAACTGATTCCTATCTCAGCCTTTTTTACCCGTATAGCCTGCCTTCCAAACCTCACTCTCTACCTGCCACTCTCTCCTCCATCCCTCCATCTTCTCCCTCTCTTCTTTTCACTTTGCTTCCACCTGCCCACATCCATGTTATTCTCCATTCTTGGTCACTGCACATCACTCTCATCTTTCCATATCTTTCCCCCACCTCCCACTTTCCCGGCACTGCCACCGCTTTCCCAACCAGGCCCCGGTCCAGCCCTGCGTCGTGCCCCCCCAGCCCCAGCAGGACAGCCCATCAGCAGCCGTGATAAAAGACTACGACCCCTACCCTCCCCCTCCTTCCTTCCCCCAGCCTCTGCCGCCACAGCCTCCCCCTCACAGCCAGAGCCGAAGCTTTGACGAGGTCTACTACGAGGACCAGGGACCTCCGCCACTTCCTCCTTCTCAGCCGCAGGTCCAGGCACAGGCCCAACCTCAGGCCCAACCCCAGCAGCCCCCAAGCACCACTGGACCACCCCGGGACCCCCGGGAAGACCTACGCATGCATCTGGGCCTCAAATCCACTGGCAACTACGTAGACTTCTACTCGGCCTCTCGGCCGTACAGCGAACTGAACTACGAGACCAGCCACTACCCGGCCTCGCCTGACTCCTGGGTCTAGTTAGACTATGATGATGGGGGGGCAAGAGAGTCTGTGTGTATGTGTGTAAAAGGGATTATTTTTGCAAGTGATCAATGGCAGATTCACACAAGGTGAGAGTAATTGGCATATTGAAAAGGGATCTTGTAGCCTATGGCAGGATAATTTTTGTTCTCTAAAATAAGGGGAAGACAGAACCAGGTGGGATTAAAATTTGAAGTCAGGTCGAGTGATTAAGAGAGACTGTGCATGTGCATGCTGACATTTTCTTTTTTTTCGTTTCAGACCGCTTTATTTCTTCAAACTCAGCTCCATTGCACTGTTGAGTGACTAAGGAGCATGTTAAAGTAGATACGAAAAGTGTGTATGAAAGGATGAGAGCGTAGTGGGCAGGGAAATAGAGAAAGCGAGAAAACGATGAGGCAGAAAGACTACAGGGAGGTCTAGAGACGAGAAGAGAGAGATGGAATCAAGAAATAATGGGGAGCAGATCAGAAAGAAAGCTTTTAATCTGTAGGAGCAGGAAGTGGCCTGACGTTTTGTTGAAGAGAGGCGAGACAGAGATGGCATGAGGGTTCTTGAAGAGGTCAGCCAAAAAAAAAAAAAGCACAGAGAAAGATGAAAGCACATCAGGCACAAGAGAAGAAGTGGATGTTTACCATTTTTACCCAAGTGACAAACGTAGTACTGCTTCTATTCCCTGTTTTTTTTTTTTGTTGCAATGGCCTTGCTGCCTGTATAGGCTTCTGAATTTGTTTTCAAGGAATGTCATCTACACTAAGAGACTCCTCCTTTTTTTGTCATCATTATTTTACATCTTTTTTATTTGTACTTTTCTAAATTTTCACTTTCAAAAAAAGCATTTTTATTTTCTGTGTACAGTTCAAAGGTGATATAGTGTGTATATTACACATGTTTTTTGATGGGGCCACTTATGAAAATAGACTGACTACTGACTGAAAACAACAAAAGCAAACAAAAATTTGTGAAATGACGAACACAAAGAAGCAGCGAAGACATCGTCAGGATGGGTGTCAGTGGACACCTTTGCTTTGTCCGTTCCCCAGCCGGAGAGGAAATGCAGTATTTGTGTTTTTTGCTCTCCATCAAGTGAATTTCGTTGTGTCAAGAGCAGTTCGAGGCTGCCAGAGCACCAGATTGGCAAAGCAGCATCGAGCCCCCATCAACAAAAGTGCTTTTTCACTGCCTAAAAAAAAAAAAATACATGTGTATGTTTAAAGCACACTCTCTGTGTTTGGAAAGGGTCTTTTCCTTTTGGGAAGATGATATGTTTGACCATGTCAACTTTCAGTGGTTTCTCATCATCACTTGTGCATAAAACAAGAGCCATCGTGAATATTGTACATCTCAGTGTGTACACACTAGAAATAAAGAGACACAGAGAGACATGACCTTGTGCCAAACTTTGACACCTCGTGGACCAGTCCTGGAGGACTTTAAAGGGACATTCTGTCGAAGTTTACAGACACTGACCGGATGACTCCCTCTGCTGTTTGTAACTTTTATTTTCTTGTGTTTTGATCAGGTGAAGACATACTTATCGCTGGGGTTCATGGATAACATCTCCCTCCCATAGATGTACAGTACAGACCTGCCTCTCTGTGTTGGCTGTGTGTGCGTGCGTGCGTGCGTGTTTGTGTGCGTGTGTGTGAGACAGAATGCGTGCGTGCGTACATGTAAACTTGAGCGAGCGTATCTATGCATGCATGTGTGTAGTAGTGTGTGTATGCCTCCATTGCGTGTATGTGGGTGTGTGTTCCTGTATAAATCACTGTCCAAACAAGGCATTCCTACTGACAGTTTGTCCAATTTTACAACATGAAAAACCAAGGTAAAAATCACTAGAATGAACTGTTGATATAGAATGATAAATCTATAAATATATGAATATAAATATAAATATATATATAAATTTTTATGTGCAGATGTCAGTGTCACTAAAAGCAACAAATGTTCGCAGAGATAAAAAAAAAATATTATGTGGTGTACAACAGGACTCTTCTTCACTTGACCTAAACGTGGAAACTGCTGAACCAACCCACCCCCTCTCCCCTCCCCCAATCAAGACAAAAGAGAAATCCCACCTGAAGATAATCAGGCTCTGGTGCGAGTTGTGTGTTATTGTGTGTCCATGCTTCTTAGATGACCCTGCCGAGAGAGGACCGTACTTGAACACAAGGAAAAATAAAATGACTCTTTGCAATCAAACGCCAAGACTTGTTGATCATTTTAACAGATTCATTTTTAGCCAGCGGTATTCAGTTCTTTACTCTCGACTCTCACGTGTTTTTGTATGAAGTGTTTCTATAACAGGCTAAATTAATTGTGATGTGTGTGGGTCAAGGTGACACTCTTTGATGTGTTTTTTTATGAGCTCTTTCTTTCAGTTTGTCTTTTGCTGAAAGATCTAACAGAGTTAATAGCATAATGTCAGGATCTTTTTTTGCTTCCCACAGTTCTACTTTGATTCCTGAGCCAAACCTTTTGATTAAAAAAAAAAGTTTAAATATTAAAGGGGCCATATTATACCCCTTTTCTTAATAAAAATGTATCTGACATGCTTTGGTCACAATGCCACTAGGATCAAGCACCTTGTCATTGTGTCTAAACAGCCCTTTGGCCACTTTGAGTGTCTGTCCACCCACCTCATCCCTTTCTTATGTGGGGTGAGCCGGCTACCATGGAAACTGTTGAGCATAACCCACAACGAAGCATGGCGGTTGGAAAAAAAAACATAGCAGTGTCTATTTAGAATTTAGTGGGTGGAGGTAGACTCAGAATGGCACGGTACAATTTCAGTGAATCCCCTTGTGATGTAAGAAGGGGCATCAAGTCTAAACGGCGTGTTGAATCACAAGAGTGCAGAGCAACCCAGACTACAGCCGACTGAATGGGTTGTCTTATGTCATACTTTGTGTGTTAATAGGCACATCAAAAGCTCAAATACATATGCACAAGCACTGACAAAGTGAGCTTTTTATAATATTGGTGAAGTTAGATTTTTAGAAGATATATAAAAATGTAGATAAAATATAACGCATATAGTATAGTAAGCAACACAATGCAAAATAGTGGCAATACATTCAGATTGCTTTTGCAATTTTGTTGTGTCTCCCTGGCTGACACACAACACTGTTAACATCTTGATACCATCATCTATTCACACGAACATATTCACTGGGGACTGACTGGTGTGTGGCAACATGGTGTATGGTAACATCAGCCATATTCACACTTTCACTTATAATGACCCCTTTCATGTGTCTCATGTTTAACGTACGTACACAGCGTTGCAGCAGATGAGCATGACAGGGGGCTTAGTATTTCACTGTGATGTTGCCCCAGAGTGACAGTAATGGGACGTGGTTAGATTGATGTTAATACGAGTAGAGAGATGTAAAGCCAATGCAAGGCACTCCTAATCCCAACAGCCTCCGTTGTCACGTTAGCGACGGTGGACGGACATTATAGGTGCAGTAATGGAAATTCACTTTGTACTTTTCCCCATCGTTTTGTTCCCTTTTTGCATCCTCACTACAACTTTGATCCCATTCATCTAGAGATCTATTCTGAGATTGGACTGAAGTATATTAAATGAATGCGGCTGAGCTGGAGGTAGATGCATTTGTTACAATCCATTGGAATTCATGTCTCCCCCTCCTCCCTCCCTCCATCCCTCCCCCCTCCCTCCATTCCTCTTCTTTGATGCTGTCTAGGTTAAGCCTGTGAAATGTAGTGTTGAGTAATAACTCCATTGCGTTGATTATTAGCCTTCACAATAGAGGCAAGCCTTCTCTGTCTGAGCATAGTCCCATAGTGGAAGGCTGATGTAACTTAATGTGGCATGAAAATAGCTCCTCAATTTTCCTACGCACAGCCTTTCTAGAAACTGCCCTATTACACCCTGCAAATGCCTTCGGCCTTCACTGTTTCACTCCCTCGCTTGCTGCTTTCTCTCCCTCTAACTCTCATAGAGTCCCTGCCCATTCAGCCGTCATACACCTCCTGCACCTCAGTAAAGTATATGAAGGGGAGAGGAGGAGAGACAAAGTGAGATGTAAAGGAAAAAGAAGGAGAGATGTAGTGGGGAGCAGGTGGAGGATCTGTGATTTATACTTGCGGATTTGAGGGTGAAATCAATTTGTGTTTAAGGATAAGTGAGGCTCCACAGAGCCACTGTGTGCCACAGATAGACCTTGAGAAATTAATGCTCTCACTTGAGAGAAGGAAGGTTGGAGCCTGAAGGACACAGAAGGTAGAAGGAGAATTGAAAGCAGCCGGGCTGGAAAAGAAAGGTAGATAAGAAATAAGGCGTGATGAAGAGACTTTGGAAATTATGGTAAAAGTATCATGCACAATACCAAAAGTAGAAAACTCACTGCCATTTTTGAGTAATAAAAAATGAATAAATGTGAATGATTCTATTTTTGCCAATAGCAGTTTGTCAAATGTGTCTGCAACAGCTGGCAGCTGAAATTAAGGGCCTGTTCAGGGACAAGCTAACGTTCAAATCATATGAGATGCTCTGTTTTTTTCTTTTAAAAAGCTCCAAACATACGTTTCCACATTTGCATACACCCAGAGACGTCTCCCAGTTATAGCAGCTGAATCCAGATGTGCAAATTGTCGGATCAAAAGAAATAAGTGGGGTGAAACGCAGAGCAATATGAATGAACAGAATAGAGCGTGTAGCATTTAAAGTTAAGCAAGTCAAGATTTGTTTTGCTTTGAAACAACTTTATGTGTTCGTAATTACCTCTTAAACCTGTAATAAGGGATTTTTGACCACTTGGTTACAGTGGAAATAAGCTGTGAACACAACACTGACATATTGCCTTACAATTTGATATGGTAATTGATACATCATTAATTAGATCAGTTATTATTATTATTATAAAAATACTGATTATACCAGCATTAGTTTGGTTTATGGATTGATGAGATCTTGAGGTTATAATATGGGTAAGAAGTTGCATTTGCACATAGTGTCCAAGTCAAAATGATTCCTCTTCCTCGGGGAAATTTAGCGTTCCCCTAAACTTCGGCTTCAAAAGCTGCACCGAGAGGTAAAGGAGGAGGATTGAATGTGATTATGGAGGCAAAATTACTGAGGACAAATATGAGATGTGACTGAAGAGATAAAGTACAGGAGAGGAGGAACAGGACTCTTGAATAGTCCTCCCAAATCCCCACTCATTTGAATAGATGTACCTCTCATTTCTCATTTTCTCCTGCTGTCATAAATCCTGCCGCATTTACCAGCTTAGCGACGGCAGACAAAAATATGGCAGAAAGCCTCCACACGGCGAGATGTTCAGTACTGTTTGACATGGGTGTTATCATGGTTCATTTACACCTGCGGGAAGTGGCAGAATGTATGATGCCAAAAAACTTCACAGAGCACGAGGACTGAACAGTGCTGATTAATGCGGGTGAAGATAGCCAAAGAAAGTCAGTGGAATGATGGAAAACCCTTGTGAAAAGCTCAGCAGGATTACAAATTCTGAACAAAACATCGCAGTAATCGAAAGCTAAACTGCACTTACCAAAAACATCACAGTGAATGAAGAGGCCAGAGGTTTAATGTGTTGTTGGAATATGTGGAGTTTCATTTTATTCAGTATTTCTTATTATCTTTATTTATGTTTTAATGATTTGAAGATTGCTTTATGGACCAAATTGCACAAGGTCAGTTGAGAACTTTTTTTTTCTTTTTTTTATACTGCCTGCATATCTCATCTAAATAAACACCCACATAACCCTGAGCATGTCTCTGCATTCATCAGAGAATAAAGAACAGTGGGGTTGACTGCAATGCAGTGTGGCGACTTCATTTTCACAAAACAAACTTTTTAAAAATAAATTAAAACAAATTGTTACTGGAAGTAAAGTAAAGCAAAAGTTTTGATGTTTATACAACAGACACCTCCTTGAGTTGTGTAATTTATCACAGTTAACATTAAATCTGAGGCTCAGCACCCTGTGGTAACACTAGGAATAAAAAGTATTACATATTGTCCATCGAGGCTCCAAACCATCACGTCACATCATGTGACAAGAGTAGATGGCAGGTGTCCATTTCATGCAGCTGTACCACAACTTCGAATTGGATCTAATACACGGAACAAAATAACGGCAGGACATTTTCTCTGAAGAGTCCATCAATAGCACTAAAACATACAGCGATCAGTGTTTTGCACCCAGATGTCTCAGATGATGGTTACCTCAGCTGCACCTCGTCCTCATTTCCAGCTTGGAAATTGCCTTCACAGTATCACAGTTCCAAGTGCTTGTGAGCAAAAAATGCTGCAGATTTACTGTGTCCATAATAAACTTGACCTCGGCCTTCTTGTGCCGAGAGAGTGAGAGCAAAGGGAGTAAACCTGAGCTGATCAATAAAGCATCACTTTATTGCTAATCAATTGCTAGTTGCGCCGCTTTTTCTCTCTTTCCTGTCCTCACTTTCCACCCTGTTTCAGTTTAACTGCGATTGACATGGACACATGCGACTTAGTGTACGCTCATATGAATGGTTCTCTGTCATATGCACACACACACACACACACACACACACCATAAGGCACCCTGTCAGGTATTAAATAATCAATGTTGTAGAGTAGAGCAGAAGCCCCGGTTATTCATGTGTGATAGTGCTGCTGCAGAGGACCCAGCTGGCTTCCACAGAGCTACGTCAGTGTGTGTGTGTGTGTGTGTGTGTGTGTGTGAGAGAGAGAGAGAGAGTAATGAAGAGTATGTATGTGTCAGAGGCATGATTCTGTGTGTGTGTGTGTGTGTGTGTGTCTATACCTGTCAGTTTGAGCAGATTCACTCACCTGTGACGTCCTCATTCTGTCTCTCTGTAAGCCATCACTGAGAGAGCTCCTCTCAAAGGCCCAGGCAACACACACAACCACACACACAGAGTCATATCAGCCATGGGCAGGTGTTGAGATCACTGACTTCTGAAGAGGATTTCACTTATGGCAGTTTGAATGTGTGCCATGTATTTGGACCCTGAGTAATGAATGTTCTCCCTTTCTCAGTCTTGCATGGGTGTATGTACGTCAGAGAGAGAGAGAAAAAAGGCAAAGAACACAAAGAAAGGGCGGAGGAAGAGTGACACACACACACACACACACAAAGAAAGTGTGAGGGAGGGAGGAACAAATGAGCTGGATGTGGAGCTCTGTATTCGTCTTTCACTTTGGAGTTTCTATCAGCGACTCTCCAGTTTTTCTGAGACATCACAGGCCGAGCTTTGTCAGAGTGACAGTGATGACGAATCCTTCAGGACACAAACTCCCACATACACTAACTGGAGACACATCTCTGATGTAGTGAAGCTGTATTCTTCCATCTAGTGGCCACATATGCACACACACACACACACTCACGTGTGAATTCATCGATGTATGTGACAGACATATGACAAGATTGCACTTAGAGCTGGGTGATGTGGTTTAAATCAATATCATGACATTATGTTCAGCTGAGCTGTGCTTCCTCTACCTTTGCAGATTCACCTCAAGCCTGCCATGTAAAACAATAACTTTAATAAATAATTGTGTTAGTCTATAATCACAGTTTCCTTGGATACATTCATTTAGGTAGACTTTATAAAACAATAACACAATATGATCATATCATCGTGAGGTATATGTTTTACTGGTAAATGATAAAAGTAATTAATATTGTATGATCACTAAAACCTTGTTGGACTTAAAAAATAACAAATCCAGGATGTGTGTGTGTGTGTGTGTGTGTGTGTGTGTGTGTGTGTGTGTGTGTGTGTTTTAAATATCCACAGATTTACTCCTGTGTAACGACATCGTAATCAACTTCTCTTATTAAATAAAAGTTAACAAAGTTCAAACATTTTAATTGGACACCACAATTCATCCTTTTATCAACCGACCTGCAAGTGAACTTCTGGCCTTTTGATTGGTTGTCAACACCGTCCTCAGGGATACTAATGCCCTGGAAACAGATTCTTGCACTTTGAGGACAAATGTGATGCTGAGACCAACTCTCTACTGCCAAAACCCATTGCTCATCATCTATGTGTGTGGGCAGCTTTGCGGCTGTGAGATGACATTAGTAGCCGCATAAAATATGTAACAAACTGATCTTGGAAATTAACTAATTTTGCATCTGTATTTTTAATATTTTTTCCCCTAGTGTATCTCAGTGAATTATTCAAATGTTCTCAATTAAAAATAGTGTGTGTACAACTCTGTGTGTGTGTGTGTGTGTGTGTGTGTGCGCATATGTGGGTAGGTGTATGTACTATGAGCGCGGTGAACATCTTGATGGTCTGAATGAAGCACACAGCTGCCACTGCACAATGCAATTACGCCATTTGCAGAGTTGACGATTGGGCTGCACACATCACTTTGACCACACACACTCTCGCTGTAAACACGTAACCACACGTGTAAATTCACACACGCTTCAGACTCATCACATCATGCAGTAACTAATTCTGCATTTTAACTGGAAATATACATTAGCACCCTCCCCTACGGCTACAAATTTACATAAATCGTTAGGACCAGGATGGCCGAGTGGTTAAGGCGTTGGACTTAAGATCCAATGGACACATGTCCTCGTGGGTTCAAACCCCACTCCTGGTAAATCAATGGAGAACTTACATTTAGTAGCTCAGTTCCATAGGGACTTGGCTTGAAAACCAGAGGGTGGCGCTTCAAGTCCCACATGGACCAAAATAGGTCAAACCAAGTGTCTGGGTTAAATGCATGTAAAATAAAAATAGAGTGAAAAAATTATTTCCCCATTGATGAATAAAAGTATATCTTAATCTTAATCATGTAATCTCATATATTGCAGCACTCACACCACTCTCCATTCCTTGAGTGTGTGGATAGCTACCTGAAAATATTATCCATAGTTTCATTTTGGATTTTTTTTTCTCTTGTCTTTCCTCGTGGTTGCCTATAACACCTTAAGGCTTTGCCTGCGAACCTCAGCTCTGCCCAAGGACATTGTCATGTCAGCCAGTTAATGAACCACTGTGGACATATGGTGCAAAAACTGAAAGTAGGTGGTCGCTGAGGAGACCACAGACACACACACACACACACACATCCTCACAACGTGACAAATACCCAGACCACACACTCACACACTTAGCAGCAGAGATTTCTTTCTCTGCTCGATTGTCTCGTTTACCTTTTATTGCTCATCCTGCTGTTTTGGCTTCTCGGTGAGAGAAAACGCTGCTTCATTAAGGTCTCAGCTTGATCAGGTTTTTTCAGAGGCTTTGTAGGAATTGTATGAATCAGATGATCGAATGAATCGGAGGGCAACATTTTTTTATTAATCAACATTTACATAATATTTGAGTTAAACAGTAGCTTGTGAGTTGAATCAGATATTTAGTTATTTTCTGTCGCAAAGGACCTAATGTTCTCCTAAAGGTCTTGGTTGAAGCTTCATATTAGCTACAGACAAACTTTAAAATGTTATGCACAGATGGTGTGTGTGTGTGTGTGTGTGTGTGTGTGTGTGTGTGTGTGTGTATAAGTGGCTTTGACATACACTAAAGTTGGTTTTTCTGGTTTCTGGTTTGAGGATTTGATGGTGTGAATATATATATACACGTATGCCTCGCTACGACCGACGTCAGCGCGCTCTGTACGTACGTCAAGCGCCTGACCGTGACGTCACCGCGTATCGTTCCCAAACAATGCTCAGGAAAAAGCCACGTTGACGATCCAGACTGAAGTGTAGTCCACAATTTCCAGCACAATATAGCAGCAATTTGTCTGTAGAAGCTCTGATTCCTTCTCGCTGCAGACTCCTGATCAGAGAGGACATGTCGTCGCCGCCGAAGGACAAAGTCGAAACCAAAGGAGGACATCTCCCTGCAGGTAAACACTTCTATCCAGTGGTGTTTTTGAAAGCTTCCTACAAACCTGCAGGCCCTTGTTTATGTGCAGTGTCTTCAAAAAAATATATATAAAAAAAATCAAATGATGATTAGTACATATGCAGTCACTATACTGGCAGACGCCAGCGACTGCCTGCTTGTATTCATCGAGATTGCACGCAGAGTAATCTGCTTTATTTCTCAAATTCAACACGTTTGCTTACTTCCTGATAGACGTGAGATGTTGCAACATCAATAAACCCGCTGATAAAAGTAGCGATCCGTAATGATCGCGTTCGTTTAGTTACAGTATTGTGATTACTGGTTGCTGGATGGCGGTGACGTGGAGGTCACAGGCTCCAGGCTCGTGGATGTGGGATGAGGGAAAAGCACACAAGGTGTACGTGGACATTAAGCTGTGTGGCAGGACTGATAACACAGTATGATAACAGATGCCCCTTTGCACCCAATCTGTGATTGGTGGGATTCACCAGGCAATCTTAAATGAACATGTATGTATATATGTGAACATAGGAGAGCATGTTTAACAGCAATGAGGTCAGAAGTCAAGGTCACGTGTCCAACAGCACAAGGACACTTCAGGCTCCAATGTAACCTTTTGGAGCTATTGAACCTGTCAAAGTATGTCTACTTATGTATAAGTATGTATACTTATGTCTACGTGTTTTGGGTGTTTTTTGCCACTGACAGGCTCTAATCGTTATTGTAATATGTGTCTGGCAACAAAAGTCTGCAGCTTGACAGCTAACTGAATCACCCACATATTCATCTGTATGGACTGGCCTAATTTATCTGAGCTGGAGAAGCACTAAAACAAATGAAGAACGGAGTTACCTCAGAGACACTGCTGATGATCCTGCAGTCATTGCTCTACTGACAAGTGAAGAGTTGGACAAATGTCCACGAATGAGAATAACCCTGGATGAAAAGAGCGAGCGAGGCCGGCTGGCTCTATGAAAACTGCACAATGTGGATCTGGTCATTTTATCCATGCAATATGGAAACTTGCAGACAAACGATTATATTTATCTAAGTTACTAACATGACTTCTCCAGCATGAACGGACACGGAGTCAACCACAGCCTCAGATGTAAAGAAGCCGGCGTGAATGTAGGTGGCAAGATGCACCGTATACGGGTCCCTATGCAGGTAGCCACAAAGCTGGTTCCTGTGTTTAACGTTACTTTTCAATGTCAGACACATATTATAATAACAATTTGAGCCTGTCAAGAAGCACTTTTAGTGGAAGTACTTTGACGGGCGCAATTGCCTCAAAAAGGATTACCTTGCAGCTGTTTCATGTCTGCCAGCTGAAATGATCTCGCTCAATACTGAAACAATTTCAAAAATTGTTGTACGCATTAGTCACTTAGACAGAAAATGACAGAAAATAGGTTGAAAAATACCAACATTTCCCTTTTTAAGCGCTTTGTTTTCTATCAATATTTGGTATCTTTGTTTTGTTTTGTTTTTTTGTTTAATCTTTGTTTGAAATTGCTCATTTTGCAGTGATCATTTTTTTTGTCTGGGTTCATCTTGTAATCAGTGTGCATATGTGTTTCCCTCTGTGTGTTGCAGTAAAGGCTGGAGGTATGAGGATAGTGCAGAAGCACCAGGTGGCTGCTGCTGCTGCTGCTGCCCCTGAACCACCGCAGAATGATGACGAGGAGGAGTACGTGAGCAGCAGGTAACGCGTGCACACACACACACACACACACACAAGCCGACACACACATTTACTGTAGGAATAAAACCCGGAATAAACCTCAGTAGTCTCTACAGTCCATTTATGAAGCATATGTAAACATGCAATCATTAGATGATTGAGATACCTCCTATGCAGTGTATGACTCTGTGGTGATTTGTAAGTTGGGAATCACACACACACACACGCACACACACACATGCTGCAAATAGTCTACTAAACAATTTAGCTGCTTTTACTTTTCTTTAAGGCTCTACTGTAGACAGTTTTTCGGCAGACTTGTTTACTGTTGCCAGTTAATTTGGTAAACAACATAATTACTGCATAATTACAGCATTAACTTGAACGGCCCATTCCGCAGTCCCTATTGTTTGCTGGAAGCAGCCTTGGTTTGCATGTTTTACATCACACAGGTTTTATTTCCGAGTAAAGAATTGTTCTGTTTTCATATTGGCATGTTCAGCTTTTGCTGCTTGAACGTGTTGTTTGTACTGAGGTCACTCTGCTCTGCTATCGAGGTGGTGAAAGTTGGTTGTTTTTCCTGTGTGTGTGTGTGTGTGTGTGTGTGTGTGTGTGGAGTGTGTGTACTCAATATTCATAAAGACCTGTCAGCTATGTGTGTCTAGGTACAGGTGGCTTTTTTCACACAACATATCAGTGCGTGTGTGTGTGTGTGTGTGTGTGTGTGTGTGTGTGTGTGTGTGTGTGTGTGTGTGTGTGTGTATGACAGGTGATAAATGAGAGCTGCCAGGCAGTGCCCAGCAGTGATCAGGGTCATTGCCAACTGTCAAGACATTTTCCCTGTGCATGTACTTTATATACTAATGCACACTGAATTATATATTGCATGTTCCTCATTCACCACACTTGTTTATTTCTTTATTATAGTGTATGCACAATACTACAGTGTACAGAGTATTTTCCTGTAGTTCAGAACAGGAATAGTATCAAAGCCTTTGTGTAGTTAAGTTAAGTCATTGCCTTTTGCTCCCGTTTCCTTTGTGCCAAGATGAGCGGCTATAATAGACGGAGCGTGAAAAGTGAAAAGTGAGGTCAAGTAAATAAAAGAGGTACAAAAACAACATGCAAGCTTGAATTATACTTAAGGGTAAATGCCTACTTAAGAAAGAGACACAACACTCCTGACTACAAGAGCAACATTTCGTGTTTATTTAATTTGTAGCAGACTGGGTGTGACGGCCGTTCCAGCCTGTCCGATATGTAGTTCCTTATTTTTGAATTGTTGCTTCAGAGGATATGAAGTCATACATTTTGTGAATTATATTGGGCCTGCAAGTAACAGAGAAGGACAGATATTGTGCCTTGATTTTGTTGTTGTTGTTGTTGTTGTTGTTGTTGTTGTTGTTGTTTTCTTCTGAGAAAACCAAAAAGTACAGATTCTGACAATTTAGTAACAATTAGAGTACATTAGTAACTCCTATAAATATACTGAAATGTATTTTTCATAGTTCTTCTTTTTATTTCATTTTATGACGCACATCACAAGATCCTAGAGGTGAAGGTGATGTATTAAAATGTCTTGTTCAAAGAAATTATTCAATACTATGTAAATTCAATATAGGATTTTGTGGGTTGAAACACCTGTGACGCCCTCACATGTAAACCAGAGCCATGCAGCTTTAGTATTTATGTCACTTTTCTGTTTCTCCCAGATATTTCCTTTTAGAGCTTACAGTCAGAGAAGAGGAATCATTACTTTGGCTGTGAAAATGAACCAGACAAACAGCGCATTTTAATCACTGTAGAAACCCATTTTAAATCGACATTTGGCTTTGATAAACTCCTCTCAGCCAGGATGTGTTAGCGCAGTTTTACCAATCTGTGAATTTTTTTTTATCTTGAACTAAAAATGACCTGTCAGAACATCAGAAAAAAAAAAAAAAGGCCGAGTAACTGCACTTCATCTGAAAACAGTCAGTGAAACTCTCACTCACACTCTATCTGTCCCTCTCTGTGTCGTGCTGATGGACGTCTAGCAGGTGGCTACTGAGTAAATTTCACATTAGTAGCAGCCAGTGAAGCGTTGTAGTCAGGGGAACACCTGCCGTACCCAATCTATCTGAGATGGACAGACGGGGCAAAGAGAGAGAGAGATGGGTAATGGGGACTGAAGCGAGGAGCAGAGGGGGCGATTATGGTGATATGGGGAAACAAGGGGTTCCAACCAAACGTAAAGATATTACAAAGTAGCAGAAGGAGTAGAGGAAGACAGAGGAGGTAAAGGCAAGAAAGCGAGGCATAAACTAGTGCAAACGGTGTGTCCCTGCAGCGACTTCCTGCCTCCTAACTGTCAGGTGGATGTGTTTTTCAAACGTAGGATTAAATCTGCTGAATACTCAGGTAAATTCTCCAGTGTGATGCTGCAGTAATAATTAGAGAAGCAGGAGGGAGGGAAACATGGCGAAGAAGCTAAACACACAAACACACGGCTGTTTCATCAATCAACATGTTGCTTCCTATTAAAGCGAAGCAGATGGAACCGCTCACACATCATAAGCCGTTTTTGGATTATCAGCTGCATGTGGGGAAAAATGACACGCTAGGTGATCATAGGCCTCGTGTCGGTTGCACTTGCCGCCCTTCCTACATATTTTGGTGAGAGGTGGATATGTTCCAGAGGCTCACAGGAGAAGAGCGGGTGGTGCTTGACTAACTCACTGCACACATACACTGAACGTAGGAACTGTGGTGAAATGCGCAGTAAGCTGACAGCTCGTGGTGGAAAAAGTTGAAGAGAGAAAGAGAAAGAGCTAGGGGGGGAGAGAGAAGCCAAGGAAAGAGGGGGAGGGAAGACAGGCAACAGGCATCAGTTCCTATGGCAACCATCACCTCGCCCACGGCAACTAACTTCCTGCTCTGCTGAAGCAAGGAGAGAGAGAGAGATGGGTGGGGCAGTGGTGGTGGTGGATGGTGAGGTGTGGCTTTACAGCTAAAGACAGAGAAGAATACACCATACAAATGTATTATTATATATTCCACTCTTTGAATTATTAGTTACAATTTGCAGTTTTGCGTCTCCCTCTCTTTCTCCCTTTCTCTTCCTCCTTCATTCTCTTTCTCATTTCCTTCACTTATCCACCTCTCAAGGCACAAAGCGACTCCTCTCGAGGATTTCTTACAGCTCTCTACTGCCCCCTGGAGGCTTTCCTCTGTCTCCATACGCAGCCCCAGCTCCTCCCAATCAAATCACAGCAGAGATCTTTGTGACTTTTGCTTTCTCTCTCTCTGGCTCTCCTTTCCATCCCATAGATAGGAAAGAAATGTGTCAGTAGCATTATTTTTGCAGCTAATGCTGTTGTGTGCTGTCGACATTAATGTATCAGGCCTGTAGTTGGGCAAGCTTGCTAATCCGTAATTTGAAAAGCCTTAAAACTGAGTATCTGTCGTCTGACTAAAACCTCAGACAGTCTGTGTTTTTAAGCTGCCAGTCAGGTGAAAAACTTCACCTCTTGTCTACCTTTTTATACACTTTTTTGAAGGAGTCTGATGCCTGTTAGCTGTCCGTCTTACTGACAAGCTCAGAAAGACAGATCCTTCAAACCCTGTCTATTTTTCTAGACATGTTTTATCTGTCTGCCCTCTGTCTCTTCGGGTTATAATGTCGAGCCCCAGTAACAACATGCTGCGAATATGCTTCAAATGTAATGCCCCACCTCATCCTTGGCTTAGTTTTTTAGCTTCACAGTCAGTATTTCAGGATGTATCCTCAGATTGGAGAACAGAATAGAGATGAGACAAACCAGCATGAGGTGGATACAAGCCCACATTATGTCAGTATGTGAATACATATCCAACTGAGCATGTCTGTTCACCTCAACACCTCTTAGCTTCTATTAAAACTGCCATACATACAGTATTGCTTTCTAGCATGGTGTGAAACAACTATAAAGATAACACAAAACACTGAGGCCCTGTTAGATATTTCAACTGTGAAGCACATTTATTCAAAGACATTTTCTCCATTTGTTCTTCAGCAAAATTTTGATTCAACATCAGGCGTAAAGACGCCGGTTAGAAGAAATGGAGAACTCATGGTATCCTGTAGCTAGCATCCCTAGTTTAGCTAGCTAGTTTTCCAGCTAACTATCATAATGAGAGCAGATACTCTGCCAAACGTGTTGGAAAGAAAAGTTTAGCCGCACACAAGCTTGAATAATAAATCTCCTGTTAGCATTTTTTATTTATTCATTTCTCTTCACGCTATATTTAGATTTTACTGTTGTTTTTGTTGCTAAATGTTGGTTAGCAAGACCAACACGCAGCTAACAGAGCATTAATTACATTGAAGAACGCTTGCTAATATGCTATATTTTAATTAATTCATTTCCTACTCAACCCCACATTTAGACAAGTGGCTAGTGAAGACTAATCAGCGAAATTCAACATATCCATGAATTTAATAGCATGCATTAATATAAGTACAAAGATAAGTAGCACAAAACTGTTCAGTGCCAAGCTATTGATTGCCGAGATGGAGGTTAGCCATATGTGTTGAGAATCCACATCTATATAGCTGTTAATTGACCGCCATTAAAAAGTTGTGCACGGATCATAAAATGTTTTTAAAGTAGCAGATGTCTCAAACATTAAGTCCTAATGGCTTAGATTCCGGCTGCTGAAGTTTGCAGCCTATGTGTGCAACTTTTCATCATATTTAGGCTGTTAATGGGGTGAGCTATAAGTTGGACATGCTCGCTACTATAGCGGATGCCTTTGAGTGGAGTTTTGAAGGTGGCTCCTACAACTGTACTCTTTTGCTGGGGGGGTGACGATGCTGTAAAATTAGACGGCGCTCGTTTGTCATGTCAAGGTCGATACTTACCTCAGGTTCCGCATTCCTCCTCCTCCTCATCTTTTTTTCTGCCTCCATCCCTTCCCTTTCTTTATGTCTGAGTGAGCGCTCGCCTCCCTCTCTCCTCCATCCTCCTTCTCCTCTCCTCTAACACTCTCCTCCCTGCCCTCTTGCCTCCTCCTACCACTCCTCCCTCCTCCCTCCTTTATTTGCCCCACATCCCTCATCCACCTCCTTTCCTCCACTTCTTTTTCCTCTCCTTCTCTCTAAATCCTCTCCTTTGTTGTCCTCTTCCTCGATTACTTGTTTCCTTACATACTCTCTCAACTCTCTCCCTCCTCCATCTCTCTTCTAATGCTTTTTATCCAGAAGCTGTGTTTGCCCAGGATGAATGGGAGCTATTTAAGCTGCTGGCAGGTCCATCCGGTGCGTGTGTGTGTTGTAAAAGACTGTGGGTATTTTGGCAACTTGGGATGTTTGTATTTTGGCACTGTGTCACTTTTGGAGTTGCTGATGTCTCCAGATGTAGCCACAAATGCATATAAACTATAACCTAACTGTCTGATTACATTACACACAGAGAGAATAAATATTATTATTATGAACTACAAATAATTTTCAAATATTTCTCTCTTTTTCTTCTTTTTAGTCCACCAAAGGCCCCTGTGATTGTATCCGGAGTGGTTACAAAGGTAAGTCGCACACATGCACAGACCACCAGTAGTGTTGAAATGAGTATTATGATGTGCTTTATATCTGGGACATGAGCAGGGAGAGGTAGAGGCTCAGTGCTGCGATAGAACAAGAGAGGAAATGTGAGAAAGAAAGTGCAAGAGGAGGAGAAGAAAATGGAGAGAATACAGAGTGTAGAGAAAAAAATACATATGTATAAATCAACATTATGGATGGCAGTCACCTAACAGAGCATGGAATACATGAAACAGTGATTATTAAAGAAAATCATGACAGACTAGTGTAATTTATAATAATGGATCATTTTCTCCTGATATATTCATATGTCAGAATTTTTAAAACGTTTCTGTAAAATATATAATGTCCACACTTATGCATTTGACACTTTATTTTTATTTATATTATGTATTATGTTTAATTTGATAACACCTAAAGATATAAAGCGGCTCAATACATCCAAGCTGACAACACATCCCTGACAAACACTGAAGATTATTAAGTTTCACAAAGGTAGGAGGCCATTTCATTGCAGAAGTGTTGGATTAGTGTGTGTGTGCGTGTGTGTGTGTGTGTGTGTGCATGTGCGCGCGTGTGTTTGTGTGTGTGTGTGTGTTTTGGCTTTTATGGCCTTGACCCACCAATTTGAAAAGTGGGTCAAAGTCTGTGAAAAGCCATGTTTGTTTAATTCTTCTGACTGTATGTTTTGGATTTTGTGTGTGTGTGTGTGCGCGCATGTGCGTTTGTGTGTGTGTGTGTAAAAAATGCCCTTGACTCCTTAAATGGCTCTATTTCCTGCCGTGTGTGTGTGTGCGTGTGTGTGTGTGTCAGACCAGGCATATTGTTTGCGGAAGATTGCAATGATATCAGTAAGATGGCAGGCAACCTATTTATCCCCCAATCCTCCTCTAGCCTTCCCATACGCCTTCTATCACTGCTATCAAACCCTGAGGCTGCCACTGTGCAAAGCCTCAGAAAAGCCTTTTAGGAGCTAAGTGAAACACTTCAGTGTATGTGTGTGTGTGTATTGGTGTATAATAATGTGTGTAGAGCTTTTGGTCTGCTGGGATTTTTTTAGACACCTCCTCGTTATGATTTTTCTGATTTTCCTTTCTGATTGAATGGGTTTCTCATACTATTCAGTTATAAAGGTCATTTAATCTAGTCTTAGAGAGTAAAGGTTGAAAGTAGAGCTGCAACAAGCAGTTATTTTTGTATCATTGATTATTTTCTTCATTAATAGATAGTTGTTTGGTCTACAACAAAAACATCAGAAAATAGTGATATTCTTTTTATAACCTAAAATATCCCAACCTAACAGTCCACAACCCAAAGGTATTCAGTTTACTGTCCAATAACAAAAGAAAGCAGAAAATACTCACATTTAAGATCTCTTAAGACAAATTTGATTCAAAGAAAAAGAGAGAAGCTTTGCTCTTCAGAAAAGAAGGGCAGTTGAAAGTCAAATCATCATTTATATCCTGTGCAGTTAGCTCTGGAATTGGCTTTAAATGAAAGAAACACACTCGCACACACTGTATATGTTTTGTGCCCACCTACACACACACGCACACACACACACATGCAGGAAGGCAAGTGCACTTTATGTGTGGTGTGGGGATCTGTTAGATGAGGGTGAAAATGGCTGGTAACAACTACATCACCATGCTAACATGCTTCATAGTTAACATCATTCTAGTTTTGCAACATATAAGATGTGGAAATGCTAATGTTACTCCTGCATGCCTGTTTCCCTGCACCCTTGTACATGGTTGTTTCAAGTTTATAAATGTCAAGTCATTTTGGCCACGGTCGCTGGAAGACTAATGCATTAACTACGTTTGAGACGTGGGCTGTAAGCTGTCTGTGCTTTTTTTTTTTTCTTTTGTGCAAATCACTGAATGCAGTTCATTCTTGTGCTCTGATGTCTGTTTAGGGTGATAAGGACTTCACCCCTGCAGCTGCTCAGGTGGCCCATCAGAAGCCACAGCCTGGCATCCCTAAGCTGCCCTCCACCCAGCACATCAACCAGCATATCCACCAGCCTCGCAAGTGAGCCAGTCAGCCACTTACGCCACCAGCCAGCCTTCCCAATGGAACACATACGATTAAGATGTTTCTCCACCAGGCACAGATCTCCTCTAAATAATTAAAGTCAAATTTTGTTACACCAGTATGGCCATTGTAGAAGTCCCAATCTTTACACCCTTGCTGCATCAGTGCTGTTTGGACTCCTCTTCTTAAGAGGGATTGTTTTGACAGTTATAGTCTTAAGGTGGTATAAATGGGTTGAGGGTCTTCTAAAATGGCTATTCTTCTAAGATTAAACATTAATGGATAAACTGATCTCAGATCTGAGACAGTCGGGGGGGGGGGGGGGGACTCTCACCCTGGTGATATGCTGACCAGAACCGCCTCACCACAACCAGCCAATCACAGTAACCTATCAGTCAGGCTACCTAAACAACCAAAATCACCTCATAGTGATAAGCCTGAGCTCCAGCCTTCTACCTATGATCTTCACAGACCAAAAGAACCAATCAACAAAAAATCACGAGGAGGACACCAGTTTTATATCAACAGGAACCAAAAAGAACACAGTGAGCAGCTTTTAAATTGCATCCGTTTGATGCAAGAAAGACTGTTGCCAAATTGCACAGGAACAGCATCCACCAGAGAAAGTTAAAACTAGCCAACTGCACGACAGCATTAACTTTAATAATTAACCCAATTGCTGAGGGTACTCTGCATTCCATCGTTCACCATATCGACACCTGACGCATACATCGGATTTAGAAATGCAGTGACTGATCAGCCTATAATTGGTCCGTTTGTTCAAGAAATTGGACATTTTTCAATATATATTTCAAAAGGCCAGTAAGGAGAGACACAAAACATGTACATCTTAATGTTGTTTATGTCTCAAGATAGTCAGATGCTAAAGCTTTGCTATAGCGAAACCTAATATACCTTTTGGGCTATAACAAAATGTATTTAGTTTTTGCTGCAGCCTCTTCCTAAGTCATAGCTTTTACCTTTTATTTAACAGTGGAGCCTCGCGTATTTTCCTGCCTCATTTGAGCTGCTGTCAAGTCCATCCTTCCCTGGAAGTGTTAACTAATATTAATGCAAACTCTTAACCTGCTTCCATAGTAAAAGTCTTCCAGCTGTGCCTCTGTGCTTGACACATTTTGTTGCATTTGAATAGCTCTGCTACGCATCAAAATCAGCTGCGATGAAGAAAACGCATAATAAAATCTAAAGACAGTTGCTGTGGAGCAGCTGCAGGGCGCTTTGTGTTTGCATTAACATTAGCTTTAACATCACAGGGAAGTAAAGTACTTTATTAGAAGATGAACAGAGAAGAGCGAATCGAAGAGCAACGCGGTAAAGCTCCGAACTGTAAGCTGAAGGTAAAAATATGAACGTATTGGAAGAATAGCACTGCGATTTCTACATTCCACAAAAATGTTAACTTTTTTTTCTTCTATCAGCCCCCAAAAATATAGATTGAACATTCCCCAGGAATTATACATATCAACACACACACACACACACCACCCTTCTCCTTAATCACACGTCCCCTTACACTCAAGTGTCGTTTGTTGCAACACTAATCTTCAGGTTTCCAAAAAATTAAGAAATTTCTCTTGCCAAGAAGGAATGAATTCCTATGTTAATTTAATTAATTTTAAAAGAGTTATTATTTTTTTTTGTTTTTCTGTTTGTTTGTTTGTTTTATTTTTTTCTTGAGTAAATTGTTCAAATTGTATAAATCTTTAGTCATTGAATTGACGTAGGTATTAGGTGTGGTCATCATAGTAAATAAAGATATCTTGAAATATCAAAACCTTGTTGTCTTGAGACTCATTTGTCATGAAAAAAAAAATTAAAAAGAAGTATTTTCAACTCACTAAACAACCATGTTAATATTTTGCAAACTGAAAAAGTTCCAACTAGTCTTACTTGATAGATTGTGTCCTGTAACTTACACTTACAGTGTTTAAGCATCCCATGGTGAATTAGCACTCTGCACTGAGGGATTAGGGCTCAGGTGGTGTTTTGAAATGAAACAGAAGCATCTCTCCAAGAGCTGTCTGCTGTTTTTTTTCTCCCTTCACCTCACACCCAGTGTGCACCAGGTGTTAGTGCGTGTAATCCATCTTTACACAAGCATCTGCAACCAGGTGTTCTGTCAGATCATGTTAGTCCAATAAAACACCCAGTGCAGGCTTAGTTGGTATGAGGCTTCTTTCAGAAAGCCAGAACACCCCGTTAAAGCAGACACAATCTCCTTGACTCCTCATGGTTGTATATAGTTCTCTCAATGTGGCAGACCTCTCGCCTGCTGCCGTGTCTTATTAGACTGACTGGAAGGGCAGAATAAGAGTGAGTCACTTCTAAAAACCATGTATCTGCCCTGCTCAGGAATATCTGGTTATGAAGAATTCATCCAGATTGAAGAAAATGCTTCGTCTCTAAAATCATTCAAGATCAATTAAAAGATGTCAAGGTTTACTTCTTCTCATATCAATGCATCATATGTGGAGTGTGTAGGCCGGGTGACAGCTTTGCTTGAGCTATTAGGCACACACACACACACACACACACCTAATACTACATCTGTGGTGTCAACAATACACAACTGGCCTCGTGCAAGACACTGCTTACTGTGTGTGTATATTCAGGAAGGAGATCCAAAGCTTCTAATCACTGTCAGCAGGCCAAAGATGTTAGTCATCAGTCAGAAATGAAAGGGTAAAAACCTGCTTTTTGTAGATTCTCTCTTTCAACACCATAAAACACTCAAATGTTAGTTTAAGGCACTTTACCCTCAGCACCAAGTCATTCTAATTTAGAGAAACTTTATTGCATACGCCCTGAGTATACACCACCAGCTGTTGGTCCCCGGGAACATTAAAACTGGCTTCAGCTAGTTGAGACTGGTCATTTCTGTGACAGACTAGCCTGAAAACCTTCCACCAACCCTGCAGTTTACTCAGTCAACAGGCGGCGGGGAGAAAAAGATATTTCAATCATTCTGGTCATTTTTGAGGACGTCGCTATGCTAAAATGACAAAGTTAAAGTGACATATTGGCTCCAGTTTCACCAAAAATCAAACTTTGCTTTCTCTTCCAACTTCAACTTGTTTTTAATGTTCTAAGCATTAAACTAAATGAGGGATGATACTCATCAAGCAGCACATTGACAGGATTTTATGTGAAACTAACCTATTTTCGCAGTAGAGAAAGTATACTGTGTACTTAGTGTACTTTTTGCTCAAGTTTTGTGTTCTCCTGCTCCTTGGAGACTGCTCTCTGAATAGTTTTTCCTCACTCTTTGTCAGTGAGGTTGATTTTTAGTTTGTACATTGTAGAATCTGATGGTGATTTTATTGTGAGAAATGAGAAACTTTTTTTTTTTTAATCTTTTTAGAAATGGAATTCATTATGAAGGACCCACTTTATCCCTGACTGCATCACAGTATCATTTCAAAGAATATTAAAAAAAGAAAAGAAATGCAAATTGCATATCTCGCATACCTTAAACAATGGGATAGATCACATTGTGTTTCACTCATTCATTGAGACCAAACAGTGGTCATATTGATAGCATTTGTATGCAGGTGCTGTTTACAATAAATGTTTCATTACTATTTAACTTGCAAGAGAGGAACAAGTCAACTGATTCTGTTAGTGGTGCTATTCTTTACTATAAAGCTATACATTAAATTGAATGTTTAATTGCACATAGAGATGAAATACATGATTAAATTATTGCCTTATATTCAATGTTGACAACTCTGTTCAACTTAGCAAGATGAAACAAAAAAAGATTATTATGATTTTATTATTATTATTAGTTATAATTAAAATGTTACACTGCTAGTAATAATATTACATTATCCAATAGTTAATAGTATTCCATTATGTATATTATTATGAATGACATCTTTTTTCATATAGTATTCTTATGCTATGAACATGTTGTTTATCAGCAGGAATTAATGTAATTACATTCAGGAAAAGAATTAAAGACCTCATTCAAATGAAAAACTTACAGAGCCCACCTCTGCTTGCATTTTGAAGGCACTGTATCTAGTCATAGAGGTTAAACCATAGCACATTGTTGTAATGTGTTACAGTATTTTACTCACTAGTTCATTAAATAATTCAAAATGTATGGAATACCCTTGTATTTATTTAAATGTTGTACCAAAACCAGCCAGCAGAGGGAACCAGCTAAGTATTCCCCCCTTCCAATGTACATGTTTGACAGAAGTGCTCACACAGTGCTGATCTAAAATCAGGTCATCCTGTCTAAATGCCAGCCTGTAGCATCACAAGATGACATAATAGCTGTCATACTATCAGTGGCCACTTCTGAATTTCTATGAGGGATTTGGGTCAGGGTGGGGGAACGAGGGGGCCTGGGAGGAGCGGGAGCGGGGAATCGCTGACCAAGCCTGCCATAATCTCAGGTTACAATCTAAGACAAAAGCTGTTTCAGATACAGTGATGACCTAAATATTGTCTGATGCATTCAGAGCTAATAGGTTTGTCTCTCTCATACATACACACACACACACAGTGCATTTCATTCGTCCACACTTTGAATGAAGTGAACTTGTGGCATTGTGCACAAATAAGTCCTGACCAGAATTTAATAAACTGAAATCTCAGTGAATGCGTTCACCGGTTCACAGAAATACTACAGAAGCCTCCAATAAAAATGTTCAATAGCGACTGACAAAAAAAAAAAAGAAATTTATTCATGATCAGCAAATGCTGGATGCCTCGTAACACACACTGCACACATTGTAGACATTGCTAGTTGTGATACTGCAACTGCCAGCAGAAGCCGTTTTCAGTGAAACGTTTCTTATGTTAATGTTAAATATGTTAATCCTGCAGGTCTGTTCAGCGTAGAGTTCAGCAAATGTGCAGTTTGCTCATCTTTTGTCATGTTCAGATGACTTCCTCTGGGCATTGTCGGAGCAAGATTGCCACTCTGAAGTCAATGAAGTTTATTTGAAGAAGTGATTTGGCTGCGCAGTGCCCTTGTAACCCCTTAGCAACTCATCACCATGTATATTAGACACACACTCTTGGATGGCACTTAAGCTGCAATAGCCGATAGGAGTTAGGACCATGAAATTGTGCTCTTAAAAAAATCCTGACAATGTTATATCGCTGCATTTCCCCGTGGCTCTGCGTGTTTAAACTCACTGCTTTTTTTTGTGCCCCATTATTTTCACTGTTCTCGTGTTAAAATAGGCTGCTGACCTCTCGCTCTATAATGAGTCGGCTGTTTTTATCAGAGGGTCCATATGTTTCCGATTGTTGCTTCAGTTCTTTCTATCACGTTGACCGAGGCGCACCCTGATTTCTCACAACTTACACTGATACTCAGTTAATTGTTCTGTCATTGTTAGTGGATGACATACTCGAACACATTTTCCCCCATAATTCTAAGATGTTTTATGAAAATTCAAGAAAGGAAAACAAAAAGCAAAAATCCTATTGTTTCCTTATTAGTGTTGCATTAGAGCATCAGTATTTGGCTTAAACACAAAGTCACAAAGTCACTGTTAGCAAAAAAAAGGGTTTATTTCTTTCACATCATCCATACCCTGTATACGCCATGCACCCATATGGAGTGCAAACACACATCTAAGAGTCTCAGTCAAGTCATGATAGATTATCACTATTATAACCAGTGTTCTGTGAAGTTTTGCAATGTAAACATTCGGGAAAGAAATTTAACTTTACTCCCACCTGGTAAAGCTTTTAAGTGTTACATCACAGTAGTGCTCCACATTTCTGTCCCGGTCTCCAACATTAAGACTAGAAAACAGAGTTGTTTAAATATCAGTTTGTGAAAAAAAGACCATATTAGATTAAAAAAAAAAGTAAAGTTTGTCATTAAAAAGCATTCAAATTGCTAATAGAATACATATAAATGTTTGCGAAATACATTCATGGGTTTGTCATCGAAAAAGCGAAACAAAAAGCATCTAAAAAATATATTTCTGTCAAATGCCATTCGATTCTATGCTTTAGCTTTCTCAGTCAATAAGACGCCCATCAGTATTCTCCACAGAAACATTTTGACATCTTTAATAAATTCCTTTTTTTTAGGCTGAAAATGAACACACCATTCATGCTGTAGTTAAGAGTCTGAAAGATTCAGTGTTAATGTGTCTTTTGCTCCAACACTGTGTGACACACTACAAAAAACATGTACTCTACTGAGCACCCAAAGCGTAATAAAATATAGACTTGGCCATCTTGACTGCATTAGAAAGCAATAAATATGAAAAAATAAGTTAAGCTAAAAACAGTTCAAGTATCAAATCCCTTGGGTATTCAATGTCTCACGTCAGAAAGGACACAGCATTGTGCAATTCTAATGCTGTGAAATCACCCTTTCCTCAGAAATGAGTGGAATTCAATTAAGGATGCAAAACTGAACAGACAAACGCAACGTTTAATCTTCTGTCCTGTTTGAGGAACACTGCTGGTAATTCTAGGCTCATCCTGAGCACATAAGCTTGTAGAGAAATATTAGAGTAACATCATGGCTTGTCCAGCACACAACTGGATCACCAAGCATTGTATTTTTTTTTGGTTAGTGTACATCACATCCTCTGAGGCAATGATATTATTTCCTTTTCCCAGCAGAAAGGTGTCTCTTAGTTACAGCCTCCAGCCTCCTTCTCTCAGCCTCCTCTGCTTTCTTCCTTTCTTCTTTTAGCTCTTTGTAGCGCCACTTTGGAATCTGCAGCAGGTGGTGCCCCCCTCTATCTTTGGCGCTGCTCTTCCTGCGGACCTTTTCTGGTTCATAAGTGGGCATTGGTGCCTTGGACACCCTCACCTTCGGGATGCTGAACCCCGGCCTGACGCTGCTCCTCCTCAGCACCATGTGCATGGGGAGCAGGCTGGTTCTCCGCAGCTCGAGGGCATCGTTGTAAGCCATCATGGTCAGGCTGGAGCTCCTGTGTTGAAGCCCCGGGCTCTGGGCCTGTAGGCTGGCCCGCCGGTCAGCTGAGTTCTTGGCCACCAGTGTGACTCTGGAGTTTTGGAAGAGTTTGAGGTGACCATCCACCCTGTCAGGGTTGATGGTGCGAAGCTCCTTGGCACGCTGCTGGCGGATGATCTCAGGAACTGCATAGCGCCGTTTTCCAACACTTGGCGGGCTGTCAGGACACACCTGGAAAAAAAAACAAAAAAAAAACCCCATGGATTGTGGTTATCATCATAAGCAATAGTATAATAGCATTAGTAGCAACATTAACAGCATGCTGGGTTTTTATTTGCAAAAAGCTGTGCTGAATCTCCTTTTGTTTGCAGCATTTCAAAGCTGTTAATCTAATAACCTGCTTAACAGATAAGGCTGGCCTTAATTACATCCTTTAAGTATTGTGTACAAATTCCATGAAAATGTGATTTTGCTGATAAGAACTAAAACATATAATAGTTATCCTTTAATAGCATTATTACCACAACCATAGCATTTTTCACATTGCTTCAAAAAACTGTGATAAAACTGAAGACCTCTACTAATGGACAATCTCTGAAATAGATGTAATTTGCACACTAATGCAGAAACACACACAATTATCTGCTGCTCAGTTGCATTTCAAGGCCCGTGGAAGGTTGCTACCACATTGCACAAGAATGCATGTATCCATGTGAAGATAAGAAAATGAGCCCTGATATTGTAAATTGTGCTGAATAATGCAGAGGACTGCTAATTTAAAGAGTTGCTTCACCTTATCAGGGTTTATATTTGAAAAAATGCTTGAACATATCAACACTGCGTGAGGCTCAGCAACATGGGTGATAAACAGTAAACAGGATTTAACGGTGTAATCGCTTACTGTATGACATGCCACTGCAATGAAAGGACTTCTCATGGCAGTTGTTACAGAAACCATGTGGTCGATGACACCTTCATCTTCAGGGTTGGTGACGTTTGCAATGTTGAAGACGTTCCGCACGGTGTCGGACAGGCGCTTCAGACAGCCGCGGGTCTCCTGGGCTTTGGCCACCATAGATGCCAGAGGGGCCCACTCTAGACTGGGAGAGCAAGTTTGATATAAATCCGCTGCACAGAGGCACTGAAGTAAGTCTTGTACATATAAGTTGTTGTTTTTTTTTTTGTTTACTGCATGTGTACTGTTCTGTACTCGGTCTGGGTGTTTGCATGCCTAAGTCTGCATGGTTCAGCGTGTGTTGCAAAGATGTAAAAAGCAGTGAGCTGGATATCATGGTGAATTCTTAGGAAGGGAACACATAGCAAAACTAATGACGGCAGTAAAAAGCCATAAAAGAAAGTGCAGGGAGTCTAAACGCGACTCTGACATAACCTGCCCTAACTAGCATCCCACACAGCTAGGATGACAGCTCATAAAATACAGCAAAAAGCATCATTTCTTTAAGTTTCGCAAATATTTGTGTATAACAGAAAGACTTCAAGGTGTAAGTTTTACCTATACGTGTCACAGAACTGCCGAGGACAGGGCCGTTCCATCAGGCGTGTCATGACCCAGACAGTTTCATAACGGCCTGTAAAAAAAGCCCACTCCCTGGCAGTAAAGTGGCGGCCGAAGTCCCTCGCATTGAGGGCAGCTCCTGTTGGACACGAGGCGAAGGCAAAAAAATGTCAAAGATGTTGAATGAAAAGAAGGATAGCTGAAGGGTACACAAAGATGCAAGTAAAAAGATATGAAGGTTGCTATCTGTTTGTGTGCTGACGATAAGTCATGTACAACACTAATCCTTCAATATAGCAAAAAAAAAACAAAAAAAAAATTAGTCAAACCATAGATCTGTATTCATGCAATCAATTCTGAAACATATCATCTACAGATGTCATTCCCATCATCCCCAGGTTACATTAAACTCACATACAGGTAATGAAAACTGCTTTTATGATTTAGTTTCAAGTTTCATAGTAATAACAGAAAGTTCCAACAATCTTCTTTCAAATTGCAATATAATTAATAAAGTAAACCAATAAGGGATGAAGGACTGTGCCTCATGAACAGAAATACATGCAGTGTTTGTCTGAGTCAACTTGTAATTATAGCCATTCTCCTCACCTGCCATCATGAGCGAGCGCACACACTCAAGCCGGCCCTGCATGGCAGCTTTCATCAGAGCGGTGAAGCCGTGGCAGTTTCTCCTCTCAACGTCTAACCCAGTGTAGTAATTGAGCAGATAGTTGGTGATTGTTATGTGACCTTAGAGAATATAGGGAAGGACAGTAGTTACTGTAGATCACAATACCTTTGGAAAAACTTTTTTAATACTCTCTTCCTCACCACACACTGATCAAAAAAGCTTGTGAAGTAAGTGCGGACTTGTTTATCTACACTCATCGGTGTCAGCATTACTGCCAATGTGTGTCTATTCGTATCCGAGTGTGCATGTGTTCAACAGTACTGTCAGTGTGTGTATCTAAGCGTGTGTCCGTGTGTGTGTGTGTGTGTGTGTGGGTCTTACCTGCCTGCGCGGCCGTGATGAGAGCTGTGTTTCCCTCGCTGTCCTGCCAGTTCACATCCAGATACGGACACTGAGACAGCGCTATGACAACGTCAACATAACCTTGGTAACATGCAACCAACAGCCCTGTCTGAGACAAAAAAAAGTGACGGGACAGGAGATAGAAAAGAAGAGGGGAAAAGAAGAAAGGCTTGAGTTTAAGAATCAGCAAGAAATGTTCAGGGTGAAAAAAAAACAAAAAACACTAAACATGTCAAAGGAGATGGACCAAAACTGCAGTAAAGTGCTGACACGTGGAAAGTAGTATGAAGAAAAATGTGATCACGACAGTGTCAGAGGCCAGAAGACCTTTGTGCACCTTTCAAAACTAATATACGTGAATTAATATGACATCTGTTGTGTTTTCATTGCAAACTAAACCGTCTTAAACTCAGCAGAAAAATAAACTGTCTGTCTGTCTGTCTGATGTTGTGTACTTTTGTGTTCTTCTTGTGTTGTGTGCATCTGTGTGTTAATGCCAGAACAGGTACCCTTTTATGTGTGTGTGTGTGTGTGTGTGTGTGTGTGTGTGTGCGTGTGTGTGTGTGTGTGGATGTACTGTATGAGTAAATATTGGTCTTTGAATGTGAGTTTATGTGAGTTTGGGAGTGTGTGTGTGTGTGTGTGTGAGCCTGGAAAACTCCTGCAGTGTTAGAAGGGTTCTTTCTGGAAAAAAAACTTCAGCCAAGACAAACAAGTAGAGAGCCGAGATGGGTGGAGTGTGTGTGTGTGTGTGTGTGTGTGTGTGTGTGTGTAAGTGGGGGGGTTAACACAGAGTTCTCAATGTGACATGTCACAGTTAGTGTACATATAGACACACGTTTATGCATGAGATATTTCTATTAGAAAGAAAAGTCTTTCATTAGATAGTTCAGAGCATATATGTTGAATCCTAAAGGAATTCATAGTAATAATAAATATACAGCAGTATGTAAAGAATTGGAGTAAAATAATACACACAAGTCCTATTAGCGATGCTCTGATCATGGTCATTCTACCTAGATACCTATAGTTCTTGTGTATTGAGTTAGTTCTTGTGTATTGAGTTACAACTAATGAATTAAGTCAAATAATGGCTTTATAGTGTTATGCAAAACTTCGGGGGATATAGGCTCACAGCCAAGAGAAGGTTGAGACACAGTGTATTATCAGTTTCAGGTTGACTTCTAAGTGTTTTTTTTTTTGTTTTTTTTCTTGAACACAATTGTTAATTCCTCAGCACCAACGACACCATGTCTTTTTTCTGTTGTCACAGGTGTTGTTTGTATTGTAAATTACTGTAGATTCTGTAGTTCTACGCCATGCAACAAGAGAAATCTATATTATGTTGAAGGCTCTGCTATTTTTTTAAGTTGGTGTACGCAGACTAACAAGAGTAATTTGTAACTATGGAGCAATAGGAAAAATTTAACCTGCAAACAAACGTGTTTTTCATAACAAGTTATTAATTGGCAAGACAGGAGATCCTATTGGGACCATTAATTAGTGCTTTATTAAAGCCAGGTGTGCTGGAAAGGTCAGTCAGGCCGACTCCATGTCAGAATACACACAGACACTGCATGCATCAGTTGCAAGACAAATTATTTTTAATGTTGTGTTGCAGGTGCCTTATGAAAGAAATCAAGATTTTTTTCCACAAACAGAAATATTTCATTGCATGAAAATTTTGAGGGTTTTCCAATTAGTGCCTTGCTTTGAAATCAAATATGCTAACCACGGGGGTATTTAACTTGTTATTGTCATATTGCCATATGAATATCAGATCTGTACCTTAAAGAGTAAAATATCAGACTTCACAAATGTGTTCAAAGTTTTCTACTTTGTCAGAATGAGTAGCGTAGCATATCGTGTGCATGTAAGTTGTTACAATGTGTTCCGTATTTGATGTTCCTTCATCAGACTTCAATTTGTGAATCTGCCTCAGTGACGTGATGTTCTCTTCATAAGCCTGCTCATAAAATCTACTTGATGCACCTTTTGGCACAATGACAAATTTAGTTTTGGTTTCCGGGCACACTGTGTTACTTCACTAACTTTCAAACTAAAAAAGTTCTGTTTTTCTGAAAGAAAAAAAAAACTGTACAGAGAAAGCCTGAAGGTTTAAGAAAACCTACAAAATGTGTGTGTGTGAGCCGCAACTAATTATTATCACTACTGACTACTACTACCCAAATATATTAACTTATAATACTCTTGATTACTAATCGATTAATCGACTAATCATGTCAGATCTGTTGCATATAAGTAATTTATCTGAATTGTATGTGAGCTATGGTGGCTGGAGAAAGCTCAGAATAACTGAGCTTCTGGTTGAGTTCTCAGTTCCTTCCACGATGCCTCGCAGCGTTTGTAGTACGCGTATGCTAGACACAGTTTTACCTGTAAGACAAATGCAATTTAACTTCTGTCTGAAACAAGCCAGGCTGTCAGCCAGCTGGAGATGTAGTCACATTAGTGTTGACAGCCCTGAGAGTTTTAAGGCAAAAAGGTGGCGAGAGGTCTTGAAATAAGTTCACGTCCACTGGCACAGGTCCAGACACACACACACACACACACACACACACAGGCTTTGTCTGTCTCTTACTCACTCTTTCACAAACACACACGCACATTCTTGGCAAGCCTCCAGCCTTGTTGTGATTTACTTTAACAGCATGCCCTGCAGGATGTCTGGAGCAATCTCAATTATCAGACAATGTCCTATTTTCTCTGTGAACCTTTTTCACAAACACACACACACACACACGCATTCAACTTCTTTTTTTTTACCTCCCAGGCTCTGGTTTTCTACTAGCACACCCCTATCATACACACAGGAATATTTGTTACATCAACTGCACTCTGATTTTCATGCACTTCGCTTGTGGCTGCTGGCGATGTTAGTAATTGAAGAATCTGAGCACAGGGCGATGGCAAAATGCACACACAGCATACAAGTGCAGAAAGAAAAAACACATGAATGGTAAAAAAGGCATACAGAGCATTACCCACTCAGTGACAAACTCTGGGGATAAAGGGATAAAAATAACAACACTACCTGGCAGCTCAACAAGGCTGAAACCAGAGAGGTACTACACAGACAGGTAGGTGAGTAGTGCGTGTGTGTGTGTGTGTGTGTGTGTGTGTGTGTGTGTGTGTGTGTGTGTGAAAAGATGGAAAATAAAATGTGAAGAGTGACTTTGAGGATGAATGAGTTTCACATCCTCACCAATAGTTTTTTCAGAAGGATTATATATTTTTGCATGTAGGCCACATAAGATGCAGACTGTGGCAATTTTAAAGCTTTCATCCCTTTATGCTGATGAATATAGACATACCGTGTGTCCTCCCTGTAATCTCATTTGTTCGCAGTTTTTACCGACAAAGTTAATGCAGACCCAGTGCAGTTTTCTTGACCTTGTTATTTACACTAGCTTGAACTGAATTTTGTGTATGAACTTTGTTTTTTTCTACTATCCTCTCTTATTAATCATCTCATGACCCCTCAGAGTTATCTGGTGACCCTTAGGAGGGTCCCGAACTCTAGGTTGGGAACCACTGGACTCAACTAGCTAACTGTATATAAACTAGTTTAAACTAGCTCCACCTCCATCAGCTAAACTGGTAACATGTGGCTTACACATGGATGCTTCAGTATTACTAATCTGATGATGACATATATAATAATATGAGTACATAAGTACATTTTGCTGCTAATACTTATGTACTTTTACTTGAGTAGAATTTTTCATGCAGGACTTTTACTTGTAAAGGATCTGAATACCACTGGCCACAAGGCAGTTCAAACCTATAGAATAGTGCATCTGAAACTATGCTATATTAATATTCGCTGATGATAACAGGAGCAGTTTCTGCCTATTAGAAAGTTTTCAAATTAAGTGATAAACTGTAGCAACTGTAGTTTGTGAAGCATATATTTAATAACATACCAGCATCATCAGTTTGTACCAGAAATTTACATCCACAGGAGAACACCAAGATAGGGGGCACTATCGCTGCTTTAAAACAAATCACATTTTAATTTCTGTTTGGCAATAACAATATTGACCAAATAACAAAAAAGGTGATATGTTGAAACTTCCATTTTGCTATCAAGGTCAGTGGGTCCTGCTGCAGTCTAACCACACACACACACACACACTCTGGTCAACTTATTATTAGCCCATATAGACACACAGATAGACACATGCACACATTTGTGTGCACGCACACACACGCACACACACACACACACACACAACAAACACGCACACACTCACTAAGTAATCTGGGGAATATCCAGGGCTAGGAATAGAAAGGCTTAGCCTTATCAGTTAGAGAAACACAGAGCGAGGGGGAGGGAGAGACGTAACTGCGTGTCTAAAGTTAATATGGGAATGCTGTATTAATTGGGTCCAACATGGATGACATAATACCCAGCGTAACTCTTAAAACTCCTTACAGACACACACAGGTTTACCAGTCCAATTTAAACTGCTTCCCCAAGTGCAAAACATATCAAATTAAAACAGACCACAGAAGTACATGTTTAATGAATTTGAAAAGCAGTATCTTACATTAGCATGAATGAACTGATTGGGTGTAACACCTAAACTACCTGTGTAGTTCTCATTCTGCTACATCTACCTTACAAACAGTACAACATATTGCAGTAGATAAAGTAACTAACAATTCCTTTCCTTATTTCAAAATAAGTACAGTTTTACAAAACAAAACTTAAAGATCACACTGAATGAGCGAAATCATTCAAAGAATCACACACACACACACACACACACAGGCAAATACACTCTGGACCACCCTCGATCATACACTAGAAGCACTGACGCAGACGTAGCAGGCCATGTTTCTGTCAATAGCCTCCCTGTTCACTGTCTTTCTGTCTGCAGCCACGCAGTTCACATGGCCACATCAAATCAGTCGTGTATGACTGTCACTTTGATTCTTCCACTCATCTGTATTTGCCAGTATCATGCCTGCTACCATCTGCAGTGCCAAACTTCTATCTCGACCCGCCTGTGCCTCATTCAGCCTGTTTGCCTGTCGGCCTGATGTTCGATCCGTGTGTTGGTCAGTCGTTCGTTCTGACTGTGTGACACTGTGATTAACGCCGGTTGCCTTGTAATGTAAAAATACTGTATTCGTCCTTGTTTGTCACCTGATCTCACCCTATTAGGAAAATTTGATTGTGCTCTAGAGGAGGAGAGTGTGTGTGTGTTAGAGAGAAAACGAGGCAGGGGTGGCCTCATTTGAGTTGACTGGATGCTCTGTGTGTGCGTGTGTGTGTGTGTGTGTGTGTGTTTATTGAGTTTACATGTGCATGACAGCTTATCCATTTCACTGCCAGAGGAACACACACACTGTCCTAAACAGGTTTAGAGGTGACTGAGGACACTGATATTAATTTGATACAAGATATAAGACTCTGCAACACACACACACACACATAGAAGTCAACTTTATAATGACCAAGATAAACTTGATTGGGTTTTTTTTTTAATCGATTTTGTTTTCAAACCAGATTCAATACTTTGTTGAAATGTCATCCATCACCGTCACGATACTGAGAATACTTCTGAGGGTACAGGGGACCATATGGTTTGTTCGGCTGATTTTGTTGCTATCAGCAGGGTTGATAAAAATGGGTTTGATTCAACCAGTCCTCCAAAACAATATCAAAAGTTACAGCGGACAGTTTATAAGTTTTCAGCATAAAAACATACATTTCTCGTAAGTCTCAACATAATCCTTCAGCTTTTTTGTCTTTCCACTTATGTCACATGAGGTTCATTTTTGCAAATTTTGTTGCTAAACATTTGCTAAACTCTTTCTGGGCCATATTGCTGCCATGTGATTAGTTTTTGACTATAAACTAACACAAAGACTCTTATTCAGACTTTGGTGCACTTTGTTCCTGTGTTCACAAACATATCACAGAACACCAACCTTTTGTTACCTAGAGTCCTTAAAATGAGTTTGTTATATTTTTGCAGCAGGTGGTGTAGTGCTCCATCACCCACAGGCACATGGTTCATTTTCTGTGCCTGCAACCATCCACCCTGCTGGTGTGCCTTTATGCAAAACACACAATCTATTCTCTACTGGGTCTGGCCTGTGGTTATGTAACTGACCCTGATCTTTGACCTCCCTGTTGAAGGGGACAACAGAGAGGCAGCACATTATTATGCATGGAATAATATGGCTGAATTATATCCTAGAACCCTTAGTTCTCTAACATAGTCTACGAAATACGAATAGAAATTTTTCAAATTGACCTGATGTATTTATATTAAACTTATCTTTTTAATTCTACTTGTTAAACAAACTTCGACTGTAAAAGCGCAACATATATAGATACTTTCTGAGCCTCTAGACAATTGCAACCCTACTGTATATAAATCCTTTATTTCCATCTATTGTATACCAGCAGGTTCTTTGTTTTACAGGACTAACAAGTCTCAATATAAAAACATCTCCCTAAAAACTGCTCACAAGAGAAAGTAAAAATAGTCTACATGGTACATATTGCACTTGGTCAAGCTGTGTGTTATATTAGGATGTTGACATATGTGTCAGGATGTTTAAGTCATACACACACACATACACACACTGATGAGCTTCACAGATTTATATCAATATGTGTTCCCAATGGATGTTTTGCCACTCGTCTAACCTGCATTGTGTCTTCTCTGGCTATTTACGCATCTGAGGTCAAATGGCAAAGCAAAATAAATATTGAAGGCACGAGCTCAAACAATGCACAATGCAAACACATAACTCTTTGACCAATCTCGGTCTGGGACTGTGAAGAGTGCGTGTGTGTGTGTGTGTGTGTGTGTGTGTGTGTGTGTGTGTGTGTGTGTGTGTGTGTGTGTGTGTGTGTGTCTCTATCCTACATGTCATGTAGCAGAGAAGAAAAGAGGCAGAAATCTCTAGATTCCACTGATGTCAGTCTCCTCTTCCTTCCTATGACCTCATCGCTGATTACATACATGCAGCAAATAACAAAGGAGTGGTGGGTAGAAATAGTGTGTAGGAAAGAGAAGGTGAAATAGTAGAAGGGACAAAAAGAGATGGGGGTGGCCTCAAGTTAAGAGAGCAGACTTGTGATGTAGGGTCAGTCATATTAAAACACAAATCAGCTGTGAAAACTCTGCCTCCCACGGCATCTGTGATCAATTTTCTTTCATCAAAACACTGAAACCCAAAATTCTCCTCAAGTTCTAAAACTATAGTTACATTCAGCCACTTACTGTCTACCTAAACCTTCTGCAGGAAATGTGCTTCAGGAAAAGTGCTTTTCACAGATGAAAAGTTAACAGAAAACGAACAAAACAATTCATGGTAAGAGGCATGTGATTGGTTTGCAGCATGAAGCTCACTGCCAGCCAATTCAATTACTATTAGCGAAATGTCCACATGAATGAAAACTAGTCTTGTTCCATTATTATGGATTCATCTCTTTGCCCTGAGCAGCAACTCTTTGGCAGGAGTGAATGATGGATGACGATTGCACTGCTGATGCAATTTCCAATAACTTTCCAAACAAGAAGTAACTTTTACTGAAATTACTCTCAGTGAGAAATACCAATTTAGTTCTTTAATTTGAAGTCATTGGGCTGAAGTGGTATATGAACGATTACCTGATGCTATTAATATTAGTGTTTAATATGGGAAAAGTCTATTATACAATAATCATATCTTATCTAATATTAGCATAACAGAGAGAGAGAGAGAGAGAGAGAGAGGTGGGGGGAGAGAGATTTGTGAGTTCTGCTAAAATGGAGATTTTTTTAAAGTAGATTACTCACTCTTGCAACAACAACACACACACATACTGTACAGTACTCAGTCAGAACTCTATGATATGATGTAAAAAATGATTTAGGATATAGTTGTGACCCCGATTATAAAAATAACTGAACTTAGGAGTCTTAATGAAAACGTGCAGAATATTTAAGATAGAGCATTTTCAAACCAACTGGCACCTTAGTAAGACACACCTCTTTTTTAAAATGAATGCCATTGGTTGTTAAGACATCTTTGCAATTATTGTGAAGCTTTCATTGAGGCATGTCAACATGCATTCGTGGCAATGTAAATCTCATTGCCTACCACATGATATAGTAGGCCTACGTTAAGGGTATTGAATAAAGGCCAAACGTAATACGTTACTACGGCCTGGAAGTAGGCAAAGTAAGCTCCAATTAATTCAATGCCGGACCTCATGCTCCTGTTGAGCAATCAGCACCAACAACACATGTTTGCGTTCCTCTAGAAAGTCATCATCTTCTTTGGCAACACTTACGGACAACTGTAAACAACTGTAAAATAGCTACGTATATGCTTCATACCCTGTTATTCCTGTCCGTCTGCTTGACCTCCTCCTCCTTCACTCCATGTCGTATCATAATCCGGACTATAGCTGCGTTGTTGGTGCAGCACGCCTGGAAAAAAGACAGCGGCTTCGGGCTTTTCGGAGACGGGGTGCGCTCCGAGTCCGCGAACGCATCATCCGGCGGGTAGAAGGAGTCGTCCGACACGACACTCCGACACTCATCCAAGTCTTCAAAGTCAACTTCCTCGAATTCATCATCATCATCATCTTCCTCGTCTTCATCGTCCCATTCGTCTTCATCTTCGCACGAACCCAGATGGTCCTCGTTGTCAGAGTTGGACGGTGGCTCCTCGACTATGGCCGGGTGGACTTGGACGATGCTGCCTCCGGCTTTCTGCTGCAGCTGGAGCTGTTTGACCCGGACCGACGATGCGCCTCCTCCATCCCTGTCGTCCGTGATCAGCACCATCTAACCCCCGAGCCTAGGGCACTGTCCTCGGGGTAGAGTGCAGCCTGGCACACGGGGCGCTGGCATGAGACTGGCTGTCTCTCCAGAAAGATCAGAACAAAAAAAACAACTAACTGTGCCAAAATAAAAGTCAGTTACATATCGCATACGGGAGCCCAAATTACGCACACACCTTTATCCTTGATATCGTATATAGCCTACTAGTTGAACATCAGTCATCTTCGCAGAGTTGTTGACATTATGCGTATTGTTTGAGCCCTGAACGTCCCACGAAGTGAGGTCCTCTTTTTTTTTTTAGCATGCACACACTTACACGAAACCACGTCGAGTTTTAGTTACACTCATCAAAGCTTTGTCATAAAGTGAAACTACAGCAGGGAATAAAAGTGCTGAGCATACGACCGTCCCATGTAGGGCGGAGGGAGACAGCAGTCTGTTAACCTATAGTCGCCTAATCCGATTAGGTGGGACTGGGACTATCTCCCTCTCTGTTTCTCTCTCCTATCTACTAAGAGATTAATTCTACTGTCTCTACTTGATGGGGCCTTATAGTAAAAAGGTTTCGCACACAGGCAGTGAGGAAGTGAGTTTTGTGTGGTTTTTTTCAGCATTAAGGGGAAACCTTCCACTACACTGGAAGCAACGTCAGTGGGGGAAAAAAACTAAAATAATTCTGTTTGTTCTCTTTATTTTTTTATGCTCTCTTTTTTATGTTTTTAGATAGATAGATATACTTAATACTTAATCCCAAACTGGGAAATGATATGATCAAATCAATAAGGTGTGATGGTGGTGTGGCCATGCTTTTGGGGTTTTGTTAAATACTGAAAATACAATTTAAAAAAAATCCCCTCACTCTTCACATGACTCATAAAAAAATCATTTGGGGAAAACCAGCATTCACGCCTATGATGAGTAATTTGATCATCTACAGGGCATCAGTTCACAGTGAACCAATAGGGACACCCCAACTTTCAGGTTAATAATAATTCAAAGTGACCAGATCATGAGGGAGGATTTCCCATCATAGTGTGTTGGGTTTCACAGTTTTGGTGTATTCTGTTCAACCGTCTCTTTTTCACTTTCATTTTCTGAAACATACAATAGAGTGGCCTTGTGGGTTTGTGCAAAATGAAATGTTTGGGATTTTTTTTATGTGTTTTTGTTTTTTTGTTGTTGTTGGTTTTTTTTATGTTAGCAAAACCATGACCAAAACCTTACTTACACTAACAAAATAATAAGCTGTGTGTAGTGACAGACTTCAACTTGAAAAATGTTGATTTCAAAGTAATGTCAAGGGGGGAAAAAAAATAGATGCACCAAGCCAACAAATCACTTTTTATGATGTTTGGTGTAACAGGAATGAGTTCCCACTAGCCACATTAAAATCTGCTATCTGCTGGAGGTGCTGCATTCACATTATGTGCTTTGCATGTGAGTGAGGAGTAAAGCAGGGTTAATAGCTAAATACTAACACATTACTGTACACGTTTGACTTCTGCGCCTTCTCTTGTTTCTACCTAAAATATCTTTTACATATTTAGTTGTTTTTATCTTTAGATATAGTAGTATAGTATAATTAAAAACCTTGTGTGAAGGTAAAGCGAGTTTCTTTATGGCCTAGGTGTTTACTGTATCTACACAGACAGTGCCAAAATACTACAATATGCTGCTACTTAAATGCCACAGTTCGATTTACAAAGATTTTTTTATTTTCTCTCAGTAATTAATACATCAGTTTGCTGACATCACCTGCTGTGGAAAAAAAACAAGTACATAACAGTCCCAGTGTGTATCCATTATCATTATACCTTCATCTACCCCCAGCTGAGAGCCCTGCTCTCCTGTGGCTGCTCTATCTCCATGGCATCAGTCTGCTGCTGTGTGGGTGACAGTCACTATTTGCACTTCCAAATATATACAGTGCTGAGAAGTTCTGATGTTTGGTGGATCCGCGCAGACACAATCAGCAGAGAAATTGATCATGAATTAAAATGAATTATTTAGAGTTAATTATAGGGTTTTGGTAAAAGGTCTCTGGTGAAGCATCAAGAATCAAGACTAAAGCGAATATATACAGGGTATCCAGTACCTTAAGCCTGCCAACTCAATGGTGTCAACATGTTAAATCTTAAATTAGAGAATGTAAATGTATCTCAAGTTTTTGAAAGATCTGAAAAAAAATGTAAAAAAATATGTAATCCTTATAATAAATGAACAAATGGATAGAAGTGAGGGAGACATTAGGTTATGTCTTATCTTATGGGTAAATTCAAACCACTTGTGCCTACAGTAGTTTGTTTGACACATTAAGTGGGGCCAATGAGCCCCATTTAGCTTTGAAAAAAAAAAAAATTAATGGCAGGAAATAATTAATACTGATTACAAAGACCAGTGACTGATTTAAGATAAGAACTCTTCAGCTCCACAAGATCAATCAAAGGTTCATTTAAAGTCCGAGGTCAGGTTCAGTGAAACAGCTGGTGGGGAATGTGTGGTTTATTCAAGGACACTTCAGGAGGCCAGATGCCAGTTTATACAGTATGAAGACTTAATCCCAGATCCCCTCCAATATGTCCCGCATAGTCCATCCCACTTGCCTACTCTGTCGCACATGCTGGTGAACTGCAATATACAGCACTGTACTGTATATATACTGTAAAATACTGCAGTATGGCCACTTGAAAAGGTCTGATTTTGTTGCACTCACATTGCTGTAGATGTATCAATATTCTGTGATGTGAGATGAGCTGCAAATAGTACAACGTTAGCAACACCATCATTTTGCAGAGCCAATTGCATTAGCTCAACCTGAGCTCAGAAGACAGATCCCCTGGACAGATAATCACCGTGAGCTCTTCTGTGACAGCGTGCATATGTATGTGTGTGTGTGTGTGTGTGTGTGTGTGCCATGTAAATGGTTTACGCCGGGTCCCTGATCCATTACATATTCAAGGCTCTTTCAAACGACTGTACAGCACTCCAAAGCTGTTAGATATGAAATCCTTTTTAACCCAGAACCAAAGTAGTTTCATGATAAATTCATTGGGGCAGAAAAAACAGAACGGTGTAATTTGATATTTATATCTTGCCTGTGGTTAAAAAAAAACAAAAAAAAAAACATTTGTGTAGCAACATTTTCTTGAAGATTTATGAAAAAGTAGCTCAAATTGTTTAAAGTTCATCAAGCTATGGTTGCACCTCCCAGAAGGTTATTTTAGAGTCTCAAAGCTACAACACCCTCCACCAATTTAGTCACACCTTCTACATGAAGGTGCCCAGGTCCTGGTCACTTTCCCATTAAACCAACTCATCTTTTCTCTTTGTAATTTGACCAATGTTCAGCTGAGTAGAATACGAGTAACACCACAGCAATTCTTGCAGGTTGCACAAATTAAAATATTTCTGGTAGTTTTATGTTCTACTTTTGTCTGATAAGCAAGTAGAAATATTCATTGGACCTTACTCTAAAGCATGTATTAGGATCTGCTATTGAGAAAATATCACACATAGGTTATGGATACTGCAGGTGCATGAAGGATTTGTGGCACAGAAGTGGTTGTTTTAAATATGTCATTTATGCCCCTATTTTCAGTCTTTATGCTAAACTAACTGGCTGCTGTCAGAAGCTCCATATTTACTGTACAAACATGAGAGTGGTATCAATTTTCTCATCTTAACTCGTGGCAAGAGAGCAGATTCCTCAAAATGTCAAACTACAACCTGTGGAAGTATCAGTTCTTCATTTTTTTAAGGGACTTAAAATGAATTCAAACAAATAATCAATCATACATTTCTCTAGCATCCCATTTCTCAATAGAGCTCCTATATGCCTGCATCCGATGTACGCCTCATGAGTATCACATGACCTTGGTGCTGGGAGGTTTAGACAAGCTCCTGCATGCCTACCCTCATTTAGTCATTCATTTATTCCTCCTAAACCACAAACAGCCAAAACAGCCCAACACACCTTGGTTTCTTCTACCTGAAGCACGGGTGCCGCACAAAGATCTCCTATGAGTCTCCTTTTTCACACAAACACTGCACTGTTTAGGTTTGTGTATATTTTCCGTGTGTGATGATTAAGTAAATGTGTGACCAAACTCAAGTGTTTATGTCAGAGTTTTTAACGGGGCTGCTTGTGTCTAAAGATTTTCCTGGAAATGTTTTTTTTTTCTCTCTCTCTCTCTCCCTCTCTCTCTCTCTCTCTCTCTCTCCCTCTCTCTCTCTCTCTCTCCATAGCAAAGGCCTAATGTGCTAATTATTAGAAGCTTGATTAGAAACTCTTCAACCTTTGTTTAATCAATTAATGAGGCAGGGAGAGACAACACAGTCTATTCAGAAATTGAGGACAACACTTAAATCAGGACACAGATAAAGCTTCTGCCGGTAGCTGAACAGGTGAAATTCAATAGGCCACCATTGGTAATAAACTAATTTTAATCAGCCAGCAATGGCCCTTAATTAAGCTCTTTTTGTGATGTGTACAAAACAACTCCCACACCAGGGACAAATCAACATTATTTATTGTTACAATATTCCACAAATGCTATTAGACCATAGATGGAACTAGTATTAATAATAAATAGACATTATTACATACATACAAATGTACACACAGTGAATTTAACGATCCTGTTAAGCCAATCAGGTCCTTTGCAGAACACTTACAATGCACTCTCTTTAATAGCTGCTGGACACTGGCTCCATAAAATCCCTGTTTACTGAAAGCATTTCGCACATTTTTTTTCACAAGATGCTAGGGTCTCAATTATTAATTATTAATTAATTTTGCATCTTCTAATGTGCGTCACACTAAGGATTGTGAGATCATTATTCCATTAAGAAGATAATAAGGCCCACCACAGCTGCCAGAGAGTGGCGAGTGCAAATCCATGCTTTAAAACATCCCATGAGGATAATATGGGTGATATCAATGACATTATGTCCATTCTTTTTCTATACTCCATGTCTGTAGCACACTAGGTTAGATTGGGGGTAACTCTCTCTTTTGGCCACACATTGCACATGCTGCACACTCTTTCAGGATCTGATTCATCTTTTACAATTCTACATAAAGCTTGTGAAATGTCTCTTTTGTTACCGGTAGTTTTTATTCTGCTCTTGAGCCTGTTCTGGTAAAGTTTGATGAATCAGGAGGAGATAAGTCCATATCAGCCCAATGGATGAAGTCAAGAGGTTTAATCATCCCCTGCTGAAGTTGCCTGGAACATACAGTATGTTGAATCTAGTTAGATAGACATCTATGACATACATTTGTACAGCATCATGCAAGCGATACATATACAACTGAACAGCTAATGCAAATACTGTATAATACTGTAATTTTTTATTTTAGGTTATTAGCTGCTCAAACAGCGAAGCTTGACAGCAAATTCTAGACTGATTAAACCATGTAAACAAAGCCCATTAATGTTTAAACAATTTCAACCAAATGCTGTCAACAAAATAGAGTACAGCTGTGCAGTAGTAGAGCCAACAAAATATCCATGTTCTGCAACTCCAGGATACAGTATTAATCATGTTTTCCTGTATCCTTACCCTGAAATCTGTTATACAACAGCTACAGAGAGGAACGCTACAAGGGAGTCTTTTGTGTCCACCCTCTCTTCCCCTGTCTCTTTCGCACTGCTCTGATACATTCATCGTGTCCCTGGAGATGTGATGTTATGAGCAAAGCTTGAAGAAATGCAACAAGGTCCAGCCTGGAGCTGAGATTCCTAAACCACTGACATCTTTGTAATGAGCTGTACGGTATGACCTACGCACCTAAGACTAAGTTCAAGTTGCAAAGAAATTTAAGGTCTAAACAAGCTCTGTCACTGTTTTACAAAGTATAATGGAAATTGGAAAATGTTGAGAAAGTTGTAGGAAAACATTTTTGTTTCTACTTTAGCTGCCTTGTCGTTGATAGCAGCAGTAATGATCAATGTGTGGTAAGAAAGTCTGTAGTGGATTGTCCAAGTGAACTGAATTATACATTATGATTTACTTATCTAGAAGTGTCAGGACGACCTCATTGTACAAAGAAGTGAAAGTGTAGGTGTTTTGTTCCTCCTTTTTTCAGAAAAAGTATTGATGTTGCCTGTCATGAGGTTCAACAGATATTAAAATCTTCAGTGCATTTTGTGAGTCAGGAATTATGGATGAGAAAAAAAAAACTGGATGTTTCTGATAACAAAAAAGACCAAGTCTGAGCATGTCCTCTCAAATGACTTTATGCTTCACTTTTTAATTCAAACTGAGGCATCTACATCTTAATGAGCTTAATGATTGATTGTTAATGGTTCTGTTGGTACACCCTGACATCCAATATTTTAGTTTTGGAAATTCAAATGAATACTCACTACTACTTTGTGGTTCACAAAAGGATCTTTGTTTTAAGCCCTGACAAAATTCTTTCTCTCCTGTGTCATACAGGCAGAGAGCCTGCAGTTATCATGTTATCAGGGATTCTATCTGTTCTCCAATCCCATTTGACTTGGCCACAGCTGCAGTCCTGCAAGGGGTAAGCTTCAGTGTGTGTGTATCTGTGTGGGTGTGTGTGTGTGTATATGTGTGTGTGTGTGTGCGTGTTTGTGTTTGTATCATCAACTCCTAAAACCTACTGCCAACAGAGCTGTCAAATTCCACTCATCCTGTTTCCTGTCCTTCCTGATGAAATTCTCACAAAATGACACAACTACGTGTGTGTGTGTGTGTGTGTGTGTGTGTGTGTAAAGGAAAAAAACATGTTCACAAGAAAAGCGTGTAATATGAAGCCTATGTGACCAGTTGATTGGGTGTGTCCCCACATTGTAAAAATCTGATTTTTGCCTCGGTGGTTATGGTTAGGGTTAAAGTCTCCAGGAAATTAATGCAAGTCTATACAAATTCCCCAAAAGTGACCTAGATAAACATATGTTTGTTTGTGTTTGTGTGTGTGTGTGTGTGTGTGCCTCTGAGCTTTCCTGGCCCTGCATGTGCCTCTGTTTGCTTTCTGGTGTGATAAACCTGTCTGAGTGTACATTTGTACTTGCCCATTTCTAATATTGCATGGAGGAGAGAACAAAACACAGAGGGTTTTAAGTGCTGAGCTGAAAATCACCCTCAGCACTTATCACCTTACCTCTTCTCAGTGAATTTACCAGCAGATAGGCCAACTACGGTGAGGCAGTGCGTTGATAGGTTATGTTTATGAAATGAACTTTGGCTAACCCATAAGGGAACAGGCAATAAAAAGCATACACACACTCCATCTGACAGTTTGTGTCTCTCTTGCTGCTCATTAAAAACATTCCATCCTGACTTAAAATAGCAGCCCTGTTCAGCTGGATATTAACCTACTGTGCCTGTTGCTAACAATTAATGGGACCAATTTCTAGGTAACAACATCTGTGCTTGAAAGAGTATTATTAGGCCCATTTATTAATTGTCATTTTGTTACTTCTATTCCTTCATTCCTGTCCTTCACTGCTTTCCGTCTCTTTCCCTCACTTCGTGCTTTTGTAGAAGTTGGAAACCTGAATCATGCCGTTCTGCTTGTTGCTGTCAGGAAGAGAAACCAATGCATCAGAGATACATCTCTACTGAATAGAATAAAGATTTTTACAACATATTGGCAGTATCTTCAAGTCATTTTAAATGTATTACCCGCCCTTTTTCATAAAATAAATCCTTTATGAAACACTAGGTGTAATTTTGTAATGCAGCTCTAGTTAAAAATTCCACACTATACCTATATTGTATGAAAAGAATCTTTAAAGGCCATAATGCGTTATGTTCAGCAGCACATTATGCTGTACAGTTAAACTAATCAAACCATGAGTTATGTGTTTCCTACCTCACATGACAAAATAAATAAGGACAATTTTAGAAACAAAAAAACAATTAAGTTACAAGAAAAACTTGCTGATAAATTCCACAAGTCATCTTATATTTAAGTCAATTTGAAGTCATGTAAGCCCAAGCAGCAAGTCCAGGTAACACATCTAGGTACTAAATGACTTTGTTGACTGATAAACTTAATTGACAAAATAATATAATATATTAATAAAAATAATTAGAAACGAAAACCTGGTAGCATCTCTTCCACCTACACTCTGTGTACTGCAAGTGGATGTAGTGAGGTACGTTTATATCTATATACTATATTTTATAAATTACTATTTTTATAAGCGTACTGAGAGCTATATATCTGAGGCACACACACACATGCACACGCACACACACACACACAAATGAAATGACACCTACACTTGTGGCTGCAGGCTGCTAAGGAAGTTGTCAATGTGGTCCTGTGGCATGTCCCCGTCCAGGTGAGCCAGGTAGGTGTACAGTTTGATAAAGGTATTGAACGGGATCCTCGCAGCACCACCCGGCTCATCCTCTGTCAGGATCTCGCATGCAAACTTCAGAGAACTGATGAGGGTCTGAGAAAATATTTTCAGAGACACAGAGAATAAGTCAGTAGGATTAGATAAAACAACAGACACACAAATAAAAGTCATTCAGCATTCAAGGACGATCACATCCCATTTAAACATCAAAGACACACACTGAAAACACACTTGCATACACTGATCAGATGAACTAAAAAGACAAAAGAAAACCTCATTAAAGTAATAAAGAGCATGACTGCCATCATGTGGTTAGAGTGCATCCTCTGCTTAAAGAAATTCTCTTTGATTTGTCTCTACTGCCTTGTATGCATCTTCGGAGCAAAAACATTGCAAGTATTCACATAGTCAGGGAAGGATTTATCCAGTCATTCTATATGGATCCTGGAGAACGTGATGGAGAAGTCTGGATCATGGATGTATGGATCTAGTTTAAAAACAAAGACTAAATTGTAAGATGAACAAAAAAAAGGTGCTGCTTGAGGATGTCTAACTGTGCTTGGCCTCAATTGAAGCAGTATAAAGTGGTGTTAGCATTTATATCTGGCCTAATGCAACATCTCACCCCTCCCAGAGCACTGCAGCCCAGGGCAAAAAAGTCCATGCAGTCGATGTCTGAGCTGAAGCTGCCCAGCGACAACAGGGTCTCCAGCTGTTCCATGGGTAGACACAGACCCTTCCATTTCTTCTGCAGTTCCTCCTTGCTGCATGTTTGCCCAGGGGACAGCTAAGATTGGGTAGAGGAAGCAAAAGTGTGAGCAAAAAGTTGTAAAAAAAATTATGATTATTTTATGAAAACAAATGAGGTTTTCCAGTTTATTTAATAATTATTTTGTATTATTTTCCAATATAAACAGCAGTATTGGATTTTGGGAGTTAGGCAGTTGCGCTTACTGATTATCTATCAGCAAGATTTAATTTACTTATGGTAGATTCATATAAAGGGAAGCTATAATAAATCATAAAGTAGATATGTGTTTTTTTCATATTTTCTCAAGTAAACAATTTAAAATGTTACAAAAATGATGAACTCTGCAATACTAACTGGCATAAAGTCAGAAACAGAGCAGCATTAACAAAAGTTTCACACTGTTGCTTAAGTGTTGGCCTTTAAGAAAATATTAATTATTCAGTTCCCTTAATGAACATACTAATGCCCCAGGTGAGATAAAATAGGTTTACAATAATATGAATCTTTAATGATCCACATGGGGAAACAGCATCACTAAAGATAAGAATAGACATAGTATATAATATACAGTACAGAATGCACACACTGAAAAAATGCAATACATTCAATATATTACTTTTGTGTTGTCCTGCTGTTGTGAGAATACCTGTTTGTGGAGAGCCTTGAGTAGACCTGGAGTCAGCCCAGTGTCTGTCTTCTGGGTGGCAACATTCATCTCCAGCCTGTCCGTGACAGCCAGACACTCCCCTTCAGACAGTGCAGTGAAGTATCTGAGAAAGGACACACACATTATTATCATACGTACTGTAGAGTCCAGAAGTCTGAGACCACTTACATTATTAAACACTGCTTATCATCCTCCTACTTGTCACTCATCCCGCCTCCTCCCCAAAGCACGCCAATGGAATTATGCGATAAAGGACACTTAGTATATAGTAAGTAAATAAGACATAAGTTGACATTACTCAAATTTAATGAGTTTTCATGAGTACCTTCAGTTGAATAAATCATACATTGTACTTTTCTTAGTCTGAGGTTTAGTAATACTTTTTATTATGAACAACATGGCTTAACTTACTCCACTGTTTAGATCATATTTAGCAGTGAATTTAGAGGCTGTACGGCTTCTGAGAGGCAACACATCCTAGTGTTATTACTTTAATAGCATAACATATTTTAACCCAGAACACATTTGAATTCTTTCTGTGTCTCTTTTCTTTCTTTCTTTATTTTCAATTACCGTAAACACTGCCAAGCTATATTGGCAAATAACATTGCTGAGGATATGACAACCCTCAGGGATACAAAAAATATTGATATATTTAAATTTCCAATACTTTCAAAGGAGCTTTTTCTTTGCCGGAGAAAGTCAGATATTTTAACCGCTGCAGTAACATGAAAACCCCTGAGATCCAATTATAGTCACTCAATACAAAAAATGAGAGATACGCAGGTTAAAGGGTATGCATTTGTGTGCAGTTGTGCTGCCTGGAGACATTGTTTATGGTATTGTTTAAGAGGTTAAAATAGGAAAAAAAAACACAATCACATGCATCCCGACCCTCTACTGAACCACTGCTTACAGAGATGAAGACTTACGCTGCAGACCACAGCAGCAGATCTCTGGGCTGTGTTCTGATTGCTGCCTTAGTGAAGTTTTTGAGGATGTCTGGCAGCTCGGGAGGGATGTTGATTTGCTGGGCACAGTAGACGGTGTCTGGAAGAGGCATGGCTGTAATATAAAACATTGCAATATAGACCAATTAGTAGATGAGCTCTGGCAGATAGCATATCTTACAGAATATAAAAGAGTGACTGCTCGCTGGCCACTAAAAGATTACCCACATTGAAAATAACAAACCATCAACATTAACACTATGTGTATAATTCTGGTTCTCTAGTCTTACCTATCCAATGATGTTGCTGTTACACTGGAGGAAAGTATCCTGAAAGCACAAAATATCAAAAAAATAAAATAAAAAAAATAAAAAAATACAGACTCAACAGGCTACAGCAATGGATCAATTTTAATTTTAATAAATAGTCATCGATTTTACGAAATCCCTTGACTTCAGACAAGAAAGCTAACTGTCTTTGACTATGGCATAAAACATAATTAGTAAAAATTGTTTTTGTAATTAACACTAAATGCATTGTTACGGTTATTAACGTTTCGCGAGGTTTTAGACATAAAGTTGATGCTACCAGCTTCAAAGTAACGTTAAGATGGCAAACGTTGGCATAGAAAGGAAAGAAAAGGCATTGTTCTAACTTTAACTGTCAGAATACCCTGCACTTTAGACACTGCTACTTTACCTGGTCTGTTGAATGATGAATATGTACAAAACACTGCGAAAAAATGGTGTAAAATATGGGTGGCTAGCTCAAATATCACCTAGCACTTTGTGTGGTGTGGTCGTCGCTTAGCAACAGTGTTCTTCTTCGGGGGTTTTTTTTTTTAACGTGGCTGACACGCTGCGTTATCGCCGCCTTCCGTGAACCGGAGACCATTTATTTTCAACCCTGTTAACCGAATGAATTGACATACATTCATGCCAAATTTCCAATTATAATTTTTTAACAATGTTTCCTATCATGTTGGCTGGTTTATGACACTCCATAGAACAATCAAACATAGTTAAGTGTACTGTAGAAAGCAGATTTTTTTTTTTCAGTATTTCTGAGGCAACAGAGCCTAATAATGGCGATTGCAGAAAAAAAATGTACTGAATACAAAATTTGACAATGTTGACATAGTTGTCAAATTGAAGAATTGAAGAACAGTCCCAAACCATGTGACACACATCTGGACAAACACATAATGTCAGACATCATTCTGTGTCAACACACACATTTATTGAAATGATGTCATAACCAGGCAAAACATCATATTGGAGATTTTATTATTAAACGGCTTCTTGAAAATACAGGTTTACATGTAGAGTGTGATTAGAAAGTAATAGTACAACTACCAGTATTTGGTAACTGAACTGAAATGGACAACTAAAAGAAAGCAGATCCCCCGAACCACACTCGATGCTCAAAATAAGTCAGCAACTACAGTATGACAGACCGAAGAGACAAATTCATACTTGTGCAATACGCACACATGCACATTCACACAATCACCGTCAGGTCACATACACTGGGAAGTGCAAATTTGTTCTAGCACATGTATAAATCGAGTTGAGTACGTAGAATCTGCATTTGAAAATCCCTTTAAGGTTCAACTAACTTAACATCTAGAGGGAGCCATGTAACACACAGCACAGCGTTTCCTTTCCCAACATCTTACATTGGTACACATGGTCAAACTTAAAAAAAAAAAAAAAAGCAATTAATAAACAATAAGGATGGATTATAGCCAAAACAACACAGGTTATGTGGACTAGATAATGGACTATCTGTGGTGCTAGTCCCCTTTTACCCCTCATCTCTCTCCGCTTGTTACAAAAATAAAACTGTGCTTCCCCCCCAAAAACCCACCCTGGACAGGCCTATAAAACTCTAGGATCAGATATACGCTGCATTGACACTTTAGCGCCGGGACTGTGCTGTTCCCCCTCCATTACCTCTGAAGTCTCTTTCCGTTTACGTGACCTTTCCGCTTCCCTGGAAAAGACGTGGGCCCTGTCATCATTTGAGAGGCATTCAAGTGCAGTTCTGGGATTGACAATGTGTGTAACACAACGGAACCAACTTCAATGTCCACCTCAACGCCAAAACACATCTTATCTTTTACAATATTCAGACTAAAGGTAACTGAAACAATATGAATTTGACGCAGCTCTGTCCTCGGCTGGCATTCCCAAAAGCATTGTAGCGCTACAGGTCACTGGGTGCAGGCAAAAAATTTGAGGCAATGCGTGTTGGGCAACTTCATAAATTAAAATGATGCAAATGAACACCGTGTTTAATCTTTCCCTACATGCCACTGTCCACTATACTGATTTGATTCCACTTTACCTTTGGGCAACAATCACCACTGTCAAAAAGAGTTAGCCATCTACTTCTGCGGTGCTTAATCATTCTAAATGTCTGGTTTTAGGTGGCGAGTAACACCCACGCAATGCAATTTCATCTAAGTAAAATTAAGTCTTTGTCTGTCCGTCGATTTTCTCAACTATTTATCCGATCGACTTCACACTCGGCGGGTATCGCTGAGGACTTAAGGGAGTGCAGTGCACTAAAAAGGAGTCTCTGTAACACCCGACGCCAAGCAATTGGCCTGTTTCAGAACAGTCACCAACCTGTGATGTATGGCCAATTTTGCATCTCTGACAGGCAATAATGGCTAACGACTTAGCAATCTGGAATCAGATGAAGTGGAACCAAATCAGTGTGTGACAGTGGACAATACAGACTGAAGTATGATAGAAAAAAAAATGTAATGTACATATTCTTTGTCGTGTAGTTGGATATTTGGATGATTATAGCGCTTATATGCTTTTGGGAGACCAGGCCTTACACGCTACAAACGACAAAGTGGTCAGCTGATTAGTCACAGGGTTCTGTCGTTCCTCGGCTCTATCTCTTGCCCCTTTTATTACCAGCAGGGGGCTTCTTGAGCTGGAGCAGGGGCCCTCCTGCGACGAAGCCTGCCGCAGGTTGGTTAGACACACCGAAGGTCAGTCCAGCCGAGGGGTTGATGCCAGGGTTACTGAAGTTAAAGCCGGAGCTGCTGCTGCTACCAAAACCTAGAAACGCACAAAACAGGGGACACAGAGGGAAATATTAGAGATGTAAGAGAAAACAATTGAATTGATAATGATAATAAAGTATGCAAAGATATTAGCATTTGCTAAGTAACCAGATTTCTTGTCTTTGCATCCACAACCCTAGAATGCCAACACACTTATGTGTGGTTTTGACAAAACTGACGGAGGGCAATCTTTGGGAAACATTGCTGTGAAGCTCACAATAGCTTGACAATGTCTACAGAGGAAGCTCGCCCTGTTTTGGGGGAGGGCATGTGTGAAGGGCGTATACACAGTACATATGTACCTGCACTCAGACTGCCTCCTGTAGGCTTACTGGTGGAGGAGAAGGCAAAAGAAGAACCCCCAGTCCCCACCCCACCAAATCCTGGCCCACCACCAAAACCTGTGGGAGAGAGCGATACGGGAGTCAGTTTGGGCTAAGCACACAGCCTACACTAGGAATGAATCCAAGGCGCAGAAATACACAGAGGCAGACGATAGCAAACAGTAAGATCCAACAGTCGGAGACTACTTTCCCCTTCACTTATGGGATAGTGGTCTCAGACTTTTGCGCCCTACTGTATGAGCAAAACAAAAGCCATGACCCAATCAATAGGACATTACGCACAGCTTAACTTCTAATTGGAGACTGTACAACAGAACAGGACTCAGGGGACACTGCACAGCAAAGCAAAGGTCAAAAGGGAGAAAAGCAACATGGATTCTTTTGACACCGACTTGGTGTGCGTTCAGACCACTTGTCTCCACACTGCCAAGTTACTTTTAAACTGGCTGTTGTGGCTAAGTGGATTTGTCAGTTGAAATGCAAAAGTGTGGGGAAATGGGGGCGTCATTTTCAGAATAACACACAATCGTTTCTGTTTGCGTCACTTTGGTGGGGGAAAAAAACATCATCCAACTTGTTGCAGTTACCTGCAGTTTTATTGTGGTGTGAACGCACTTAATGTCTTGTAAAAGGGAAGAACAGAGGGGATGGGAGGGGGAAGGCAAGCTTTGACTGCACCACTCTCTCACACTGCTTGTTACCTACACTTTCATACAAACATGAAGGCCTCAAACAAAAAGCTTTTCCAGCTTTTAGAAACTAGGAGGCAGATATGGTACAATGCGTCAGGGAAGGGCAAGACACAAAGGAATATTGAAAAAAAAAAAAGAGGTAATACCACCAAGAGTAGAGGAGCTCAGACTAGTGCCCACTGCCGAGGCAAAAGGGTTTCCAAACCCTGCCCCCAAGGGTGCCTGGGTCCCTAAGCACAGAGAGAGCACATGCTTTACTGCTCTTAATCTGGCAGGGTGTTTGGGTGCATGTGTGAGGCAACCATGAGAAGACAGAATGCATCTTGTGACTTAACTTTTGTATAGAAAATTAACAAATTCCAACATCCCAGTATTGCTGCAGCATTACTGTGGAATCAGGCAGTACATAGTGCTTTTACAACCGCACAGTACAAATATGAACTACATAAAAGGGTTTTAAACTCATCAGCAGTGCAGTTATCTCTGCTGACAACAATGTGAAAAACAAATTTTTGCTAGTTCTTTCACTCAGAAACTTGTCTTTTATCGTGTAGTGAAATTTAGCAAAGCTTCCAATTAGTTTGCTTTTTTTTTTTTTTTTTTTAAAAACAACTTCATTCGAAAAAGAAACAAGGACAAACGTTTCTTTGTTTAAAAATTGATTTATTGTCAATTTAATATGCAATTCCACTTACATAAAACACAAACAAACAGTTGCGAACAGAATTGATTGTTAATTGCTAAACTGCTACTGCATTTGACAAGTTTCCAAAATTTTCAAGATTTGAGAGTGAATGAACTAGCATATGCCAAAAAAAAAAAAAAGCATCACACAATTTAATATAGCTTAAAAGGCACACCATATTATATATTAAATATACTGTATCGACAGGCATTGGTTATACAAGTTTAAACACACTCGTCTACAAGTAAAAGCACTCGAGATTTAGATAAGAAATGTGAATTTGGCATCCATGGCTGCCTCTCAGTGTAAACCGATCAAAACAAAGAATACTCAGTGATATGTTACAGTTTGCCTGTGGAAGTCAATGTGGTCATCCACCAACCTCTTGTGGTTCATGTTTGTTGAAACACTTTGCCAGTGTATTGTTAGACATAACAGCCTGATTCTTGGTAGATAATGGTCATTCTTATGACAATAGCTGCACCTTGGATACATGTACACATGATTCGAGGCTACAAACATTTTTTTTTTTTGGGTGGGATTCACTAACGTATTTTAAGAGATTCTTCAGTCTAGCAAAGGTGTAAGAAATCACAAAGAGCAAGAGAGAGAAAAAAAAAAAACACTACAAAAAATAAGCATATGGTTTGTTTGAAGAGTCCAAAGGAAATGAACGAGAGAATAAGAACATTCAAAACAGTCTGTAACAGCCAACTACTCAAAAGATTTCCTTTTAGACTAACCAGGCCAATTTTAGTGAACCGAACCGGGGCTCAACATCAAACACAATCATCACAATCATCCATCATCATCATCCGAGTTTAAGATGAATGAAGTTTCAGTTCAGCATTAAAGTAAGCTAATTATGGTGCTAGTATTGTATCAAACATGAATTAAAAAAGATTGCATTTTAATTCCTTCACTTGTCTTTTTTTTAAAAAAAAGGAAAAAAAAAAGAGGTAAGATCACTCAACTCAATCACTCCCGCTGTTCTTTTGGCATTCAAGAAAATAGAGAAACAGCATTCACATACATAATACTGACTGATATTCAAAGGTGGTCTGATAACTTAAAGTTCAACAACTTTGACAGACTAGTAAGTATTATGTCATTTTTAATAATCATTGTGCCAAGTACAACTGTTGAGTGTGGAAGACAATACCTTAAAATATAAGCAAAACAACCCAGCTAACAGACATCCAGCTGGGTCCAAAATTGTTTCTCACCTCTACAAAAGGAGTTTAGCGTTGTTCTTATAGGGATAATGTCCAGGGCAGCAGTTTATCTGAGTGCTGGAGACTCAACTGAAAAATAGTCTATGTCACAACACTGTTTCTCTCCTCGCTCTTCTAAGTGCAAATAAAAGGCTAAGTACACGCCAATATCTATGTCAAACACCTTTATCATAAAATGGTGGGAAATAAAAAAAAAACAAAAAAAAAACACACACACAGCACAATAAAGTAGATGTAGACATACAATCTGATCAGCCTCTTTTGGCACAAATGTATTTCACTGGTGTCCAAGGACCAGTGTAAGCAGCAAAAAATAAAAAAAATTCACTCTTCTGAACTAACAAATTGGTCTCAAGCAGATTTTCTACACGATCAACAATAAAAAAAAAAAGTACCACTACTTAGAAATACTAAAGGAAATACCCGAAATTACAACAGCACTTTCGCTCTAGATCTTCATTTAATTGAAATGAAGGTGAAATGATCCATCCCTGTTACGCTGACAGTAGCCCTTAGGTGAAATAGCTTAAATCAAGTAACAGTGGTATGGTTTTATACAACCAAACCAAACAAATGCATTTTTAGTATTTAAAAACAGTTCAATAAAAAAAAAGATATGCGTACCATGAAACTTCAACATGAACGACCAACTTCAGCTCTTTGTTCAAAACACCTGATCATATTCAGCCACACCGATCACACTGGTTCATTTAAGTCAGCAATAAATGACAATGACCGGGGTTATTTAACGAGTCATTAGTCTCACTTCCACTTCAAGACAACCAAGTGCAGAAATGAAAAGAAAATTTCTTGTTTTAATTTACAGTTTAGGTTAGTTTTTATTTTCGATTTTTCATCCTGAGTACTTTGGCACCCATTGAGGCACAAATCTGAAGAATAAGCTTTTGGCCAACACAATCAGTCACTGCACAGACAGGTTCATGGATCAACTCAGATAAGAAGTAAGCGCCACCCGGCTGCATGTTAGGGTTGTGTATGATGTCATACTAGCCTGCCCCCATTAAGCCTTTCCATTTCTGGACTAAGTTACACATATTAACAAAAAATAAAATTAAAATAAATACGTAAATAAATACCAGATGTGACGAACACATCCACATGTCCATAAGCAAAGTCTAGGAAAAGACTGGGTCAAATTCTAGAGAATTAAATATTCGGTTAAGGGGATAGCAATTTCTTTAAATAATAATCATATTATTAATATTGAAACAGCAATCTCATAAACTAGTCCCCGACTCCACAGTTCACTGACTTGCAAAGCTATGAATATGAAATCAGTTGCAGTGTTTAAACAGAGAACAATGTAAGCTTTTCATGGATAGCGTACCCTGAGCACTAAGGGTTACCAATAAACAAATGATCAGAAAAGGATTTGGCTAATATGGCCGATTCAAAATGTGCTTTCATTATCTTTAAAAATCAGAAAAACAAATTAAAAATGGAATGAGAATAGAATATGAAAATGTTAAGTGACAAATGACAAAAAAAAGAAAGTTAAACCAGGCTTGAGCTCAAGTTTCTGCAATTTGCCATTTGAGATTTTACCAACCTCAACCAATTTAAATATTGCTTTTAAAAGTCTCTTAAATTTGACATTTCCACGATTGCAAATTAATTACTTACGCACTTTATTTAACTGTACAAGAAAAAAAAAAGACAGTGGAAACATGCTAATATACATAGCAGCTGATTTTGTTCACTTTAAGTGGGTGCTCTGATATGCCACTAAAATGGCCTACAAAAAAGGCCTCACATGTGGCAACAGACATTTTAGTAGTAAAATATTTAATAAATGTGAATCTGTGTGTCATTAAGTGCTGAAGTTACTGGTTGTGTTTTATAACATTAGTGTAGATGGTTTATTTAAATATTTGTGGGATCTACCCATCATCAAGTCCTTAAAAAAAAAAAAAAAAAAAAAAAAAAGTCAATTTGCCAACATACATCTGACACTGAGTAAGCAGCATGTATATATCTATATATGTATGCATGTATGTATGTAAATATAAAAAAAATCTGTCTTCACCTGTCTGCTTATGCTGAATATTAATGTTTTCTTTCCCAGAGGAAGAATAATGATTAACGTGATTTGATATTAACACGTGATGAATACAATTTACATTCTTTAATAACACAAGTGGGTCTTGGTCTAAATGGTGCCTACTACTGGTGAGACCCTGAACAAGTGAAGCGACATGCTTCAATCAATTGTTGACACAATCATCATCATCATACACATCGTGGTCAAAAGATATTTTAGAGTTGTTCCCTACATGCAAGAGACCTCTTTGTAGGTGCAGTGGAAAGGAGCTACATTATAGTAAATCTGTCGTATACACCAACTGATCAACCAGACAGGTTCTTAAAAAATAAAATAAAATCAACTGACAGGCCACATCCCGACTACTCATTCAAAGAATATTTCACTAAGTATATCTAATTCGCACAGCAAATGTCTAATACTTCTAATGCCATTATATAACCTTCATTGAGTAGGCCTATTTCAAGCATCCATTGAGTAAAATACACCGAACTTCAAGATTCAAGTGAGTAAAATTGAGATAGCTGGACATTTTCTTCCATCATTTCCCAAGTAAGGTCAGACTCAATTACCTGATATAACACCCCATCAGAGAGGACACAGAGAGGAAGAGAGAAATTGGGTAAAGGATGTTATCATCGCCTCAGTATGACTGTATGTAGTTTGTAAGACATTCTCAAGTTTATAGGCTTGGCACTAACACTGCAAGGGGTCAGTTCTCAGTTCCCACTAGAGCCATCGATAAAAATGTCCTCACCCTGGTAACTGTAAGGCGCATTAGATAAATGTATCTAACCCTTGAACTGAGAGTCAGAGACAAGATGGTAAGGCAGCACAAAAGGTTTCCTGTCAGGAGTTTAGCAACAATTCGCTTATCTCTCTTTTCTTTCATTAGAGACGGTTACAGACACAATTGATTGGCACCAGCTAAGGCTTTTTGTTTCTAAGTTTTCAATCATCCTCTCTGTCCCCTTTTGACCTTTTCCGCTCCCACCAATATCGTCATATTAAAAACACCACTAATCCTGCCCTTTCTCCAGCTTATTTTTACATTCGTCTCTCCTCTCCCTCCTTCATTTTATCTAACAAGGTGACAGGAGGAGAACTTTCTAGAACTTGTAGGCAGTCAGACCTGGAGTTGGCTGCTGTTGCTGGGTCAATGTGGCTGCCATGGCAACCGCTGCAGCGTTTGGCACACTGGAGAATGGGGCAGGCCCAGTCGTGACTCGCGGCGCACTCTGCCACTTCCTGTTGGACGCCCGTTTCGACTCAAAGACGTCTGTGGAGTCTTCCAGGAAGGCCCGACGGTAAGAAAGGTATTGGTGCTTCAAGATCTGTTATATGAGACATGAAAGGGGGGGGAGGGTTGTAAGAGGAAGAAAAAATGTAATTAAAATGCTATTCACACACTTAAAAATGTTATTTAAAGTTTGAAGAGAGAGACAAAACAGTTCAGACTCAATAAGTGAATTTGATACTGGATTTGAGTTATCAGTCCTAACGCTTAGCCGAGTCGAGTATATTTAATAATCTTCAGCAAGGAGATAAAGAACTGACCTTAACGTTCTCATGGACAGACTGGAGCTGAGCAGCTTGTGCAACAAACGTCTGGTACAACTTCTGCATGGCCAGGGTCAGGTCTGGGAACACAAACATCATCATCATTATCATCCTCAGTTGTGGTATGTAATGACAAAGTAAAATGAAACAACAAGAGACAGAAATAATGACCAGGAAGAATCTGAAAAGAAGAAAAACTTTAACTGGTTTAATTTGTACACACATATTTAGTAGTCCAGTTTTAAGATCAAGAAATGACGACAAACATTTAACTTTCCAGGACTGTGTTTAAAGTCAGACGCATGTCCTCTTACCCTGAGGGGTGATGTGAGAGCCGCTGCTCTGTGTTGTCAGGTGGTTCTCCAGCTCTTCTATCTGCTGCCGGTACTGCTGCAACTGCACCTCAAATTGCTCTACCAGGCTACGGAAATAACTAAACAGAGGAAACATTGACAATATATTAATTTTGTCCATTTCATGAAGCAATGAAAATAAATGAAAGAAATGTTCTAGACTAGTGAAGAGGGACAAATATGAGAAGGAGCTGCGACTACAGATAGGAAGATAAGAGACAATAAAACCAGAGCTTTTAGTGTCATCTCCTGGGACCCGAATGGAACAGAAGCATCAATTTAACTGTTTATTTTAACAATAAGATGAGGGTGTAAAAGGCTGAGAATGATGAATGAAGGACTGGACTACGACCCGATTGCCAACATACTCTGATGGAGCAGTGTTCTCATGTTGAAGTCCAGGGGGAGTCTTTTGTGTACGCAGTGCTATGTCAGCATTTTTCAGCTCCTTAAAAAGAAAAGGAAGGAGAAAGACAAATTTTTGTTAAGACAGATATTTGTGTACATCTTCAGGACATGACAGACACCGTGTGCAAACGGCAAAGACTATTATGTTTCCCTCATTGCAAGACTTATCTGAAAGAACTACAAAAGAATGAGTCTGGAGCTATACCGTACACCAAATATGAGGAGTCAGATTTTGACTGAATTTGTGGAGGCCGGTTAGATGTATTCGTTTTTACCTGTGCCGTCTCCAACTTCAGCTTGTCAATGGCCAGAGCCTGGCGCTGCAGACCGCTGGCACTGACGGAGAGAAGCTGTTTAAGGTTCTTGATGTCATCCTGGACTTTAGAAATGGCCTTAGATGACATCCTGCTTATGTCCTCCTGAACCTGTTTCTGCTCTTTCACAAATTTTCTATAAAAAGGAGGAAGAAAAGACAACAGATTAACCGACTATATCACTACTGCAATATAATTATCATAGTATGTTTTCCTGCAATACATTATCAGTACACTGGAATAAACAGAAGTCATAGCTTTGTGATTCTTTCCTTCTGGACACACAACCAAACTAAACCACATCTCTTGTAGTACATTAATACAGTTAGTAAAACAGGTTAACATCTTGCATCTAAACAAATATGACCCAACTTCAACATGCCAAGTAATGTGCACAGGCTTGTGACCTAAAGCTCATTGGATCAAATTCTGTGATAATGTGATGCACACAAAGACAAACAACACTTACTGGAAATTCTCGACATCCTGACAGATGACTGGGGGTAGGTTCTCATCTTTTAAAGCTTTACTGTCCCTAAGGGTGGGGAAGAGAGTGTTACTCGTTACAATTAATAATAATTATTATTTAAACATTTGCAATAAAATACAACGTGTGGACATTTTAGCATTTCCATTTACTTAAGAACCATGTGTACATCAACATAACTTACTGTGCATTGGTTCCAGATGATGTGTCGCTCTTATTCTCAGAAGAAGTGCTGAAGTCGACTCCGCCTAAACCAATACTGGGAGCTGGAGCCACTGTTGCTGCTGTAGATGTAGCTAACAGAGAACCCAACGTTAAACCTCCTCCTCCTCCAAGAGTGCTCTGACCCAAACCTGCAACACAGAGTCACCATGTAGGTTATAACATTATTAAATCCCATTTACACATTCTTAAATATCAGAATTACTGCTAAAAGATACTATTAGTCCAGCTGAATCATAAAGCAAGGTGTGAAACTGGCTTTGCTTCAGCATCCAATTATTGTTTTTAAACTATAGCGATGATTTAATGACACATCAACGTCGTGTTCAGCTCTTGGCACTGAGGCTATGCACAACCCAGTATCAAGTGCAGTTCAGAACACTTGTGTAGACAGGCACAGGCTGTCTGTTCGCATCTCACCTGTAGACACAGTGTTGGAGAAGAGACCCGCGCCCAGCGATGGGACTGTGGCGGCTGATGATGTGGTTGAACCAGCAAGACCGAGGATGAAGCCAGCGGTCGGTGGCTGCTGCGGAGCAGTGGAGGTCAGGACAGAGCCAAATGATAAACCTGCCCCGGCATTGGCTGACGAGGTGGTAGAGGTGGTCGTCAGGGAGAAAGGTGTTGCTGATGCTGTGGGCTTGTTGAAGGCCAGGCTGAAGCCGGTGGAAGCAGCTGTAGATGCTGGGGCACCTAAGAAACATACATACAAAACTCAAGGTTATAATTTATTTTCATAGACTTAAAGTTGTCTCTACTTTAGAAATAAGCCCAGTAACACAAACGCACCTAATGTAAGGCCAGCAGCGGGTACAGCAGCACCTGAAAGAGAACAACATCAACAACATAGGACAAGGTTTATGGCTGCACATAGCATATTAATTACAATACATGCAACATGATTTTGCTATTTGCCAATGGGATTGTATTTGTGTGACCGCATTACTTGAGGCAGGTGTGTTGAAAGAAAATCCCCCAGAAGGTTTCTGACCAAAGAGACTGCCTCCTAGGCCAAGAGACGGGGTGGTGCTGGTGGTGGGGGCAGCAGGGGTTGGTGCTGCTGTACCCAAAGCACTTCCAAAGGAGAAGCCAGTGTTGGCCGCAGGTGCACTTAGGAGAAAAGTAGACATATAATTACAGTGCTTTGAAGAACCCAAGTGGCAAAAAGACATAAGGGAAAGTTGTATCATTGTCACAGTGATGCAAACAAATTGATTCTCCTATTTATAACTGATAGAAAGGAGTTTGAAAAGCATGGGCCTTCCTAATGTTAAAAGAAAACACAATAACACGACAGAATATAACGTTTGCTTTTACAATAACTAAGTTAAATTTAGTTAGCTTCTGGTATACAGCTTCTGATTCGAAGTTAATATGGTTTACTTTGGCTACACCAGTTATAAAGTCATGCAAGGTTCCCTGCTAACGTCAGACTGGCTATGCTAACGTTAGCTCATTCGGCTACTGGTCATTTTTCATTACCTTGTTACGGCCCCGAATGCGAATCCACCACCCGCGTTGGCGGCACCAAGAGTCCCCGATCCGAAGTTAAAGCCAGACATTGTATTTTAGGAGGCACAGATATAACACCAACCGGCTATTTTGAACTTGAACCACACACGCATCCCCACTATCACGCTAGCTTTGAAAAGATGCCCGCGTGAGGGCCAAATCCGCGCTGTTGTCTTCAGTCAGAACACACTCGGAGAAAACCTGTCATCTGCGCCAAATGAACCGGTGCTGCCCAACTGTTTCTGCGCCCTATTAAATCGCTTTAGACTCTAAAAGCTGCCTGATATCACAAGATTAATTATCGCATGGTGCTACTTTTCCTATTCCCCGCCTGCTATTTACCGAACACTGAGGCATTTCGGGTAATAAATGGTCAACTACATTTCCCGTCGTGCCTATTGCTGTTTTGGGGTCGCGTGACGTCTTCCACACGACAAAAGACCACAGATAGATTCCGGATTTGATTTCAAAACAAAAGGTAAACGCAACTACAAACAAGGTGCTCGAAGTTTTTTTCACTTAGAGACTTTATGAAAGTTTTTGTCATTTTTTTTTTGTCTATTTCAGTATTCAGCATTATGACCCTGTTGCTCCTATTTAATTCAATGATCTGGTTGACAATATAAATGTGCAAATAATGTTTAAATGTCTACATGTACGACTACAAAACATATTTAAAAATATGAGAGTCACTATGGTGTTAGGGAATATGTATGTTTAAAACACTCAAGGGCCAATAGAAAAGACAAATATATAACTGTTAAAGGAGTTGATTTATGGAATAACTGACAGGGAATCAAAAATATGTATTACACTTTGTAAATTTAAAAAATAACAGTAACAAATAGAACATATTTGTATTTGTATTGTATAGTTGCATTATTTTGTAACACTGTTAAAATAACACACACACACACACACACACACACACACACACACACACACACACACACACACACACACACACACACACACACACACACACACACACACTAAACAGAACAGAAATTGGGAGAAATACAGTTTTCATTTTGAAGAAAGGCACCGGAAGTTCAGTATACTTGTTGGGGTTGTTGGGATCTTTACGCGGATGGTGCAGTGAAATAATTGACAATAAACACATATCGTTTGCCAACGGCCTCGTAAAAGCGGTTCGTGCAGCAGTTTTTATCCACCACATTATCAATGTTAGAGTTATATCCGGGAGACGTCGTGTGAAGCTTTGTAGTTGCGGACAGCTGTTTCAACTCGGAGAAATGGAGCATATCCGAACGCCAAAGGTAACGTTAGCTAACATTTTCTAGCTAATTTCAGTGGATGGGATACAGACAGCAGCTCGGCCTTGTGTTTTTGGGAGGGTTCAAAGTTGAGAATACATTTTGGTGTGGTTAATCAGATAGCTAGCAGGTGTCGCCAGCAGGAGTGTCAGACGTGACGAGCATCAATGAGCCGTTTGTTTTTCTTCTTCCCCGTGTAGCAGATAGCTTGGTTCCCTCTAATGTTTCTACTTGCACGCCCTTTTATGTATTGAGTTACACTGTCGTTACCAGCCAGTACGTCCAGTGTGATGGATCACTAGACACAGCGAGAACAAGCTGCATTCATTCACGCGTTATGTCACATCGATGGACCCATGAGACATAAAGTCACTGACTGTATGTTGTGTGTTTGCTGCAGTACAGACCTGGCAATTTGCAACCACATATTAAATATGATGACTTTAAGATTATGTTTATGCAAGAGCCCACGGATTGTGTATATAGTCTATGAATGGTGCAATTATTTTTTTCTGTATGTATTAAAAAAAGCTCATACATTGTTCACCTACATATACATACATACACACCTTCAGATTAAAGCTGAAAATCCAAGTGTGTGTGTGTGTGTGTGTGTGTGTGTATTTGTTAGGGTGTGTGTATTGGAAGGTGAGCTTTTTCTGTCATGTGAGGGAGCTGTTTGACCTGATTTTGGAGGCTGCGTAGTCCATCAATGTACACATAGTTCCAGGTAACATAATTGCAGACAGAATAAAGACATGCTGGGTTCAGGTGGGTGTGACAGATGCAGTCTGGGTGTGGCTCCACTGTCTTAAGTCTGGTTGTTTGCTTGAATAAAACCACAGACAGAGAGAGGGAGCATTATTGAAGCCAGAAATAACTACAATCCTTTAAAATGACAGGATTCTGTTGGGGTTTTTTTAACTGTATTTCCTCATGCACATAGTCTCAGATGTTTTAGACTGCATCATTAGTTTATGAAGAAATATAAACATTCACATTATCAACTTTATTACACACACACCACACCACTCACTTCCTCTATGTGCTAAACCTATCCGCGACTGTACTGTGTCCTGCTGGTTGCTGGGAGACAGAGATCATTTCATCATATCAGAGACTGACAGGAAAGCGGAAACAAAGGCTGGAGAGAGGATGTATGAGGCAACAAGAACCACTAATGTGATGAGTCATGGCTTTGGACAGTGAGCAGAGACAGCAGCTGTCCACCATCCAACTGTCCACAATCCAACTGTCCAATAACCTTTTGGTCACAGAGTATAGGTTGCTAGTAGCAATCAGTGTGCTAATATTCAATAAGAGGTGTACACTTGTCATCCGTCCTTTAAATTGTGTTTAAAGGAGTCATGAACGGCAGTTCTGACCACCAGATCTTATAAAACCTCCTAGCAAGTGGACCACAATCTTCTTCCTGTGTAAAAACTTGTAATGTGGGTAAATGTTCTACTCACGAGTGTGTTTATGTGTATGGAGTTGGGAACAGGGACACATCTACACCTCAGCTGCATAACAGAATACATTGTGAACGACTGTGAAAACGTCACATTTGTTACGTTGTTCGGTCATTTACCATCATTAGATTTTCTTCTCCGTTCTCCAGAAATAATTTGCGACTCTGATAATGGAATTGGCAGCTGATAGTGAGGAGCAGGTGGTCAGGATTGGTCGCTGTGCCAGCTGAAACTACACAGTCATTTTGTGAAATTCCTTTTAGCAAAATCCATCTTCATTTCACTACTGCCTGCCTAAATAAAACTCTACATCTAACTGCTGCTGACTACTAGCTACTGCTGGTTATTCATATTTTTGGTATGTGTTTGCAGGTGGAGCAGGTGCGGCTGTTGGATCGCTTCAGCAACAAATCCACGAATGGCACACTGTATCTCACAGCTACACATCTCATCTTTGTGGAAAGCAGCTCTAACAACTCGACCTCTGCGGGACAGGAGATCTGGGTGAGCACTTCTGGTGGTGACTGCATTCTGCCTGCAGGGCATCTTTTTCTCAGAAATACTGTACTGTCTCTTTTACAGCTGATCTGCTCTTTATTAGGTTTCAGGATGCAATTTTCCATGCTGTGCACATTAGGACTATATATTTGAACTTTACTATTACTCTAGTAGACTGTTACAATGGCTGGCATTGTGGGATAGGATTGTTTTTCTCAAAATGCTTCGTGCAGCAGAACCCAAAGGATAACCTCTGACCCGCCATCCTTCCTGTTTTAGGTGCTGAGAAAAGGGAAAATTTTCTTTTTCCTCTGTGTTTTTTAGCCTATCTGTTGTAGATATGTTATATACTTATGTGTTTGCATATTTGGTCCTGTTTCTGTGTTTAGGTATTTGTACGCATGTGCCATGTGCAGCAGCATATGTGTGTGCATTATTGGCACCAATTTAGACTCTTGATCAGAGATGGAGAGAATGTTATTACCGTTATAAAATATTAAATAGCAGTTGAATTGCTGGCTGACTCAACAGGGTTAGGGTTAGGGTTAGGGTTAGAATGTGCATCTTTATTATATACCATGCCTGGAATCCCTGTGGAATTCAATCTGAGCTCATTGAATATAGTGATGCGCTGCATTTGTCCCTTTTGCCCTCTGTTCTTTATGATCCACGTCTTTCAATATTAATTATTCTTAAATTATATTTTGTAAATCTTTACAAGGAGTCTCAAGTGACAACATGCTGTCAGATTCTCTTCATCAGTCCTGTTGACAGATTTGTGTGTACAGGAGGTAAATTTTTTTTTTTTTAGTTTACCTGAGGTGCAGAGAATAAAAAATACAATATCCTCTTGTAATTAATAAATAATTCAGGCAACTTAGAGAAATAAACACAAATGCCTGATCTAAAAGCAGCCATTATCTCTCCCTTTTTCTCTCTTCTCTGCAGATTTTGCACCACCATATAGCCTCCGTGGAGAAGCTCTCCCTGACCACCACAGGCTGTCCTCTGGTCATTCAGTGTCGTAACTTCAGATTGGTTCATTTTGTGGTACAGAGAGAAAGAGACTGCCACGACATCTACAGCTCACTGTTGCGTCTTCTGCGGCCTGGTGGGTTTCAGTGTGTGTCTCCCATCCCCTCCTCTTTCTCCCCCTTCTTACCCATATATGTCTATACTATATATATAAATTGTATCATTTTATACATGTCATAGATACTGTATATTTACATACATACACGGTGTTCTCATATTTTCCTGCTTTCTTGCACTTTCTCCTCCTTTGGGCAGTATCCTACGAGGAGCTCTATGCTTTCTCCTACAACCCCAAACAGAATGACCAGCAGCGAGAGGAAGGATGGCAACTCATCGACCTCGGGGCCGAGTTTGAGAGGATGGGCGTCCCCTGCGACCAATGGCAGCTCACTGACGTCAACAGAGACTTCAAGGTAGATGATTGATTGTATCCCGTAAAAATGTGAGTGTTCTCGGTCTAAGGTGCCACACTGAAGAGACTGTTGAGCTGACTTAAGACCTAAGATGTGAAGAAAAAACAATGCACCCTTTTTAAACGCCAAGACTTGCTGACAGTGATTGGACCTTGGCACTGATCCCTGTGTGCCAGTTGTGTGTTGATGCCGCATAATTACTAACCAATAGAGTCCTTTGGGGCTGCATATTCTTTTGTCACTTAGTATTCTTTAGTGTATTCATTTCCCAGACGTGCCTGCACAAATGTGAGGCAAGGTGTGTTGTTATAAGGTAGGTGTGACTGTGGGTGTGGTGGTATTTAGAAATTAGTTTCTGCAATACATTACAGAAACCACTTTGATATTACCACATGTTAAAGCATTACAGTTGTTAGCACCAGTGCTAAATTTAATCTAATCTAAAAGTAGTATGATAGAAAAGATTTATCTTCAAAATGAGATCAAATATATCTCTAAATAAAATTATTATTATATGTGAAGTGCAGAATATTATCAGTAACTAGTATTTTGAGTTAACACAACATGTTAACGTATAGAACGGTGATTTAGGGTAGAATCATCTGTTGAATGAATTATGATATCAGCAATATTTTCATTGTTGTTGGGTTGGTATTATTATTCATACTAATGCTCACAAACCAGGAGATGTGTGACAGTATCATTTGTGTCTCGTGTGTGTGTTTTGTAGGTGTGTGAGACATATCCACGGGACCTGTATGTTCCCATAACAGCCAGTAAGCCAATCATTGTGGGGAGTTCCAAGTTCAGAAGCAAAGGACGTTTTCCTGTGCTTACATACTTCTACCAAGAGAAGAAGGTACTTTAATAAACTGTGATAATCTACACACAATATGAATCGCAAAGGTAGGAGTTGATGTGAACTGAGGACCATGTCACAGTGATGTTAAAAAAAGAAACTACTTCATGACTGTTATTTCGATACATTTATTTTATTGAGTCCGGTTTGGTCTTTTTAAATGTTGTGGTAGTTTATAAGGGGAGTGTCACCATATAGAGTAGTAAAAACTGCTATTTCTGTGGTAATACCATACAAGTTTCCATGTTAAGGTTTTCCAGAAGGTGGCACTATGGGAAGGGTTTCTGAAAGTGTTTATTCATTTGAATATATGAATGCTCTAAGCAAATTTCACGGGAAACCATTTGTGAATATGAAATAATGTGCAAAATAGGGAGTTTTGCCTGAGGGCAGAAATGACTTGTCCTCTTTGAAGTATGTTTATTAGAATATGATATAGCTTATGTACAGTTGGAAATTTTGTCCTTTTTATTGATTTTTAGATGAAGTGTCAGAGAGGATTGCCAAAATCATTAAGAATCATTGTCTGGAGTCCATTAGATTTCAGGGAAGTCTGGACAATATTTGACAAGATATCTTCTGTACCAAAATATAAGAGGTTGGTGTTGTCTGTTCGCTCACACAGGCAGCAGTCTGCCGGTGCAGCCAGCCTCTCTCTGGGTTCAGTGCACGATGCTTGGAGGATGAAAGCATGCTGCAGGCCATCAGCAAAGCCAATCACAACAGCCGATTTGTCTACGTCATGGATACTAGGCCAAAGGTATGGTGGTGACAGCCAACAAAGCCTTACTTCTAGCATCAGAAGTCCTTTTTTTCATTTCATATAGAGTTTAGTTTAGTGTTAAGTTTAAAATGTAATGCTTTAAATGCACTGTGTGTACAACTGGGTTCAACATGAACACTGTTTGAAAACAGAGTAAACAATAGATTTGCATTTATTTTGTCCTTATTTTTTCCTGTCCTGCAGTTGAATGCGTTGGCTAACCGAGCAGCAGGTAAAGGCTATGAGAACGAGGACAACTATTCAAACATCCGCTTCCAGTTCGTTGGCATCGAAAACATCCACGTAATGAGGACCAGCCTGCAGAAATTGCTGGAAGGTTTGAATACTGCTGTTTAACACACCGGCACATACAGTATACAAAAATGACATTGTATTTCTGCAGAGGGACGCTATCAAGGGCAGATACGGAAAGATAAGGAAAAATAATGAGCTTTGTTTACACGTGTTTCAAGATGCAGATTATGAAATGCTCTTTTATAACAATTCAGACAAAGTACATGTAGCCAGTAAAAGGTTCATTTTGAAATAATTTCTCTCTTTGGCTGTGTTTCTCAGTGATAGGAACCCGGTCTCTCTCCATGAGTGACTATCTGGTGGGTCTGGAGAGCTGTGGCTGGCTGCGGCATATCAAGGCTATTGTAGATGCTGCTATCTTTCTTACCAAGGTAAATACCCACTTCATGCTTCTTGTTTCTCTACGAGTGCATTTTATTGCACATTAACACTGCAGTAGTATGCACTACTAATAAACATGATATCAAAGGCAAACTCTTCTTTCTTTGAATCTTGGTTCTACACCTACAATCTAAATAATTACTTCATCTTCATCAGTCCTGTCAGGGATTCGCCTTGTGTTTTTTCTTTCTTTATATCACTAAATGGCTCACTGTGATAATATTTAACCGCTCTACCACTGCTGTTGACCCTCTTGACCCCAGGCGGTGACCGTGGAAGGAGCCAGCGTGTTGGTTCATTGTTCAGACGGATGGGACAGAACAGCCCAGGTCTGCTCCCTGGGCTCGCTGCTCATGGACCCCTACTACCGCACCATCAAGGGCTTCATGGTACCAGCTGCAAACTTTCTCTTTTGGTAGATGATTTTAGTAGAATTTGTATCCTTTGCTTCATACTTGCTTTTTTTATCTCACTTTGTTGGATAATTGTTTAGGTACTGATAGAGAAAGACTGGATCTCCTTTGGCCACAAGTTTGCAGACAGGTGAGCTTTCATCTGGATCATGCTGCAACTGTTTATGCCCCAGTTTTATAATGTAATATTTTGGGATTGCTTGACATATAATATATAATGTACAATTAACTTATAATAAATAATTACTTTTGAATTGTGTACCTCTAGGTGTGACCAGTTGGATGGAGATCCAAAAGAAGTGTCTCCAATCTTCACTCAGTTCCTGGAGTGTGTCTGGCAGTTGACTGAGCAGTTCCCACAGGTGTGTGTGTGTGTGTGTGTGTGTGTGTGTGTGTGTGTGTGTGTGTGTGTGATAGAGAGACTGTGAGCTGCATTACACATGTATTATGTTTTTCATGTTGGACTTGCAGCGTTGTGTGTTTTTAATCTATTTATTTAATGATAACATTATGGGGTTTTTTTAGGCGTTCGAGTTTAGCGAGTGGTTCCTACTGCAGATCCACGAACACGTCCACTCCTGTCAATATGGCAACTTCCTGGGCAACAATCAGAGACAGAGAGAGGAGCTGCAGTGAGTCCAACACATATATGTTTGACTATATATGTATATATATGTGTATATATATGACTATAGACTAGTAATTATATCCATCGATTCTAAACTCGAAACTCCCTTTAAACTCAAAATGGACCTACTTGTAATGACAGATGCTTTATCAGCTTCCTACGACAAGAGAGAGATAACATTTTCTCACACACAAAAATAGACGTACAGACACACAAACAAATCACACAAGACCTGGGACATTATCACAGTGACTTTCAGATATTTCTCTCTGGTTGACCTTCAGGTACTCTTATCCTGTGTGGATATGTTTTATCAGGCGAACACACTTTGCAATTGCAGATGATAATTCTTACAGGTCTTAGATTTTATTAACCAAATAAGTCAGTTTCATGTACAAAACAAGTCGGTATAGTCAGATATGAGTCTATATTCTACTAATTAAGAAAGGTATGCAAACAATTCTTTTAGTTTTTTTTTTCGCTGTCTCTCACCTGAAGTAAGAATGAAATGCTAAATGTGATAGAAATAATGAATAGTTACAGTTTTTTAACAAATACAGAAACATATGTGACTTGACTACTCAGAGCTTCCTGAGCAAAAATGAGATTGAGTTGAGTTTTTGAACACCTGAACAATCACGTGTTGTATGTTTTATGTTCCAGGCTGAGAGAGCGGACTCACTCACTGTGGGCATATCTAATGAGTGAAAAACAGAACTACCATAATCCGTTCTACAGCCCTGCGTACTCTGAAGCTCACCCTGTGCTGGAGCCCTCCACTCTGCCCTACAACTTCAAGTCAGTACAACCTTCCTCACCTCCCTACAGAGCCCCCGCGGCTCAGCTGAGAGAAAAAGATGTATAAATCTATACTGTATTAGTAATTTGAGGGATCAGATTTCTGAACTGAGAGGACAGATTCGTTTTGGTCACACTAGGAGAAGTCTTATCTTACTATGTGTTTGTGTGCAACTGTTTTCAAGGTTCTGGAGAAATATGTACCATCAGTTTGATCGGTCCATGCACCCACGTCAGTCCATCCTCAAAACCATTTTGACACTGAGAGAGAGCAGCTGCAAGGCAGAGAGCACCGTGCAAGCACTGGAGAATGTGAGTTCTGATGTCTTTTTCTTTATTTATTTTTTAAATAAAACCCAATTCCTACAGAAGCCAAGAGCTATTGATGAAGAACAAAATCACCATTGCTTTAAGATAACAAGATAATTATCCCATTATGAAGAATATTGTTATCTTGAGATAAAATAGTTGCAACCAGATGCTCTGTTACTAATTTTTACTTTCCAAATACATTTTTGTGGATATACATAAACACTAACCTACTGTACCATCACACAATTTACATATATATATTATTATTGAAACATTTTTCAGTATTAAAATAGATATTTACCTCATAACATGCCACCATATTTAGAGCATGTGGTATTTTTTATGCTGCATTGGCAAATATGAAAATGGTCAAAAAATGAAGGGGTAAACGTGTGTAATTTACATTTCTGAATAAAAACATCTGTCTCTGTATTGTCTGCATCCAGAAGCTCCATCAGCTCGGTGTGACCCCCATTACGACCTCTGACCCGCCTGCACCTCCTCCCACTAGAGATCAGCGCTCCAACACCAACACCCTCCCGCCACGTCCTGACTCCCTCATTCTAGGGGCGCCCATCAACCACAAAGAGGTGCAGCGCCAGGAGGAAGAGGACGGACAGGAAGAGGTGGGTGAGGAGGCCACTGAGAGCACTGACACCGAGCGGACAGTAGAGGGCAGCAGCGGTACCGAGAGCAGGAAGCAGAGCTATGGAGAGCTGAAAGGGACATACAACAGCGAGCTGGCCAAAGAAGAGCCAGCTGTTGTTAGTCTGGAGTTTGGAGTGGCTCGCATGACCTGCTGAGACCAAACAGGAGGATTGTGGGATACTAAGGGACAGGCGTAATCAGAAGGCTTACTGAAAGTGTGTGTGTGTTGGGGGCTGAGGGGGGTGGGGGGGGGGGTGATGTTTTGTATGTGATTACGTGCTGATTAGGCAATAATGGGCCGAGTGAATGAAGTTGTAAGTCTGTATAGTCAAAATCTCTATGGAAAGCCTCATCATTATGTCATATACTGCACCTATAGAAAAAACTTTTTTTTTTTTTTTTATGAATGTTGAAAAGCCCTACAGAGAATTAATGAACAGAAGAGAATAAATTCATCCACAAGAAAATGGTCAGTTTAATACTTTAACAACATCTGGTCTTGATAATCAATGCGTGTGTGTGTGCAGTCCTGATACATAGGCAATGCCATGTTAACCAGATTAACAGTTAACCTAATTTCTTGACATAAAAACCTACAAGAAATCAATATTTTCATCTCCTCTGGGGGCTCACTTCCAGCATAATCTCAGTGGCATTTGTTGACCTGATCTGATTTAGCGCTGATCAGTCTGATTGAAAAAAAAACAAAAACATGAAACTAGAAATTACGTTTAACTAAAATTAGGTTGCACTAGTAACTGCATCTAACTAAACACAGTTTGATTTGTTTCTCAAGTAGTCATTGATCATTTTGTTTATTTAATACTCCCCTCCAGATATGTTTAAGACATATGAAATATGTGTCTGCTATGTTGGTTTTTTTTCACCAAAAGAAAATCAGCTACCTCATTAGGAATTTCTAAAAATTGAAGTTTAAATGCTGGACACAAGATGTCTACTTCACTGAACAGTCCATTCTCGGTGTATGTGCACTGGATGCTTCAGATTTCTACATCATAATTGTGTAAATAAGTTATGTAATACCGGACCATAATTGGCTCTTAACTAGCTCAATTACATGTAAAGATGTAAAGTGAGCACGGAGAAACTTTCCACTTTCAGAAAATGTCAAACCCTGCAAAGCTAAAAAAGTGAAGTTACAATAAGCAAAACCCATTTTTTTGACTGGTGGAAGCTTTAACTGCTACTGTGGCGGTGGACAAATGAACTGTGACGTTCAGACGACTCTGAGAAGGATCAGCTGTCTCAACTGTCGCCCTCATTGATCATTTAATCCTACTCTATATCTCACATTGATCAGATAATCAGACTTACTAATGTGCATTGATCCTAAAATCCTATTGGTCATCTCTGTGTTCCATGTCAGTGACTTACTATTTATGACAGCTGACCCTGAGAAGGGGTCACTGTCACAGATACGCCAGATAAGGTGTAAAGTCAATGAGTCTGCTTGTCGAAGTACTATCGAATGCAATACATGACTATACTGCACAATTTACTTCTTTAGATTTTACAACTAGTAAAAATTCAATTCATTAAAAAAAGCCTTAGTTTCTTCTAGTTGTCACCACATTTTAGAGCGGGGTATATTACTAAGGATGTAGTATGTGAATTAAGGCCAGAAATCCACATATTTTTGAGCCAGACTGTGTGTTTTGGCTTGAGAGGTATTTTATTTCTTGCAACCATAATAATTTTGTGTTAATTCCAGACTATGCTTGTAATTTTGCTTCATATCAGAGCTCAGAAAGGATTTGATCTTTATCGGATTGGATTTACTGTACAAGCAAACATCTCCCTCAATCAGATTGCTGTAGATGAGCGAGACGTAAAAACGTGGAGAATGTGAGGTCTTTTTGTTTTGCAAATTCATAATATTCTAGCTATATTTTATTTGTACAGTGCGTCCCACAACTCTCATGGCAACTAAGCACAATAAGTTCACAACACCACACTCTTTTCATTCTGCCGTGTTTTATCAAGCGTGTGCACTTCTGAATACTTTATGGAATTTGTGCTTACAGCATTGGCACTGAACTCGCCATGATCCTCGCATGCTGTTGGAATAAATTGAGTTTTGTGCTTATACACATACACACATTCACACAGTAATCACACAAAGTAGTCTCGGAGCAAATAAACAAATCATTCTTGAGCTAAAGCAATTTGCATAAAGACAAACTGACAGTGCAGTGTGTGTACCACTGTTTAAAGGAAAGAAAAGACACAATAATTGGTGCATATAGTCAGAATTAATATGTTAAACAGCAGATCACATGACACAATCTATCTATTTGTAATGTTGACAAAGTGGTGAAGCAGGTTCATGCGACTCTAACACCGTGTCACTGCTATTCCTGTTTGATGGTCTTCCAGTAGCCTACTTGTGCACGTTACCTCACATAAAACATTGAGAAGTTTGATTCAGACAAGCTGCCGCAGGCTCTCCCAGGCCTCTGAATCATTCAGATGAGTACTGCACGCCACCCTTGTAGAGCACTCCAGAGGACAAGAAGGAGGATACTGTACTTAAACTCAAGATAAACACATCGTGCAAAATGTCTTTTTTTCCACATATATACTCATACTGTATACTACTATTGTATGCTATTCATAGGTAGTGCACATGCAGGTTGTACAGTGTGTGGGGGTCTGTAATGTTAAAATTCTATCTCCAGGTATTTCACTAATTTTCTAACACTAAGATGCTACACAAAATTTTTAAATATTTTGAGATTGGTAATTGCACTTCTCTTTTTACTGTATTATGCATTTGTATTATCCATTGCTTCATTTATGTGTCCTGGTACACTATGTCAGTGAACCAATACACAATACCAACACCTAAACGGAACTGAGCCAACATTATTAACACCACCTGGGCTTTCTGTGCCGCAAAGAACCAAATTGTCTACAGTCTTTAGAACGTAAAAGTGTTTGAGGAGTCTATTCTAGACAGCTTAATAACAGTTAATACTCCCTGTTGATTACTGAAGTAACAGAAGAGCACAGGAGGTAATCCTAGTGGGTTTAATACTGCACACATATACACATTATAGCTTTGTTTAATCTGGAGCTGGACCCCCTGTCCTGAAACAACCTGACCAATAGGACCCGTGTAGTGACGATGATGATGTTAGTAACTACGTGGTCCGTTCCTGTACAACAATATCAGAATATATCAGAGTATCAGTGACTAATGTTGGAAAACCAGTCGAACCTGTGCCTTGTTTGCATTATTGTTTTTACAAACCTATGATGTGCGCATTATTGTATACTAATCCTTTATAATCCGCCTTTTGCACATCCTGGTACTGTGGTGTACATGCGTCAGAGTAAATATGTATCAAAGACAGGCATATTGCTCCTGTGGCCACATTCCAACTAGTAATGAGTGTTTTTCATCATCTGCTGAAGATAAAACACCTGCCGACTATACTGATTAGGGTGTGTTTGATTTATAGTTGAGCCAAAGTTACGAATATTGAATTTGTGGTGTAAATCTTTGTCTCATTACCTCTTTCAGGATGAAGACAAACTGTAGATAAGTTTGTGGAGAGCTGGAGCCTGAAAACGCAGCGTGTTTGTAGCAGAGAGATTTACACTTTTTATCTTGATGTATTAAGACCGCACCTAAGTCTAAATAATAGTTTTGCTGGTTGGTAATGTTGCCACCATTGTGTAAGAAGACTGAGGTGGATTGAACAAAAAAGAAATCATGGCTGTTGTGACTATTGTGTTTACCATTAGCTATTGTTGGGGTGATAAGATTTATTAAATGAAGATAATTACATGATGATCTGGAGACAGCAGAATAGTGCAGGCTTTACAGGAGCTATAGCAAATCCTAGTTGCAGTGAGGAAAATATTTTTAGATGCATTTTCCTTAAGAAATGATTTGCATCTCTGCAAGACAGGGGATCGCTGCAGACCTCTATTTCAATTGCAAACAATGACAATTCAAGTCAGAATTGATTGAAAGATCTCTGATACCAAAATGTTTTACATCATCCTATCAAATGACATATTCATTCATCCATCCATCTACCCATCTTCCCATGAATTCCCTCTGTCATACTCACACACATATCATCAATATTTGCATCCTGAGGCTCTTCACGAACAAAGCACGGAGGGTATAATAAGCATATTCAGCAGCTCCATGCAAATATAGAGCAAAAGAGGCAAACACTCAGATAAGCCATATTATTAGAAAACACAAGGAGAGTGAGAGACACTGACAGAGAAAATGTCCTCTAACTGTCCCACTTAGCGCTTCACTCAGTGGACTGAAATGGGAACCCTATTTAGACAGGGGGGGGGGGGGGGGGGGGTGATCTGCTTTTTCTATTGTGTGTGTGGGTGTCTTTGTCTCTTTCACAGGAATCATTAGGTCATGAAGAAAGCACATGTTGCATTTTATACTATCTGTGATTGTTTAGCCTAATATTGACCTGAACATTTAAATGTCAAAACAACTTGTCATTATTATTATTGTTTTGTAGAATATTGGTATTGTTCTATAAACCTCACTGGTTAAACCCAGGAGCAACGCTGTAAAATACACTGTAGAGGTTCATTTAGGCGGCAGAGTATATTAAAATTGTAATATTGTGTGTATACAGTAGATGTACTGATTTACTGATTTTGAATTAGTTTAAACAGCATAACAATGTGCATTCCCACCCTAAGGATTCAGCAAAGTCCTTTGTTTAATCATGTGATAACTGAGCCTACTCATAAGTATCCACTCATCAATCCATCAGCCATCTGTTGTTCAGTGTCAGTTTCAAGTCTGTCCAAAAGCTGGCAGACCTTCTAGCATACAGTAGCTGTGACGCATTCTGCTGGAGCATGGTAAGACAAACCTGAAAAACCGGCACACTTGCCTGACTTGACCCTGAGCAGACAGATTATCTTTCTTTTTAGGGGAGAGCATAAGGAAGATATGCTTCAATGCTTCACTCTGGGGAAGCCCTCAAAATGTGTTTGTGTGGGTGTGAGCGTGTCTGTGGATCTGTGTGTGAGTTTGTGTGTGTATGTGTTGCCTTGGTTAAATGAATGCAGACATTGTTTGATAGCAATGGCCTGGAAGAGGAGAGCCTGTGACCACGGTGACTGAGGAGGAAGAGGAGGAGGAGGAGGAGGAGGAGAAGGAGAGAAAGAGAGCAGGGGAGGGAGGGAAGGAAGGAGGAGAGAGAAGAGGAGGTTTGTAAGTGGGTCGGGGTATCAGGGAGACTCGTGGGGGGTTGGGTGGATAGAATAGGCAATAAAAGGAGCACCCATTATAGATCATGCTTAGTATAAAAAACATAAAATGATCATCTTCATACTAAAACAAGAGCTCAACAGGAGAGATGGGGAGCACCCACTCAAAATGTCTTCTAAATGCACTTACAGTTTATCTTGGCATAATTTGCAGAATCATTTACTTCATCAACATACACTTAAACCATTTTACATACTGTATATACATCATGACCTTTGTATATTAAATATATTTAATAGATAAAGAAAAGGAAGTTGAGGTTATACACTTCTTTTTCCTGCACTTAGTGAACAGTTAATTGTTCTACATACCCACAGGAACTCAGCTGCCAAGGTGGGAGCCAACAGTATAGCTAATGTGAAAACATTAGCGCACACACATCCTTATGAGGACCCCCATTGAAATAATGCATTCCCTAGTCCCTTACCCTAACCCTTTACCCTAAACTGAACCTAAACCCAATTCTAACATTGATTGTAAAACCAAGTCTTAAGCCTCAAACAGCCATTTGAAGAAGTGAGAACTGGTCTAAATGTTTTTACTTCCCAAAAATGACCTCACAAAAACATGTTCCAGTCTTCACCATGAAGCAAGCACAAGTACAAATACACACACACACACACACCAACAGTGTGCGACAGTAACACGGAGCAACAGTTAGGATGCCTAGTTCATTTTATTTGGTGTAACAGCGATAACAACTGCTAGTATACATTTGTTAAATTTGTCCAATGGGTGCGTGCATCCCCCTGTTTAGGATGATAGGATGACAGTTAGATGTGTTGTCACAGACACCTGGCACTGTGGGTCCATATGGAGGAGGGCTCAAGGCCATATGGTCTATATGTCTGGCCCAAACTGGTGTGTGTGTGTGTGTGTGTGTGTGTGTGTGTGTTATTGTGTCCTCACCCAACAGTGTTCAAATATTTTTTTTTCTAAATCCACATCCCAGCTTAAGCCATTGATGATCAGCAGGTCTTGTGTTTGTATTTGAGTCCTCTAATTCAGACTTCTGACATGCTTATTTTCTTTTACTTTGAGGTTTTCCGTGCTTACGCATACACAGACACACACAAAGTCATCCATAACCACAGGGTTGGGTGAAGTAAGTAATGCTGATAAATTTGTAATGTCAAGCTACGGAAACTGCTTTCACTTGTTTGATTTTTCACTATCTCCATAACCTATGCTCACTAGACACATATAAACAACATCACATCCAAACAAGTATGCGAGCAGTCTTTATAATTAGCCATTTCGTTCTGTCTCATGACCCACTGAGGAAGCTCACAAACATATTGAACTCATGTCTAATCCGTCATAATGCATCAGTGGGTGTGTATGTCTACATCTTTGTGCAAACACACTTAATATGCGTAACAACACACATAGAGACACACATTGGGACGGGAGCAGCAAATCTAGAATGTAGGCTTGACAATTGTTGAACAGTTAAAAAAGAGCAAACACTGTATTGGTGACAAGGAAGGTGGAGGAAGAGAGGAGGAAGAGGATGGGGGAGGGAGTGGAGGACAGACACTGGCGCCCCGCCAACGTTGATGAAAGCTGCTTAGCCCACCCAGTTGCCATGGATACAGTGAGGAGCAGCACCCAGCATGTGTGTGTGTGCCTGTGTGTGTGTGAAAGAGAGAAAGAGAAAAAGAGGGAGGGGAGGGAGGGAGGCAGAGAGAGAAAACCAGCAGGCAGGCGTTAGAGCAAGTCACAGTGGGAGTGAAAGAGCACCAGGCAGCAGGGTGAAGAGAGAGAAGGTGAGTGTATGTGCAGCCAGAGAGAGAGCGAGTGAGGATAGAAAGGCAGCTCGAGGGAGACGATCGAGTGGAAGTAAGTGCTAGATAATGGAGGTGCAGTCGGAGTGTGTGGAGCCTCCTGTGGCTCCTCACTGTGACCCCCAGCCCACAGGGAAGATCAACAAAGCTGCCTTCAAACTCTTCGGAAAGCGGCGCTCCGGCTCTGGAATGGCCAGCTTCTTCTCCTTCAGGAACAAAGGGGTCACAAACAGCAGGAACAACGGGAATTCTGACAATGGGAATTCTGTGAATGGGAATAGTTCTGCAGCCTCGGTGGAGCTTGTAAGGAGCAGAACCCACGATGGACTAACGAGCTCTAACAACGAAGCTGATGGACAGAGAGTGGAGGGGCTTGCTGGACTGGAGGCGGGCCCGGTGAGGTCTCTTAGCAAATCACTGAGTTTTTTCTCTTTGCTCCGACGTGGGAGTTTTAGGTCAAGTGAAAATGGAGGGGCGGGGCTTGTCAGAAGAGGGAGGGGCCTAAAGGGCTTTTTTAGCAGCATGCGATGGAGACGTAAGGAAAAGACAAATGAGCTAGAGAGGGAAGAATTAGAAGGGAGGAAGGAGAAGGATGCGGATATTGCCGACTCTCAAAAGGTAAAGGATATTACTCTTACCCTTGAACCGCCTCCACATCATCACCAAGAGGATTGTGGGAATGCAGAGGCAAAACCTAACCTCCAAGCAGCAGAGACTCCCACTACTAGTGTTACCATGACACCCCCACATTGTGTTGCCATGCCAGGGCCATCTGGTGAGCCAGACTCCCACTTTCCTTACACACCCACTGACTCACCACTGCGCCCTCCAATCCCAAAAGTCAAAGCCTCAATTTCAAGCCTCACCCCGTCCATTGCTACTCCACCTTTGGATCGCTGCAGCACAGGTGACCCGCCCTCAGAACCTTCAGTGGACCGCCTCTGCTCTCTCCTCTTCACTGACGTCACATCCCTCAAGAGCTTTGATTCACTGACAGGCTGCGGTGATATAATTGCTGATGCAGATGAGGAGGGACCAGCGGGCAATGGGGGCAGCGGCACTAGTAGCAGCAGCAGTGGGGGAGGAGCAGGGAGTGGAGGAGCAGGTGTTGGGAGAGCTGTTGGCATCACCATTGCTACGTCTCGTGGCTCCCCATCCAAATCTCTACCTTCCCAACTGACCCAGCCCATGTTCTCTGTTTCCTCAAGCTCAGTGCCTGCCTCACGTCCTGCCCGGGCCAGGATGCCGCCTCCACCACAACAACATCAAGCTGGTAGTGGGGTGGTGGCCTACATGGGCGGTGGGGAGGAAATGGCAAGTCCAGAAGGAGTGGACGATGCAGACATGCAGGGCCTCTGGCATATGTTGCCTTCAACGGGGGACAACTCCCCTGCTTTGCCCCGATCACTCCAACCTCCCTCCACCACCCCTACCTCCACTTACCCCCCTCGCGCCACCGCCAACCCTGTCAGCAGCCACTTGCTCTCAGCCTCTAGGAGTGCAGACCGTAAGCTACCCCAGGTGAAAGCATTGGGGCTCAGTAAGATTCCAGTGGTTGGTGGAGCAGGAGGCCGTGCAGCTAAGCCCCCCCTTCCTCACACACATGGCCGTCTTCCCACATCACCTGGTGAAAAAGAGCCACTTAGTGACGAGGGATACTGGGACACACCCTCAGCAACACCCACAGCGACACCTGATGAAACTGGCCTGAAGCGTAATCAGAGGATGGCACTATCACGTGACAGTTGCTCTGGAGACCACCTCTACGACCTCTACAATGACCCTGAAGAGGAGGAAGAAGACGAAGACCAGGAGGGAGATGAGGATCTAAACAGTACTCCCTCTCCATCCACTGAATACAAACTGAGCCCCACCTCCCAAACAACTCCTCCTTCCTCCTCTTCCTCTTCCTCCTTCCGATCAATGAAAGGCAGTACCAGCCTTCCCCGAGAATCCAAGATCCCAGTAAGCTCCAAACAAACTCCACCTCCACACTCTGTAAGCCAGTCAGCCCTGTTGTCTGTCCTGGAGGCTGAATCCCCTCCACCAAAGACCCAAGCACCGCCCCCGGTTCGCACCAGAATCCCTGTATCCAAGGTGCCCGTCCGTCGTTCTGGAAACAAACCTGGCAGCACAACTAGAGGAAATGCCTCCAAGAAGTAGTTTCTGTCTAAGGGGTGGTTCTCTCCTATTGATTTATGGACTTGAGTGGACATCACTACAGTGCTGTTTATGCAGAGCCAAAAGTTTTCCCAGACCAAGAAAAATGTTGAGTTGTAGAGTGAACAGCCTAAAAAAATTCCTTGGGAGCTTTAAAGCTCTCATTCCTTGAATGTTTTGGCTTACAACAGGCTAGAACAGAATAAGCAGTTTTGTTCACTTGAGAAAGTCACGAGGAGACTCCAAAAAGCTGGGTTAACACTTCACAACCCTCACTGGAACGGAGGTTGACTCTTGACAATCCATAGACACATTCGCCTTGTAACGTCCTGGAAGAGCTCCTGACCTGCTGAGAGTTTCAAAGCTTCAGCTCATGAATGCACACTGCAAGAAAAAGCAGAGCACCTTTTTATCTTTTACGTTTCTCTTATGGAATTCCACATGACATAACTCAATATGCTTATAAGGACCTAATCTAAGTAGTTTTTTTTTTCTGAGATTGTCATCTTTTCTAATCTGTAACACATTACCTCCTAATCCTTTGATTTTAGAGCCAAAGTAAAAAAAAAAACATCCTCAACCTGGAATAACCCGCTACTTTTGTTTGATGTGTTTTTTGCTTTTTGGCGATGGTCATCTTCTGACCGCACACTGATCATACAACTATATGCGCAAATATAAAAATGAACACAGAGATCTAAATGCAACTTTAACCCGTTTTGTCACTTACATACTTTGCAGCTATAAAGGTGGCAACGCTGCAGAAGACCGCACAATACATTGTTTTTATTCTGGATGGTCTAAGTTTGGTTTCAGCCTGTTGCATTTGGATCTTAAATGTACCCTACTGCATAAATGGGAGTTCATCCATAGGATGTCAATCTCTGGGATTTACAACTGTTGAATTACCAATGGAAACCTGCAAAACTACGCAATACTCTAACTGGAGGGATCCCTTGCACTGATGCTTCAATACAGACAAACACACAGTCACACACATATACAAATCAATACATGCACGCAAACATTTTCTCTCCCTCTCTGCATGCAGTGCCACACATACAAGGCACAAAGGTCAGGGAACATCATCAAACGCTGGAGAATCTCACACACACTGTTCCACTTTTGGCACCGTCTTTGTAGCTCCACTGAGTGACTTTCTTCTCTAAGGACACAAACAACCAATTTTTTGTAGTTAGTACTTTCTTCTTCACCAGATTTCATACTGTTTTTATAAGCTCCTCCTTCCTAAATCACACTGCACGGATCTTAAACTGTGAATGCACCAGCTTCTCGATACTTTCTGTCCCTCTCAACTAACATACTTTCCAGGCTGATGTAAGTGGTTGACAGGGAGACATCCTTGCTGTGTGTCAACCAGCTTTAGAGAGTCAGAACACGCCTTCACCCTTCTTCTCCAGGCTGTGAACATTGTACAACCTTATTCTAGGAACCACCGCAGCTGTGTGTGAATCTGAATGTAGCTTGACACAATTGTAGACTGTTTAGTCAGTGTATATTCTTCTGTCAGACTGTTTTCTCTTTGTCCCTCTTTTGTAGAGGCAAGACAAATGGAATTTACTGTTTTCCAAGTCCCCCATGCTCTGAAAATCATAGACAAACTACTGCACAGTGTGCAGTCTTGCAAAGCATCACTTGTTTTAAGAATGAGGGGGTGTATTGCAGTCCTAAAAGGCCTTTGTCAGTGATTCAGCAAGACAAGTTACAGCAAGTGTTCCCTACCATTCAGTTAATGAGAGGGGTTTTCATACGCAAAAGACATGATGCAAGTTTTCTCTAATCCTCACCACAAGGATGTCAATGTCACTAGGGGGTCATTCTAGGTCATGATACCTCTCCATCTCTTTTACAATGTGATGATTGATCCACAACACTGCTCCAGGTTCAGATATCTTTTCAGCCTCCCAATGGTGTAGTGTATGACAGGACATGGAGTAACTGGATCCTGCAGTAAGTCTGCAGTAAGAGCGTTTCTCTCCAGATAAAATGGTCATTTGGCGAGCAGAGAATGATCATATTTGTTCCATGTTTTCTCTGTCTACACTGTGATCTTGGCTCTTTTGAGTTGGTATGCAATCACTTTCATTCTTTGTTCCTTTGAGTGTTATTTGACCGGTGAGAGGTTGGACTGGGAAAGGATGGTGACATACAAGCTACATTTTTTGGTTGATGGAGATGTATCAAACATTCAAAGGGTTCCTGGTAAAAACATTTTTATGTATGAATTAATTAATTAAGTATTAAGTATTTATTTTAAAATAACAGTGTTTATTCTTGTGGATTGTTTGCCAAAACAGTTTCCCAAAGTGTCCTAAAATCATAATTTTACACCTGACAATGTCACAAATCTAATTATATTAATGCTAGGATTAAGAAAGATAGTAGAGGACTGTAAAACTGACAAGAAACAATCATTATGCATTATTTTGTCATTGTTTTGTTTTTGTTTTTTTAAATATGGCGTCCTCCTCAGGTGATGTCACTCTGTTCCACGTGCCACAGTTTGGTGTGCAAAAAGCACTTGTTTCGTCACTTCCTCCATGTATGACATGGTGAAATGAAATGTCGTTTACCTTGATCCATTGCATTGGCATTGCTTAAACAGCAATGACATCAACCACAGAGGTCACCATATTGCCACTTTGCTCAGTTTCTTGTGGGGTTTTTTTCCCCCCGGGGTGATACTTTTCTTCTTTTCTTTCTGATCAGGGCCATTATGTGATCATTTGCTCCAATGTTTTTGTTACCATATTTCCAATCTTCCAAGCTTTCCACTTTTAATATTAAATGAATAAAACTGTGTTTGCGCTTATACATGAGCTCCTGACTCTTTGTAACCACATTTGCACAATAATTCATACATTTCAATGTCAGAGGCTTCATGTACTTGTATAATTAAAACCCTTCTGTCCTCCACTCCCCCTTTCCACCCCCACATCCCAGTGGCTTAAGTCCCCAAGGAGTAGCTTGAGTTGCAGAGAGACAGAGATGCTTTTGTTGATGTTCAGTGTGTGGCATTTTTGTTGTGGCGTCACACTTGGAGAGAGTTCTGCTTGGCTTGGGAGTAATAGGTTATCAATACATTTTATTGATCACTAAGATTAAAGCTAGACAGATGTGCCATTGTCTGCTCTTGGTCTCTAGTGGGAAACAGGACAGCCTATACTATGACAAAGAGAGGCAGCTGATGCACAGCTGATACATGTAGATGTGGAACCTGTGTTTGCATTTGTGTATCCTGAATATAGATGAAAGGGTGGGTTTCATTGTTTCGAGGGAGACACATGTTGCTAGAAAATGCTTATATGTTATTGTGGTATGCGTGTGCATGCATGTGTAGTGGGAGGAGGATTTGGTGCAGTGCGAATCCCCTTTGTAATGGTGCAGCAACCATACCCCCCCTCCCCCCCCCCCCTCCCCTCGATCCGGCTCTCTCTGTTTCTGCACACTGAGGTTTATGTAAAAGCCTTACGTAAGACCATAACACTCACTTGTGCCAGCCTTCCAGATCAAAGCTATTGATGCTGACATTGTGAAATGTGCATGCTGCTGTGTGCCTGTGTTTATATCGCCTGATCTCATCATTAATCTACTGCTGTTTGGGTGCTGAATGTGGACAGTCATCGTCATTGTGAGCCAATGAGTGTCTGTTTGTTTTGTTACACAAATCTAGTTTACACAAAATTCTTACCCAAACCACTGAAGAAGAGAATAAGGATGGGAGTGAAGGCCTGTACTTTGTTAAATAAAGCTTGTGATGAACAGCAACCACTGCAGCCACAAGTGGCAATCACAGGATAATGGTAAACACTAACATGTGGCGTAAATGCAGGACAAGAAAAGAAGAGTCATTAAATCAGTGAAGTGACTTAGTAATGTCAATATCATTGTTACTGGTTTCTAGTGTCTAGATTTCTTACAGCAAACATGATACTGAGATTTTCCATCCATACTGCATACATCAGTATCTACTGCTGTTTTATGGTAAGATAGTAAAACTCTTCTTCTACAAAAAAGTACACTGTGTATGAGACTATTATCATTACCATCACTACTATTGTTCCAATGACTTACACTCTCACACATGGGAAAGCATCTTTAGCATCTTGGTTAAAAGGATGATGTGTTTTTATATAAATATAATATAATAAATATAAAACCATGAAGAGCAGGAAATATTTTAGATTTTCGGAAAGACAAATTAACGAAACCCCTTTACTGAAAGATTGATTAAATTATAGATGCTAGTGGAGCAAAATGCACTAGCACTGACAAAAGCAGCTTGTCGGTCATAGTGGTATTACTAAAAATATATGTGTGTGTGTGTGTGTGTGGTGTGTGAATGGTAGAGCCTTAAGCACCATTCAAAAGCTGTACCCCACATTTCGCATGGCAGCCTCTCTACAGTCGTTCCCATAGTAACTCCACTAGGTCAACCAATGAAAAGAGGGGGCTGGGCAGGAAGGAGGATGGGTGAATGTTTGGGTAGGGGTGTGGGGGGAGATGGTGGCGGTTGCTGATAAGGTGTGAGAGAGATAATTAGAGTGAACTGGTGCACTCAAACATTTACAAATACAAATATACATAAACAAACAAACCTACATCTTGATGCACTCACGTAACTTCACTGTAGACTCTATCCTGCTTGTCAGATTATACTATAAACATCCCTTACAAAACCATCATCATTAAGAAAGGGAGAAATTCATCCTCTAAACATATCAATTCCTCGTGTAAAGGTTTCACACTGGCTTTCACTCACCGCAGGTCACATGGCTGTTAAACACACGCTATGCATGTGTTCCCCCACAATGACAAATTCTGACTTTGAAATTAGATAGATATTATTTATTAATACCAAACTAGAAACAACGAGAAAAAAAAGTATATAATTAATCGCCAAACTGAGGGGGAGCCTGCGTCACAAAATAAATATGAATTGAATTATGAATCACAAGAGGATGACTGAAGTTTCCTTTAATAATCCGAGGACAGAGGAAGAGTTGATATAATACACAGCACAATGGCTTGAAATTACTATATTGCATTAACATTTTAAGCAAATTATGCTAAAATGTTTTTGTCTGCTGGCCAAGGACAATTGGCAGCCTAAAACTGTTTTTTGTGGAATATTATTGAAAACAATGTAACATGAATTCCAAATTTAAATCTCTTGTTGAACAAGTTGCTGTAATTACCTCATAAAACTGGTTCAACAACTGGAACTTGATGTCAGTATCAGTGGATCTACCCTGCAAAGTGTCTTGTGTTGCATCATGTGTTGCCTCTCAATCTCTGTAGCAACAATGCTGAAAAATTCATTAGGAGGTTGGGCAGGCTGGGGAGAATACACTGTGTATGTATGCTTGTGTTTGTATGTGGTATGTATTCAGAGCAGAGGGCTATAGAATAGACTTTCTAAAGCATCTACTATGACTGTCCTGTCAGGTTATATTTCTCCGACCCCTGAGACATGCAAAGTATCCTGCTTGGTAGAAGTAACAAAACCAGCCAGACAATCTTTAGTTTTACTCTATTTACTCTACTAAAACTAGGCAACATTTCAGCATTCATGTAAAGTCCAGTCAGAATATTAAACTAAAAACTGTCTGACATGGGTCACAGCTCAGCAGCAAAACACTGTGCAGGGAAAACAAAAAGAAGGATATTTATTCTAAAAATAAATAACACCAATACCTGATACCTGAACTCAGACAGGGACACATCACAATAGCTTTATAAACATATGAATAACCTCCATTGAAAGCGCATTTTAATGGCCAGTATCAGTAGAAAGGAATGATCGCTCCGAGTAAAACCTCTTTCATTGGTTATACGGACACCTGATTATTGTGACAGACTTGGAAAACCTACCTTTTATATTTGCATTTATACTTCCTGCCTTTATCTGTCTTAGCATTTTTGGAATATATACACATTTAAATTTAACTTAAATGACATTATGTTTATTATTTTTCTATATACACCATGTTTGTATCACATTCGTTACATTAACTGAATTGGTTCACCTTTTACCTTCTCTACATAAAGCCAACACTGAAATTTCTCTTTTGTTAGCTCTATATTCAGCGCTTCATGCTGCTCTGGTAAACTTGTTTTAGGATTCAGAGATAGTTTATTCTGACACACCCAGCTTGTAAGCATAAATCCACTGAGCAAACATACAACTTGAGGTAGTTCATTCAAAAAGCACAATCATTTTAATTTGGATTGTTATTTAAAAAAAGGCTATAAATACAGGAAATGAAGTACACCTGTAAAGTATAAATACATTCATTCACTTTATCCAGTGCATCACTCCCACCAAAATTAATTCCCCATTTATCATTCTAAACCCAAGAGTCAATGCATTAGCAGGTCATCTAAACATAGCTGTACTTTTATACATTTAAATTCACATGTGGGAGGATATTTTACATTGTAGTTTGTACGAGGATTGTGCCAAAGCAACTCTGTACATCATATTCAAGATGACATTCACTCCAGTAGTTTGTCAGATATGCATAAAAATCTGCTTTTGCTATGTATATAATGATATACATATGTTCACTGGGACACACAGACACACGCACACGTAACCCTACACCAAGACCCACACCTGACCCTGATCAATTACCAGAAACTTGAATGCATTCATAGATTTTAAGAAGGTGGACATAAAATCACCAAAGAATACCATCTTCTTTTTTTTAGCTTTGAGACTGGAAAACCAAGTGAATCATGTGTCTGCACGTATTATACAATACTGTACAGCTGTAATATGACGTCATTTCCCTTTGGGGATCAATAAAGTATTTCTGATTTGACTCTCTGTTAGTAAACAGCAGTCCAGAATTCACAGGTTCCATTCTTCACTCATCTTGTTGGAGCTTCAATATCCACAGTGATGAAAGTGTACAGTTTATCCTTCACAACCTCCTTGACTGTATATTTGAGGGAATTAATTCCATCTTTATCCATGGTCAACCTGGTTTTGCCCAGTTTATCAGGATTCTTTGGATTAGGCTCATTGTGCAAGTCTCTTACATGTTTGATCATCTTGTACCTTCCCGTCATTGAATCAGGCCTGGAAATTGACATCCCACGATAGATAACTCGCCTATAAATATCGTCGTCCTCACCACCCCAGCCCCAGTAAGTGTTCGGGAAGCCGTTAATCTTCAAGTACTGATCCTTGGACAAGGAAGAAACTCCTCCAAAATAGGTGTTATAGGGTAAGGCATAGTTAAATTTGTCCATAGCCACAGCCAAGTGTCGGGGTTGGTCAAAACATCTGTAGAGGTTATGATCATTAATAGGAACCAAGTCAACGTCAGAGAAGACGAAGCACTCGTAGTCATATTCCTTCAATGCCTCAACATAGCCTGCGTTCATCAGTTTAGCCCGGTTGAATATTCCATCTCCATCTTGGTTGATAACATACACACCATAGTCCAGCTGTTGTCGTATCAATATAGGATGCAGGTAATACAGCCAATGCTTCAGGTGGTCATGCCGGTTTCGAAATGGGATAATGATTGCCACCTGAACAAATTAAACAAAGTAAATAATTAAAATACATCTGAAATACATTAAGTATTTCATGCAAGCAGTTGGGAAAATGCAATGAGAGAAAAATAACAATACAAGGAAATCAAACAAACCTATACATAAGCTATACTTAAACTAGAAAATATAATATAACTTGAACTGTGATATGCATAAAACTGAAGCAGAATACAAGTTAACATAATAATATCAAAGAATCCTCAACCTGTGCTACAGTACATGACCAACGTAAATGAAAGTTGTTACTGACTATTATTACTGAAAAGATTATGATAAAAAAGAACCATAATTAGAAACTTTGACTTGGCCTATTACTGTGTCTATGCTGGTATCTAGTCCCTGTAAAACTGTCTAAATACTAATTTGATTCTACTGTATACATGCAATATTTCACAGTTTAGTTTTACACAGTAACAGGGTAACCAGAAACACACAGTGTTACTGATTTTTCCACACTGCTTGAACACTGTAAAGTACCAGAAATAGTCTGAATTACATTCTGGAGAATCATTGGTCTTATACCAAACAAATACATGACATGAGCACTGCAAATCTATATGCATCATTTTTTTCAAGTCCAGTTTCCATTTATTCTCTTTATTTATTTATGCATCCATTTGTCACTTACCTTATGTCGTGAGATACAGTCTGGCGGCGTGTAACGTCCTCCATCCTGCAGAGGAGCACCGATCTCCTGTTTCACCTCATCCATAGTCCGTTTAAAATTAAACTCCACTTTGAGAGGACCCACAAGATCCTGAGGGTTTTCAGGGCAGGGTACCAGAATTTTCTTGGTAGTGACTGGTATAACTGTCGTCTCTTGGTTAGCTTCTGGCTCCCCAGACTTCATTTTCCAGAGTTCTTCAAAGTGTTTTTTTATCATCGAGGAAAATAGTACATTTTCATTTCCTTTACCATATGGCTCAGTAAGAAAAGCTAAACTGGTATACTTGCTGTAGAACAAAAGCACAACTAAACATGCCAGACTCAAGAAAACAAAAAGTGCCAGGAAGTTAAAGAGTTTTCTCAACATTTTTACTATCCTTTAAGTTGAGTACTCTATACTCAACGGCTCTTGTTCAGCTCTGCTTCTCATTGCAAGTCAAAGGTGTCGAAACACAAGAGCAACCAGACAGGTTTTTTTATTTTCTTTGTGCAGCTTCCTAGTTCACGTCAGCTGGTCAGGTTGGGCCTCACACCTGTTGTGAATAATTAATAATGATTTTTAAAATGAGTCTCTTTCTAAATTACTCAGAATGTCATCACTGGTTAAGTTGACAGTGTATTACTGTATAAGTATATACAAGTAAGTATATCTACAATACTATCATATAATCTAATTTGCATAGTATCCACAATTTGAAACTGATGTTAAAGTATACAAAACAAAATAAAAAACAACAACAAAGCAATGCTTTGTACTGAGAAATAAATGTTGTTATAATATAATAATAATAATTGTTGGCTAAAATAGTCACTGAAAAAACACTATTCCCATTATAAATAATAAAGCAAGAAATAACACTTCCTGGTATGTTGTCAAACTGGGCCCTCTGCTGGCATGTGATTGAAGGTGCTGATTGTCTTAACTACTCTAGCATAACACATCAGCAAGTTGATTACAACCTTTAAAGAAGTCCTCAAAGAAAGAAGCAGGCACTGCCGACCCTGAAAAAAAAAATCCTCAGCCAGATTCTTCGTATCTGAGATATCACCCAGATACAGAAACAAAAATAAAAAAGCTGCTGCTTACAGGACAAAAGTTGTCCCTTGTGAAGTGAAACAAGCTTGTAGGTTTTTCCGCCTGAAGCAAATTTCTCTCTGGAATGTAACTGATAAGTATTCAACACTGCCGGTCACTTCCTACTTCTGTGCTGTTGAACTCACAGGGGCAATAAGGGGTGTGTCATCAAAAGAAATGAGGAAACTGGTCCTACGTAAATAAAGACAAAGAACAAGGATGTTACTTAAACTGAACACACTCAAGTTGAAACTAGGAATATGTGTTTCAGGTGTGCCACAGGCAGAAATTACTGTAGGAGTTGTATGTCTAATATTGTGATAATCTGTGCCAGGTTAGAAATGTGTGTGAAGAATTGGTAACACAAACTTAAACCACATTTGGCTATGCAGTAAAGTGAATAAAAGTGGATATATATTCACATGGTTGATAAATCACAAAGCCTATAGATAGCTTTATAGAAAGCCTGAATATCCTGTATCAGCTTTCATATGCAGATTGTTAGTTTCTACAAATTCAGTGACATGAAGTGTGTGTGTTTCCACATGGAGGAAGTTTCAGTTATTTTAGTTTCAGTGTGAATGAAAGGTCCACATTCTCCTGCAGACAACAGGATCAGACATGTTAGCTTTTGCTTACAACAGTGAACTGGAGAATTTCTAAAAAAAAGTTTCTTAAAAAAAAAGTTTTCCATTTTGTTGTTTATTTTATAAAACAACATTCATTTCAAAGCATTCAATTATTTCAACTGATAATCAAACATGAACAAAGAAACATGAGTCATGAAGTGCTGCAGATAGTATGAAACTGGTCATGCAAGTGTTTTATGAATGTGGTTAAGAGGAGGGAGGAAGGAAGTGTGAAAGAGGAGGATGTGGAGTGCTCTATATGACTGGCTGTATAAAAGTTACTAACATTAACAACAAGCCTTTAAGTTCAACTTCTGATGTTGAGTGTTGAGAGGAGGGCAGGACGTAATTTGAATGAAATTTGAATGAGTATTACAATGAGTAGTACAATGATGCTTTGGCTTCATAATCAAACAGCACAACTATGCATTATGTAATTATATTAACATATAACTATAATTTATATTCTGATACTAATCTAATTTTGCTTTTCCAAAACAAACAGACTTGAGATAAAGTAGGAAATTAACAGCTGACCAGAAGAATGCGACATATCTCTGGTCCAATGACTTCATTTTACAGACACAGTACATTTACAAAAGATGTTTTCCACAGTTGCAATGATCCAAGACATTCTGTTTATAGTGCCTATCAAACTATTAAGTAAATTACTCTGAACTGAACTTACAGCTGAAATCCATTACTGTTCACATAAAGCTGCACTGCACACTGTGAGGTTAGAGAAGCATATACCGGTAGTAGGGAGTTTTCTTTTTAAATGTCTGTCAAAATGCACCAATGGTTGAAGTATGAGTTCATAGGCTTCATTTTGACATGTTAAAATACAGACATGGAAATAAATATGCTGGATGCTTTTTTTAAAAATAGAATTATCATTCATAAGTAATCTGGTTCTTTAAAATGTTTAATACCTACACCTGTTTGCAGTGTTGATTGGTTAACCACCCGTCACTGCTAAAGGTCACAAGACACCCATTCTACCTCATATTACACAACTTGTTTAAACTAACAGCGTAGCAGGTTGATGTTGAACCTCACAAACAGTGACCTCTAGTGGAACGTAGGTCAACTCACAGTAACAAGACAACAACTGGGTTGACAGTTGCAGGGTAAACAACAGCTTCTGAAAACAAAGTAATCAGGTTTGAGAGACTGTGTGACTCTCTGTACAGAAAACATACATTTTTAGCTGTCTTAAACTGTAAATTACATCAACCCTAATAACAAAGCACAAGCCTCTAAGTGTTGGAAATCCTTGCTAGTGCTCTTAGAGGTTGTATTACTCTCTACATACCAGAGTGGTTTGAAGTGTGGATTGTTTTTTTGTTTTTTTTAACCTATCTGTCATTTGAATGCAAGTGTTGTCATAGTTGACATGAAAAACACTAGTTGTTTAAACTGTAATTGGTGCCTTGGGTAAGCTTTGTTTAGAAAAGTGCTTCTTAAAAGAGCTTTGTCTCCAATTTAGCAAGAGTTGCTTGTGTGGTGGAAAGAGACCTGAAACTATGGCAGTCTGGTGTCATCTGTGTGAGGTCCTGTCCTGTTCTGTGAGTAAATTTATGCTTAAATAACTACAATTTAAAAAACAAAAACAAATACATTTTCGGTTTAGTTTCTATTTGACGATACAGCAAATAAGACGTTGCATTTCATCTTCATCACCAAGACAACCTAACTTTAGTTTTATCAATCCAAAGTATTGCATCCTTCCTAAACTCAGGTAAATCAAGGCTAAGTTTGCTGACAATGTATTTACGTGTTAACATACAGATTCTGTCCAATAGCTGATTATATTTAACCCATTACTTTAAGTATACAATAAAACATATAGCCATGCTACAGCAGTTCTGTGAGGCCATACCCAAGCACAGCAATGCTCTGAGCTAAATGTTAACGTCTGCATGTTATTATATATATATATATTTGAACCAACATAAGTTTGTGCCTGTTGGTGGCACCTTATGGTGACACAAGAGAAAAAGTCAGGAGATCATCAAAGTCAGAGTACATTGCTTAAGAACCATAAATCTGTACAGCGTTTGGTGCCATTCCGTTTGGTAGATGTTGAGATATTTCACTGAAAGAAACTTTAACATGTTGGTGGTGCTGAAGGAAAATCTGGACTCACCAAAGCTGTTAAAAAATCCTCTAGGGAACTTGCATATGTGTATCAAATTCCATTGTCATCCATCAAATAGTTGTCAACATATTTCACTCACAACTCAACTCTCAATTCCATATGTCAACCTCTTGGTGGCACTAGAGGAAAAGTCAGAGGATGTCCAGAGTCATCCCCTTGGGATCAGAAATGTTTGTACAAAATGTATTGGCAATCCATCTGATAGTTGTTGAGGTACTATATTTTAGTCTGAGCCAAAGTGGTGGACAGACAGACAGACAGACAGACAGACAGACGACACAGACCAACATTGCCCATCCCCAGAGTCTTTCCACTAGCATGGCTAAAAATAAGCAAGCACAAATTCCACATTACTTCCCACATTTTCCCAGGACTTTGATAGAGATGCTATTTTATCCCTTATTTATCTGTTTAAACCATTTGATATGGTTCATCGTGTTAACCATGGGGATTCCTCTGTTTTTTATAGTTATGGTTAATATATTGATGTTGGCACTCAGCTCAACTTGAGTTGTCAGGGCTGAAAAATAGCTTGAAGTGTCAACTAAGTACATTACTGTATATGTTTGCGTATATCATAATTCTGTCTAAAAGAGTTTTGATAACAAAATTAAAAAAACAAATAAAACTTAAAATAACTTTTGAACCCCTCAGTAACTACAATAATACGAGTCCTTGACCCAGCCTAAGATGTTTTTTTTTAGTTATTTATGGGAGATGCATGGGAATCAATTTAAAGATGCCTAATCTGGAGTGGTAGGGGTAATCCTAACACTCAGAATGTATTTCTCATTTTTGTCAAAGTGGAGCTTTGGTACACACACTAATGTATTTAGAACTGGATAAATCAACACCCTAACACTGTAACACTGCACAAGTGTATTACATTGCCATAGTATTCGTACACAACCTGTGCAGTATAGACTATTTAAAGTGTATTGTTAGGTATCACAAGTGCAGCCTTGTATGTCACCACTAGAGAGGGCTCATGTACCACCGATAAATAATGAGTAAGCAATACACTATAGCGGAGAGTTTCTTTCTCGCTCTGAGATCACAGAGACTTATGTGTAGGATTCTGTACTCAGCATATACATACGTCGATGTGAATTCATGTGTGTGTGTGTTTATGCATGTGACTGTGTGTATGCACGCGCACATATGCGTGTCTGTTCCTGAGAAAATTCTACTTTCTGTTTTTAACCACATACTTTTGAGTAAATGGGCTGCTGTTTGCATAGAAACATGATCCTGAGGCCTCTATAGATGGAATCCAGCTTTGCTCTGAAAATTTTAATATAATTCTTTTTTTTTTTTTTTTACACCTCCTCCCGCTTTCTCTCTTGCTTATTTTTGCTGCTCCCACCAACTCGAGTTTTGGGAACAAGAATGATGCTTACTGAGACACATTTGTAACCAGAGACGTAGGCTTGTTGGATGGACATCCAACCCAAACTGAGTGAGCAAAACTGGTAAAACCCCACTGATTTAGCCACACAAGTCTTTTCTGGCATTGTGCTTCCCTCTAGAGATGGGTGGGTCTGCTTTTTTTGGATCAAAACTTTACTTAGCATGCATGCTTGTGGCATCAGAGTGACATTTATGCAAAACCTGTATAATTTCTTAATTAAATAGATGTGTAGAAGAATGTTAAAACAAATCTCTTCCCTTTGTCAAACTGATCTTTCTGGCAACATGTGAAAATATACTCTACAGAGATAATACTGGAACATTTTGCTGGTTTTAATCAGACTTTTGTCCATACATACATGCATGTACTGTACATTTATGCATATAACAGCAGTTCACCCAGCAGTTCTCACACTCTATTTTTTGCATAGGTCACCCTCAATCCATTTGATACTGAAATGATTGAAAATAGCACGGGTCTTTTCAGTGAGACCACAAGGATGCCAGGAATAGAATAACAATACCGATCTGTGGTGGAAAATACACAAGGGATTCTTTCACAAAATATATACTGTATATAGCAAGGAATGTTTTTGTAGATTTTTGAATATCAAAATGTCATCATATTTACATTGTACACTTTATCTAAAATAGAAATAAAAAAACTAGACAAAATAACTGTTTCAATTTCAATACATTGCTTACATACGTTCACTGCATCTAGACAGATGTGAACCCACATACACACACATGCGCATTTACACGCAACCACATCTCTTAAAACAGCCCTAGTTACAGCCTAGAGAACTCAGCAGTTTAGTGAAACATGATGCCCGTCCATAAAAGTGTGTATGAGTGTGTGCGTGTGTATGTGGTTTTGAGTGGTCTCAGCTGTGTGGGACCCACTGCAATGACAGCCAATCAGAGCTAATTCAGAATCAGAGTGGCTTTGACGGCTCCATGGTCTACCCAGGGGAACAAAGCAGTTTGTGCGTGTGGGTGTGTGTGTGTGTGTCTGTGTGTGTGTGGGTGTGTGAGTGTGCACACACCTCTCAACCTTACTCTGCACCCCACCTGCTTCTCATTGCCCAAATGGTCTGACAAAATCTGTTTTTTTTTTTTTATATACTCAGTTTTGTATTTCACAGATTTTATTCCATAGGGGCAAAATGACAGAAATGTATTAAAGTTATTTGAATTTGAATTGAAAATGATTAAAATAAACTTTTTCTTTAAAAGGCTGTGCTGCTTATTCTACCTCCTATTTTTACACAGACCACAGTTCATAGCTATTTTTTGAGTGCAACATTTCCTCCTAAAGTTGAATTTGATTGTTTTAATGATCAGCTGGGTTTTATTCCATTTAAACTAACTCTAATTCCCAGCCATTATGTTGCAGAATAATTTTGAATGAATGAAAGAGAGATTCAAGCACTTTTTCTCTTTTCTTTTCACTTCCATTCGTCATAATTGAGTATTCAAAGGTCAACTGATGCTGATTCACAGTTTTGATGACATGTGCTGCATGGACCCAAGTGGGAAAATCAAAGTAAAGTCTATTTTGGTGACCTAAAACAAGTCATGCCACATTACTAGGCTCATAGGCTGTATTTATCTTCACCGGTGGTCTGACCACCAAAGAGCTAACAAAGAAATATTTGGACATGAGCATTAGACCTAATCCCTCATAATAACAAAAAAATGGCCACAAGACAGAGAAAGGAGGAAACTATAAATGTTACAGCCTGGGAAAAAGACCAGGTAAATATGTCTTGTCCATTCAGTTATCATACATTCATATACATTGAGACAACCTTGCTCAAGAGCAGTATCCCTCCATTTCTGTAGCCCAGATTTTCACAACCTGTCCAGGTATTTGATCAAGCAGGTCTGCCACTCTAGCCTTCAGGCTACGACCATTTGCAAGTGTTTAAGAAAAAGCTGAATTTGCAACTTTACTTCTTCAAATGTTCTAGAAATATCATCTTTAAGTCACAGGGCCAGGGGTGAGAACCCAGCGAAAGAAAAAATGACAAGCATCGTCCTCTACCCCACCTATCATTCATCGTTCTCGTTTTCAACGTGACATGAAGCCAGCGTTCTCCCAATAGGCCCTGGGGTGATGTGTCAGTAGCAGGTGGAGAACGACGGAGAAGCGCTCAATTAGGGCCTACTGACGTATGGTCTTCTTGCCTAACTATTTTCTTCTCCTATCCCTGATAGGTAGCTCTGAAGACGCTCACTCACCCTCACTTGTTCGCACTCTTGCTACCTTAAACACCCACACACTAGTTGTCTCGCTCACTCACGCACTCCTTCACTCATTTCCCTCTTCATTAGTGCAGGTCCTCTCTATCTCAGGTAGATAGACTTCCATGCTCATTTATTTGCCTGCCACCATTTTAAAACATGGTCTATTCTGCCCTGCTGAATGAGAATATCTATTCAGCAACACTGTCATGCATTTTAAATTTGATGTAATAGTTGCTGGTGACTTCATGACAATATGTACAAAGATTGCATTGCAAGTTTTTGTCATTACAGCTTGGAAGAAAATATTCATTGTTTGCAAAGTTGTGGGGAATCGGAAAAATGATATTAAAGTATTTATTTTCGTTTCTGGTTTACTAGTTAAATGGCTCCGAATGGAAATAACGGCTGTGCTAAGGCAGGTGGTTTCTTAAATCTTTCACAAGTTGCTATAATATTGACAAAATTACATTAGACATCACAGCGGCTATGGGTTACCACTGCTTGACAGCAAGAGGGTTTTGAGTTTGAAGCCTGCAAAGGCCTTTCTGTGCAGAGTTTGAATGTTCTCACCATGTTAGTGAAGGTTTCTCCTGGCTTCTGTCCACCACAGAGGTCATGCTTGTTAGATCGCAGGAATAATCCTGGCCCTGGCCTCAGAACTGGATTGGTTTCCCCAGGCACTGCCATTTAGTTGCCCACTGCTCCTAAATAGTGAAAAAAATGAATTACGGCAAATACATCAGTCTCGATTGATTTACTTCATATGTCATTTTTAAATTTAGTAGATTTGGAAAGGAATCGAAGCATCAAAGGTCTGTTAGAAACACATGACAAACAATAACAGTTTCAAAGTTTTTTTTTTAAATTAAATATTTAAACAGGTTTAATATCCTGAAGTACCTTTAAAATATTTTTTGTTGGTTGTTTTTGTTGTTTAAAGTCATAATGTGACACACTCCAGTACAGCAGGTGGCAGCATAACAATTTCTATTACAGAAAGTAATAAAGTCAATTACAGCATTGAATTAAAATATTTCTTTGTCACAGAAGAAATGGTCCATCTTAAACACAATGTTTCCAGTTACAGTCAACTGTCTAAGCTAGCAATACAGGTGGCCCAGTATGCCATGTACCAAGTGTGTGTGTATACAGAGAAGCTAAATGGTATTCAGCCATCATGGATGTTGCTAATTGCGCCTCAGGTCTGCAGCAGGCCTTCATGCTACGTCACTAGCACTACCTTAATTAATGTAAGTTACACCCGCGCTTTTTCTCCTATGACAAACAAACAAACAAACGTCAACGAACCAAACGTCGGTCGTGAAAAGGACTCCTCCGTTAAGTTTTGCGACTCATAATCGATGTTTTAAGCTGGGGGCGCCAAAAAAAAAGAAGACAAGGACAACATGAAGAAGAGAAAAATAAACGTTACAAAATGAAAATGGCTACCTACTGGACTTATTCTTCAGCTGTTGTCGACACCAAACTCCACTGGGATGGAAACGGGAATATCCAGACGTCAACACTTCTGAAAAAGTAAGAAACCTTTCTTGTGAATTGTTTTTATAAAAACGTTAAGTGAATAACTAAGTTGCTGGGCCGTGTTGCTAATGCTCAAACTTCACTAAGCTAGGTGTGTGTTAGCTAGTTTGTCGTTTATAAGTTACTCTTGGTCGGTGTTGCTGTTTTCTTGGCTTGTATTGATGCCTCCAGTCTTTCCTGTTTCTGTCTATAATTCACTTTGAATATGACTGTCATCATACTGTGTTTTTTTGACATATGAAGGATCATTCGTGTTGTTGTGTTGTGTTGTGCTGTGATGGCTAATTGAGTACTATGGTTATGGTTATTCACATTGGCTTTCTGTGATCTTCTTGGAATATAATATGTTTGTTTTTGAATTGTTTGGTGTAGGTGGGTTTAATTAGACTAAAACCAGCTTAGTGTTTAGGCCTTATCTGTCTTATATGTGGTATGAAAATATAGCCTCCAACACAGCTTTTCTTTAAAGGTTTTCTGTTTTCTATAGTGTCTTCTACTCCTTTGTGTAATATCTATTGAAGTGTGTGTAAAAAAAAAAAAAAAAATACATACATACAAATACAATGTTTTCAACCTACTGTAGTAATTTGGAAGCCTGGTTGCTGAAGTATACACTTGCATCCACTGACACAGGCACTGATAGGATGCAGGTTTTACGTGACAAAGCCTGCATGCATTTGTTCAGCATCTTGTTTTCCGGCATGCTGTATATAGTACGACTGCTTGTCTTCATGATGCCTTCACAGTTTGTTGTTTTTCGGTGTGGCTGCTTCGCCGAGACCTGAGGAAATAGTTTTTATAAGGCTTGCGATCGTAATAAAAATCATGTTTTCCAAATAAGAAAACAAAGAAGCAGAAAGTAAAATTAAGATCATTCTTGTTTATTGCTTACAAATTCTTTAACCCAATATGAGCATTCATGTGATTGGTCCAATTCACAAATATTCTATTACCGGTTGAATTAAGAAGGCTATTAACTGTTTTTTTATTTTAGTTTTCTGCAGACGTGGCACAGTCACCCCATAAAATGCAGCGTTAACCGTTTTCTGTGTCATTTTTAATGAGTGGATATATGGCAAAAATAATACCATGCCTTACAATTTACATTGGAGAGATACAAAAATGTGAAAATATTGCCAATAAATTTGGGGCCTTTCTCCTCCTTGCCTGTGATGCAGCAGACTTCAGCACACTTATCATGCGTCTCTGAGGAACTGGGTATCTGTCTTCCCTTCATATTTTAGTGTGCTGAATTAATTTCTAATAATTAATGGAAACCATTCTGCGCTTTCAGTTATGAATCACCGACAATCTTTGAATCATCTCAGAGCAGAAGAAGAAACTTAGTCTCTAGGTCTCTTACCTCCATTACTCCTCCTCTTCTCCCCCGCTTGTTCTTCTTCACCCCTTCCCTACCTCCTTCCTCTTGACATGTGTCACATTTTGGGCTTCTGCTCTCGAGGGATAAATGCCAGATTACATGGTGTAGTATTTTTATCCGTAGTACATTAACCGGCGGAGCTTACAGCATCAAAGCTTGGAGGAGATCATCATACACACACACACACACACACACACACACACACACACACACACACACACGCAAACTCTTACACTCATATCAGAACTGAAACAGAGTGTGTGTAAAGTGCCTCCTTTGATCTCTCCCTCCCTCCTATCCTAATTACCCTAGTGACACACATACATGCATACACACACACACTGTATACAATGCACAGATACCCTTGCACGTACTCACACATGCACACAAAGAAATGAATGCATCATCTTGGGAATCCGTAGAATCTAAATCCATGAAGAAACGGTGAATTAGATGTCAAATGTTCATCTGCTAAAACCTGAACAAAAGCATCTTGCAGGGCGCGTGATTACACATTACTTATTTAAAAATTATGAAGATATTATAACTGTCTTCCCTATATAAGCAGACAATCATGAGCTGATAGAGCTATAAGATATCCATAACTTCCAGCTTTTTTTTTTCTCACAAACTCAGTGAAGTCATGTGCATCTCTTTAGTATCAATTACATTGTTTTTTCCTTGGTAGATTTATGTGATAATTCATATAAATATAATTTAAGGTCATCTGATGGATGCAAATATTACACATTGAGTCACTTTAATGATCAGGGCTTATATACAATAGTAACCATGGTACCAGGCATTAAAATGAGCTCTATGTGTGAGACATAATTGACACATAATTTCTGGTCTGAAGTCTGAAAAGAAAGCATCTTAATTTCTCAGGCAAAAAAAAAAGGGAAATAGCAAAGCAGTGACTCTTGCATGCAACCCATGTAGAAAAGTCTTCTCTTCTCTGCCAATTTTCAAACACATAATTACTGTGATATTCTCAAAAATTTCCAACATTATTCATTCCTCAAACACAAGCCAAATGGTATTACTCACTTTGTAAACTCTCCTGCACTAATATAATTACCACTTGTTTTTGAGGCTGTGGTTTGACTTGATACTAAAGGAGAAAAAGATTGTTATACATGAAATTGCGTTTGAGGATATTACTTTATGCTCTGAAAAAAAAAATGTGTACACCTTTTCGAGATGCATTCACAAGCATAAGCTTACAAACACACAAAACCAGGTGGAGTGTGCTCTGAGATTGGGCTGCCCGGAGTCTTACTGTGATTTGTAGATTGATTTCAAGCTGGGTACCTCTATCACAAACATGCTTTTGATTTGTACAGACTATCCTTCAATAACGCAACGCAAACTTGTCCGTTCTACCTGCTGCAAACTCTGTATAGTCATAGAGGCTGTGGGCTGGGGGTGGGGGTGTGTTGAGAGGAAAACAAAGAAGGGGAGAAGAAAGTGAGAAAGATGAGATATAAAAAGGCAAACATTTGATGTACAACATTTCTGTGTTTTACTTGGATATGAAGGGTATACTGGTTTTGGATCAGTGCATATTTTGGTTGTTTTCTAAGTTCACTTTGTGTTGTTGTAACCATTTCAACCCTATTGCCAGACCAAAGATATCTGAAGTTTTTGCAAAACCGTGAATTACGTTAACATGTTTATATAGTGCTGCAATGATTGGGCCATTGATAAATTGATTGATTGACAGAAAATTGATTGCCGACCATTTTGATTATCAGTTGTTTATATATAAACATATTAAATATCATGTTGAGTCATTTTTTTAAAGAAAAGATGCCAACATTTTCTGGTTTTGGCTTTTTAAATGTGAATATTCTAGGTTCCTTAATCAATTGGTTCTCAAAGTGGGGTCCAGGGACCCCCCTAGGAGTCCTTCAGGGGGTTCCTGGGGATCTCCAGCAAAAAAAGGGGGATCCTTTGTTTTCACTATAATTCCATCCATAAGTAACACAATGTCACAATGTGTGACTATGTTGGTCAGGGATCTCATACACTGTCTGTAATAAAACATCTAAAGGCAAAAATCTTCTCTGATGGGGGTCAGTTTAGGGATCCTTGATGTGAAAACGTTTTTTTTTTCATACTTTTATGACATTCTAGTCCAAACTAATCGAGACAGTAATAAACAGATTAATTGATTGAAAAATAATTGTTAATTGCAGCTCTATTTTTAAAGTTGGTGCTACAGTATAGTACAGTGGTATGTTAAGGTAACCACATTACTGTGCTGTAGGAACCGAACATGAACATGGAAAAAATAATCAGAGGCTACTATAATTATGTGATCAGTAATTCAATTAAAGCTATGGAAGAAAGAAAGATCGTGTGTCTCTTTCTCTCCAATGCCTGAAATGGCTCAGCAGCTATAAGAGAGTTTCTCACTCGCTCATCGGCTGCCAACAAGACCTGATGTGGGCCATTCAGCCTGTTGAGAACGCTGCCTTGTTGACCTTTTGGGTGCTGTCAACCGATCAATGAGGGGATATTTTGCTCTGTTTCCACCACTGTTGCTAGATGCGTGAAGAGCCTCACCCTACTTTATGAGGTCATTTAGGAGAGCTTGGAGTGGTGGGGAGAGGGTTTGTTGCAGTGTACGTATGTGCATGTGGTGCATTAAAGATGGAAACTGAGAGTGTGTATTTGAGGTTAGTTGCTTGTAGGGGTGATGTAGCACTGAGTGAGTTGTTGAGAGGCTGAATTGGCCCTACAGTACATGCCGTTTAGGTGAAATCAATAAGGATCTATTCATTGAGTGCCTCACTTGAGGCTTGTGTGTCTCATCCAATAACTGTTGGAGAAATGTCTTTGTGTGTGTGTGTGTGTGTGTGTGTGTGTGTGTGTGTGATCAGTTTATAACCATTGGGAATGAACTTCTTGAGGTGAATACAGCATGACCTGAGGCCTCACTTGTAGGGTCTAATAAATCATGTTGTTTCTAAATACAAGTGATTTCGCCTTTTGACTTATTATTCCATTTTTGTACTTTGGACCTCCAGATTTTCTGTTCTGCATCACAGCTCAGTTTTACTAATTGAATAATACTTTAGGTCATGTATCAGTCAAAAATACCGAACTTTATCTGGTGTACATTAAAAAGTAAAAAGAGGAAGTGTCAGTTTTCTGCTGTTTTCTGTATGTATATATATATATTTATTTATTTTTGGGGGGTAAATGAGAGTCGTTTGAGGTTGAGTGGAGTGTTAATGTCTGTCTCTGTTTCTCTGTGTGGGGTACATATTCCCACCAGGAGTGGCTGACAAGAGATGACTGTGGCTTACCACACACTGTGTGCTTCTCTTCTTTAATCTCCCTCCCTCTCTTTCTGTGTTTCTCTCTCTCCCCCCATCCAACCAGTCAGTGTCTTTTGCACTGACTGGTTGGCACTTTTAATTTCGTTGTACATGTGACAATGACAAATAAAGATATTCTATTCTATTCTATTCTATATCTTAATTTCTCTCAACTCTGACACGCAAAAGCTTTCCCTCCAATCTTAACCACTGAGCTAATCCTGCAGCAGGTTTTTTGGGGGGTATCTTGCTGTTTTGGGGCTCTTCTACTGACACAACGGTTTAGTATCATAATGGCTTCCAAACACCTGTCCAATTAGCTTGATTGTGATGCACCTCAAACTAGTCGACAGATCCTGCGGTGTGGCACAGAGATTTAGCAAAACACACTAAATACTTCTGCTCCAGAGGGATGTTTTGCAGTTTTGTGACAAATGTCTTTCTTTAAATCCGGGTTTAGTGAAGGGTAATTGAGGGGACTTCAAGAGTCAGTTGTCAGCAAAGGACAAAAGTCTTTCCGCTAAATTTAAGTTCTAACATCAGTTTCCTCTGTCACAAAAGTGGTGAGAATTATAGGTTGTTGAAGGTTTATGGAAGGATTTAAAAAAAATAAAATAAAAAGCAAACACATTTTACAGAGTTGAATTTAAACGTAGAGGTAATTCACTGGCTTTAAGGTTTTTTTTTTGTTCCATTAGAGAGTAGCTAAAGGAGAGGTGACGTGAAAAGAAGAGACTGACAATTTAGACATGTTCTATAACAGACCATTGTTCTATTTACAAGAGTTTATACATTACATACTTAAAGAGATTTTTGACAACCCAGTCAAGTCCAACATTGTATGTCAAATTCATCTTATTCATATTCTCAACTTTTTTGGTACTGGAAAATGTGCAAAATACAATAAGGGAGTTTTGTATGACCCGTGCTACGTTGTGATTGTGCATTTCTGACTTGAGTGCTGCTAGAAGTACATAGAGTACATAATGAACAGTTGGGGTAAGGCATTGAGAAACATTTGTTTTGCAAAACATCAGTCCTTTTTTTCTTTTGCAGTAGTGAGCTGAGCCAAATCTTTGGTTAACTTGCATAATAAATCCTGTCCTCTCTGGTCTTTTTAATGCTCGGCTGGACATTTGAGTGCTCGGGTGACAGGGTTTTTTTTTTTCTGGAGTTTTATTGTGACATTTTATTTGGTTGGACAAATTTGTGTTCTTGCTCTTGTTTGCAAAGAAAGTACATGTGCTCTTTTTTTTCTGTCGTTACTCTCTTTGAACATAGTGGACTGCGCAGCTCTTCACAGAACAGACACATCGTTTTTGTCAGAGCTGGGGGTGGATTGTTTTATTTTGTCTTCCTCACCATCGATCGGTTACCATGGTTAAAGCTTTTCCTTTCACCACATCTTTGCGCCGCTGTCTCTCACGCACATTAGATTCATTTACGTCTATGTCCTGCCCCCCTTGTGCTGTACATAATTTATGGTTCCTGGAGTCCAAGACCCATCTGGGACCCAAGTCGGGACAAGTCCAGATTATAGTCATGTGGTGCGTCAACAACAGGGTAAAATTACATGTGTTTGTACTCTTTTTGAATCTAAATTTTATTTCTAAAATTAATTCTGTGTAGCAGTACATCCAATATGGGTCAACTAAGTGTTGCCAGAGCTAATTAAAGTCATTGCTACTGAGTCTCAAAGTGGACTTCATTAAAAACACATCAGGACATTCAACGCGTTGGAAGCTTTAAAGGTATTCATCCAACAGCTGTATAAGGTCTGGCTTGCCCTTTAAATGAGGCAAAACGCTACTGTCTATCTCTGTAATATCTCTTCCCCACTCTGGCTTCATAAAAATGTTGAGCAGCCTTTCTCAGAGTGACCTGGGCCTTGTTCTCAATTAAACCCCATCACCCTCAGCACAATTAATGGGGTTTTGCCAATCTAGTTATTTCATTACAATGACTTGCTCCTATCTGCTAGATGGCTGCTACACTACCGTGCATTTTCTTCATTTTCTTCTTTTCCCTTGCCCCGCATCAGGGTGACGGTTCCCTGCCTTTTGTCCTTTTAGTGAGGGTAAGCCTTACTGTAGTCTGTGTCTGTATGGGAGGCGTATTGTAATAATGTTTTTGAATGTTTCGTTTTTTGTCTGTGTGTATTAAGAAACTCTGAAGGTTTTAATTGTCTGTCTCTCTCTGTGTATATGTGTGTGTGTGTGTGTGTCATAAACGATGTAGATGCAGTAAGTGTGAAGACAGTGGTAGCAGCCTGCAGGCTCTGAGGCTGGTTTAGGAAGACATCATTCTCTTCCGGCCAGGCAGATAATGAACCAGAGTGTAGAGGGAGACAGATAAGACGACAGACTTATGAACATCTCTTTTACTTTTTTTTTTTTTTTTCTCTGCACCCTCTCTCTCTCATTTGCTCACTTGGTCACTCTCTCAGAAACTCCCTTGCTGGTTTTTTCTCTCTCGCTCTCTCATAGCACACATATAGTAGACACAGTCTGTTTCTCTCGTTTTCTTCCTGAGCATGATTAGAAGAAAATAGAGTGAGAGAGATGAATGGAGATATGAAGGGACATGTCATAGCATTCACAGAGCACTAGGTCTGACAGGAACCCTCAGGACATGGCACTCGTTTCAAGTGGGGACCAAATGGAGGTGGCACCAGGCTGTCAGTGCTCTCTAGTTAATTAGAAGACATTGCTGTTCTGGCTCGGAGAAGGCAGTTGAAAATCACAGTCAATTACATCCAGGTTATAACATGAGTTTGGCACCGCAAGTCCGCTTGTCACAGCTTATCTGATGGTGACCATAATGGCTTCATATGATATTCATAGTCGATGATGGAGCATCTGCACATATTCTAGATGTTACTGTATAATAATGCAAAATTTTTGAGTTTTTGGTTGTCATTTTTTAAAATTCTTATGAAACAAGAAAAAAATTCTTACAATTATTTTACGTAATATCTTAAAGGTCAGTTTTGTTGCAGCTTTAACTCTTTTAAAATAATCAACATCACAGCAGATTTTGCTGTAGAGCTGGATTGGATCTGCAAGCCTTTGAGCTCACATTATGAAACCTCTTTTAACCGTTATGTTTTTGTGCTGTTTTTTTTCATGGTTTTGAACAGATTTACATTTTGAGATGAGACATCAGGAGATTTTAAGATCCCCAACAGTATCCTCCAGTCCCCTCTGACACACCTTTATACATATTGTACTGTTCACAACAAACAAAAGAGATTTTAGAGCTGCTTTTATTACTTTTGTTTGGCAAGATGCGAAAATGTGCATGAAGTCTCACATTTGGCCTTTTCAAACAAGTTCAGGGAAAATGTTTCTACTCTGTATGCAGAATCTTTCAACAACACCATCACCAGCTAACCACTCAGTGCCTGATCCCCATCTCTAAACACAAAGGAAAATGCCTGTCAAGTCTTGAAAGAAATCGTGTACCTGCATTTGAAAATCCATTAGGCAAGGCGTGGAAGCTGGAGTAACCGAGAGCAATGGAAGCAGATGAAAAGGGTGACTCATTCGATGGTGCTGCGGTGTGTTTTGAAGATGGAATATGGTCTCTAACTCCGCCACATGGGTGAAAACAGAAAAGTTTAGACACACGGTCACCCTTCTGTGTAAGCATGCACAAGCATGAGTGCACACATATGCTCTTTGTTGTAGATATGGACATGCGTATACACAGATGCATGCACATTGCCCTCTGTGGCTCAGACCCCCTGGTGTTGAAACCAAAAAGCTCGTGAATGCACACAAATCACTGCTCGTAGGCAGAAGGAGAAGTGGAGGAGGGCAGGAGGGGTAATCAAACAAGAGAGCACTTGAGAAAACGGTAGGCTGTTGTTCTAGTGCTGCTGTCCCCGTCATCTCTAAAATGAAGGTCTGTTCTTCTCTCTACATCATCTTTGCTGCATTCTTCAATCTCCCCATGTTTTAGGCAAACCCAATTACCAGAAAACCGCTCTAACTCAGCCTCAGATTGAAAGGAAAGTGCTTATTGTTTTCATGTACTGCATTTGCTGCTCTCTACGTCTCCTTCTCACTTTTCTTTTTTTCTTTGTGTAAAACCAGAACGCCCCCGCTTTTTACTTTTTACAATAGCTGAAGAGAGCTTTGCTTGTTTGAGATCACTACACTTAATATCCATAAGAAGGACCTGAAATTCTGAGATTGCTAGTTTTTAAGTTGGCCTCATCTGGTGTCATTCTCCTCTCAAAACCACTTAAAGCCAAATGAAATCACTCAGGGAAAGATAAGTGAGGTTTGCAAATGACCAGAGAGAAGGGAAAGATCATAGACCTGCATCCACTTCACTTCAGCTGGAATGGAGACATAGGAATGAATAGGATGAATCAATTAGCAACCCGCAATTCTGTGCTCGCCCCTTTTCTTTTAAAATTGTATATATTTTTGTAGATCTTCTACCTTTTTTATCTACCAATTTGATTGTCGAACATGTATTGCAGTCCTTGTCACTGCAAACTCGACAGTTGTCTCTGGAAGGGTGTAGACAGCCATGTGTTACCAGTGTGATGTTTGTTGAATCGCATTGGGTGCTGCTTCCAGGAACTGAGTGCCGCGTCTTTCTCCCTCGGACCTTTACCATTTTTACCACGTGTGAATCCCATTTTGTTTTTGAAGTAATGGCCTATTTTATGTTCAAGAGAGGCGATTTGCACCGTACGCGAGTGATTGAAAACGTCCTCTGAAAGGCGAAAAGGAGTCATATTTTTCACACATTAAAAATTAACCAAAATGAAGAGATGGTGTAGATATTTACCCTCTGCTATCTTCAGTTAGGAATTTAATATTGTTGACAAACAGATTTTCCTGGTTAATATTTTAAAAATACAATAGCACAATAGCGTCATCGGAATTGTCATTTCACAAATGTTACCAATATCTGTTGTCAATCTATGATAATGATTCTTGATTGGTATTTTATGGGCAATGAAACATCAGTTGTTGTTTTTTGTTTTGCAATGCAAGATTTCATTGGCTGTTGTCTTTACACCATTTGGCCCAAAGAAACAATGCAGCTCTAGGGATATATAGCTATAATATGTGTTTTTATTTTACATTAATAAAATACTTGAACTGCCCCCTTCCACAGGTTAGCTAGTGGGGGTTTAGTGCCTTTTCCACAAATGTGTGTGCTAATACAGATACATACCGGCGTGTAGCACGCTCTCCTGAACACCGCTCTACTGCTGCATTTGTTGATCATAAGGATTCATTCATTCCTTTTGGCACAAACACGGTATCATTTGGAACTTCTCTCTTAGTGGTTGATTGCTCTGAAGGATGGTCTGCTGGCAAACACACACACAGACACACACACTCTCTCTCTCACACGCAATCATACACACACACACGCAAGGAAGTAATTTTTTACCTAACTGTCCTCCAAAAAAAACTACTCGGCAGCATTTACATTTTGCCTCAACCACATCGACCTCAGACCTAAAGCATCAATTATTTCAGCTATGTTTTGAGTTATGTTCTGATTATAGATGTCATGTGACTTGCTGTAAGTAATCTATACTGAAGCGTAATTGAGCAAGACCTAAGACGTTAAGAACAACATGAGGAAAAATAAAGCATAACATATAAATAAACATAAAATATATAAAAGATGCATGATAAGGCTTAAAATAACATTAAAAATAATAATATTTACGGACATATTTAGGCCACATTAACTGCCTACGCGGCACTCTCCAATGTAAATGCACATTAGCATATATTATGACTTGGTGAGCTATGCAAATAAGCTGCCTTAATTAGGGATAAAAAGTAATCTTTCCCGCTCAAGGAAGTTTTCTTCAGGCAAGTAGAGCACTTGGCTGTCAACAGGGAATTAACTAAACAAAAGCTCTGAGGAAAAGCACAACTTTTCCTCATCTGACTAATTCCCAGTGTTTTCTTAGTTAACGGTGTCATGATTAGTGCCTCACTCAGTGGTCTCAAAGCTCTTCAGCTGTGGACTCGGGCTTTGAGCAGCTTCAAACCCAAGCTGGAACAGTAAATGTGATTGGACATTTCTGGGTTGGCAAGATGGCATGTTGGATTAGTTGCTGTATTAATTATGCTCTTAGACAATCAACAGCTAAGACTAAGGCTCCACTTTGATACTGAGCTTCATTTCTGCATTGCAGAAAGTATAAGTCCTGCTTGGATAACCACTGAACCAGAAGCACTGGTACTTTTTTTTCCTTTTTTAAATATAGTACATATTTTGCATACCAAAGAGATGCATAAAACTTGTCAAATTAGTAATATTGCTGTATATGACTTATTTCCGATTATTTTTCTGGAAGCACTCTTCACTCACAGTTTCTATAATAAGTACACATCAACTTACAGTCATGGTTTGTTTTTTTTATGTCCTAGTGTTTGGAATGATCAAGTGTACTCAATTTATTATTCTCTTATACTCAATCTCTGGAAGGTATTGAAAGCAAATCTGTCTTTCGTTTCTACTAGACTGCGTCATCAGCGTGTGTCCCAGAGAACATGTCTCAACATGTATTTCTTAAACATTAATAATGCGATAAAGGAGGTATTGAGCATATTGAAATGTTTAGCTACATTTTGTTTAAAAATGAAAAGTTTGTATGTATTTATTTATTTGACAGAGATAGTGAACATTAATGAGCATTGCTGTAAATATGCCAGAGTTAGCCAAAAGGCCTGGCCAGATGTTACAAGACTCCCTAAAAGTAAAAATAATAATTAAAAAAAACAAAGAACAAAACAAAAGATTGGGTATGTCGCCAACTGTAGAATCTCAGTTGTATATTATTCAGTGTCATGCTGTCCAATTGTTGAGTAATGATTGTCACACATGGTCACACATGGTGAGCTCACTCCGGACTATAACTAACAGAATCTGTCAATAATTGAATCTAGTTTCGAACAACATGCCTTGATACAGTACGAGGGGGTAGAGGGAGAATTGTTATAAAATGTATAATTGACAAACAAGCAAAAATATACAATCATAAATAAAAATTAATATAAAAATTGCCTCAGTGATTTTTGACTATGATTCTGATCGCTTTTTGATGTACCATTCAGCGACTAACGTCATGGAGGTGAACACTAACTACAGTAACGTACTAAAATGAACGCTTTTGTGTTTTTAATTATATCAGAGATAGAAATGTTTTTTTAACACGTTTCTCTGATTTGTTTGGATTCTGGTTTGTTAAATCAAATAAATCTTATTGGATAACCGAGCTTCCTATGTGACAACGAAATGTTGCCCGTTTGCAAACAAGATGGATGTTGTTCATGTTCAGCAACCAGCAGACTCCAGTGATGTCTTTTCTACGTACGTTTGCACCCCTACTTGGCCTTTGGTCTTACCATTTCCTGGTTTGGTCATGTGGTCATTATTGATTTCTTTTCTCTTTTTTTTTTGATGCCACTGGCTACTGAGCATCACCTGGGAATAAGGAGTTGTGTGTTTGATTTCATGGAGTTATTATAGAGACACGGGGGCTTGAGGTAGTTTGAGGAGCCTATAGCATGCGCACACACACACAAACACACACACACTTCTACTTGGTAGGGGCCGATTGTTTCAGATGATGGATGTCACACTCTCACCCGTCAACACAGTGCCCCTGCTGCTTTTAATTGCCCAATCAGAGAGCTGGAACATTTGTTGTTGTGGGGCAGTTAGGGCGAGATGGCAAATCATGTGTACACACACACACACACACACACACACACACACACACACACACACACACACACAGCATCTACCTTTCTTTAATCATCATTACTGTGGTTGGGGGTGAACACCTGAAAGAATATGAGATGTCAGTACTTTCCGTATGCATAATGTTGATGACAGCGCCTTGCTGTTGTCACAACACATTAAAACACTGACACCTGTAAGTACATGCTCTCTTTGTAACGGTCCACTTTAATCTCAAGAACAACAATCACAATTTAGCAGTGAAATGTAACAGCAGAATTGTTGTACTAACATGAATTTGTGACAAAACACCACGTTTTTGTTTTTTTTTTTGTTTTTTTTTAAATAGATAAAAAGAAAAGAGGTTTAGAGAAAAATAAAATCCAATCAATTTTTGCTTTGGATTCAAACATTTTTTCCTCTGTGATGACTGTCTTCGCTGTTGAGCTCACTGCCAACATCTTTCCCTTGGGAAGTCAATAAACTCAACCAGATCCAGTTTATACTGTCAAACTACGAACTCAAAATCAAAGTTGTACATGTCGTGTTGGTGCAGCGTGCCTGTTAAGATTGTGTGAATGCTGTTCGTTGAAAAGCTGTGGGACAAAAGGTCTCATCATACAGTACACACAAACTCAGCTGACTGAGAGTTAATGTTGATCTGTGCCTGAACAGAAGGGGGCAGTATAATACCAGAGAAAGATAGACTCAATACAAGCCATTGCTTCATATTTCTTTCTGTCTGTCTCATTTTACCCTCTCCTTCTGTCCTTCTCTCTTGATAACACTTTTTTCCTCCACATTCAGCTCCATCTCTTTCTCTTTGTATGCCTGTCTTTGACTGCTCTTCTCTGCAGACACACACATGCGAATACACATAGCCTATAAGTACAATAATGCACACACACATACACACAAGTGTGTGTGTGAAGTAATCTCAAGTCTGATACACCCCGCTCAATTATGAGCTACAATGCGTGTAATTAGAAAAGAATAAAATGCATTTCAGTTTTCATTAATGAATTTCATTGATTGTGTCTGTCTCTTTGTTCCTTGTTTTGATGAAGTTAACTTTGAGAGGAATAAACACAACACTTCCAGCTGCGGACATGCATGTGCGCTCATGTGTGTGGCATCGGCTATGTGTGTTGTCTTTGGCCGCTTTGTGGTGGCGTGTCTTTTTAATCTGTCCAACTGGAGAAAATAGAAATGGGTCCTACCACAAAGCATACAGTTTAGAGAGAGAGAGAGAGAGAAAGAGAGAGAGAATTAAAATCAGTTGAAAGAAGTAATAAATCATGGGATGGGGGGGTGAGGGGGGCATTGTTAAAAAAAGGAACGAGTGGCGGAGAGCAGGCTAGAATAGATGAGGTGAGGGGAAAAGACATAATTGGTACTGTGTTTGGGGACATCTTGCAACACAGTAAAATAAACCGCAAAAATATGAGTTGGAATGAGAGATGGAACCAAATTGAGAGAGCGCTCATGTATATTTCGGACTATACAGTACTGTGTGTGTGTGTGTGTGTGTGTCAAGGACTCGAGTACATGCCAACTCTCTGTATGTGTGTGTTTATGCCAGCGACCGTGCCTGGATGGATGGGTGCACTTAATGCCCACACCTTTTGTTTTCATGCATTTTGTGTGTATGTTTGCCTTGAGCCTCTGAGCCTCGCAAGCTTTGCCGTGTGTGTGCGCGTGTGTGCGTGTGTGTGTGTGTGTTGTGGAACAGAGGCTCTGTGTCAGCAGTGGTGTGCCCTCAGTGAGCCTGTCTCTAATTACAGTCTAGGGTTTCAGCGTTTCAGCCCGTCCATCTCCCTGTTTAAACCCGGCTAAGGCAGCCAGGCCCCACTGAGCCAAGGTAAACCATACAGCTAATTAGACAGACCAGCTCCCATCTCTGTACCAATGGGGGGAGATGGGTGTGGGGTGGAGGAGGAGAGGGGGGCATGCATGGAATGGAGAAAGAAACATAGATGGAGGGAGGATGAAAAAAAAAGCAAAGAGATGAGGAGAGAAGGCTAGTGGGGAAGGAAGGGTGGAGGAGAGGATGTTGAGAGAAAGAAGGAATGATGTTAGAAAGAAATACAGAGAAAAGCTGAAGAAACAAAACTACAAGTGTACTTTTTATATTTTCGAGGGTTAACTGCATGTCAGAAGTTAAGAACAAAAGCCTGCGATATTATTAAGTCCTCAATGCACAAAACACCCCAAACACTTCATCAAACACTTCATCAAATAATATCTCCTGCTATGCTGTTTCTGTTTCATTTGAACATGTTCATTCATGTGTGTGAGCATGGGGGAGCTAGTAGGGGGGAAAGGTGTGGGTTGTTTTTTTTTTTTTTTGCATTACAATGTTAGTCTTAAGGTGTTTTGACACCCTCTAACGCGTTTTTGAACCCAGGGGTAATTTGCATATTGTAAACAAATGTAAACGGAGGGGAGAAGGTCATTGGTCAACCTGGGGCAAGCTAATCTGCATAATTGGCTCCGGTGGTTCAAATTATAGCCTGCTGCTGCTCTGCTGAGAGAGAAACACAGGGGGAGAAAAAGGGAGGGGTGCAATTATGGTCATATGCAGCCAATGGAAAAAAAAAATTGTCATTTTCTTTCTTATTCTCCAGCCTTTGCCTCTCCTCCCTGGATTTTCTGACCAATGAGAGCACTCTGTGCTGCCAGACAGCAATCAGAAATTCATCTCGGTTCACGACAGCTAAACCCCACCCCCCTCTCAGAGAGAGGGAGAGACAGACGGAGAGAAGGGGAGAGTGAGGGAGACAGGAAACGAATGAATGAGAGAAAAATAGAAAAGAAGAGGGAAAGAGTTAGACAGAGAAAGAAAGAGGGAGATGGCATCTAGACTCGTCAGTCTGGGCGGTACAAAATGTGAGAGGGGAAGGCGCGGGGAGGGCGAGGATGCGAGAATAAGGGTGAGAGGCAGACATTGGCTCCGGAGAAGGAGCTAAAATGAGAAGAGGACAGAGAGAGCAGAGAAATGGAGGGGAAAATAAGATGCTACTGCACTGTGAGATATGGTGACAGATCTGTTCTCCTCAAACCAAACACCATTTTCTCCTGGCTGTCCTGTCTTGAGTGGAAAAAAGCCACATTTGCAGATTCTACCTTATCACTGAAATAGTAGAAATCATGTGTTGGTCCGTAGATGTGTGTGTGTGTGTGGTGTGTGTGTGTGTGTGTGTGTGTGTAGGCAGGGAGAGGTTGGATAAGGGCACAGTAAATAAATCATGGGGGGCTCATTGGAAGAAGGTCACCGGCTGGACCCTGACACACACAAACATACGCACACACACACACATCCACACCTGCTGACAGGCCCCTGCCCCTCATTTCGGGGTGCTCTGGGTGATTCTCCCAGCGTAATGGCTTCTACCCCATTTCCAGTCTCCTGTCTGAAAGAAATCACACACAGACCCTCCAACAGTAGCTCACATACACTGACATACACACACCTGGCCAGTCGGGCATTGGGGAAAGGGAACGGATGGAAACAGTCGGGTAAATACATTCTTTTGTAGATATTTGGTGTTTGTCTGCGTCGGCATGCCGTAATACCATGTAGCCTTATCTCTTGTTATTTTTTTCACTTTACATTGTCCACAGCCTTGTATATTTCCAGTCTTAGCTGTGGGGGTTTTGTTAGTTTCTGATAGTAAATGCGCTCTCATTCTTGTGGGTGTTCTAAGAGGCCACTGCTTGAGTTTGGCCCTATTGAGTGTGGGTCTTGTTTCTTCATAGCGTGCTACTTTGTCAGGAAAAGAGCCCAGTAAATGTGCACACAGGTATGGTAGAGCTGCAGTCAAATTTAATGCACTGAACAGTGAGGCGAGTTGTGCTGTCAATCGGGATGTTGCAGCACCAGTTAGATGGATTTTTCGGCAGTTACTTGTCACACATTGAGGCTTGATGCAGAGGAAAGTTGACACCCTGAGGAATTTAAAATGGCTGGAGTGACTTATTGAAAACTCTCATGGTCCATTCAGTTGATTTATTCATGTACTGGTCGTGTCCTGTACTCTACAGAGTTGACGTTCAACTTCTCAGGAAGCTAGTTGTCAAAATATCTTTGTTCCATTCGGCAGCTACACTCATACATTAAAAAAATTTAATATACTAAGTACAGCAAATATTGTACATTTATTCTGCTGTTAACATGGTCGTTTTGGCAGAATGCTTTCAGTTGAGGCCTTGTATGCGATATGAGACCTAAACTGAGGTTCATATTGCTTTTTTTTTTTTCTTCTTTTGACTAGTCAACCTGGCTGTGCAGTGCTGAATTAATCACACTATTAATGGTTTATAACTTGTTGACAATTAACATGTTTTTATGTGTATAGCTGCGTGACTGAGTGGATTAGCAAGTGAGTGGGTTAGAGATAGAGAGAGAAGGAGAGAAATGCAGGGAAACAACAAGAAAGATGCATATGTCTGTCTGGATTTCTATCTGTCTGTGGAGGGCGGCGAGTGGGAGGGTCTATCAATCATTCCCAATCATTTATATTCAGCGGCTCATATCACTTCACCACGATTGGTTGTGGGAGAGAGTCGGCTCATTTGCATAGGGAAGAGTAACTGTTGAAAAGCTGTCAGAGCAAACAAAATATACGGCTGTATTGATGTATACATTTGGTGTTTTTTGTTCAGTGTGAGAGGTTGAGGATAAATGTGCGTGCGCTGTTTGCGTGTGTGGTGACAGATGCAATCTCACTGCCTTCTATGAAAAAAAGGCATTTTTGACAACTGCTGCATTGCTTTTGTTGAATTTCTTAGTTGCTTTACACCTGCTCCCCCATGCCACAGTCGGGACTCTTGTAGTGTATGAACCATGTCTTAAAAGACTTCTAAAAATTATGAAAACGCACGAGAGAAGAAATTGTTCTGGACTGTTTAAAATTATTGTGGGAGTAGATTTATATTTTTTTTAAAAAAGCGAGGCTTTGAAGTCTATAAAATAATGTGTAAATGGTACAAAACTAGAACATGCGTGGAGTTTATGAATCCTATTTTTGTTTTTTTATTTTAAGGTTGGAAGATAGTAATGAAATCTTCTGTCTTAGTATTTGACAAATTTAATCAGGAAATAATTCGATGATAAAATAACCAGATGGGAATGTGTAATTTTGTCTAATCCAGCAAGTTAATAAATATATATATATATATATATATATATATATATATATATATATATATATAAAAGATTCTCTGAAATCAAATATCTCACTTTGATGCAAAAAATCCTGTAAATCTGATGGCTGAAATTCATCTCAAAATGTTCTCCCAACTTAAAGTCTTGCTCGTTTTCATCGGTACCTGCTGAATCTGAGATCTTAGAATGCATGTTAATATAAAAAGAACCAGTTCTTCGCTTTGTGATCAATCTTCATCTTTGATAGATTATAAGTGACACTGAGGCTGCATGCTGGTTATCCATTATCTGGTTTGTAAAGGCTTTACCCAATCTCTAGAATGTCTTTCAAAAAGTGTAACAAAAAATGTGGTCATGCTACACCTTCCCTGTGTCTTCATTTCTTCGCCCCTCACTCCTCTGTCCTCCATTTCTGCCCGTTTCTCTTTCGACTCTCAGTGTGTGACCTTGTGTTCCTTCTGTGTTAGTGTGTGGAAATTGGGCACACCTAACTACAGGGGCTTAAGTATAATCATGTATTTAGCTGCAGAAATGTACTGACGCACTGTTCCTCCCTGGAAAAAGAAAACTCCCAACATTAATTGAGGGATATTACTGTTGAGATCAATTTCCATGTTTCTGACAGTGATATTCATACCCTCAGACCTGAACAAATATTTATGTCTGGGTGCAAAAAAGCGAAAATGACAGAACGAGAAAGAAGGATCAATATGAAAACCATTCCATCACTTAAGAAAGATTTGAAAATTCCTGTAAAAGAAATGAATGTACAATTATGAATACATACACTGTAAATTCAATAATTCAAGTAATTCATATATTTTGTGCTGTTATCATCATCATCATCATCAGTGGCATTTCTTTACTTTTTCTCATTTTTAACAGAAATAATATAATAAGAATAACATCATAAGACATAAGTGCATTTCAAAAGAGCTTATTTAAAAAAAATAAAAATAGAAATAAAAATAGCTCTACCATTTGTAGAAATCACTTATAGATTTGTCTAAGTTGTAAAACTGCCAATAGGGGCCAGTGTGTAACCAAGTATTGGGCCTCACTGAGGCCGGTGTTTATTGGTGGTGGAGAGAGATGGGCTGGAGGGAGCAGGTGGGGAGGATGGGGGTGGGGGGTATTGTTGGAGATGTTATTGTGAAATAGGCAACGGCAAACAAGGTGGTCTTTAACTCTGCTTATAGAATATGTTAAAGTGATGTCTGTGATGCGCTGTGTGAATTATTTGCCTTATCATAAAGTGCATTTATGACGCATGGTCATAAATATGCATCAGTACGAGTGTTTTCAAAATTGAACCTCTCCTCTCCTTTCTCCTCCCCTCCCTCCCTCTTTCTTTTCGCTTCGTGCTAACAACAGAAAAACACCAAAAATGCAACCCACCAGTGGATGTTTTGGAAACCTCTCCTCTCCTCTCCTCTCCTCTCCTCTCCTCTCCTCTCCTCTCCTCTCCTCTCCTCTCCTCTCCTCTCCTCTCCTCTCCTCTCCTCTCCTCTCCTCTCCTCTCCTCTCCTCTCCTCTCCTCTCCTCTCCTCTATCTATCCTCTCTTTTCTTCTCCTTCTTCTCTCTGTCTGTCTCTCTCCATCCTCCTCTCTTCCAGTAAATCTGCTTATTGTATTATAACGTGGGACGATTCGAAAAAAGGTTTTGAAGTCGCAAAGTAATTAGAAAATTCCATGAATTGGTACGATTGTACTTATGATAGTGGTTCTACAAGTACACACATTAACTGCTCTCTCTCTCTCTCTCTCTCTCTCTCTCTCTCTCTCTCTCTCGCCCTCTTCCTTTCTCATCTTCATCATCAAAATCCTGTTTCTAATTTCTGTGGATTTCCTGCCAAGAGCAGCCATGGCGATGACCCCCTTAACTCGGACATATAATGTTCTTAATATCGAGATTAAAATTTTTTCTTTAAGCTCTTTTCAACAACATGTGAAATTATTTCTGCAATCAACCACAAAGCCAACCCCGCCCACACTCTGTGTCCTTCCCTCTCCCTGTGATTGTGGCCTCTACAAACACAACTTCTTATGCAGATGCTCTAAATGCACCCACCAACCACACACACACACACACACATCTCCCCCTGCTCTTGTCTCTTTACAATTAGAAAGTGAAAGACTGCAATAAAGGTGGCGCTGTACGAGGAGGGCAGTTAATGAAAGAAAGGATTATGGGTAAAGGCAGCATCAAGGGGAGATTAGGAAAGGACGAACAGGCTCTCTGAGACAAAAGATCCTGCTGACAAGAGCTGCTTAGCACATAGATCTCAAACACACACTCTCTACACATACTTGCAAATGTACATACACACGTATGCATCCACAGAGCCATATCTCTAAACTCATGCATGACAGCAGACTCTAATAGACATGCTCAAAAACTTATGGAAAACTACAATTCCAGTGACACACAGTAACATACAGATCCTACAGTAAAGGATTTATCCAAGATGTTGTCACATAATCCTCGTGAGCTTGGAATTAGACGACCCCCTCCTGAGTTCAGAGGAGTCTTGAGATACTAAGCATTAAAGTTTTCACATCCAGAGAGCAATACTTGTAGGTGGGGAAGTTATATCGATAGCAAAGAAGAAGCAGTTTAATCCACAAATCCAAAATCTAACAATCTGACAAGACAAATGAGATGAAAGCATTTTTTGTCCAGTTTAGGAAATTAGGCATATTTGGATAGCAAAAGACTGAGCAAACAATAATATCTAAATGTTGACTATTGTTTGGGCTCCACTTGAGTTAAAAGAAAGATGTGTGCATGTGTCCAGTACACTGAGTGAAACCCTTGTCTGTCCACCAGTTCTACCCTGCACGAGACAGGCATACGGTCTCTTTAAGTAGAGTGATAAGCACTTCGGCCTCGATGCTGAACAGGGAGCAAATTGAAAGTGAAGATTGCCTTCCCATAGACTTTATCTTTTTCCACTAAAACGGGGAGCGGGCGGCTACGACTACACCTATTGATTTTGCAATTTCAGCAAATTAAGAAGGAGACAGCCGGGCCTATTAGAGAGCTGTCTGTGGCTAGGACTAGCATGGCCACTGCGGTCTGTGATGGTGATGCTAAGAGAGAGGGAGGAGGAGAGAGCAAAAATGAAAGGATGTGTATCCGTTTTGGACTGTTGTCTACTTAACCTTACTTAGCAGCGTGTGTATACAGTAAATAAATACATGCCACTCATCTATTGAGTGTGGCTGGCAGAAGCATATAGCACTGAAGTATAGCCTAAATATAACACAAGGCAATCAAGATGAATGAATTATCTATGCTTGTGGCCAGCCGAAGGATTTCTGTAATAAAAGAAGCTAAAGGCCAATCTGTACCACTCTAATATCCACAGTAATATCCCCTGCAATATGAAGAGTAATGAGAGAGGGGAAAAAAATTCTATAAGGGCGAAAGAGGCGCGATTCAATTATATACATCAAATAATCCGTGGTTCTATAAATGTGCTGTTTGCATATATAGGTGCTTGGCTGGTAGTGTGTTAAGTGTTTTTAGTTATACTCATACTGCTTTACTTGGCTTGAATGCAACAAGAGAAAGCATAAGGTTTGTTCAACTTTCAAGAGGTCAACAAATTCAGTCTTTTTTTTTTTTTTCTCAGAGGAAGCAACCATCCAAGTGCACTAATCCGTGATATACATTTATCGGCAGGAGGTGAATTTTTCTCAATTTTCAATCTGATTGTGTTATCAGCCTATATGACTTCCATATTGGAGTTTTAATATGGGAAATTCAATAGGAGCAGTGATGGATGATTTCTCTGGTAAAGGGTGCACATTTTTCATACTGATAGCTTTTTGGGTCCTCTAAAAATGATGAAATATGATTTTTTTTTATTGATCATTAGTTTCAGGACTGCACCTGCTTCACCAATTTGTTTCCAATCAAAATTGGCATTAAGATTTATATTTGGCATCACAGCAGCAAAATTTTATCATTATTCATTCGATAACGAGCAGGAATTACAAAGACAAAGAGCAATACAAGACACCCAATTTGTTCAATTTCCTCTATTGTGATTATTTTTTTATGTTTTTTTTTCCCTTAGCTCATTTTATGTTGAATTTTAAACTGCTGCCCTAAGGCATTAGGTGCGTATAGAGAAGGAAAAATGAAATTCTTGACCACTTTGCTTACTGAAGGTGCAAAACGGTTTTACAATTCACCTTGGGATATAAAATAAGCTAATTGGGCGAGGTGCAAATGAATTCCTTTTCTCTTTGCCATGTAGGTGCTTATTCTATATACATATATTAAACATGTGTAATGTGTGTGTGTGTGTGTGTGTGTGCAGAAAGAGTGTTAAAGAGTAAATATGAGAAAAAGGAGGAGAAGCGAGAAGAGTGTGAATGGGAGTGCTCGGCTGGCAACTCAACATGGGAATCGCAAGCTAATTCATTGATTGCCCCTTGGAAGAGACGGCTGCTAATTGTTAGGTAATTAACATGGCAAGCTGTAATTATGTTCGCCTAAGGACCCGATTAGTGTTTCTGCATGTCTTATGGGCGCTGAGGGGCTGTATCTGTGTGCGTGTGTGTCTAAGCCTATCTGTTGGCTCCAGGACAGATGGCACATTGTCAAAAGCTGACATGTTTTGTTTTCCCTAATGTGCGTGTGGAGAGGGAGAGAGAGAGCGACAGAGAGGAGACGAGCTGTGCCCAGGGACTTGTCCTTTTGTTTCAGCATCGTTAATTAAGTGCTAATTGAGTGTAATTATTTACATCATCACACACAGCGAATGGAGATGTCAAGTGGCAGAGGCACAAAGGCAGTTGGTGGGAGGCTGGCAGCTGAGAGTGTACAATCTGTTGATGCTTACAACCCACTGGCAGCTGAAAAGGAACAATTAGCAACAAGCTGAAATCACAAATTCTTTCCCCTGAAAATATGTATACACATTGTATGGTATATGTGATTAGGAGGGGAAAAAAGGATAGCTTAGTGAATTAAATGCAGAATGGAGAGATGAGAGAAAGAGTGGAGGGAGTGATAAAAAGAAAAGGGAAGAGAGACAGAGAGTGACATTGATCAGTCAGGAAGAGAATAAGATGAGGCAGTATCTAGTGTGTTAACACCTACAGCTAATCAACATGACAGAGTTTAGACTTGCCCTAGAAACAACACACACACACACCGATACAGGGGGCACACATCCATGTTCTCATACACATGCACACTCTTAACACTTAGTTTAGAATAATGCTCCTAAATACCGTGTAGTATAATAATTCCTTTAGCTGCTTCCTGCATCTAAATATAAATGTGTGTGTGTGTGTAAGTTTGAGTCTTAAAAATCACCTCACACCTTCTATATCTTCATCAGAAAATCACTGAACCCTGAATCAAATTTGGCAGCAGCTGGACTTCTTTCCTCTGGTTTTTGTGAAGACAAATGAACAGCTATGAATCTTTATCATTTGCTACCTCTCGTTCGCGCGTAAACACCTTAAAGGCTGCATAAGGCAGAGCTTCTGTTGGTTCAATGATTGCGTGAAGCATGAAGAACACAGAAATTTGAATAGTTGCAGCCCTTGGTAACAAAGACAAAGTGTGCCCTGAGACAGGAGACCGAATGTCACTTAAATATGAGCTAACAAAAGGTCACTTAACAACATGGCAGAATAAAACAAAACCCAGGAGTCTTAAAAGACACTCATCATGCAGTGTTTTTAGAACATGGTGTTTATTTTGAAAAATCACAGTCAAGTAGCTGTGACATATTGCTGTTTTTAGAGTCTAAAAGTATTAAGAGGGAGGCAGCCTTTATCGATGTTGTAAATCAATATAGCAGGAGAGAGGCGAGCTAATGCTGTGGTATCAAGTGTTCCATACAAAACTTAGACATTTTGACTGGCTGCGTGCTGAACAGCAGCATACTTTCTCACAGAATATTATGTGCTGGTGCTTTTTTATATGGTTTATGTTATACATAAAATATATTGTATTCAAATGTGTAGGTTTTGGGACAGTTGAAAGTTTCCATTCTGGTGAGGCTGTCACTGTAAAACAAAGTGAAGGGAAAATAAAGGCGCGTGATGACAAGCTACCTTTTCGTGGCCCATCTTGTCTCTTGATGTTTAAGAAGACAAAAGAGGTCTAAGTTTGGCCAAATGCTGCAGCTTGGTGTCTGCTGACAGGCTTGTGATCAAGACTGAATAGTGAGCAGCGAGAGCAAATAAGGACTGCTCCATATTCAGTATGTGTGCATGCATGCATCAGCCTGCGTGTGTGTATAAGTGCTGAAGTGTGTGTGTGTGTGTGTGTGTTTGTGTGTGTAAGAGCTTAAGTGTGCGTTTGTGGGTGTGCGAGTGTGTAGAGGGGGGAGCTAAGCAGTGGGGTACTCTCGCCTCTGGTCAGAGGTGGAATTAATTTTAGCTGGCAGTCCCACGCTGCGGTCATTTGGTTTAAAGGGAGGTGTTATTATCCTGATTTGGCCGTAACGGCTGGGGATTGGATACCCAACTGGCAGCTAGACACACTCCTTTAAAGACAAAGGGGCTGGAGACTGTGTGTTCTTTTATGACTGAAGAATAAATAAAAGAGTGTAAAAAGAGCTAGACAGGAGAGTATCACTCACTATTAGACAGATACTAAAAACCTGCTCGCATTTTAGCACCTTACGGAAGTCTAACTCTCCTTAGCTTAATGTCCATAACCATTTTGTTTCATAATTTCGAAGGATATGAATGTGAAAATTAACATTTTGTTGTCTGGCACACAGCCTTTCTAAAGATATAACTGCTGTGTTGCAGTAAATCTTCAATACAATCAGTTATACAGTAAAGTGCAGATGACACTGCCAATGTAATTTAGGGTTAGTAAATAACAAGGTACATCAATAATTGCAATCAGATACTGAGCAGTTTGTGATTAAACATGTGTATGTGGGTCACCAAGTGTTGGATAAAAATTAACACACATACGAGAGCATTACAGCCCCAATGAACACACACACAGACACACACCCCCTCTCACACAGTCAATATACTTACTATAATCAGAGATGGTGGTTATAACATAATTGTATTATATATCCTTAAGAATGATCTTAATCTTATATTTCATTAAATCAAAGATCTATCTCATGACAGAAATACCCAAATGACCACATACCCTATTTTAAATACCAGCCATCTGCCAAGGAGGGCCTTTTCAATGGCCCAATCATTTGCATAACCAAAAGATGATTATTTTTCCCCTATGAAAGTTGAAATGACTGAATAATTATAATGTAGTGGATTAGAATGAGGAAAAAACATGCCTTGATGTCAGAGAAGATTGCTGAGTAGTCACTATAATCGCTGCTTAGGTTTTTAATCAGAGTGAAATATGGGCCATAAATTATTGCCTTTCATGCAAACTTGTGTTTATGCACCGGCGCATCACAAATCTAATTTTTCAGCATTTTTAAGAGGCTTAAAAGATAGTTATTTTTGTTCAGGAACTCAGAATTAAAAATCGTTCGGGTATACTTTCATGGGGCCTATGTTCCATACTGTAAGGTTTTTCTTAGAATTACATTATAAACTCGAAATAACCTGCCCTCACTGCAGCACGACTGCCAGTGTTTTATACATGCCAGCCAACTGAGATACAAACATAAAATACATGGCCTGGACCTTTAACTTGCAGCTCACATTGTGTAATACCTGGAAACCTTCATCAAAATATCCTTAAGGAGTGCGCTTTGCAACACTGAATGTATTGCATCACTCTGGAATCTACAACTCATAAAAGTGTGTGCTGTTAAATCTTACAACTGATGTACGGTACTGTACAGCAGTGTAGTGTGAAAAGAAGAACTCATACATTTATTTAAAATGCCTTTCAGCCAGAAAGTGAAAGATAGTTTTAATATTACAAAACACCTCGGGATTCAGCCGCTAAGATAAGATGCTCTGAAAAGAAAAACGGCGCACACATACGTACAATGGGTTTATCTATGAGCTTCATTCTTGCTGCTCACACGCTAAACACAGCAAAGTCTATGATGCCTGTGCACCCCATATCCTTAACAAAGCAGCAAAGCCAATCCATTGTGCCGGATCTATCTGTAACAAATTCATACATCCATATCGACACACCAGGAAACAAGTCACCCAAGGAGAGAGGGATCGAGGGATGGACAGAGAGATGGAAGGATATATTTCTCCTTCTCTTTTTGTTTCGTTGGGGGGTATTAGTAATCAGAGCCCCCCTTCAGTCTTTACAGCTGCAAATTGCTTTGCCACCTCTTCCCCCAGCAGTCTGTCCTGCCAAATCCGCCCATGATGTATCATTATCACAACTTTGGGGGGAAATCCATAGAATCAATAGGTTTGTCAGGGAAACTCACGCCTGGGATTGCTTACACGCTGTGAGGCTTGTACATCCACTAGTCAGGCCTATCCTGCCACAGGCAACGGCAAAACAACGCACACATAGGTATGCGCAGGACGCACATGAGCGCTCATGCACGCGTTCACCCAGGCATTCAAACGTACAGGCCTGAATAGGTGCATGCAAACAAATAAATACGCAGCATCAGATATCTATCTATCTATCGATGTATCTGTCTATCTCTTTATCTATCTCTCGGTCTATCCTGTCTCTCTGACTGCCCTTATCTTTGCCTATCTGTCTGTGTTTTACTTCATTAGTTGAGCTGGTCAGCAGGAGCTGGACGGACGTCTCTTCCCATGTAATTACTGTCCGGTAAACAGGTCAGAAGGGTAGAGTCCAGCTGCTGCAGCTTTCAGCAACTCACACACACACGCACACACATGCATGCACAACCACACACACACACACACACACAGGCTGCGGGTCCTGAGCTTTCAGAGTGGTATTGATTGGTTGGGCTGTGACATCTCCTAAGCCATGTCACCCCTGTGAAAGAAGCCTCCAAATTGACCAATAATAAAGTGGTGGAAGTTGTAGTGGCACTCTCCTGGGAGCTGTCAGTGTGGACTGTGTCACTGTGTGTGTGTGTTTATGTGTGTGTCTGTGTCTGTGTGTGTGGGGGTACATGTCTGCATGTGTCTATGTATGTATATGATTGTGTATGTAATGGACTTATGTGTGTGCCCTCTTTCTTTGCTGTACCCACAATACACATTTCAGAATATGTTCTGCTTCTGCTGTAGAGCGACATCAATGACATTAGATTAACACATAAGTAATCACCAAGATTGTTGGCAGTGTAGTGAAGTGATTTTTCATAATTATTTTCATTGGCTGCATTATGTTAAATAAAATCAGCGAAATAGGAATAAGAAATTTGTTGTAAAAATATGATCTATTGATATTTTTACACCATGTATGTGTTGCAAGGATCAGTGCACTCAGACTGACAGAAAAAAATAAAAATAATAAGCCATTTATTCTCAGGCCGGTAAAGACTTGCCTGTCAGTATTAGAAATCACTGAGTGTGGCAGCAGGTCAGATTTGACTTGAGCAGTAGCTCTCAACCTTTTCGAGTCGCGACCCCCTAGAATAATCAGGTTGGTGTTGGTGACCCCCCCCCAGCTGAGACTCATAGCTCATAACACCCTGATGCAAACAAATTGATTGTTTATGAACTGTCTGCCCAAACTGTTCAGGGATTACTGTAATAATATAACACATAGAAGCTACCAAACTCACGCAGGAAGAGCATTGCTTTATTATTGAAATAACAACATGTCTGCTTTAGGCTTTAAAGCACAATAATAGATACAAATACGTCCTCAAATTTAGTTTAAGAACTGTTTCCATATCTGTTTTTATCAATAATTCAGTACATTTTCCTGTAATAATGGAAATTGTGTTTGTTCACTCAGTTTATGACAGATGATTATTTTAGGGTTTGTTACCTAATATCAATAAGTTAATTCTTTTTGTCCATTATCTTTACATAAATATGTAGATCCAAAAGGAATAAGTTCATCCTTTGCAGCTTTTGATAGTCCTGAATATACCGCATCCACTGACAGCCAGAGTTCTTCCAGTGTGCAAGATGTGAAAGCAGTCTGTAATGTGCGGTCAGAATCGAGGTCCGACAGGGCATCCTCCAGTTCTAATGACAGGTGTTGCACACCGGAGCTGGTGAATCGTATCTCTCTGCCGTGTCATCTTTTGGGAAATATCTGTTGAAACTGTCAAGCAGGCTTCTGAGGTGAGTGGCAATAACTCCTTTCATTGTTTGAATGCTTATGTCATAACTGTCCAAAAAGTCCCCCAGTTCAGGGAATATTTCAACACTGCCCTCCTCGACCCACATGGCCCATTGCTCCAGCTTCCTTTTTAAACGCTCTTACCTTGTTAGAAAGAGCAAGGATGGTTGGGTTTGTGCCTTGGAGGGACATGTTTAGACAGTTTGTCAAAAATGCCTTACCAAATATGCAAGACTAACAACCCACTTTGGGTCAGTCATATGGTCAGCAAGGGAAGAACCACAATCAGATGTGGACCTCTGGTCAGTACTTTACCTGGAGAAAGCCATCTGACCTCTGTGTGAAACAGTAGTGATTCATGGTCCGACTGTATTTCATAGCACAGTGGCGAACAGTCTGTTTTTTTTTTTTTGTGAAAATATAGTGCAGAAATAATATAGTAAATGTGTGTATTAAAACAACCTATATATATAACAATACCTTTTGACGGTCATTTACAAGATGCTCACACATAAGTAAACAGGCAATCTTGTAACCAAGGTAACGCGGTGCATGACTCAGTGCCTCATCTTAGATTAACTGCGCCAGGCTCGGGTCAAGTTCGGCATAAAAAACAAAATGCCTGACGGGTTCGTGTCGGTCTCAGTTTCTACTCCCAGACTCGGGTCGGGTTCAGACAGAAATATACGGCCCAAGCTGCGCTCCAGTGCAAGTTCCCTCCTTTGACCTGCAAAACAACACATCTTCATACATTTTTACCTCGTAGCTGTATCTTACAAATACAAGCAGATGTGCTTCACCCGAGACATCTGTTGATTCGTCTGTTTGCAGTAAAACTCTTTGACTTTTCTGTACTCTGTTGAGTTTTTTATTAAATGTATGAATATAAGAGTAAGACTAAAACAATCTGCCCTTTGATCCCTAATTTCACTATGTATTCTAAGCATATGTGGGTTATTGCACTATAGCGAGTGCCCAAATGACTACAGCAGTGTATGGTACACATTATGCAAATATTTTCCTCTAGCCTTGACCAAATTGAATGTGTGCTCATTAAAAGGATGTATGCACCTGTGAAAAAACCCTTTTGAACATGAATGTATAAGCGGAGCTTTCATTATTGTGTGGTGTGACTGTGGTGGACTATTTTACACTGAAATAGCCCACACAAGCTATTATTTGAAGAAACACTGCTTCATTGTTTTCCACATGCCACTCAACTCTTTGCATGACTGTTTCTATACATTTTTTTTTCTCCATTCAAAAATATGAATTAAAGTAATTTAGTTTGAGTTATTAAAGTGAGTTATTAAATTCATATTCTGCAAACTTTAAAAAGAGATGTTGTAGATGGTATTTGGGTGGGTGAGTTTTAGCCTTTACACTGACATCACATTGAATCATACAGTATATGCAGTAATTGTTACTTCTAAATGTCATTTTAATATGAAATACTTGATTACCAAAATTATTTGAAAAGACGACCCTTTCTTGCTTACCTCCTTAAATAGATTTGATTATTTCTGTCTTTGGTGGGCAGAAACTCGACTTGACGTTTGTTATATTTTGTTTCATACACATTTTCATACACCTCTCATTTACTGAGTCATTAATCTTCACTTCAGAGATCAGATTTCATACAAAAACAAGTGTTTGTCTGTCTGTGTGCATACGTTCCAACACCAACCTCATTATAGAGCCACTTTATGCACAAAGGCTGTGGGGTCACATTGATTTGACTCCCTGGAGTATTAGCATGGGATTACAACAGTCAACAGGCCTTCATTGATGTGTGTGTGTGAGGGAGTGAGTGAGAGAGATGAGAAAGATGAACCAAGGGTAATTAGTCCATAGAATAGTTCGACATGCTGCGTCTCTGCCATGATGTGTGTGTGTGTGTGTGTGTGACTGTGAGTGAGAGACTGAGTGAGAGGGCGAGTGTATTTGTGCGCCCTCATTAATTCTTTGTACTAATGCAACCACCACCCTGCTTGAAGTGTTAGACTCTTTGAGAGCTTCTCATCTTTATGATTTAACACTTTGATCTGAAGAGTTTGATTGTGTGTGGGCGGGGGTGATGTTAGTTAATGTTAGTGTGTGTGTGTGTGTGTGTGTGTCACTTTGTATTAACTTGTGTGTGTTTGCGTACTTGTACTGTGTGTGTGTTATATCTTAACCTGCGTGTGTCTGTGAGTGTTACTATCAGAAAGAAGCATATCCAACAATTCACAATCAGCTTGTCCATGGCGTGTGTGTGTGTGTGTGTTCATGTGTGTATAATGACAGCCATTTCAAACACTTGGTGGATTACTCATCATCACCATTTGCATAACTTTGAAGTATTCATAGCATTAGTGAGGCAATTACAATAATTAACATGGGAATCCATGTCAATGGGCCACAGCCACGAGGCAAGTGCAATTACAGCTATGCTAATTAGGGTTTGATTAAGCTTTTAAAGAACAATCGGCTTATTTAACTGAACATATTCAAGAGGCTGTAGAGACATTGAACACCCTCCTCCCCCTCCACACACACACCCACGCACCCTCCTGCCTGGAGTACTCTTACACCCTCCTGATAGTTGGAAACATGCACAAGTACACACACACACACACACACACACACACACACACACACATATATATATATATATATATATATATATATATATATATATATATATATATATAAAATATAGTGTGTGTGAAAACACCAGGTGTGCAAGTGGTGGATGCATACACAACTCCCTGTTTCTGCCTCTACACACACAGACATACAACAAATCTGTACTCACACACACACACACGGCTGCACACACTGTCCTCCCCCTCCCTTTCCCTGCTTCCTTTTGTTTTGTCCGCCAGTCTTTCTGTCCAGACAAGAAAAGGGGATGTGATTTTTTTTTTTTTTTTTTTTTTTTTCATTGAACAAGAACAATTTGCTGTCTGATGTTGGAAGCCTCATTGTAGTGACGGGGCCTAAATTAAAGTGTTGGCTTATTAAAGCCTGTGTGTGTGTGTGTGTGTGTGTGTGTGTGTGTGTGCGCGCATGTGCTCCTGACACTGATCCGCCCAATAAACTCACTGTCCGTGACTAAGAGTGTGCTCGCAGCAAGACAGACACAATTGCCTGTTAAGTCGGTGTTGCTTTTATTGGGCCTCCCTGAACAATGCCCCTGATGTGTGTCATGGCTGAAACTAACATCGAGACAAGCTGAGATTATTTTAATGAATTAAGGTGCCCTCCTTTTCGCTTTGAGGGAATTTTCTGACTGGTGATCTATGCACACCTTTTACAACTTACAAATACATTTAATTGCTAGGTTTGCTCTGTTTCTCTTCTAATTTAGATTTTTCACTGCTGGGTGAAACGCTGTTTTCAAATGATTTTTAAACTGAATCATGGAAAAATGTTTCTTTACTAGACATTGCCATAAGGTTATTAGTTACTTTAGTCCAGTGCTGCAAGTAGGATAAAACAATGCTTTAAAACTGAATCCTAAGTATTAGCAGAGGTCCCTAAACATTTTTTTTCACATCACAAATGAGTAATTTAATCTTTTATCACAGGGCTGGGGCTCATTAAAATATATTGCTTCTTATGTCCAGTAAGGACCTGCCAGAGACAGACCCATGACCCATTTTTTTTTGGGTCCAAACTCATAGCTGAATCCAACAGTTTAAAAAGAGCCCTTATAAAGCAAAGAGATTCTATTGTCACAACGTCAGTGGAAGTAAATCAAAGCAGGAAAAAAGTGAGTGATGGAGTAAAATTGTCTGTCTTATGGTCTGAGTCAGTCCGGGTCAACTAGTCGATGAATGTCACTCACTGCCATGTCAGGGTCACTATAGAGCAAATAAAACGCTGCCTCAGAAAGTCTATAATAACCATTGACAAGTGGAGTGCTGTTTATTTGTTATGACACACACACACACACACACGCGCGCGCGCATACTATACCTGTACATGCACACCACATGCACACTTACTACACACGCATGCTAAGTACCTTCATTCAGCTTTAATCCATCTCAGCTCCCAAGTTGCCTTTTGAGATCAGTTTGGTAAGACTACATGTGTGTATTAGGGATATATTTGTATGTGTGTGTGTAGACATACTGTATTTCCATATATGTTTGCGTGTGACTCTACGTGCATGTGTGCGTGGCTGTGTGGTTGTGCAGCTATCATCATTACCGTAGTCAATACCCACATGTCCACGTTATCGATCACTTTATTGATGAGTGATGAGGGATCTAAGGCTGCAGAGAGCCTTGTGGATCTATTTAGACTTTTACTGAGACCAGTGAGATCAGCTCAAGTTCAGCTAAAGATCACCTCCAGGGCAAGATTATTGGCTCTTAGACAGCTTTACAGGCAGCATTAACTGCACATCTGATCATAGTATATCGAATAAAAAGAAATATTATTGCATTTGCATGTTTGTTTGTTTTTTTTCAAAAGAAGAGAAATGCATGTCTTTAAAATTCTTATTTATTTATTCTTCAGAGATACTTGTACATATTATGAATCATTCGGCGTAATGAGATAAGATAGGGGGTTTAATCTACATCTGCAAGTATACTGATCAAAAGTTTGTGGCAGCTAAAAGTGTAAATTATAAATCAGAGTTGTATTCATTATAAATCCAAAGTATGTATTTTGATCATCAGCTCAGTTGGTCTGTGTTTTGCTATTCTACATGTAAAACTGTAGTCAGAGACAGAAAGTTTAACTGTTTGGTGACTCACACAAGGATATAAAATATAATATATAATATCTTTGTTGGACACAAATACAGACTGCGTGGTAAAAAAAACATAGCAGTTGTTACCAGACTATATGCTGATTGATCTAACAAACAGGGTCAGTTTTTCCAGACATGTGCTGCACTGTAGGTTTAATTTGAGGACCACTCTGGAGATGTATTTTAAGCCCAAAGTTCATCTTTTCAGCCCACACCGAAATTAGAAGTTTAGTCTCTCACCCTGAGAAGCTCATTAAAACATATTACTTCTCTTGGCATGTGGGAACTCACCAGCAGTGGGACCACGGACCATTTAACTCCTGAGCCAGAGTTCAAGAAGCCCACAGACAGCTTCCATACATAATTAACATACTGTACATACTGTAGCTGACTCTGTTTAAGACCTGCCTTCTGCTGTAATGTAAGCTTTGTTTGTGTGTTCATGTATATGCATGTATGTGAGTGTGTGTGCTCAGGTACATGTTTGTAAAATTTCTGTTGTACAGGTAAACTGTCATAGCGTTACACGTTGTTGTAATCGCTTGTGCTGAAAACAAGAACACATTTCGATTTATTAAGTTTTTACCTCCCACCTTTTGAAATATAAATGATAATAATAATTTACACATTATATAAATAATTATATTTATATTATATAAATCACAGTTGTTGATTGGTAATATTCTTGTTAATTATATGAAACATTTTAGCCAAAAATAAATAAAATAAACTAAATGTCTTGGATATGGTGTCACTATGAAAATCTGTTGTCTTGTTGTTTATAGTTTTATATATCAACACTTAATCCAGTTTTAATCCAAACATACTGACCTCTAAATACATATTTATGATGACTTTTTAGTCCAAATAACACTTTCATTCAGTAGATTTTATTCAGTTGGCTGCGACAGACAGATGCAACATAGACAGCCCTGCAAGCACACCAGAGTTGTGCTTTTTCTGAACAGCTTACACAGAATTATGTGATATGTGAATGTTAACAACACATCATAGAGTGCATTTCCATGACAGCATTGTAGCATAATGTGTGTCAACATAGTCTGTTTGTCTGAGCGTTAAAAAAACCCCCAAAACCCTGCAGGCCTCTTACATTTTCTCCCTCTCCAGCTTTCAATTTCTGACCCCCCCCCCATTCATCCTCTTCAGCATCACTCTCTCTTCTCCCTCTACCACCCCTGCCCAGGCCCCTCCTCTTCCTCCATCCCCCCAGGGTGTCCTGAGACCCTTCATTACTGTCGCCATGGTAACACCTCAACCATTTGACAGTGGTCCTGGACACCCACCCATCTTCTTTTCCTGACTCCTTCTTCCCTTATGTCCTTGTCTTCCTCCCCTCCTTTCTCTTCAGCCCCTTTACACCCCACCCCACCCAAACTCCCTCCTGCTCCTCTCAAAACATGGCTTCCGGACAAAAATCACCAAATCACAGCGGCAAGTGGGGCATATGATGATGGGACGACCCCCTGAGGTTTTCCTCTTTCCCCAACTACTCCTTTAAATGGCTGGAGCAATCATAACGTCCTAACACTTTGAAGTGAAGTCCCAATTCCGCTCCTTTTACTTTCTCTATCTGTCTGTCCATCTGCACGTCTGTCTGTCTTCCTTTTTCTTACACGCTTCCCTCAAGAGTCAAATTGGCAGGCATGTGGGCCTATATTGCCGTGACAGAGGGATGTCGTGCCGTCTATTTCTGAAGCAAATCAGTCGGCATCCAATTAAACATGGGAATATTGATCTCATGCCTCATTTCTGAGGATTAGTCTTCCCTTTGAAACATGCTCAGTTTGAAACATGGCCATGATGTAAACACACATAGACACACACGGATGCACACATATAATGTACATGCTGAGAGACATGAGCGCTGTTGGCTGTCTGCCCTCCAGGTGTGACATGCTGATGGCGTGTCATTACGGTTGATGATGTCAATGTGAGATTTAAGGCCACCCCTGCTGTTGATGCTTCGATGCCAAGCTCACAATCACACACACACATACTGTAGGTGCTTGTAAACACACACACACACACACTTGGTCAGATCAGTTCTCCCTGGCCACCTCTGTGCTCTGTAGCAATGTTTTAATCATGATCGGGTTTGTTTGTAATTATAAACACTCTGAGACTCTCATATCAAAGAGCTTCATAGAATTCAGGCCTATGGGTATCCTTGGTTGCGTTTGAAAAATGCCCCCCCCCAAACACACACACACACACACATACACACTTCACATCAAAAGCAGACCCTTTTTTTTTGAGCTGTCTGTGGTTCTTTTGCATACACCTAGAAGGTCTTTTGTCCAGAGCCCCAAGGTCAACACAAGTTGTTTTCTGCGTGTCGTGTTGAGTTGTCCCCTGGGCTCAGCTGCTTCAGAGACCAGACCCTGCTTTTTTACACCGCAAATGCCCCATCCTTCAAAGTCAACCCCAAACATCTGAGAGAAACAAGACTTTGAGAGGTTACGTTACAATTAGTAGAAATTGAGAGAAAAGAAACAAACTTGAATTCGAACAGTAAACAGGTTTGATTATTTTAATGGAAATTCTTTGATTTAAGTACTGGACGTTTTACAGTGATATCCTGAAGTATAACCTTATTATTAACCAACAGAGGCTTTAATCCTGGGGTTTACAGCACTGACTCCCTAAGAGACGGATGAACATGGACAGTCCACTATGACAATATTCTGCGGTTCATCCATTATTACCAAACTCATCAGCTGAATGCTGCCAAATTTACCATCTTGGTATTAAGATGCAGATATTTAATCTTAATTCCTAATGATAAGTAACAATAATCATCCTCTGATGTCTTAATCTAACAATTACTTAATAGTCTGTCGGGCCAAAGGTCCCACATGAATTGAGAGAAATAAAAAAATAAATTTATCTTTGTCTCAGTGCTCTCCTTTGATACCAAAACATACCAATGCATTTTCACTAATTACGTTGCATGTTTTTTAATTTAAGATGCTGTAATTCTGCCTGTATTACAGTCATACAGTCATATCTGGGCTTATCTTATCAAACTTACTTCATTAATTTTCACAAAGGCTGTCATTGTTTGGATACCAAACTTAAGCATTTTCTTGACTTAACCTTTAGTGGATGTTTGTGTCTGTAAGATGCAATTAACACAGCAATGTATAATAATCTCAAGGACACGTTTGTCGAGAATCTATTAACTGGAACATTATAGTTAAAAAAAAAGTTGGAGTCAAATGAGATTAAAGGTAAAATAAGTTGATGTTAGATTTTTTTGTAAGAAGTTTTTTGAAGTGTAATGTTATGACAGATAAATTCAAATATTTCTGTCCAATTTTAGAAAACCAGGCTGCTGTCAGCCAATTTATTAAAGTTTCAGTGAGATGTTATTGACATAAAATGGGTGTGGGGGTGTGTGTGTGTGTGTGTGTGAAAACGGCAATAAAATTGACTTTTGCATAACCTGCATGAAAGCTTTTCTGTTTCTGAGTACAGAGAAAGTTGTTTACTTGTTTAATGATTAGTGTGTACTTATTGTACTTATATGAATACCAAAAAAGGTTCTTATTGAAAAAAGATATATGAAGTATTTGACCATTTAAATAAATGAAACATTTGGCGAGGCCCCTGGTTCAAGTTGAAGACCCGCATCTAACTTCGGCATGAATTATAACACCGATGTCTTTGAAAACGACCTTGTACTTTCACTTTACTTTCTTCCCACTCTCTGTAAAGACCATGAAATGAAAGAAATATGTGTTGTTGTTGGGGCAAAGGAGTGCATGGTGTCTCCAGAGTCATTTTCATTCACAGATAAACACACGGCAGCATTGGTAAACAAGATTCACGGGGAAAGAGTGAGACACATTTGATAGTCATAAAGGATTTTTTCCCCTCAACGAGCAGAGATCAAATAAACTCTGTGTGTCTGAGGTGCCGCGTAGCCTCAAGCAGTGAAGCATAAATTTAGAACAAATCTTGTTTCTCTTACAAGGGTATTAATATGCTTGGGTAAAAAAGGAAAATGCGGGGAGCAAATTATGAAAAATAAATAAATAAAAAAACATGCAGGTATGTAACTCATCTCCCATCTAACTTATCAGAAAATATGCTGTATCCTAGTTCAAGTTGTCACCTCATATACCACCTGACCCTGTAGCTCCCTTCTAAAATCAGTTTTGTTTCAAAATAGAAAAGCAATTTTCCTTGGGTTTATAATCCTCAATAATAGTCAGCCATCATTTTTAATCTTTAGATGCATTTTAAATCCAAGCTGTAATGTCTTAACTCTCCACCAAGGTCAAATATCTTAGCAAATAAGGCTTAAGCTTTGTTTTATATGAAAGAATTACATGATTAATACCAAAGAATTAATCACGTACTCTTCAGATCTCCCAGATTGGGTTTGTGCTACAGGATTATGCTGTCCTACTTTTTTTTACATGGCATAAATTGACATGGAGGTTTGTTTAGCAAAGTACTGCTAAATACATTCTTTTTAACTCTTTGGTTGCCCAGAGAGCCTTGATTGCAGGCTGCAGCATTCGGTGATATTGTTCTCTTCTGCAACTTTCAGGATAATCTTTCACCTATGTCATGGTAAAGTTCAAGCTTCAATGCAGCACATCTATAATTTAAAAGAAATAGAACATTTTGAATTACAAGTTTGAATTAGATTGACCAAAGGTGAAGCTTGATGTGCTGTTTTTTTTTTGCATGAAACACATTGCAGACATGAAGAAAAGCTTATTACTTCACAATTCAAATAGGTCCGTCTTTATGGAAATAGAAGACGAATCCTGTTCCACTGACTATAAACTGGAAGACTGTCAGTGTGACTTTGAAAGGGGAAATGACCAGACTAAACACGTCATAAGACATTCTGGTTTACAACTCTAACAATACAATGACACTTAACAGTCTACAAGTCACCTTGTCAATCCTTCTGCTCCCTGGAGTCATTTTTGTGAAAGAACTGTTCACGGTCACAGATAACTGATTTGGCCTCCAAGACAATAATGTTTTAGATTTAACTTTTAAGTGATGCCAGTAAAGGAAACTTGAGAAGCCGCTCCGTCTTGGCTGAATCAGTCATCATCTTAGCCTCCAAACCCAAATCATCAGCTGCCACCTCATGTTTCTGTATTTACGACCACCCAGGAGGGCATCTCATATTAATACACACTTTTATAAACTGGACAGCAGTTTCACTCCTCAACCCCCCCCCATGTAAGTCCAAACAAACCGTGATTTATAATTCACATGATTAATGGTCTATCAGAGTGCCGGAGTACCTCTGTCTACTCAGCCATTCGTTTATACACGCACCCTCTACAGATAAAGTAAAACTAGATGTAGATGCATTGGATGATTTCATTCAAAACCTGCTCATGTGTTTATTATGCACAATAAATCTAAAACCACTTGGAGTGTCAAAGCAATCTGTTGCCTCTGCTGCACTTTTATTGCAAAGCAAAATGATAAGTTGCTTTGTAAATGGCAGGAATGGCGACACATGCATATTAATGGGAGATTTCAAATGTCCCTGTATTTTGACCATTGCAAAATGAATAATTGCTGAATGTTTTGTAGCAAAACTTATATCATGGTTAGTCTATGGATATTTAACTTTAGGGACAGCAACACATATTGTATATCAGAATGAATATATATCACCCGATTTCAGGATCTGTTGACTTTCATGTACATATAATTCATGACATTCAGCTTATTTTCCATATATAGTTTAAATGCTCACATGAGATACTGTGCTATCAAATGTAAAATATTTTCTTCATGCTTTTTCCTATGTCCTTTTTACAAAAACAAAACCATAACTCACTTTTCAAAACACTCTGATCCAGTATTCTTTGTTGTTTTCATTTTACATTTTCATGAAACATCTGAAATGAGTTCTGTGCAGTTGGTGTGAGTGCATGTGATTATCATATGAAAGGTTATATTTGACCCTCATGAGTCAGTTGCATTTAGCATTCATTTTGAACTGCTCTCCCCTTTTTGTTCTGGATTACCTTGGATATCACCTGGCTGTGACTGTGAGTTTAATGACTGCTGATGTCTCTATATGTGATGGGTATTACACAATAAAAATGTTTCAGTAAAACTCACTATGTGGGGTAATTGCCGCTGTTTAAAAATGCATCAGGTTTGGCGTGGCAGTGCAGATACACATGCAGACACACAAGCATGCACATACACACAGTTGCGCGTCAGGCGCTTTCTGATCTGACCCGTCAAAACTCATTAAGGCTTAAAACATATTTCCAACTGACACCCGAAGTCTCCATTAGAAAACCGCCAATTACCGCTGAAAGATATCACCCCACCTGCCTTCCACATTTGCATATGATTGGAGCGATCAGTTAAAATGAGAGCATTTTGGCGCTGCTCAAAAATTCACAGTACGCCGCCAGATCAAGGGAGGAGGCATAGTAATGCGCTTTAACTACAGGTTTAAAAGTTGCTTGGACTGCAGGGGTGAGAGTGGGGTTGCGTTCTCAAAATCGTGGTTAGAGATATAAGTTGCACAGCAGTGTCCCAACTTTGCACAGCTCTCAGGGTTTGTCAGTTTTGCTGGAACAGAGTGGATCTAAACATCTCATTTGAATACATTTGAATACAAGGATGAGAAATAATAGGTGCTGAACATGTAGCTCTATTGTCGTGGGAGTAAAGAGTGCAAGTCGTGCAGTTTTTGAGCAATTACGAATGTTTTAATGGCAAAGTTATGCTCATAGATTTATATATTTTTTTTTTCTTTTTTAGCATGGTTATTGCAACATGCGTCTTTTGAGTGTGTGTGAATGAGAGAAGAGGGGGAAAAGATACTGAGAGAGAGAGAGATTTAGGGTCTTTGCATCACGATTTTTAAGAAAAACAGCACTTATACCCATTACAATCAAGATCATTCATGTTCAGCCCATCGTTTCTGTGTCTCTGTCTCTCTCTCTCTCTCTCTTCTTTATTCTTTTGTCTCTGTCTGTCAGTCTGATTGTCTGACCATTACCGACTTCATAAAGTTGTCTGGAGATGAGAAGTCAAGTCTTCAATCAGTGCAGAAGTAGGCCAATAGATGTGAATCCAAGCATATGTCAATCAGAGACATAATCACCAAGACTCTGGCTGAGGTGGGAATTGTGACAGTGGACCCTATAGATGCATAAATACACATGCACACACATGCACCCATTCATATACATATGTGCACAGAAGCGTGCACATGCACACAGTCAGAGTCACTTAGCCTCAGATGTGTGTTGATGGATTTCTGATTGTCTTTATACCTTTATTGTACAAAGTAAGTTTCCATACACACATACAGCCTTATTGATAATAATTGAAAGCTGTAACTTTTTTTAATGGAGTATGTATGTATGTAAGTAGATGCTATGCGGCAGAGAATGAGTTGTACACTCCCAAGAACAGAGTGTATGTTACACTGCTGCCACACACATACGCTTTTCAAGAGCAGGTGTCATATTTTTGAAATGGCAGATATCAGTGGATCCCATTTCATAACATAACCCATCTGATTTCTGTGCCGACAGCCACCACGTGTGAGGTCAGAGTGTCCCTGAGCAGGACTCTGAAACCTCAGATGTACCTGCTCACTCAGCGTGATTTACTAACACTTTGCTAAATGCTTACAACACAATATATTCATTGTTTTTGGCTTAGGTCTGACTTGATGTAAGAAAAGATAACACTCATGATAATGACATCAAATCATATTCAGGAGCATGTATCAGTCCATAGCTATATTTAATTAAAAACAATCTGTATGGATATCATGTTGTGTTGTGCAGCCTGAGCTTAAATTGCATTGGATAAGGTTGTCAGACTTTGCTAAATGTGAGAAAATTAAAATGTAAATATAATAGGTTGAGATAATGTGAATTGGGTTATTACCCTCCTGTTGAAACAAAATGGTGATGACATTGATTGTAAGGTGTGACACATTTTCTTTATATGCAACAGACAGTAATGACCAGGCTGATGGCAGGACGATCATTATCACCATAATCATCATTGGTATAATCAGTACTGTTTTCAGTGGGAGATTGCTTTGAGCCTCCCATTGGTTGTTCAGAGTGTGACAGGGAGATGGAGCGGTGCACACACACACTCAGATATACACACACAACCCATAAACCCAGCGGCATTAAACGAGGCTCTTCATTGTTTCCCATGTGATTAAAACCAAGTCTCTTATATTGTCATCAGCCTGCTTTTGTGATGTGTGCTATATATGTGTGTGTGTGTGTGTGTGTGTGTGTGTGTGTGTGTGTGCGTCTCCCTGCAGTGGCCCTGCTCTAAATGAATGTCAGCTTGCCTTAGTCCAAGCATGGGCCCCAATGCGGCCGATCGATACTTCATTAGTCCTGGATTGTCTTGTGTCCATGCAACCTTGAAGCTGTTCCTTAATTACCCCAGCATTAAGGCCCTGGACAGCGCTACAGACCACGCTACACTGAAGATGGCCAGACCCAACAAAGCAACCCCCCCCCCTCCACACTACCACCACCCCCCAAACCCTCTGCCTTACTGCATCAGATGCAAAAATGCACACAGATATACAAGCATACACATACAGGCAGCACACAGAAATATATACACATACATAGACACATAGCACCTTGAGGCTACAGTGGAAGGAGGAGTTTGATGGGCCAAGAAGGGAAAAAGAGGTGGGGAACGATTGGTTAGAGGTGGAAGAGGAGGAGGAGATGCTGCAGGAGAGAGAGGGTGAATTGAGGGCAATGAGGGAGACGGAGACAATCAGTGAGAGAAAAAGGAGTATGAGTGAATTGTCATGACGCCTTTCTAATAATCCCTGCCAATGATGGTGGCAGAATATGTAGAAAGTGGGAATTTGTTTTCTAAAAATTATAAAAAAAAAAGGTTTTGGGTTTCATTTGCTGTGCATCATATGTTTTTATTTATTGCATTGTTTATCTTGCTTTCTAAAAACAAATGATTGTGATTGCAATGTTTGCGGCACAACTTGCATTGCTAACCTCTGTTTCGAGATGAGAAGCAGGCAGCACATAAGATAAAATGCTTAAATGTCACCAGGCTTGACATTTTGACCGCGTGCATGTGTGTATTTATATGAAGTGTCTGGCTGTGTGCTTCTTGTGTGTGTGCGTGTGCGTGCGTGTGTGTGTGTGTGAGAGAGATTCACTGGATGCCAGTCTAATCCTTTCCATTCACTGAGAACAGAGATTTCTGGGAGGAGGAGGAAGTGGGAGGAGCGAGGAAAAGATGAAGTAGAGATGAGGAGGAGAAAACAAAACATAAAAATTAAATCTGATTCCTTTCTTCTTGTGCGCTGAATCAGAAATGGGTGATTTTTTTTTTTTTTCCCATAAAGTTAGAAATACTGCTGTTAATGTAAGTAGGTGGAAAACTGGGGTAATGTTGGGGAGATACAGGCAGAGCAAGGGTGCATGAGAGGGAGGATGAAGAAAGATGAGAGACGGTAGAATGTGTTCAAATAGATCATTACAATGAAAAGAGAAAGGAAAGGAGAGACAGGCAGACAACGAAGGAGGTAGAAGAGGAGGAAGTTGAGGAGTGAGGGGGGGCAAGAGGGTGAGATGTGGAAGAAGAGGCAGATGGGAAGGGGAGGGGGAGGAGGGGGGTGCAGTCAAATGGCACTCATGACAAATGACATCCCCTGTCTCCCAGTCCCCTCTCCTCAGCACCATGATTTGTCATCTCCACTTCTGACATTTTTCATCGCACTATCAAATCACCCTGACAGAATGATATTTTCTAATTCTCCCAGCCTTGGAGCACGCCAAAAATAATGGCCTCCACATGCTATGCACACTCTTTTCTCTCTTTCCTTACCCTCTTTCTTTATTTCCCATTCTCACTCTCTCGCATAAACATCCGGTGATTCTTTAATGATGAAAATGCTGCATTGCAAATATATCGTAGGCAGGACTTGACTGGAAGCAATCTCCTTTTCAGAGTCATTTAAGCTGTCTCATTTAAGATATGGCACATGTAACTGTCATTTTCAAAAGGTATACTGCTAAGTTTTTGGATTTTGTTATTTTGCATGTGAAATGGAACAATGAACATAAAAAAGAGACTTTCTCCCCCTAGGAAAAAAAAAAAGTTTGTTTTTCTTCATAGGATGGAAGAAACTTAAACCAAAAATATATTATTTACTACACTCAGACTGACTTGTTTCTGTTACCACTAGTTTTAAGTTTTGCTATTGATATTTTCATAAATACATTGAATGGGTTTTGTCTTCAGTAGTTTTTGTGGTGGGCATAGTAATAATCACCATGGTTAATCCTTTATCTTTCTCAATGCTAACAGAACTTAGACAAGTCCCCACCTGCTGAGCCTTTGATTTTCCAGTATATCATCCTCTATTGTTTTATTGAATATTAATAAGGACAATGTCATATCTGCCATGACCCACCTTTCCCATAATCCGGGTTATGGCACTGCAAATGAGTTTATGGCTAATTCCATCTCAGCAGGAGATCACTATCACTGTAGCCCAAAGGCATACAAAGAAATAGGGATCTCCTTAACTCTTCAGATGGATGCTGGCTTTGGATTCTTTTGATAACCAAATAGTGCTTACCACTCAGCAACATACAAATCTATCTACATCTAAAATGCTTTTTTAAGGGAGAATGGCGGCAATAAAAAGTTGACATAAAAACATCACCATAAACATCACCATTTTCTCTAAAGCCATTGTAAACATCCCGAAGTACAAAACAATAAAAATCAGTCACACATTATTTCTTTATCATTACCTAACGTCTTGTACAATAAATAATGCAATATTTTTATGTATCCCTAAATATATGCAGTCAAAAAAGATCAATTTAAACACTTTTGTTAATACTTTCACAAAAACTGCAAACACAAAAAGGATGATTTAGTTAAAGGCAATTAACTAAAATGAGATCACAAATATATTAAAAAAAAGTGTGTATATGGCACAATGTGACATATGTTTTGTTTAATTAATAATAGAGTTTATGTAATTGCCATGTGCTGTATGCATGTGTCTCTGTGCTTGTGTTAAGGTGACTCAGCCTGCATGTGTTCGTGTGTGTGTGTCTGTACCAATTCTACAGTGTCTGGGGTAATTATGCATTATCCAACAAGGGATCAGTGTCTTGCTCTAAGCAGCACCCGGGTGTTGTTGTTTAATGTAATAAATGTCATGTATGCATGGCTTCACATGCGCTTCGTTAGCAGTTTAATGCTAAACGCTAAGCATCAGCAGTGCCTCCCAGCTATGAGCCAACGTCTGCTAATGACACCAGCACTTAGCTCAAATCATCACGTAGAGAAGGATGAACACTGTTCACGAGGCCTTACCACGAGATACAGTGAAAGTTTCACTGTTCATTATCTGTAGCTATAAATGGCAAACTGGATTGAGAATCGTATAAATTATGAAGGACACACTTAACTTGACTATAACAATACATAATGCTTTATTTATCTTAGTACTGACTTTTTTACATGGTGACTTGTGACAGTATTTTTCTGCCTTTCTGTTGAATCTGTGATGAACTGATTGCATCATTTTAACAAAGTTCAGTGGTCCAAATTAAAGGTAGTCTGTATTTTTTGACCAGTTGCAGTGCTATGGATCATTGCTTATATGAGTGGCTCCCCTGTTTTGTTCTCTTCCCTGTGTGCCAGGATACACATTCACGATGCAATACACAGTTCCTGCTAGTGTTTTCACACTGACTTACAGGTGGCAGTAATACACCAAAAAACGCAGCATGCCGGCAAAGGCAGAGAAGAAGAGACTGCTCACAAGTAAACATGGATGTCAACAAGGCAGATTTTAAGCATTTTTTTTTTTTAAAGTCTCTTTGCAGATGTTTTTTAAAGAATGAAATGCATTCATGAGATGTGTTAAATCTCAAGGATACACACAATTTGTTTTGGTAACACGGACTGTAAACAGAAACCTTTTTAAAAAGAAACTCCACAGGTCACCTTTAATTAATCCAACACAAGCTGTGATTTTAAACCTGGTCCCATAGAACATAAAAGCTGAAGCCAGCTAATTGTATTTCACATTTTTATAAGTGGTTTTGCGTGCGTTTCCCATATCAGGATATATATCGAAATCTGAAAATATCCATAATATTGTAACGGCAGATTAAATGTACATTAAACACATTTCTGTTTATAAACTTTTCCTAATCTTCAACTCAGTCCTTTCTGTAAGTCAGATTGGTCAAACATAGGGTTTTAGTTAACAAGAAGGATTAGTTAAAAAAGAAGTGGGGGGTTAGTCAACTCTATGACTGCACTGTTGCAAAGTACTGTGCCAGAAACACGCTGAAACTGAGAGAATATTAAAGTAATTTTAGCTCTGCCTGCTCTGAGATTGGACCACAGTCAAAAGTAATACCAAAGCAGAAGAGATCAGTTTTCTATCATCTGAGAATTCTCTATAGATGAAATAGGCCTCATAAATGAGTCTCAATGATAACTGATGTATGGTAAATGATAGAGAGAAGATAATATAGGAAATTGGGCGAATAGTGGCTGGAGACTGAATCAATTCATTTCGAAGTCGAAATCTACTGTGTGTCCTATTTTTTTTTTTAAGGTACAGTCCGTGCCTTTGCTGTAGATTTCATATTAACTCCCACATCATTTACACACATAACCTCCACGGTCAAGCATTCACACACACACACACACTGCCACACATACATCCTCTTTTCTCACTAAGGAAATGGAAGAAATGAAGTTAGAGTAGAGAGGCCTAGAGGTTACCGCCCGGGACATCATAGGATCCAAATCTGTTCGAAGATGAGCTCAAGAGCACATGGCTGTTGATGTGCTCTTGAGCAACACGCTTACCCTTTCTCTCTTTGTAGGTTGCTCTTGACAAAACCATCTGACTGAACCTGAGTGTAAAATGTTGGGGAGCGGGACAAGAGGGGAGTGGGAGATAAGTGCAAAGGAGGGGGGAAGTAGAGTTGATAGTAAAGAAGGAGGTGAAGGGGAGAGGAGAGGAGTGAGGAGGAGAGATTGATTTGGCTAGCCAGGAGATGACTGCTGATGAAGGCCTCTCATAGACAGATGGATACAGCGTCGGGTCCCCGCTCCTATAAGCCCTCAGTCTAATCCGCCTCAAATTTCCCTCTGATTGCTTCTAAATTGCCTTCTCCCATAGTTTCCTGCTGATTTCTCACCGTGAACTCCTTCCCTCCCTCCCTGCCTGCCTGCTTCTCTGAACAGGGAATGATGTCTAGCCTGGTGAGCTGCTTCCTTGGGTTTGACCGAAGAATGTGCTAAGAGAGTGATAGGGGAGGGTGTGAGGGGTGATGGCTCCTGTGCCCTTGTGGTGTGTGAGTGCGCGTGCTTGTGTCTGTCCGTCCCCTCATAAAACCAGTCTCAGGTCTTGTCATTAAAATGCATTATCATCCCACTGTGTCAAGAGAGGAGACAAATAGTCTTTCTCTCTGCCTGCTATCTCTGTCTCATTCTTATTCTCTCTTTCATATACTCCCTGACTCCATCTCTTCAGGGGTATGGAGGTGTGTGTGTGTGTGTGTGTGTGTCTTTTTCTGTTGTCCCACCTCTCTTTATATTTCTTGCTTGTCTTTTTGTCTTGAATTAGACTGTTTCTTCCCCATTCTCACTGTCTTACTATCACTTGACTAGCTGTCTCTCTCTTTCCACACATCCCTCACTCCATTGTCTCCCTTTCTTTGTCTTTCTTTATTTCTCTTTATGCTCTTGCTTTAATTCCCTGCGCAGAGATCACAGAAATATAATGCAGAATTATTCAGAATTGGGGACAGTGTTGTTTCTCAGTGGCGTGGGGGTCTCCACACAGCAGCATAATAACAGAGCTATAGTCTAACGCACTCTGATTTGTTTGCCACTCATTTATCATGTGACCTTTCTCTACTATCATTAATACAGAGAGAGAGAGAGCGGACAGATGTACATAGAGACGAAACCAAAACCAAAGAAGCATACATTCTGGGATGTAGAAAGAAAGGTCAAGTAAAGAGACAAACAAGGTATGAGAGAGGTTTAGAGAAAATGGAGAGAGAGAGAGAATAAAATTGAGAGAGGGAGAGAGAACGAGATAGCAGGGAACGAACAGAGAAGATTGCATTTTAGAATTACTGGCCAACACCTAACAATTTATGCCCTCATGCAGTGCTTGGCAGCAGCTGGAGCCTGCAAAGCCTGCGGTGAGTGTGCATGTATATATGTGTGTGTGTGTGTGTGTGTGTGTGTGTGTGTGTGTGTGTGTGTCTGAGAGAGAGAGAGAGAGACAGAGAGAGAGGAAGAGGTGGAAGAGAGTAAAGGTAAGCTACAATACTCTAAAGCAGTGGAGTGACATTATCAAGGGGCATTAACAGAAAGGTGTTCGGCATCGCTGCCTCCATACACGGATATGTTTTTATTCAGTAAAACAAGGTTCAGATCATGACAACAACAGTGTCCGGCAGAAACACAAGACACAGCAGCTAAAACACAAGATATTTTCTATCTTATCATGTATCTCCTTTCTTATCTTTCGATGCTAGCATTGACCCAACCCAGCACATTTTTAAAATGTAACATTATGACACAACACAGAAAAAGCACAAGAATGCTTGTGATATCAGAAGTGTGTATGCGTCCTAATTTCAGAAAAATATACAGGTGTGTTTTCCACTTATTATTTTTACATGTTTACAGAAATGGTGCACACAGGCACCAAATAGATATTGTTATTTTTTGTCTTGAAATCCTTTAAAAAATATCTATATTTTTAATGCTGAGATGTCATCTGTAAAATCAGATATGGGTAATTCCTGAAAAGCTGACATTTGAGAAAGAGCACTGACTGATAAACCTCATTATTGTGCTAATTTTAGCTTTTCTATAAAATGTGAAGTCGACACCAGACTGTTTGATCAACTCCACGAGGTCTGGCAGACAAAGAACTCTGCCCGGCCAAAACTGTACAAGCGTGTGAGTACAGACGCTAACACAAACCATTTGTAGGCTGTTTTTCTTTTTTTCTTTTTTTTTTTTTTATAAACAGTTAATCCATGACAACATGAGATTGTAGTTAAGAAAACTTTGATCCATTTGGGGACAAATAAGGATAGTGTTTTTTTTTTTTTTTTTATCAGTTTGTTGATGGTTGAAAGGATTAAAATAAAGTGCAATTCTAGTTCTTAAACGACCCCCACATAAAAAGGGTTTAGGAAAATAGGGGAAACAATATCAGTCATAACAATATCTTGTTATCCACATCCATGCATGCGCATTATTGTGCGCACACACACAAGCGCAGGCCTCATCATTCCCTGCTATCTGCCATTAGCTTAGTGTGAGCTTGCAGAAGAAACACCACAGTGAGCACAGTGGGCAGTGGAGGTGAGGGCCAAAAAATTAAATCATCTACAGGGAGCTCCAGTCCGAGAATATGAACAGAAAAATGAAGGTGACATTTGAGAGAGTGAGAGAGAGAGAGAGAGGCAGAGGGGTGTACTGGTGGCTGGGGGGTGGAGGGGGGGATTTAATAGGTCCCTGAGACACGAAGGGTGTGAGATGAGATGATGAAACCAGAGGATAGAGGGGAGGGAGGGCGGGAAGAGAGAGGGAGATTGTGTGTCAAAATGTGGATGTTTGGAGATTGGGCTTCCAACCCTGCCAAATGATTAAAATGTTCCCTCTGACATTCATATCCCACTATCTGGAGTTCTGCCTACCTACGATGGGCTGCGTTGAATATGAATTCAGAGATGGCTATATAGAATTTGATCTGCAAAATGTTTATGGCATGAGATGCAATTTAAGCATGTTGCGTTTGGTGGTGTAGGTTTGATGAGGGAAGGAAAGATAAGATTTTATTTTATCACACCTGTGTTTTTGATACCATTGATTCATCAGCAGCAATTCTGCTTGAATATGAATAGTAAATTCAGATATGTCTTCTAAGATCGTAAATAAAATCTAAGATTTTTTTTGTACCGGTTACATTAATTGATCTACTACAACCATATACAGAAAGTATGTATTTTCTCTATATTTAGATTCTATTTTGCAACATTTCAAGTGGTAATATAAACAAAAACATGTTTTCTCTTGCAGTGATGTGAATATTATAAAATTGAAAATTGAATTGAATTAAATATTTTGTACCTCACACATACTCATCCATACACACAAATGTACAACAAAAGAAATCAGGGGGACCTCAGACATCAGAATCTCCCTGAGTGTTAGTCGCCATCCCTTCCCTTCCAACGCTCTAGAGATGAGGGTTGTCATGGTTACGGGGGCAGAAAAATCGCCCCATGGCCCACCCCACCCCCCATGACACACACACACACACACACACACACACACACCATTTTTTTTCTTTCAGTTGTCCGGGCATTGCTGATGTCACCGGTGAAACTATGAATTTAACATACAGGTCAGGAGATGCATATCTGGGCTGCGGTAAGCCGCCAGGAAGAGAGAAAAAGGAACAAGAGCCTTGTTGCCTGACAGACACACCGTCCAAACGCCCTTGAAATTTAAAAGTAATAAAACACGAGGAAATTCAACATTCAATCTCAGAGATTTGGTGTTAAAGGTGTTCTCTTTTTTTTGCTCCCATGTCTCCTTTTCAGTTGCAATTAGACCCTTTTTCTCTGAGAAAAGAGAGGACAAACCAGATTGAAGAGAGAGATGGATGGTGAAACAAAACGGAGAGAGGAGGAATAGAGGAGATTCTTTTGAGAGTTGCTTTTGTTTTTGCTCTTGCTGTGTCTGTGGTATTATAAAAGAACTTCACAAAGCACTTAGGGGATTACAATGCACTTGCTTTTGATAAATATCTTAATTTTGATGCGATTTTTAAGCCATCAACATAATTATTATTTTTCATTTTTCTTCCCCCTTCCAACTTGTTTTTAATGAAGACCCTTTTCAATAAACAAATGGATATGCATTTAGGGGGATGATGGGGCTTTCAAGTATAAACCTCTCATCTCTATTAAGTGCTTCCATTACACCACATTTCTTCAGCAGCCCCCCAGTAATTGTTTTTTCTTTTTTTTTTTTCCTTTCTTCAAAGCAGATCTGTGAGGTTTCTAGGTTATACAAATCCTTTGAAGCACTGGTCAACTCCCCCATTTTTGCTTTTGTTTGAGCTTATTCATTTTTTATTATAAAATTAATAATCAGAAATAATTAATTTTTAATTTTGTATTTTGTACAAAACAATTCATTTTTTCAAATAATATAATATTATAATAGGTTTCTTTCAAAATATAGTTGGCGTAATGATTTAAATAATTTACATGATTAATTAAAATGTACCTAAATTAGTCCATTAATATAAGGATACTTCCATTTTAATAAAATGATTTTGTATTGACATATGAGACACCACACTGCTCGCCATTAGGCACATTCTGCTGAGAAATAACAAATATAGGATAATAAATCAGCGCAGTACGTCTGGACAGTGTCCTCATATAATTGGTGTTTGATAACTCTGATTGACTATTGATCGGCTCTGAGTTTTGACCCCAGCAATAAATCCAGACCCCTGGTGGCCAGGACACTGCATCGTTGAATCTGAAATATTTTATCCGCGGCTTAGGAGGAATAGCCACTTATTCTCCCCTTACACACGTTTTTCTTTTTTTATGACAGCAGCGCTCTCATCTTTCCTCTTAAGTTTTACCCTTTTGTGACCTTTTGGAGAGACCAAACGTGTCTGCGTTATATATGGGCTGTCCTGCGATGACGGGGTGTGTAGGGAGGTTATGAAGGGGGTGCATTAGCCAGTGCCCCCCACCGCACCCCCAACCCCTCACCTCCCACCCCGCCATTGCAGAGTCCCCAATCCCAACCCCTACTCCGCTTCACTTCATTCATTTTGTTCGTCCCCTGCGGTCGGCCGGCAAGGCCTCTAAATCCTCCCTTTATTGTACACGGCGCACACAAAGGCTCGGCCTGCTCTCTCATTTCCTTGATGTGCCTTTGGACAGCGGCGGTGGCTTTGTAGGCATCGATGCAAACATTAGCATAAAGCAGCTCCTGGGGACCACTGAACAATCAACTCAACTGTTTCTGGTCAATCCAGTAGAGTTACATATGATGTATGACCATGTGAATTAAATACCCGTGTTCTTGTTTCTGAGATTTTAGTCATCGTATGAGGAGCAGCGATATAAAGTAGACAACGATACATGATTACACAAAGGGAGAGAGATGACCCACTTGATCTTTGGTGACGTGAATCTTTCCCTTGGCTTTGGCCTCAGCTCTCTCTCTTTCTCTCCTCACCTTCCTCTTCACAGACAACAAAAGTGGGATTACCCAGAGAGAGAGAGAGTTTAAAAAAAAGAAAAAAAAAAGAAAAGTTGGTGTGTTTATGGCCGAGTTAAGCTTTTTGAACCAGGGGGTTTCCGTCCTAAAATAGACTCACTTCAGGCTGTGAGGCTGGTAATTACTGACCAGGAGGGGAGAGTGGCAAACAACACACTCATTACACATGGAGATTGCTCGCTCACCACTGAACACCAGAATGGCAATGTAAATTGGTGGCTGCCCCCTTTTTTGTGTGGTCAGAAATCTAGAGGGTCATTAGTATTTTGTTGGTCCCATTTAATGTTCCTGAGTTGCATGTGGCAGTCAAGCTGCCTTTGAGGAGGTGGCAGCGGCTAAAGGGAGGGAGTCGGTGGCCCTGGCGTCTGCTTCAAAGGCATCTTTAATGTTTTTCTCATGTGAAGTGATGAAAATATACAAAAAGAATAGACGCAACTGTAGCTTTCACATGTGGCCACATTACCTCTGCAATGAATCGAATTTGTGGAAAACATATCAATTTAATATTGATGTCACTATTGTGTTCTTTATCTGGGTTTTTTTTTTTAAATAATTATATTTTCCTTATGGACTTCAAACATAATTACTAAAGAAGAAAAAAAGAGACATGAGAAAATGTGGAAAGCACATTATTTGCACATCTGTTGCATATTCAAAAATTTAAAAAACCTGTATGCATGCATTTAAAAGAAAACAGGAATAACAGAAACAGAAGTATTTTAATAATCGTTATAGAAACTTGCCTTTAGATGTATAATCAATGTATTAATTTTACAATGCAACATTTAAAAGTAATGTTTCAGAAGCTTGTTTTAATCTGGGGATAAAGCAGATGATTAATATTACACTTAATGTTAAACAATCCTTGATTATTTAGTGTACACTATGAATAAAATAAATATTATTCACATTTTACACAATATGCTTTTCTCATAAATTATATTTGCATTTAATTATAATATTAACATTATGGCACATTCTTGTATTTGATTAAAATTTTCACAGCTTGTCCTGTAGCTATTCTTCTGGCCGTTATCTTTTCTTCACCTGTATGGATGTTCCAAGATTACATAAACATAATTCTCCAACAACACAATTTTTCCTTCACATATTTTTCCTGCATCACATTCGTTGCATTTTTGTTTTTCAATTCCCAAATGTTTGTCAGGCAGATTAGAAGCAGAGTAGTTGTAATAGCACTGTGTCATTATTCATAGTCGATATTAGCTGTGCGACACTTGCTTTCTCTGCGGCATGGCGGTTGGTTTATTTCTACCCATCAGCCACTGGGGCATAACAGGGGGGAAGTGTTGTTAGGACTGAGGTCCTTACTATGTCCCCTGATGTGGACAGACATTATAAATGACATCGACCAATCAGATGCGAGATGGCAACCGGGGGGGTGATGGTGGTGGTGTGTGCATGTGTGCGTTGGGCTTTGTGTGCGGGGGGAGAAAAAAAAAGAAAAAAAAAGGGATAGTGAGGGGAGAAGATGAGAAAACATGGGGAGCCTCATTTGATGCAGTTAATGTGCAGATTTATGTAGAGGGACACTGGTCAACATTCATAAGATCTTCCTTCCTTTCTCCCTCCCAGCCCCTCCGCCCTCCGCCTCCTCCCATCCCATTTCCTTCCTACTCCTCCTCACCCACAGGCTTTCTCCTTTCTTCCTCTTCCTCTCATTCTCTCCCACTCTGTCACTCACCATCATTCCTACCTTCTCTCCCCCGTTTTTCCCTGTCTCTCATCTGTCTTTCCTGCCTCCCTCCCTTCCTCCCTGCATCTCCTATGAGATTGTTGTGGACTGCAGCGATCAGACCAATAGGAGGCATAGGTAGACCACAGAAATGCACAGACCGCAGCACTGAGGGAGAAGTGATACATATCCAGCATTCAATATTTTATTTTTATGTTGCACAAAACTGCCAGCTTTTCTGTACAACAGAAAAACACATGAATACATATAGGTATACATTTATACAGTATATGTATATTACACAATGCTGAGTTAAACCAGCAAATTGGTTGATGAAGTAGATAAAAATAACAAATTGCTATGTAGGAAAAGAGGAAAGGAAAATATTTTTTAAAAGCTCAAAATGGTATGCTGCCTTTTTTAAAAAATTTGTTAGTTTTTAGAAAAAATCATGAATGTATAGTCTTTCTTATGTTTTGTTTTAAATGAATTTAAGTTGTCAGGTCTGAGCGAGAATAGGTGCTCAAATGAAACTCGTTTGTTGTAAACGTTGTTTTTTTTTCTTCCTTTTTCGGCTTCATTGTCTATTTTGTAGATTGAGTCTAGAGTTCACAGATCAATTGAAGAAAGCTTATTGTATCTTGTCTATATATCGTCAGTGCTCCTGCAAAGTAAAAGTTGATCTTTTCATTTCCATCTTTTCTCACAACCATTTCTCAAGCATCATTTTATGTTGAAGCATGGAAAAAAAAAGTTAAAATAACCACCTTTATGGCTCAAAGGTGTATTTTGTTCACCTTTTTTTCAGATATTTATTTCATGTGAATCATGATGTAATTTAGTTTAGTAACACCTATATTTATATCTGGCTAATTGTGGCTTGCTACTACTAAATGGTTGACATTGTTAATGTGGGCTGTGTGTTTGTTTTAGAAGAGAAACTTTTTGCCCTTGCTGTGAAGTGTTCCAGGTGAAGTGAAAATACTGTCCGAAATCTAAAATGTCACAGTATCCCTTTAAGCCGTCTGCATTATTTTTATTATAGTAGTGTAAAAAACCCACGCATGGCTTCATTTACTGATTGAATCAATTTATTTTTGAGCCCATACACACACACAAACACACACACACCGGCTTCCGTCACTTTCTCATCTTTTTGCCCTTCAAACAGTACTTTCTCTCTCACTTTTATTCTCTTTTACCTCTTTCTCTGACTCTCTCCTCGCCACTCCACTGAGTTTTCTGGTAATCCCTCTCAATCATTACAGAGGCCCTTCACTCTTCGTGGGACTTTCTCACCCCTCGTTGCGCCCCAGACTTCCATCCATTTTCTCTTTCTCCCACTCGCTTTCTCAAACACACCCCAGCATGTCTTCTCATTTCCATTTCTAAGGTGGAAAACGAACAGATAGAACTTTTCGAACATGCTGCTTAAATCTAAAATGGTCACACATGAGTTTAGATTGTCGTTATACATAGTCAGTTTTTTTTTAGAAATAAAACCAGTATGGTACTGTGAATAATGTCAACATCAGTTATAGACATTAACTTGTGATTAAGACTTTAAAGAACACAAATATGTAAATTACAAAATAACCATTAGTTAAAGAGCTGCAGTATCTTCCATACTGTTGTGTGTGTGTGTGTGTGTGTGTATATATATATATATATATATATATATATATATATACACACACACACACAAACGCAACAAAAAGAAAGCTTGAAGCTACTTTTCTATAGGCAAGGGCTAAATAAAGCTAATAACATCGAAAAACAAGTTTCACTTTCATGCTAGCAATCATTTTGTCACAGATCTTTAAACAGGGAATATCTTGTTTTGGAATGAAACTCTTCAAGCTCAGTGTTTCTACCTGCAGCAGCGACCGTCTGTAGTTTTCTCTGTCTGAGAGCCTAAAGCTGCAGCTTTACAAGTGAACCTGCCAGTGTGATCTCAGACTGGCTGCACCCTGGGGCAAGGCAGAGGAGACTATATGTGTGTATGAATGGATATGTTATGTGTGTGTGTGTGTACAGTGTGTAAAAGCTGGCACAACCACCCTGGAAAAGCACTCTGGAGACCCTTGATTCCATAGCTCAATATGATGATCTCTGAGATCTCTCTTACGCCAGGATGGGAACTTATGGATTGTGGGTGTTTCGCCTTGCAACACCATTAGCCTGCTATTTCCATACGCTGTCCTTTAGCCTCTGGAGAAGTGAGGCTTTTTATTAGCCTAGCTGCATGGTGTTACTTTTGTGTCTGAAAAGATTGTAAAAATGCTAAGAACTGATTACATTTTATTGATAGCAGGCATCAACATTAGCAACTAGTAATGCTGTCCATAATGAACATTGCTATAACGATCCAATAATACAAGTGACTTTATGGTGACCTCACATGTTATGGTATTTTTTTATTTCCTATGGCATCATTGTCACATTCATCTAATATTTCCACAGGGACTAATTGTCTCGGTGTGATTTCCTCTAGTCTCGATGGCCTGCACACATCTATTCCAGCTGTGTGTCCGTTGAGGGTAATATAATAAGACAGTCTGTTAAAAGTGGAATTACACAGACGATGAAGTCAGTGCACACCCAACATTGTTGTTTATGAGTTTATAAGATATGGATGTGTCCAGATTAATTGTGCGTAAGCAGAAACATGAACAAACTTTTTCACACAGACTGCAAACTAACTTTTATACGTCCTTTTCTGCATAGCACATTAGAGTCTTTAGCACTGTTTATGGAGTGCAGCTTTAAGATGTCATCATAAAGTAAGGAGCTGTGATTTTAAAGTTGACAGAGAGTTCCCTTTCATTCTAGTTAGGGGAAAGATGACTTGATTGACAGAGAAACACTTGAAGGGCGATACAAAGATAGCTAGCTGGGATGGCTGGAGAGAGCGAGAGTGAGTTGTGCTTGCTAATTAAAAGAGAAGCAGCTGTCTTTCTTTCAGTTTCTGTTATTCCCTTGTTCCTGGGAGTATTAATGTTTTATTCAGGAGAAACATAACTACAGATGAAATTAATAAAATCAGGCCCTGCCTTTCCCTTGCTATCTCTTGGGGGGGTGGGAAATTCAAACGCTCGTTTCTCCCGGCTTTGAAAGTGCAAACTCAAAGTGCTCCATGTTCTGTAGTTTTCATTTCTTCATTTCCTGCATATTAAGTTCCTTTTCCCTTTTGTTTCAAAGTGCATTGCCCCGAAAATAAAGATCAATTTTTCAGTGTGGGAGGCTTAGGAATTAGAACAGTGTTTTCCACACTAGCAGAGTGATTTACTTTAGTTACCTCATTATTTTCACGGGATGTTGTGTGCATGGATTTTTTATTTTTTCTTTCTCCCCCAAAAAAATTTGTTTCACAGATGATAGTGTGGAGCTTTTAGTCCTGTTTACGGCAGGCTACATGAGAGAGAGAGAGAGAGAGAGAGAGAGAGTGTGATTATATTTTAGTATGCTGTGTCGGCGTTGCTATATTAAGTGTGTTCATATACTTTGTTTGTTTGTGTGTATGTGTGTGTACGTGTGCATATGAGTGCGTTTCATTTGACTATACATCCAGGCCCTTGGAGTATTTGCCTGTCTGATCACCTCATGTGAGTCTAAGAAGGGAAGCCATGCGCGACTAACACGCACTTCAGAGTTGAACTAATTGTGTCATTTTTAACATGAATCTGTGCTTGCCCACATTTTATTCACTCTCTTTCCTTCCCCTCTCCCCTGAGCCACACAATGAATGCAGAGTGGAGCAGGCCCTTGCATCCATCCCACTCTGGAGGAATTGTCAATGCTGCATGCAGGTGCATCATTTATTTCTCCCCAATGCTGGTGTTTATATCTGCGTGTGAGCTCTTGTAGTTCTACCTTTGTGAGGACCAAATGTTCTCACAGTGTCAATAAGACGAGGAGAGACATTCTTGTTGTTTCTTATTGTGACCAACTTAACTATGGGATGTTTCTAAGGTAAAATGGGGTTGGATACCAAGGTTAGACATGAGAATTATTAGCTTCGTGTTATCGTTCTGGTAAGCGCTAACCATAAAGGAACACATTTGCATGTTTTAGACCTTCAAGTAAAAATCACACCCTTTACTATGCAGTTGACAATTTTACAAACTATGACATTTTAGACGAAATTCCTACCTTGTGGTGAGCTACTGCAGTGTCATTCCAGTGTTGGGAAATAAATCCAGATGATAAACAATATGCAAACATGGACACAATACGGTTTCTTTACCATATATACAAAAAAATAGGTCGATACATTGTCGTCTTAAGTTGTTTGTCTGTCTGTTTTTAAATGAGGTAAAGTAGTACAACAGTATAAATAAGTGAAAAGTGATTGGGTCCAGGCACATGTGTGAATGTGAATATTAATATTTTATTTAGGTCATCAGTAAACCTGGGTGTCATTTGAATTTTATTGATTCCAATTCTGCTTATTGATTTTCAATTCCAATATTGGAATATATTAATATTACAAACCGCTGTGCAGCGTTTTTTTCTGATCAGTCTTCAAACGCAGTAATCCGTTACTCCAACCAGCGAGGGGTCCGTGGCTAAAATTTTATGTGCAACCTGAAATGCAGCTAAATAGCTTCCCATATACATTTTTTTGTTTCTCCCTCTGACGTCAGACACTGTCCACATCTGATTGAACATATACTGGGGAATTACTGTCAAACACAGTTACAGCAGTCATGCACCTAATGATCTGATGTTAAATATTGTTAAGCCAGTTGAAATAAAATTCATACTGACTAGTTTTAACACATTTTGGGAGTGGACAGCTGACTTTTGATCGACACATATGTTCCCAGACAATGAAGACATAACTTTCCAACTATTTCTTGGCACTCACTGAAATGTTTCAGTAATGTCTGTCTCATCTACAAACTCACTAATCCTCGTGTAAGAACAGCAGCTGTCCATGTTCTGATCAATATCAATATTCCGTATCAGTATCAGTCAATATTTTTCTCATTTCTCAAATACATAACAGTGAAAGGAAAGGGAGCAGTGATTCAAGGCTTTTTAATGGTCCTGAGATCTCTGACTCCCCTCAGCCAAAGCCACAGAACCTTGATGGTTGAGCCATCTCATGCCAGATGCAGATTCTGGTATTTAGGTCCAGGAATGAACAAATAGGCTCAAAGATGCATACACACACCCACACTGCATACGCTGCATACCCACCTAACAGCAAAGCGCGCACACACACACACACACACACAAGCCGAGGCAGCGCTGTCTGGTTGATCAATAGTTTCCTGTGCTGGGGAGGGGTGATGACTGCAGACAGCAGTCAAAGCCCTGAGGACCAGAGGGTGACACCCCTTATCAACTGAGCAAGGTGAAATGTCAAACACTGGATCTGGAGCTTTCTCTCTTTCTCTCTCCCCCTCCCTCACTCTTTTCTTTTTCTATGAGAAATCATATTTCATTTTTCCTCAGTTTCTCTCTTCGGATTCTTGGTTGTCTTTCTGAACTTCATTCTCTGGATCTCTCAGGCATTTTTCCTCTGAATTTTTTCTCTCTAACTGTTCTGTTTCTCTCTCTCTCCCACCTACCTCTTTGACAACCTTCTCTTTCTCTCTTTGTCATTCTCTCAGGCTCTTAACCCTGTTCTACTACTCACACCGAGCCAGTTTTCCAGTGTTTCTCTTTTTAAATTTCATTTTCTGTAGCCCATCATCGATATTATGTTTCTGTTAATAACACCCTCGTCCATTTCTATCATCCATCTGTTTCTCATTGTTTTTCTCAACAACTCTTTGCTCCATCCTCTCTACATACCCTTCCCCTATTTTTCTGTCATCCTTTCCGATATGTTGATATACAAGCGTTCATTTGTTTGACTACTTTAGTCCTCCCCCTGTTTTTTTCTTTTTTCAATTTACACAGTAACCACACAACAGCCTATTGAGCAGAACACAGATATAAATATGAATTTGAATATGGCGACAATGTTTGTGGGGATGTTTCAGTGCTAATCTGGCTTATATGCACTCTGCATGTCTTACACCCTGTCCATTTCCATGGCCCTGAGCTTAATAACAACACTGTAGGATTAGTGCAGGGTGACTTCACACAATAAAAAAAGAAAGGGGGAAAAAAAGGCACGCTCTCTCAGATGCAAACTATGCAGGCAGCTGGAATACAGACACATGATTATGTATGAATTCAGTTGAAGCAAAGGATACATAACCATAACTTGAAATAAATACTGTAATAGATGATTTGATATATGTATTACATGGAAGAATGATGTAAAAAAAAAAAGAGGAGAATATATAAAAACATATTTAGCCGGCTATCCTGGTTCGTGTTTGACTGGTAGACATCAGTGTCACATGATCACAAACACATCTTTCTGACCACTGCATAATATTTGTTGTTAATTCCTCATCTGGCGAAAGGATTATCATCCTGAGATTGGATTTATGATCTCAGTGCTGAGGCAGGTTTATCCAGCCACCATATGTAGAATTATCATTAGAGCCATAATCCCCACGCAGATCACTCCACGCACACCAAAACACATACACCCAGTTAAATGCCCAGAGATGACAACGAGTTAGTGACTATTGACTTCTGTGTGTGTTTTCTATCAGTCAAAACACCCCCCCACATATGCAGTTGTTGTTGTTGTTGTTGAAGGTATGAACGGGTGAGCTGCTAAGAAATGATATCAGATAGGGGAGAAAGGATAAATTATTTTCTCTCTGTAGTCCTTTAAAAAAAAAAAAAAAAAAAAAAAGGAATATAGTCTACATTTCCATTGTCCTCGAGTTTTCCTATTCACTCCTTTTCTCACTCCCTACAGCCTCCATTACTCAGCTCATGATTCATCCACTCGCCTTTTGATTCATGACACCACAAAGGCAACATCACATCTCCGGCTGATTCAAAACATCTGAATACTTTTGGAAATAATGTCAAGGAAAAACTAAATAGACCCCATTAATGTTTAATTTTGGTAATCCTAAAATTGGCATCTCCTCAGCTGTGATGGTTAATTATACAGCTTATAGTAGCAACTCTTTGGGTGAACAAGTGTTGATACAGAAAATCTGTCAAAATCTGATCATCTGTGTCAGAAAATGGGGGGGGGACCAAACAGGTGCAGACTTTCCCCAAAGCCCTTCTTTAACCTGCGTCATCCACTTCATGACTGGAGAGAATTTAATGAGTGAAATCAATACTAGATCGAGACCTTCACCTGAATTCAACTAGTCAATCTATTGAGGCAAAACACCTGTTCCTAATCTTTGGTGCACTGAGTGCACATCATTACTGATTCATACTCCCCACCATCCACTCTGCATGATAAGTCATCACCCCCCTCCTCCTATCCCTCTGTGACTCCCCCAGGCATCACTGTCTGTAATCAAGGCCTAATGAGCCTAATTGGTCGTTAAAACATGCCAGAGTATGACACAGCGGTGCTACAGCGTCTGCCATATGGCCGGGTTTGGCCCGAGGCCCCCGAGCTGCCAACTGTTCCCCCCGTCACCGCCTGAACTGTGCTGCACTGACTGACAGTGGCTGCAGTGGGAGTTTCTCTCCTGTTGATGATTCAGCACTCGCACAGTACTGAGTGGAAAAGAGGACAAGAAAAAAATGTGAGTGTTTACTGCGTGACTGTTGACTGACCGACACACTTTCTCCATGCTGACATTGAGAACTTGCCCTTCAAGCCGCTAATTAAAATGAAATAAAACACAGAGTTGACTTATTTTTTTACATCTTATCTTCTGATTTGTGCAACAAATAGAGCTGAAATGAATGAGAAAAACATGGTGAATATGAATAGACTTTTTCATTTCCAAAATTGTCATTGTTTTTAGACTATGTTCTGTCCTCTGCCAGTGACCCTTGCTCCAGGGCAGGGAAATGAGTAGTAATATTATATTTAGTAATATTTAGACATCCTTTTGCCATCAGTGTGACGTCGGCTGCATCAATAATGTGTTGACTTCACAGTGCTGCATGGCCCACTAATTAATTTGCCTCTATAAACTAGGAGCTGTGAGGCCTGCTGCCCTCAGCCAATTTACTCATGACCTTAATATGACCCAAGCACAGCGCTACGTGGCTGGGTTTACTGTGTGTGTGTGTGTGTGTGTGTGTGTGTGTGTGTGTGAAGAGGTTAAGCATATTTTACCAAAACAAGGAAGCACAGCATCTAACAAGAACTGATTATGTAAATGATGTGTCTGCAGCTTCGATACCACTGGGGTTTGAAGTGTGTGTGTGTGTGTGTGCAGTTGAGCTCGAATTGATCCCACCTTTCTAACATTCAAAGCGGGCCCCTCCAGTTTGTTGGTTACCATCACTGCAATGATGGACTGTATTTAGTTATTTAGTGCGGGACTCTGAATTTTTAAATTAATTTTAATTCAAATGCCAGTCAGAGGAGAAAATACAAATATTAAATTAAAATAATAATACTATTGAATATGCTATGTACCAATAAAAAAAGTTACATGTGATTAATTGGATAATTCTGGTCTATTACAGTTTGGATATATAATGGACAGTTTGTGTAATAATTGTGTTATTTTTTACCTTTTTCTGTGTTGCAAACCTAGGAGTCTCTATGTTCACAGGTTTCAGTAGTTAACTTGATATGTACAAAGTTATTACTGATAATAAGTCCCCAGTTGTAATAAAGCTGAATTATTCTTTGTCACAGGTAATCTTTTGTGAATAAGCTCATCATATTCCCTTTATAACACCACCCTCACCCCCCTTTCTCCTCATTCCCCACATTCCCTTCCTTTTGTTTCCCCAACTGATGTCTTCATCAGTGATCACTCTGAGTCCATGCAGAGTGCAGGCCGATTTCCCTGCCAGTAGATATAAGCTGATTGAAGGCAACCAGCGCCTGTCGATACTGCTTTCTTGTATTTGCCTGCGTCCCGCCTGCCTCCAACACAGCTGATTATTGGAGACCTCTCATAGCAGTATTGAGCTGCTGTCCCCACTCTTGTTACCTAGCTGATAGTTTCATTGTTTAAATGCAGATGGAGGTGGGCTATTGAACAACCAAGACACTCGCCCCTAATGGTAAACAAACAATCGGAGTGCCGCGCGGAGAGAAAGTGAGGTCAATAGAGTTGATTAATACACGTAAGGGGACACATTATGGACATTGCGATCTATATTTTCCACTGGTCACATCCTCGGTGATATTCAGATGAAAGCTCTGAGAAAGATGGATGAAATGTCACATATAGTAGAGGTCAAGATGGATACATGTGAACAGCCAAGACATGTTTAATTTCAGATTACTTAAAAATCGCTAAAATTATATAGAACGTTTTTATGAGCTTGTAATTATCTTGTCATTATACTATAAAACTGTAAAATTACTTCAGGAAGTAAATAGATTGTATAACATTTTTCAGTTAGCAGTGGCTCAAAATAGCTGATGGGTCCCAGTGCAATCAGCTACATGTGATACGTTGGTGCAGATGTTGTTTCATGATGTACAGTACAGGACTATCCATTGTTTCCTTGACTGTCATTAGAGATGCCTCTTTAAGAGCCTTTAATAGTCCCATTGTCTCTCTCTCTGGTAATTTGCCATAATTTTCTTCTTCTTGGTCCTTTTTTTTCACCTCAGTTCCTGTCCTTAAATCTTTTAATTTGATTCATCTGTTCTGATGATGTGACGACTTCAGTGAAGTTTTTTCTTTTCCAGAAAAGCACACAGACATCTTTGTGTCAGAATATATGAAAACTACCCAACAATACTTGCCTGCTCAAAACCATATGTCTGGTTGAAAACTTAGTCGAAAAAAAAAAAAAAGAAGAAAAATCACAATTATTCCTTTTTTTGATATCTGGCCCCCGTCTTACAGAAGTTCAAGCAAATGTGAATGAACGGAGCAGCAGTCTCATCTGTGATGTGTGAAGTTTGAAAAACATATACTTCTCTTTTCCACCTTGAAAGGTCCGGGTACAGTCTGACCCATACATCAAAATATATCAAAGAAAGTCTTTTGATGGAACTTTAAAGTGAAAGGAGACATGTGATTGGGCAAGTGATGTACTGAAAACCAAAAAACATAGTTCAACTGATGTTCCAGTGCCTTAGAGTTTAGTCCTCAAAAGCCAGGAAGAAAGCATGGGACCATGCAATCTGTCTGTAAGCTCATAGCTGACATAAACCCAATTAAAAGATGATATTCTATGTATTATGGTTTTGTCTGGTTCTTTTGTATGGCACTTGGGTCAGACATTTAGTTTACCCAAAGGCACATTGGAAGTAGATATAGATGCTGCGATGCTTGAAGCGTTGGTGGAAGAAACTGAGAGCTCTGATGATACAAAACTGTTCCTTTAGATTATACCATATGCTTGTTTAATAATAAATATTAACTGAAAACATGTTAAATCAATGTTTTTGGTCTCAAGCTGACACTGTTGTGCGAAAATCAAATTATTGTGAATTACAAACTCCCCAGTCTGTGGTATAAATAAATACTTTCACCATACTATAGAGTCTATAGTATCTGTAAAGCTACATATGTACATGTTTACAGTTGTGTTGTTTGTGGCCTATAAATGCTACATATATTAGAAAGCAGTAAGACCGGCAAGGCAGTTCAACATTATTCACCTTGGCCTGTAAATAAAAGTCAATCTCAAATCCAGCAGCTCTCTCAGGAATAAAGCTCATGTCTGGTGACCTCTAAAAGGTTAAACCCTGTAAAAAAAAAAAAAGGTCAAACCTTGAAAGAATTATTTTCATTAGTTTTCAGCCATTCCAATCACTCTCTCTCCTTATGGGAATGAGTGGATTAGTCCTTCGGTTGCTTTGTGTTTTCTTATTGCTCCAATATCACCTCATGCAGCTCTTGAGTTTTTCTCACAAGCGTCGAAATCACAGTGGAAAACAAAGTACTGTATATCCACAGGCCATACACACAGGGCACATGCAGGGTGCAATTAACTTTCACTTAAGTGATGGAACCACTTACTGTACAGCGGCTCTGCATACTGTGATGCCTTTTAACATTTCAAAGTTAATAACTGTTGCCATTTCGAAGTCTGCTGACAGCTGAGAGGTTTTTTTTCCCCCATGCTTTGCTCTGCTTTTCTGTATGCATCTGTATGCTAAACAAGGTCAAGACATCAACCACAAAACAATAAATTTTCTTGACAACATTGGGGAAGTTCAGAGACCAGTGCTATGGCCAGAATTCAAATTGTATTTAAACATCAAAGCTTGAGGGAAAAAAAAAAAGTGATTTACACTAAAGCTCTCGTCTACTGACCTCATTTCAGGCCAACGAGTTGTTTACTATATGTGGTCGATTTTACATCTTTAACCTCGGGCCTACATCATGGATGAAACCAAATGGCTCTTGATCATCTCCCACTGATAATTAATCCTGTTCTGAGTACAGTTTACTTTTACATTATCTTTTTTTCATCATTAGTGCTTTTATGCCAGAGCCAGCGGCACAAATAAGTTATGAAAGTGCTGAACATCATCACTAAAGCAGCCCTCATCTGTGTGTTTGTTTGCCAGAGATGCACGAGTCAATTAATCCAAACGATAAAAACAGAACCCCCATTTAACTTGTTAACCCTCTGTAGCCTGTTGTGATGTTCTCAGTGCCACATTTCCGTTTTCATTTGGCTCATTACTGCCTAAGTGGTGCCACAAATGGTCAGAATGATGTCACTGATATGAATGAAGACCATGGGAGTGATTGGTTTAAATGCCTCTGTGTAATTGAATCGTGTTAGCCAGATATGCAATTGAATTATGTTTACTTCACTGGATGGGCTTGTGTGTGTGTGTGTGTGTGTGTGTCAATACACCTAAATTACAAAAAACAACCCCTGTAAATACTTTTACTTCAAGCAGATAACAGATTTGCACTTGGACATACTAACCATATTCTGAGATGTGTGCATATCAGGTCAACCCCCTTATTCTTTCTTTTACACAAATGCATACAGAATCACACACACACACACACACACACACACACACACACGGTGTGCTATCTGACTCGGCAGACCTCTAACTGTGACCAATTTGTGTGTGTACAGCGTGGACAGTCAGATTATCTGAAGACACAAGCGCCATCTCCCCTGGTTTCCATACTGTTGTTTCACTCAGTCATTAGAATAACAATAACCACAATACATAAGCTGAGATCCATCCAATATGCTGTAGCTGCAGGGGTGAGGTCAGGAGAAGCAAGAGTGTGCGTTTGTGCGCATACGTGTGTTTTTTGTGTCTGGCGCATACTGGAAAAGATGTTAATCAGTCATCTTTGTCTTTGTATATTTTATAACATTGTGTGTGTGTGTGTGTGTGTGTGTGTGTATTGCAGTCTAATAAGCGGTGATGATGGCGGCGCGTGGCGTCCCTATCATGTGGCGAAAAATTGATTAGCTAAGGGTCACACTCTGCAGAGCCTGAAGCGCGCGTGCGCACGTGTGTGTGTATATTTCGACATGTAAATGTGTATGCGCTTGTGTATTTGAGTGTTTGCGCGTGCGTGTGTATAAATGTGTGTGTGTGTCGTCAGACCTCCTAAGCTGAATATTGATGTATTGATCAGGCGCTTGTGTTGCTTAAAGCCATTTGCTCCTAGGGGAGTCCTTCATACACACACACACACACACACACACACACACACACACACACACAGAGCATGGCTATTGACAACTGTGTCATCTTTTCTGTGAGGACAATTGCTGACAACCAGCGTTGTTTCTCGTCATATTGTGTCATTGTCTTATCGGACACAGGCAGTGTGCTGCTACAAAGCACACCTGCCACACGTCCATTCACTGAGATGCTAATGTGAGCTGAAGAACATAATACTATTATGGAACATAATAGCCTTATGGCCCACCTATTGGCCTTATACATGTGCTACTATATTGTTGTAATGGTGGCGTATCCCAGATGTGTTTTTTTTTTCATAGGGTTTAAAATGAAATGGCAACAGGGGAAGAAGACGTGTCAAAATCCTTAAGAGTGTAGATGATGAAATTAACCTGGCATCGGGTTATAGCATCTCTTGGAGGCCTTTCTGTGAAAATACACAAGATAAACTGAAGAACGAACCTCGTTATGTCTGATGTCTTTTAATCACATGATCCTGAATATGTCTGCCAAAGAATATTACTAAAAATGCTAAAAAATATCTAAGGTAACGTTACGGAGATGCACTTCATTGCTTCTTAGCCAGTGCAGACTAAGATACATGTATTGCCCTGAGATTATAAGAAATAAATAGAACATTTATAATATGAATTTGAATTTAAATTGGAAAAATATTTGTTTTGACAAGCAAGCAAAACTCTCAACATCCAAATCAGTCACAGTAAATAAACAGTTAAAAGAAATCAATGATTTTAATAAGATCAGAAACAATCTCTTAAAACACAACATCAATCACACTCAGTCATTTCTGCCTCTCTCTGATGTGTGTGTGCGTGTGTGTGTTTTGTTATATGAAAAGCCATTTAGATTAACCACCAAACAGTGCAACGATTCAGCATCATACACACTTTATCAATCAAGCAGTGTCTGAGAAGCACAAATGCAATTAGCTAATGTGTTTGCCTAAACTCATCAGAGGATGCAATTAGCAAGGGGAAACAGATAACCTCGCATCATCTATCAGAGAGGTGGAAGCAAAGGCAGGGGAGGAGGGAGGGAGGAGAGGTGAGGACACAGAGGACAGGTGGCAGGAAAGGCAAGAATTTGTTATGCAAAAGACATAATCTGTGAAGAGGACAAAAGAATAAACTTTGCTGACTGAAAAAGGTCTCATCTATTGCACCTAACAATTCATCCCCCACCCTCGGCCTCCTCCCCCTCTCCCCTCTCTGTCTCTCTTTTTCTAATTACAACAGATGGCATTGAAGTGGCAGCCGGAGCATATTTCATCGGGAGGGAATAAAAGCAATTAGACATTCAATTTGGAGTGTAATTAATCCTACATCAAAGCCTTCATTAGTGATCGCTCGTTAGTGAAACATGCCTCTCTGAGAGGCCCAATAATAGCCCTCTTCGTCAAGGGATCAGCGCTAAGAGGGAAATCAAACAAGGTTAAACAAAAGCCATTGTTCCATTGGCGGAGAGACGAAGACAAATGAGGTGGCGAAGCAGGGGTTCGACTCACTGTTTTACACACATTTTCCAACTCAAAGCTGTTTTTCCGGTTAGGGGTCTTAACTGTTAAAACTCTGGCTTAATGTGATTGCCTCCTAAGTCAGTGCTTCAGCACTTGGTATCCTTCTCAGCTCTGGATCATGCTTAATGAATTCGAATGTGGTACTTCCACATGAAAGTTCATTCATTTCAAGTGAGGGAATCTGCTGCTGCTATATAATTCTTATGCAAATGCATGCTATATGATTAAGATTTTCCATACACTTGATTTATTTTTTCATGCTTGTGGTTTTTTTTTGTTGTTTTGTGGTTGCAGTTTGTTTGATGACATGTTGGTTGACAGGCAGTCATCGCTGTGGTGCTTTAACACATATCCTGGAAAAGACTTTGCTATCAAATCCATGGCCAGTGCTGTGACAGCTTTACCTCTGGGATTTGTGCCGAGTAGAGTTCTGTTGAGTTTGAGTTTCTGTAGGTTGTGCTCTTTTGTATCTTTTCAGGCATGATGGCATGCTCCCTGCTGAAATAAACCACCCATTTCTTCTTCTATGTACTCCAAACAAACCACTGTTATGTTCAGGTTTTGTGAGCAATAACTATTTACTACAATGCTTTTGCTTCTCAGTAGCTGTTTATATACTTACACAAAATGCAGAAAGCACATTTACTTGCGTGTCCTTGATAACTGTATATGGATAAATTGATCACTCCACTGTCATGTGATTGTATAGAAAGTGAAGGCTGAGATGTCATTATAACCTGAGAACAAAATTAATCCAGCTGTATCTCCCCTTCTTTATTTGCTGTAAATTGTTTTATTAATTTATTTTTGTTTCCAGCTTTGGTCAAATCTGTCGAAGTGTGGCTGTTAGTAGGAGTTAGTTACAGCCGGAAGAGGAGTTAGTTACAGCCGGTATCTCTGTCACACAGATACTACTGTCAGAGCGGGCAGCGCCTTAAACACAGGTTCTTTTATGTTCCCGCTGAGGTTGTTAAGTTGGGGTCATACTTGTAAACATGTTTTTATCATGGTTAAATTATAGTGTCATACTGTGTTGCACATAAAACGGGCACTGTTTTGTCTTTCCAGAAGAGGTGTTTATTTTAAATAAAAAATGTTAACGTGTGTGGCTTTTTTTAGTAGCATAACAAAGAAAAACAGCTGAAGAAACTATTGTGAGGAATTATTTGTATTATAGTCCCATTAGTGTAGTAAGTGTAAATCAACACAGCTAAATTAAAAAAAAAAACCTTTTTTTTTTTAGCCTTTTTTTTTTTTTTTTGATTTTTTTTTTTTTTTAAATCTCTTATGTTATATTCCTCCTCCTTTTTTATTGTTTCGCACAGGTGGAAGGAGACATTAATCTTGAAAAGAATGTTGAAGGCTAATAATGACAGATAACTCCTAATAACTATGGGGATTGTGACGTAGTACACGTCAAAACATACAAACAGCCAGATGCGAACACCACCAAACATCCTGGACCCACACGCATCAAGCGATGCGATGGTGTGATATGATGAAACAAGTTGAAACATGCTTCAGGTGTACTGTATTCAGTTACATGTGTGTGTCGTTCTTCTGTTTGTATGTGCTTCCGTGTGTCCCCAAGAGGGGATTCAAATCCAACTCTGATCTCATTGAGGAGAGTCGGGTGAAGGGTGGCAACGAGTAAGAGTGCCCACATGCAAAATTGACGTGAGGAGTGAGGGAAGAAGTAGGGTGTGTTGAAGGGGGGTGGAGGGAGTGAGAAGATGAATAAAACAGTCTGTCTCTGACTGGGGGTGTCTTAAAGAATTCTAAGACTTCATTTACTCTAGAGGACGGTTTTTGTGTGTGTCAGTGTGAGTGAACCTGCACACATGTATTTTCCTGTGCATCTGAGAAATATATATGTGTGTGTGTGTGTGTGTGCGTGTGCTTGCCGTGCACATGAGAGTAACAGAATATCCTTACAGAGGGCAGAGCTTGCTTTGCCTGCTGCCCCAGACACACAACTGTGATGAGTAGATGAAAAATGAATTAAAGAAGAACAGAAGAAAGGGAGAAAGGCAGAATAAACAATGAGAGCTGTGGCTCCAAATAGTCGTCTGGCTAGTGCATATATATATATGTATGTGTATGTGGGTGTGTGTCTGTATGGTTGTGTGCACACATGTGGGATGTCTTTATTTTATGATTTACACTATGCCCTAGTTTTTAAACGTATCTCCATCTTCAAAGTGTGTGTCCATTGAATATTTAGTGCTTTTGACAGCGTCTCATCAGTGGCGGTTACAAAAGAACCTCTACCGGTCATACAAAGAAAATTATCACAGCTCAGCAACATGTACTGGCATGTTTCTTTATAAACATATGGAAACTGACACTAATTGATGCACAAAAAAAGTTTGCGTAATCAGTTTTGTTGTTTTTTTGGATGGGTGGGGTGGGGGGGCTTTGCCTCTCTGTCTTCTTTCCTGCCTGTTTGGTAGCAGCAAGGATTTAGGAGGATGCACAGTTTGTCATTTGGCCAGTGAGACAGATACTAAGAGTTTTGGCTGTGACTTATTTGAGCTAATGGTCCAGAACATTGTGAGCACCCCCACACCCAGAGGCAATTTCGTAGGTGCACTGGGCCAGTGCAAATGGCCCATGGTATACCTCCATGGTCAACACACACATGCCAGGCCCATACACATGCACACATGAGCATGCACATACACTTATTCACACATGCACAAACACACATAAAGCAGAAGTTCACACCTCTCTCCCATAACCGCCATCCATATGTCCTATAGAGGCCATATTGGGCAATGTTAAAATTGTGTAAAATTCCACATATAGCTCCATATAAACAAAGGAGAAGGCTTAAGAGGGAGGAGAAATAATCAGACTGTCAGGCAGGAGGAGACAGTGTGAGATACATATAATGAAAAAGAGATACAACAAACAAACAGAGGGAGAGGGAGATAGACAAGCATATAAAGAGAAAGGAAATGAATACAAAAGGGATGGTGAGATGAAGGCTGGCGCAAGGCAGCTAAACAGAGCTGTGGAAGAAACTTCTAGAAGAAGGAACGGTGAGTATTTGTGATTAGTCTGTCTGACTACATTTCTGCAGTGATTTGGTGGCTGAGAACCCCTCTAATTTCCTTTTGAAAAGTCCACTCCAGACGAGACATTTAGACTGTCTGAACTCTGAGCAAGAGACCGGAGTGACTGGTCAATTATTGCGTTCTGGGGAGGGCAGACAAATCAAGCTTTTGCATTAACTGCACAAACACACACTGGCACGAGTGCATGAACGTACACGTATGCACACGCGCTGGAGCTTTTCCTGTTTTTCAAGTAGAAGTGCACACATGGCGTAAACTCACGAAAATAGCAAGCACCATAAAACCAAGTTAAGAAAACCTTGACTGTTAAAAAGCTTGACTTCAGTTAACCAGTTGATTCAGATTCAGGCCATTTTACAACTGGTTTAAACTCCAGCATAACTGCTCACATACAACTTTAAAACCTGAACTAAATCACAATAAGGAGCTGGACCCTGAAAACCAGAGGTTAAGATCTAGTTAACCTGACATCCAGCAGTTTTACTTTAGTGCACAGGTTACCATGGTAACAAATACAGACTTTTAGCTAGCTGATTTACATGTTGCATGTTAATCATACCTTTTAGGACACCCAACATTGTGAGGAGTGTGTTTCCAAAAATTGTATTCTAATTAAAATGGAAAAATCTCAATGTTATGTATACAACTAGCTGGCTCTGACACCACCCCCCTTTACAAACACACACACACAAAGACTAAGTGCTCTTACAGTGATGAACTGTTTGACTGAGACACAGTCTATCACCTTGGCAGCACATGATGATGTCAAAGTGTTCTCTGGTCATGTGCACATGTGTTTGTGTGTGTTTTAGAGACACGTTTATTTTCTTTGTGGCTCATTTTACCATTTTCATTTTCTTAGAATGCTAATCATGATATCATTTAATTGAAAGATGCATAAAAAAACAAAAAAACCACTCCATTTACTTTAATCTCTGCAGACATGTGAAATGGGCCACACTGAATTTAAAAGATGTGTTTGCACACACACGTGTGACCACCTACTGAGCTGGATCTGCTACTTGCAAATGAACAGGGCATCTATGTCTTTGTATAACTGAGACACACTTTACCTGCCACGTTTTACACAAGCCTCATTCATCAGGAGGTTTTTAAGATGTGCAATTAGCTTATTTGAATGTATCAAGAAATAATTCCAGGTGATTTGTTAAAAGCATTATTGGTTGAAATGACAGCCTTACAATAGTCATGTTTGAAGCTCATAAAGGTCATGTTGCACCCATAGCCTAGTTTTCCAACAGATTAGCTGTTTCCGTATTATTTTTCAAGCTAATCCAATAAATATATGTTGTACTTATATATATATATATATATATATATATATATATATTTTATTTTATTTTTTTTTAAGCCAAAGCGAGAGGCAGAGAAGACATAAAGTAGTCAGGTTAGGCTTGTTAAGTTAAGCATGTTTCTAATTTTGTCCTGGCCTGCAACATTATAAAGTATAATTAATCAGAATAGTTTTAAAACACTGCAGGGTACGTCCTTGCAATGGTCAGATCAGAGTCTGATGAAGCCAGAGTGGGCACTGTTAATATATATATATTTTTTTCGTTTATTAGCACATATCTCCTGGAGGTATTTAGACTAACGAGGTTTCAGAGGGCCTTGGCTGAGCTTTATGTGCCCTGTCATTATTGATTTTACTGAGAGTTGGCCGTGATGAAGACAATACACACTGCTCTGTTTTGTTGCTTATGAGAAATTAGTACACCGTGGCCTTGTTCTGTCCGGAGAGACAATCATGTAATGACAAAAATTATGATATTGGCTCACAGGAGGGGGTTATGGAGGACAATGTTTGTCCAGGCAAATGAATGACACAATAGTGAATTACACAGAAGTCAAATGTTCAGCCTGATATTTTTCCTTAAAGAAGCTGTTATAATTGCTGAAGAGTTGGGTTGTTATGTGTTTTTCTGTGTATGTCTGACTCAAGTCCATAGAGAAAATAATGCTTTTAGTACAGTGAGGAAAAAACACATTCTGTTTAACTATATTCAATGGTTACAGGACATGATTGTGATTATTGTGGATATTTGTCAATTGTGAATGTGGAAAAAATTAAGTACACTCAAAATTGGCCTCAAAAACACCATTATCCTGCTTACAGTCCTGCTTACTTTTCTATATTGTATTTTTATGATGCAGTCAGAGATACAGCAAATACAACTTGGTGAATTAGAAGTTCTAGTCATAATTACAATTGGGAACTTTAATTCTGAGACACGATTTTTATAGATTGTTACCTTTTACCAACCTTGAAACTTTCCTGAGGCGATACAAGAACTGCATTGTAATTTTTTTTCCCGTCTGTAGAAGAAGCACATACCATTTTTAGAGACCATAACCAAAACAGAGCAGAATGCAACAAAGCCAATGTGTTTTGAGTTAGCTGATAACTCACCACATCACTTCCTAAAAATGTTTTCTCTAGTGCATATGTTATCACTGCCACTATTGCCATTGCTCTGTCCAGATGCATGCTTAACCTGCAGCTAAACGCAACAAGTCGATACCTCTTCCATGGGAGGATCAAATCATAAATCAAGCCACTTTAAACACAAGTAACTTTACACACTAATGATATAAAACATTTGTATTTGAAACTAGATTATTCCATCAACGGACCAAACCATTTAACATTTTAATTAAATATTTTTTTACCAATAACTGAAACCCCCTGTGTCCTTTATCTACCTGTAAAGGTATGTGTGCGTGCTCAAAAAAGAGAAATGTAGACAGTAAAAACACATTTGGACACGCAACATGTTTAATATTATTAAACTTTGAATAAACAAGTGAACAGCGAGCTGCTCACCTATGTGTCTGTGTCAGTATGCTGTCCAGGATTAAGGAAAGAGTGGGGTGTGGAAGTGGAGTGACTGTCCTTCACTGCCACAGTACATTTCTTATCTGAATCTGGAAAAGACTTTGGATTAGTTTGAGTGAATATTCTTACTCAGGATAAAATTTGATGATTTGGAAATTGTATAGGGCATATCTTGAAATGCATAAAAGTCAAAACAAAAACAAAAATATTTTGTGTGAGTGTTCATTAAAACATGAAGTTCCTGCATGGGTTGTTTTCACCAAAAATATTTATGTTTCTGGATTTTTGTTTTTTTGTACTCCATAATAATAAAACCATAAGTGTGAGCAGTGTCGGAGCCATACAGTGAGTCATAGTTGTTTTCTCATGGCATGCTCTAAAAAGAGAAAAGCTGACAGCGAAAACGCAGCTTTTAGTCAGACTGGACAGACTCTTAGGCTACTTTCCACAGACTGTTCAAACCCAGTACATCTCATATAAGCATGAATCTTTTGAGCAAATATATTTACTCAAATGATCCGAACACAGGAAATGAACATTCAAAGAGCCCAATATGAGTGATCCACTTTCTTCTAGGATGCACTTTTTTTTTTAAAAGCCCTCTGTTGTGTATTTTATATTTAACTACAGCCCTTATTATGAGAAAAGATGAACTATTACAGTACTTAACATCTATGTATAATAGTGTTAGTTTCTTTCATGATTTAGGTGTGTATACTCATTCACACATCAGCATTATTCATTTTTCTGTGCTTTGAAGCAGCAGTAGTGGAGGCCGAGCAATCGCCTCGTTCTGAATAGACACGTTCTGAACGGGAACTGTACTATTAAATTATATATAGATAGTGTTTATAGTTTCAAACAAACATGCCAATATTATATGAATGAACTGAGTCTCCCCATACATACTTGCTCTTGCAAATAAAAAAATAAAAAAAGCAGTGCATAACTTTATACATGACCCTTGAGCTGTGCATTCACAGGCTTTGTACATTCCCTTCAAAGACAAGACCATGGAAGAGATGGGCATGAGACACACACACACACACACACACACACACACACACACTTAACCAGTTAGAAATGTAGAAATGTTTTATCTGTTGAATGTAAAGAAAATGAACATTTCGAAATCTTTGCATATTTTCACTGTCTAATGTAAACTTTTACAACCCTTTGAAGGAAAACTGAACACCTTCTGCTGATACCTTATTGTCCTAAAGAAAACGATTTTTCATTTTTCATATGCACATTTTTCCAGTTTTAAATGTTGCAACAGAGGAATAGAAAAAGAAAAATGTGTCATCAAGTTAAACATGTGACTGGCCTCTGATGGTTCACGGTTCAACGCAGGACATGTATGAACAGGCGCTTATATGATGATGATTTGGAAGTTAAAGAAAAAACCTCATTTACACCAGTCGTCTTCATGTTTGATAGTCATCCATTCCTGCAAAAGAATAATACTGAACAGGCTTCACATTTATTGCATTATAATGATTGTTTGTCTGCATTTTGGGGTTTATCTCCGTGCATGTTTTTTTTTTTTTTTTTCACCCTGGGCCCTCAAAGGTCATAGTACCTCATCCTGCTGACATTTAGAGCATTGATAATATTCCCTCACATATCAATTTCACCTATTTTCTCATCATTCTCGTTTCCCCCTAGCAGAAAATGGAATCATTTGTGCTTTCAGCAATTTGTTATTGATTGGGAGAGCTCTGGAAATAGAGGGTAGCCATTATGGCAATGCTGCAGCTATGGTTAAATTGAGTTTTAAGCAGGCCTGCAAATGTATCATTTCACAGCCATAACACAAAAGCTTTTAAATCCATGAACTTCAGGATGGATCAAATGCCTAAAAATACCAGTATTCTCATCATATTGAGAGCTATTAGAATTTCTGCTGTTGAGAGGTTTTTCCGTAATTGTGTAGAATGTGACAGTATGTGGCTGCGTTTAAGAGAAACCGCAGTTAAGATTGATTCTCTGAATAGCATCAGGCCTGTTTGAAATGTGCTATTGTGGGTGATTCAATGACTATTGATGCATGCCAGATATCTTATTTTTATGTACGCTGAATTCTCGGCCTGTCCGTCACTATAGCTGTTTTGGAAGAAACTCATGAATTATATGGGCTATATACAGTACGTGTATTGGCGATTTGCCTTCGGAGGTGTTGAGAGAATCAATACATGTTTAAGTACATGAGTATGTATGTATGCTTGTGTACACGCACACACACAAGGACAAAGTACAGTATACCAACAGTATGGGGATCTGTGATCTCTGATCATAGGAACTAGATGCTCGTCACAGAGACGTGGTGGTCTGCTTTCTCCAGCTCTCAACATCTGCCCCTTAGCCCTTTTCACCCTGCACCCAGGGGACAGTGCATCAGGCCTGGGCAGGAGAGGCAGTAAGAGTGCCTCAGGCTGGGTCTTCACCACATTATCCCAGCTCTGCTCTGGTTAGGATACCAAAGAAACCACAGGCCTGTAGCACCTCTTCTTGCCGCTCATAAATAATGCTCCCTGTTAATAATGAATTAGTAATTACCCCAGCTGGTTTATTTTTGTTGACCAAGGAGCAGAGGGGCTCGTAAATTAGTAGTACCCCTTCCCTCCCAGGGCGTAGTCCTACTCCTAAATCCCCAGAGGAGGGTTGCCGGCTTTTTATGGCCTGTGAAGCAAGCACCACCCCCCACACTTCAACTGGCTGGTTGGCCCTTCAACCCTGTAACCCCCCACTCCCAACTGTCATCCTCCTCCTGAACCAAGGAACCGGTTCTCACTGTGACATGAACTCGCAGACATACACAAAGTTTACTGTTCTGGAGACTTTCAGCACTGGCATTATGGATTCATCAAACCATTGTAGAAAAGACACAAACAATACATAATACAAACAATATATATTAGCGCTCATGTGCTTCAATATGTGAATGATTCGAGTACTACAGCGTGTTGTGCATTGAGGGCTTTGTGTGTGTGTGTGTGTGTGTGTGTCTAAGAATTCGTACAAAAGTGTATATTGTTTGTGTGTGTGTGTGTATGTATGAATGGGTTGATGAGCAGAACAGTGCATTCCTACCATGGTCATCTCTTGCCTGGCCCTTACCATCCTTGTCTCACTTTGCTCTAAAGGTTAGCTGTGTGTGTTTGGTTGTTGACCGTGTGTGTGTGTGTGTGTGTGTGTGTGTGTGTGGAGGAGGGGGGGGTCAGAATGCCAGACTCTTAATGATCCCTCCAGAGAGGGTTTGCTGTGTGTGTGCAGCGCTGAGGCCCGGACAGGGAAACATGGGGAAATTAGCTATCTCTCTCAATAACCTCCGATGAAAGTCTGCCTCCTTCCCACTCCTCTGTCACTGGCTCCTCAAGACAATAAGCCAATTAGACCAAACCCAGCTAAGGGCCTGTGTGTGTGTGTGTGTGTGTGTAGGGGTTTGTGTAAGTGTGACTTTGAGGTGAGAGAGAAATAGAAGAATAGCTTTACACATTCCTTGTGCATAATTTTCCTGCTGCTAAGGATCTGGATGAAGATGAACAATTTAAAGTAATAATTTGTGAAAATGTCATATGAGTAAATTTTCACTTGGCTACCCTCATCTGTTAGCCGATCCAATAGTGAATCACCCTATAGCCAGTTTATGAAAGGTTTTACATTTGGTCTTCAAGACAGGTTTTGACAGATAAAAGACATATTATACATCAAATATTACAGAGAATTTGAGTTAAAAGTTAATTTAGGGTGTCTATGTCCATCAATTGCTAACTAAAGTGGAACTCAGGATTCCGTAACAAATCAGATCTCACGCCTTTTATAAATATGCCACAAAGAGTGGATATACTGTATAATTTAAGTCCTGACCCTACACAGAGTTATATGCATCAGGTAGCAGGTGATTCTGGGTAACTCATCTAGCACACAGGAAGTGATCTCTTTTACATCTACAGAGGTAGTAATTGCAGAGTTATTTAGAGTAAAGGGGGATAAATTGGTAGTGAGTGTTAGCAGAAATTATTCTAATGGTTGTATGGAGTAAAAAAGAGAAGAATAGAAACTCATCCTTAATGAACAGGAAATCCAAGGAAACACATATATCACAATATTGTCTAATTAAGTGTAGGTGTAAAAACACTCCAGTGATAATGACACCTTAATGACTGTTAAAACTGTGTATCTGCATTTAGGCTCCACTTCCAGAGTCCTACATTTTTGACTTCTGAATGTTAGAAAATATATTTGATATGATACATACTCTACTATGAATCCCTCATACAAGCACTGTTAAATTAATGGATATGTGTAGGTGTTGATGTTACTGATTACTCTGGCAATATTGCCTAATGTGTTTAATTTAGATACCAGCATTTTTTAAGATGTCACTTTTATTTCAAATGAAGGATATTACTCTCTCTCTCTCTCTCTCTCCCTTTTTTCTCTCCCTTCCCCCTCTCCGCCTCTCTGAGATATTGGCCTGTCTGTTCATTCCATAACTCATACTTTACTCGTGACGCTCAATTAAACTGCATACATTAGGGGAGTTGATGGGGAGGTAGGACATTTGTAATCAAGCATATTTATTCTCTTTAATCACCCTGGGGACCTGGAGACCTCAGGAAGGCACACGCACAAGGAAGCATGCAAATGCGCACACACACACAGACACAAATCCTCAAACAAACACCCTAACTAGCCAACAAGACGTGCACGGACCACTTACACATACAAAAAATGCACACACACACACACACACACACACACACCAAAAGGCGCTGCTGAACTCAATCAAGCCGAGGCTTGACTCCATCACCCCTGCAACTCCCCCTCTGCACCCTGGTCCCTCGACCCTAACCCCATATTAATGACAGCACACTAGTTTACATATTAATGAATAGCTTCAGTTTTTAATATGCTGCTCACTAAATCACGCAAGGCAAGCAGACAGGCTATTAGTGCTTTGTACTCCTCTGGTGTATATTAAAAATATATGGGGTGATTTGTATAGCATGCATGCCTGTAGGTGTTTTTGTGAGTCTGTGTCAGCAAATGCTCTGTGTACTGTATGCACATCCTGTATGAGTTTATATCTATCTCTGTGTGTGTGTGTGTGTGTGTATAAGGCACACTAACTGATTTTGTTCACAGTTGAGTTTCAAAGCTGGGAGGAAATTTTGGCATTAAGGCTTCTGTTTTCTTTTGTTTCACGGAAATACCAAAGTAACAGAACTATCTACAATAAAATAAAGTTCAATATCCATTTAAAAGCTTCACACACATGCACAAGCAAACAGACACACACATGCATGTTTTACGGCAGCAGTTATTTCTGAAAACTTCGACAAACTGTAATCATGTGCAAATACAACCCACTGTCAGTTAATCTCCGGCCGCTGTCAGTAATCACATATAGAAGAGTGAACGGGATGTGAAAGGTAAGAAATAATTAGAAATATCCCCAGTGGCTGCCGTGTGACTGGGACTCAATGGAACCTCACTTTTAATTAAGACCAAGAAGCCGACACACAAACACTCATAAAAGCGCGCACAAACATCCAGTTGTACATACACACTGTGCTATAAGTATACACAGGTTCCTGTTCATACATGTACACACACTATTGCACACTCCCGGTGAGCAACAGGGGAAATAAAGACTTGGTTTAAGGAAGACTTAGAGCTGTCCATAACCAAGAGTGAGTCTATATTGAGTGAGTGCAGTGTGTATGTGCAGGTATGAATGATGTATTTTGAGTGTTTCATGACAAATGTATTTGTTTATAAGCACCGGATGAACAGAGGAGAGGAACAGAAGAGAAGGAGAGTTGGGAAAAGAAATGGAAAGACGCAAACATGGATTGATGTAACGTAGTGGTCTTCCTGTTTGTGTGTCCGGCTGTGAGACTACAATGTCAAATTCTTCCTCACGCTAAATACTCACATGTACTCTAATTCTGTGCTTCCTGTCAATTCTAGTGCGTCCGGGGCCCTTATGAGTGTCTTAGTGTGCATTTTGTGTCCATAGAAGGCTCTGCATATGTGTAAAGTCTGCGATCCATTCACAATGTCATTATGTATAGGATTTTCCCATTGTATGACCACCATTAAGTACCCACTACATTATCGAGCTCCCATCTGCTAATGACAAAATAGACAAAGAGAATAATCAACACTCTTTTCCGTCTCTGCTGCTTTCTTCTTTCTATCTATTGTGTATCAGCTCTCCTCTCTCTCTTTCTCCCCAGTCATTTGGATAAAATCAGGGGATCGTGTGTGTGTGTGTGTGTGTGTGTAAGAGCGTACATTCACATTGTTCAAGAGTATATATTTTTCAAATGCGTATGCCTGCTATCCAGCAAGTGTGTCTCCGTGCACATTTACTTTTGTGTGTGTGTGTGTGTGTGTGTGTGTGTGTGTGTGTGTGTGTGTGTGTGTGTGTCAGTGTCCCTGTATGTGTGCGTCACTGTGCATGAAGACCACAGACGAGATGCAATAATTGAAGGCCCTCCTGCCGATTTCACACAATCAACGTGGCCACACTGGAGGTGATGAAAGTGAATCAAAGATTGAAGGGAGAGTTGGTTTTAAAAAGGCTTTCAGAACCATCCCCCCTTTCCTCAATTATCCCCACAATGGCTTATTAATACCATACCCACCTTCACTGCATCGCACCCTCTTTATTTCCTTTCTCTCTCCCTTCTTTCCACATCACAGAGCCACATAGTGTTATATTCATATTACCCTATTCCTTCATATCTGAACAGATCCCTCATTGCTCCCTCTTTTCCCCCTAGATCCATCCAGTTCTCCAACCTTGTCCTTCATATTTTTTAAAACCCACTGCCCTTTGCCTTCATATCTGTCCATATCTCTGTCACCGTCAACCCCTCCTCCCTACTCTTCTCCTTGCACCCCCCCTCCTTCTCCCCCTCATCCCTCCACCTTTTTTTTTTTTTTTTTTAATCCTTTTTAATGAAACTGAGGACCCTGCTGCCAGTGGAGGTGATCCTCATTCGCCAGTCCCAGTGTGCACTGATTGTCTGTCTGCAGAATGGCTGGGGAGAGGGTTGAATAGGATAGATGAGTCTGTGTTGGCCCTGCTGCTGTAATGCACATAATAGTGCTGCTCCTATACTATCGCCACCACTCCCTTTCGTTCTTTCGTCTCTCTCTCGTAAAGGAAGATCAGGCTTAGAGCTATGATTCTGAAGATGAATACAGTCCCATTACCAAAAAAAAAAAAAGCGCAAAGAAGCTGAGCCATTAATTGTTTGGCATTTGATGTCACCACAACATATGCATGGAGCTCGTGGCATGTATCATGTCTGGGGGTTCAGGGAACAGAGAGGAAAGGAAGGAGGGCAGGTTGGTAAGAAGGGAGGAAAATTAGGAGAGAAAGAGAGCGGAGACTGTGTCTGTTATTATCCACAACACGTTTGCGTTTGATGTCGCCACCGTCATTTTCCCTCCATGTGTCTGGATCTTGCCACAGAGTAGTTTCAGGATCACAGCAACACGGGAGAGAAAATATTGAATCAATGCTTCCGCCGGCTTTTGAAAGCAGGGTTAGTGTTTGATGCTGCGACATCAGGTGAGAGTGAGAGAAAAAGAAAATATGTACAAGGAAACAGTCACTCTCTCTCTGTCTCTATATCCCTCCCACCCCTCCCCTTCATTTTCATCTCTCCTTTGCTTTCTTTCCATCTGTCTTTCTCCCCTCTCTCTTTTCACTGCTTACCGCTGTCATTGTCTCATTTAACCTGTCTAAAAATATAGTCTTCCTCCCCAGATGTAAAGGGGGAGAAATTTTCGACGTGTGTTGCCTTTTCATCTACGAGGCAGGGAGAGGAATCTTGGGGGAAATCAGGTGTCTTAATGACAGCCGAGTGTGCAGCATGGGTAATGCCGAGCGCCGGCATTTGCAGTACACGCATTAAATTATTCACATCAAAAACTCATTGTTTGTTACCTGACATAGCCGCGGAGAGAGGTGGAAGGATGATGGAAAAGCGTGATGAATTAAACATCAGGAAGATGGAGTACCTCGGAGAGAGAAAGAGAGAAGCGAAAGGAGGGAGGAAAGACGAGAAGAGAGAAAGGTGCATTCAAATAGGATGTTTAGAATCTAAAGATGTACTCTTGTCTTTTGAGAGAAGGGAGGTTGAAAGAATGTGTATGTATTTACATCTGTGATTTTATGATAATATGAAAGACTGTTTATAATACCCGCCTATTATCTCTGCCACCAATGACAGGCAGTCAGGATGTAAATCAGGAAGTCAAAACAGGAAGTGAGAAATAACAGAGCTACAGATCCTGAGCAGTACAGTCAAGCTGCTGATATGTTAAAAAATGGATTTTATTTCACAGTTTTTCTACTCATGTGACAAGAACATGACAAGGAAAGCTGATCCCTAGTCAACTACTACAGTGCATATTTCTACACCTGAGAGCTGGTTACTACCTGCACATTTTCTATTTCTATAACTATTATATTTAACCAACGTTATTGTGAAGTACAACATTTAAATAGAATAGAAGAAAAAGCAACAATTGTAAGAGAAAATCTCATTAAACATAGCAGTATAAACTGATCATATAGAAAATGTTTTCAGATCACAAGTAGTTAGATGAACTACTGTAGTAAGACTAGAAGCATTCACCGCAATCCATACTGTCCACGTGAAGTGAAATGTTGTGCATCTAGCGACGTACACAGCAGTTTTCCTAGTGACGACAAAATATAACAAGAATTATTTTGCGCCATCACATTTTGACACCGGTATGTTACAAAAACACAACTGGTTGTTTCTCTCAGGCTGAACAGGAAGTCAGTATAAGCCAGAATTAAGTGTGAAGTCTTACTGCTAGTTAACAGTTGTAAGAGACCTGAGTTTGATGAGAAAAGACATTAGCTGCAACTCTGGCAAATTAATGTTTAAGCATTCTTTAAATATGGATTAGATTTAATACTTCATGAAGTACAATGATAATAGCTTGTTTCACAGAAACATAATGTAGCTCTTAACAATGTACTGCAATTAATACATTATGCTAAGTTATGTTATGTTAATTTCTGATGGAGAAATTAAAAATAGATTATACAACTAGTTCGAGTGTGTATCCTCTTGATTGGGGAGCTGAAAGCAAGAAGGGCAGAGCGAGGGGAAAAAACACATGCATTTATCAGAGGGTGATTAAGTTTAAGGCAATGATTCACTAAATATTTAACAGCTTTGCTTGGTGCAAAGTATATCATGAATTATAGATGGCAAGGATGAGCATGTCTTGATGTAAGACAGTGTTTAAAGACTTAACCTACAATGAGGGAAGAGCAATTACCATTGTAATAAATGAGAGTGGAGAGAAAAAAGACCGTCTATTCGTTATTTCTAATTAATTTCTGGGGATGATCACAACGGGGGGAAAAAGGGGATGGGGCCACGTCCATTAGTCTCTGACACTTTCAGGCCCTTTTGTCCTTGATAAATGGACTCTGCTTTAAATGACACACACACACACGCGCACACACGTACTCGCTCAAGCATTCACATGCACTTAAAAAGATGCACATCACTGTTTCCACAAAGGCAACTCTTGTAAGTATTTTTTATCCCATAAATTTAATTTCCCACGCAAACAGTGACAACAGCGTTTTAAACACAGTGGATCCCCCCACTTAACTTTTTGAAGATGATGTTTTATTAAATAGTGTGTGTCTGTAGATGCAATTTCAAAGATGGATGTTTTGAACACTCTAACTAAGGTTGATTTCACTATCATTATGCAAGGATAACTCTGTAACTTTGCATGTATGAATACCTCTGTGTGTCAGTATATGCATGCAATATAGATTCTCCATGACAAATGCTTACCCTTTAGCCTCTCTATAACTAAAACTACCTTCCATACCAATTCTCTTCAAATATCCTATATTTCCTCTGTTTCCTTTTTCTTGATTTTATGAAGGCTCCAACGTCTTCCAGCAAGTCTCGCACAGATTTCATTATGTTCCTTTTCCTCTCACCCATGGGGTGTTTTCCTCCCACCCATGGGTTGGAGGCAGGAGGGGGGGACCTTGATGCACTGTATTTTCAACTTTCACTGCGCATTACTTGATGTCATATCACTAAGGAAGAGAGAAGAGGTTTACGCACTGCCTCTATATTCAAAGTCACTGGAGCATTCCATGTGTAGTGCTCTGAAATATTGATGAGTAAGCAAAAACACACTGCGTCCTGTCACTTTCAGGAATGCAGAAGCGAATGGAAGTCACAAGGAAGAAGGATGATGCCTCCACCTCTTTTTTTTCAGGCTGTTGCCATTTTAACTGTCAGCAGAGGTAATTCACTTTTGTAGAGCGCAGTGAAAGTCAACTGATTAGCAATTAAGTGGATGAGAAAGAAATAATAAATATATGGGATGATAAAAGTCTGATCAAGAAATCAAATATCAATATGTGTATCTGTTTAGCCATCAGTCTGTGTACTCCAAGCTCAGAATCAATGCATATTAATCCACTACATGATCTCTCAACACCTCCGATCTGTATTATTCATTGCATTATTCCATCTGATGCTCTGAACGCATTTAACATGCACACCAAAAAATCACCATCAAAATTTCAAAACTGTAAAGAAATATTTTCCCCAGCACTCATTTGCATCCAAAGAAACCTTTCTTTTATTCATTCCTGGGCTCTTGTTTAATTGATTGTCTTTTTTTATTATTTCATTTCACATCCTCTTTTACTTTTTAAATTATTTTTTTTTCTTACACTGGAGTTGAGTGAGTGAGTGAGTGCTTGGTTTCAGTGGCTTGTGGGGCTACACTGATGTTAAGCCTATCTGGTTTGTCTGTGTGTAGTCGTATTGATCCTTGGCTAAGACATTAGATCTGTACGTCATGTCAAGGGTTTGGTGACCTCTAGCAGTTTCTCTCCAAGTGATAGCTTTGATAAGCCCCATCCCTCTCTCTGTTCTATATAGAGCTGTGCCCTAACCTTTAGCCCAACTCTGTGTTTGAGCCTGACCTTTCTTTGATGTGTAATACATACCACGTGCCGCTCCACCACTGAACACACTCATTCAGACACAAGACATACACACGTACCCGCAAACACACACACGCATGCATGGTATGCACACACACACACACACACACACACACACACCGTTAGTCAACACCCTGAAGCACCAACTCCCATGGAACCTTATTAAAACCACCTTCAGTGGAAACTAGCGACGTTCTCAAAGTCTCCATAACTTGTATAATGTGTTGTATGAATAATGTTTTCCTCTCCTCATTTCCCCCTCTTCAATCGTTAATGCAGAAAAGCAGAGAAGCTTCACTCACACAAAAAAAGACAAACGCCAAAGTCCGCTCGCCACCGATGTGCATGTCTTATTTACTAAAGGCAACAACCTGGCCTGGCAGGCAGCAAAAGCACGCACACACGCACACGCACACACATGTATGAGCCAAACACAATCACATTCACACAATCACACCCTGCAAACATGTATGCACACAGGCTTAGATACTTTTATGCACACACTCATATTCTATCTCTCTCTCTCTCTCTCTTTTTCTCTCTCAGACACACACACACACACACACACACACACACATAACATTTCCGTTTGATGTTTGCCAATCATCCAAGATCCCTTACAGCTTGCCCTGCCTCCTACCAAATAACAGTCTTCATTAATTAAAAAAGAAAAGGCAGTGTTATTATAATTCTCTTTGCTTGCCCCTTGATGTAATGGAGGGGGTGTGTGGTGTTTTGTGGCTCTTCGAGAGTTTGCTTTCATCATCGTCTGAGATTCCCCATGGCTTTGCCTTACTGCCATCAAACTCTCTTTCCTCCTTTTTGTCTTTTCATCCAATGAGATGAAGTTTGAAAAAGTTGCTCTAGCCCACCAGGATCCTTTTTAGCACTTAATGCCCTTCCCAGTTGGCAGGCAACTATCAGCCCACTAGCAGGCCACCAGTGGCAAAGACGGACAATGTAAGCTTGCTGAACTTATAGCTGATGGCCATTGTTCGCTTGGAGCAGTCAAACGCTTGGTGAATGGTTTGCTGCGTCGGTCGAATATGTTTACTTGTTTTGTTTGTGCAATGCAATGTTTTAAAGAGGTTATAGATAATAGATACAACTAGCTAACTTTAAAAAACAACAATATACTCAAATGTTTGAAAGACTGAATGGACCCAGGAATAAGTTGAAAATGTGTTTAGTTTTTACAGTGAACTTAAGTTAGTTACAGCCAATTGCTTGAAGGCCAATATGAGCTCCCCTGATATCAGCATTTGTTATGTTAGATCTCTTTGGGCCTTGAGAGACAGGAGACTAGTAAAAGACAAGTGGAAGGACAATCAGAAGGACAGACGGGTTGGAAAGAGCTGATACGCAAACATGCCAAACAGACAGGTCCAAAATGAGAGGAAGGAAGGAAAATGAGTGAGAAATGGAGCACACAGCTGCACTCTGTTTGCAAGGGCTAAACTTATTAGTCTGTTCTTAATGCCTCTCAGTGCAGATAGCATTAAGAAATACACGGTAATGATGATTTGTGTTCTCTTCAGCCAACAGAGGGAGAGGAGCCCACTTATTCCACATGAGTGTTATAATTGGCACCTTATTGCATTAGGGCAGAATGCACTGTGTGATTTCCTGGGTGTCATTTTTGACTAATGGATTCTTAAGAATAGTAATCTAATCGCTGTCATTATTTCACCTCTGCTTGCTTTCAGAAAAAGCTGCCTTGATTTGGTGGGGGGGTTTGGTGGGGTGGGGGGGTAGCCATGGATGTGTTGGGGCATGTTGCAAATTAATCCACACACCTTGTAAACAGCAAGCGAGCAAACAGAAATCAATTTGGCTGAGTGAGGAACTCTACTCTCAGGGCTTTTAGTATCTGCATTAAGCACGAGTTGTTTGAGCTTTAGTCCATTTTTTCTTTCTGTTTTTGGCAGATGTAGAAAACTTTGTCAAATCAGCCAGGTCAATTATGTTACTTGTCAACATGGTATGTCTTTTCCTGTTTCAAATTAAGCTCTGTATCTAATTTTAAAACAAAATCATCAGTATAACTGTGTTTGCAGTCATAATTACAACCAGCTGCAGCATGGCATGTTTATTATTTGCTGGTATACAGTATTTTTGCAGTAGTGCCCGCCTCCCTATTACTTTGTGCTCAGTAATCACATAGCACACACCCTAGCATGTAATTCTGCTCTAAAAATCTAAAACCCCTGTATTGCTACAGCCCCTGTTTCCATTTCCACATACCTTGACCCTGGTGTTGTGCCACTAATAGAGGTGATGTACTGTTTATTTTATTGATCATGTGTTTTATCTGAGCATCGATGCAGGGTTCACTCACTGGCATGCACATTCCCTTTATCAAAACAGACACTGGACCTCTGCTTTGAGGCTTTCATCAAGCAAAAACACCCATTATGGTCTCTGACTGGCTGGCTCACTCAAAAAAAAAAAAAAAAAACTAAACTAAATAAATACTGCTGGTGTTCCCCCTGACACGCAACATCCCAATTATGTCCACACAGACGAGAATATACACGTACACAGGTCACATAACGGACACATAAGCACTTATGATTTTGTTTCATGCTTTGACACATATTTTTGTGCATGCTGATGTATAGGAACTGTTTTATACACAGACATGTAATAGCTAGTCTCCCTTTTTATTATATGTTCAGAAACACACAAGCGTACACACACACACACACACATTCATTGAGCTTGTGTCTGTGTTTTCAGGCTGAGGAGGTGCAGGAATGTCAGAATGGAGTCTGATCTGATGTTCAGGAGAGTGTCCTCCTGAATAACCCTCGACACACACACACACACACACACACACAGACACACATACTACAGCTAAACACACAGCGGAGAGAATGAGACTGTCCACCATACCACGCCTTCCCAACATGTCTTATCATCCCCACCTCCTCCCCTCCCCTCCCTGCAGCCCTTTTCCACCATCCCTCCTGTCTGTCCCCCCAACTCTCACCACCACCACCACTGTCCTCCCCACCTACACCACCCACCCTTCCCCATCCTTCAGGGAGAAAAGGCTGACTTGCATTCAGCAGCATCTCTCAAGAAATGAATAAAAGAAAGGAGACGTCCCGTTGACAGTCAATGTCTGCGCTGCCAGGAGCCAAAATAACTGTCAGCAAATGCTAAGGACTGTCCAAAATGTCACAGAGACAAAAAAATAAATAAATAAAAGATTGATAAATAAATAAATAAATACATGAAATTTGGCGGAAAAAAAAAGAAAAGAAAACCTTACTGTCGCCTTCAGAAATGAAACAGAATTAGGAGTGAAGTGCAACAGCAACTGAAAGGCAGAGAAATCACTACTGAACTGACTGCATTGTTCATTCAGTCATGTACAGTTTGTATATAAGAACACCAAGTTTGTTGCTATGGTGTGAAGGTAAATGGGGGCCCTAATAATAAGCTATGAATACAATACAGCAAATTTGCCCAAGTGAGAGCAGTTCCACCTATTAAAATGTGCCGCATGCATTTTATGCTCTCGCAGGAACACAATAGGAGCCGGTCTACAAGCCCAGCACCATGCTGATCACAATCCCAATGTGGCCACACTGTGGAGGGCATTTTATTTAGCTTCAGACCGACTGTACTGTACACACTTATGCCTTGTGTGGGTACAGTCATCACCACAGCTTTGTCCTCAAGCAGTATAACATAGTATTTAAAGTATAATTAACATGCCTTTGATTGCATGAAAAGCTTGCATGTCAGAAATGACGTAAATGTTCCTTATTATTATTGCTACATATTCATTTGTATAATTCTAAACAGTAATTTGGGCTACTTTTGTTCACTGATTGTTTAAGTGTTCAAGTTTGATTTGTGAGTGCACTTTAACCAGTTGCAATCTGTTATCTGTCAACATTATGAAATCAAATTTGTTCTTGAGCACAGTATGATCAGCATGTTCATGCATCTCCATTTACCACAACAACCTGTAAGGTGCTGACAGACTCCAACTCTATCCGCCTCGGCTTTTCTCTAATGATCATTAATTGCGAGAGATCTGAGAAAGCTTGGATGACCTTACATGTCAGTATCATACCTAGGACCGTTTCTTAAGCCAGACATCTTAATCGAATGCATGTCTAATTTATGGGGCTGGAGTTTGCCATTAAGGGTCTGATCCATGGAATTAAATAACTAGCAGACCTTCGCTGGTCCTGGACGGTGGGCGGAGGAGGAAGGGAGATAGCGTGATAAATTGCCCACCCCTCCTCTACCTCATCCTTGACTTTGAAAAATACTGTCTCTGCGTTTTAGGTCAGCTTCTGACAACAATTAGGCACAGTGAAATAGATAGACTGTGACCTTCTTTTCTCTCCCCTTTCCGAAGGTTTTTTTTTTTTTTTTCCCTTTCTCCCACCTCATCCTGTGTGAATAATAACAAAAAAAAAAGATATAGGTGGTTGTAGGAGTGAAGGTGCTCCAATACACACTGGAAAGCAACAGAAATGGCAGGATAGACAGTGAAGCAATTTGATGGTAGTCATAGTTATTGTTTGAAACCCGCACTCGTGTTCAATAAACAATAAATAATAATATTTAAAAACAATTCCAACTCAAACTTTCTGCACAGCGGTATGCTTTGGTCAGAGGTTTACATTAGCATCTAATTTAGTGAGGACATAATAATGTAAATAAACAGGATGCAATGTTACATATTTATTAACAGATGTGTCATTTTACTTCTCTTCATTTTATTTTCCACTGAATATTTTCATGGACGTTGCTATTGATCTTGCAATGTGGCGGAGGTCGAGCCAGCTAATTCCCTTTTTCATTACAGCAAAGCCCCCAAATTCTCTTAGTAGATCTGCCTCTTAGGGGCATCCAATCTCCTGCCTCTTCCAATGACATGAATATAAGCCTGCGCTGATGGGGCTTGGTGTAAATGTATTAGCCCTGCGCCTGTGCCCCTAGCCCAGCCAGCCATAATTATGTTAGGAACCAATGAGACAGCTGGGAAATCAATATGCTAAGACAGATTGAGTGGAGATGTGTGGCCAGTGGAGTGGGAATAGAGAGGCCTGGCAGCTCCCTGCGGTGCGAAGGGGCTAGAGTCGACGATTAAGCCATAGACTTAGCATTTACTGCTAGGATTCACTGCCTGAATCTAGTTAGCATTTAGGGAAAGATCCCTGCGAACAGACAGTGTTACTATTAGCTGAGTGGTCCATCATCTTCTGTGGTCGGGCAGTGTTTCAACATCCTTACTGTTTGAATCAGTGGATCCTGTGTTCACTTTGTAAGCATTTCACCAGAGTTTAGAGTTTAGTGTAGATTTTGGCTTGGAAATCAGATGACATTTTCCAATGAGATTAGGTTGTCACATCTAAGAATGACTTAATTAATGAACTCTCAGAAAAAGGTCACATCATCTCACTTGCTCATATTCTGAATTGATCAATTATGAGTATCTGAATCTGCAAACCATAAAACATGTCTGTTATTCCTTAAAGCAATGTTTTCTTAACTTTGTACATTACTCATCTAATCAATAGAGTATTTTCAAAATACAACAAATGTCAACATCATCCTAAACTGCAGAGCATGGTGAGGGACCTGAGCAGGAAGTGGAGAAGGCTGACGAGAGGGTGAAGCAGGACAAGTGGAGTTGGGTCAAATGAATTATCTGTCAAAGAAGACAGTGGTTTGGTCTTAACTTTGATGATAGTCCACGTAAACTAAATCGCTGCTGTAATTTATATTCAATTAAGGAGGGGGGCTGCAGAAACAAGACAAAGGCTTGGTCGGTGGGAGTGGGGATAAGGGGGGTGAGTTAAGGTGCAGCAGGAGGGAGAATTCGGAGGAGCGAGAGGGATGTGTGTGTGTGTGTGGTGGTGGTGGTGGGGGGAGTTCGTTGCATCTGCTCTCAGCTCCAATCAGCGGCCTCGAAGGCATCGTCCCCTAACAATGGGCCCCATCAGTGCAGGGAGCGGAGTCACAGGCGTAAGTGCACCCAATAAGTGTGCAATTTCTGCCCATATGACCATCCTGACACAATTGCTCTAATTTTCCTCCTTTGAAATGACTGATAAAAGACTTAGGTAATTGCTACGCCACAGAATTTCTTCCATGATCAGGAAGGAGGAGGGAGGAACGGAGCAGCATAGAGAGACTGAGGGGTGTGTGGGTGGGTGGGTGGGTGGGTGAGAAGTGACACAGCCCCAGGGCCTGAGGATGGAGACTAAAGTGTCAGTTTGTGAAAAATCCCAAATTAATACTTGTCGTTTCCTCTCCCCCTCTCCGAGTGGCTGTCCTTCCACCAAGGATCTTATTAAGTGGAGGTAATTTGTCCTGACAATGTATTGGAAATCACTCAATCATACGACTTCTTGGAAAAGATATTCAAAACATGGTGGTGCTGAGTTTAGCTGGCAGCTAACTCTAATGCTTGTCTGTCACTCTGTTTCTGTTTCTTTACTCAAGTGAAGTGTAACACAGTCAAGTGATTAAAGTCACACAGTAAATATTTCTATAGGAAGCTCCGGCCATGTCTCTCTCTCGCTCTCTCTCACACACACACACTTAGAAGCATTGTGACTGGACTGAAATATTGTCATTCAGAAGCTCCCTGACCACCTCTTTCCTACGCCTTGTTGTTGACACCGTGTGTGTGTGTGTGTGTGTGTGTGTGTGTGTACGCACTTGTAGGTGTTTGTGGGACGCTTGACTCTGATAGCTGGGCTCCAACCTGTGTCACTCCTCACTATGACCTTGTCCTTTGTAATCAAGCCTCTTTTATCTGATCCCTCACAATAGTGTGTGTGTGTGCGTGTGTGTGTTGTGCTCACACCCATCTCATTGGAACACCATGTATTCTGGACTGTGTCCTCACTTGATTGGAGTTCAGTTACAGGGCCAGATAGAGAGGTAGAAGATGGGCAGAGGGAGACAGTGGGAAATGGATAAGAGAATAGTATTTTACTCGCTTCACTAACTAACTTCACTAACCCGGCAGCACTCCCAATCAGCTTCTTAAAACTGTGTGTGTGTGGAAGTACGTACACATGTGTGTGTGACATGGTGTGACAGACTCCTGAGGTGCTGATTCTAAACACAGTCTCTGCCAGTGCCTGGGTAATGTTGGCTAATAGCTTAATCAATACTTATTATGGCCCTATTGGTTCGCTAAAGTGAGAACAGAACCTCACCCTGCACAGCGCCTCAGTAAAGAGAAAGGACAGAGAAGAAGAAGTGTCTTCTGCTGATCCAGATGGACAGCCTAATTTCCCTCATGGGATTTCCTTATTCAGGAATCCAATTTTCTCAATTTGATTGACGCGGATTGGATCCAGTGGAATAAGGCGAACTCTTTTAGCTCCCCCCAATAAAGCACTAATGGTTTTGTCCCTGATTTTCCAACTTTTCGCTCTTCAACTGGACTGGTTGTCTGCAATTAGGGCTTGCAAGTCAGTGGGCGGTCGAGAAGATGAAGTGATGGGGAAAACGAGTGAGAATGCAGGTGTAGACGAGTGGGCATGAGGAATCGAGAGAAGAGGTGATTAGTAAGAGATGGTGGGGAAAGAGAGATCACAGAACACCATGTTCTTACAGTGTCTTTGGACAGACAGTCAAGTGAAATATGATGAATTACACTAAACTAAAGAAAAAAAAACTTGAGATGGAGTTGGTGTGAGTGATAATCAGGGATTCCCATGCTTTCCATGTTCATACTGGTACTGCAGTGGTAGAATATTAACGTTCCTGTTGTACAAGGCACAGCTGTAAGTTGAAAACTCAAAATGTATGTGCTGTAACATTACAGTTGATGATAACAGATTATAAAACAGAACAAGACTTTAATACTGTGAAATACCATCATTATATAACATTAAGTGTTTATTATCAGGTCCCAAATTCCCATTTGCACAAAACAATTAATGAAATTAAAAATCTACATTTGTATAAACACCAGTTAATTAAATGTATGTGCTTGTGCAGTCATCATTAAATCCGAATGCTACAAGTATAATGACATTGATTTAGCATATTATTATGCTCAGCTAATGACAGAATATAAATTGGAAAATGTGAAGCGTGATAGTTCATTATCAAGCTGAGCATCTTCTTAAAGAGAAATAGACATTCTGATCTTATGGAAACTAAAAATTAGATATTTTACATACAGTAGGAAGCACAACATAATTTGTGCTCATATCATTTGTCTATTTGCATTATCGCTTGGAGTGAAATCAAATATGTATGCGATGGAGATATTTCTTTACCATTATTTTCTGACAATAATTTTGTTGAGCATTTAATCATATTTATAAGTAAAGTAAATAAAGTATATTATTATAAATTACTGATGAGTTATGGAAAACAGCATTTTCTATTTCTCTGCTGAGCATAATTAAAAATGAAAGCTTGTTTTGCAGCTTCTTATAAACACTGCATATACCTTTAGCAGTATCAGAAAACATTAGTTGTTTGCCTGGCCTTGGGTTATGGGTTTGGATTAACTATGCTTTTCGTGCAGTGTTTGATACTGTACCTTAGACTTGAATTACCTTCCCTGACGACAAAGCTGCACAGGTGTAGCGCATGCATTTGCCATCGCCGTTATGCGAGTCTTGTGTTTTCGACAAGCCATCTAAACACAGCATGAGAACCAGTCGAGCCACTAGTGCAAAATGTGTATGCCTGCCACAATATCCCATGCTGTGTTTTGTGCATCTTTTGTGACTCCATTATGGCTTCACTAGTCAGGGCCCCTTAGACAGCCTGCTCTCTCCCAGCTGCCGTCATCAGACCAGCATGCAGTGAAATGGACATGCCATGAAAGCTCACCGCGGTGTATGGCAGTGATGTAGAATAAGGAGATCGGGTACCGACGTGTAATGTTCTGAATTTCAGCTGTGCTACAGTGGTGTATGGTGTGTGAAATGTTGTGAATAGACTCTGATTGCACAAATCAAACACACAGGCAATGAAAACGTGACAAACACATACACTCCAATCTTGCAAGCTCCCGTTTCTGTTCACAGGAACCTTGCAGGGAAAAGAGGAGGGTTCACTGCAGGAAATGGGAACATTGATTGACAGATTAATCATTCTTGTGTGTGTGTGTGTGTGTGTGTGTGTGTGTGTCCCTGCTGACCTTGACAGCTCCGTAGTAGAACAGCAGCCACTTCCGAGAGTCAGTCATTCAGACGCAGCTGGTGGCTCGTGGCTACCAGACTCTACAACTAACAGTTAACACTGTGTCTGCTCTACAATTATCCATGGAGAGAACACTTATCAACCACTGTGAGCTTTATAATTGCTTTGCATTTAAGTGTAATACTTAACAACCTATTTAAGCATCTTGCAGTATAATTACCAGCTTAAGATAATGGGTAATTAGTAATATTCTAATTACTTTAATATCTTAACTAACTTGTCATTACCGTTTGGCACCTGAAGTCAGGATGGTTAACTCTTTTGTGACTAAACCATAACCATTAGGTAGGCAAGTTGTTTAAATTGAAATTAGTCTGGTGCTAAAACAGCATGTAGAGAGCTCTCCTTCTCACTCTAGCTCAGGCTCTGCTACACAGTAGCCTGGGTTGACTCTGTTCCCACCTCATAGCCCCCGAGGGCCTGACCCTGAACTCAGTCACCTCTGACAGCTCCTCAATATCATCTCCAGCCCCGTAGCCACTGATCCTAGAACAGATATTTTCTTATCCTTCTAATAGTTAAGGTTAGGGAGCTGGTCCAGGGTAATCTGACCCTGAATCTGTGGTGGGAGACAAGTTATTCCTCAGGCGTCTGTGCTGCTCAACAAACAAAGAGAGGCGAGGCGAGCCAGGGGGCAGTATGGGTCTAGCAACCCACCCTATAGCAAGGTTGTCGTGTGTGTGTGTGTGTGTGTGTGTGTGTGTGTGTGTGTTCGGTCTGTGTTTGGTTAGACACGTTTTTACATTTTTTGAGCACTAAATATGTGCTTGCATATTTCTGAGAATCTGAGTTACGCATGAAAGTTCAAGTTTCCTTTGTTGCCGTCTTTTGAACATGCAAGACATTTGACGTGTATGTGTGTGCGTACATGCGTGTGTGTCAGACTTGCAAAGGTGAGGGAGATGTCATGTTTAGTTTGTGTTTGGCTAACCCTGTGGTCTCCACCCCTAATAGCTGGGTCTATGAGGTGTAGACACATGCCAATATTCATTGGCAGTTGAATCAAGCCACTTAGATACCATCTGTAAACAGGACTCAGAGGGCCTTGAATTAAACCGAGGGCTGGAAACAGCGGAGCTCAGTGCAGAGATTACCAAAGGTTCAACACAGGTTAATGGGCTTTGTTGCCATAGATCAGTTATATAGATATTGGCAGGGCTCTGTTGGAAACCTCACGTTCTATATTTCAGTGTTATATTTCAAATGATTGTTGCTGTGTAGAAAATCCTACATGAAGTTGAAAAGGTAGATGCAAATGTTAAGGTACAGACATCAGTGGCTAAATCTGATTTACTAAATCCTGACTTTACATTAAATTACACTATACACATACAGTGCCAGTCAAAGGTTTGAACACACTTTCTCATTTATGTGAATGGGAATAAACTTAAACTGTACATGTAATATAATGTGTCCCAGTCTACAAAGAAACCCCCCCAAAAATCAATTGATAATTTCTAATGACATTGTGCATCATGTTGATGCAGTCAGTCAGTATCTTCTTTTCTTTTCTCTCTTTCTCCCCTCTCCCTCTGTCTCTCTACTCCCTTTCGCCACCATGGTGCTCTGCTCACCAACACTGATTCATAATCTATAGCCGTGCCTGGGAGACCAGCAGCTATTGATTTAACGCCTACAGTAATCCAGCGCTGTATCCGCTGCTTGTTAGAGAAGCTGAAACCTAGGAACTGGGGCTTGAAGAGGTAGCCAGAGAAGGGACTATGTAAGGGCCTACCGTAATACCAGACATTAACATATACAGTGCATGAAACAAAACAAAATTATTTTACAATGTCACATCAAATCAAAAATATGAATGATACAGCGGTTTTCCATAAAGCATATCATCTCTCATATCAAGCATAGTCTTTTCAGCATCAGTCTATTCATAAAAACATTTAATTTGATAGCCAGAATAGATGTAACATTTTCCTATATAGGTAAACAAATACCTAAAGGTTTTAAAGTTAAAAGTGTTGACACACTTTCTTATTCGAGTGAATGGGAAAATGTGTCCAAACCTTTGACTGGTGCTGTATGTTCATTGTTACTCATTGTTACTACTGTAATTTTATATTTATTTTCCAGTACAGTACAAAGAATTAATGAGAGGTCGGGTGTGTGAACAGTTTTAAGATATTTTTTCATCAAGCATTATTGATCTACATGTAATAGGCAACGATATTGTCCAGCCCTACTACAAATTTATAATTTCCAAATGATTTTACTACATCTTGGAAATCATTTTAGAGAAATTGGTTTCTCCGTTTTTTTTCCACATGATGAAGACTGTATATCGAATTTTGGAATCAAACTTTTCAATTACATTGTCCCTTTCTAAATGGCTTACACTGATAGTCCATATCTCCTCTGTTTCTGTTACAATAACCCAGCGCTCGCACATACAATAGCAGAGTCCTGCATGTGATTTAGAGTGAGCGACAGCTATGGCAGCCTCGACATATTCATACAGAGTGCTAATCATGCATGATACAAGAATAATAGACAATGTCGCTTTCAGTTCATTAAGCATCCAGGTAAGTGGATATGTAATTTAACTGTGATTATCAAATCTACCTAATTTGGTTTGGCCTATCCATCATGATAATAGCACCATTATGTGTGAACATTTTCAATTGTGACAAGCCTGTATATATATGAACAATACCTTTGGCATCGAACTTCCTTTCCATTATGGATAATTACAGACCATGCATTTTAGATCTCTCTATTGAATGTTGATGACAATGTACTTCTTTTCATGAGTGACAATCATGCCTACCTGTATACAAAATTGAACATCTAGTGGCAAACTCCATTCAGTTGCACATAAATCTGCATGAAAGGAGAATATAGCATTTTATAATAAGACTAATGCAGTATGAATATCACCACGGTTTACTGTAAAGTTGTATGCACAGTCTAACATTGTGAGCTTTCGGCAGTTTATATAATAGAGAAATTGCAGCACAGATTGCAAAAGAAAAATGCAATCATAGAGAAAATGTATAGGTATAAAAGAGGTTGAAGAAAGGTGTTCACAGTTAATTCTATACGGTCTCTTAATCAAGATGACAGATGACAGGAAGGTTGAAGAGGAGTACTTATCTCAATCAGGTACAGGCCATCAGCATGGAGACAGACAAGCACACTGACCTTCATTAGCCTGGCCAAATAATTAGCTGACCTCGGCTAATAAGCACTCATACAAGCACGCACACACGCACACAGCATGCACTGCTGTTTGTATGGGCCTCTAATGAAAAGAGGACTGACGCACAAAGCTGATTGCTTTGTTCTGATGAGTTTCTGCCTTAAGTACCACTTGATTGATGGATAGATGAACGGAAGGATGGATAGATGGATGAAGACAGACAAAAAGAGAAAACTCTGGAACAGATGAGTGCTGCTATTGGGCCGTATGCCCACGCACAGAAGTGAAACAAAAGCCATTCACACAAATACTCAGAACTATACAACAGGTAAAGAAACAGCTTGCATTGTATTGAAACATTAAACATCATGGAAAAGAAAAAGATGATTCTGTACAACCCACTAAACAAATAAATAGCAAGTCTCAAGTCCAGTTGCAGTTGTCTTGTAGGGAATAGCCGTATTTGTCCATGCAGTTGGGTCTTGTCATGTACTTTATGCACAGTCACATCACCGTGACCAATACACTAATCTCTGCCTTTCTCCTCTGGCTACAATGAGCTGAAGAAGGTTAACTTCACCTTCCAGGGTAAATAAAAAAATGAACCGGAATGGCTGTATGGGACAGGCTTATAAACAGTAGTTATTAACTCTGCAACTTGCTTGCACGCAGATTTATGAAAGGTTGCTGTTTGGACGTTAGCTATACTCTGATGAGGAACTACAAAAATCAATAAATAATTAGTTGTTTTGTAGGAATACATTTAAATACAGTGTAGACATGATGTAGTCTGTGATTAAGTCTTTGGGAGTTATTATGCTTTACTCCTGATGTGTAAATTGATCTGATGTCTGAAGTTGTATTGACATCTCGTGTTCAAAGTCCACTGCAGCCTCAGAGTGACACAGTCTTTGTGACTGTCAAGGATGTAATTTGCATCGGAGTAACTGATACTCTTAAGTTAAGGTATAAATGCATCCGCATCACAGTGAAAAGTTGTCAGCGGAGAGTAAAACATGTCAGAGACTTGAAGGATAAGTGTCTTCACTGACTCCAGTCCATGTCTTGGTCTCTTGATTCGACACTTCTAGAACAACTGTAATATATCCCGTCACCAGTCTGAAGACAATTATGTGAAATTGCTGCTTTCGCATCTAGATTTGCTTGTCTCCACCATCTTCATCTCAATCCAATCCAATCTCAAACCATTTGAGCAAATAAAATGATATTTACCTCATCTTCTGTTACAAGCTTTCAAAATTACAGGCTTCGGGAAAAATCAATACAAAATGCCAGCTTTAGCAGCAGATGTATGCTCTGTGAGAATGCTAACTTTTCCTCTTCATATGTCTCCCCATTCCCCCACTGAAGCAAAGGGAAGAGACTCGGAGCAGGAAAAGAAGCTGCTCACCAACAACTAGGGGGGGGTGGGTGGATATTGTGGTGGATGTTTATAAACTACTTGTGCTTGCAGGCCGAATGCACGATTGTCTTGTCCGAGACGCTAACCTTTAGCATCTCGCTGCGCTTCGGCGCATCTTACAAAGTTCACTGCGAGAAGGGAGTCTTGACCCTGCGGATGATTTGGAGGACTGAAATACCACTTTCATTTATTATTTATCCCGGCTGGCCAAGGGGAAGGCAAGCCGTGGCGCTGTCATACCTGACTGGCTAATGTAAGAAGTGGCCATCTCACTGCAACCCTGGGGAATCAAAGCCCATTACTGGTTTGAGAGATGGCCTAATGTCCACTGTGAACACACAGCAGATCAAAACAGGATGAGAGTGAGATGTACATACACACAAACACACACTCGGTGCAAATAAGATACTGTGTAGCACTCTGAGATGAGAGGTGAACATTATAATCTCGCCGGAGTCCCGAAGAAATCAGAAGTAAACATTTATAATTCAGATCTGGTCTTGTAAGATTTCTTGTAACTCCAGTAAAGCCAATTCATTATGATGTACTGTTTATTATTTATTTATTTATTTATTTTTTACATTTATAGGCTGAATTTCTTTCCCAACAGGGGACGTGGCAATCATATCAGCAATCACTGAAGCAATAACACAGAAAAAGCCTCGGGTCTTGTAATGCTAAGAGGTCGATCAGTTTATCACTGATTGACAAAAACAATTACAGCCTATCAGCAAAACAGAAAAATATACATTTAGATAGCCTTGCTGGTGTAGGTATGACAGGTATGGTTATTTTTTTTATGTATTTTCTATGGTTGCACATATGTTTTTCATCAGCAAGTCGGGCATCACTGTGATTATATATGTGCATAAACCTGTGATTTATTCAGTCAAAAACTACTGATTGGGTCTTTAAAATGTAATTCACTGCTCATAACGCTTTTCTCATTTAAGAGCAATTCATCATGTGAAAGGACTACTTTTATGCATTTTAGCGGGTTGTAAGGTACAGTGGGTACTCCATCTGCTTTACAATGTGCGTGTATGTGTGTCAGTGTCTGTATGTGTAATTGCCAAGATGGAGGCTTAATGACCCTTTGGATCTGCAGCCGCGATGTACCTAATGAAGCGTATGTGTATAAAGTATAGGCCCCTGCTTTTTAATGGGAGATTCCTATCAATACCATAGATCGGATTAATATTTCAAAGTTAATGTTTTTGTTGAAGAATTTGCAAAACAAACATGAGATGAGGCTTCACAGTCGCTTGTGCAGGAAAATGCAATTTTCTCAGACTTAGCCGCTCATCTTTTTAATTACGGACTTAATAGCTTTATAGATTTTTGAAAGATGAATTCTTATTGGCATTTTTATAATTACTGGTCTTTATTGCTTTTTATGAAAATAATCGTCAAGGCTCATTTACCCACACAAACCCTCAGGCTAGGCAGATGTGTTTCAATGATTAGCGCAAATAACCTCCAAAATATTGGTCCGTAGATTTCAAATTTGAATTTCTCGGTAAGTTAAAGCTTTTCTTTTTTTTTCACATGTATATAAGTACATCATCGCCATAAAATCCTTTTGTTAGACAAGTGAACGTTCTTATTTTTCAGACTAGTTTCAGTACTGAATGTTTACAGGTACTGTCTGTCATATTAAAAGACAATGCACTGCTGATGTTTAAACACCCTGTGAACTCCAGAGGCAACTCAAACCAGAACAGTACACATTGGCCAATGGTGACGCAGGGTTTGGCCCGCATATAACAGATGTCAACATACTATCAAATGTGCTGCTAAAATAACTGAACCTCTTCAGCATTAACACATGTACAGAACCAGAGCGAGCCAAGGCTGTTTTAGAGATTTGACCCCAGAGAAAATATATCTGGACAATTCAGCAAAAACATATTTAGAAGAGCTGGTGAATGCTTCCTCCTGTAGTCGGGTGCCATAGTCTTAGACAAACAGTGGCTCAGAGCCATAATCTGCTAATAGGTTTGACAATGAATTTGGACTGGCTATAGAAACTTAATCATATGATATCATGGGGTAGTGTTTGTGAAATTCATACCCACCAATGAAAGACAACTCTTACAATCACTATTTCATTTAGACTGAGATCCTACGTAGAGGGAAGAGTGTGCATTTGGCTAGCCTCGTCACCACTAAAAGGGAAATATGCATTGATTTAGCCTTGAACTCCCTGTTGAACTTGGCTGGCCCGCTTCACTGTGGTTTCCCAGTACATTCCCAAACCCTCCTCCGTCGTCCGGGACCCAGCCTGGATACAGACAATAACCGGAAAGAGTATTTAGAACATTTTGGAATAAAGTGGATGTAAATTTCACCCTTTACATTTGCCAGAAGCATCTGTTTTATCTATAAATGCTGAGTTCCAAAGAGCCAAAGCTGTGGAATATTTCAACCCATGCTTTATTTAATTGGTTTGGAAGCACAAAAGGAAAGAAAGAGAAGTCAAAATATGACTCTTTCTCCCTGGACCCCCAGCTAATAGGCTAGCCGGGCCCCTCTATAAGCTATTCCAATCTGCACTTTCTCGTAATAGGGCCATGGGTAAATTGCCAAGGCCAGGGCCAGCTGAACATGTTCACAACACAAAGTGGTAAGAACAAGTCATTTTCTTGCATATTGTATATAAACCAGTTGGCAAATCATATTTGTGGCACCAAGATTAAAGTAAAAGTCAGTTTTGCTTTTAGGGGGAAATTGGGTTTTTCATAGTGTGAATAAGTGTGAGCCTAGCCCGTCTGGCTCTAGCTGTGTCTGCTGAAACTCTAAAAACAGTCCCTGTTTTGGTTCCAACATTTTCGGTCTCTATGGCGCTGGATCCTTTGCTGCAGTGTACAGTCAGTGTGGTCTAAAGAGTGTCTCTGTATGTCGGCTACACATGTGAATATGCTCGACAGATGTTTGCTGGCTCCCAGGCAGACATGCTCTCCTCCCCCTGGCCTTTTTGGCTCTGGTTGTGACATGGTGACACACAGTAGCATCTGGAGTTCAAACTGGGTCACCCAGGGCAAACACGATACAGAGCAGTACATCTCTCGCTCTTTTGAGACCTCCCACGACTTTGAAATGGATAATCGTCAGGATTGTTTTGGGTAAATGTCATCTTTCTTATCTACTGTAGATACTGAGGCAGATATATTTAGTCATTCTACCGCTTAACTTCACTGGCAATTACATTAAGTTGGTACTTACTGAAAATAAGTAGTAGTAGCTACTGGTAAGACAGAGCCATATTAAGAGCAGTTCTACGGTGAGATTTTTTTTTTGTTTGTTTGTTTGGTTGGTTGGTTTTTGTTTTTGTTTTCCTTTTAACTTGAGGCTACCAACAAACACATCTGATACTCAGTTTATGGAATGGACCCGAAGGGGAAAAAATCAGGTGTGTGTTATTGATTCGTAGCTACTGAGACTAAACTGTCCAGAGAAACCTTGGAATTACCTTTGTCCATGTTGCCAAGTAGTTGTAAGGGGGATGTGATATTGGAATGACCCTACAGTTAACAGTACATGAAGTGATAAGTACTTAAGAAAAAGTATTTAGTATGTAATAATAAGTCAATCAAAAGTATAAGCACACATCCAAAATGTAATGTCCATAGAGCTTATATTCAACGCCGGAAGCAGCAAAGAAGCACAAACCCCAAAACTCATTGAAAGTTAAAAGTAGATCCCCTGTAGCAGTCCTTTAAACCATATGTGAATTCAAATTAAATTAAACCCTATAGCATCTTTAGTACCAAAGGCAGCCAACCTAAATTCAATTCCTGTATGCTGCCAAAGGAAAAAAAAAAATAGAAGACATATTTGAAAACGAACAATAAAAAAGATGCCTGGTTGCCTTTAAACCACAAGACTGTGGTTTGTTTTTTTATTTCTTACAAGAAGTCAAGCGATGAAGAGCTTTTTGGGGTTTCAAATTATACTCATTTTTTATACATAATGCTATTTTATGGTGATCTATTTGACAGGATTATGAACATTGCTGTTTCTTGAAGGCAGCTCCTTGATTGTCAAAGATGAATACATTGGAGATGTAAACATATACGTATTCAAAGATACCCCTCTTTCTGTTTCTTGCCTTTGTGTAAGACTCGATACAAGACTATTTGTCTGCATTTCCATCGTTAGCTGACAGTCAAACCATGTTCAGAGACAGTCAAGCGTCGGCTCATGAAACAAACATTTAGCAAGCACACAACAGCAAAGCTGCCAGCTGACATGCACCCGTTCAAATCCATCCCGTCATGTAAATAACTTGTTTCAGTGTGCTTTCAATTAAAGCGGAGGACGGAGTGCCATTGCTGCCTTTGATGGATGAGCTTAGATATTGGAGTGTACCGTTGGATGACAAAATGTTCCCCCACTCCACCTCAACTCCTTTTTCCTATTGATTCTCCTGGTGGTTATTCATCAGGGCGGCGGCCACTGTCAGATCAGCTGCTCCTTCTTCTCACAAAACACATTTTCCACAGTTATTGATAAAGCTATTTGACCTTTTATTCAAATATGTGTGTGTGTGTGTGTGTGCGTCTGTGTAACGTGCACACATCTGTGTTTTCTTTCTCTCTGCTTTTGCCAGAGGCTTGCAGATCACTGCAGCTACATGAATAAAGTCAGGCTGTTTTGATTAACGCCAAATGAGTAGGTCTATTCTTTGCAGATGTCTGTTTCAGCAGTACTGAGCCTCGCTTTCACGTAACAAAAATAAACCCCAAACCTGTTTTACAGTTTGGCAAAGATAAGCACACACTCACACACATTGTGCATACATATACATACGCCTGTGTTCATATACATTGCTGGTCTCACACATACTGTGACATGCATTCCTACGTACGTAGTTGTTCAGTGTTTTAAAAAATGTTATGCTCTTTTGTCAAGGTGAAGACAGGCAGTGTTGGCTGCAAGTCCAATAATAAATGTGTCCTTTGGTTGCACAGTGGCTGATTGAGAGAGAGGATAATGACTCGACAGGACCTCGGCGCTGTCAGTGATCTTGGTAAAGTTTGCGATCTGGGCCGATAGAAATCTGTAGAGTATACCATGTGACAACTGTGTTTGAGCTGTGATAGTAGCTCTAAAAAGAAAAGTCGGGGAAATCGTAGCTTGTTTTTTGACAGCACAAGGTGCTGGAATACACCTGCATTAAAAAACAAAAAAACAATGGAACAAAGACACATAATTTACACATTTCTTTTTAACATGCACAGATATAGTTTGACAAAATAATCCGCTTGAATCAAGTGATTTTTTTCAAATGCATCTCACAGCGTTTGTTTAGTTGGATCAGCTGATGTGACCAAATTTCATTTAACAGATCTTGTCTGTTAAGGTCAAGAACGAACTTCCACACTCATACCATACAGTATACAGTTTAGAAGAAAAAAAAATACCAACTTGTATACAAATATAGAAATTTTTTTAAGGATGACATTTTCTACATTCACATCAAAAATGTGTGCATCAAATACATGACTTATTTACTGTATATGTTAAGCATACAAGCATATTCTTCTGTGTATTGTAATACCAAGGCAATTAATGCATACTTTTTAAGAAACCACATCAACAATAGCACAGCCTTTTATCTCACAACCACAGTAGTGAACTACTCTGTCAGTAAAGCAACAAGGCAGTGAAAGGTTTGTTTTACTCAACCTGGTAGGAAAACTATTTGCTTGTCCTTCATGGCGGCAAAGTGTTCAATAACCATGTCATATAATTTCCTAGCAGACTTCAGGTTTTACACAATAAACTCCACTGATGTTTGTTGCTAAATGGCCAAGTCTCTCCTGTCCAGATGTCTACTGACCAGTGTAGGAGTACCTAGACGTCCCATCAGACTCTATTTTCACTTAGATGGTAATTATTTACCAAAAGCATGAGTCACTCATAAACTCTGTGTCCTTACTCAATAGAATTGCTTATTTTTAAGACCCTTGTGGTAGTTAATACAACGTTTTGGCGTTAGCTACCTTGAGGAAACATTATGCTATGTAGGTTACAGTTTAAATCAGCCTATTAAACACAATGTTGTTACAATCAGATTGATTGTATTTGTAAAATGTGCACTGTCAGTTTTTTTTATTAAAAAAAAAAATCTTACCATAATTTGATCAAGGAATACAAGTAAGGCGTGTCTATGTTTGGCTGGTTTTAATAATTTGATAAAGGATAGGTAAACATCGGGCCCTAATAACTGACATATGGCTAAGATGAGGCAAAAAAAAAAAAAAAAATTAAAAACTGTTGTATTTGTTATTTTGTTTTCCATTGAGTTATCTTAGACTTCCAATATGAAACAAAGAAATCATAAAATTGTCGGAGAGATTGAATAGCATGATCAAAACAAAGACAGATTTTTGTGTTGGTGTTGACTCACAACTGTCTTTATATGGTGTATGATTTTAAACCCTGTTGAGATTGAAGCACAACTGTTTTATCCTATGAAATTCGTGCTCATGTCTTTTCTTTGCTATCAATAATTAAGACTAGATCTTGGAATGAAAAAGTAATTTCCCTTGAAAGAACCGGATAGAATTGACATAAACCCCAGCCCTAAAAACACACCCCAAGAGGTATCTAAAAGCTCAGTAGGTGCCAATAAAAGTGGAAAAACAGAAATCTTTCTAGCAAAACACAACAACAAGAACAACCCATTGAAGTGGAGAAGTGAAAAACAAGAGAGACTTAAGGTGATTCTCATCTTCGACTCCAAAGCCTGGGCACTCAAAAAAAAAAAAGTGGGAATGTAATTTCCCAGACTAGGAACATAAGCCAGGAGTAATCTGGCCTGTAATACCTCCTAGTCCTTAAATAAAAGCCCTCCATTTTAAGTCTTCAACCTCGTTTTTTCCCCCCTCCCTTTCCCACCTTTAATAGGATTTGGTAGAAAATGGCTTTGTGAATCGCTGCTCTCTGTCTTGCTCAAGGAAGAGCGGGCTATTCTCATTGAGAAGTGCTTAATTGCTTTAAATGACTGATGATACATCTAGGGAGAAGGGCCTTGAGCTAGGGGCCACAGCCAACCACACAACAAATAGCTCTCCAGGACGATGGGAGGAGGTGTGCTTCAGTGTGTACTCAATGTTCGTGTGACAGTGTGTTTGTAACAAAGATGAGATGCTGGGGGTGGACGGTTCTCCATAAGGGTCATATAAGACTGCGTGTTGTTTATGCCTGTGTTTGTGTGTGTGTGTGTGTCTGTATGTATATATATATGTGTGTGTGTGTGTGTGGACGTGCACATGTGCGGGTCGCCAGGCAGTGTTCATCCTATCGACACCCAAGTAACAGACTAAATTAAAGCTGTGATGAATTGTGGCTGTCACCGCAGGAGAGAGGGGAGACTCAGCGCTGTATTCCACCTCTGATTAGGTGGGGATAGAAAGATACAGAATATCATTATCAATATGTAGCACTATATTTTCATTAGATTTTTCTCTCAGCAGTGGACAGCTTGATAGCAGGATGATTTTTCATTTCAAGAAAAGATTAAACATCTTCATGGATGTCAGTAAGGAGTTCAGTTAGAATTTTTGGAGGTTTTTTTTTTTTTTTTTTTTGTCGTCAGTGAAAAAATATCAAAATAGCAATGATGGTTGGGATTTTACCAAATTTCTTATTAGGAAAACAATGTAAAAAAGTAAAGGTGCAACATGCACAATTAAAATGTAGAAAGTAGAAAAATCCTAAAAGCTCTTTCATCATGGCAGAAAGCTTGTGGGAGGCAGAAGCTTTTGGCTGTTTACTAAAAGAAGCAGAAAGTCAAAGTAGAAGCACGGATTGAGGGCTATTGCATGTTTGTGCATTCTGCACTTTTAATGTGACATCCTTTGGGGAGGCCACGAGGTTTTTTTTAATTTAAATTCAGTCACAAATGAAACTGCATACCTGTGAACACAAATTTAGTTTTTAACTTACATGTCCACAGTGTGCTCTTCAGGACTAATGAGGTACAAGTAGTTCTTTGAGGTTCAAATCCAACATATGCCACAAACAAGTGATGTAAGCCTGCAAAACACACCTGAAGTTCTATAAGAAATGATTAACTCTGTATAGGTTTAGCAAGCATGAAAGTATCCAACCTTTTTGAGCCGCATTAATATCGCATCATTGCTTGGAGATGCTTCCACATGGTCAAAATGTGAAAATGAAAGTACTCCTGTTTAAATTGTTCATAGTTTAACACAAAAAAGGAGGACTGTGATGCTGTTCCTGCAGGCTGCTTCAGTACGTGGTACTAGTTTTGCAGTTGGACCACACGTCTCACCTGAGCTGTGAATTTGAACATCTCCTCAGCTCACAACTCCCTTTGGTTGAAATACATCAGTCTACAGCGAGAGCTGGTAATCAGATGTACACGGAGGCTGTCATCCATTGCGAGGTGGACTTGTGTAGGCTTGTAAGAATTGTTGTTTTTTTTTTTTGTCCTCTCCTATCCAATCTTTTTGAATTGTTCCCATCTGAATCATCATGGTAGCTCTACAGCAGCACCGATCACACATATAGAAATAGAGGGATACTAGAAAGTAATTGCAAGGACCAAACACTGTTGCATTATTGCAAGGCTGTTCTCAAAGAAATGTGTGTTTGTGATTTTCCACAGTGTCAACGTATGTATATTCTTGTATAGATATTTCTTCAGATATATTGTCATTTCTTAGATATGAATATGAATGTGTGTGTCTGTGTCCAACAGCATTGTTACCTTGGCAATCGTTGTGGTGACCCTACTAGCATCTAAACAACACAAAGAAAATTATACGACCTCTGAAAGTCTTCTTCTTTTGAAAAGCACACACATAAAAATTTGTTACAGAACAGTTGTTCCTGTTGTGATTTACTTTGCTGTTTCCAAGTAAATATTTATGCAAGGCAATGAAAGATGAGCTGTATGGATAATGCCTTTGCTGTAGATTAGTTTATGGATGTAATGTATGGCAGATGAAGCCTCAGGCATATGCCTAGGAATAATACATATGTTTTCAGGTAGCACAGACCTGTAACAAAGCAAATAAATAGATCTCTGAGATGATACAGACATATCTCACCTTTGTTTGTAGGATTCAACTTTTAGCAGACGGTGTCTCTCTTTGTCTTTTAATTACATCGCGGTTATTTGTTTTTGTCCCACATAGTAGTTGCTCCTTTTTTTCTCACAAATAGTATAATATCATGTAAGAAAATGAGGATAATGATGGGAGACAATCCAGCCAAATTAAATAAAAATACAATCTACTGTAAGACAAACATATTTTATACATCTCTAAGGACTGATGGCTTCCTCACTTTACATGGTGCACAAATAAAAACCGTGCAGACTGATTGAACATGACTCTTTTCTATATTAATGGCGCTTAACTCCAGTCTTGTATATATACCGTGTATCAATGGTTTCCCCAGAGGTATTTCTTGGCAGAGCTGCTCAAACACTATTTACACTATGTGATACTAAAAATCCCAATTGAAAGTGATACATAGGAAACTATTTTAGGTGACCCAACCCCAGGTATTCAGTGGTTAGGGGGATACACATATATCCTCCCATGGTGGTAGGCTGTGTATGTGTATATATTGTTTTATCAGTGACCCGTATCCTGTTTACCTGATGGAGGCAAAAGCTCAGTGTCGAAACTCCTTAAAAGTCAAAGCCAACAGGGGAAAGAGGGTGGAGGAGCGCATCCAAACGTATACCACATGTTATCACACACACACACTCACTCTCTCTCCACCAGCCGCGGGGCGCCATGGTTACCTTGGAACTTTAACGTGGACCAGCTGGTGTACTTGGGTTGTGAAATTGCATTGCACTCACACACACACACACACACACACTCACACATGCACACACACACACACACATTTGCAGAGGATCAAAGGGAGTTGGAGCCCTGCACAGCAGCCCTTCTGCTCCTGCCCTTGGCTAAATGGACGACCAAACATTCCAGGCTGTCCAGCCCAGTAATATCTGGCCCGCAGCCTAATGAAGATGGACTGTGTTTATAATTCTCATGTTTGCTCTGATCACTAACATAATCCTTTCTATACACAAAACACGGAGACAGAAAACACTCTTTGTTTCTTGATATTAAGTCAAAGTGCAGACGGAGAAAAGAAGAATGAGAGAAGTGCGTCGAGATGAAATACACTCCCTGTTACAGTAGACTTTGTAGCTCTTTGCATTTTCACACAGGGCATCACATGATCTCAAACAAAGGAGAAGGCACCAAGGGATGTTTTTCTGCCTGCTCGAGACTTTGACACCTGCCTCGCCGCAGCAAATTGGAATGGCTCACTCTCAAATGAGATTTCTGCCCGCCGCATGGGGAGCGAAAAAAAGGTCACCCATTACAACTATTCTACATGATTCACAGAGTTATCACATCTCCACTCGCCTACCTTCCCTTTAATTAGCTTCAGGGACCTGAGCAAAGTATATGTGCACATCTCTCTGTGTGTGTGTGTGTGTCAGGTTATGTTTTTCCCCTTTTTTTGTCACTCTTCTAAATCAGTGGCTGCACAAAAATTAAAATCCCATGTTTCCTTTAACAGACATACAATATTTCTTTACGAACAAATGTATTGACCCATAAAATCTGCCCTTATTTAGCCTGCGCTGTGAATCAGTGATTACTGTTATCACTCAAATGCATGCTACACTGAGTATGACTATGGTGATGTGGAGCAGTTTAGTGGTTTTGAGAAGGTGATCTTTTTATTTTATTTTTTTTCTGCGACTAAATAAATGACGAGATTCTCCTTGTCATTCGAGAGCTTCCTCACATGATGAAGTCAAGGTGGCATTCTCTTTTTCTCAGACGTCTCAAACCCATTCCTTTCAGCGATTCCAGTAAACAGAACATTTTGGAGAACAGGGTGAAATAAGTCATACGTTCTGGTGCAGATGATGCGATTAATGCGATTATGTTTATCTTGTATGTATATTTTCTTTCTTACACAACAGTAAACTTTTTTTTTTTCTGTTTGGCTTTGGACTGTTTTGTAGTGATAATGGAAAATGGATGAGCTGCATCCATTTATATGACAACTACTTTTAACTCCTGATCTCTTCAACTTCTGCTGATTTTCAGTTCGGTTTCTTTGAATGAATCATAGTCTTGTCATTAAAATAGAGTACCGCTACATCTGTACTACCATCACCGACACTATTGTTACTACTTCTGCTACTATTATAAGGATAACGGAAGCATAAAGTCACATAAAAATACATGGCTGGCAAAGGGAGAACTAAGAAAAAGAGAACAGAGAGTAGAGTGAGTGTGCTGTGACTTAAGACAAGATAAACTGAGTCTGAAGGCCCTGGACCGGCATTCACCAGTCCTGACACGTTGGCTTTCTGTTATGCTTTTATCAATGAATGCATGCATGCATACATGTACACAAACTGTTTCTGCTGTCTCAACCTTACACTTTAACACACACACATACAGACACACACATATGTAGGCACAGTGCATCGATACCAAAAGGCTTTTAATCAACTCTCGGAGGAAGACATCATTGCATTTAGAATCAAACCTATGGAATCAATATCTGTGTTACACTTAAAATGACAAAGTGCTTAGATGAAACTCATGCAGGCACACAGCCCCGGGGTAAGTTTTGAATGTATAGATGGATGTGTGGATCGTTTATGATCGTGATTTTGTTAGTGTGATAGATCTTTGCAAATCTGAACCCCTCGGGCTTAGGCAACCTTTCCACTGGTGAAATATCTGAACGGCAACAAATAGAAAAGATACAGTGAGCCACCAGGAAATAATGCACTGCAGATACATGTGGGGTGTCCGGCTGCTCTTGGGATGTAATTAAATCACCAGTGATGTGACTCATCTCTTCATTCTTGCTGAGATTACATTTTTAGTTTTAATTAGTTTAGTTTATATTGTTTTGATATTCTGTTGCTATTATGGAAAGACCAATGCAATTACAAGGGAGAGCCATTTCAATCTGCCTTTTTTTTTTTTTGCCTTTTTGTTGCTTTATCTCAGCCCAGTTCATTTAGCTATAAGTTTAAATGTACAGTGGCTAATTACCCGCTTACACTTACACTAGTTCTGCTCTAGTACTCCTAACTCTCTCCTTCTAATTCCACAGCTGTTTACACACTATTCAGATCAGAGTTATTTTAGCTTAGCAGTTACTGATGGCTCTCTCTCTTTCTCTCTCGCTCTGTGTCTTGTGTTTAGTTATTCCTCTGCCTCCTTTAGTGATTTATAATCTATTTAGTTATGGCTTTATGGTTTCCCCACAAAATACTTTCTAACTTTGAGAACTATTTATCATTTATATACTGAATGCCTGTATTCATATATTCTCAAGATCTCAAGAATTCGCAATTTAAACTTTGTGAATTTAATTGCGGGAGCTTTTTCTTTGGAAATCTAACTTCTTAGTGTTTCTTAACTGGTCTGTTAAGAGTGACGTCAGGGGGAGACATTCACTTAAAGTCAATGTGTCAATATGAGCTTAAGTGAAGGAGTGGTTTGAAAGCTAAACACAGAATCAGACTAAATGTGAATTTCCATTTCCCTCACACGGTTGATAATTACGGCTGCACTCCTTGATCCTTATTCTCTCAAACTGTCTTTGCCTGCAGTGTGCGCACATGTAAGTATGTGTAGGAAAGGAAGAGGGGGAGTATTGTGAAAGCCTTATATATTATTGCAGTCACGCTGCCTACGTCTGAAAACATTTCACAGGCAGTGCAAGGGAAATGTAAATCTGAGTTTGCTGAATCTAACACACACACACACACACACACACTTACACACAGACGCCCACACAGAAGAGAAAAAAAACCTCATCTCTTCTTTCCCTTATACACACATAATGCATTAAAATGGAAAACAGCTCACACTGGCCCCGGCATTGAAGGGGGCCCTGATATTTGTTTTTCCCTCTCCTGTAGTGTCTCATTGCCAATGACCAATTTTATAATAATCTCTGCCTCAGAGTCCAGCACTGCTTTCAGAATCTATAATCACCTCACCAGTGGTTCCTCCAGCCTGGCCATGGCCAACTACAGGCCTGCTTCCCTTTGGCTTCATCCAACTCTGCTTCAGTGATACTGCAATTGGTCCCAATCCCTAAAATCTGCCTGCAGGTTGGATTATCTGCATGTATGGTGTGTTGTTACAAGGACACAAACAAGCACAGTGCAATACTGTGTGCTCATACCTGCAATCACCATAAAAAACATGCATATGACAAAAAGACTGCATGCATAGATTTGGTGGATTCTGCCCTTGCTCAAAGCCATTTTGCTCCTTGGCTCTGTTTTTAGCTCAGGATAGAACCAAAGCTATCAGTCAAGTTTCCAAAACCTCTGCTGCCGTTTGCTTGTGTTGTAGTTCCAGAGTGGTTAGCATGTGAGAAACACTGCCAGGGTCAGGGACTCACTGTTTTCAATGGAACAACTTGGATGCCCATATAGTACCAGAATTGCATAAACACAATTAAATATAACAATATAAATCTGTCTTCAAATGCACTCTAGTCTAAACCCTAAATACTGAATTAAGCATGATAAAACTAAAAGTGGTTTAAAACTGACCTGTATAAAAGTGGGAAGGTGCAAACTTTGCTCCATTGTGGATTTTGTTGAAAACTGAGAAAGAATCTGTTATATTAGATATTAGGAAGAAGCTACAGGAAGTCCAACTGAAGTCCAGGATTAGCGAGGGCGCTAACTAATGTTAAGATAAAACTGACGATATTTTATGCTTTATCAGTTAATCAGTTGTAAATATTGCAGGGAGGACTGGCGAAACGTGAAGCAACCGCAGTGAGCTGCTGGAGTGAAGAGGTGCAGGTTGGTCACAAGCACGTCACAAAGGTAAGCGATGTCTTTTACCAGGTTATTCCTGTCGTGCTGTCATCACATGCTCTGATGTGACGCTCCCCGTGGTACTGCATTAAATTCTGGCATGTGAGCAATGCATTTTATGAAGATTAAATGAAAAGTATTATGCCTCAAAGCAAATCATTTTCCACACATCCAGTTTCAATAACTTGTAATGTAAAGCAAACTGTGTGCTGTATATAGTGCTCTGTTTATTCTATTATTTTGTCCAGTTTGTCTGGAAATGCATACAGCTTTACCAACTGTAAAAAAAATATTTTACCAAAATATCTTTCAGAGAGACCATGAAGGTCAAAGTCAAATGTTTTGTTTCAAACTGTCAAGCGATTAACTTCTTCAAATAGAATAACACAGTTTTCCAATTGGAAAAATAATTTAATGCTTAAGGCTTATAAGAGATGTTTACTTTTTTTTAGTTCTTCGTTTTTGTCAAAAAATGCATTTTCCAAGTTGAAGAATTGCATCTTGGGGTATCTAATAGAATTTTTCTGACCAAATGGAAAGAGGAGAAAAAATGATTTTGATCTGCTGAAACTGAACTGGCCTTGAGTCTAGCTGGTTTCTCTAATACATTGTGGGTTTCTAACCAAAACAGTCCTTTTGTTGTTTAAGAACACGTTCAAAAAGCAGCACAAAGCTCCATCATTAAATCTGAATTTTCATTCAGTTTCCAAGTGCTTATGTGCACGTACGCGCAGTGCTTGCATGCATTTATTGGTACAAACATTAAATAATCTGAAACACACATTTAAAGACATATTTGCCATTGTACATCTTAGCTAAGGAAACAGCACTTAATGCTCTTCAACCCCGATCAAGGTTCTGTAAAATACAAAAACAATTATTTTGCATAGCAGAAGAAACTAAAACTGAATTGTCCAGGATGCTTTGTAGCATTAATATTCAAAGGTATCATTCTTCACTGTGGATTACTCAACAACTTACTTCAACAATAGGTATATTTAAAATGAATATTATTGAATATATCCATATCAGTATACAGAAAACTTATGGTAGATCAAGATTTCTTACTCCTTACTTAGAAAAAGCTGATTACACCAGGTGTTCTCCTCTGTGGACATATAGTTTAAAGGGTATTTGCCCCGAGTTGAGCCAAACTGTTAGCTAACCCTAACATCTGTAACCTAAAGCATTTTGCATTGATTCATTTTGCATTGATGCATTGCAGTGAAATCCAAACCCAATTGCTCTCTAATGGGTTAAAGGCAATGGTGAAATTAATGCTGACTGAAATATTCACCCCTGCATGTTTTGCAATTCAATTACTACTAATAATAATAATATTTATTTTTATTGCAAGTGTAAGACCTTATTGTCCATTGCAAGACATCATATCAAACAAGTCCAATATTTTATCGTGATTTTTGTTAATTGTGTAGTTGCATAATGGATTTTGAATTGACTCAGTAAAATTCCAAATCACATTTTACAGTTAAATTTTGCTGTTACGTGAGTAAGACCTGAAATGAAATATCTAATAACCAAATCTATTAGCTTCTTTTTTTCATTTTCAGTCCTGCTTTTATGTAATCATCTTCCCTCAATCCTCGCTCTCAATTTGCTCGACAAGGTCGCATCACCAAATCAGTTTTCCGAGAACAGAGACACACCCCCACTGACACCATGCAGATTCAGACACATGATAAACACACATTTCCTTTTGCCATCTAAGCACATATACATATGAAGTAGTCACACATATGACTAGTCTTGATTAATCAATTGGCTAAAACAAATTTTTACTACCCAACTCCTCGAGGGGCGTTACCTCAGGTGGTCTGCGGTCCGCATAAATCATAAATCACACCAATCCAATGACTGCAGCTGTGATAACCCCTGCTTCTGCCTCTAGCAGGCCTAATGTTATTTCCCTCCCCTGAAATGCATAATAACAGTAATGATAATAATAATTTTTGCACGTCAAACCCAGCATAAATATCAGGATCAATCTGGCTTGGGAGAGGGTGCATATGCATAAAAAAACAACTGAAACAAGGAGTAAGTGAGTGCTCTGCCAGTGTCTGTGTGCATTTCACAGAAAATAAGAAGGATATTAATATACATATTCCTCCTGAAGAGAGCTGAGTGACCCCTTACATGGATATTTTGCTCATTTGTATGCGTAATTGTGTCCCCATGCTGTGTGTGTGTGTGTGTGTCCTTCCATTGTGCATGAGTGATGACTTAAAGCAACTGTGACCCCGACACATCACCCCTCCATGCATATAAAAACAGCCTTCTGCTTTAATATCCTCATTTAATGACTAGTCCCAGTGAAAGACCATTAATGTAATGACATCACACTGGCCATCACACCCACATGCAAACTCTTAGTGGTGACATTCTCTTCTTTCACTAATGAACTGTGAATTAACAGTAGAGGTGAAATGTTTTCATTATTATTCTTACAGTAGATCTTTTTGATTGTTTGTTATAATGTTATAATCTACAATATCTGCATATGCATTTGTGCGTCTGCGCGTGTGTGTGTGTTTCTGCATGTGTGTGCGTGTGTGTTTCTGTGTGTGCGTGCGTGTTTCTGCATGTGTGTTTGTGTAATGCCCACCGAGTTGAGGGTTGTAGTTTCATCTTACTAATTCAAGGACAGGTTCCTAATCATGCAGAGTGAATACACAGAGACATTACAGGAACATACGCATTAACCTCTTGTATCATGCATGCGCGCGTGCACACAAACACAGACACACACACACACACACACACACACACACACACAAACGCAGACATGCACCCTGACTACACAGAAGCAATTTGTAATATTGAATAGCTGACACGGTAAGATTTCATAATCTATTGACAGTGTCACAGCACAGTCATGCAAGGTGGTGGAGCTATTGATAAACACGGTATTGGCCTGTCAATGGTGTTCCTTAATCTGGGCTGATGTTACTCAGTGCAAACAGCAGATTCAAGGCCGCAACTGGTGACATCATAGCACCCATGGGGGCTGAGGACTCCCTAAAGCAGAGCTTTTCCTTGTGCACTGCTTTGGAGCCGGACAATGGATGATACAAGTGTATTTTTATGTGTTACCAGCAAATGACAGACACAGACGATAGGAAATAATCATTTTATTTGGTTTAGTACAGACAGTACACAACTTATACATTGCATAGTTTAACGTTATAAAGCGCATAAAACACAGTAAATGATAATGATGACGATCACTTATAAAATAAAACACACCAAAAAACTCATTATACATAGGTTTTGAAAAATAATGTAAAATACCTCAAAAGGGGATACTTGTTAAACATTTTATTTTGCTAGTAATAGAGCTTCGGCATCACATACAACAAAAAAAAACAAAAAATAAAACAAACCCACAAACACGGCAGACATATACCACGTATACCAAAGCATTGGGCAAAAAATAAAAATATGTAATAAAAACCGCAAAGTTAATTAATTTATTTTAAATCTATTAAAATAAATAAATTGAACTGAATTCAGCATTGTGAGCAGTTTTTAATTCTAATCGAGTTAATACAGTTGATGTATACTGTACCTCAAGACACAATTCCCCTATGGTGGCAATTATTGCAAAACACCCAAGATCAACATCCTACCACACACACACTTGTAAACATGCATACACACACGATTTACATCATTTTTGTCCCTCCAATTAGAATTTTTAATATCCTGGTGCGCGTTAATGGAGATTAATGGCCAATCGCCATAGCGAATTCCAACGTCATCTATTATCATTCCAGCTTTGGTCCCAGTCCGCTCTAATTACATCCTCAAAATGCCCTCTGTTTCATAACCCTCCCACCCCCCGAACCTAAGATCAATCAATAATTTTAATTTTCGGATGCCCCCCCAACCTTGCTCCAATCCCTACCCTCGTCCTCGTCCTCTGCTTTTGCTCCTTTCTTCCAGCTCCATGCGTGTCGATTTGTTTCCAAAGAAAATCAAATGCCGTAGAATACAGGCTGATAGGGAATTAATTACCCATCTCATCTATAGCTCCCTTTGATTCCTTCGTTTGTTTGTCCGTTTGTTCAGTCGCTCGTCCCCCTTGTTTCTCTCTTGTGTCTGCTATGTCTTCCCTCCCTCACCCTCTCTCTGTCTGGCGCATTGGGGGCGCTTTCCACTCTTTCCCCCTTCTTGTCACGTAATTAGCATGCAGATATGCATCGCCTGATTCGCAAGTCAAATCGCCTCACCATTTCCCCCTCTCTGTGGCTCCAAGCTCTGATTGTTCTTATTCAAATGGGTGTTTGATTTGGGTAACTCTCCCCCTCCTCCACCCAATCTACCCAAACACACACACACACGCATATAAACACACCCAGTGGTAACATGATTCCTCTTTATCTACAGACAACAGGGCTTTGCCCAATCTTTTTCTACATTCTGTCCTGCTGCCAATCATGCAAAACAAGTAAAACATGAATAATTTAACAAATGTGCAATTTTGTAGCCATTGCAGAACAACTACGATGTTCTGCAGGTTGTCTGAACCTCCTTTTCTGCGTGTCCTACGTACCAGCCTGCCAATAATTCTCGGTACACCTCAATGGCAGGTTTCATATGATGCGTGCTTTTCCTGTTCGTGTGAAAACCTTCTGCTTGGTTGGCACACATACACACAGATATGAATACAGTACAGTATGTGTTTTACCCCCCCAACCCAAAACACGACAGAAATTTATTTCTCTGTCTCTCTTTTTCTCCCTCCCCTCTCTTTCTCACACACACACAGAGCACGTCTGCTGGTGCAGGAAGGTGTTTGCTCAGCACATTTCAATACGAACATCATAATACTCTATCTAGCTGCCATTCGTTTCCTTGTCATAAAACCAACACGAGCCAGCAGTTTTTATTCCTGAACGCTGTGAGACAGAAAATCGCATTAATTTTCTCACTAAAACTCAAATGACATTATGTTAAAAAAAAGAACTGGTTTACAACATCTGTTTTTGATGGCCATGACAAAAATATGCGAGGAGAGTCAATATTTGACCTTTGAGACATTGCATAAATGGAGGTCAAATTGGAGGCCAGACCTCTATCTTTCACCCTCATTTTGCTTGAGGCTCTCATACATACTTAACTATCTCACCCAATGCATTCAGTGATATTGAAACATTAAATTATCATCATACCATAGATAAAGGGAAGAAGAAGTTCACTGGCCTCAGTGAGGCAATTTGGCCAAAGTACAATGCTATAGTGTGATTTGGGAATTTCCTGCTATGTGTCCTCACATGTGTTTCTCACACATGAACACACACAGCAACAAGTGTCAGCATACAGGGGGAGGTTTCCCTGTGTAGTCATGTCTTGGTATCGTTGGCACTGGGCCAGCTTTGCCATCTGTCTGCTCTCCCCCTTTCTCCGTCTCTCCTCCTCCTCCTCCTCCTCCTCCTCCTCCAAGCCAATCTGCTCTACATTTGCTATCATTACGTGCCTGCCATCCTCATGGCATATCAGAGGCAGACGCCAGGCACCCTTTACCCCTCTCTCTCTCCTCCTCCTTACGCCCCTCTCTTCACGCCCCTATTTCCGCGCCCACTTCGCCACAGAGTTCTCTAAAGGGTCCAGGTGGCATCTTGCCCTGCTCTCTTCTCAGAGGCAGGACGGAAAACAAAGAAGAGCAGCAAAGAGAACAAAAAAAGCCCCGAAAACGAGGATATACTCCTTTCCACATCCTGCTTGGAGCCCGCTGTGCTTCCTGTGCCCACAGGCTTGGTGTTGGTTTGTTGTTGTTGTTGTTGTTGTTGCTGTTGTTGTTGATTTCCATGTTCCTCCTTCCTCTGGGTGGCTGTTTCTGTTTGAGCAAAAAGGCTGAGAAGTAAACCCTCTTCAAACCTTGGAACTTCCCTGGCTTTGGTGCTATTGACGGGACCTTGGTACGTCTCATATGCCCACACACTCACTCACACACATTTACACACATACACATACACATGCACGTAGATGCTGCAGAGTGTTTCTCTCAGAGCTCCCTGCCACCTCGTCCGCCTGCTGCCTCGAAAGAACTGGGAATACCATGGGATCTACCAGAGACTCACTCACACGTACACACAGACACACGCCGGATTTAATACGCACGTGCACTCGCCGATCGTTTGAGGCTGCAGGAAAGTGAATAATCAATTAAGTATTGATTTCTTGTAAGATTTTGTAAATTTCAAAGGCAAAGACAAAGGGGGTAGCTTAAGGACAGCCGCCGCGAGCGAGAGGAGCCGCAAATTAGCCAATAAACACAGACGGGGAATAAACGAAGGTGAACGAACGAACCGCTCGTCATTGCAATATGCTTGTTTTTTTTTTTCTTGTCTCTATTGTTTCTACATGCCCCTCCAGATGAATTAATGGTGAATGCGACAATGGTTTCCTATGGAGACGAAGAGATGGCGAATGGGCGAGCGAGGGTTACAAGCAAAACCTGCAGGAGGAGAGAGAGAGGGTGACTGGAGGTAATTAGGCAGTCGGCAACACACACCGCATCAGTATGCGGAGTATGCAAATTGACCGGCTGGCTCGCTCTTTTTGTCGTGGATCAGAAGGCAAGAGCTGCAGAGAAGAATTAAGAGCTATTATTCTACCCAAGGAGAGGCTGATATATGCAAACGAGGGGGACATGGGGAGGAGGAGGAGAGCAAAGAACACTCTGTAACTACAGAGATATACAATGGACTCCACTGCAAAGGAGAGTCAAATACAATCACACAAATACACTCATTCTCTCTGACACCCTGGGAGATTCTTCTACATTTGCGCTGGAGGTAGCAAAAGAGAAAACGACAATCAGACATGCACCTTCATTCCCTATTATGCCTATCTCTGCATATTGATAGGCTGATTCGTGGATGATAATTACCTTTTGGAATATCGAATCGCGAAACGAGCCTCGGAATGAAGGAACAAGAAGAGAGGACAGAAAAAAAAAAGAAAAAAAAAAGAGCGAAGGTATGCAAAGACGCTAATGATATTCAGAGCGCTGACTGTGTGTCATCTGCATGATGACAACGGCCAATTATAATGAACCATTGGCTCTCTGCCACAGATAAGTAGGAGAGAGAAGGATATGGGCAAAGAGGAGGGGGAAGAGAGAACTTCCCCTGTCCCTTTCTTCTTAATTTGCCGCTATTTGCAGACTCTGCGTCGTGTGGATTTACAGTAACGATGCAAGTCGAAAGAAAAAAAAAGTGAAAACCTTTCCTTGCAATGGTCCCTTAAATGGAATAGAAGGCCACAGACGATGAGTGTCCCTCCATATAGGATCTATGGTTGCTTAGGGTGGTATTCCATTGCCACGTTGCTCAACTGGGCTTTGGTTCTATTTGCACTTCCTCCTGCCCTCCTGTACCAACCATCGCTCTGATGAACCAAAGAATCTGTTGGAAAACCCACACATACTGAAAAGCACACGCACACACGGCGGCATCATTCACAGTGCCGCTCTCTCCCCTTCCTCATCACAGTACAAAATGCCTCCCATCACCGTTTTGCATATTCGCATGCAGCCCCGCCAGCCACAGAGGACTAAACAGCAGTATGCAAAACAGTCTGGTATCCCCACTTACATAGTGATGAGATGGAACAGTGTGAGAAAGAGGCAAAGGGGGGCGGGCGTTGTACGCGGGGGGTTAAACATGATGGGGGAGGAAGTACAGAAAGATGGTGGGGGGGGCCACAGGGGAGCTTGTTGGCACTAAAAAGGGGCACGTGCGGTGATACCACTCCTACTGCGTGATGACAAAAAGAGGCGGGCGTGGGAAAAATAGAGGAGTGGAGGGGGGATGAAAGGGAGGCGAGAGGAGAGAGACGGGGGGGAGGAGGGCATGTTGGCACTAAGAGGGGGCACGTGTTGCTGCTGGAGGAGGAGGGGCGACGTGGGTGGGCGAGGTGCAGTGGGAGGTGCAGGAAAATGGAGGGTTAGAAGGGGGTGCGGCAGGGGGTGGCACTACACACAGATGAATGTTTAAGGAAGAAGGAGTTTCGGATTGAGTGGCCACCTGCATTAAGAAGAAATGTCACACTATTAAAACACAAGATGCATAGCCGATCTCCCTACACACACACACCTTTTATCAGATCTCAGGGGAATATGCCAGGGGGTGTGGCTGCCGTGCCTGTGACCAAGCACAGTAGCTTTAACATGAAATACCCACATGTGTTTCCACAGACCTGTAGGGGTGCCAGCGATGGGTGCACACACACGCACGCACGCTTATATGCATAAACAGATGCATTAAGAAGCTGAGTCTTTATGTGAAACCTGGCACAAAGCCAAAAACGTACACACTGGTGTGTGCCTGATAGCACACACACACACAAAAACACAAACACAGTTCATGTACTCGACCAGAAGCTCTTTTGATACACTGACTTTTTTGCATTCCTTTGATGAAACTGTTTTGACTCCACTGTAAGATTTCAATCTCTTGTTGATGTTTTACTGCAGTATAAATTACACTGTAGCAGTAGTAGTAGTACAGCCACCACTAAAGGCCAATATCACAGTCCATATGTTGAAGAAGAAATTGCATTACATTAATATTTTATAGTCTGCATTAAACATATTTTTTGTAATTCAAGGTTGATATATGATTTCACTTGTTGCTGCTCTTAACAGTATCTTTATCTTCAGAGAAGTTTGTTTCTGTATGTTTTTTTATTTTGTGTTATTTTGATAATGATGTTTATTATTCTGCTGTAGAAAGAAAAAAGGTGCCAAATGATGAGGGCCTTATGTGGTGTGAGCTTTGTGTTACAAATCAAATTGCTGTCCTTACTTAAGTAATGTATGTAGAAAGATAGTGTGATAGAGAAAGTGGGACACATTTACAAACATAATATGCTTCATCAGATATTTTCTGAACAGTAGATTTATGTCACTGTCACTTTGGCCAAGAACCACGACTAGTGTAGCTGAACTTTGACCTTGGTGACAAAAACACAAAACTGATTTGACTCCTGCCAGAAGTTCACATTTGCTGGCTTCAAGTCATCCAGTTGGAAGTCGATTTGATTATTTTCACATTCACTTCTAGTTTAAGAGCGATAGTAGTTTCACATGTCCTTCTTGTGATGCAGGGCTATAGCTTTTAGCCTTGCTAAGTGAATCATCAGTGGCAGTATCAAATTACCCTCAACAGAGACCAAAGGTTACTTAAAGGCCTTTTAGTCATCCACGCTGGCACGCCAGCTAATTTACAGCAGACTCATTAGACCAGCATTAAACACAATTTCCTGCCGACAAATTTCATTTGGTAGAAAAATCATTACCATGGCAATAATAAACAAGCTTATGCAGTAGTCGCTAATGGCAATTTACGTAACCTAATGTCCTTAGTAAACCTCAGAATTAGCGGCAGTGGCTATATGTGAAGCTTTATTTAACATAGATGTTGACATGATGCGTGTTAAGATTACTTTGGAGCCTTTATTTTCTTTCTGTTTTCTTTCTCTCTTTCTTTCTTAAGCTTTGTCTTGGGCCTGGACTATGACAGTGGAAATATAATGTTTCATAACTGTCAGTGCACAGGGTTGTGTGTAGCCCGGGGTTGCTGTGCTGAACAATAAACCATAATTTGATAGATGAGAAATTACAGCGGTCCATCTACTGTGCAGGGCCCTCACCCCAGGCAACGCAATACTGCGCCAGATGATGTGTCACATTTCTCTGAAAAAGGGAGAAAAATGAAATTATTCTTTTATACTTTGTTAATAATGTCTGCCTGCATTTTGAATGTAACATCTCTGTTTGTTTTATGTAGATAAACTAATATAGTGGATGGATGTGAGGCCTTTCATTGGCACTGCCAATTATTAAAGGCCCTCTGTCATTTAAAGCTCCATACGCTGCATTGTGAGAGGTGCTGGCAGGAATGATCAGTCCTATGAGTTCATCCGGTGCATATATTGTTGAGTACACTGCTGATTTATATTTAACAGTCACTAAATACATACCACCTCCTCTCTCCCACATGTGGAGAGTCACTGTTGATAGGATATATGCATCATAGGCAGCTGCCCCACCTCTGTTAGCCAATGCATTTGCCATTAGCGAATATACATCTCTTTGAGTGCGGCATGGATTTGCCGTGGAGCTGGTTGGAAATTATGTGTTTTCTGTGACATTGTGGCTGAGAACTACTCAGACCAACCATTAGTACCCCTGGAGCATGCTCCAGTGCTGTATCATTTGTGTCAAGCATACAAGCCTGATTTGACTTGGTCCCATGGTGAGTGACTGACAGCCATGTGAATAAACATAATGGATGCGAATTCTGCTAGAAACTAGCGCTCAAGTGTAAATTAGTGGGCAGCACTAATAACATGCATAAGAGGGAATGTTTTAAGTGGAAGTATTTAACTGAAAATGTACTGCAGTACTGATGCGAAGGTAACAGGTTTGCGGGGTGATGGGCAGCTATTTATCATCCCTGTTGTGTAAGGTGTTGCTTTGTGATTTCACCACAAGGGTCACTGTGAGGCGTGTGTTAACTTTTACTCTGCCCACATCTTACAAGAAAGAAATCCATTCAAATCTGCCCCAAGCAGAGTCTCTCAGTGTCTGATCATATATATATAAACAATGCACAGACACAGTTGTGCTGTTAAGAACATTATATTTTTATTGCATGTTTCAAAAGCTCCAGCAAATAGCAGGCAGAATAATCCCAGTCCTTTGTTCTGGTGTATTGTATGCCCTGTCAGACAACAGCATTACTGAAGTCAATGGAGGAAACATTTTGTCCTCTTTTTGAAGCTGCTGAAGCTCACATCCTCAGAAGATGGTGATGTCATGTGAAATGAATGGCTTTTATTCCTCAGTAATTTTACGATCTTGGCATGAAACCTTATATCCTACACCATTCCTATTAAGGAACACCCCCACTCTTTTTTTTTTTTAACAAGAGCGAACTGATAGATGTTTTTTTCTTCCTCTTTGTTCTGGTCAGTGGGCTCATGCAATGTTTATTAGATTAAAAGTCAGTCACTGCGACAAGGGAAAAGGTGAAAAAAAATGCAAAACATAAAGGAGAACCCCATCATGGGCACTGGCAGTGCTTTCTCTGCTGTCTTTTTATTACAAATTGAGACCAAATCACTTTGGAAAGCACCAGAGAGGGAAGGGATAGATTTGTCTGTGATTTAAAGCAGCAGCATGTTGTACAGCGTTTATGATCAGAACTTGCGTCTGTGTCTGACAATTAACGTGACTCCAGTTGGTTTTATGGCCAGATTCAAACAGGGCCTGCGTTTCATAGTGATGATAGGAGACAGAGTGGACATAAATAAGAATATACATATGTGAAATCCATAAAGGGTTGCCGAATGGTTTATATGGGAATGGGAAGTTGGGGTGGGAGAGTTCATCCTCCACGTCTGAATTGTCACAGCAGCTTTTATGTAGCAGCATGGTGGGGGCTGACATGTTCTGGTGCTTCACAATATGTCGGGATTGTTCCAACAACTGATTATGACCAAAATGACTCACTCACACTGGCAATGTCCTTCTTGGTCCGTGTACAATAATAGACTGGATTGTATCTAATCATGCCAAATGCATAAATACAAGAATATGATCTCATTGTGAAATTATAAAGCTGAGAGAGAGAAAAAAATAAGGGTATTAAGCCATTTGGCACTGAGCGATTTTATCTTTAGTGACCTTAGGATATCTAGTGTGGCTATTACCACACACACACACACACACACACACACACACACACACATATATATATATATATATATATATATATATATATATATATATATATATATATTTATCAGTATTTATGTCCCTTTTGTTTAAAGGCACTTTCATGCTAGCCATCTGAATATTTAACCAGTGCTGAGCTTGGTTTCCCATTGTATCGTCACATTAATTCCACTTTGCATAATTGCAAATATGTGAGAACACACCCACTGCAAGTGTTAATGGAGGTACATCCATTTGTGATGAGTGGGGGGTTCAAGTTATGTGTAATGCTCGTTCACTCTTTAAATAAGGCATATTCTTTTGTTAAAGATGTTAAGTACGATCAAAAAGCAGTGCCACTTTAAACAGCGGCGTGTTTAGCGAGCCGCTTTAAGGTGACACTTTTGGTGTTAAGCATTCTCTGCTTTGATGAATTTCACTATTGGCACCAGACCAACATGATACAATGATACAGATGTCGAAGAAAGAATTCTTGAATAGTATAAATCACTAATGAAGATGAGCCAAAATGACATTTTTTTTCTTAAGAAATGCTTGTGAAACATTAGTTTATATTAGGACTAAGTTACTCAAACATCTTGGACTGTTGGACGTAGCAGCACTTCAACAGTTTGGTATTTCCTGACCTTGGAATTTGTTTTGCCTGTGGGAGGAGAGGCACAATAATAGGGATGATTCTTTCAATATCTGTTGTCAGCAGCTGATTGACACTGTATGAAAACCTCCTCCTTCTGTTCATTAAATCCCTGCAACTACCTGAAGGCTTCAGGACACACATGTTGATAAAACCGCAGCTTCCAATTTGAGAAGTGCTCTGCCATTATGCGCAGCCATCCACTGTGTACGTACCTTGAGTCAGTCACCTGGTCTGTCACAACTCTGTAATCTGTGGGAGACGGCAGATAACCAGGACTGATCAATCCTGTAAATCATTGCTCCATTTCCAATGTTCCTTTTAGCTAAAGTCACATTTTTAAATTCATTTAAATACATTTTATACTTTATATGCATTGTGGTGCATTGTTCTAAACAATGAGACCACTTACAATGTGAGATATAGTGGAATTAACAAAAATAGCATCAGATTGAAAGATCATATCAATTGTTGTTGTTCATTGGATTCATAACAAAACCTGCATCTGGCTGCAGATGTGTAGTACTGAGTTTATGACGCTCTGCATCTTCCAGACAACAGGAGGAAGAAGCGTCTTTCCATTTGTTAAGCTACCGTCATGTTTCACTGTGACTGTCACAGCTGTTTCGGAGCTATGAGACCAGTGATGTGATTTGCCGAGAGTGTACCTATTAATCATCACACCTTTTGGATTTGTATTCCACTTCATCCCACCCTTTTTCACTGTCGCACAAACAATACCAGTCTAAGGTTTGGAAGGTGTGTCTGAATTTTTCGCTGTACGTGAACCAAAATAACGGCGCGCTTAGAGACGGCTTTAAATTTAAACAATAGAGATTTATTTAAATTCTCCCTGGTTCATTTGGCCACGTTAGCAAGAGCTTGTGTCACAACTTTGCCAATTCATTTTGCATTATATTTTCCAGCACTCAAATAAGCTCCACAGTAAAAGAGACAGATTAGTGTAGAGTATTATAAAACATAAATGTTGATCACAATAAAGCGTGGCTTGCTCTTGTTGTCTTACACTAGTCTTACAAACCCTTATTTTTTTCCTTGTATAAATCGGTATGACCTCTCAGTGAGTCACAGGATTGGGTACAGTAGATAATGTGTTGGACAATCAACACCACTCTCTGCCGCTCTCTCCCTCCTTCTTTCTCTCCAACCATCAGCCGCATCATCCACCTTTCATCAGGCCAGACCATTGATCCTCCACCCGGCAGGGGGTCCTTTCAGGATGCAGGCTAATGTTCTCATTATGTGTCATGCATGGTCCCATTGCTGATGACTGGCTTATTACCATCTCATTAAGAGACATGGCCAAGCAGGGGAGAGAAGAACCTGTCACAGTTTAAGGAGCTCATCAGAGCACAGAAAGAATAAGTGCTGGAGACGTGCTTCATATCTGGCAGTACCTGAAGGAAAATTATTTTTTTTATCGGAGAAAATGGAAAGAACTTTTATGATCTGGAAATATTAGTATGTATCAATTATGATCACTTTGAATGACCAATTAAGATCGAATAGAACTTGGATTAGATTTGGGTGAAACTATACTCTTTTGATTTATAATCAAAATGTCCTGACCTGAAAGATGGAAAAGATTCCCTGAATTATCTACCATAAATTAAAATAATACTTATTATAATTAATAATTATAGAAGTAATATTATGCCATTAACATTCGTCACTCAACTCTGAGGTCTGGTTCTGAATGTATTTTCATGTCAAACCTTCAAACATGCCCAGACCCAAACTCCTCTCATGATATCCAGAATAAACAATGACAGCACAATAGTGGTAGCATAATAGTTTGAGTTAGTCAGTTACTGGTTAATGATGTAGCCTGATTCAGCTAGTCGCTTTAAGGTTTGTGGACAGATTTTCTTTGACACTTGCATGTTTGTGTGTGTGTGTGTGTGTGTGTGTGTGTATCTTTATTCCAGCATCCATGTGTGTTGGAGGGGGGGGGGCTGAAAATCCCAAGGTAATCTGAAGCACAAAGGCAATGTCATTATAGACATGGAGGGACATTATTCTAAAATGGCAAGTGATGCAGTGCTGAGACAGTAGATAAGGTGAAGAGAAAATGTGGAGGAAAGAGGAGAGGAGAGAGTGAACGCTTGAATTTGTCACGGACAGATAAAAACAGGCTAGTGCCAGGCTGGAGGACGCCGTGATAGGGGTGTTGTTTTTTTTCTTCCTTTTCTTCCCTTCCCTTCTCTCCCCCTCTCTCCCTCCCTCTCCCTCTCTCCCTCCCTCTCCCTCTCTGCATCTCCCTCTCTCTCTCTCTCTCTCTGTCTCTCTCTCTGTCTCTCTCTTTCACTATACCCTCCTCACTCCCTTTTTGAGGTTTATCTGACATACGATGAATGCAGCAATTTTATCTGAATAGACAAAGGAGCAGTGACATGCAGCCTCACTCTGACGATTGACCTTGAAGGAGATGAAAGAAAGGAAGGAAGAAGGGAGGAGGGAAAGAAGAAAGAGGGAAATGGGAATGGTCGTTATTGCCTCTGTCTGTTTGTTGCGAGTCTCTTGGCTTAATGTTATTTTCCTACTGCTGTATTTTTATTTGGCCCTTTTTTAAACTGGCTAATGAACATATTTTATAGTGCTACGTTCATGTTCAACATATAAAGAACCCTGAAAATTTAATACACGGTTTGTATTTTGAATGGCAGATCTCTGTGAATGTAATACATTGACTGTGCGGTCAAAATTAAAAATAAAAATATGGCAGTGCTTCAATGGAAGTAATCCAACTTAAATCTCTTCACTATAGTAATGGTCAAATATTGCAAGGTCCTTATTACTGCATGTGTAACTGGTCAAACATACCCCACCTCTAATGTCACCATTTCATACCAATATTCAACATATAAAATCGTTTCCACCACCAGCAGCCTCAACAGACGGTAATGCAATAGAGACACAAGATGTGTGTGATTTGACTCTCTTTTTCTTGACTGGAAAAAAATGTGCTCTCTCACTCTTTCTCTCTTATTATCCCTATCACTTGCACTAATGCTTTCTCCACCCACATGTTAAACCAACAAATGGATGCAACAAGTTCTGGCGTGCTCTCTGGAGGCTGCTGAAAGTCATCCTGCAAAATGTACGAAGTCACTGTCTGATGTTGAGCAAGGCGAACAAGGTTATTGGATGACAGGCATATGAAAAAAGTAAATTACAACATTTCATCTTGAAATAAAACCCAGAATGCAGCGAGGAACACAAATTAATATGTGTGGATTTTTCTTCCAGTTTTTTTTTCCCCCTCTGATATCAAAAAAGGTTTTATATTTAAATAAATTTCACTCTCTTTTGTGATTTAATCAGATCTACTGGAGGAAGTATAATTAACTAATTAATAGTTAAGTGTAATACATTAAAGTATAATTTAATGTTGTCCCATAGAGACCACAACAATAATACAATAATACATTTTCCATAGGAATAAGATTTATTGACTAAGAGCACCATTAAATACAGAAAATTGTAGCCAGGTGACCGTATGTTCACTGTTACGTGAGGATTTTGACTCTAACCGAATGCATGCGGCATGAATCTTCACATTTTCAACCCAAGGTAGTAGCTGACTGATGTCACCTGGAGTGCATGTGTTGAGCTTAACACACTTTGGCACACCTAAACTTTGTAGTCTACGGCTGCACACTGGAGTGGAACAGGGTTATATGTGGCCCACAGCTGGCGTCTTCAGTTGTGATGGGACGTTACCCGCAGCACAGACTTGAGCTCTGACCAAATCAATTAACAGATGTGTTCTGACATATTGTCGTAAAACTCAATTTATGTCTCAGATATGATGTAAAAGACATGCTGAGAACATTGCATGAGTGAGCTTTCTGAACTTTTCTGAACTGCATGTTGGTAATTTTAAATGCCAGTAATTCTCTGTGTGTCAGTGAGCTCATTCTTAAACAGGAAAAGGGCAATTTCACTAATTGGGCTGAAGATCAAATGTTATTTCAATGACAATATGGGAAATAAAGCTATTGGAGGAAACATTAATGATAAAACTTGGGTCACCAGAGACTTGGTGGTCTTGTTTACTTTTAAGGGCAAACGTCAGAACAGATAAAAAGATTGTTAATGTACTTTTAACGTAATGTTATTATGTAGACAACTTTATAGCCATATTTAGGTGTTGATCCAAATAAATGCTGGAAATGCATCAAAAACAACATTTTGCTATTGGGGAAAGACAATAAAACATGAATAAAATTGAACTGAGCTCATGATTGAACCCTGCAGCAGCCTACGTTAGAGAGGCCGTTAATGAAACCCTCTGATAGAGCAGAAGTTAACTGTAGGGTAGACAGAATCTAAATCTGAATCCACATACAGGATTGTCAACCAAGATATGATATGATCAGTGTTCGGCATTATCAGCATTCAAGTATACTGGCGATAAAACAGTAGTCACCTGAATCTACAACAACTGCAGACCACTAAAAAGTGTTTAGTAGCATATGTTTGGCAGAAGTGAGGCTGAAATATATTAAAGATGTTGTTCCAAACACTTAAAGAAGTTGCTCAGTCAGCAACTACTGTTACAGGGATCTGACAATATTAAAGAAGAAGAAAAGAAAATAACTGATTAAAAACCTTTTGGGTAAAGACTCATCTGCAGATGTTAATTAATTAATCAACTGCCTCTGAGAGTTTGTAAAGAACTTTGAGAAAACTGCAGCCAACACGTGTACCAGAGGAAACGCGGCCCCGAGCTTAGTTCTGATACACTGGATCTTGTCAGTGAAAGTACAGTTGAGAAGATCAATAAATCTGTACAGAAGTAGCTTTTTTTGTCAGTGTTTAACCAACATGTTTGGTCTTTTTTTTCAATTTAGGATGGCCAGTAACTCCATTTGTAAATAATTAACTTGGAGTTAACTTTAATCTATATTCAGTCCTCCTGTAATTCGTTTTCAGGCGCTGAAGGTTGTCATTGATCGTACTACTAAGTTAATATGAGATAGAATATGTGCCTTTCTTCTGGAAACAAAACAAAAGCACCATTTCTATAAACATGAACTGAACTAAGGTCAGTGATCTTTTGCTCCACTGAGGAAAAACACCCTGTAACATGGCTTATATGTGCCTCATATGTGTTCACAGTGAAATGTGGATTCCCGAGCTCTCCCGGGTAGCATTAACATCTGAAAACTCTGAAAAAGTAAGACAGTTGTTTTTAAGCCCCTCTAGACTTTGGATATGGATTTAAATTAACAGGTGTAGTGAAAGTCCAGCATATTCTATATTACATAACAGTATATTTTATCTATTTTGCTGCAACAGTGGCTCTAATGAAAACAGTTATGTATTATAGATGATTGCTTTTTAATTGGATAATTGGAGTATATTTGTCCTAGTAACATACAACATGCATCATTTACTGTAAATTTTCACTTTTTTATTTTTTTCTAGTCCATAACATTTGTTGATTGATTAAGTGCAGTTATGTGTGGTTTTCATGTCATGTACAAACACATTGGTGTCTTTTGAATCCATTAATAGTTAGATGACAAATATCAAGGAGGCCCCTTGCTTTAGACATTTAACATCCTGTACTGCAAATTGACCAGTCAAATGCGATGTTAACAATGTCACCAGGCCGCCTTTGTTAACAGGTATGTGACTCTATCCAGACAGTGATCTTTTAATCTGCTAATGTGAAGGGAAGAATAATCCCACATCTGGAAGTTTTACTACTCTGTAATTGCAGAGCTGCTCGTGAGCAGCCCCCTGAGCTTTAGAGAAAAAGAATGACCTGCATTCAGCTCCCAACACAGACAGACGCGATAACATTTAGAGGGGATGAAATTTGTGTTAATTTCAGATGACTTGCCTTTTCCAAACCAATTTGCTTTTCGTTCTGTTTGTTGATGTTACTTTTAATGTGATGCCTGTGACACGCATTTCCACAACAGATGGATTCATGTTTTTCTTTTCTTTGGGTATTTTCTTCCTCTCTATTTCATTCCACCTCCCGCTTTCTTTTTTTTCTCTCTTTCTCTCTCTCACTCTCTCTTGCAGGATTTCATCTAGACAGGTGCTTCCTGTCCGGACTTTGACGTAAAATTAAACACAAGTCCAGATGTGAAGTGTGTGTGTCTCAGTGTGTGTGTGCGTGTATGAGACAGACAGAAGAAAAGCATGTTTCTTGCGTGTTTCCTGGTCATTTTACCACAGCTGAAAGAAGAAGGAAGGACTGAAAAGAAATAACGTAAGACGGGGGGAAAAGAAGAAAGAGGGTAATAAAGAGTGAGGCCATGAAAGGAAATTTGTGAAAAATGCTGTCCCGTGAATTGAACAGGTTAACTTTCCATGAACCTGTTCTTCAGCACAGAACAGGGACATGAACTATGTCTAGTTTGTGTGTGACCTCCCCTTTTTTAATTGTCATTTATTTCCCCTCTTAAACAAACAGTTAGCCCACTCAAACATCCAAATCAATTCTTTTAAATCATTGTAGACTTCTTAAACACATGTTTTTGTGTCTGTGTGCAATGGTCATTCCTTTTTTATTTAATTCGACTTGAAGCCGATTCCGGGTTAATGCTGTCAAAATGTAGCTTTCAAAGGGCAATTAAATACACTCGTCTAAAAGACTTGCTTTTCTGTACTTCCTTTGCTTTTCTCTCCCTTGTCCTGAAAGGAGAGACAGGATAAGGGAAAGAGAGGGAGAAACGGAAAGGTCATGAGTGATGGATGCTTTGTGTGTGTCTGTCATTCCCAATTACTGAACTTTGCCTTTTAAAGCGTCGCTCAGATGCATTTCTCATTTCTGCCTTTCTGACTGATGAAGAGCAGGCTCTGACTGGGGGCACTGTGTGTTTTTAAACACTACCTCACTAGTCATTCAGTATTTACTTCAGATACAATACACTGCAGCAGCCGCTCCTTCTCCGCAGTGTTATTCCACTACAACCTTCTTGATTTGTATTCATTCTCATGTTCTGTTATCAAATGTATAGTTTCCCTGCGCTCAGGTCTGTTATGGTGCAATGCAAAAGAAAAATGAGATTACATATCATGTTTTTTTTAAAAAGCGTTCAAAGCTACAAAAATACACCGCAGGGAACAGACTCTTTGGAGGGAGGCTGTACTTTGATACAGAGCAGTGCAGATGCATATAATACCTACAGTGGTCTTTCCAGCATACACCTAGAAATGCAGCCTGTCTCTGTAAAGCTTATCAGCATTACAGTTATTAATTCCTAACTTTTTTGAGGCAGCTTTTGAAAACAAACACACAAAGTTATGTAGCAGGATATACATTTCTAAAGTTTTTTGGGTTTTTTTTTTTACACCGGGTACCTTTTTTTTTCTGTATTTTCTTTCTTTTTCTCAAAATATCTCCACGAATATGTTCAGTATGCTCTCGATTCACAGGCATATGTCCCTATTTTTGTACACTTTACAGATATTTCGCTTCATAAAAGCGCTTCTAATGTTTTCACTGCCCTATATACAGTATGCATAACACATTGTGGCCGACACAGCTGCCTTATGTGGTGCTCGATGTTACTTTTCAGGGAAAAGAAAGGGAGAGTAGAGAGGGACAGGTGCTATGGCAGGCAGCTAGGTTAATCTCCTCTGTGCTCTGTCAGCCTCCTCGCAAAACTTTAAAAAGTGTCATGTTGACTAGCTGTAACACTGTGACACTCTACAGACATAGGAAGAAGAGGTGGGAGGGAGGAAGCAGAGATTGAGACAGAGCAGGAGGGATGGAGAAAGAGGGATGGAAAGCGAACTGTTGATAAAAAAAAAAATCCAAATATATACAGCACAGGCAAAAACGCCCGAATCCTCCACCACCTTTCTCATTCTCGTTTTTTTTTTCTCTCACCCACTGACTATATTAAAATCATTCCCTGTTAATACATCTATTTTCCGCTCGTGAAAACCTCCCTAAGTGTCACGATAAAGGTGGAGGTGGTTTGTGGGGTCGGCCCGAGGAGAGCTTTACGAGACAAGCTGCGCTGATATATGGCTCGCAGAGACTCCATTAAAACCCTGGACCTGCGCCATTTGGAAAAATGGAGGTCACTCATGCTAGGGTCACGTGACATCTATAAAATCAAACTTTTTCTTAATATCTGGTCGTATATCACCTGTTTTTTTTTCTTCCTTTTTTTGCCTTTTTTTTTTTTTTTTTTACTAATGCTTGAATCTTAAACAATAGGGCCAGGGTCGAGGATGATCGCTTTTCAAGAGGTAGAGGGAGGGGGTGCAGGATGTGTGTTGACGTGCATGTGCAGTGGGGGTGGTAAGGGGAACCGGGTGATGCTCAGTTTTTGATAAATGTACCATATCAGATCTGTAGAGGAGCATAAGGAGAACAATCTGCAGTTGGTAATCTTGGAAAGATGAGAACAGGTGTGTAAAGGCATGGTCGGGAGTCTCTCTCTCCCTGTCTCAGTCTCTCCTTCCACCTCCCTCCATCACTCTCTCTTCCTCTGTCATGCTCACCTTCTTATTTCATCCCTCTCTGCAGGTAACCTAATTAAAGTGACTTCACGCTTTCTCCCTCTCTCACCTTACACGTACAGTACAATTGTCTGTCTCGTGCGCTCGTTCCACCTTTCTGTTTTTGTAGTTTTTGTAGAATCTTAAACTTGTCTTAAACTTAGCCCCCTTTCCGTTTACTCCAACTCCTGTCTCTCCTCATACTATATACCCTTAAACCCAAGACACATGTCATTTCCCATCTTTCCCTCTACCTCTCTGGTTCTCCCTCCCTTATCTTCATGTCTCTTTAAGCCAGAGTGTGTGTCCTGTCTGTCTACCCGTGGCTCCCAGCTCCCTAGGGCAGCATTTCCAGGCTTCATTTGTTTGAGGGCTTTCTAATCTAGGGACTGGGACAACCTCAGTCCACCGTGCCCTCGTCAATCATCCCTGCAGAGGAGCAGAGAGGAGGTGAGGAAGGAGTAGAGAGGAGGAAGAGGACTGGAGGTGATGGCATGATTAGTTATCTGTCCTCGCTCTCGCCCGCCCGCCCCATCCCCACCGACTACCACTCCCTCCATCTTTCCCATCTCTCACTCACTCCCTCCTTCTGCCTTCCCCTATCTCTCTTGCTGTCTCTCCATCTATCTTACCTTCTTATCTCTCTTTCCTGCTTCTCCTCTCTCCTGCATCCTGAGCGCCAGCCTGTAGCGCCAGCCATCCTTCTGTCCGTCTGTCTATTTATCTGTCTGTCTGATTGTCTGACCTCAGCCCCGACGGTGGTCCCTTTTGTGTCTGCGGACAAATGAGGATGACCTTTTATTGTAAAACAGACACCTATGGGGAGGGATGAAACCGCCAGTGTTTAAATTAACAACAGAGAGAAGAGAGGGAGAGGGAGGCCATCTCAAACAGAGAGAGGGAAAGAGAGTGTAAAGTTTTTGAAGTTCTCATAATTATAGAACAGTGTTTGCGTCAAACTAGCATGGCCACTGTTCAATAATAAAGTCCCCTACCTGGCTGGCAGCTATTGATGAACAGTGGTGGAACAGTGAGGAGCGGACCTCTTGAACGCACCCCGGACCCATCAGTATGGGTGCATGAATTATAAATGGCATTGACTGTGGAGGCCATAAGAGTAGACAGAGTATTATTGCACATGAAGGTCCATTCTGATTTTGATTATTTTTATTCCAGGGGGCTCACAAAAGGCCAGGAGACCGTTGGTGAATATTCTAAAAGGGCACATGGCCGAGATGGGCTTGATGGCAGGCTTTGATTTCTGGCTAATAGCCACTTCAAACGGGCTCGGACGGCCCAGAGACCAGGGAGGAAGATGACACTAGGACTAAAGGACAGGGAGACACAGGACGCACACAAAGGGAGGCCACAAAGCGCATGTTACATTTTACAGACATTTAGCTTACATTCATACCCAGAGACACTGATCTCTGTGATGGCATAGCATTTAAGATTCACTTCATAGTCTCTTCTGATTGGACAATACAATATATCCCAAAAAAAAAACATCTTTTGCACACCTTTACTGACAACATGACTATTTTTATTGGCACTCGAGAGACAAGTGATAGACACGTTTAGATGGCTCTAATAAAACACACATGTGCGTATATGTGTTCATGTGAGCATGTACACACACAAGAAAAGCTCATAACTTGGATTAGGATGCTTTTGACATTTTACTTTCCCTCCATACTCTCTCTTTTTTTCTCTCGCTCTATCTCTCTCACACTCACACTCTCACATACATTCATAAACATGGAATCATGCAGCCCATCCTGTTGCCTCGGTGATCTGCAGTCCTTTTGTCTGCTTTGGCCCGTCTGATCTACAGGCTTCTGGGTAGGGAGACAAAGTCTGGATTATGGGGTGAATTTAATATAGCAAAATTAATCTACACACACACACACACAGCACTCTCTCTCTCACTCACACACATATGCACATACCCACCACAGTATAAATCTTCCTTAAGGTCCAGCTCCACCCCCTCTTCATCATAACTGCCTCTCATTCATTAGTTGCACAGAAACACCAATATACACATACACACACATAAACATGTCTGTGCACATACACACACAATCTGGGAGCGCCACATGACTGAGATAGCCCCCACACCACAGTCCCACTCTCTCTTTTAATTACAAAGAATGGGCCTGGGTAGGTCACACAAAACAAATCAATATCTCTAAAAGAAATATTCAAATGTGACCTAGAAAACAGAGCTTGCGCCCCCATTTTATCATTGATTTTTGACGCAGGGCGATTTAGTCTTTGAGATTTTTTTTTCCTGCTTCGTGCAAAACAGCACATAAATATTTACTCCAAAGATAAAGTGCAAGTGAGAGCGAATGAATATTGAATTTGGAGGTAAGCATGTGTGTATGATCCAATATTCATCCAAAGAGAGGCTGCACATTGTCTCAGTTAGGAAGGCAATATAAATATAAGCATATTTGTTAGAGGCAGGGTCAATATCATAAGGTGGATATGGTTCGCGCCTCTAAGGCTGCTTAGAGATAGTTTGAAATCAATGGCGTGTCTGGCACCCAGCTCATTGTCTGATTACTCTTTTGATTCTTACAGCTACTAGATTCATTAATTTTTCAGATCCTTTCTTTTCTTTCTTTTTTGGCATATTAAAACACTGACATACCACAATGGCTATTTTTAATACCTGATGTATCTTCCCCTTAAAAAAAAAAACCCCACATCTGGTCAAGGAAGGATTGCTGAGCCTGTGTGTTTTTTCTCCCCCACAGTATGCGCAGCTTCACAGTCTTACCGTCACACTTTTTCACCTGGGAGCTGCCCAGTACAGCCAGTCTTATACTATTGGCGACTGAGCTCTTTCAGTAAGGAGTTAAGTGCTCATCTGGGGATTTAAGCTGCCAGCGTTTCAGTCTGATGGCTGCTTCTTTAACCTTTAGGCTGCTGCTGTCCTCCATCAATGGTTCAATGGTTTCAGTGGACTTTTGGAATTGCTTTAGCATTATGTACAGTTAGTAATATTATTTTGAGTGTGAGATCAGGCTGTTGGAATAGTTACTTTCTTTCTTAATGTGTTGGGAAAATATATCTTAGTTCTGGAGGAGGCTGCCGTGATTCATATGATTGTTTTAAGGGATCTTTGGGATGAAAATGCAGGTTGTTTTCTATATGTTTGTGCATGATGTTGCAAGCCCAGCTCTTTGTGATTTTTCCTTTGAGCTGGTTTCTCTAGGTTCTTTACTCAGGTGTGCTGGGCCAGCGTGTGTGTGCGTGTGCGTGTGCGTGCACACAATTTTTGTGATTTAGGAAGAAGAGGATATAAGCCTGGATTAGGTTCAGAGGATGATTTTTATCCTTGTAGGGGGTCTTTAAACGGTAAGAGATGGATGCAAGGTGACCCTTTCTGGAGACACACACACACAGATAGACTGTAAAAGAAACATGCAAACATTACACACTCACTAGTGAACACACACACATATATACACATAATTACAAGGGCCAGGACACACAGGAAGAAAGACTCTAGAATAAAAAGGCAGTCATCTCTCTCTCTCACACACACACACATACACATATACACGTACATACATACAGGTGTGTAGTGATCCTCAAATAGGGATTATACTGTATAGTGCTGATGTTAGAGGTAAAAGAAAGAGACAGCTCTGCCGAAGCTTCCTCTTCATTGTCACGGTGATAACATTAACAGTATTGACGGTGGTTAGAATTAGACCTTCAGTAACTCCTACTTCCTTTTATCCATCCTTTTTTCTATTTCCACCTCCGACATTTTATGTATCCATTTAAGTTGGTCTGAGAGAATGTGAAAGCCGTACTGTGTATAAACATAAGAATGAATGCTCTTAAATAGACGCTCACTTAATTCAGAGGTCTTTCAACAGCTTATCATTTCTTGTCAGCTTCTTTAGCCTCGTGTTCGGGGAAAGATGCCGCAATCATGTAGTTCGTGGTCGTAGCAACGTGGAATCAAAGAGCCAAGGGGTTGGTGAGCAAGAGAAACGAAAGGGTCCGGGTCCCCTCTGTGATTTCATCTTTTTATTTTTCATACAAGTGATGTCCACATTTGATGTAGAAGCCAACTATTGCAAGATTTTATTTTATTTTTTGTTCTCAGCCATTAGAGCTCAAGATAAGAAGCAGACAAGCAAATTCAATTTTCCCATTCAAATCCTCTTTCTCCTCAACTTCCTTCATTCTTTACCTCCTCTTCCTGCTTCTTCCTCATCGTTTTGAAGCTCTATGTCCACATCTGAGGCACTGATCAGATTTGGTCCTTGGAAATGAGATTTCAAAGGACTCAGTTCATCCCACAGCGCTGAGCATGACCTTTGCTTTGTTTCTCTCTGTGTGTGTGTGTCTCTCTCTGTCTGTCTTGAAACATTTCTGCGTTATGCACACACACAGGTGCAGGCATACACACTTTCTGTGCCTGCACACCCGCGCACAGATTACGTCTCTCTGATGTGTGTTTGACACAAACTCTCAACACACTTTATTAAGAGTGAAAACAACGCGGGAACAGAACAATAAAAGAACCAAAGATGACAGAATGTGGATAAAACAGGCAACATAGTGTAAACTGGGTGTTTGCTCTTGGAAAACTAGGGCCTTTGGGTCTTGACTTGGTCTTTGAGGTGGAGGTGTGGGTGGAAGGTCTGATCTACAGTAAAGAGAAGGTACAATCTCTGATTCCCTAACATGCTTACACGTTCAGTTAATAAAGCGCTCTAAGGGAAGAACTACATGCCTGTGACTGTTTTTTGAACTGATACACTAAACTTAGTAAGGCCACAGGAGAAAGAGAAAACTGAATTTCACTAATTTCAATGGTCACTTGCCCTTTTTGCCTCCATGTCACATTGCGTTTTTTTCTTTTTTCGTTTTTGTCCCTTTCCCTTTCTGCCGGCCTCCCTCTTCAGCCTCCAATACAAAAATCAAAAGGTCTGTATCTCACCTTAAGCTCTGCTGCTTCACCTTGAAGAATGATCCCCTCCTCCCATGGGATCATTCCAAACAATAATTTCATTCACGGATGGTAATCAGACAGACAGACAGACAGTCACACACACACTCGCACACACACACACACACACAGTAATAGTGGTAAGTGATTAGGTTCACAGATGAGGGATCATTTTTGTCCATTTTCTGGGAAATGGTGATTGCTCCCAGCATTCATTAGCAAATCACAGAGGTCAAATGATTCGGAGGCAGCACTCACCCTTTTAAGACCACCTTGCATAGTCCAAGATGAATAAAATGAGTCCACAAATTAATAGCCATACAACTAGCTCTGCAGATGAAAAGGACAGAGTTATATATGTCCTTGATGTCTCCGGAAAGTTTAGTAAAATATGTAGGCACCAAAACGGGGTTTCATTTTTTTTTTTCAGGAGGATTAGTGTTAATTATCAACAAGAACTAGCTACATTTTTACAAGTGTATCTGTTTGTGGGGCTGTTGTAATAAGGAATATACAGCACAGGAGCCTATTTGAATGTCACCGTGTGTGACTGTATCATTGAAATGTGTAATCCCTGAGCAGCTGGGGAGCTGTGTGTGATGGAGAGAGCCGGGCTTCATCATAGCCTCCGCAGGAGACTCCATGCGTCCAAAGTGAGCGAGACAGACAGAGAGGGAGAGACTGAGAGAGAGAGAAAAGGCGGGAGGAGGAGAGACACCATACTGACAGCATGAATGATACATCATATGATTGTCTTGGACAGAGCTTTTTTTCTCTGACTGCCTATACTGCACTCTCCAACTGTCCTCTATTTCACAAGCCCTGGTAGACTGATTTATTACACTCAACAAAACTGCTATAGACTAGACTAGGTGTTGCTGCACATAAGTTTCCAAACTTTTTTTTTTTCCCTCAGGGGAACATCCCCAGAATAAGAATTTTATTATTATTTTTATTTCTCTCTTGCGTATTTCCCTGACCATGTTGACAACTAATTTAAAAAATAGAGGAACGTGACGGTGACCAACAGCACTGACATGTTCATCAAGCATCAGTACAATGTTTTTTTTTTATTTCTCTTGTGACTCTGTTCTGCACAAATTCCCACTATCTCAATCAGTGTAAAAAGTTCACTGCCGTTATTTACGGGCTTTTGAGGTTCAATATCAAAATCAAATAAAGGTGGCATATCAAGACATATTTAAGTGGATATATCTGCACTTTTTTTGTTTTATCTCCTATCAAGTTGTCAATAACAATCAATAATCTTTGAAGTGTGAAGTCTTCCCCTTCCTTTTCTTCCACCGCTCAACAAGCAGAGGGCTGGAATAAACACATGTCATCAGTGGGATAACAAAAATGGTGTGTTTGTGGGATGTAGGTTACATTTCAAAGGTTTGAAAGGCCGGAGAAAGCTACCGTTTGTGAATTATTGAAGAGGTATGGGATAGGATAGAGAATATGAGTGAGTAGCATTTAGAGTTCAGAAGAGAGCAGAGAGTGAGATGGCCGGCTCACTGTACAGTTCTGTGTGCATGACTACGATGGGAAATCTATACACCCTAACCTTTCTTTGTCTGTAGTTTTATTGAAATTGACTGGTCAGAGGGACGGTATTTTACCAGGATAGTGTGGAATGAATCCAGTCCCTCCTGACTCCAGACCTCCTTCACTTCTCAACTTACAAACCGTGTTTTGCACTGTATGTGGATGATGAAATGTTGTAATATTTGAGATACTACTTCCCAATTCTGTCTGGGACTCCTATCCAGCTCTTTTCTTTTTTTTTTTTACTTTTATGGTTGATAGAAACTCACACTACTGATAATAAGTGTTTGTGCGAACAACTGTTCACAAGCCAGCACTGTTATTCATTTTTTAGACACACACATGCATACTCCACACAGTCTAGCTATTCAAATATCACAAAGTATGTTCATGGATTCGCAAAAACACTTATCAGATTGCATTTGTTTTTTGACAAAAAAAAATATCAATTTGCACTGCCATTTTGCATCTATTTTCTAAATTTGCCAATTTACCGTAAATACAGACAATCCTCAGAAATGACAACATATGGAATTGCAAAAAGGATTAGGTATAAACATCTCCCATATCTCCACCAGCCACCCCGTTGAGGGAGGGCAGGTCGGCAAATAGGCTTTTCACATTTCAGACACCGCAATGTCACTCCATCTCATTGCGGCATCCATTACGTGCTACCTTGGGAATGAGGAGAGGTCCATGCTGAGAATCAGGGCAGAAAATGGCCGCCCGCCAGGAGGGGTAAAATGGCCAGCGTTATTATTCTGGCTCCCCCCCAGGGGGAATTGGCCTGAATATAGATATGCAACATTATAAAACCAGGTTATTATCTGGGTGCAGGGTAACGGCCTCTCGCCTCTCTCCCCTATGACACACACACACACACACGCCCCCTGATAAACACACGCGCACACTCACGAGCATGCGCACATATTATAAAATCTGTGTGCAGCATCTGGATAGTGTAGCATACTGCGATGATTGTAGCCCTTCTGGTGATTGAAAGACATTTACTGTGTCTATTGTTGCAGTTTCCCTGTTTTCATTATGTGTCATTGTTTTCATGATTTTTTTCTCCCTTCTTTTATTTACAGAAAATTAACATTGAGTTTCTCTCACTTCTTCTCTCTGTCTCAGTCTCTCTCAGTGCACGTAATGTCATTTTATGGTGCAATGATATTTCCGATTGTGGTAATGTAGGCGGCTTCATATCAGCAAGCATTATTCACTTATGGTTGCTTACTTTAAGATGTATTATTACTTTAGTTATAAATGTGTTAGTTGAGTTGTGTGTGTGTGTGTGTGTGTGTGTGTGTAGTAGTAGTAGTGTAGGCAGACAAATGGACATTTAGTGCTATATCTGCATGCTGCAAAGGATTGACACAAGCAGTTTAAAATGGGATTACAGCTGCCTCTCTCTCTATTTCTATATATACTATATATCTTCTTCTTTCTATTTATGTTCTTATCTTCCTCTCCTCTCTATCTTCCTCTGTTCTATCTTTTCTATCCCTCCTTCCTCTCTGTCTCTACATTTCCCTTTATTTCTGTTGATCTTTGCTGATTATGATTCCCTTCTGTAGATTTGCACTTTTCCTTCCAATGTTTTTCATACAGTTTAATAGATCTTTCTCTTCTCTTCCTCCACCTCTTTCTATCTGTCTATCTGACTTCTCCAGGTCCGCTTTAATTCTCTCCTTTATTCATGAATCTAACCCTGCTGGGTTAGTTGGCTTGGTGTGTGTGTGTGTGTGTGTGTGTGTGTGTGTGTGTGTGTGTGTGTGTGTGTGTGTGTGTGTGTGTGTGTGTGTGTGTGTGTGTGTGTGTGTGTGTGTGTGTGTGTGTGTGTGTGTGTGTGTGTGTGTGTGTGTGGAGAGGAGAGGAGAGGCAGACAGTAAATAGGAATATGAATCTTTAAGGGCCTGCTGCTACTGTGGCTGAAATGACTTTTCAGAGCCGCAGTGATTTTCCAAGAAGGATGTTGATGAGGGCCGAATTGCAGGAGAAGTATAAGTGTGTGTGTGTGTGTGTGTGTGTATATGTGTGAGTGCATGCTTTTGTTGCTGCGTGTCTGTTTTGTCTCTCAGTGAATATGAAAAAAAGCGTGATCTCAGTCTTCTTGTCTCCAAATCTCATTTATAAATCCACAATCCTTTTAACTTTATAATGTGCTCTCTTTTAAACAAGAAAGCAACATTTGTTCAGGGCATTGTTCCTGTAAATAAGGACTGAGATACAAAATGTCTCGTACGTCCAGTAATAAAGCAGCTTTCACTGATTGTATGTTTCAGTTTAAGTCAGTCTAAGACATCTGCTCAGAAATATAATATAAACTCAGACATGTTTTGCTATTTTACTCTACTACTACTACTACTACTACCTAGTCCCTATAAATGACACAATATGGATTATAATATCTAAACATCAAAACTCCACTCCAGTTTTGGCTTTTGTCACCCCCAAAACCGTGATTGTACCAATTCCCTGCTCCCCCATGGGTGTAGTGGACAGAGTATGCGACCTAAATGATTATTTGAGCGCCCTTAGCCATGTGTCTCGAGCCCGAAGTGTCAGGTTGATTACTCACCACTGACCATGATGAGTCAGCAATAATTCATTAGCACTTCAAGAGCATGGTGTGGGATAGCAGCTGGGGGTCAGGGTTAGGGTTGGAGGTCATATGGGAGGCAATGCTCACTGAATTAAAATAAGTGGCTAGCCTTGAAACATCTGCATTCAAAATATTTGACATTTTCGTGGAATTCAGCAGATTAAAAAAAAAAAACTAAAAAAGGAAAACGTGTTTTTAGAAGATGCAGATACATAAACAGAACAAGGTCAAGAGCTGGAAACACAGGTGACCCAACAATAGCTGCTGATGTGTTCCTCATAGAGAGGCTTCATTTGTATGTATTGTGTATAAAAAAAACATCATTTGAAACCATGCTGTCATCCTTTCACCCGCCACCTTTTGTAACTCTGCTTTTAAGCAAAAACTTGAATACTTCAACCTCCTAAAAAAAAAAAGCTCATCATGCCTCACAGGGTTGGCTCATAGGCTACAACTGTTTTTACATTAGATTAGATTTAGCTCTAGATGGAAAACCTAGAAAGGTCAGCAGGTGAGATACACCTGTTTCATAAACTAATCAAACCTGACAACCCCATCAAAAAGGTCCAAGCAACTGCTGACAGATTCTAAAAAAAATTAGTGTGTGTGTGAGTGTGTGTGTACATGTACTTAGTGTATGGGCAAGGAGCTACTTTTATGGTGTGTGCCTCCATTACTATGTGTGGATCTACTGTACCTGCTGGAGTGTGCCTGCTGGGCTGTCTGTCACCAGCTTCCATCACATTACCATAGAGCCATGACATCTCTGGCAGCCTTCTGAAGCCTCAAATCTGATAAAAACAGAGACAAATCTGATCTTTGATCTTCCTGATGAATATGATAAGACCTGCTCCAGGTTAATGGACCTTGACACCTATCAGGGGCCCGGGAACCACTGATCCCGGATCAGAGGTGGAAGAAACTGCGGAGGTGGAGTAAGAGGGAGTAAGACCCGAGGGAGGGGTGGAGGGAAGGGGGAGGGGGTTTAGTGGAGGCTGCCCTAGAGAGGAGCTTGCAGCCTGGGCTTGGATGACAGCCATGGCTGGGTGACGGTCCAAAGCTCCATGGAAAGCCTCACTCTCTTGCCTGTGGGAGAGGGGGGGGCTCATTGTTAGTCATCCACACACACGAACTGACACACACAACTTTCTGTTTCTCTTTTCCTGTGTTTAATTCTCACTTCTTTCCTCTGTCAAGTACTCTCACTATCCCCTATCCCTGTTCTTGCTCTCTCTCTCTCTCTCTCTCTTTCTCTCTCTCTCTCTCTCTCTCTCTCTCTCTCTCTCTCTCTCTCACACACACACAGAGGGATCTGGGGGATATATAGGGGTGTGGTAGAGCTAGTGATGGGGCTCTGCTTTGATGCCCATTGGAAGATTACAGGGCCAAGACACTGAGATAAAAGTACAACCGAAACACAGGTATCTGCTCTTGCTTATGCCTTACAAACACATTCACACATACACTCACACACGCATCCATAACACATGTTCGGAGTAGGCCAGGATGCACAGACACACACCTACATACACGCTAACATCTAATGGCTAGTCAGTGACACTGAGGTCTTAGCTCCTGTCTGCCAGTCCTCATTTGTTTCCCAGCCCCTCCTATGTGTGTGCAGCAGTAGCACTCGCTACCGGGTGTCTTGTTACTCCTCAGAAGGTCTATTGATTTAACTCTTGCCACAATCTATAACACTATTGTCTTGCCTTAAGTGTCTCATCTGTACAATTCACTGGCAGGAGTCTATACATCAAAAACCCCGCCTGCTTAAGGATATTGGTATTCTGTAACATGCTGGGAATTGTTTGGGGTTTTTTTGTTTTTTTTTTCCTCAGTGAATTTCACATTTCTTACACACTCAACCTTACTTTTTAAAGCAAAGATGCTTGCAGCTAGGCATAGGTTTATTTTTACTACTGCTGTTGTGTTTACGAAGTCAATATTTTATTTCACAATATCATAGAGAAGTGGTATAAAGTCGGAGTCTGGTACACAACTGGAATGATCATCCATGTTCTCTTAAAACAAATTGACATTGTCTGGCTAAAATACAGGCCTACGTTTTAGGAAGTTACAGCTATGTTGATTTGTTTGCTGAAACTCTTTGGTTTGTGCCCCAGCAGGCCAAGATTGCTATTAGATCCATTCTAGTTTAACTGCTAAATACTGTGCAAGCATAATATTGATCATTTCCTTTCAGTGTCACTCTGAGGCTACAGATACTGTATGCATGTATTGGTATTTGAACATGAACAAATCTTTTGATCCTTTTTGTCCAACCGGATCAAATGTACCTGAAAGTGACAGATAACCCCGGTATTTTGATAGAAAAAAAAGCAATTGCCTTTTCTGGTATGAGAAATGCTTTCTTGTCAAAAAGACATTACAGTCCAATATTCTTTACAATAATTGTAAGCCGCTCTATTGATATTGCTTTTATACCTTTCTGCAGCAATGGCAATGGGAACCATAAAGAATATGAGTACTTATGCAGTTATTCATTTGATGCAAGTGCAATATTTTACAAGCTTTAGCTCCAAATGCACTAATCTCAAGGTTACCTTTCAGAATCTGGCAAGATCTTGCATTGTTTAGCTTCAAGTGGCACCTTAATACAAATTGTTAACAAGGGACTTTGGCCTCTTCTGAGCAGTATTAATTGATCTAGTAAGAATGTTTGGAGAAACGCGGATCGGTGGCCGAGCAGGTAAAGCTGAATAGCAAAATTCCAAGACGATGCAGTTTCTTTGAAGATCTGCTGCATACTCCTGTGAAAAAACTGGTACAGTATTGAATGTGTCCAATGTTATGAGGACCCTGAGAAACAAATACTTGTGAGGTAATATTAGGTTGCTGCTATGGCCTTTGAAAATGTAGGCAGCTAATTGATTGCTTGGTTTTGGCTAACAACATGCCAGTAACGTGGACTTATTCTCATAAAAGACACCCGGGAAGAAACACAGGAGGAGAATGGCTGAGGCAAGTTTATCAAATGTCAAGGAGAGTGCTTTGAAGGGGATTAGAAAGGTGTTTATATACAATTAAGAACAGCTCCAGGTCAGGTAACATTAGTTATTCCAATCAAAACTTTGGATAAACCATTGACAAAATTAAAAGAGACAAATAGTACATATATGCTGAATGAAATATGCTGTCAGTCCATCTGCACACCAAGCACCACTGTCTGAATTCAAACTATCTATGGATGATCCCAGAGCAGAGTATAAAAATCTGCTGCCTTGAACCACAGCACGCAGGTTGTGAATCCACAACCACTGTATGCTATTTATTTTTTGTGTTATGTTTGTTGGTTTGTTTGTTTTATTTCTCTCATTCTAAACCTCTACAGTGTCTTAATTAGTCTTTACGATTTTTATTTTGTCCTCCACTGATCTCCATCCATCTCACCGTCACGTTAAGGACCTAAAGTCACACAGAGATCTGATTGTCACGGCGAGGGCCTCTGTCACCCTGGAGACGGCAGCAGTGTAATCCGTGGGAGGTACATGTATCTCATCCTAGTTACCGTTGTCGGGCTCCGCAGGATATGACACAAGCTCAGCAGGAAGGGGTAGTGATTAGAGCGAGCCTGGGTTATGGAGATGCCATTACGCTGGGAAATAATCAGATGTGTTTCATTAGGAGCCACAAACATATGACAGTTGTTTTTCCAACATCAGTACGCAAACTTCCGTGACATTACAATAGTAATTATTCCTATGATTATTACTTGTGCCTTATACAAACATCTGCTAATTATAACAATTTAATAGCATCTATATGTCTGTCTATCTGTCTATCCGTCTATCTATCTATCTATCTATCTGTCTATCTGTCTGTCTCATGAAAAATAGCATTCCCTCTCTGATGCACACATTATCACAAATAATTCATTCCATCTCTGTATTGGACGAGAATATTTACACTGGAAATCAAATTCTGTTGTTGTTTGTGGTGCAGGCATGAATAAAAACATGAGGGTGATTTTCCAAGGCAGAATAATGTGCCATTGGCGCCTTTTCCTCTGGAGTTCCATTGCCCTAAAATGAGGCCGGTCAGACGGGGAGTGATGGTGTTCCATGATGGTATTATATGATCGCTACCTACCCGCATGCTTCCTTCACCTCTCCCTTGCTCCCTCAGTCTCTCTCTCTCTCTCTCTCTCTCTCTCTCTCTGTCTCTCTCTCATTCTCACTGTATCAGTCCTGCCTCATTTTAGGCTCACCCCGGTGTCCAGACACTAAAATCCAACCATTTTGGATCCGCATCACTGTCATTCCATTATGACAGGAGCATGCTCGTGTTGCGTGCACCTGTGCAAACATCACAAATATGTATGGAGTAAGCCCACATGGCCACACACAACAAAGGCATAGTTTCACAATGAAAAATATCTAACGTTGTGAAATCAGTTTGCGATTGGAAAATATTGTAGCGACTATATGCTGACAGGCATTCAGCATTATAGCAGTTCTGAATGTCAGTATGCAGCACAGCTGGAAGGGAACATAGTATACTGTGACTTCACGGATCTATTTCTGTAGTGGCCTTATTGGGCTGATACTCCACATAAAGAAAATACATACAAGTGCTTTTCTGACTTGACTTTTGACATCATTACTATAATAAATACATGGTTTAATTCCGTGTTTACTATCCAAATTATGTGTTCATTTTGCATGACATCTCATTGGTCACGTTGTCCTTGAAACATTTCAGAATCTGTTTTATTAACCTGTAAGCAGTCGATATGTCTCACTGAACATTCAGCCTTTCTCAGTTCCTGTACTCCGGCCATCATACTAATTACTGCTCTGTCTTTGAAAAGGCAGCACATCTGAGCCAGACTGTTCATTTACCCATACTGAAGATTTCTATTGAACAAAACAACGAGCCTGTGCAGCGTAATGTCCATGGCAGGAACTTGATCCTTGTATGATGGCTGTGTTAAGATGGCAGATAGGCAAAGAAATCCCTCCCCTGCGGTGCCTTCAGCTTTGATATCCAAGTCCTCCTCACGTATGGCTCCCCCTATTAATATTTCACATGTTTGTTCATATATATTTACACACACATTTTATTAGAGGGAATTATGTCTTGGAAATGTCAAGGTTAATTTCCTCGTGAGGAGGAAGAGTGAGACGAGGGGGGCGCGGCCTGCAACAAGGAGAGGAATGTGGAGGATTTGAACATGTGTGTATCAGATTTGTGTGTGTGTGTGTGTGTGTGTGTGTGTGTGTGAGTCATTTTGTGGGTGCATGTCTGTGTTGAACAACCACACAAGAGAGAAGGACAGTAGCGTAGGAAAGACAGAAATACTTTTATTATTCACACATCTGTCATAGGGAGCAGTTGTTTGGATTTAAGAGGAGGAAGAGAGCAAGAGAGAAAAGAAAAAAGATGGACAGGAATCAAATTAGAAACAGGATATGTAGAAGGCCATAAAAGATTGTGTACAATAAATAGTTTCATCCATTTTAAGACGAGCTACAACAACAGTAAGAGGGAAGACAAAGGTAAGGAGAAAAGGTAACAATATAGATTTATCATTCCTAACAGTTTATTATTCTGGAATTAAAACAATATAATACAAGTATATTTTCCCCAAAATATAAATCCCGTCAAGCACAAAAAAAAACCAGTAGAAAATCCAACCTGTTAATATTGCTGAATAACAGTATGCGTATGGACATGAACGCAGTCGTCGTAAGTTTTACCACACAGTGATGACAGCGAAAGTTTAGACACCTCAGTACAGAGGGGGAAAAAAGAGCGAAAGGTGAGTTAGAATAAAATAGGAAAAAAACAAAACATCACTGTACCTCGACGTGCACAAACAAACGGTAAAGTGCATGTAGCTGTTTCATTTTGTGCCCCTGCCTTCTCTCTTCTTTCCATCCAATTTATCCTCGTTCTTTCTGTTTGGTGAGACATTCGCTACAAAGCCGACGTCATGTTCAGAGCTTTTCTACATAACCGTTTCATGTCACTCCTTTTCCCCCTAAAACACACTTGCCTATTCCGTGTGTTCTTGGTCTTATATTTGGGTTTGAGAGTGGATAGGTAACATTAAAGAGCTATCACTTTCTCTCTGTGTCATTTCTCCTCCTTCATACACCATTTGATCTGAAGCCTGATATGGCTTTTAGATGTGGATGCGGACACACAAACACACACACACACACACACACTCTCTCACACGTGTAATACCTGCATGCAAACACATGCGCCAGTGCAAATAATGTGCAGACACTGTCTGACTGACAGATAAACAGTTTGAGAAAACACACGTACACACACACACACACTCAAACATGTTGCAAAAGCACACCTTTATCTTGCAAGGCTTTTATATTGTGTATTTCCTCCCAGCCAAACATCAAAAGGCAAATTCCATCTCACATCACACAGACAAACAACAATATTACAATCCTTGGTACTCTACAATGCCATTTCCAAATGCCCCACCCTTGACAACTTGTGGAATAGGTTGAGGATTCAAACAAACAGACATAAATACACAACAAATACCACCTACAGCCAATAAAATATGCATGGCAAAGGACAGGTAGCTTTAAACTGACTACTGTCAGAATTAATAACGTGCACAAAAACACAGTGAGCGTCTTCCACAGGTGTTTGTTGTCTGTGTGTCCTTATATTCTATTTTATATTTGTATGTTCAAATATAATACAGCTCAACAGTGTGATATCAAAAATGCCAGAGAATCTCAGATCATTAGACAAGTCAAAAGAAACAAAAAACAAAGCAGCAGAGAAAAGATATGTTTAGATTTTTCCATCTTTTACTCACTTTTTGATTCACACATTTTTTTTTCCAGTCATAATTTCCCAACAATAACATGACATGTAATCATTTCAACAACTAAACAGAATCATGAGACTCTGGTGAACTCTGTGAATGTTCAAGTACAAACTGTTCTGAAAGTCAAAATTAATGCACTCAGATTTTAAGAATGTGTGCTAAGAATGTGCCCAAACCTTGATATGTTAGATTCCAATAACTCATCTTTTCTTTTACTCCCGCCTTTGTTCACTCTGTTTCTGATCTGTAATTGAAAAAGCATTCCATTTTTATTTTTCACTGCTATCCAAAGGCTAAATCCAAAAACACCAGCCAAGAGGTTAGCCTGGTCACCTGGCACCCACAGGCGCTCTCTCTCTTTCTCTGTATCTCTCTCTCTCTCGCTCTCTCTCTGTCTCTCTCTCTCTATTTCACACACACACGTATCACATATACACACATACATACACACACCTGGCTGCTGTGCTTCAATAAACTGTAAATTCCTCCTCTGCGCCCACCATACCCAAGCTAACCCTTTAAAAATCACCCGCCTCCACCTTGTAATGCATGAACACACACACACACATACACGCAGGCAGACACATACATACTTACCCATAGTCACACACAACAGACAAGCCCAAACACACACAAAAACAATGTGGCTTAGTGGATGGTATCAAATTTAGTGGCCACAGGGATCTGGCTGGGGTCATAAATCTATATCTAACATGTGAGAAAATCTCTACATGAATATCTGGAGACAGAGAGGGAGCTGGAGACAGAGAGAGACAGACAGCAGGATACAGAGAGTGAGACAAAGAAAAAGCAGCAAGAAGCAAAGTACGAGTCTTGTAGAGAGAAGGAGAACCACAGACAAACGGCATCAGGAGGCTGAGCGAGGTAGAGACAGCAAGAAAGAAATAAACAAACAAATGCAAGGTACGGTAGGAAAACTGAGTGGGAGAGTGGGCACACAAAGCACAGCAGTGGAGAGCAGGAATAAGTAAGAGAGATAAAGATAAACCGGCAGAGGGAGAAATAGAAAGACAGACGAAGCAAGAGAGTCACAGATGGAGACTATGACAGTAAGAGATATATGGGCGGAGAGAGAGAAGGAGGGCTGAGAGAGCTAGAGATAGACAGACAGACAGAGAGTGAGAGATACATGACCCCTCTCTCTCTCTAACAATGGCTCTTCATGTGGTGCCCAGCTTAGCAGGCGAGCCGCTGGAATCAGGAATGTGGAATGTGGGATTTCAGGCTTGGAAGTGATAGCTACTGTCTGTGTGTAATATTTAGGGCCGACACAGGGAGCCTCTGGCACGCCATGAAACACATGGACGCTGCTTTTTCTACTGCGAGGCGGTTTATGTCTCTTGCATGCGCGCGTGGGCATACATATGTAGAAAAGCATAGAAACATTTGCGCACAGATGTATGTACAGTAATATAGGCAAATCTTTTTTTTAAATAAAAACTGTGTATTCTCCACTGTAATTTAAAAATACTGCATATAATGTGTACTGTGACAGTGGTGGAATTAGTACTCCTTCCTTTTACAAAGGAAAAGTACCAATTTCACGTACAAATAGGCTTACTGCATTACAAGTAAAAGTCCTGCATTCAAAATTATACTTAAGCAAAAATACAAGTATTATGAATCAGTATATTGCGTATTATATTAATGTATTTATATATTACAATTTTTGGTGTATTTATATGTAAGAAAAAAATTCTTTGTACTGCTTTATATTAAATATAGAGCCATCTCTTATATTTTATTTGTTGATCATATGCTTTGCAAAATATATTTAGTAAAATATGTCACATGTTTTATAAAATATTATTCTGCAAAGTAGCCAGTAACGAAAGCTCTCAAATAGATAGAGTAAGTTTTTCTGTCTGAAAGGCAGCGGAGTAGAGGTATAAAGGAGCAGAAAACAGAAAGACTTAACAGTTGTAGTACTGAAGAATTATATTAAAATACATGTATGTATTTACTTCACTTCCCGCCACTATTCTGTGAAAGTGTATCATCAATTATATACAGGACTTAATAAATGTTCAAACTAAGTTCTACATATAAAAAGTTGAGCAAACCTTGCTCAGGTGGGTCTAATTTTCATGAGTTTCCTACATACGTAAAAGTTTCAAGTACACTCACATATACAGTACTGTATATTGTCACTCTTTGTTTCTCACTCTCTCTCTCTCTCACACACACACACACACACACCGAGCTAACACACACACACTGCTGCTAACACAGGAGACAGTTGTTGCTGGCCGCCCCAATGCCTGTCATGGCTGTCAGGCCAAATCCCATGAATTATGGCTCTTCCAGATGTAAGAGATTTCTAAGCTGCCTCCAACGGCCTGCGGTCTGTGGTGAGAGAGAGAGAGAGAGGAAAACAGAAAGAGAGAAAGAGAGAGAGAGATTTGGGTTTATGCAGTGTCATCCAAAAATCCATCTTCCTTTCTCTATCCCTCATCTTTATTATCTTTCTGTATTCCCTCAGTAGAAAAAACTATCATTACTTCCAATTACCTTTAGACAAAAATATTATTTTACATATCACATATTTGAAATGTCTTTTGAAATGAATATGTTACATCTGCAAGAAAGAGTGACTATCTAGCACACACACACACACACACATATATATATTTATTATATTTATTTTTTAATGGAGATGGAAATTAGATATTTTTCGAGGAACATGGCTTTCCAGCTGGCATAGCACATTCAACATTTTACATCTATTTTTATTTATTACCTCTTGGTGCATTCAGATATATTAAATGTAAAATTATATCATACTAAAAGTACTTGTACAACACTTGCATTTGTATTTACATGCATACCATTAATTATCGCATTAATTATCAGAAAATATTCGATCAACCGATCAATTGTAAATTTCTTAAAAACCACCAGTTGCAGACACATTGATCATTTTGTCCGACCAGCGTATTTCTTTAATTTCACCGTTTGCACATCAACACTTAAAATTCAACCCCCATCGTTCTCTTAGTTCGTTTGGTCTGCTCTCACTCTTTCTCTCATTAGTACTTCGTAACCAGACAGTTTATTTGAAATTATGAAAGCATTACACACTCTGATGTAGCAGTTTAAAAATCAATAGCTGAAACCCTAGCTGCCTCACTTAAGCCCTCTTGTATGGCAAAGGGGATGTCTCTTTCTCCCTCTCTCTTAAATGGTAATTTCATTTGCAGTCACTAAGACCTCACCGATAATTACAGATGCCCTGAGAAAGAAAGGCGAGGGAAAGAGGAGAGATGGATTAAGAAAGGAGAGTGAATGCCAGTCATTAGAAAAGCTTTCCTCTCTCCCTCCTTTGATCAGAGTTAAGAACACATTGCCTTTGCTCTATCGCTCCCTGACATCAACCTCTGAAAAGAAAAGATAGAGCACAGGAGGGGAAGAAAAAAAAGGTGAGTGAGGAAGAGACCGACAGAAAAAAAAAAAAAAAAAAAAAAAAGATCCCTGAAGTCTTAAATAGCAGGCCTTAATTTTGACATTGAACCCTCTCTGTTCTTGGGTTACACCGGGGCCGTCCATTTTCTGAGAGCTCCACCATCCATTTCCCCCCCCCCTTCTTCATCTCTCAAATGAACTAATCAGAAAGAGGAATATGAAGTGTCCTGCAGGATCCATTTCTCTAGAAGCATATGGCAATGATTGATGGGGGACAACTTTAACTTTCCCAGGTCATCCTCCCCGCACACATCTGGGAGCATGCAATAATTCTCTTAATTTTAGACGCCGTCCTTCTGCTTCTTCTTTTTCTACCTTTTTTTTTCTCAAAGAACTTCAATTTCACTTTGGTAAAAAAAAAAAAAAGAAGAAGAAGAGAAGGAGCCTCCTCTCGGCCTCTTCTTTCTCTCTCACTCTCTCAAGGCTAACACAACCAGTCATTTTGGCTGAAACAAAGGTACCGTGGTGGTTGCCAGATGTTTATAAGGACTGTTGGGGCAATCCCCTTGTTTTTTTATGGCTCCCATGATTTTTCTTCCTTTCCTAAAAAAAGCCTTAAGAACTACTTATGTCATATAGAAACAGTAACTGGATTTACCATATGTGTAATGCTAGTTGATATTTCATTATGACAAATACTGTAAAAGAGCCACAAGGAATATGAGTTACCTGTGTTTATTGCTTTTGAATGGATTTCAGTCTGAAGGAAGCTTCTTTTACCAAAGTTGCACATCCTGAGATTTATGCACATTCATTTCAGACAAAGAAAAGAAAAAAAAAGGAAATTTCACGTTTGTTCGGTAGTTCTATCATTCCAAAGCTAAATATAATGTAAGCAAAAAGTTCAGAAGAAAGTTACCTGAATTATCATTTAAAGACATTTGAAATTCCAACAAGCATTAACTTTTCAGTGTGTTATGAGAGAGACAGAGAGAGAGAGAGAGAGAGAGAGAGAGAGAGAGAGAGAGAGAGAGAGAGAGGAAAACGAACCTCCCCGGCAGCAACTGGGCCTTGTTAGCTGTGCATTGAAATCATCTTTGACTCTGGGTTTACAATAACAGAGAGGAACTTCGACCACTAAATGCTTTCGGGAAACCCACCCGTCCTCCTCCTGCCATGTGATGATCCCACCTCTGAAATATTCAGCGCCATTAACATTCCGATGGGTATCATCCCCTTTCAGACACAATTCGCTCTGCTCCTCAGACCTGTGGGCCAAGGCAGGGAGAGGCCCGGAGCAGATGCTATCTATTCTCATTCTTCACAAGATCTCTCCCCCTCCGAGTGCACACTTAGAAGTGTTATATTCGGTGCAGAGGAAACGGCACGCTGACTAGTGACGGGATCTTTTTATAAAAACTACGAATAAATCGGTATAAAAAGAGATTAAAATATTTATTTCAAATATATTTAAAACTTTGGTGTTACAATATTTGCATACTGTTCCATGTATCATAGATTTAAATGTAATTTCATTTAATATACTTGACTTGTTTCGGCTAACGTTAATTTTGTTGTTCAGGTAGCGTTCTGTTATCTTGAAATACTCAGCCATTAAAAACTTCCATTGGTGTTATTGGACACTTACGCTGAAATGTGTTTGATCGTAATCGCTAATTATCTGACTATGTGGGTAAATTGTTTTGCCAATCAAACCCTGTGTTCTCTCCTATACTTACAGCTGCTTTGATGTTGTCGAGGCTCACACAGTTGAACTGCCCACAATTAGCAAGGTGTGCGTGTGTGTGTGTGTCTGTAATCATGTGTGATCTTGTGAGAGACAGAGCACTACACTTTAAGCACAATTAGCCAGGCATTTAGGCATCTTAATTGGTGACATTCGATCTCAGGCACTCTCTGATGAACCACTTAGCAGCAGACTTATGGATTAGCGCCCGGCACAGCTCGCTCTTCTCAGATGTAACTAACAGGTCAGGAATTAGTGCTCTTAACACTGCCTTACAAATGAAGACAGCTGTATTGACTTGCACAGGAAAACTGCTTTCTCTTCCAGTTTGCTTTTGCTAGATTCAGTCTCGTCTTGGAAGTTTTACTCCTGTCCTCTCTTCTCATCGTCTCACTTCTTGTGTTATTCTATATGTCGCTTGTTGCTGTGTGGACTTTAATGTTAAGCGCATTGAGTTTACCTGCAGTTAAATGTGCTTAATAATATTGCTTTGCATTGCCTTGTGGTTTTTCTTCCTATCAACTGAAACAAGATTTTGTTTAAATAATACTTTTCTTCTTTCTCATGGACAATTTCGACCGCCACGTTGGCAACTTGCCACTCACATTTGGCTGTGACAGTATTTGGCGTTATGTTGTCATGGCGCTGAAGCTGTCTCAGTTGTCTGGGTAACATGCGACGGGGCTCATGGGAGCCTCATAAATGTCATGTATTGACGGAACCGCTCGGGAGAGCAGGAAGTCCTTGCCAAATAGAAGATAGATCGAGCGCCACTGGTGTCGGGGATGCCATGTTGCATTATATCATGTTTGCGCACATTTATGCGGACATACACGTGCACACTTGCAGACTTACAAATATGCATGCAACCGTGCGTACAAATACACTGACACTCACGAACATTTCTGCTGGTAAACAAGTAGCTTTGCATACAGTGATCACAAACAAACAAACAATACACAGACACAAACACTTCCTCCTTTGGCAGATACTCTCGCTGCCCCCCCCCTTTAAAAATAACCCCTGTTCATGGAGTTGATTCAGCAGCCCTCACCCCGTCTTGTGTAGGTGTGTCACATTATTTGCTACACTTTCCTCTCCCCAGGTCACTGTCATGTGCCTGGACCTACTGAACAGAGAGGCTTTAAACAAGAGAGACAGCACTTGTCCATTAGATTAGCGTGTCCCCGACGTCACATGCCTTTGCCTGCACACGTCACCACTTGTCTGGAGGTGCCTGTCGAGGTTCATTAGAAAATGCCAAGACGCAAGGAACAGAGAAATTTTGTCAAAAGGTAGACAAAAATCAGTGGGACGCATGTAATGCATTTTCACTGAATATGGGAACATATATAGGATTAGACATCTGTTGTATAAATATTGGTAAGAAAGTAGGCGATGTTTCCCTTTTTTATTAATAAACATACCTTTTTTTTTCCTCAGATAAAAAAATAAATATTCTTGACCTCACATCATTATTATTCAACACAAAACACATATTCTAACCAACAAAGCAACTCCGGGCCGAGGCGAGGGCCAGTCGGCATTTCAAACGCCCCTGAGATTCCAGATATTCCAATACCGTGGGACCTCCTCTCATATTTATTGTGGGAATCAGAATTTATGATGAGTAAATTGGGCTTCTTCATCTGTGTGCCGGGGGGGGTTGCAACATGCGGCCGAGATGGCTTGACTTATTGATTACAGGGAGCAGTATGCCCCATTTCAAAGGGAAGAGAGCCCCCGCCACGCAACTTCTGAGAATTAATTTGCCTGGCATGGGCCTTCATGAGAAACACATGTCTGTACACACACACACACACACACACACACACACACGCATAGACACAAGCAGGCTCACAAAAACCAAAGCCTGCAGGTAAAAGAATCGCAAAAAAAAAAAAAAAAACTACACATACATGCAGCCACCTCCAGCTCTCCAATACAATACATGAGACCATTTTTACTGTGCTCCAGGTAATAAGACAAGGCCATTCTGTTGAACCAAAAGATTGTGATCATACTTGCTGGCACGGGCATAAACTCACACTCAGTTACATTCTTCCACTGCCAAATAAAAAAAAAGAACAGAAACTGAGTTGTACATTTGATATTTTTATATTTTATGTATTTTGGGGGGAAGAAATACAAATCTTTGACTGAACAGAATTTTAAAAATCTTGTAAAATAAAAACTTTCAATACATAAAGCAACACCCAGTGACTGCTTAATACGCTGTAACTGTACGGGAAGAAAATATGTCTCTGACACGGTCCCATCCAAAAGTGTTTCTCCAGTTCGAGCCACAGCTGAACTATCAGTGGTTCATCCCTGGCATTGTCCACTGGATCGCCCTCTGCACTCAGACACCAGCTCCTATTTCACCACCAGCACCCGCGCTAATTTATCATCATAGTCATGACAGATAACACATCTGTGTGTGAATGGATTGAGTGAGGAAAGAGGGAACTATAGGAGGGACAACAGTGGGTGTGGTGGTGGTGGTGGTGGGGGGGACAGAGACAGGGAAGAGTAGGAGGAAATATGGTAGCAAGGAGGATTTGGATCGCACTAACGGCACATCTTTTTAAGGGTCATATTTTGTTTGAAGGGCCCCATCTTGCCCTTCCCTTGACCTCTCTCTATCCCTCCTGCCTCCTCCCTCATAACATGCTGTCAGCTAACCCTCTCGGCAACTGGACAGCTCATTGTCTTGAGCTATCTTATATTACAGCCTATATACTGCAGGTGTGATATGGATAAGCATTAAAGAGCTTAAGGAGTAAATTGAGAATGTGGACCTCCAGAGGTTTACGTCGCCATATAAAACTGTAGCTTCGCAGGCTATGAAAAGGGCACGTCCATGATGACCAGTCTCCTCACAACAGTCCTGTATGAAACTTTCTTTATTTAAATTTTTTTTTCTCGGTTGACTGACGCTGCTGTGTTTGTCAGCGTGGCGGTCTAGTGATGAGCTTGATGGGCAGATAGGCGGAAATACGGACGCACAACAGATGGGGAGACACTCACTTACACACGTGTCTCGTGTTCACATATGCTATCCTCATATTCATACAGTATTTGTGTATGGATGTGTGTGGATGTGCGTATCACACATGCATACATGTCAAGACAGCAGGTGTGCGCATACACGCGTTCTTGTGTGTGTTCAAGCAAGCATATCTGTTTACTTTTGCTCTCCAAAACCCACTCACATTTGAATGCAGGAGACAGGACACATCTCCCTGCTCTGTGAGCCGCTAGACAGCTCAGTCAGAATATTTTAGAGTACACACACATATTACACCCCCATGCACACACACACACACACATACACACACACATACACACACACGCCTCCCTGGGGTACCCTATATGCGATGCCTGGGGAGTGCAAAATGGAACTTTTTAAAAGCTAAAAACACTTCTCCTGAACAAACTAGTCTTGCTTAATAATACCACACCCGCGTTTCTCTCTCCTCTCTCGCGACAGGCCGTCATTATCTACAAGGAGTGGGTGTTTCAGCTGCTTTTTAGGGAAAGGTCGTGCTTGTTGTTTTGATATCTGAATGCTTGCTACATGACAGATGGTAAAAAAAGACTATAAACTATTTGGAATCTATGCATCAATAAATACATTGTGGAATGTAAATAAAAAAAAGGGAAGAAGTTTGGGAATTGTGGATTTAGCGTAATGGCGACTTGCAAACTCCTGAGACGTACGATTGAATGAATTGCTTATTTTGGACCCGCAGTACATGTTGCAATATTTTGATGATTACATTGAGGAATCAAGGAAATATATATTTATTTATTTTTTTGGTACCGCACAAGTGCAGCTAGGGTCTTTTTTTCTTCAGGTAAATGATCTTATGTACACACAGACACACAAAAACAAACACACACACAGACTCCAAGCACACAACTGGTATGTATGTAGACAAACACACATGCACCTTCTGGTCTTATGAAGATAAATATGGCAAGGGGTAGATTTTCACCCGCACCCACTGATCGGGACACACACATTCATCTTTGCTGTATTTGGTGTTTTGGGTTGTGTGTCTGTGGTGTGTGTGCCTGTGATGGGGGGATGGGGGGGGGGCACATATTGGGGATACAGCAGTAAGGGTGTGTGCACCTCACTGCCTTTTCAATGTATGGAAATGTATGTGCATTTTTAAAGTAGGGGGGCTAAATTTATTTCTCCTCCCCCCCATGTACCCTTCGCCCCCTTCCGCTCTCTCCACACCTCATTCCCGAAGCTGATAGACCTATGGATGCATGATAGATGGAGAGAGAGAGAGAGAGAGAGAGAGAGAGAGAGAGAGAGGTCTCTGCATGGATGCGTACATGCATGCATGAATGTATATACACCCCACTCTCCCTATCCTCTCAAACACATGCTATAAACTCACTAGCACACACATGCATACAAACACACACCTCTGAATACAGGATTCATGCACATACCAAACGTAATCCATAGTTTTACATAATGGGGAGGAGGAAAGAGGGGAGGCTATTCGGCTCCTGTAGCTGGGTGATAAAGATAATATGAATCATCTGACTCTTTCTCTTTCCCTCTGTATGTATACACATTCACCTAGGGAGATGCTGATATGCTATAGGGGAATATAATGAGATATGGAGAAGGTCCCCCCTGATCGTCAAGAACACATGTGGGTCATATGTGTGCTTTGTGCAATTTTCACGATGTATAAGGATTATGGTTCACGGTATGCAGCGATTTAGGGAAATTGCTCCAAGTGCAAGTCATATGTGTGTGGAATGGCAAAGCTATTGCACTATTTGCACATATTGCATAAAGGCAATTGCATTGGGAATTTACAATTGAGTGCGCTGTTTTGATATGCAATTGATAGATTTTCTGCACGTTTGTATAATATTATGTATATGCTGGGAGACTGAAGTTTGTTTGTCGCCGGAATTAATTAAGCAAAAAGTATGCAACACACTCTGCATACAAACAAAAAAAAAAAAAAAGAAGAGTCACTGTTAATTATTCAGAGAAAGTTAATTTTTTCGGAATATAATTAAAGGCATTTACCATCAGGGACAGAGTGAGATCAAAGATGTATATTTGATGTCATGCAGATAGCATTTTTAAATTAGCAAACCATCTTAACTTTATAATTATCTTTGGTGTGAGAAGTGAGGCAGGAAGTTCTTTTGTGTTAATTCTGGGGCTGAAATAGTCTCCCAAGAATTAGATGAAAATTAATTAGAAATAATTGCAGATAGATATGCAGATTGCATTTACAATGCAAATACATCTTAGCAGAGCAGGACTAAAGTTTATTTTTTGCCTGTATTATTCTGTATTGACAGTAAAAAAAATGTATTCAAATGAATTAAGTTAATGTGACATTTTAAAGCTGTTAAAACCATAAATTGTAACAGGAATCTATGTTAAATGCTGTATTCTTTCTCCTTAATTACATCACACTACATGACAATAGTTATCTTTCTTATTACTTGGAAAGGATTCATGTTTTTAGATGTGTGTGTCACAACTGCTCTCTTCCCCCCTCGCTCCCTGCGTTTCTACTGAAGCTGACACACACGGTAATGTCCAGATATATCAAGAAAGAGAAATAGAAAAAGAGAGTGAGATAGGGTGTGGTGTATGTGTGTGTATGTGTGTGTGTGAGAGAGAGACAGAGAGAGAGAGGTTGAATTCTATCTCCCAGTATCACCGGCCCCACGGAAAAATAGAATTGTTTCCTCCATATTAGGAATCAAAGCTAAACCCGGTGTTATTGTGTCCACCATTTTGACTGCAGCCGACAGACCTTGAGGAAGCAGGTGCATCGGGATGAATGTGTAGGTGTCACTACATTTTATTTATTTACTTTTTTATTTTATTTTTTTGCAGGTCAGAACACATGCTTTTATGATTTTTCTGCTCCAGAATTATTGAATATTTTTGTGTTGTTTTTTTTCACATGTATTTCCATATGATGAATATGGGTGAGTGTGTCCATTTGTGCGGCTGGTGCACAAGCATGTACGCCTGCAGGTGTCTGTGCTTTGTACATTTATAGTCCCAGGGAACTGTTGACCTCACCCACCGCTCCCCCACAGCCACCCTGTGTGTTTCTAGAGGACCCTTGAACTTGACCGTAGAGGGAGAGGGGTGACGGGACTGGAGCTGAGGCTTAAAACAAACCTCTCTGACGCACAACAAAGACAAGGGGGGAGGGTGGATATGGGTGTGCGTGTTGGGTTGGAAGGCATGGGGGGGTGGCGTAAAGGTTGTGATTCCTTGGGGGGGAAAAGGTCCCCTGGGTGCATGTGTGTTTGTGTCCATATGTAGTTTATCAGGTCTTAGAAATCTTTTCTTTCAGTCATTCATTCATTAATTTATTATATATATATATATATTATATACCTTCACTTAACTTCACAGCTGAAAATGAAATATAATATATTCATGCTTTGTTTTCGGTCAACAATAAAACAGCATGGTGTTGTTATAAAACTAGTTTACATGAGCAACATGTGTAAGCCAATATTTCATAGATGTGTCCATACACGCGATATGTTTAAATGTGGGTATTATTTTTGTATCTTTGCATGGTCGTCCGATGTATGTTACATTATGATTTATTATGAAGCTGAATCAAAAGTTTGACGGATCTGATGAAGAAAACAAAGCAACAAGTAGATTTAATAATTACGATTTTATACTACAAAAATGCAAACTACTAAAAAAAAAAAAGACAAGTGCAGTTTATTTTCACACAGTGCAGTAAGAGTTTAAAAAAAATGTGTGTATGTGACCAATATTCCAAATAGATGTGGTGAAGATGAGTTTAAATATGAAACTGAAGGAGAAGATGAAAGGAGTCAGACAAATGGGATGGAGGAAGATGGAAAGGAGAAAGTTTGAGATGAGGTAGAGATTGGAAAGAGGAGGAGAGGTAGAGGAAAATGATTTCAAAGGAGGTAAAGAAGAGGAGGAGGTTGGAGGGAGAGCAGGTGGGTGTGAGGGTGGTGAAAGAGGTCAGGGAGCATAGCGTCTGTTGGCGAGGAAAATGTAGGCCTGTGTGTGTGTGTGTGTGTCTTCCTAATTGTGAGTAGAAGGTGAGGGGTGAGCTCTAGGCACGCTTCTCGCAAAAACGGCAGATAGAGATGGACAGTCAGAGGCAGCGCTGTACTGTATGTGTGCGTACGAGCGCACACGTGTATGCATGTGTGTGTGTGCGCCTACGAGTGTGTGTTTTAATAGCCACAGTCAGAGAGCCTCTGTCAGACGGTCAGCTAATTGGCCATCTTACAAGTACAGAGGAAGCTGCTCGCAAATTGGCAAAAAGGGCAACCGGCTTCAATCTGATACCAAACTCCTTTCTGTCACGATGCTGTCCATTAGACAACAGCTTAAGTCAGGGAAATGGAACAAAAATAAAGAAAAACAGAATACAAAACAGGGGGAAAATAGTGCTGTAATTGTGCTTTGGAGACTTGTGTTGTTGCGCTCGACCCGTGTGTAGCGAGACAACGGGGATCATGCCAGATTTAGCGTAAATAAAAATTTGGGGGAAACATTGCCAACTTAGCGGGCTGTTGTGTTTTTATATTTGTGTGTGTACGTGTGTTTCCATGTTACAGACGCCTCATGTATTTTAATCCATGTAAAGTCCCAATTGGGTTCCAATTAGGAACAGGTTTCCTAACGCCCTGGGGGGAAACTGATAATTATGCTGTTGGCTGTGGTTGAGACTTGTGTATTTGTGTATTTGGTTGTGTGTGTGTGTGTGTGTGTGTGTTTCAGGGGGACTTAACACAGTGTATGATATTCATTTTTTTTTTTTATCTCTCTGTAATGTTTACAATGCTGACGATGTTAGCTGTATCAAATGATTCTTCATAATTAGACACGATACAGAGATTCAAATCCTCTTATCTCGGTTGTTTATCATCAGTATTGTGCATAACACACACACACACTTGTATTTCATGTTGTGCACTGAATCTAAGCTTGGAGGCACAACAGGCTAATATAGCTGAGTATAGATGTTTATGAACATTTCTTTGGCCTTGTCTATTATGTACATGCTGAAGCACTTGTGTGTGTGTATGGTTTTGAGGGACTATACAGTAGGTGGTAGCCTATGTTTTTTTTTTAATCTTTCTGTAATGTTTACTCTGCTGATGGTGTTAACTGTACCAAATGATTCCTTATAATTGGGAAAGATGCAGAGATTAAAATCCTCTTATCTCAGTTGTTTTCACGCTGCTGTAGGCGGGAAGGCACAGTATACAGTATAAATATAATATTATAGATGTTCAGTATCAGGGCATCTAGCTTTGTCTGTTGTTATATATGTGCATGATGAGTCTTGTGTGTGTGTAGGTGTGTGCATGCTATTTTAGTGTGACAGGTAACCATGCCCTAATGCTCTTAAACTCCCCGCCCGCCATCTAACCTTGAGAAGAGAGAGTGACGCTGATGTAGTGGACAGCGCACCTCTCACATCTAAACCCAAATGTTGAAAAATGTCCCCTCAGATAAAATGGATGACCCAACTGTAGAATCCATCGGTATAAATGTGTTGTTTTGCAAGGCTGAGCTGACAAGAAAGCCAAGAAAATGTTGAATTTTCTCTGTATGGGTTTTTTTTTTTCCTACAATTTGAAAAGCTCACCATAGCAGGAAAAAGTATCCCTGTGTTTATTTTCAGCACTGCAGTGTTTTGGGGATGCTAGGGCCTTCTTCCTCACTGTGTATTCATGAACTCTTATTGTGGTTGCCACTATTTCCATATTGTGTCGCCTCACAGAGGGGGGAATTGAATATGAGATATTTACAGCGTTTTTCTTAATCCGTACAGATGGCCATGCTGGGGTATGCACATATCGCTGTAAAGTCTTGTAGACTTATTCATATCAGACGAGATTCTGGGAGGGGGTATGGGGTTAAAAATCCAACTCCAATTTACAAATCTGAGATAATTTTCACACTCCCCTCTGATGATTTTTACATAGAAATGAAGGGAGTGCAGGGTTGAGAGGAGCACAAGGAATCTTTTGAGACTGCAAAACAGCATAATTGTTTTGCTATCCAATCGGGTGTTATACTACACATAATATATGGTTATTTCATACAGCCTCCAGACTGCCAAGATGTTTTCAATTTGGCACGGCCCTGCGATCATGATATCACAGAGAAAAGAGGAACAGAGAGAGAAAGAGAGAACTTCCAGTCTGGGATGGCCAGAGCAGTGAGAGGGCGATTATTTCACCAAACTCAAAGCCCCTCTCTCTCTTTCTCTCTCTCTCTCTCTCTCTCTCTCTCTCTCTCTCTCTCTCTCTCTGGGACGAATAATTCCACAGTTGCTGAGGCACTGAAAAAGCAATCTGTGGAATACCCCAGGGTCATGTCTGTGGCCGGATGATTTGTGTGAAATGTCATACATTAAATATAAGTTTAACATTCAGCCCGGTACACTGTAAAACTGCCCTGTCGTTGCCACAGTCCGCCATTTCCCTCTGTGCAGGGAGGGTTCGGGTTCAGGAAAGCGGTCACAAAGGAGTTGGACACACAAATACACACATGGACACGTACACACACATACATACACACCACCCCCTGTGTCTGCCCAATCTTACAGAGAAAGGGGGGGGGGGGGGCGGACGGCGGGGAGTTGTGAGGCCATTCGATCCACAGCTGCATTTCATTTACGAATGCGAGAGCACTAACTTTTTTTCTTGAAAAATATATCTATATAATTTTTTTCTTTTTTCAATTTCATCTCGTATTTTTCCCAGGGAGCTTTCGGGCCAGACAGGCATTGAGAAAGAAAAGGGGGGTAAAAAACAGAAAAGGAGGGAGAGGAGAGGTAGACAGACATATGGACAGTGAGACGGGCAGTTTGTCTAGAGGCAGGTGTTGAATTCGCGTTCAGGCTGAGATGAGAAAGTAAGAGAGGAGGTGAGGAAGGAAAAAAGGGTTGTAACTAATTCATAAAGTTTCAGGAAAATAGCAGCCACTGAGAGAAAGAGAGCAAGAAAAGAAGCGAGCGAGACAGAGGAAAAAGGTGTCTCCAGGGACTTGAGTGAAGCAGTCATCCCAGCGAGAGAGAGGGGAGATTCTGTCCATCCTAGCAGATGAGAAAGAAATGACAGCAGTGGTACAAAGGATGTCATCCGCCAGATGGACATCTGATGAGTTTTCTCCCTTTTCTCTTTGTCTTTCTGTGTTTTCTTTTTCCTCTCATGGCTTGTTTGTTTGCGCTCAGTCTCACAGCCTCTGGAAAGTTTCTGTCTGAATGAATACAATAAGATCGTATGTTTGATATGTAAAGGGGAAACGATGTGGGTTTTCAGAAATGTGAAATTCATTGAAGATGGCCAACTTTGGTGATGATCAAAGGGCAAACGCGGGATGTTTTGAGAGTAGAAAGTATAAAACACTATATCAGCCCTGATTAGGCTGTGCCAGACAGGTGGATATTGTTCATGAATGTAATTATGTACCTCCTCGCGTTTTCAAAACATTCTTATCTACTTGGCACAGTTCAATTTAGTTTTCGCCTGGTGGTGTTTGACAACATTTGCATCTAAAAAAATCCATGCACCTTTCTACAAATTCTGCTTATTATTGCCATGAAAGAGCTTAGCACCAGATTTATCAATTTCACCTTGAAGGTGTTGTACTCGCCAGTGCATTTGTAAGCAAGTCGGGACTCTTTGAAGACAAACACAGTATCGTACAATCTGTAGCCCCCCTTTTCTACCCTTCTCCTCCCTTTCCACTCCCTACTTCAAAGCAGAAAGGCTGAGATGAAGGTTTGGAAAGAAATGGAAAACAAATTGTTCATTTGTATCTGGGAGGAGACCAGACACTTGAGCAAATTCTCTCTGCATTGTCTCTTTACACACGCTGCAGCGCTGCAGTAAAGTTATCTTCAGTGGGGTGCTGGAGAGCCAGGGATAGGCAAGGCCATAGTAATTGCTGTTTTAAAGTCCCAGCCAGACAATCAAATGTGTAAATGAGAGTGCTGCTGGTCAATGGTCACCTTCAGGATGAATCTACAGAGATATTAGATGTATACAAATGAAAGAGAGTTTTCTACACTGTTCTGTAGAATACATGCGCTACTTGTGTGTTAACACAGTAGTCGGTACGAACTAAGAATATTTACTTTTATATACTGTAGCATTTTCAAAGCAGAGTTTATTAATAGAGAAATGTTGAATTTCTTCACTAGTAAAAGTATACCAGAAATAAACTGAAGAATTACCCTTCATCAGGATGATTGAATTCAGTTGCCAAGTGTTTACACGGCTACAATCGGCGTCAAAAGAGATTTTAGAAATGATTGAAAGCTGTATGCTGAAACAATAGCTAATTACGCCTACTCATAAATGCATAAAAGAACGAAGTGCGAGCATATATCAGTGACAAAGACCATGTACTTCAAAGGGAATGTCAAAGGGAATCCTTGACTTCACTCAAATAGACCCTGCAAAGTTAAATGGATGCCTTGTATTAAAGACTCACAGAGTTACATGTGTAACACTGTGCTTTACTCTCGGCGGTGATATTGGAGGCCGGTCCAACCCCAAATTCTAACAATCTAAAAGATAAAGAAGAAACCGCTGCACACTTGAAGTCACCTCTGCACCAATTTGCCTTGTCGGGGTTTGATTGATGAGATGAAGGAACATGTGGCCCAACAAAATTGTAACTGCCACTTCTTAGAATTCCAGGCCTCCACTCAAGCGCCAGTGCAGCAGTGTATCTGGGGAATGAACACCCATATGTTTGGTGGAGGTTCAAACTGGGATTGAATGTAAGAGTCACTGTGACACTGCAGGTTGTATGCCTCTGTGCACAGCACAACTGGGCCCACATGGTACTGTGTATCTCTAAGGATGTGAGACTCCATACCATAAGGGTATATCACAATAATGTATATATGTTTTGAGCTTCAAACCTATGATAAAGAGAAATGGGTTGATGGGAGAAGGCCAGACTGCAGCTCCTCGGCCATTATCCACAGGCAGGCAAATCAAGCCAGCAAATCAGGAACAATGGAGCCCTCAAAGAGCAGAGTGGGGATCAAAGCAGCGCTAACTGGCCATTGCAATCCAATTGAAATGTTCACTTTGCATCTCTCCAAAGGTAATGGATGTGGAGAGTGGGAGGTGAAAAGAAAGAGCTGCCCGCTCGAATTTAATGTAAAATTATGGAAGGTAAGAAGAGAAAAAAAAAAATCCACGTGACAGGCCTGGCCTTCTCAAGTCATCTACTGTAGAAGCTTCATAATGTCCCTTGGTTATTTTGACTTTGAATTTGTGAAGACCCATTTTTTTCACTCCCTTTTTTCTCTCTTTGAACCTTCCAATGGTAACATTATGATGATATATGAGATGGCGTACTATGGCCCTTGTGCATGTGGAGTAGGACTGAGGCAGGCTGTTTCTTAAAGTGTCCCCTCTCTCTCTCTCTGTCTCTCTCTCGTTCTCTCCGTGTCTCTCTGTATCTGTCTCTCCCCCCTTTTGCTCTCTTTGTCTCCCCATCACTTTCTCCCTCCATCTTTCCATCTCTCCATTTGAATGTGTTGATCACCTGGGGAGATGCTGCATTAATGCTGACGCCCAGTAAAAAGCAGAATCTCCTCTTTATTTATCTGCACTAAAATTCCTCCCAATCTTTCCAGCACATTTCACTCAATCACGCAACTCAGGCCATTCCATTAGCCACACAGGGGCGTTTTACCCCATTGAGCACAACACGCCCTGCACTTCTATGAATATAGATTCCCCTAAATTATGTATAATGGGAGTGCTCAGATTTTAGCATTTTTACTAAGAGGGTTTGAGGGTGTATGAGTTGTTTCTGCCGCTTTTTAAGTGCATCTTGAAATTCACAGTGTGTGCGACAGATTGCAGATAGTGTCTTTGAGTTTGTGGATTGTAAATGGAGTGTTGTATGATGTGTATGATCATCTAAATTTGACTGTAGGTCAGAGCAGAGTTCACTATGGGTATGTTTGTGTATGATAAATGAAAGGCTAAACATACATGTACAGTACAGATCTTAGATTTCATAATCAGCTCACTTATTCCTTATTTTTTGCGCCTTCTGGAAATTCACATAGTAGACGGTTTGATGTTTGATGCATTTTTTACTGTTGCATATAACACTATATCTAAATCGCACAAGTTGGACCTGCCTCATAAGCAACAGAAAGACCTTGGTCTCAGAAGTCAGAATTTGATCTCTTGTTGTGCTGAACATTTTCTGCACCGAGTGAGAGCGGAGTGACTAATTGGACAGTAAGTAATTTTAATTTACATGTTGTCAGTTGGTGTCCACGTTGCTCAGCAGGAGGGAGGGACACAGCCAAGCAATATCAACAAACAGACCAGCAATTCCATAATCAGAACAAAATCAGCATCCTCATTACTGACTCCGAGCTGCTGCCTACATCAAAAAGGCCTTTAAAACTCTTCCTCCTTGTTTTCAGTGAGTGATTATGTTTAATGCCAGGCCAGACATATCAACTTTTTTTTTTTTTTTTTTTTTATGCATTAAAACATGCTCACCACAATACTAACAACCTCTGGGGGGGATGAAGTTTGAGATATTTTAATCTGATCTGTAACATCTTACTGAAGTTACATTTTTATTTTTTATAGCTATTAAAAATATCCTAATTAAAATATGCGTTACAACACATAATGCTTCAATACTACATTTTAAAACAGACTCTTCATCCTTATCTCCAAATCAACCACAGCAGTAACCACATTTCAGTCATTTGTTTTTATTGACAACAACGTTATTCAGTTTATTAATTTGGTTTATCTGCCAAACTGTGATTACAGAGCTGACTAGCAGCACCTCTCTCTGTGTGCCCTTTGACCTCTTGCTGTGTGTGTTATCATTGAGCTACACTGTACATGGAACCTTTATGTCTGCGGTCTGTGCTCCAGCACAACATATTTAACAGCTGCACCTGTTAGCAATGCATGCATACTTTTTAAAAAAACAGTTGGGTTTGCTTTGCAGCTGTTTTACACTAAATCATTAAAAAAACTGTAAAGGTATGTAAATATATTGTTTATTGCTTTAAAAAATATCACGGCATTGTGGTACTATGCTGTGGTCTTGTGGTCTTTTCTTCATCTTTATAGAGCATGTACAAATTTCAAATACACAAATTATTGATGATGTAGTTATCATATGTGGATTCATTACATTCAGTATTTATAAGGTGTTTGCTGTGGTCAAAAGGCCATATATAAGAAATAGTTTTCATCCAACTCCATTGCTGCAAATGCAACCAGCATTGCTAGATGCATTGATTTAGGCTGAGCACCAGTCAGATATGACCAACAACAGAGATGAATCAGAGCCAGACCTCATGTAGCTTGGCAGCACTAGCAGCACTCATTCAGATGTCCTGTCTGATCACAGCCTAACGCTCTATAATATATGTTATAATATCACGTGACATGCATTTTATTTGCCTGCGGCAAACCTTGGCAGAAACCACCAGAAAGTAAAGGCCAATAGGTTGAAGGTTCCCAGGGCCTTCTGCATGTTTCATGAACATTGGAACCATGACACCTATTGAAATTATGCTGTGGAAATTCAAACACATGTTGAAATCTTTTTAAAAATGATTCTTGGTGATACAGGAGCAGCAGCGGTATGCAGACGACTGCTAGAGCGGCTGTCAGAGCCTGTTTCAGGCTGAACCGGGCCTCTGATGCTGGCTGTCTGTGTTGCTAGGGCGTAATGGACGTATCACCCCTGAGGAAAAGCTGCTGGCTGCTTGGGTCACCATGCCCTTCAACACATGACACACATGTCACCAATGTGACAGGAACATGCAAAAAACATACAGACACCTACAGACACCATGGCAACTGATTCTGTGTGTGTGTGTGCATACATGTGCATGTTTGTGTGTGTGTGTGTGTATTGATCCGATCTGTTGTCTAAACTGTATCATTGACCTAAATGTTGTTTCTAACATCTAATCTGTTCGCACTCAGATGTAATTTTTTATAAAGAATTTAGAAACACTTGTTAGTTTCACTTAAGAAATTGTCGACAGATGGATTGCTTTCATAAAACCTGATGTTGCATTGAGGGAGCCAAATATAGTAAGCGTTCCAGTAACTGTATGACGCCTCAGCACACACATATGCACACCCACCCCCACCCACACACAAACACACACACACACACACATACACACATACACATAAACATACGACAACCACTTTCACATATACAGACGCACACGCACGAACACTTGTTATCGATCTACAGCTTAGCTCATGCCAGCAGGTAGTCCAACTCACCGGTTATTCTGAGGAATTGCTTTTAGTAGCTCCATCCACACACACGCATACACACTACATGATTGTTTCCAGTGGCTAAATCTACACAATTTGTGCACAACCAACTCTTAAGACACCATCACCTCCTCTTCACAGATCAAGGGCTGAGTTTGTCGATACCACACACACACACACACACACATACACTCGCAGCCTGATATGTGAACCATGTTTAATGCTGTGAGAGTATCATACTGTTGCATAGTTAGAACAAAATCCTTTATCCTGTCTTCTCATCCCTCCATGTCTGTCCCTTCTTCCTCCAAATATTGCTCTTCCCTCCTCTCTGTCATAGTCATGCTTTTTGAATTCTCTTTAAAGCCGATAACACAGTTTGGAGTGTAAAGGATAAGGGATTAAAGCATTGTGTGCGAGTATGTATGAATGACTTGGGCATACTTTGTGTGCATGTCATGTTTGTTGTGATCCCGAACGGCCGGGGCTCTGCCTCTACCACTATGTCCCTTTTTGAATCTAATTTGAAAACAAGTAAGAGGAACACAAAGTTCAGTTTGTAAAACCAATGTTTGGTACAATGGAATGTTTCTCATTAAAGTCAATCAGCCAGTAGACAACAAAAGAACCTTTCATTGAAGAATATGAAGTGAAAATAAAAAACAGGGCATTGCTTTTAGCTGGCACCGCTCTCCTTGTAATATGTTATGTGTGCAGCCTCCTCCTCCTCTTCCAAAATCGGCCTCTTCTTGTTTGAAACGGATCGAATTAAGATGTTCAAGGATTTTCTTTTCTTTCTTTTTTATTTTTTTTGTGTCGCTTCTCGCCCTTCTGAACGGTCATAAGTCTAATGTAATTATGGCACATAAACTGCAGTAAGGGAAACACATGCCAGGAGATGATATGAACATACAAGCTGTAAACTGCAACTTTCTCTTCGCTAAGCAGAATGTTGCTTTTTTTTATGACTGAATCAATATCTTTAACTAAGGCTTGTAAAGCAGCCCAGCTAGAGACTTTATTTAGGCTTACCTCTGCCTGACCTCCTCAGTACTTGGCCTTGACTTTCCCTGCATGAGAACAGCAGGAAGCCTTGCATAAGAACCAGGTGGCATTACGTACTGTATATATCAAATTGGCCCAATATGGTCGACTTTCGAATGGACATTTATTAAATATATAGTGATGTATATACCGTTTCTTGATATGATTGGTTTTGTGGTCCTATAAGTTCATAAAAATCATTCTGAGGTGAATAGAATACTGTAGAAGGGGAAAAGAAAAAAGAACGATGTATCTGCTTAAAGTTAACATCATCATGTTGCTAACTCACAGCTTTGCTTCTGTCCCTCTATCCACCACATTTTTTTTTCTTTTAGAACGCTGTTAAATTTAGTTTAATTTAATCAGTCAGTGTTTAGTTCAGGCATTGTACTTTATCCTACCACAAATAACCAATAATCATTTTGTAGAAGCAACCCTTAAGAACTTCCACCCTTGATTTTAGTGTTACCTTCCTAACTGAGTAATTTTGTGTCTTGAGATCTTTTGTGCCAGGCGAGGCCGGCTGTATTTCACCCTCTCCAGAATGGGAAAGAACAAAGAAGAAAAGGAAAAAGTTATAATAACAATAATAATAATAATAATACAGGTGTGTATGTGTGTGTGTGTGTGTGTATAGGAGGTGGCAGTGTGAGCTCTCTCTGCTATTTGCTCTACTGGTAATCAGCCAAACACGCTACAAGTCTCCTGCTATGATTTGCCCCCCCGGTGTGTCTCCAGTCTGAACGCCTGTGAGTAAGCCAGTGTTTCTCTGTGTCGACATGTGCATGTATTCACACACACACATATATATATATATATATATATATATATATATATAGTCAGTATGTGTGCATGGGACCATGTCTGCATTTGTGTACTATTTGTGTGTATGTGTGTATCTCAGGATTTATCTTTGTTTCCTGTGCCTTTCCCCTGCTGAGGGGTATACCCTGACCAAGGTTTACAGCGTGTGTGTGTGTGTGTGTGTGTGTGTGTGTGTGTGTGTGTGTGTGTGCGCGCAGATGTGTATATTCGCCGGATGGGAATACAACTCCTAGGACATTTAATCTAGTGGGAATTTCACGCTAGTTACTGCTTGTCATCAAACGTTTCTAGCGTAAAATACTGCAGCGTTCTTTTATTGGTGGAGGTTCGGGACGAATTCACTGTCAGACCTCTGAGTGCCCCGCTGCCCTCCAGATAGACTGAAAGTGTCTGTGTGTGTGTACGTGTGTGTGTAGGTGTGTGTGTGTGTGTATGTGTGTGTGTAGGTGTGTGTGAGAAAGAGAGGAAGAGCGAGAAAGACAGCTCACCAATCATAGTTTGTTGCGTCAATTTTAGATGATTTTCAGTTGAGTCAATTGAATCTGAATCTCGGTGCAAAAATATAAACTTTGCTACACACACACACACACACAGACACACACACACACACACACACACACATACATATACAGAGATCTGATCCCAAGCTTAAGGGAAGACCGATCCAGTATGTCTACAGTCGTATGTGTTCACTTAGTAAGCCACAGCTGCTAGCACCATTACTATGATTTCCTGTGTGTGCATGTCTCTCTGTCTACCCCCCACCCCCCAACACACACACACATCTAAGGGCCATATCCAAATAGGTTTAAGCAGGACACATATTTTACACCCGCCTGAGTTGCTCTGATGTTCAGGTGCTTCACTGTAAAATGTGACCCAGGTTGTCTTCTAATGCATATCACAGCCTAAGAAAGAATGACGTATTCCCTCCACCCCTTCCAAAAACACAAAGGAAGGAACTCATAACCTTAACTTTAAACGTCTGAACAAAGGAGAGAGTAATAGCTTTTTTTGTGTCTCTATATTAAAAGCTTTCTGTATTTAAGCGGGCAGTGAAAAACAAAGGACACATTTGTTTAATAGTATAATCCCTCCTGTGTATAAGACAACTCCAAAGCTTTCAAATTTGAACCTTAATGTTTCGACAAGCTGTTCAATCAGTTGTTTTTTGAGGACATCACAAATGGCAGGCTGTCTCTGAAATACGTTTGCTTGTTTTACCTGACCCACTTTTCCCTCACTGTGTGTGTTTGTGTGTGTGTGTGTGTGTGCGTGCACACTGTCCCTCTTTGCTCAGAAGGTTGTAAATGTAATCTTAGACACATGTTACTTCGGCTGATGTTTTTCAGATTGATGTCAGTTGCGATTAGCATATCTCCTGCCAAGACACAGGAGTGCTCTTTAGAGCCTGGCCTCATACACACTCACACAAACACACACACGTACGCAAACCGTTGGGTAAACATAGCTCAGCTGCCATTTTGAATGATTGCACAATGATTATTTGATGCAGTGATTTATTTTGAACGCAGCCTGTAAGTAAACTGAAGCAGGAAAGGATGAGAAATGTGACTGACAACCTCCAAAACAAAATTCTACCCCGAGACAGTCTCCTGACACCCCTTTCTCAGCAACATATTACATCCTGGCCCCCAAAAAAACACATTTTAACACTCCCTGGCCTCCAACTTTTATGTCACCCTGTCTGTTTCTTAAAATGCCGCCTGCCTAGTGCAGCCATGTAAATGCAGCTGTGACCAACACGCTGCACGCCCGAAACTGTTTCATTTACATTCATCTTGTGCTTGGGAATGGAGAATTCCTCCTCCAATGTAAGACAGCGGGGGAACTGTGCAAAAACGAATTTCTTGCCATCTCTGGAGAGCAGCCGATATAGGGATTCAGAACACACCCTTCAGACAATGGAAGAGGAGGGGGTCTTATTTTCTTTTCTCTCTCCCCTCTTTTCTCTGTCTCTCTCCACACCTCCCTGACCCTGCTTCCCCTCAACCTGCCCAGCAGAGTGAGAGAATAAGTGCAGCACCAACAGGGGGTGAGAAAGTAGGAGGAAGGGGGTTGGAGAGAGAGACAGAGAGAAAGTCAGATAAAAGTAGTTAAAAGAAGGAGAAGACAGGGGGGGGGGCAACAACAGGAGAGTGACTGACCAAATACGCGGCGACAGAACAAGAGAGGAAGACAGATGCACAGAGGGGGAGAGAAGATGAGAATATATATGCGGTGGCCAGTGTTGTGAGACAAGGCAGGTTGCTGTCACTTTAAAAATGACTGTAATAAAAGTGACCGTCGGAAGATGGATCTGGTGATTTTGGCTTGCTAATCAGTCATCTGTGAAGAGGACCACAGCCCAGATTCAGCAGCCGCCTGACACCTCTTGATTGATGCCTGCGCCCGATAAAAAAAGGCCCATTAACTGTCCCCCTATTAAACTGGGTGAAATGGCAAAAAAGACGCTCCTTTCTCCGAATCTGCTCCTCTAATCTCACTTTTATTTAAACCCCCATAGCCTTTTTTTTTTTTTTGCCTTTTTTTCTCTTATCAGTTCTTTCTACGCTGTTAAGGTAGTCTGTTCTTACACTTATTATTGAGATAGTAGGGAAGATGTAAATCAGCCGGGTCTACTCGTGTTTGTTTGTGTGTATACGTGTGTACCGGATGTCACAAACTCTTTTTTTAGTACATCCTCACACTCAAATGAGTAGTTTTATTGTGTGGCTAAAACTGACTAGTTGACTAGCTTCAACATGATAACTGTGTCACATATTCTTGTTAAATATGCAAATGAGCCTGCATAATGAGTGATGTCAGGAAGTATATGACTTCAAACCCTCTTTTAGCCTCATGACATGCATCAGAAAAAAATAATGACCCCGCAGCTGAATCTCATATCTCCTCATCTCTCCTTCTCTTTCTTAGACACACACAAACACACACACACACACACAAAGATTGCCTGCAATAATAATAACCCCACAGACGACAGCTTCAGCCCCCTCCCTCCATCCCTTCATCCCCACCTCACCCCCACCCCCCCTCCCACATACAATCAAACAAAGCCTCTCTCTTACCTTGCGCATGACCAATCCTTCCATCTCTCCCTTTTTTTTTTCCTCCACCATCCTATCTATGCATGCTCTTCCCTTTCAGTAAACCCAACCACACCTAACAGCAACACCTTGCACTCCGACCATCCCACAGCCTACAGCGCGACACTCACACCCCCAATAAATACAACCCTGGTCTGTCGTTCTCCCATCTATCCCTTTTCTCTGCCCCAGTCTCTTTCCCCTCTCTCTCCCTCTCTCTCTCCCTCTCTGTGTCTTTCCCTCTCCCCTTCGCTCCTGGCTGGTGCTGGTGAAATATCAGGGCAAACGGATTCCAGCTTTTTTCTCTGGCTCAGAGGGGTTGTTCTGTGCGATTTGGCCCTGGGGTGCATTTCAGCGCTTCTGATGTGAGAGAGGGGGCGAGAGAGAGAAGGAGACACAGAGGGAGAGAGGGCAATGGAGAGAAAGAGAAAGGAAGCGTGTGCGTGCGTGCGTGCGTGCGTGTGTGTGTGTGTGTGTGATAGAGAGAGAGAGAGAGAGAGAGAGAGAAAAAAGGAGACACTGCCAAGGTTTATCCTTTCTTTCTAAGAGGCAGTCAGCGGTTTTAAAACGATGTGCTTTCAACCGGCGTTGAACCAGCAACTCGAGGTGTGCATGCTCTTCGTAGCTTACGGAGGCCTTGAGGTGATCTCCATGCATAATCATGACAAGCCACCTCCATGACAGGTGCGCGGCCATCTTGGAATCTCTCTGAGCCAGTGGACTGGTCCGTGTGCTGGTGTATATACGGAAAAAGATGAACGACTGCAGCCCTGCAGTTTTATTGCTTGTCGAGTGGTCACATGAAAAGGAAAAAAAAATTTCCTTCATACAGTTTATTTTTTCCATCACCAAACAAGATTGTGGTATTTTGATTTTATTTTCCACTGAGGACACCTCTACAAAGACAACTGCATACTGTATGCTGAAGTATTTGACCTGTTTAGTTCTTGAAAATTAAGGATTTGTAAATATTTTGGCTTGAGTTATCTTCTCAATATTTATTCACATCAAAAATGTGTGTGTGTGTGTGTGTGTGTGTGTGTGTGTGTTTTGTTTATGTTTCATAATCTCACATTTTACCGTGGAGCGTTGTAAAAGGATTTGTCATTGTCACCTCAGCTGGGCTAATTGTGAATTAAATGTATTTTTAGGCACCTTTTTTCTGTCCCTTTGTGAACCCAGTTAGAATTTAGGTCAGAACACGTAAACAGAAACACACACACGCACACACACACACACACACACAAAGACAAATGCACACACCATCTCAGAGAAAGACACATAGCCTTCAGAACAAATCACAGTTGAACTACCCTGTGTGGAATGATTCTGACATTTCGTTTGGGAGAAATAGCATTTAATTGAAGGGAGGGGCGATACGGATGGCAGTTATGCAACCAAGGGAAAATGTCTACATTTCAACCCAAATTGAAAACATAACAGAGTGTGTGTGTGTGTGTGTGTGTGTGTGTGTGTGTGTGTGTTTGCTTACGTGTGCATGCATGCACTTGCGTGCATGTGTGCATGTTTATGTGTGCTGAGGGGTTGTTTGCACCATTTCACTGTTTTCCACAGTTTGCTTGCTTGTTTGATTGTGAATAAGATCACGTTATGGTGTTTATTTCATAAAAACAATATTGATTTTGCATTGAAAAAGTGATCTCTCTCTTGCGCTCTAAAATGTATCTCTCTATTTATGTATGTTGTATGGTCAGACTGAATTTACAGGTATGAAATGTAGATGTAAAATGAGAAGGTGGAAGATGCTGTTTAAATTTAAATCATACAATTTATACAAATATATATATATATATAAATATATATATATATATATATATGTAAATCTTAAGATATTTATGTTGAAAATTTTAGATTGATTATTGTATTTATTTTTTTAATATCTAAGAGCAGAAAAGATTAAATAAATATGTGAATAAATAAAGTTTGACAGGTTTTTAAATAAGTATTAGAATCTGATGTTTAATTATTTTTCTTACTATAATAAGTTAATAAATTGTCATTTAAAATCTTGATCTCCATAAAGGAAAATCCCCCAGAAACGCAGGGAGGTCAGGTCAGAGGTCAGACTCACCCATAAAACAGGCGTCTGGGATGCTGGGACGGATTCAGCGTTTTGCTCAATGACACCTCGGCACGGTAGATGCTTGAACCTGGGCCATCCCGTTTAATGATGGTCACTCGGAAAAGGGGGTGAAGAGCCCTCATAAGGACTCCTCTAATACAGTGATGAAGCCAACAAGCATCTTTCAGGGTCACTGCACAACTCAAAAAATGACGCCTCTCTCTCTCTCTCTCTCTCTCTCTCTCTCTCTCTCTCTCTCTCTCTCTCTCTCTCTCTCTTTATTCTTTCTTTCGCTTCAAGCGTTGCCAATTTGTCTGAGCCACATCCGCTAATCCGTGCGCATTTACGCATTGGTCATTGCGCCTCCGGTTGACTTGGTTGGCTTGATAGATGATGGCGTCCAGGCAGGAGACTGACTGACTGTATGAGCTCACAGCTGACAGTGTTGGGTGGTAACTATTTGCTTTGTAACGCGCTCCCACACAAATACAACGTCTGGTTTTGTGAGAATATGACAATTAATAAAACCTCGATTTAAAAAAAAAAAAAAATGTAATTAATAATTTTTACACATACAATTAGAATAAATTATTTAACATGTCTCATTTTAGGTCAACATTTGTTAATGATAAGAATCGGAATAAATTTAAAATATTCATATCTAAAGATAATTTAACAGCAGCATGAACAAAGTATAGAACTATAAGTACACTACAGTAATACTACTTTGACGTCACATGTTACAACCAGACCTGGTTGTGGGGATGCTGACGTGTTTCCCCTGAGATGTCAATCTGTTGCCATAGAACTGACTTCTCGGTACTGACCGGGTTATTCGCCGTGTTGGGATGGACCACTGAGTGTCAGAGGAGAGGAGAGAGGGGGTGCATGGATGAATGGAT